>CM038671.1:831801009-833126426 GCA_021605145.1 Aegilops bicornis | reverse complement strand
TCCAGTATGATGAATCAGGAGAGCTATACATGTTCTATGCTATTTTACCTGAGAGAGAGCAGCATGAGTGATTTAGCTAGTTCATGCTCTTAGTACATGTACTTTCATGTCCTTTTTCTTCGTTCTGAACTTAATCTCAAAGAGTGATTTGCTTTTGTGGTGTTATATATGAACGCTTATAATATCATGACAATCATGTTGAACTTGATGATATTTTGCTTCTGGTACAAGTGAATGTTTCTTCTTTAAGCTAGTGTTGGTGGTGATTAGATAGCGGTAATGACTATGATGATTAAATAATGATAATGACGACTATGATGATTTTTAGCTAGCTAGCTGGAGTATATATATACTCATGTTGATGATATGATGCAAGAGTTTTTATATTAATATGATGATATGATGATGAGTTATTATATTATTTAATGAAAGAAACCGCAGATTAGTTTCAGCTGGATGGATCCTACCTAAGTGATCAAGTATATATGCCATATCCATATATATTATACTTGATCACCTAATTAGGTGATCAAGTATAATATGGATATGGCATATACTTGATCACTTAATTAGCTAGTAGCTAGATCGAATGCATCCAGTCGAAACTAATCCGCGGTACTTTCACCTAATGATTTAACAACTCATTATAATGTAAAACAATCATACTAAAGACCTAAGCGCACCCGGGCCTGGCTCATGCCACGTGGTGGTACTTTAGCGCCGGTTTATGACGAACCGGTACTAAAGAGAGGGAGGGGGAGGGGGGGATCTTTAGTCCCACTCTTTAGTGCCGGTTGGCGAACCGGCACTAAAGGCCGTCACGAACCGGCACTAAAGGCCGGTTCTACACTAGTGTGTCTTACGATTGTAACTAGGTGGACTCATAGTACATGCATGGAGCTGTGTTAAAAAAATGGTACAACATGATTGTAGCCGGACAGTGAGGGTGAGAATTTTAAAATTAGTAAAAGTGTCTTGGCAAGCCCGCATGTCTATCTAGGCGAGCACACAGTATGTATCAGGCCTTTCCTTTTTCTTACCCATGACAATAGCGAGTGCAACCCCGCAAAACAAAGAGACAATAGTGAGTGCAATCAGAATAGGCACAAATATATGAACAACGTATGGAGAATTACTACTCTGTATTGTGTTGAACTGAATGTTTTAAGTTGATCTACATAAATATATGAACAACGTGTGTAACTTTTTTGAAGCGCAATGTGTAACTTTTTGTGTGGGAACACTCCTTTTTATTTGTTGAACTGGATGTTCAAAGTCGATCTAGATGCCCTTGTGGCGGAGTATACAAAAAAGTATAAGGAAAATTATGAGAATGTTCTGACATGGCAGAAGGAAACTATAAAAATTAGAACGTGGAAATTTATTATTACTTCAAACTTCTTATTTCCCTTTCATTATTGATAAACTATTGTGAATTTAAAATTTGAGATATTGTAGGATTTCAAAGCACATCTGGAACATCTTTTTAAAAGGATTTTTTTTTTGCATAATAAGCTCCACGAATCTTCTATAGAATTTGAACACTACGGGCCTGTTCTGAACTCCTCCCGCTCCAAGCTTCATAAATTTCTGAAGCGGGAGCCGAGCCGAATGATATATCAGCGAGAAGCTGGCTTCCGGAAGCTAAGGCCGAGGCCAGTGCAAAAACGAGGAGCGATGGCGGCCCAGCTCCACCAAAACTTGGAATCTGGAGTTCGCTCTTTTTACATCCAACTGCCACCGCCAAGTGCCTTGAGATCGAACCGGTACGCTCGTTGGAATAGATCGCTCCTCACTCCCTCGATCGAATCGGTACAGGGCTCCTTCTCTGGATCGATAGCCCAAGCTGGGCTGCCTCCAACCGGCCCAAACTGGCCCAGCAAGCTCCCAGCTGGGCTGCAGCGCTGGGAGAAGCTGTGGATGCTCCCGAACACTCCTGCGATCGCTAGGTGGAGTTAGAAGCAAGGAGAAGAAGCTGGATATGTGAAGTTTTCAGAAGCCAGAGGAGTTCAGAACAGGCCCTACATCATCATTTTAACACTCACTTAACTGACTTGGCGTTGCACCACACATATTAGACTGACGTGCAAAGCACGTGCAAATTACTAGTATATGAACAACGTATGGAGAATTACTACTCTGTATTGTGTTGAACTGAATGTTTTAAGTTGATCTACATAAATATATGAACAACGTGTGTAACTTTTTCTTAAGCGCAATGTGTAACTTTTTGTGTGGGAACACTCTTTTTTATTTGTTGAACTGGATGTTTGAAGTCGACCTAGATGCCCTTGTGGCGGAGTATACAAAAAAGTAGAGACATTTTACGGTGCATCAGATGAATTTTGGCCGTTCATTTTTCTGTATGGATGGCCCAGATATGGAAATACTACTCCCGATTTCTGGTAGTATATTTTGCGCTCAGGGGTAGTTTCGGTAGTTCACTGTTTAACGAAAACGCGGGCTGGTTCCAAGTGAAAGGCATTAGTGGAATTTAACGTGATCATTTGTTTTTTCAATAGCCATCGTCGCCCTTCCTCACCCGCAGTCTGACGGAAGGCCCACGCACACAACCTCGAATGAAAGGTCAAAGGAAAAGGGCGACCGATGGCGGCGCTATGGCCACAGGACGATGGCGAACCCCGGTCGCCGTGAGTGCCCTCCGCGCAGTATTTGCAGGCGGTATGGTTTGGCGCCCCTCCGTACCCGGACGAGCCCGGTGTCCTAGGCGGCTGTGGTCTGCGGCTAAATGTCCCCGCCGTTCGTGTTCCCCTCCTAAGCTGCGGGATGTGGAGCGGGTCGCCGATGGGGAGGACTAAGGCGAGACGTCGCCGTGAAGGCCGTACGCGCCGCCGACCAGTGCCGTACAGATCTGTCGCGGCCGATGCAGGTACTCGCATCCGACCCATCGATCCATTGGCCCCCATTTCTTTTGTCGATTTCCTAAGCTAGCTTCTCCATCGTAAAAGCTGATCCAGCCATGGTCCTCGAAGGAGGACGAGTTCCATCGCACCAGCAGATTTTTTTTTGTATGTGATATTAGTGAAGAGCATTTTTAGTCTCAGATTCCAGAGAGGATGTATCAGTTTCAGTGCAGAGAATGTTTAGTTTCAGATTCCAGAGAGCATGTTTCAGTTTCAGATTCAGTCATAGTCATAAGTTCAGTCTAGTTAATTAGTACACCTGATAAACACTCAGAGGTTAGGCAATGGCTAGTTCCCAAGTTGGTGGCCAAGAAAATCCTGATCACCGATTAAATGGGTAAGCAAACAGGACAGAATTTGCCTATAATTCATTGGCATAATACAGAACTGAAACCCCAGGTTTAAAAAGAATGTGTTGCTTCCAAGGACACAAGTAACAAGGAAATTGCGACCGGAAGTGTAAAGCCACTTAGAAATTTGGTTTTTGAAGCACATCCTATAAACCAAAGGGAATTGCATCATTAAACAAAGAATACAAGATTTTGTGCGTGAAAGACTTTAATTAAAAAATAATGTAGATATTCAATGCATATAAAAGTAGTAAATGTACGGCAATTTGCCGTATATATGAAGTAGCACAACCAAAAAAATTGTTTGATACATCTCCGCTGTATAGATAAAGTAATAAAACTGAAAACGGTGTGGAAACCTTCTTCAGTTTGCAAAAACCACACCACGCTCGTACATCCTGTGAATCCATGCATCTTTCTTTTTCCTTGTGATTCTGAATCTCTTCTTATAAGCCAACCAGCTTCTCTCAAACTCATGAACCTCCATGGCATAGTAAATAAATTTCCTAAATTCCTTAAGCTTTTCCTTTCGGAGGTGAAGCACCATATTCTGCTCGATATGCCAGCTGCACAGACGGTGATATGTGCTAGGCCAGACTGATGATATGGCTTTGGCCATTGAAGCGTCGCCGTCTGTGATCGCTGAAATGGGATGCTTCTGGTGCATTGCCTCCAAAAATACCTGAAGCAGCCACTCATATGAGTCAGCCGACTCGTCGGATACAAGAGCAACCCCAAACACGACTGTGCTGCGGTGATGGTTCAGCCCCACAAATGGAACAAACGGCAACCTATATTTGTTTGACCGGTATGTGCTGTCAAACACCACCACACCACCAAAAGCAACATAGTCCAAGCGAGATTGGGCATCTGCTCAGAATATGTTCTGCAAGTGCCCATCACTGTCCGTGGTGTATCTGTAAAAAAATCTGGGTCTTTCAGTTGTTGTGCTGTCATGTAGTTCAGCATAAATTGAGCATCGCTACCTTCTATCTTTTTCTTCTTCTCCAACGCGACATGGTTATACAGATCGCGAGATATAAATCCAGCCTTGCAGAAACCACCAGCCTGCTTCTCCATCACATCCATTATCTGATGTGTGCGAAGTCCACCAACCGAGTACTCAATGACATCCGCCTTCTGTGGATCGTTCAGGCCACGATGAGACCACAAGAAAGGTGACAACTCATGATTTATGAATGGATGGCTATGTTGGTCAACAAAATTCTTTACAAACCACAACCCAGTGCTTGCTTGAAGCTCAACCTGCAAAAGAGCAGGACAACCACACCGAGAGAGTGCCCTTGGCGTCCTTTTCTTGTCGGTTTCATCAAAGTGCTTTACGTCACGATATCCTTGTTTGCAGCACACAAACGTCCTCCGGTATGCATTTTCCTTATTTCCCTTATATTTCAGATCGCCCTTTCTAACACCAAACCCTTTGCTCTTCGCATACGCTAAGTAGAACTTGTACGCTTCGTTCTCACTTTTAAATGTCTGCCTGACCATCGAGTCGTACTCCATAAATTCATCTATTGAGATGCCTTCACCAGCCATGCCGATATCTTGCAATAAGAAACAGCAAAACCTGTTACATATTTACATGAAAGAAAATACGCTGGAACTAAAACATATTAATTATACATTGTCAACGATTATCATCTGTAACTGAACCAATAATCTCTGACATCCTTACTAATTTTCTGAGAAGCCAAGAATCCTACTGGCCATAGTAATTTTTAACCCATCGTTTTCATGTTCCAATAAATTTGTATTATGTTCTTGTAAGAAGGAACATGCATCCCACAATATCAAACACATAATCTGACAACATTTTACTCACAGTACAAGAACTAGAAACCTCACGCACACTACTAATTCAGCATCCACACGCACAGAAAACCCAGCAGCCATTTTTGAATTGGTATTGCGTGCACAGAGGCAACGTACCTATGCGAGGGATCTCAATCACGACGCGCGGAGGAACCGATCTCGGGCGCCGTCAGAAGATCCTGCGACAGAGAGAGAGGGCCGCCGGGCGGCGCTGGCCGGCTGCGCCGTTGAAGATCCACAAAGAGAGAGAGAGGGCCGCCGGGCGGCGCGGGCCGGCTGCGCCGTTGAAGATCTTGGGGCCCCGTCCAAGATCTTGCGGCGGCGCCCGCAGGGCGGAGACGGAGCGGCCGCCCCAGTGCGCGGCGACCGATGGGCGGGGGAAGGAGAGGCGGCCCGTGTGCGACGGAGCGATCCGCAGGGCGGGAGAAGGAGAGGCGGCCCCTGTACGACGGCTGCCGGGCAGATAGGCGGCAGTACAAAAGTGAAGAACGCACGCACGAGAAGTGAAACCCAGCTGTGATTACTTACGATTCTATTCCAGCTGTGATTACTTACGTTATTAATCACTGCAATTACCCATATTATTAATTAATAACATTATCATTAAGAAAGGACTAATCTACCCTTACATCCAATTACTAAAATGTCCTCAAGAGAAAAAAACAGGGATGAATAATGACCATTGGATCACCTATATACTACCCACTATTTAGAGGAGTATGATGCACCGTAAAATGTCTCAAAAAGTAATAAGGAAAAATATGAGAATGTTCTGACATGGCAGAAGGAAATCATAAAAATTAGAACGTGGAATTAACTCAGCTAGTCAATTAGCTCCAATATATACACGTGAGATCATTCGTCTTCATGGTGTGCCTAAAACGATCATCTCTGATCGTGATGCAACGTTCACCTCCAAATTCTGGGAGAGCTTACAAAATGCCTTGGGTACTGAGATCCGGTTCAGCTCAGCTTTTCACCCTCAGACTGATGGTCAGTCCGACCGTACCATTCAAACTCTCGAAGACTTGCTTCGCACATGTGCCCTGTCATGGCAAGGTACATGGGAAGACCACTTGCCTCTTGTGGAATTCACCTATAACAACAGTTATCATGCAAGTATCAAGGCTGCACCCTTTGAAGTCCTTTATGGCCGAAGGTGTAGGTCACCTCTCTATTGGGATTCAGTGGGTGAGCGGGCAGTTCTTGGACCGGATTGGGTTCAACAAACTGTTGATCGTGTCGCAGAGATTCGTCAAAACATGCTTACAGCGCAAAGTAGACAAAAGAGCTATGCTGATGTCAGACGGCGAGTTCTAGAATTTCAAGTGGGTGACAAAGTGCTTCTTAAAGTGTCGCCAACCAAAGGAATTGTGAGATTTGGCACAAAAGGCAAGCTTAGTCCTCGGTATGTCGGGTCATTTCCTGTGGTTG
Source organism: Aegilops bicornis (assembly GCA_021605145.1). NCBI lineage: Eukaryota > Viridiplantae > Streptophyta > Magnoliopsida > Poales > Poaceae > Aegilops > Aegilops bicornis. Next base: position 833,119,885 of record CM038671.1, on the reverse strand, counting down.
CTCGAGTCGGGAAGCTTGCCTACCGCATAGATTTGCCACAATCAATGCGTGGAGTGCACAATGTTTTCCATGTTTCCATGCTTCGGAAGTATCTTGAAGACTCTGAACATCTTGTTCTTACCGAACCGGTCACCATTGCGCAAGATCTTACACTTGAGTCCCGTCCATTGAAGATTCTTGACGAATCTGGGCGTGCCTTGAGGCACCGAAAGCTCAAGTATGTGAAGATTCTTTGGACAAATCAAACAGAACGAGAAGCAACCTGGGAACTAGAGTCCCATATGCGCGAAAAGTACCCAGAATTGTTCTCTGATGGTACGTTCTAACCACTAAAATTCTTTCCCGTTATGTTCTATGCCATGTATGAAGCTTTTCCGTTATAGTCGGGCTCGCCGAGATAGTTGCGTCGGGCTCGCCGAGATAGTCGAAATGCCTTACCTATTTCCTTGAGTCGGACTCCGGGTTCATCTCCTATGATTTATTTCAATCCCATGGCTTATATTATTAGGGAATTTCAATATATTCTCTAATTCAGGAAATAGAAAAAAACTGAACCTTATCTCTTACCTCTCCCTCACAATGTGAGCTCTCCTTGTCCATAGGAGGGAGGCGTGCTCCACATCTTTCTTCTCTTCCCCAAGCCGAAGGGAAGAATCCCTCTCTCTTCTCCAGCCAGCCTACTCCCTCCTCCCTTCCTTCCCCACTCCTCCCCAGGTGCCTCATTGCTGCACCACGCCCTTCACCACCTCCATGGCTGCCCTTTGATTTAGGGCTTTGAGGAAGAAGGAAAGGAGACAAGAAGAGGGAGAACAAGAAAGCTTCCCCAACTTTTCCCTTAACCAAATCTTTGTGATTTGACCATAGAGGTGAGGTTCCCCATCATTTATGATTTCTCACCCTCTATTAGTGATGATTCATGGAGTATAGGGTTAAGGACTAGAAACCTATGTGAAGGAATTGGGGAAAAAGTTGTTCATGCTGCTGTTTCTGGGCGTTCAGATCTGGAAACCAGCAATTTAGAGTTCCTAATGGCAAAATTAGGTGGGGGTCATGTGAGAGCGGCGGTAGAGCACACGAGCTCGCTTGCTCCCGCTACTTGTACGAATGGGACAAAGACGTGTTGGTACGTGTATTGAATGCAACAGTAGAAAGCAGAGAAAGATATGAAACGTCCAACACTATCAAACGGTGACAGCGCCGTCTGAAATGACGACACCACGGCGGTAGAAAATTCTAGCCTGGAAAGTAAAAAAAAACTCGTTGTCATGGATGTGTTTGTGTTTTTGTGTACGCCACATATAAAACTGTAAAAAGAAAAACTCTTTTGATGGTATACATCTATATGTATCGTGTACTTTTTCAGAATTTTGAGATGTGAATCTCAAAAAATAATTTGATATGTGAAAGTACAATTTTGGAAATAAAAATGGGCTTGAAGTAACCCATCATATGGATGCCCTTCTCGTGGTGATTTCACTCGCTGTTGTTTTGCCCTTTTGCTTACGAGATCTGGTCGCAAGTGAAGCAATCCTTCGACATTAAGCTATGGTGGTCCAACTTTTCTTCGCCAAAGCAGTGGCTGTTTGATTTCCTTTCTCGTTCCTCGGATCAGCAGGCTACGGTCATGGCTGTTACTATATGGTATATTTGGGAGGCGCGGAACTCTGTTCGAAACAATGAAGATGAGCCACATCCTGTCTGTACCGTTTTTAAGATAAAAGCATATGTTGATTTGATCTTTCGGCATCTATACAAACCGGATCTTGTGCATAGGCGTGAGAGCATTGCCTCAAGTACTTCTTGGTCTCCGCCGCCGCCGGGTTCTGTATTATTCATGTGTGATGCCGCGATCTTCTCTGAGCTAAGTAAGTTTGGTGCAGGTGTGGTTGCTGTCAACTCTGATGGACAATTTGTTATTGCATGTAGAGAAGTCAACTATGGAAGCCCTGAACCTGGATTAGCTGAGGCATGTGCCCTTCGGCGAGCAGTTTACCTTGCATGTGAGATGGGATGCGATTCGGTGATATTCGCCTCCGATTGCCTCTCTTTGGTGCAGAGAATCAACTCCCATGTTCGCGATCGTTCACTCGTTGGTGCTGTGGTCTCGGAGATCAAAGATGGCATGTCGAATATTCTTTTTTCTCGGGTCGAGTTTATTCGTCGGCAGTCTAATGTTTTAGCTCATAATTTAGCTAAGTCATGTTTGAGCTGTAATGGTTTTTGTGTTTTCACTTCTACTCCGGAATGTATCCGAGAGACTGTTTGTAATTATGTTGCTTGATTAATAAAGTGCTGACGTTTTTCTCAAAAAAAATGCTAGCTAGTGAGTAGGAACCTAGGTGCAGTGTCAGGTCAACTTTTGGTCATCATGTTTCAAAAATGTTCACGGTTTTTGGATAATTATTCGTCATGTTTTAAGAAAATGATCGCAGCATATTTTATAGTCATCATGAACTTCTAAAAAGAATGTCCATTGTGTACTTGAACGTAGTTTCATCATGTATTAAAAAATGGCCATCATGAAATCAAAAAGGTTCGTCATGCATTTTTTGTTCAATAGATATTTTCTAAAGCAGTTTACGATCTATTAGAAAAATGTTCATCACATTACAACAAATATTCTAACTTGTTTAGAAAACTAATTTTATTTTTAAATGTGGGAACAAGTCTATTTTAACATCATGATTAGTGCGTTTTTAAAATACGGGAACACTATAAAATGGCAGTAACACTTTTCTGGAACAATGTTTATTGTGTTTTCAGAAAAGAGCACCATGAGTACGAAAAATCATCATGTTTTAAAAAAAGTACCACATTTAAAAAAAATATGAGAATACTACAAAAATGTTTTTAAAATATGGGAACACTACAAAAATGTTAATGGTATTTTTAGAAAATCACATCAAGATTAAAAAAGATTCGTCATTTTTAATGAAATGTTCATTTTTAAAACATGAAAACACTTTTATATTTACATGATTTTTATAAATATAATATTTTTAGTTGCTCAATGATTAAGTTTGTAGTGCAACTAATACTTTCTAAAACACGATGTTATTTTGGGAAACAAATGAAACAATAATAATATGAAGAATATATTTTGAAGTACACGATGAACATCCCGCTGCTGAGGGACGGCGGAGATGCACGGCAGCCGGATCTGGTCATCCTAGGTCGGATCCGGCGTGGCTTCACCTAAGCGGGAGTGGTGCGAGATGAGCTACTGCATGCAGCGTCCGGAACGGTTCCTTTGTTGAGTTGCGAGCTCCGGGCAGTGTGGTTGGTGTTCAAATGGTGGACGGTGTGGCGTGGGAGTGTGTGTGCTGGGAGGCGCATACGCGCAAGGGGCTGGGCGCTCTCCTGTTGCTCTTTTTTTTCGTGAGGATTTTTTTTGCGAGGACGCTCTCCTGTTGCTCTGCTGGCCGGGTGGCGCGGCTGGGTGCGTGGGTCTGGTGAGGCGGCTCTGGTCTCCTAGGTAGAGTTGGCGTGTGCGAGCAGAGCAGCCTCGAGTGTCGACTGCGGTTGCTCGGGTGATGAAGCTGGTGGCTACTTTGGTGGGGCCTCGGGGTCGGTGTGGGGTTTCCATGTGTACGTCGGAGCGGGGACTCCAGAGATGGTTGTCGGGTATCAGCTCCGGTTTCTCGGGCGGCAGAGTACGTGGCTCGCCTGGTGCGCAGCCTCGGGTCGGCTTGAATGCCGGAGCGGCGGCTTTAGTTTTTGTTTTAGGGTGTCGGCTAAGGGTTGCTAGAGTGACGAAGTCAGCGGTTCGCCTGGTGTGTGGCCTCGGGGTCGGCATGTGTTGATGGTGCCATGTTGTTGGCTTGTTGTAACGGTTTTCACTCGGGTTTCCGTTAATTAATCAGGTAACTCTCTTCTACTTTTTAACGAATCGAGTCCTAAGAAACCTTGTTTAAAAAATATTTGATGAATTTTCCAATACATGACTAATATTATGAACATGTGTATAAGGACCTTTTTTTCTATTATACATGAATATTCTTGTAGAAAAAGTGTTCCCATACCGTGGAAGCAGTACATAGCTACACTCTCCTGCGGCTATGACTTGGCCGCGGCCACATGACGGAGCTGGACGTGAAGTTCTCTAGCAACCTGACGACGTAACAACGCTTGATGGGCCAATAAATGCATTACAGCAGCGTACTATGTCCCACAAGCATTTGGCGTGTCAGATCTTGGTGGCGTGTACGGTGTAGGATACCATGAGCAGGCGAGGACGTGCACTCCTTCGAATTTTCGGGGGTCATGTGGAATGTTTTGTAGGTATTGTTCCCACGATCGTTTTGCGTGGTCATTCACTCAATTTGGTTCAGCCGTTTAGCCGGGGCGATAAAAACAAGTTGCTGCTCTGTTTCTGCAAAACAGCATTTCTATGGTTTTTGCCCATAGCTTTTCAGGATCTTCGAGGGCTGATAAATTGATGCTATACAATTGTATAGCTACCTAATACCTTTTATTTCATAGATCAATTTTATTTACTTACTCCCCATGAGTATTGGTCTTGCTATGGATTTCCAAAGGCGGCTACTCATTATTCCTGAATCTGAAAACAGCAGAGATGTTTTTGCTGGTTTTGACCCCCATAACCTCATAATCTGAGGTTGAATAGTTGGAGTTATTTGTAGATGAGTTCCCCATGAATCCATAGCCATCTCATTTGCATGTTTTAGAGCTTCCTAGCCATCTTATTTGTAGATGATTTTTTCCGTGAAGAGACAGCAAAGGGTTGCTTCCCGGGAATGCGATTAGGCGCGTTTTTGTGTGTGCTTTACATAGCCTGCTTTGATGCAATCTTTAAAACTTGTATGTATGTCTCTACAGCAGGTTGCAGCAGAAATCCACCGGAGATAGCCTCGCGCCACCTCCCTCGCAACAGTTGAGGCGAGTACACCGGGCAACAAGACATAGATTGCTCCCTTAATTAATATTATGTCCATGTTCACGTTATTCCTGTAGATTCATGCAATGGTGAACATACAACTCCCTAGTGTACATTTCAATACACCATACCACTGGTATGTGATAGGGATTGGTTTTTCTTGGTTCTTGATAACAAATCCATCATGAGTGAATCTTCCAAGTTCAAGGAGTGATCCTCGCTTCGCGAGTGTATGGTCCTTCGGGTCCGTCCTCATGTTATGGTCCTCTCACTTGGTGAGGGTTGAAAAGGAGTGAGGTGAGACGTCGCCCCTCCTCAGCTTGCCGGCAAAAGCTCAGAGCCTAGTCATCGGTCTTATTTGGTTGCATCTTTTCTTCATGTTTTCTCATGCCCTTCCAAGCATGGAAGATTCGAGTATAGTATTTACTTGATCAAGCATGGTTTCATATTCATGGTATTACTTGCCATTTTATTACATGCTTTGTTGTGTACTCGCTGAGTCTTTGGACTCACCCCTCATGGACTTTGTTTCAGGTACATCACCGCCACAAATCTTCTATAGAATTTGAACACTATATCGTCATTTTAACACTCACTTAACTGACTTGGGGTTGCACCACACATATTAGACTGACGTGCACGTGCAAATTACTAGTATTTCTTTGTGCACAAAAGCTAGGTGAATCCTGTATGGCCCATAGTGTGACGGGTTTGCGGACCAAACGCACACATGCGGTGTGGTATGATGACCCAATCTAGCGCCAGGCTCTGGACATTCATCTTGGTTTTCGTGTAATTTTCTCACTTCTTTCGACTGCTTCAATTTTCGTTCAACCTTTCGTTTTCTCTTAAAACAACAAACTTTTAAATCTAAAATATTTTCTAGTTGCATGATTCTTTTAACAACTTTTAAAATGTGAACATTTATTTAAATGGATGAGCATTTTCTTAAAATGTACAGTATAATTGTTCTAAAAATGCAAATAAGTTAAATGACTTAACACTTATTGAATTTTGTCATCGATTACGTCAGAAAATATTGTTTAATATTTCTAAATGATATAAGAATAATCATCTTGTATTAAAGATATATTCCTCTCGTATTTGAAAAAGTTCATCACGGATTTTAGAAATGTTTATCTAAATAGTTTTATTCATAAGATTGAAAAATTTAAACAGGAATAAAATGGGGAAAGCTAACGTAAGTTAAAATCCCAAACATAAACGATAAAAGCAGGAAAGGTAAAAAAAGAAAACAAAAAGGAAACACATGCTGCAAAAGCAATAAATGGGCCTGACGCTTGGCACATCTTATTGTATTCACCTCACTGACGTCATGCAGAGTTATTTTTTCTTCTTTTATCTTTTTATTTATATTTTGCATTATATTTTTTAAAAATAACTTTATTAGAAACGTGAATTTCAAAATGTAACCACAGTATTAAAGAAGTATTAGTGCAGTTAAAAATGTTGATATTTTTAAAACAAATGTTCGGGACAATGAAAAAGAGTCTTTGCCTTTCAGAAAATATTGTGTGAAAGTAAAAAAATGTGTTTGTAATATAAAAATATTTTTCATAGTATAATTTTCTTTTCATACCATTTAAAAAAATTCGAGTGACATTTTAAGAAAATACCCTTTTTAAATGGTAGTTAAGAAATGTTCCCTTGTTTTAAGAAAAAACGTTGGACGCTTAGAAAAAATGTTTATAAAATGTAAAAAAAAGTAAGGATAGTTTAATAAAAACATTATTACTATTAAATAATGTTTCAATGTGTATTTGCATTTTTTGTACATGTATGTATTAAAATAAAAAATGTACGCCGTGTAATTGAAAATGCCGACAGTGTAATAATTGTTTTACGTGTACATAAAAGTACATTTATTAACATTAAAAAATGTACCACATGTATTTTAAAATGTTTACCATGTATTTGAGAAAGTTTTGAAAACATGATTGTAAGAAAAAATGTATACTATGTATTTGAGAAATGTACAACATGTATCTAAAATATATTTCATGTGTACATGGAAAATATGCATTATGTCATGAAAAACGTAGAGATGTGTGGAAAAAAAAATGCAAATTGATCAAAACCGAAAAATAAATGTAAAAATGTAAAAATCAATGTGAAACAACGAAAGTATAACATGGAAGAAAAGAAAAACCCAAGAAATCTGGGAAAGAATCAAAGATAACTGAACTACAACAAGGAAAAAGAGAAAGCCCGAAGGAAAAGAAAAACCAGAGAAAACAAGGAAACTTATGTACAACGAAGAAAGAGAAACACCCAAGGAAGCTGGTGAAGAAACAAAGAAAACCGAAAGATGAAACAAAAAGAAAATAAACTGAAGAAGTCCAACGAAGCTATAATAGGCTATCAAAAAAAATTGATGAAACGGGCATGTTCAGTTACCATGCGGGAAGAAAACCTTAATGCCAACCTTGATATGATGGTTTTCAGGACGTGACGACCATTTCTTCAGCTTCATTTGTGTGAAAGAGCGACCTATGTCTGGCTAATAGCGAGACGTAAGGAAGTCTTGCATCAAAGGGGGTGCCAGATGGGCCGGCCCAGGCGTGCTGGAGGGTGGAGGCCACAAACTCAATTTTCCTTTCACGTTTTTGTTTTTATTTTATATTTTTAACTATCATTTAGAATTCCAAATATTCAACATAAATAAACTATAAAAATATTTTACATCTTCTTTTTAAACTGTTCATGTGTATAAAACAAATGTTGAGCATCTATGAAAAAAATATTAAACATGTATTAAACAAATCTTAATCAAGCATTTGAAAAATATTAAATGTATATAGAAAAATTGTTGATCATGCATTTAAAAAGTTAAAATTTGCATTTAGAAAATATAGACTATGTATTCGGAAAATGTTGACCATGTATTAAAAATATTAAATATATATTAAAATGTTAAATTTGAATCTAAATTTTTCGGAAAATGTTAAATGTGTATAAAGAAAATGATGAACAATTATTAAAAAATATAAAATTGTATTAAAAAACGTTAATCAAGCATTTGAAAAATATTAAATATGTAAAGAAAAATGTTAACCGTGTTTTCCAAAACTATTTTACTTATAGTTGAAAAATGCTGATCAAGCATTTGAGAACTGTTAAATGTTTAGAAAATATTGACCATGTATTTTAAACAAATATTTATTTTAGATTTAGAAAATGTTAACATGTGTTAAGAAAATATATTAGGGAAATACAAAAAACTGAGAGAAAATAAAAAACGATGAAAACGAGAAAGGAAAAAAAAGGAAGAAAAAAAGGAAGATAACACAAAATATAGAAAAAAACGAAAGGAAACCCTCGAAATCAAAAGAAAACAAAAAGAAGAATAACACCCATGAAGAAACATAGAAAATCGGCAAGAACCTTGAAAAATCAAGAGAAACGGCGAAAAAAACTGAAAATCATAAATTTCACAAACATATTTTCATGAATTTATTTTTTTCTCAAATATCACAAACATATTTTTGAAACGCATGAGTATTTTTAAAATATGATGAATAACTTTTTGAATGTTATGAATACTTTTTACTAACTACGTGAACACATTTTTTATTTTATGAACCCTTTTTAAAGATGTCATGAACAAAAGTTTTGAACATGTTAATAATTGTTTTGAATGGAAGTGATATTTTTATTAAAGTTTCTCAAACAACTTTTTTACACTGCATGAACATTTTTTTGTGCATTGTAAAATTTTAATTACCTGCGCGCGCGGGGCCGCAACCTATCTTTGTTTAGAAAAGGGACTGCAACTTTTGTGTGTGTGCATACGTGTGTGCGCGATCTACCCGTACGTGTGTGTGCGATCTACCATTCTAATTGGTTGGAATCATGAAGAAACCCCACCCAAAACAGGGATACCGTCCAGGTAGTTGAGAATTCTCACTCAGAGAATTTTTTTTTCAAATATGAATTGCATTACCAGCTATCTCCCACAGTGTCCCCGTCGTTCCTCAACCAAATGCAGATTAAACACTTTAATGGTCCATATTTTAGCAGTTTTGGACATGGCAGGGGTTTCTTATAGGTGGTTCAGAAGGCTTGGGGCAAGGAAGCGAGAATAAATGATTACATTGCATGTCAGATTGACCGGCTTTGAAAAAATAGAATAAGGAAAAGATTTTTCTCAAATACGCACGAGTGTGTGTATCTGTATCATATATTAAAGGAGAGAGAAGAGAGAGAGAGAGGGGGTACATTGTGGGTACATACCCGCGTCATAAGTACACTCCACGCTCAAATTACAAGGGAAAGATGTCAAAGGCCAAACTTTAATCCAACATTGCAAGCGAGGTTATTTTCACTTGGATCTAGCTTCTCAAGAATGGAACATTTTGCAGTCAAGGAAAGGTATATAAGGAACACGCGAAGGGCAAAGCTTTTGGGTTTGCTGGACGTGCATAAAGGCTCTCAATAACGGTGGGTGTTTCTGTTAACCGACCTGGCCGCGCCTAGTAGATTAGAATACCGGCTGATATTTACTGGTTGGCACAAACCTTTTGAGCAATAGAAGGGTTAAAAAACCAGGATTTATCAGAAAACCGAGTGTTCAGCCCACTACTAGAAAAAATCGGAATGAAAAATCTTGATTTGGGTAGAAAAATAATCTTTGAATTATTTATGATGGCAAAACAATGATGAAATAAAGTAGAATAGAAGAAAATACAAATTTGCGGATTTGGATTCTAGACCATTGGATATACCATAGTAAAAGACGTTCACCCCATTTGTCGAGACACATCCAAATGGAAGAATGAGGAGGATAGATAGCCAAATCGGGATTCCCTCTTGGAGATGCCCTATGCTTGCTCTCGTTGCTCCTATCCATTCCACTTAGTTTTGTTGGCAAATTGTTCTCTACTGCCGGTTGGAACACGGTGATAACGCACATCTAAAGTCTAACTTAAGCTTCATATCTAATGGTACGATTCAGCTTTGACTTGAGAACTTTGCAAGCACTCGGGGAGTGTACCGCAGAATTCGAAGTTTCATACACCCTTAGATCCGGGGATGTCCATCCACTGAAGCTGGAGCTCGATCTCCCAGTACTCCACGTTCCTCAGCCTTAGAACCATGTCCTGCATCATAGTCCCCTCGGACACATATACTCCGGAGCCTCATCTTCACAAAATCCACCAGCGGCCCGATGTCCAGCTCCGTGTTGACCATTGGATCGTTGTAGAATGTGTCCTTGTCAAATACATCCCGAAGAAGCAAGGGCTGCCAATAAGTTATGTTGTTACTGATTCTTCAAAACTATTAGTTTTTGACAGTAGTTCACCTTCTCTGTTTGGAGTTGCTGTGGTGGCTCACACTCCCGACAGGGAGTTCCCCTCTTCTTCTAGGTCAATGACCACTAGGCTGGTATGGGCCTGAGCCTCTTGGACCCGCAACTATGGGCCACACATTCAACACTCTCCCTCAAGAGGGTAATAGATATCTACCTGATGACCCACAAGTATAGGGGATCTATTGTAGTCCTTTCGATAAGTAAGAGTGTCGAACCCAACAAAGAGCAGAAGGAAATGACAAGCGGTTTTCAGTGAGGTTTTCTCTGCAAGCACTGAAATTGTAGGTAACAGATAGTTTTGTGATAAGATAAATTGTAACGAGTAACAAGCAATGAAAGTAAATAAAGTGCAGCAAGGTGGCCCAATCCATTTTGTAGCAAAGGACAAGCCTGGACAATTTGTTATAATGAGAAAAGAGCTCCCGAGGACACATGGGAATTATCGTCAAGCTAGTTTTCATCAAGCTCATATGATTCGCGTTCGGTACTTTGATAATTTGATATGTGGGTGGACCGGTGCTTGGGTACTGCCCTTACTTGGACAAGCAACCCACTTATGATTAACCCCTATTGCAAGCATCCGCAACTACAAAAGAAGTATTAAGGTAAACCTAACCACAACATTAGACATATGGATCCAAATCAGCCCCTTACGAAGCAACGCATAAACTATGGTTTAAGCTTCTGTCACTCTAGCAACCCATCATCTACTTATTACTTCCCAATGCATTCCTCTAGGCCCAAATAATGGTGAAGTGTCATGTAGTCGACGTTCACATAACACCACAAGAGGAAAGACAACATACGTCTCATCAAAATATCGAACGAATACCAAATTCACATGACTACTAATAGCAAGACTTCACCCATGTCCTCAGAATAAACGTAACTACTCACAAAGCATATTCATGTTCATAATCAGAGGAGTAATAATATGCATTAAGGATCTGAACATATGATCTTCCACCAAATAAACCAATTAGCATCAACTACAAGGAGTAATCAACACTACTAGCAACCCACAGGTACCAATTTGTGGTTTTGGATACAAGAGATGAACTAGGGTTTGAGAGGAGATGGTGATGGTGAAGATGTTGATGGAGATTGACCCCCTCCCGATGAGAGGATCGTTGGTGATGACGATGGTGATGATTTCCCCCTCCCGGAGGGAAGTTTCCCCGACAGAACAGCTCTGCCGGAGCCCTAGATTGGTTCCGCCAAGGTTCCGCTTCGTGGCAGCGGAGTTTTGTCCCGTAAGCTTGCCTCTGATTTTTTCCAGGGTAAAAGCCTTCATATAGCAGAAGATAGGCATCGGAGGGCCACCAGGGGGCCCAGTAGACAGGGGGCGCGCCTAGTAGGGGTGGGCGCGCCCCCACCCTCCTGGCCAGGGTGTGGGCCCCCTCTGGTGCTTTCTTCGCTCAATAATTCTTATTAATTCCAAAAATAGCTTTCGTGGAGTTTCAGGATTTTTTGAGCTGTGCAGAATAAGTTTCGATGTTGCTCCTTTTCGGCCAGAATTCAGGATCTCAGCATTCCCCTCTTCATGGTAAACCTTGTAAAATAAGAGAGAATAGCCAAGTACTGAGATAAAATATGTAATAACAACCCATAATGCAATAAATATCGATATAAAAGCATGATGCAAAATGGACGTATCAACTCCCCCAAGCTTAGACCTCGCTTGTGCTCAAGCGGAAGCCGAAATCGGAAAATATGTCCACATGTTTAGAGATAGAGGTGTCGATGCAAAAAATTAAAATACGGACATGAGGGCATCATGATCATTCTTATAACAGCAACATATATATATTTTGTCATATGATTTCTTATGCTCAAGTAACAATCAATTCACAATGTCAAGTATGGTTCAAAAACATCATTGAGAACTAACAAACTATAATCTCAGTCATTGAAGCAATTGCAATTTATCATAACATCAGAAAGAGTCAAGAATAGAGCTTTTCAGCAAGTCCACATACTCAACTATCATATAGTCTTCTACAATTGCTAACACTCATGCAATACTTGTGGTTATGGAGTTTTAATCGGACACTGAGAAAGATAGGGGCTTATTGTGTTGCCTCCCAATGTATTCACCTTTGGGTGATGTCAACAATAATAGTTCATGCTAACTTACATCCAATTGGATATATATACACTAGTAGAAAAAGGGTCAAACGTGAAGCACATTAGTGCCGGTTTGAATTTGAGCCGGCACTAATGTATACATTAGTGCCAGTTCCAAGGCTAGCCGGGCCGCTTTCATTAGTACCGGTTCGTGGCTAACCTTTAGCACCGGTTCGTGCCATGAACCGGTACTAATGAGAGTGGTGGCAGGATGTTGTCAGAATGGGGCCCCTCCAGGCCCTTTAGTACTGGTTCTTGGCACGAACCGGTACTAAAGGTCTTCCTACATAAACCCTTCGTCCACCCGAGCTCGCTCTGTTCTTCCCCTTTCCCCTCTCCTCTCTGTTCTTCCCCTCTTCCTCTCGAGCTCATCACAAATTTTGCCCAAAATTTGTCAAGATTTGAAGGTCCCCATCCATTCAAATGATCACAAAGGTTAGCAACTTTGTCCTTTCATCTCTCATTGCTAGATTAGCTCTTGCAATGCTTTATATAGTGATTAATTTGTGAGTTTAGTAATTTGGGAGGAAATATATATATATATATATATATGCTAGTATTTGATTTATATGCAATTTGAGGTCAAAAATAACACTTAGTTTGCATATGTAGGTGTGTTTTACTTAGTGCCTTCTAAATCTCCGTCGTAACCACCGTCGATCGCCCAAGATCCGTCGCCCGGCACCACCTTGTGGTGAGCCTCTTGTTCATGAAATTTTATATAAAAAATTGATGTTTGTGTGATTTGGATATATAGTTACTCGTATAACTATCTTACCCGTACGTTGTTTGTTATACATAGTGCCATGGTTTTGATATCCGTCCCCGTCGGCCCTCGTCCTTGTTATGATTCGCATGTGGTATATTCTCTTTTAAAACTATTTGTTGCATTTCGTGTTTATGACAAATTATGCCCATCAAGTTGACATAGATATTTTTATCTAGGAGGTATGTGAACTGGAAATTCCAACCGACCATATTGTCGAGAGGTTAAATTTAGTTGAAAGAGAAAACGAGTACTTGAAAGAAAAATTGAAAAGAATTGAGGGGAGAAGATGGAATTGGAGTTGCATATTGCCGATGTAAATGCGATGATCACGAGATCAAGATGGAGAAAATGCACTTGAAGATTAGAAAGATTAGAAAATATGCCATCGATAGTGAGGCTTGGTATCATTATGCTGTTGGATCAATTGTTACCTTAGTTGCGATCTTGATCGCATTTGTTGTTGCATTTAAATGCTTTAGCTAGAGAGTTATTTGTTTGTTGCATTTAAGTGTTGTATGAACTTGTATTAATTTGGTCTATTCGGTGTTGTGTAATCAAGATGAGCCGGCAAGGGATGTACGATGACCGATGCTCTCCCCAGTTCGTTGAGGGCGTGCATACTTTTCTGCTTGCGGCTGAGGCAAACAAGCGGGCGGATGGTTTTATGCCTTGTCCATGTGCTGGCTGTAAGAATGGTCGCAATTACTCTATGTCAAGAACCATTCACGTCCACCTGTTTGAGTCCGGTTTCATGCCCCACTATAATGTTTGGACCAAGCATGGAGAAAGAGGGGTTATGATGGAAGACAATAAAGAAGAAGAGGACGATTTACGACTATCCTGGCCATGGGTTCCCTGAATACGATGATACAACAATGGGGGAAGAAGCTGAGCCGGTAATGCGGGAAGAAGCTGAGCCGGCAATGCGGGAAGAAGCTGAAGAATAGGCATCAGATGAGCCCGTTGATGATCTAGGTCGGGCCATTTCCGATGCAAAGAGAAACTGCGCAAGTGATTTGGAGAAGAAGAAGTTGCAGCGCATGTTAGAGGATCACAAAAAATTGTTGTACCCGAATTGCGAGGGTGACAAGAAAAGCTGGGCACCACACTGGAATTGCTGCAATGGAAGGCAGAGAATGGTGTATCTGGCAAGGGATTTGGAAAGTTGCTGGTAATGATAAAGGATATGCTTCCAAAGGACGACGAATTGCCCGAGAGTACGTACGAAGCAAAAAAGGCTGTATGCCCTCTAGGGTTAGAGGTGCAGAAGATATATGCATGCCCTAATGATTGCATCCTCTACCGCGGTGAGTACGAGGATTTGAACGCTTGCCCGGTATGTGGTGCATTGCGCTATAAGATCAGCCGCGATGACCCTGGTGATGTCGAGGGCGAGCGCCCGGAAGAAGATTCCTGCCAAGGTGATGTGGTATTCTCCTATAATACCACGGTTGAAACGTTGTTCCAAAACAAAGAGCATGCCAAGGCGTCGCGATGGCACGAAGAAGACCGTAAGAAAGACGGAAAGTTGAGAGTACCCGCCGACGGGTCGCATGGAGAAAAATCGAAAGAAAGTACGGGAAGGAGTTTGCGAGATGACGCAAGGAGCGTATGGTTTGGTCTAAGCGCAGATGGCATTAATCCTTTTGGGGAGCAGAGCAGCAACCATAGCACCTGGCCTGTGACTCTATGTTTGTATAACCTTCCTCCTTGGTTGTGCATGAAGCGGAAGTTCATTATGATGCGGTGCTCATCCAAGGCCCTAAGCAACCCGGCAACGACATTGATGTGTACCTAAGGCCATTAGTTGAAGAACTCTTACAACCGTGTGGAATGGAACAGGTGTACGTCGTGGGATGAGCACATGGGGAAGAATTTGACCTAAAGGCGTTGCTGTTCGTGACCATCAATGATTGGCCTGCTCTCAAGAACCTTTCGTGACGGACAAACAAGGGATACCGTGGATGCACGCACTGTTTGAATGATACCGACAGTATATATTTGAATAGTTGTAATAAGAATGTGTACTTGGGACATCGTCGATTTCTTCCGAGCAAGCATCCCGTAAGAAAGAAAGGCAAGCATTTCAAAGGTGAGGCGGATCACCGGACGAAGCCTCGCCACCGTACTGGTGCTGATGTACATGATATGGTCAAGGATTTGAAGGTGATATTTGGAAAGGTCTGGCGGACAACCTATTCGAAGGACGCCGACGGACGCGCACCCATGTGGAAGAAGAAATCTATATTTTGGGACCTTCCATATTGGAAAGACCTAGAGGTCCGCTCCGCAATCGGCGTGATGCACGTGACGAAGAATCTTTGCGTGACCCTGCTTGGCTTCTTGGGCGTGTATGGGAAGACAAAAGATACACGAGGCACGGAGGACCAGCAACGTATGCACGGAGAAGACGGCATACATCAGGGTCATGCAAGCTATGCTCTTACCAAAGAAGAGAAGGAAATCTTCTTTGAATGCCTTTCGATATTAAGGTACCGTCGGCTTCTCGTCGAATATAAAGGGAATAATAAACATGGCAGAGAAAAGTTCCAGAACCTAAAGTCTCATGACTGCCACGTGATTATGACGCAACTGCTTCCGGTTGCATTGAGGGGCTTCTAGCGAAAAGCGTTCGATTAGCCATTGTGAAGCTATGTGCATTTCTCAATGCAATCTCTCGAAGGTAATCGATCCAGAAATCATACCAAGGTTACTGAATGATTTGGTGCAATGTCTTGTCGGTTTGGAGTTGGTGTTCCCACCATCCTTCTTCAACATCATGACGCACGTCCTAGTTCACCTATCTTGAAGAGATTAACGTTTTGGGTCCTGTATTTCTACACAATATGTTCCCTTTGAGAGGTTCATGGGAGTCTTAAAGAAATATGTTCATAACCGTGCTAGGCGAAGGAAGCATCTCCAAGGGCCATAAAAATGAGGAGGTCATTGAGTTTTGTATTGACTTTATTCCTGACCTTAAGCCGATTTGTTTTCCTGAATCGCGGCATAAGGGCATCGGATGGAAAAGGCACGCTAGGAGGGGAACAAACAATATGTATGGACGGACATTCTCTCCTTTGAAGCACACTACAGTTCTACAGAATTCTGCCTTGGTGGCTCCGTATATGGATGAACACAAGAATTTGCTACGCTCCAAACACCCGGAGCGGTCTGATGACTGGATTACACGTGAACAAACCAGGAGTTTCGCCAGCTGGTTGCAGACACGTACCATGCATGACACCTCTATTGAAGATGACCTGTACTTGCTGTCCCAGTTACCATCTTCGAATATAATGACTTTCAAAGGGTACGAGATAAATGGTAATACATTTTACACGACCGCCCAAGATAAGAAGAGTACCAACCAAAACAGTGGTGTCCGCTTTGATGCGGAAACCAAGACGGGAAAGGAAACATATTATGGTTATATACAGGACATATGGGAACTTGACAATCGACGTGGTTTAAAGGTCCCTTTGTTTCGGTGCAAATGGGTCAATATGACACGAGGCGGGGTAACGGAAGACCCATGATGCGGAATGACAACAGTGGATCTCAACAATCTTGCGTATGCAGACGAACCATTCGTCCTAGCCAATGATGTGGCACAGGTTTTCTATGTGAAGGACATGTCTACCAAGCCAAGAAAAAGAAAAGATAAGGAAGCGAATGCATCATACGATGAGTCAAAGCGGCACACAGTTCTTTCTGGGAAGAGAAACATCGTGGGAGTGGATGACAAGACAAACAAGTCAGAATATTATGAAAAGTTTGATGAAATTGCTCCATTCACAGTGAATATTGACCCGAGCATCCCGTTAAATGATGAAGATTTTCCATGGTTACGGCGCAAAGGGACACACGCGAAGAAAAAGTTTCACACCCAAATATACGGGATGTGATCGGCTTCACTATCATCACTTTCTTACATGTTTCACACCGAGAGGGGAATCTCTGTAATAGTTAGGGTAGTTATGTGTTTTGGCATTTGAAACGCGAAGAAATTTTATGTGCAAACAAATTCTTTCATGCCTTTACTGATTTTTAAAGTTAAGTTATTCACAAACTAGTGATTCACACTAATTTCAAATAATTCAAAATTTAAACTATTCAAATTTGAAAACTACGGGCACTAACAGAAAGTTTGTAAATTTTTTGTATCTAAAGCAAAAATATTCACAAAGAAACTCTAAATACACAAAAAAACAACACAAAAATAAATAAAGCAATTTTTTTTTAAAAAAGCCCGCCTACTAGGCCAGAGCGGCCTGCATCGACTAGAAACCCAACCTGTAGTTGGGCAGGATGCAGGCCCAAAAGGCCAAATGGGCCTGAGGCAGCAAAGAACACGTAGGCCCAGTAAGCCTACTTTGGAGAGGCTCGAGAGAGCGACCGCACCGGGTTTATAAACCAGTGCGGTCGCCCCTCGGCTAGCGAGGTGGGACTAAACTTGTCAAGATCAAGACTGCGCTAATAAGACCCTTTAGTACCGGGTCGTGGCACAAACCGGTACTAAAGGGGGGCCTTTAGTACCGGTTTGTGCCACAACCCGGTACTAAAGGGGTCGCTTCCGCCGCTTGGGCTGGCCAAAACTGGCCTTTAGTACCGGTTGGTGGCTCCAACCGGTACTAAAGGTGCCTTCTATATATACAACACTTGAAAAATTTCATTCTCCTCTGTTTCTTCCTCTGTTTCCCCATTGAACCGCTTGCCCGATCGATCGACGCCGTCACCGACCCGTCGCCGCTGCCGCCGCCGCCGTCGCCGCCCGTCCCGTCGCCGCCCTTGTCTCTGTCGCCGCCTGGGCCCGTCCCGTCGCGCCGTCCTGCGTCGCCGCCCACAGCGTCATGCCCTGCCCGTCGCTGCCCCGGCCGTCGCCGTCGCCGTCGCCCGCTGTAAGCTCTCCCCCTCTAACCCCTCTCCCTCGCCCCCGGCGGCCACCATGGGCGCCGCCCCTCCCCGAGCCCATACACACACACAAGCATGATGAACACACACACATACACGTATATATGTATGAATGCATGTATATATTAGTATATACGTATTTTGTATGTTTAATTAGTTTAGATTTTTAGACTATTGTTTTTTCACTAGTATATATGTATGAATGCATGTTAGATGGATATAATTAGTGTTTAATTAGTATGGAATTTTTTAATATAATGTTGTTTTTCTGTTTTTTAATGGATGTATAGAAGTTGTTTTTTCTGTTTTTAGTGTTAGATGCTTAATTAGTATGAAATAGCATATAGAATTTTGACATATGCTATGATAGCATAATTAGTGTTAAAAAAAAAGTTAGTTATCAAAATCCAATCATTAAAAAAATGTTACTTTTTGCGGGCATATAGCTAGTATTTGTTCTCGACGATGCCCGGCCCGCATCCTCGCCGTCGACCCTTCCGCGACGACGTCCGGCTGACCCATGTCCGGGACTGGGCTCCGCCGGCTGGCACTGGGAGGTGCTGCACGAGGGGCGCGCCACTTGATGAGGAACCCGGCTCCGGGTCCCGTTGTCGACCCTGATCTCGGTTGATGGCGTTCGCGTGGACCAGTTTGGCGGAGGAGCCGCCTAACCGGAGGTGGTACGCCGATGTCGGGGAGGAGGACGAGCACGCCCATCGCTACATGGTTGCGTTAGAGGGCAGCAGGTTCTCCAATACTGGCAGTTTCTTGAGGATCTCACTTCAGCTATGATCCTGTGAGGGTTCCTTCTCTTTGGGTGTCCACCGCCAGCGCCCGCAGAACCGCGAGTGTCCTAGATTCTTCAGTAGTATTCGATCTTTATTAGCTACCTAGCCAGTGATGTATTCGATATTATATCTATTATTCGAGACGATGTATTCGAGATTATATCTATTATTCGAGACGATGTATTGAGATTATATCTATTATTCGAGACGATGTTTTCGAGATTATATCTATTATTCGAGACGATGTATTCGAGATTATATCTATTATTCGAGACGATGTAATTTGAATACTAAATTGTTTTATATTTCTTTTGGATTAGTTAAATAAAAGCTATGGCGGACAATACCGACAGAGAGAGGAGAACATGCCATGTTCGATATGATACGCCATCCTCACGGGCGGTGATGATCGAATGAAGAAGATTATGACGGCTCAATTTCTAAACAACACCGGAGAGGGTGATATGATATTCGATCGCTGACGACCGAATTGATGAAGTCATGAACTATGATTATTATGATGACGAAGAAAATGTTGATCTTGAAACAACAAAGACCGGCGAGGTATATATATTTATATAAGCAGTGCATCCGGTGATCATCACATGTTTTAAATGACTTGAAGATATATTAACGAATCGATCTTTGTTCTTTCAGCCATCCGGATCGAGCAAATCTTCAGACAAAAGGATGAAACGAGGCCCGAACAAAAAGTTGAAGGAGGGCGTAAAGTACAATATCGAGGCAATCAGACCTAATGGCAAACCATTAGCGCCTAAGAAGATTGCGGACAAGTTAGATTCGTCGATGCGGAGTTCTTGTGAAGGACCAACTCCCGATCTCCCTTCAAGAATGGAGAGAGCCAGCAAAAGACAAAAGACAAAAAGACAAAGAGGACGCTGCTCCACATCCAGATGTTACTTTTGTCGACAAAAAACAAAAAGATCTGCTTTGGGATACTCTCATGGAACATTTCACCCTACCATATCATTTCACAGAAGCAGATGTGCAGAAAGTCAAGGACGCTGCTCTTAGGAAGATGGCGGTTGCATTCAAGAACCACAAGAATCGTGAATGGGACAAGTACGTCAAGGGAGGAAGGAAGACTCGATTCGAGGGAACACTAGAGAACCAACGTTCTCATTGGGACGATTCGTGAAATTCAAGGATTCAGAATTAGCTAAGGAACGGTCGAGAATAAACAAGAAGAATGCCAAAAAAGGATAAGTTCCATAAGCTGGGGCGGTGGCTATGCGGTGGCAATGCCTAAGTGGGATAAGTCTGAGAAAGAGATGGAGGATGCAGGTGTCACTCAGGTTACTAAGAGCTGGCCCCCCAGGTGCAGGACTTGGTTCTATGCGCATGGGGGGGGAGTTGGACCCAAAGACAGGCAATGTTTCGACGAGGGCAAGTCTGAAGGGAGCTGACGATGCGATACTTGTTGCAATAGAAGAGGCACGATCGGGGGTGTTCCAGCCCAACAGAGAGAACGACGAGCTTACGCGTGCCCTGGGAAATCCTGAACACCCGGGAAGAACAAGAGGCATGGGAGCTATTCCGTGGTATGAGGGGTTTTCAGACTAGAACAACGACTACAGAACCCGTGCGACAAAGAAGATTGCGGAGGAGAAGAAGAGGAAGATGGAGGAGGAGCAGAGGAAGCGGGACTATGAACGCCTTCAAGGACTAGAAGCAAGTCAAGCGGAATTGGCAGTCAAATTCCAGCGGCAGCAGGGAGCAGATCGACTCACTTAGCCAAAGAACAGGGTCTCAATGCGGCAATGACTAGCGGCTGATCCAAAGATTGGATAGCACCGCCCCATCCATGCCGAGAAGCAGCGTGGGTTCCACCGGACGATGCAATGCTGGATAGATACCCGTGGATGACATCACGGATAACACTAATCGCGAGCTACACGTAAAAATGAAGAACATATCCATGAAGGTGGCGGACGCCGTTGCTTTTACAAATCCCCCCAAGGCAACCTTCCATTGCAACCCGATTCCAGCGGGCTATGCTCGTGTCTTGGTTGATGAGGTGGTGGACCCATATTCAGACCTAGAGCTTGACATTCCTGGAGGTAACAACGAGCACTTTCTCGGAGAGGCCAAACATCGTGTCATCCTATGGAAAAAGGATTGCATCATCTTTCGAAGGCCACCGACACCGCATCAGCCGACTCCTCGTCGAAGTCCGCCACCGAGTCAGCAGACTCCCGCTCCTGCAAGTCCACCAAGTCCGGCAAAGTGTCAGGCCACTCCTCCTCCAAGTCCGGCACAACCTCAGGCCACTCCTCCTCCAAGTCCGGCACAGCTTCAGGCCACTCCTCCTCGTCCAACTCAGCCCCGTCAGCCGTCTCCGCCGCCTCATCAATCGCAGAAGAGACACCCCGCAGCTTTGGTGCGTAGCGGTACGAGTCGAGGTAGTAGAGGAAGTACAGGCGGAGGCAAGCGATATAAATATGGTCCAAGCCTCACGCCTCTTCCGCAGAGGCCTTATGACAGGTCCGAGGAGGAAAAACGCAGCCATATCGAAGGCCAGGTGGAAGCCCATTTTGCACCGAAACCGCAACCGCCGCCAAGGGAGAAAGTGCCTAAGGAAACGATTGACCACTTCATTCGTATGGCTCAACCACCAGCTCCCAAGCCTGTTGACACAGACTATGAGCGCCACATCAGGAAGTTAAATCGAGCACGTCTACGTAAGGAGGCGAGCTCGGGATCGAGCAAACAACAAGCAGCTGTCGAAAAATGCGGAAAACCATTCCCCAGCTGGGAGAACAGGCGACGCAATCGATCCCCTCGCTTGTTGTGCCAACAACACGCGATGACGATCTGCGTGCCCAATATTATTGTGGGCAAACAGTTTACGTTCGAGGTGGGCAATATGGTAATAACCAAGGACCATATAATGCAGGCTGAAGTTCTCAACATCACTGTTGGACAACTCCTCGAGATCGAGCCCATGCCTGTGCTTACAGAGGATGAAATAAAAGCGGAAATATGTCCGGGCCAACCTTTGGTCAAGCCGGACAAGGTCAAGAACCTCCCAACGAGAATGTATGAATTGCATCAATGGTACATGAACATTACCAAGATTTCCAATCGATTGTCCCTCATGGTGAATGTCAAGGAGGAGCATTACTTCCATGAGAAAGCTCATCCGTTGAGTATTACGAACGGTTTCAGTTATACAATCAAGACGCACTCGACAAATCTATCGCCGGTTGCTATTGTCCGTAAGTGATTTCTTTCTGTAATTTAAGTCTCAAGCTAGCTGTAGTGATCCTTTTGATCAATCATTACCTGTAATTATCCTCACTATATTATTTTCTGTGGTATTATGCAGGATGAAGATATATGAAATGAGAAAAGGTGGACGCTTTGGCATTGGGTTCATTGACCCAAACACCGTTAATGAATACACATGGAAAATAAATGCACATCATCAAAAGGCCGTAGAGGACAACATGCTAGAGTTCTTGAAGCGCCTCAAATACAATGAAGATATACTACTTCCTTACAACTTCCAGTGAGTCACATTGTCTTGTACTACAAATTCTCTGTTTTTGCCTACTAGCTAGCTACATGTTTTGCTTACATATGCCCGCTTAATTAAGACATGCAAACGTGTGTGCATGCAGATTTCACTGGATCTTGTGTATCATTAAAGTTGGCGCGAACAGTTGAAATACTGGACTCACTACTCAAAGCAAATACTGACTATAACAACTTGTTTGGGATAGTAAACAGGTAATTTCAATCATTATTAACTATATATCTCGGCCTATTTAGTTCGTCATTTCATGATATGAACTATTTAATAACCCCTTTATTCATTTTCTTTGTCGGCGGGCAGGGCTTGGGCAAGGTTCATCGGCGTCCACGGCAGTTGAATGGAAAAAAGCTTAAATGGTTTCGACCCAAGGTAAGTAATTAAGTAGTACTAGCTAGCTAGCTAGCTGCCATCTCTTTAATTATCATGCTTGATTAATTATTATCTGATCAAATTCCATTCTCGTAAAGGCCTGAAGCGGCGCGGGGGACTGATCTGTGCATTCTGCATTTGCGAGAACATTCGCATGATGGCGTCCAAAGGAGCAGATCTCAAAGACAGGAATGGGTACGCTTGTCGAACACTATTCACAATTTTTACACCATTATCGATATCTAGTCACACAACTAATACACATGCATATTGATCTCTTTCTTAACAGTTCACAGAGGTGCGGGACAAGCTCATAGAAACGGAGCGCGTAGAAGCACTTCAAGAGGAAATAGCGGGATTTTGCTCGACCAGGTCATAAATCCGAAGGAGAATACTATTACCCGCTACCGCCCCCATGAAAACCACTTCCAATTGTCATCGTGCTCGAAGGCACCAATTAGGCTAATGCCACTGGCTCCGAAGGCAACATGCATATGTAGGAGAAATTGTATATAGCTATACATGTGTGTTTGTGTGAATTAATTAATATGGTGGTTTGTGAGACATTGATGATATATATGCATGATTGATTCTACTAGAAATTATATATATATATGCATAACGTGTACAATGTGTAGTATCGTAAAATACCAGCAAACGAAAAAGAATTAAAATGGAAACACAAAATTAAATGAAAAAGAAATCATAAAACTAAAAACCCCCCAAACCTTATAGTACCGGTTGGTGTAACCAACCGGTACTAAAACTCCCTGCCCCGGAGCTGCCTCGTGCACGTGGTTGGCCTTTAGCACCGGTTCGTGCTGAACCGGTACTAAAGGGTGGGGGCTTTAGTGACCACACTTTAGTGCCGGTTGTGGACCCGGCACTAAAGGGCGTTACGAACCGGTGCTATTGCCCGGTTCTGCACTAGTGATATCAGGACCTTTCAAACACGAGGAGCTTGCCAAAGGATAAAAATAAAAGGGAAAGGTGGAGATCACCTTGACTCGAGCATAAAGTAAAAACATAAAGTAAAAGACATGCCCTTCGCAGAGGGAAGCAGAGGTTGTCATGCGCTTTTAGGGTTGGATGCACAAAATCTTAATGCAAAAGAACGTCACTTTATATTGCCACTTGTATATGGACCTTTATTATGCAGTCCGTCGCTTTTATTGCTTCCATAACAAGATCGTATAAAGCTTATTTTCTTCACACTAATAGATCATACATATTTAGAGAGCAATTTTTATTGCTTGCACCGATGACAACTTACTTGAAGGATCTTACTCAATCCATAGGTAGGTATGGTGGACTCTCATGGCAAAAACTGGGTATAAGGATATTTGGAAGCACAAGTAGTATCTCTACTTGGTGGAAGGAATTTGGCTTGCATGAGGTGGAAAGGCAAGCTCAACATGTTGGGAAGATCAATGACAATATACTTTAACTGAGATGTGAGAAAACATAAACCATTACGTTGTCTTCCTTGTCCAACATCAACTCTTTTAGCATGTCATACTTAACAAGTGCTCACAATCATAAAAGATGTACAAGGTAATATATTTGCATGTGAAAACCTCTCTTTCCTTATTACTTCCTATTAATTGCAACGATGACCAAAACTACGTTTGTCAACTCTCAACAACTTTTATGCCTCATACTTTCTATGTGTGAAGTCGTTACTATCCATAAGATCAATATGCACTCTTTTGTTCTTTTTATTCTTTCTACTTCCTCAAGATCATAGCAAGATAGCAAAGCCCTTGACTCAACACTAATCTTTATTATAGATAGCTCACGGACTTGATTACATAAAGAGATCACAAAGCAAAACTCAAAAACTACTTGATACTAAAACTTCAATCTACTGGATCAAGATATTACTAAAAGGATCGAACTAAATAAAATGGTAAAGATAGGAGTGTGATGGTGATACGATACCGGGGCACCTCCCCCAAGCTTGGCAGTTGCCAAGGGGAGTGCCCATACCCAAGTGATTATGTCTCCTTCTTCATAGTTGGTGAAGCAGGAGTTGTTGATGGTGTAGGCTTCTTCCTCAATTTACGCTTGAGTATAGTATTTTGCTCCTTTAGGTCATCGATCTCCTGCTCAAGACTTAATATTCTTTTGCATAATTCCTGTTTATTTTCCTGCAAGAGACGAAAAGGGATAAACTCGATCTTTGGCTTCTTTGCTCTATCAGGAAGGCTTGACTTTTTAAACTCCACATGCATGTCCCCAGGTTGAGGTAATGGGGCTTGGTCTTCGTTTGAACTCGTCTCCTCCTTTCCCTTAGGCTCATAGTCTTCCTCTTCTTCAGTGGTCCAGCCACCATGCCCCAAGTCCCTGTAGACCTTAGGGTCTACAAGGTAATCAACCACATAGCTCTCCCCTTCCGAATCCTGAGACGACATATTGCTCTAGATCTGTAACACAAACAACTCGAAATGAAAATAGAGGATATTTTACGTGATACGGTGGTCAAAACCTTCGGGAGATTATATAATGAATTTTTACCGACCAAAATACGTAACGTGGAAGAAAACGGAGTCCGGGAGGCACACGAGGTGGCCACGAGACAGGGGGGTGCGCCCAGGAAGGGTGGGCGCGCCCTCCAACCTCGTGGAGGCATCGTGTCCTTCCCGGACTACTTCTTTCTTTCCAAAATTCTTAAATATTCCAAAACGGATAGAAATTGCCATTAGAATTGTTTTGGAGTCGGTTTACTTACCGTACCACATACCTATTCCTTTTCGGAGTCTGAAACGTTCTGGGAAGTGTCCCTTATGTATTCCTCCTGGGTTACGGTCTCAATAATATTAGTTTCAACATTGATAGGATTACCTAAGATATAATGTTTGATTCTTTGATCGTTCACCACCCTCGGACTTGTGCCTTCGAAGTTGTTGATTTTTATGGCACCGGAACGATAGACCTCCTCGATAACGTAAGGACCATCCCATTTAGAGAGAAGTTTTCCTACAAAAAGTCTTAAACGAGAGTTGAATAATAACACATAATCACCTACGTTGAACTCTCGCTTTTGTATCCTTTTGTCATGCCAGCGTTTGACTTTTTCTTTGAATAGCTTGGCATTCTCATAGGCCTGGGTTCTCCATTCATCAAGTGAGCTAATATCAAATAACCTCTTCTCACCGGCAAGTTTGAAGTCATAATTGAGTTCTTTAATAGCCCAGTATGCTATATGTTCAAGTTCAATAGGTAAGTGACATGCTTTTCCATAAACCATCTTATACGGAGACATACCCATAGGATTTTTATATGCAGTTCTATAGGCCCATAATGCATCGTCATGTTTTTTGGACCAGTTCTTTCTAGATCTATTCACAGTCTTTTGCAAAATTAATTTGATCTCTCTATTGCTCAACTCTACTTGACCACTAGACTGCGGGTGATAAGGAAATGTGATTCTATGATTAACATCATACTTAGCAAGCATCTTACGGAAAGCACCATGAATAAAATGTGAACCACCATCAGTCATAAGATATCTAGGGATTCCAAACCTCAGAAAAATAATTTCTTTAAGCATTTTAATAGAAGTGTTATGATCAACACTACTAGTTGGAATAGCTTCTACCCACTTAGTAACGTGATCAACAACAACTAAAATATGTGTATAACCATTAGAGGCAGGAAAATGTCCCATATAATCAAAGCCCCAAACATCAAATGGTTCAATAACAAGAGAATAATTCATAGGCATTTCTTGACGTCTACTAATATTACCAATTCTTTGGCATTAATCACAAGACAAGACAAACTTACGAGCATCTTTGAAGAGAGTAGGCCAATAAAAACCGGATTGTAATACCTTATGTGCAGTTCTATCTCCAGCGTGGTGTCCTCCATATGATTCAGAGTGACACTTGCATAGGATCTATTCCTATTCATGCTCAGGTACACAACGTCTAATAACACCATCTACTCCTTCTTTATAAAGGTGTGGGTCATCCCAGAAGTAATGTCTTAAATCATAAAAGAACATTTTCTTTTCCTGGTATGTGAAGCTAGGTGGTATAAATTTAGCAACAATGTAATTAGCATAATCAACATACCAAGGAGCAGTACGAGAAGCATTAATGGCCGCTAATTATTCATCAGGAAAGCTATCATCAATAGGTAGTGGGTCATCAAGAACATTCTCTAACCTAGACAAGTTGTCTGCAACGGGGTTCTCAGCTCCCTTTCTATCAATAATATGCAAATCAAATTCTTGGAGCA
Source organism: Aegilops bicornis (assembly GCA_021605145.1). NCBI lineage: Eukaryota > Viridiplantae > Streptophyta > Magnoliopsida > Poales > Poaceae > Aegilops > Aegilops bicornis. The sequence goes on along the minus strand of CM038671.1, from coordinate 833,092,888 downwards.
AGAGAACCCATCTAATAAGTCTAGGCTTAGCATCTTTCTTTTCCATAAGATATTTAATAGCAGCATGATCAGTGTGAATAGTAACTTTGGAATCAACAATATAAGGTCTGAACTTATCACAAGCAAACACAACTGCTAAGAACTCTTTTTCAGTAGTGACATAATTTCTCTGGGCTATCAAGAGTTTTACTAGCATACTAGATAACATTCAATTTCTTATCAACTCTTTGCCCTAGAACATCACCTACATCATAATCACTAGCATCACACATAATTTCAAAAGGTAAATTCCAATCAGGTGGCTGAACAAGGTGCAGTGATCAATGCTTTCTTAAGTATTTCAAATGCTTCTACACAATCATCATCAAAGACAAAAGGAATATCTTTTTGCAATAAATTAGTCAGAGGCCTAGAGATTTTAGAAAAGTCCTTAATGAACCTCCAATAAAAACCGGCATGACCAAGGAAACTTCTTATACCTTTTATGTCCTTGGGACATGGCATCTTTTCAATAGCATCAACTTTAGCTTTATCAACTTCAATACCTCTCTCATGCCCCAAGACAATGCCCCCATTAACCATAAGGTGGCACTTTTCCCAATTCAACACGAGACTAGTGACTTCACATCTCTGCAAAACTCGATCAAGGTTGCTCAAGCAATCATCAAAAGAGGACCCATAAACAGATAAATCATCCATGAATACCTCACAAATCTTTTCACAAAAGTCAGAGAATATAGCCATCATGTATCTTTGAAAGGTAGCAGGTGCATTACATAAACCAAAAGGCATACGTCTATAAGCAAAAGTACCAAAAGGGCAAGTAAAAGTAGGTTTTGATTGATCCTCCGCTGAAACAAGTATTTGAGAGAAACCAGAATAACCATCTAGAAAGCAGAAATGTGTGTGTTTGGATAGTCTTTCTAGCATTTGATCAATAAAAGGTAAAGGGTAATGATCTTTCTTAGTAGCTTTATTTAATTTACAGAAATCAATTACCATCCTATAACCTGTAATTATTCTTTGCGGGATCAATTCATCTTTATCATTAGGGACAACAATAATACCTCCCTTTTTAGGAACGCAGTGGCAGGACTTACCCAATCGCTATCAGCAACGGGATAAATTATACCTGCCTCAAGGAGCTTTAGTATCTCATTTCTTACCACTTCTTTCATCTTAGGATTTAACTGTCATTGAGGATCTCTAACTGGTTTGGCGTCTTTCTCCACATTTATTTTGTGTTGGCATAGAGTGGGACTAATGCCCTTAAGATCATCCAGAGTATATCCAATAGCAGCACGGTGCTTCTTCAGAGTTTTCAATAATATTTCTTCTTCTTGCTCTGAAAGGTTAGCACTAATAATAACAAGATATATTTTCTTTTCATCAAGATAAGCATACTTAAGATTATCAGGTAATGGTTTGAGTTCAAAAACGGGATCACCCTTGAGTGGAGGGGGATCCTCTAGGATTTCAACAGGTAAGTTGTGTTTCAGAATAGGACCCTGTTGAAGGAACACTTCATCTATTTCCCTTCTTTCATTCATAAACATATCATTTTCGTGGTCTAGCAAATATTGTTCTAACGGATCAGTAGGAGGCACGACAATAGAAGCAAGACCAATAATCTCATCTTTACTAGGTAATTCTTTATCACGGGGTTGTCTACAGAACTTAGCAAAATTAAACTCATGAGACATATCCCCTAAGCCAATTTCAACAATATCCTTTGCGCAATCAATCCTAGCATTAACAGTATTCAAGAAGGGTCTACCAAAAATAATGGGACAAAAACCATCTTTTGGGGAACTAAGAACAAGAAAATCAGCAGGATATTTGACCTTCCCACACAAGACTTCGACATCTCTAACAATCCCATCTGGTGAAATAGTATCTCTATTGGCAAGCTTGATAGTAACATCAATACCTTGCAATTCAGTGGGTGCAATATCATGCATAATTTCTTTATATAAGTCATAGGGTATTGCACTAGCAATAGCACCCATATCACATAAGCCATGATAACAATGATCTCCTATTTTTAACAGAAATAACAGGCATGCCTACAACAAGTCTATGTATCTTAGCATCTGATCTAACAATATTAGCAGTCTCACCACACAAATAAATAACATGCCCATCTAAATTATCATCCAAGAGATCTTTGACCATAGCAATACTAGGTTCAACTTTGATTTGCTCAGGAGGTGTAAAAGTTCTAGTATTACTCTTACGAACAACATACAAAGTTTTAGCATGATCCTTTATCCTAACAGGAAAAGGAGGTTTCTCAACATAAGTAGTAGGAACAATAGGATCATTATAAGTGACAGTCTTTTATTCAACTGTAATAGGTGCAACTACTTTTACTTCAATGGGAGGATTATATTTAAACCACTTCTCCTTAGGGAGATCAACATGAGTAGCAAAAGATTCACAAAAAGCAGCTACTATCTCAGAGTCAAGTCAATAGTTAGCGCTAAATCCATGAAAAACATCGGTATCCATAAAAGATTTAACACAATCAAACTTAGGTGTTATACCTGACTCCTTACCATCGTCGGAGCCCCAATCTTCGGAGTTGCGTTTAATTCTTTCCAATAAATCCCATTTGAATTCAATAGTCTTCAGCATATAAGAACCAGCACAGGAAGTATCGAGCATGTTGCGATCATTGGGAGAAAGCCGAGCATAAATTTTTTGAATAATCATTTCTCTGAAGAGCTCATGATTGGGGCATGAATATAACATTGACTTAAGAATCTCCCAAGCTTGAGCGATGCTTTCTCCTTCGCGAGGCCAGAAATTATATATGTAATTACGATCACGATGAACAAGATGCATAGGATAGAACTTCTGGTGAAATTCCAACTTCAATCGTTTATAATTCCAAGATCCCGTATCATCACATAGCCTATACCATGCCAATGCGTCTCCCTTCAAAGATAAAGGGAAGACCTTCCTTTTCACAACATCATCGGGAATACCTGCAAGCTTAAATAATCCAAAAACTTCATCCACAAAGATAAGGTGTAAATCGGGATGCAATGTTCCATCTCCTGCAAAGGGATTAGCTAGCAGTTTCTCTATCATACCCGAAGGAATCTCAAAGTAAATATTTTCAGTAGGTTCAGTAGGTTGAGGAGCAACTCTTTGCTCTACTGGTCGGGGTGAAGATACCCCGAACAAGCCCCTCAAAGGATTAGTTTCCATAGTAACAAGTGACAGAAAATTTCAGCACAATATATAAATGTTTCCTTACCAAGTTCCACTCACCAAAGGCGCTTCACTCCCCGGCAACGGCGCCAGAAAAGAGTCTTGATGACCCACAAGTATAGGGGGTCTATCGTAGTCCTTTCAATAAGTAAGAGTGTCGAACCCAACGAGGAGCAGAAGGAAATGACAAGCGGTTTTCAGTAAGGTTTTCTCTGCAAGCACTGAAATTGTAGGTAACAGATAGTTTTGTGATAAGATAAATTGTAACTAGCAACAAGAAATGAAAGTAAATAAAGTTCAGAAAGGTGTCCCGATCCTTTTTGTAGCAAAGGACAAGCATGGCCAATTTCTTATAATGAGAAAAGAGCTCCCGAGGACACATGGGAATTATCGTCAAGCTAGTTTTCATCACGCTCATATGGTTCGCGTTCGGTACTTTGATAATTTGATATGTGGGTGGACCGGTGCTTGGGTACTGCCCTTACTTGGACAAGCAACCCACTTATGATTAACCCCTATTGCAAGCATCCACAACTACAAAGAAGTATTAAGGTAAACCTAACCACAACATTAGACATATGGATCCAAATCAACCCCTTACGAAGCAACACATAAACTAGGGTTTAAGCTTCTGTCACTCTAGAAACCCATCATCTACTTATTACTTCCCAATGCCTTCCTCTAGGCCCAAATAATGGTGAAGTGTCATGTAGTCGACGTTCAACTAACACCACTAGAGGAAAGACAACATACATCTCATCAAAATATCGAACGAATACCAAATTCACATGACTACTAATAGCAAGACTTCACCCATGTCCTCAAGAACAAACGTAACTACTCACAAAACATATTCATGTTCATAATCATAGGAGTAATAATATGCATTAAGGATCTGAACATATGATCTTCCACCAAATAAACCAATTAGCATCAACTACAAGGAGTAATCAACACTACTAGCAAACCACAGGTGCCAATTTGTGGTTTTGGATACAAGATTGGATACAAGAGATGAACTAGGGTTTGAGAGGAGATGGTGCTGGTGAAGATGTTGATGGAGATTGACCCCCTCCCGATGAGAGGATCGTTGGTGATGACGATGGTGATGATTTCCCCCTCCCGGAGGAAGTTTCCCTGGCAGAACAGCTCTGCCGGAGCCCTAGATTGGTTCCACCAAGGTTCCGCTTCGTGGCGGCGGAGTTTCATCCTGTAAGCTTGCCTCTGAATTTTTTCAGGGTAAAAGCCTTCATATATCAGAAGATGGGCACCGGAGGGCCACCAGGGGCCCCAGGAGACAGGGGGCGCGCCTAGTAGGGGTTGGCGCGCCCCCACCCTCCTGGCTAGGGTGTGGGCCCCCTCTGGTGCTTTCTTCGCTCAATAATTCTTATCAATTACAAAAATAGCTTTCGTGGAGTTTTAGGATTTTTGGAGCTGTGCAGAATAGGTATCCAATATGTGCTCCTTTTCCAGCCAGAATTCCAGCTGCCGGCATTCCCCCTCTTCATGGTAAACCTTGTAAAATAAGAGAGAATAGCCATAAGTACTGAGATAAAATATGTAATAATAGCCCATAATGCAATAAATATCGATATAAAAGCATGATGCAAAATGGACGTATCACTACCATTCCCATCTTGTCACACACTGAGCTGCATTCTTTGGTTCCCAATCCTTTAGTCAAGCAATCTACAATCTATTGTCCTATGCTCACATACTCTATCTTGATAATCTCAACATTCAGTTTTTCTTTGATAAAGAATCTTTCAATCTTCACATGTTTTATTCTATCATGTTGAACCGGGTTGTTTGCTATGTTAATTGCTGACTTGTTGTCGTACCATACATTCATACAACTGGTCTTCAACATCTTCAGCTCTTCCAATAGATTCCTTGCCCATAATAACTCACTCAATCCCTAAGACATGGCTCCGTATTCAGCCTCTGCAGTTGATTTGGAAACAACCGGTTGTTTCTTGCTTCTCCAAGACACTAGATTTCCTCCCATAAAAACACAATGGCCTGAAGTTGATCTCCTGTCATCCAAGCAGCTAGCCCAATCAGCATCATAGTAACCATCCACAACAAGGTGTCCATGACTCATGTATATCAATCCTTTCCTAGGAGAACCCTTCAAGTACCTCAAGATTCTATATACTACACCAAGATGTTCACTTTTAGGCTCATGCATATATCTGCTCACAATACTTACTTCAAATGCAATGTCTGGTCGTGTATGACACAAGTACAACAATCTTCCCACCAATCCTTGATATTTTTTTATCCACCAGATCCCCTGATTGAGCAGTTACCTTATGGCTTTGATTAAATAGGGTTGAAGCAGCTACACAAGCCAGCATGCCAACATCATAGAGGAGGTCCAGAGTATACTTTCTTTGAGAAAGAGCTATTCCTTTTCCAGACCTGGCCAGTTTCTATGCCAAGGAAATACTTGAGTCGACCAAGATATCTAACTTCAAAGGTCTTACTCGTACACCCCTTTAGCCTAGCTATCTCTATGTCATCATCACCGGTGATAATGATACCATCAACATACACTGCAAGGATGACTATTTTTCCCATTAGAGTGTCTATAAAACAATGTATGGTTACCATGCACTGTCCATACCCCATGTCACACACCTGTCGCCTAAACTTGTCAAACCAAGCTCTCTGACATTGCTTTAGTCGTAAAGGTCCTTCTTCATCCTGCCTACCTTGCCAGTAGTCTCAGACGTCGAGAACCTAGGTGGAATATCCATGAATACCTACTCCTGCAAGTCCCAGTGCAAGAAGGAATTCTTCATATCAAGTTGGTGTAAAGGCCACCGGAAATTTGCTACACATGAGATCAGAATCCTCATGGTGTTCATCTTTGCTACTGGAGCAAAGGTCTCATCGTATTCAATGCCATATGTCTGGCTGTACCCCCTCTCCACAAGCCTTGCTTTGTATCTTTCAAACTTTCCTTCTTCATTTTGCTTCATAGTGTATACCAACTTGCAACTGACTGCCTTATTTCCTATTGGAAGGGGTGCTAGTACCCATGTCTTCTTCTTGCACAGAGCCAGTAGATCTTCCACCATGGCTACTCACCACTTTGTGTCCTCCTTTACCTTCTTCCAGTCAGTTGGAACTGACATAGACCGAAGAGAAGCAACAAATGCTTTATGGGCTGGAGATAATCCTTCATAGGAGACATAATTTCCAATATCATTGTCATTGAACCCATATCATTTCCTTGCTGTGCTCGAGTAGTTCTCCTCAAAGAAACTTTCTCTTTAATTGACCCTTCTGTATGATCCTCGTCAGAGGAGATGGAAATCACACCATTACTACCATGTTGTTCTGTCAGTGGTTGATCTAGTTGCTCCCCCTGATGTGAAATACCATCACATCGCATGCGCACACCCACGAAGTAGATATCCACGCCTTGCATTTCAAGTGCATCGCAAGCCCCACCTCGCCCTCACCGTGCACCGCCTCTACGCACACCATCAGCAATGATAGATGCCACCTATGAATTTAATGTATCTCTCTGCGAACTTATAAGCCTGCTATATGATGTGATGAACCTTGCCTCTGCTTTTGGATGCTACCATGTGTTGCTTTTGAACAACTAGCATCTATGCCCTCACACATGTAACCTCTAAGATTTGTAGTGATCAAGTTTACATGCACCTGTTGATATATATAATGCGACTCTCTTAGCTAGATGTGTTGCATTTCTGTTGATTTGGTTAATGAGAAATGTCAGTTTCTTCACACCAATATGACATGATACACAAAGCACGCAGATTAGTACAAATGGGACAGTGGAAGCGGCACATCTTGCATGGCACGACCCAACTTTCAGTCAGACGACACGCTATGGGCGGCAAGCTAGCTATGCCACGTGGCGTTGCTGGTTGGCCGCGGTGAGTAAGTTTTTGATAGTTTTGGAAGATGGAGCTGCAACTTTTTCCTTTTATTTTCGAGAAAAGTTTTTTAGGATTTTTTTCGACATGGATGTGATGTCGAGGTGATGTGGGAACTTTTTTTAATTTTAAATTAAGGTGAGGTTTTCTTAAGATGAAAAAACACGTGCACAACTTTCTCTCAAGCAGCCCGCAATGGCAGGCCCAAACCACTAGTAGAAGATAAATGACGAACATGTGTGATGTGCTTTACATTGCAGAGGAGCTCTTGTTGAAATTTGTGTGTGTTCGATGCACACCACATCAAGCATGGGTCTTTTCGGTGTAACACTTCCCATAAAACCATCATAGGCCATTCTGTGGTAGTAATATACCATACATATTTTGGTCCTAGTATTAGACCACCCATCCAAATATAAATACATATAACACACTATATTTCAAGATAATTTTATTTTACAATATTTACTGTTCCTAGCAAAATGTGAAAACAAAAACAAGACCCCCCCCCCCCTAAAAAGTAACAAAAGAAAAAAAAACCTATATGATTACGCCCCTGCCGTCTAGTGAACCTGTTATCACACACAATACTAGTTTTATCCAAGTATACATGGCCGTATAGCACATGATGTGTACATTTACTATTTTCATCCATGTTTGTAGCTCAAAACAGAGTAGAGTGCCTGGACGATACCACAAACTAATCCAATGACAGCCGCTAGAAGCCCGACGGCAAGCCAGGGGTTGTTGAGGTACTTCCGCCTCAGCCACGCCATCCACCTCCGCGGGTTGCTCATGAAACGCTTCTCCGGCTTGCAGCATGTCTCCCACAGATAGTTGCAACGACAGTCATTGGGATCAAACATAGTACCCTTACATAGTAATAACCCACAAGTGTAGGGATCGCAACAGCTTTCGAGGGTAGAGTATTCAACCCAAGTTTATTGATTCGACGCAAGGGGAGCCAAAAGAATATTCTTAAGTATTAGCAGTAGAGTTGTCAATTCAACCACACCTGGATAACTTAGTATTTGCAACAAAGTATTTAGTAGCAAAGTAGTATGATAGTAATGGTAACAGTGGCAAAAGTAAAAATAATAGTTTTGTAGTAATTGTAACAGTAGCAACGGAAAAATAAATAAGCAAAGCACAAGATGTGAAAAGCTCGTAGGCATTGGATCAGTGATGGATAATTATGTCGGATGCGATTCCTCATGTAATAGCTATAACATAGGGTGACACAGAAGTAGCTCCAGTTTATCAATGTAATGTAGGCATGTATTCGGAATATAGTCATACATGCTTATGGAAAAGAACTTGCATGACATCTTTTGTCCTACACTCCCGTGGCAGCGGGGTCCTAGTGGAAACTAAGGGATATTAAGGCCTCCTTTTAATAGAGAACCGGACCAAAGCATTAGCACATAGTGAATACATGAACTCCTCAAACTACGGCCATCACCGAGAAGTATCCCGATTATTGTCACTTCGGGGTTGTCGGATCATAACACATAATAGGTGACTATAGACTTGCAAGATAGGGTCAAGAACTCACATATATTCATGAAAACATAATAGGTTCAGATCTGAAATCATGGAACTCGGGCCCTAGTGACAAGCATTAAGCATAGCAAAGTCATAGCAACATCAATCTCAGAATATAATGGATACTAGGGATCAAACCCTAACAAAACTAACTTGATTACATGGTAAATCTCATCCAACCCATCACCATCCAGCAAGCCTATGATGGAATTACTCACGCACGGTGGTGAGCATCATGAAATTGGTGATGGAGGATGGTTGATGATGACGACGGCGATGAATCCCCCTCTCTGGAGCCCAAAACGGACTCTAGATCAGCCCTCCCGAGAGAGATTAGGGCTTGGCGGCGGCTCCGTATCGTAAAACATGATGAAACTTTCTCTCTGATTTTTTTCTCCGTAAAACGGAATCTTATATTTACTAATTGGAGGCATCTTTCAAGTCTTCTAATTAATCCACATCATCAAAATTAATCATAATTAATTACACCGTTGGATTGTAAAATATACGTCCATGATAAAAAGAAAACTTTGCGTAATGCAGATGGTACCATCCCAAAATATGGCACCTGACACGTACAATGTTCTTAAACTTGCCAACTAAAAAAGTAGAGGAAAAGCAACTCTCTTCCAAAAAGAAAAAAATCATATCCGTCTACTCTGTATTTTTTTAGACAAACATGGTTCCCAGGATCCCGTCAAGAAAATTAGCACCTCACATCGATCTGTTCTAAAAAAGCATCGCTCTGTACCCTAAGAAAACATCGATCTGTTATGAGGGACAAAAAAAAAACATCGATCTGTTCCTTTAAAATATTGTTAGCGTCCGTCTCAAAAAAAAAGATAGCCTGCTCCGTTACAACTCTACCGATAAAGTAGATGGGAGTCGTGAAGCTTTTGTGCCAAATTAAAAAGGAAAAGACGTCTCTTCCTTCCCCTAAAAAAAAGTCGTCTCTTCCTAAAAAAAATAAAACATCTATCTGGGCTCCTCTACATTTTTTTATGCCATCACGGCTCCTGTGCATAGCCGCACATTTCAATACTTCTCACTAATCCACGTCACCAAAATTAACTACACCATTGAACTGTGAAATTAATATCCAATGTAAAAATGAAAACTTGCTGAACAGAGATGACCAAGTCCAAAAAAAGGCATCTTGGACATAGTTCAAAAAAAAACTATACATATGAAATGAAAAAAAAGATGCAATCCAAGGACCTCATATAAAAACATTAATCATAAAAGAAATTCTATGACACTTTGCTGGTTAAGACCAGAATTTAAAATCTGGATAATATATGCTGCTTATAGTAATGAGAATATGCGACAAACTCCTCTTTATATATGTATATTATTAGCTACGATACCAGGTATGTTGATAGAAAGCCGTGCATGCATACATCCATTATTGTGTATAGAAACATACTTTTTATAATTCTACAATGCTTGCCTGAAAAAAAAACAATATATATGAGTTTTTTAGGTAGGAGAAGACATGAAGATATATATCACAATATGACAGTTGATCCTTTTTAGAAACTTATAGGTCAGAAATACATGATATATGTAACAACATTTGCATTTGTAACCACGTTTTCTACCAACATAATAGATATAGACTTGCACTAATATAACTTTCATAAGGTAGCACATTCATATTTCCACATATCATCTATAAATGTGTGCTTTCTCGCCATCATATAATGACAATATTGATAAGGTTGTCACACAATTGGACGCAAACAATCTAAGCACAAAATGATCCAAAGCAATGTAACATTGTTGAACCCTTTGTCCAACAAAGATAAACATGCATGTATAGCAATGATAACCCATATCAACATATTCGTATTATTGTCCGACATTTCTAATTAGAAATAACTTTGTTGTATTTGATATTACAAGTGCTAGCCCGTGCCAGTGCACGGGTTGACGGCTAGTATATAGAGTTGGAGTTGAGGTCGGCGGAGCTCCAGAGGGCCCACGAGATAGGGGGCGCGCCCAGGGGGGAGGGCGCGCCCCCACCCTCGTGGACAGGGTGTGGGCCCCTGGCCTTCATCTTTTGCCAGTATTTTTTATATTTTCCAAAAGTTATCTCCGTGGATTTTCAGGTCATTCCGAGAACTTTTCTTTTCTGCACAATAAACAGCATCATGGCAGTTCTGCTGAAAACAACATCAGTCCGAGTTAGTTTCATTCAAATCATGCAAGTTAGAGTCCAAAACAAGGGCAAAAGTGTTTGGAAAAGTAGATACGTTGGAGACGTATCAACTCCCCCAAGCTTAAACCTTTGCTTGTCCTCAAGCAATTCAGTTGATAAACTGAAAGTGATAAAGAAAAACTTTTACAAACTCTATTTGCTCTTGTTGTTGTAAATATGTAAAGCCAGCATTCAAGTTTTCAGCAAGTATTAAGAACTAACCATACTAACAATAACACTTAGGTCTCACATTTACTCATATCAATGGCATATCAATGGCGTGCGGCCGTGGACTCAGATGTCAGCCTCTCCAGGTACAGTCCAGTTTAGATGCATGTCGGTCGTTGACAACGTTGACCAGGCCGCGCTGAGAGTACCAGGGCGGTGGACGACGACGAGGCCTAGGAAGGGAATGACACGGAGGCAGGGCAGACTCGGCAGTTGTTTCCCAAGCGGAGGGGAGTACGACTCTACGAGGGTTTACTGGTTCGTCTGTCGTCGCCGGAGAATAACAGCAGGTATGGGTGAGTAGAGGGATGGCTAGGCCAGCGATGGGATAACGGTGGGGCGGTGAGGCCTGCGTGGCAGCACAGCCGGCCGCGGGGAGGAGGGAGCAGGCAGTCCCGCCGTGCTTGTCGGGTGGTAGGTGCGACATATGCCAACGGATGGCTTATCTGTGTGGGAGCCAGTGAGACATCGCCGGTGCCTGGAAACGGGATGAGGCGAAGACATGCACGCCGGCGGATCTTACCCAGGTTGGGGGCTCTCCGTGGAGATAATACCCCTACTCCTGCTTTTTGGGGTCTCCGCATGATCACTAGATCAACAAGAAGCTACAAGAGGCTCCTTGAGCTGTTCGGAGGAAGGAGGAAGAAGGGCAAGGCTAGCTCTCTCCTCTCCCTTTAAAGGTGTCTAGAACTATATGAGATCAACCCTTTGCATGGGTGTCCCGGGGGGTTTCTATAGGCCTACCCCCCGGGGTACAATGGTAATCCGGCTGGGCGTGGGCCCTAGCCGTCAGTGTCTATGACCGCCGGCTTCTCCGCCGACTGTTGGGGCCCGCCGACTGGTGGGTCCCGCCGGCTGCCGGCTCATTGGTCGACAGGCCGGCCCCACCGCTTGGGGGTCATGTCGGGGACTGGTTACTATTGCCTCGCCTATGATGACGAGGACTTTGCCGAGGTAAGCATGGCTATAGTGCCGCCGCCTTGCGGACTCTCACTGTAGCCTTACCTCGTCTTGTCTCCTTAATGGTGCGCGCGCCCCGAGGAGGAGAGCAAGCCGGCTATAGGAAGCCGGCCATGCCTCAGGCTGGCTGCGGGAGGCCAGGCCGCCTTCGGGCGTCTCTCTGACCGAAGGGGCCCGCCGCCTACGGGCCGTACTGACAGCCCGTCATGGAGGGCGTCACGCTCAGCATGGCAACAGTGCCACGCCGGACGGGTGATGGCTGTCCCATACGACGTACTGTAGCCATGCGTGCTCCGTGATTCGGGGGTGGCAGGGTCCACTGTTGCCACGCCCCATCCATCCGTTATGGGGGGTGCAGACTTTTAGGGCACGACCCCTGGCCGCCTGCCTGGGGCCGGCCTCTTGGAGTCGGTTCTCTTGGGCCGGCTTCTTGGAGTCGGTCTTTCCGTGGCCGGCTTCTTGGAGTCGGCCCTATCGTGGCGTCCCCCAAGAGAGTTTAGGGCCGGGCCGCCTTCCGATAGCTAGCCTGTGAGATAGCCGGCTGGAGGAAGGCGACCCCGCGTCTTGGATGCTTCAGGGCTCGGTTGGCCCGTTGTTTTTTCTAAGGGCCAAAGGGAGCCAGCTAGGCTACCCGTGGTCATTTACTCCGACAGTAGTCCCCGAAGCTGGTTGGGCTTCGTGGCTGAAGGGGGAATCGAGAAGCTCGGCCAGCTTCCTATCCCGAAGAGCCGGCAGCTAGTAGCCGGCTTTTCTTATGCGTGCCTTCTCGATGAAGTCTCCTTGCATTCTGAAGGCGGGAACCAGCTGGCGCGCTAGGCAGGCGGCGGCCTGGCCGCCCGCCGCCTGCACGCCACATGGCACCCTCCGGCTGGAAGGGCCTGCCAGCCCACGCGCGTGACGGGACGCTGCCGCAGGCCGGGGCCTGCCACTTCCACGTCTCGGCTCGTGCGCGGATCTTCTGCGGTCTGAACCGACCGCACGTCTTCCGACGGTGGTTCCCACACATCGTAAAGGCGCGATAATCGCGGGACATGGGGGAGTGGGCGCAGTTAATCCCACACCCCCTCGTGCCTCGCCTCCTCGGCTTCGCCGCACGAGGCTATAAGTAGGGGTGGGGAGGGGGAGCGGCAGTCGTTCGCACGCTCGCCCTCGCTCCGCCACCACCTTCTCCTTCCTCTCCGTTGCCGCAACGGCTCTCCGCGGCGCCACCGTTCTGCCACTCTTCTTAGCGCGCCGCAATCTTGCCGCTACCGCACCGCGCGTTCCCCGTTGCAGCGCTCTCCATCGCCCTTGCGTCGCCATCGCTCCGACGTCGAGCTCCTGGGACGGCTCCAACGTCCGCGACGACCACATCGACTTCCTCCGCAAGACGCGGCGGTTGCCGGGCAAAGATCTCATGCGGGTCTGCCTCGCGCTGGCGAGGGAGGTTTCGCCGGCGCCGGAGGAGGGCGAGAGAGTGATCTTCTACTCGCACTGCCTGCGCGGCGTCGGCCTTCCCGCGAGCGGCTTCTTCCGCTCGTTTCTTGATTTCTACCATCTTCAGCCGCACCACCTCACCCCAACACGGTGGTGCTGCTGTCGGCCTTCGTCACTCTGTGCGAAGGTTTTGCCGTCGTCCTCCCGACCATCGAACTCTGGGGGGAGTTCTTCCAGTCCAAGCTCAGCACGGTTGTCGCAGGCGTGCCGGCTCCATGCAGCGCCTTCATCGCCATCCGGAGGTCCGCCGCCGACAACCCGTTCCCGCCTATCGCGTTGATCCAGTTGGTGAAGCTCTGGCAGAAGTCCTATTTTTACGTGAAGAACGTCGCCCCGCACGGCGACTACGTCAACTTGCCTGCTTATGTAGCCGGCCCGCTGCCTGGGAGGCAGCCCTCGTGGTCCTTCCGAGCCAGGTCGCTGATGCCGGCTGGAGCTGGCGCCGTCGCCCGGCTTCGAGTGCTGATCCAGTCGAAGCGTCTAACTGGGTCCGACTTGATAGCCGCCTTCATCGAGCACCGGGTACTCCCGCTCCAAGGCCGCCCTCATCTGATCTGCCAGATGAGCGGCCGCTTCGACCCAAGCCGGCTGAGCACCAGGGAGATGCCGCACGATGAGCTATCTTACATGGTGAACTACATCGCCAACTGCAAGCTCACCAAGGAGTGGCAGTATGGCAAGGAGCCGTATTCTCGTGCCAACCCCCCGCCTATGGTAAGCTTTCTTTCTTGTCTTCTTTTCTGTTGCCGAGTTCTCTCTGGCCGGCTTCTGACCAGTCGGCTTGCTTTTTAATCAGAACCCCCTCCTTCATCCTTTGGCCGGGACCGCGGGGGCGGAATGCGAGCTCGCCCCTGACCGCGTGGTGGACGACTTGACGACCCCGACTTGGGGGCGGCCGCCCTTGACGATGACGCTGTATGGGGAGGCGGCAAGACAGGCGGCTCCGGGTTCACCGCCGGCTTTGATGACTGGCCTGACGATGACGAGGCCGACCCTATTCCGCGCCGCCAGCCGTCATCCGACCATCAAGGCGCCGGCCCTTTCGGCGGGCCGGCTGCGCGGGGCGGCGCGCAGAAACGTCAGGTGGCGCCGACCCTCTTCGGCGGGCGGCTGAAGAAGCCCAAGGGTTCCACGGCGGCGACCAAGCGGGACGAGGCGGCCGCGAAGGCGGCCCGCTTCCGCAAGGTGGTGAAGCAGCCGCAGGCGGTTTCGGCGTAAGCATTGATTCTCGCACGCCTTTCTTTCTTTCCTTCAGTCGGTGCTCTTCTAAGTCTTTCTTGTTTTATCAACCAGGGCTCCGCTCTCTCTTGAGCGGACTACCGCCGCCTCCATAGTCGGCGGGGCCGGAGGATCTGCGAGTTCCCACCGCGTAGACCGTCGCGCCGAGCTCCATGCGGCGACGGAGCGGAACGCGTGGGAGGCGCGAAGGAGCGGGAGGCGGAGGAGCGGAGGGCAGCCGCCACCGAGGCGGCTCAGGAGACGACGACGTAGTCGGCCGAGGCGCAGGCCGATGCGGCGACCAAGGCCCAGGCGGAGGCCGAGGCCGCGGAGAGGGCGGCGGAGGCCCTGCGTAGCCAGCCTCCGCAACTCGTCATCCCCCTCTGCACCATGGCCCCTGAAATCCTGGTGCCTCCGCCGGAGGAAACCGGCCGCGACCCGCCGGCGATGGAGAGGGAGGTGGGCGACATAGTCGTCCCGGAGGAAGAGGCGGTGCCGCCTTCGTTGGCCGGAACGGGCCAAGGCGGCCAGCCCGAGGTGCCGCCTGAGCAGCCGGCTGGAGGCGAGCCGACTGCGAGGGTGGATCTTGTGGTCTTGTCGCCGACTCGTCAGCGTGCGGGGAGGGCGGCTTCAGAGCCGGACCCACAGAGGGCCGCCGGCTCCAGCTCGTTGTCGCACGACCTGGAGACGGCCAGCGTCAGCTTGCCAGGGTGGACGCCGGGCGGCGGGACAGTCGCGCTGAATCTGGTGGCGCAGGATGTCCGTAGCCGGCTTTAGGCTCGGGCCACCGCGCTGAAGTAGTGCACCCAAGAGTTTCTCACGACGCGGTTGGTCATTCGGGTGAGTTTTCTTGCTCTTGATTTCTTTCGTGGGGGCGCGTCAGCTCACCCACTGGGTGTTGTCCCCGAGTTCCAAGTCGGCTGCTGAGCAGGCGGCTTGGAACTTCTCAGAAGACTTTGGTTTAATGACTTGTTCTTGCTCACACCTTCGTCCTGTTTGTAGGATTATCACAACCTCCATGCCGCTACCTTCAACTCCCAGGCCCGGGAGATGAACCAGAAGGCCGCCGATCTGTCGGAGACCCGGCGTGAGTGCTTTGTCTTTTTATCTCATGTGGGGGCGCGCCAGCGCACCCACTGGGTGTAGTCCCCGAGGTTCGGGCCGACTGCTGAGCAGTCGGGTCGGATCTTTCTTGCCGACTTCTTTCTTAATTTCTTCTTCTTCATACTCGTAGGATGAAAGTGCAATGATCCTTAGGTGGTTTTGGTAATTCATAACAACATATAGCTCATTGAGCTAATGCTATTCCAAGACAAATATTTCAGGAAAGCTCAATGAATGGCATGGCATGGATGATGAAAGTGGATCCCTCAAAATATTAAGGACAAAGGATTGGCTCAAGCTCAAAAGCTCAAGACTCTACATTTTACATTTTAGTGATCCAAGATCACATTGAGTCTATAGGAAAAGCCAATACTATCAAGAAGGGATGAGGTGTTGCTTAATGAGCCTCTTGCTCCATGTGCTTAGTGATATGCTCCAAAATCCTCCACTACTTTCTCACATCCACATATGACCTAAACCCAAAGTCAAACTCGGCCCTACCGATTCTTTCTATCCGGCGTCACCGAGTTCAAATGTCATAGCCACTGCCACAAACCCTAGGCAAATCAGTTTCACCGATAGGGATCTCGGTCTCACCGAGATGGGATTGTAATCTCTCTGTTTCCCCTTCATAACTTTTCGGTCTCACCGAAAGAGCGAATCGGTCCCACCGAGATTACAATGTAAACTCTCTGTTTCCCTTTTGTAACTTTCAGTCTCACCGAAAGAGCAAATCGGTCCCACCGAGTTTACCTGACCAACTCTCTGGTTAGCTAATTACCAAAATCATCTCACCGAGTTTGTGTAATCGGTCTCACCGAGATTACGTTATGCCCTAACCCTAACCATATCGGTCCTACCGAGATGCATGTCAGTCCCAATCAAAACCCTAACGGTCACGAGGTTTACTAAATCGGTCCGACCGAGTTTGATGATTCGGTCCCACCGAGTTTGGTAAATTGTTTGTAACGGTTAGATTTTGTGTGGAGGCTATATATACCCCTCCACCTCCTCTTCATTCGTGGAGAGAGCCGTCAGAACAAACCTACACTTCCAACTTACCAGTTCCGAGAGAGAACCACCTACTCATGTGTTGAGGCCAAGATATTTCATTCCAACCACATGAATCTTGATCTCTAGCCTTCCCCAAGTTGCTTTCCACTCAAATCTTCTTTCCACCAAATCTGAATCCTGTGAGAGAGTGTTGAGTGTTGGGGAGACTATCATTTGAAGCACAAGAGCAAGGAGTTCATCATCAACACACCATTTGTTACTTCTTGGAGAGTGGTGTCCCCTAGATTGGCTAGGTGTCACTTGGGAGCCTCCGACAAGATTGTGGAGTTGAACCAAGGAGTTTGTAAGGGCAAGGAGATCGCCTACTTCGTGAAGATCTACCGCTAGTGAGGCAAGTCCTTCGTGGACGACGGCCATGGTGGGATAGACAAGGTTGCTTCTTCGTGGACCCTTCGTGGTGGAGCCCTTCGTGGACTCACAAGAACTGCTACCCTACGTGGGATGAAGTCTCCATCAACGTGGATGTACGATAGCACCACCTATCGAAACCACGACAAAAACATCCGTGTCTCCAATTGCGTTTGAATCCTCCAAACCCTTCCCTTCACATTCTTGCAAGTTGCATGCTTTATTTTCCACTGCCAATATACTCTTTGCATGCTTGCTTGAATTGTGTGAAGATTGCTTGACTTGTTCAAAGATAGCTAAAATCTGCCAAAATCTAAAATTGGGAAAAGGTTAGGATTTTATTAGTCAAGTAGTCTAATCACCCCCCCTCTAGACATACTTCAAGGTCCTACAAGTGGTATCAGAGCTTTGGTCTCCATTTGCTTTGATTTCCATAGCTTTTGGTGATCGTAGCCTTGGTTTCACAACCAAGGAGAGTATGGCGTCTAGCGAGGGAAATTATCATCGTAGAGGTCCTTACTTTGATGGCACTAATTTTGCTAGTTGGAAGCATAAGATGAAAATGCATATTCTCGGACATAACCCCGCCATTTGGGCTATTGTGTGTATTGGTTTGCAAGGTGAATTCTTTGATGGGAGAGAATCGAACCGTGAAGCTAGTGCGGAAGAGTTGAAGATGTTGCAATACAACGCCCAAGCTTGTGATATCCTCTTCAATGGATTGTGCCTCAAGAATTCAACAAAATCAGCCGTCTTGAGAATGCAAAGGAAATTTGGGATACTTTGATTGATATGCACGAAGGTACCGACTCCGTCAAGGAATCCAAGTTGGATGAGCTCCAAAGTCAGCTTGACAAGTTCAAAATGAAGGATGGTGAAGGTGTCGCTGAAATGTACTCTAGGCTTGCTCTTATCACAAATGAGATTGCCGGCTTAGGAAGTGAAGAGATGACCGATAGATTCATCATCAAGAAGATCCTAAGAGCATTGGATGGAAAATATTATACCATGTGCACATTGATCCAAATGATGCCCAATTACAAAGATCTCAAGCCTACATAAGTCATTGGAAGAATTGTTGCTCATGAGATGTCACTCAAGGATAAGGAGGAACTTCACAACAAGTCGAGTGGTGCTTACAAAGCCTCATGTGAAGCCCCCACATCATCAAGTGAGAAACAAACATTCAATGAAGAATTGAGCTTAATGGTGAAGAACTTCAATAAATTCTACAAGAGTAGAAGCAAAGAAAGAAGCTCTAAGTCAAGATCCTACAATGACAAAAGATCTTCTAGTCGAGAGCGCAATTGCTACAATTGTGGGAGACCCGGACACTATTCCAATGAGTGTACGGTGCCCTACAAAAGAAGAGAAGATTCTCCCAAGAGAAGAAGTAGAAGAGAAGAATCACCACCAAGAGAGAGAAGGAGTAGTGATGATCGTTATGAACGAAGACCCTCACGGAGAAGCAAGGATTCGGAAAGGAAGGACAAGTCATCAAAGAGCTACACAAAACGAGGACATCAAGCTCATGTTGGTGAATGGGTATTCGGCTCCGACTCCGACCATCACTCCGAGAGAAGCTATCACTCCGACTCCGAATACACTCAAGATGAAGGTGTTGCCGGTCTAGCACTTGTGTCAACCAACTCCTACGACATATTTGAATCACCAAATCAAGGAATTGGTAGATGCTTCATGGCCAAAGGTCCTAAGGTAACACACCCCGAGTATGTTGATTTTGATGTTGATGAAGATGACTTGCTAGGTGATGATGATTTACTTGTTGACAACTCTAGTGAAGAATACTATGATGAAACGTCAATTAATCATGCTAATCAAGTTGAAACGAATGACAATGATAAGGAGAAAATTGAGCGCCTAACTAAAGAACTAAACACTCTTAAGTTAGCTCATGAAACTATCTTTGAAGATCATCGAGAACTTTTAAGGGCTCATGAGAAGTTATGCTTTGAAAAGCTCAATCTTGAGCAAGAGCATGAGTTCCTAAAAGCGATCAATGATGATCTTCGTAAGAAAAGTTCTTCTTACATTGCCAAGCGTTTACTCTTATCTACTTACATGCCTCAAGTCAAGTCTAGTAACAAGAACAAGAAAGATTCTTCCTCTAGTAGTAACAATAATAATGCTAAATCCAATATTGTTGCTTCTAGTAGTTCTATTGATTCCACTAATGATCCTCTTAGCCAAGTCACACTTGAGCAAGAAAACAGCTTATTGAAGGGAATTATAGAGAAAGGTGTATACAAGAGTCTTCCGGGAGTAAGCAATTTGAGGAAATTGTACGCAAGCAAGGAAGGCCTTGGAAGAATCAAGGTGTTGGTTTTGAACGAAAGTTCAATGCCAATGGAGTTGAGTGGGAAGAAGATCAATACCCCAAGATGAAGTTTGTTCCTCAACAAGAGAAGTATGATCCTACTTCCTTCAAGGGAACACAAGCACAAGATGATCTTCCACCACAAGACCAAAAGAACAAAGGCAAGGACAAGCTTCAAGAGGAAATTGATGCATTTGAAGAAGCACCTAATGCCTTGGTCAAGTGGGTTCCCAAGACTACGTCAAGTTCTACTTCATCAAGTACAACTACTACACCAAGGATTCCCATCAAGATGATGTGGATCCCGAAGAAGAACTAGAGAGTTCTTGAGGGTGACTCTGCCAACATTCTTCACTCATATCATTATGGCAAGGACAAGTGCAATCAACTTCCATATCTTGCACTAGTTCAAGGAGTCACAAACCCTCATGTTGGTAAGGCAAGGGACAAGGTAACCTAATGTTTTCATGGACATCATTTTGTGTGTGCATCACTCTATGTCTATGGATATTCTTGTTTTTCCTTGTGGGACTAACCCATGTAGGTATTGGAAGTGCAACTCACTCCAAAGGATTGCTCCAAATAATCTACATCAACATTGAGCATCCACATCTTCAACACCTACATGAAGTCATCATCGACAAAACCCAAGGTTAGTTTATCCCTCTAAGGGGATCTCACATCTAGGGGAGCTTAACTCTAAGAATTGAGTCAAAGCAACTCTAATGATGTGAACACATAAATGCTTTATGTAAAAGTGGTAACCCCACTTGAGCTTAAGCGATGAGTATGACCTATGATCAAATGTTCTCATTTGACTCCTAAGTCAATATACTCATATATAGATGACCTAGTCATCGCCAATTGTTTGATAGATGCTAGAATTGGTTGTGCATGCTTTGTCACATATTTCATTTGTCATCTCATTGTGTGAGCATGTTGGTTGCATATTTTACTCATTCGAGGACATCCACTTGTTGCTTTGATTGTTTGGTTTTTCTTTCTTTGGCCAAGTGGATGGACAAGAATGCCTAAGAACCTTCTCTAGCTATCTATGCTTTTCTCGTCTCAAACTCTATTCATGCTACATCACAAAATTTGATCAAGTCAGATTCGAACCACTCTGTGTGAGGAGTACTCAGAGTCCCCGATTCATCATAGACTTAAACTTCCAAAACTTCTTTGTGATTTTCGGTCTGACCGATTCCTCCATTTCGGTCATACCGAGATTACTAAGTCGATCTAGGTTTTCATCTCGGTGCAACCGATTTGTACTTTTCGGTCACACCGAGTTGCTATAAATGTTCACAGTTTTGCATCTCGGTGCCACCGAGTTGTACACTCGGTCACACCGACAGGGTCGGGCTATATATATCGCACGGGCAAAATTTGGAAAACTTTCTCCGAATCTTCTCGCCCGCGCATAGCTCGCTCTGCCAACTTGGTCTACAGATCGTCGACTTCGTCGCGAGCTGCCTCCTGTCGCTGGTCTCCGCCATTAACGGAATTCTCCTCCGTCGTTGCCGTAGCGAAGTTCCCGCCGAACTAGGGTATGAACTCGATCACAGTGCTTTCCTCGTCCGATTCTCAGCACATTGTGTACATTATGCATCTTGCCATGATTGAAACACTCCTATCCAGTCAAATCAATCTTTAGAATAGTTGCGATTTGAAAATTTAGGGTTAGAGTTTCATGAAACCATCTCGGACCCACCGAGTTGAAAAACTCGGTCCCACCGATTTGGCTAATGCCATTGCACTAGTAAGTCTCGGTCTGACCGAGAATTGCTAATTGGTGTGACCGATTTCTGAACTTTGTGAAACCCTAGCAGTCTCGGTGCCACCAAACTGTGACTCGGTCTGACCGAGTTCACTAGTTTAGGTTCCAAAACTGCTTCGGTATCACCGAGTTTGAAAATCGGTAGATCCGAAATGTTTTCAGTGGGAAACTAAAACTAAGTTTTTTGAATCATCCTTTTGCAAAAATCTCTGCATTTTGTGATGCTCATCCACTCTACCTCATCTATAACTATTCACAGGGTCAGCAATCAGTTGATCAGCATGTCAGACCAAAGTGATAGCCAGAACAAATCTGAAGAGGAGATCCAATTGAGCGAGGGCACTAGTCCCTCAAGCAGCTCAGATGAGGGGAGCAGAAGCACTCCGAGCAATTTGCCCAAGGCTGCCACAAGGACAAGAAAGAAGAAGACCTCAGAGTCTGAGGATGAGGATTATGTGGCAGTTGAGGATGAGGCAAGGTCCAAGAAGAAAGTGCTCAAGAGGGAGTTCAGCTCATCTGCAGTGAAGCCTGGTTTGAAAATCAAAAGGCCAGCAGGTAGACAACCAATGCCCAAAGCCAGAGTGTCTACTCAAGCTCCTTTGGAATCTCAACCCAAAGAGCATGTTGCTGCAGAGGGAAAGAAAAGGAAAGGAAGGGTCAAGAAGACCATGGCAAGAGTGATTGGGAAGCCTTCCATGATGGAAGAGGAAGAAGAAGAAGAGGTTGCAGAACCAGCACCCAAGGCACAAAAGCTGATGGGTGATGCTATCAAATTAGGGGCTGCAACTTCCAAGCCTAAAGCTGCCCCCAAGTCCAAGAATGCACCCAAGAGGAATACCAGGAGCATACCAGCAGCTGAAAAGAACAAGGCTCCAATGCCTGAGGTTGAAGCTGAAGAAGATGAAGAAGGGCAGGTCCTAAGGAAGCTCAAACCCAAGATCCCAGACCACAATGATGCTCATCCTGTGGCTGAAAACATGAAGATCAGGAGAGATCATGGGTTGAGGCTATGGAGAGAGTCAGATCCATATGCCACGAAAGGACTGCTGTGGACTACAGGTTCCACACCAAGGAGCAGCAGGACTTTTATGAAACTATCTTGCTGGATAAGAAGCCCATAGTTTGCGATATGAGATGGGTCGACTGGACCTACATGAAGGAGAACGCAGAACACCACCCTGGAGTACATGACAGCTTCAATGCGTGTGGAGTTGCTGATTTTGTTGGGCAGAAGCTCACCAACTGGAACGATGAACTCATCATGCAATTCTACTCCACAGCACATTTCTATCCAGATGGCAGGATAGTGTGGATGTCAGAAGGAACCAGATATCGCCTACCATAGAGGAATGGGCAAGTTTGATCAATGCCCCAAAGGAAAGTGAGGATGACCTGGACATTTATGATAAGAAGAAAATGGATCATAACTCTATGTCACACATGTACAAGGAGATCCCAGATGATGCAGTTGAGACCTTCAAGTTTGGATCAGTCCATTTTCTGCTGTCAGGGCTGCCTACGATCAACTGGATCTTAAGGCATACTATATTGCCCAAATCAGGTGACCATAACATGATTAGAGGGCATGCAATCAATTTGCTTCATGTTTTTGATGTGCCTCAGAAATTCAAGGTCATGAGCCTCATAGTCGAGACAATTAAGAGGACAGCAGCAGATCAGAAGAGAAGCTTGGTTATGCCCCTCAGATTCAGGAGTTGATAAACTCGAAGATGGGCACAGGAAAGTATCTATTGGATAAGGAACACATGGTTCTCTATCCTGAATTTGAGGACAATCGAGTTGTCATGACTGAGAATGAACCATCATCAGTGCAAGTTCAGGAGATAAAGGAGAAGGCAAGGCAAGAGAAAGCTGAAAAGATGCCAACTCAAGCAGAGGCATCTGATTACTTTCTGAAGAACAAGCAGGAGCAGCTTGGTTACTTGATAGCATCAACTCTACGGATTGAGAAGGGATTGGCCACCCTAACTCAAAACCAGGAGAGCCTGGAGAGAATCATGGAACAAAAATTCTATGATCTTGATGTCAAAGTGACTGAGATTCAGTCAGCTGTGGAGCAGTTACAAGATGATATGCAGGAGAGGAAGGGCAAGACGACAACTGATGCATTTGCCAGAGTGCTTAGAGCTCAGAGGTCAGCTGCAGTGCCAACTCCAGACACTAGAGCCACTTCTTCAGCTCCAGCTACATCTCCAGCTCAACCAGCTCCAGCTCCAACTTAGTCAGCTCCTACCACATCTACTGATGCGTTCATCCTTGGAGTCCTGTCTACACCACCACAAGAAGACCAAGCCTGAGAGACGACATAGTGCTATGCATTTTCTAGGAACTTTTTGGTAACTTGTTGCCAAAGGGGGAGAAAAATGTATAGATCATAGGCTTCGAGAGAGTGATTTGCTTTTGTTCTCTCTTGTCTTTTTGGTTGAACTTTATTTGCGTTTGATTGCTTGAGATACTATGCATTACCTGTGAGACATTGATGATCATGTGTTTGATCATAAGCTACACTTACACTTTTTATGATATTATCTTATTTATCCTTATATGATCATTCACTGTGCTTGGTAATGAGTGCATGTATTCAATCGCTATTATTTTGAGCGCTCCACCAAGATGTATGTGACATGGAAGAGTAACCCATGAGCATAATTTCTTGTGCATTTGCAGTCCAAAACAAATCTTAAGATATGCACGAATTTAGGGGGAGCTCTTGCTTATCACATACTTCTCAAAGCGATTTATGTTTTTCAATTTTATTATCATTTGTCGAAGCTTTGATCTATATGTTGTCATCAATTGCCAAAAAGGGAGATTGAAAGTGCAACTATCCCTAGGTGGTTTTGGTAATTCATAACAACATATAGCTCATTGAGCTAATGCTATTCCAAGACAAATATTTCTCGAAAGCTCAATGAATGGCATGGCATGGATGATGAAAGTGGATCCTCAAAATATTAAGGACAAAGGATTGGCTCAAGCTCAAAAGCTCAAGACTCTACATTTTACATTTTAGTGATCCAAGATCACATTGAGTCTATAGGAAAAGCCAATACTATCAAGAAGGGATGAGGTGTTGCTTAATGAGCCAAAATCCTCCACTACTTTCTCACATCCACATATGACCTAAACCCAAAGTCAAACTCGGCCCTACCGATTCTTTCTATCCGATGTCACCGAGTTCAAATGTCATAGCCACTGCCAAAAACCCTAGGAAAATCGGTTTCACCGATAGGGATCTCGGTCTCACCGAGATGGGATTGTAATCTCTCTGTTTCCCCTTCGTAACTTTTCGGTCTCACCGAAAGAGCGAATCGGTCCCACCGAGATTACAATGTAAACTCTCTGTTTCCCTTTTATAACTTTTCGGTCTCACCGAAAGAGCAAATCGGTCCCACCGAGTTTACCTGACCAACTCTCTGGTTAGCTAATTACCAAAATCGGTCTCACCGAGTTTGTGTAATCGATCTCACTGAGATTACGTTATGCCCTAACCCTAACCATATCGGTCCTACCGAGATGCATGTCAGTCCCCAATCAAAACCCTAACGGTCACTAGGTTTACAAAACTGGTCCGACCGAGGTTGTTGCTTCGCTCCCACCGAGTTTTGTAAATTGTGTGTAACGGTTAGATTTTGTGTGGAGGCTATATATACCCCTCCACCTCCTCTTCATTCATGGAGAGAGCCATCGGAACAAACCTACACTTCCAACTTACCAGTTCTGAGAGAGAACCACCTACTCATGTGTTGAGGCTAAGATATTCCATTCCAACCACATGAATCTTGATCTCTAGCCTTCCCCAAGTTGCTTTCCACTCAAATCTTCTTTCCACCAAATCTGAATCCCGTGAGAGAGAGTTGAGTGTTGGGGAGACTATCATTTGAAGCACAAGAGCAAGGAGTTCATCATCAACACACCATTTGTTACTTCTTGGAGAGTGGTGTCTCCTAGATTGGCTAGGTGTCACTTGGGAGCCTCCGACAAGATTGTGGAGTTGAACCAAGGAGTTTGTAAGGGCAAGGAGATCGCCTACTTCCTGAAGATCTACCGCTAGTGAGGCAAGTCCTTCGTGGGCGACGGCCATGGTGGAATAGACAAGGTTGCTTCTTCGTGGACCCTTCGTGGTGGAGCCCTCCGTGGACTCACAAGAACTGCTACTCCTACGTGGGTTGAAGTCTCCATCAACGTGGATGTACGATAGCACCACCTATCGGAACCACGACAAAAACATCCGTGGTTCCAATTGCGGTTGAATCCTCCAAACCCTTCCGCTTACATTCTTGCAAGTTGCATGCTTTATTTTCCGCTGCCAATATACTCTCTGCATGCTTGCTTGAATTGTGTGAAGATTGCTTGACTTGTTCAAAGATAGCTAAAATCTGCCAAAATCTAAAATTGGGAAAAGGTTAGGTTTTTATTGGTCAAGTAGTCTAATCACCCCCCCTCTAGACATACTTCAAGGTGCTACACAGGAGCCAATGCCGACTTAAGGCAGCAGCTTGGCGTGGCCCAGACCACCCTTCGCACTAGGGTGGGCGAGTTCAATGCCTTGGTTCAGGAGCGTGATCGTCTGGCCAAGAAACTGGCCGACCAGGAGGCGAGCCACAAGGCGGCCCTGAAGGCGGCGCAGGACAGCGAGGCCGTCCTCAAAGCCGAGTATGAAACCGAAGCGGCAAGCTGGGCCGAGGCGAGGCAGGCTCTGAGCGAAGGCTACGGCCGGGTCGAGGACTTGATTGACGGTAGGCCGCCTTCTTCTTCACTTCTTTGCTTATCTTTGTAATCCGGTTTATCTTCTGACTTGTTCTGTTTCTTTCTTCTTTGTGAAGATTACTTCCTCGGCTACTGCGTCGCCGCCAACCAAGCCATCGAAGCTCACCATGAGGCCTGGCGGCAAGCTGGGGTTGAGGTCGCACCGGATGCCAACCGGTCGCTTGAGGAGCAGCTTCTAGCGATCCAAGCCCGCCTCCAGCCGGCCTACCGCATGCTCCGCCGGCTTCAGCATGCTGGAGCGCAGGTACTGGCCGCCCTCTAGCCCGGCGAGGTGATTCCAGCACGCCTCGACGATCGCGGACTTCATCGATACCAGCGACTTTGCTCCTGAGGTCAACAAAGGCGGCGTCGCGCAACCGGAGGAATGGTTCGGGCTGAACCCGGCCGACGGTGAAGACTCGGCAGAGGAGATCGACTCCAGCGACGAGGGCGAAGAGGAGGAGGAGGAAGACGACGAAGAAGTTGTACCGTATGGTGAAGCAGCCAACCAGCTTCAGCCTGATCGTGCCTCCAGCAACGAGGCGCGTGCAAATGCACCGCCTGACGCAGGTGACGATCAGGCCGAGACTCGCCAGCCGGCCACTCCTCCAGCCGACACCATCGTCTCCACCGATCTGCCCGACGCTCCAGTTGCTCCCTTGGCTTGACTCGCCGTTTTTACTTCCCTGCTTATCACTCTTTGAACAACCTTTACTAACTTTGCGCAATTCCACCCACCGGGGGTGTATTCAAACTTTGTCAAATGCCGGCCTCTCGAAGGCCTTTTGTGTAAATATAATTATGCATGTGCTTGGCTTCCATTTCTAATTGCTTTTTATCTTTGGGCTGTTTTGCTTTGCCGCCTTCCTTTGGTCGCCGCCTTTCCCAGCCGGACAGCTGCTCTACAGTCTGTGGCCAGGTAAGGAATTGGCCGTTTAGGAGGGCAAATACTCAAGCTTTCTTAGATTGTAGCAGAGTAAGAAGGGAAGCCGGCCAGTCGGCTGCTTCGACAGCCGGTTGGCGGAGCGGCTTGCGTTATGTAAGTTCGTTAGTCCTTAGCCGTTTTTGATGTGGGCCCCCTTTTCCGCCTTTGGCTCTTGCTAGTTGGACAACCGATTCTTCAAGCTGCGACTTTCACCAGAGAGGGCTTGGGTGCCAGCACATTACTTTTCTGACTGCAGGTAGAACTTGGACATAACTCAAGGCGGCAAGTCCCCGGGCCGACTAGTCGAACCCGGTGCCGGACAAAAAGATGAATGTAGTGGCATAACCATGGGATGATACCCGGCATTCATAGTTAAAAGAGGGTAGTCCCCGAGAACTCCTCGGGGAGCCTGTTGTCTCGTACTTAATACAAAAGGTAGCGTGGTACATACTGCATTTTAACTGTAAAATCTTCGGAGAAGATTGGTGTTCCATGGTCGCTCCGACTCCTTGCCGGAATCGTCTCTCTTGCGTGCCTTCGGCTTCTGCGCGTCGATTAGGTAGTAGGAGTCGTTTCCTAGAGCCCGACTGATGACGAAGGGGCCTTCCAAGGGGCCGAGAGCTTGTGCTGGCCGGCTGTTCACTGGATCAGCCGGAGCACAAGATCACCCTCTTGGAAAGGTTTTGACTTGACCCTCCGACTGTGGTAACGGCGTAGACCCTGCTGGTAGATGGCGGACCGGCTGAGGGCTAACAACCGACTTTCTTCCAGCAAGTCGACGCCGTCTTCTCGTGCTTCCTTGGCCTCCGCCTCCGTGTACATGGTGACCCGAGGTGAGTCGAACTCGATGTCAGTTGGGATGACAGCCTCGGCACCATATACAAGGAAGAAAGGGGTGAAGCCATTTGACTTGTTCGGGGTAGTGCGCAGACTCCAGAGGACGGCCGACAGCTCGTCGAGCCAGCAGCCGGCCGAACGCTCCAGCGGCACGACCAGTCGGGGCTTGATGCCGGAGAGGATGAGGCCGTTTGCTCGCTCGACTTGGCCGTTCGACCGCGGGTGGCCAACGGACGCTAAGTCTAGTCGGATGCCTTGTGTCGCGCAGAAACATGCCAGTGCTCCCTTGGCAAAATTCGTACCATTGTCGGTGATGATGCTGTGTGGTACTTCGTACCGGGTTGTAATATCTGCAATGAATGTCACGGCAGTCGGCCCATTCAATTTCTTGATCGGCTTTGCTTCAATCCACTTGGTAAATTTGTCCACGACGACAAGCAGATGTGTCATGCCGCCGCGCGCCGTCTTGAACGGGCCGACCATGTCCAGCCCCCAGACGGCAAAAGGCCAAGTGAGAGGGATGGTCTTGAGTGCAGAAGCTGGCAGGTGTTGATTGGAGCCGAAGATTTGGCACCCTTTGCAGTGTTTGACTAACTCCTTGGCATCCTCCAAAGCAGTCGGCCAGAAGAATCCATGGCGGAAAGCTTTGGCAACGAGTGCCCTTGAGGCGGCATGGTGGCCCCATTCGCCTTGGTGGATGTCTTGGAGAATTGCTACGCCTTTCTCTGGCTCGACGCAGCGCTGGAGGACTCCAGTAACACTGCGCCTAAGAAGCTCTCGGTTCATTATTGTGTATGCTCCGGCTCGGCATTTGACTTGTCTTGCCGAGATCTCGTCAGTCGACAGCTCTCCGTTTATCAGGAAGTGGAGGATGGGCTGGGCCCATGATGGAGCTGTAACTTCTTCTATCGCTAAAACGGCTACTACAACTGGGCTGGGCGGGCCGGGTTGTGAGGAGTTGGAGTCGGCCGCCGCTTGCTGTGTTGGTGCAGTCCCCGGGCCGGCTGCTGTAGTCCCCGAGCCGGGTTCGACTACGGGAGTCCCCGAGCCGGCTGTCGAAGTCCCCGCGCCGCCTGCTTGGTTCTCGAAGTCGGATCCGACTGCGTCGGGGTCAGGCAGCACGAAGATGGAACTGGATTCCAGGGACGGCTTGACAGACGGCTTGAGGAGGCGTTGGAGGGCGACGCCGGTTGGTATAGCTTGCCGGGTGGAGCCTATTCGTGCCAGGGCATCTGCTTGCTCGTTGTCGGCCCGTGGCACGTGGAGGAACTCGCACCCCTCAAAGTATCCGCTGATCTGCTGAACGAGGAAGCGGTAGCTTTCCATGTTTGCGTCCTTGGCGTCCCAGTCGCCGGATGATTGCTGGACCACCAAGTCCGAGTCGCCATAGCACAGGATCCGGCGGATGCCAAGTTCCTTGGCTAGCCGGAGCCCGTGTATGAGTGCTTCGTACTCGGCCACATTTTTGGAGGCGGCAAAATGGATTTGCAATGTGTATCTGAGTTTGTCGCCTTTGGGGGAGGTGAGGACGATGCCGGCTCCCAAGCCAGTGCTCATCTTGGATCCGTCAAAGTGCATCCGCCAATGAGTGGAGTCGGGAGCCGGTGGCAGGTACTAGGTCTCCGCCCAGTCGACGAGGAAGTCGGCCAATGCTTGGGACTTGATGGCGGTGCGGGGCTGGTAGTAGATTGTGTAAGGAGCCAGCGCAATGGCCCACTTCGCCACTCGGCCGGATGCATCCCGGCTGCCTATGATCTCGGCGAGCGGGGCAGTGCATACGACCGTGATGGGATGCTCTTGAAAGTAGGGCTTGAGTTTCTTGGAGGCGAAG
The DNA here is from genome assembly GCA_021605145.1 of Aegilops bicornis. NCBI lineage: Eukaryota > Viridiplantae > Streptophyta > Magnoliopsida > Poales > Poaceae > Aegilops > Aegilops bicornis. The sequence continues at coordinate 833,063,118 of CM038671.1, read as the reverse complement.
TACACACCATAGCACATCTTCTGATAGTGCGGGTAGTTCTGCTTCGAGGTGGACAGTACTTCGCTCAAATAATACACCGGCCTCTGGACAAGCTGGGCTCGGCCTTCTTCTGGACGCTGGAGCACGATAACTGTGCTGACCACCCGGCTAGTGGCGACAATGTAGAGGAACATGGGCTCTTTCTCAGTCGGTGCCGCCAAGACAGGAGTCATGGACAACATCTTCTTTAGCTCGTGGAAAGCTTGGTCCGCCTGGTCATTCCACTCGAAGTGAGTGGACTTCTTCATGAGTCGGTAGAGGGGGAGAGCTTTCTCTCCATGCCGGCTGATGAAGCGGTTCAAAGACGCCAGGCATCCAGTGAACTTTTGGACGTCTTACAGCTTGGTGGGAATCTTCATTCTCTCTATGGCCTTGATCTTGACTGGGTTGCATTCGATGCCGCGTTCGGAGACCAGGAAGCCTAGAAGCTGGCCGGATGGTACCCCGAACACGCATTTCTCCGAGATGAGCTTGATTTGAAACCGACGCAAATTCTCAAAGGTCTCCTTGAGGTCTTCCAGCAAGGTGCCGCGTTTCTCCGTCTTCACCACAACATCGTCTACGTAGATGTGGGCATTTCTACTGAGTTGCTTGAGGAGGCATTTCTACATGCAACGCTGAAAAGTGGCACCGTCATTCCTCAAGCCGAATGTCATAGTCAGGTAGCAGAAAGATCCGAATGGGGTGATGAAGGCGGTCAACTGGGTTCAATTTTATCTGATGGTAGCCTGATTAAGCATCCAAAAAACTCAACAGCTCGCATCCGGCTGTGGAGTCTATCACTTGATCAATCCTTGGCAGAGCAAAAGGATCTTTAGGGCAGGCTTTGTTGAGGCTGGTGTAGTCAATGCACATGCGCCACTGCTTGTTCTTCTTCAACATGAGGACCGGGTTGGCAACCCATTCTGGAAAATAACACTTCCATAATGAAGCCGGCTGCCAGAAGCCGGGCTATTTCTTCTCTGACTACTCTTCTCTTCTCTTCTGACAGGCGGTGCAAGGGCTGCCTGACCGGCTTGGCGTCGGATCGGACGTGTAGCTTGTGCTCAGCGAAATCCGTCGTGACACCCGGCATGTCTTTGGGAGACCATGCGAAGATGTCCCGATTCTCACGGAGGAAATCGATGAGCTCGCTTTCCTATTTGCTATCGAGGCCGGTGCCCATGACAGCGTACCTCTCCGGGTGTTCCGGGTCCAGAGGTATCTTCTTTGTCTCTTTGGACGGCTGGAAAGAACCTTGAGCGTCACATTCCTTGGGGTCAGTGGACAGGGCCGGCTGCTTGCCAGCCATGGCCACAACTCGATTCAGCATTTTCTTCCCTTCAGCAATCACAAGGGACTCGGCCAGCCGGCTGCTAGCTGCTGCACACTCAGAAGACTTCTGTAGTCTCCGGCTATCGTGATGATGCCCTTGGAACTCGGAATCTTCATCTTGAGGTAGGCGTAGTGGGGCACAGCCATAAACTTGGACAAAGCAGGTCGGCCAAGCAATGCGTGGTACGGGCTCTCTAGATCCACTACCTCAAACCATATTGCTTCTCGGCAGAAATGATCCTTGCCCCCAAAGAGGACATCCATCTTGATCTTGCCGATTGGTGAGCAGGATAGGCCGGGTACAATGCCATGGAACACAGTCCGGCTTGGCATGAGCTGCTTCGGCTTGATGTTGACCTTCTCCATGGTATCTCGGTACAGTATGTTGATGCTGCTCCCACCATCTATCAGCATGCGGGAGAAACGGGCAGCTCACCTTTCTGTCGCGAGGGTGGCGTCCAAAACAAATGCATAGGAGCCAGGAGACGGTATCACCTCTGGGTGATCTGCCTGGCTCCAGCTGATGGGCTTCTCTAACCAGTGCATAAACTCGGGGTTGTTGGAGGCGACCGCGTTGACTTCTTGCTGTTGTCGGCGCCGGCTGCGCCGATCTTCTGTCTAGCTTGTAAAGACGACGTAGGCGGCATGTTCATCGGGGAACTCGTCTTGGATAGCTCTGACTGCAGGCCGAGCGGCCGGCTGCTGTGGGGCAGGAGGCGGCTGTCCTGCAGGCGGAGGCGGCAACAGCCCCTCGCCCTTGGAGATTCGTGTGAGCCAGTGGCACTTCCGAGTTGTGTGGTTGGACGGCTTTGCGCCGCTATGGAACTTGCAGGGGGCATCGAGGGTTTGCTCGTAGGAGAAAGCCGGATGCCAAGCCGGCCTGCCGCCCTTCTGCTTCTTGGGTGCCGGCCGCCCCTCAGGTTGCTCGTCTTCGACTGTGGCCACCTGCCGGCTTGTGGAAGTCGGCATAGGGGCCTTGCGCTTGTGATCGTTCTGGTATGGGCGTCGGCTTGATTCTCCAGCTGGCGTCTTGGGAGCCGGCGCCAACACTTTTCCAGAGGTGTCTACCCCGAGCTCAGTCTTCATCGAGGAGTCGGCCGTGGCGTACTTGTCTGCTATGACCAGCAGCTCATCGAGGGTAGCCGACTCGTCGCAGAGGAGTCGGTGCTTGAGGAGGGTGCCCTCTCTGCACCCTGCGGTGAAGTACTCTATGGCTTGAACCTCGTGCACTCCCTCGCAGGAGTTGCGGAGCTCGGCCCAACGCGTGAGGTAGTCGCGGGTTGATTCATTGGGCCCTTGTACGCACAAGGAGAGCTGTCGGGGCTCGGGGGCCCGTTTGTAGGTGCTGGTGAAGTTGCGTATGAAGGCTTCTGTGAAGTCCAGCCAGCTGTTGATGCTGTAAGTCTTGAGGCTATTGAGCCAGGTGCGCGCCGTGCCTTGGAGCATCAGGGGGACATATTTCACGGCAACGCGCCTGTTGCCGTTTGCTATGTGGACGGCGGTGGAGTAGTCGATCAACCAATCTTCCGGCTTCACGGAGCCGTTGTACTTGGGCGTATCTCTTGGGAGCGAGAACCCTTTGGGGAAGGGCTCGTCGCGGATGCGGGGGCTGAAACAGGGCGGGCCGACATCATCTTCTTCTTCCAGGGCCAAGGATCGTGCAAGGTGGTCGATCCGATGGCGGGCATCATTCTCGCCGACTCCTTCGCGGCGACCAAGTCGGCCACTGAGAGTTGATGCGCGACAGGCGGTGGGGTGGGATATCTCTCCCCACGAGGCGGAGGAGGAGGCGGGTCGCCTCGTCGTTCCACACCTCGAGGGCGGCCTTCGGCGTCGCGCTCGATGCTGATTCGAGTCCGGCTGCGGCTAGCAGCCGGCTCCTTCTCTTGTCTCGCACGGGCGCCGCACATAGTCGGCGTACGCGACGTCGCGCCGTGCTCTCGGCGAGGGGGACTCCCAACACGGACACCTGCTTCGTGCCACTCTGCGGCCGCGTCGATTAGCTGCTGGATGCATCTGGTCATGTAGGGGAGCTCTTCGGCCCCCAGCCCATTTAGCTCGTCTTCGATCGACTGGGCGGCGCGTAGATTCTCGAGGGGCGTGGCGTAGACTGGGCGGTCCGCTCCCAGCATGATGGCGATGGCCGTGCCGCGTTTCTTGACGAAGCCGACTCGGCTTGGCCCTTCCGGAGGCGGCGTACCAAAGGCGGCGCGGTCGACTTCGCGCTGGTGGGCTTCAGTGAGGCGTCTCATGGAGGCTATCCTCTGGCCCTCCGCAAGGAGAGAAAGGCGGCATGCCTCTAGCGTCTCGGCGTCGGCGTACGCTGGGATGGGGGCGGACAGATCGTGCAGCGTTGCCTGTAGGGCTTTGCGGGCATTTTCGTCGGAGGTGACGCCGTGGCTGATGACTAACACCTCGGTGACGGTCCTGCCGCCACTGTCGGCTCGAGGAAGAGGGTCGTCAAAGATGATCACGTTGGTGGGGAAGGTGTCGAGCGACGCCGTGTCGGAGTCGACAAGCATCAGGTCGGTGGAGCCAACCGACTCTAAGTCCGCGGTAGGCTCGCTGGAGACGTGGAGTTGGTCGAGGAGGCCGGCGAGGCGGCTCTCGGGGCAGCCTGTGCCCGCGTCGGATGCGGGCTCCTCGGAGATGTGAGCCTCACCAAGAAGATCGGCGAGGCAGCTCGCTGCGTAGGCGTCGTCGACACTTTGCAGCGCGTCGGGGCAAGCGCCATCGGGCGTGCTGGGCTGGCTACGCTCGCTGGGGAGGAAAAGGGTTCCCGTCCAGAGCAGGTCTCCGGGCGATGGTGCACTTGGCCCCACGGTGGGCGCCAAATGTCGGGTGGTAGGTGCGACATATGCCAACGGATGGCTTATCTGTGTGGGAGCCAGTGAGACATCGCCAGTGCCTGGAAACGGGATGAGGCAAAGACATGCACGCCGGCGGATCTTACCCAGGTTGGGGGCTCTCCGTGGAGATAATACCCCTACTCCTGCTTTGCGGGGTCTCCACATGATCACTAGATTAACAAGAAGCTACAAGAGGCTCCTTGAGCTGTTCGGAGGAAGGAGGAAGAAGGGCAAGGCTAGCTCTCTCCTCTCCCTTTAAAGGTGTCTAGAACTATATGAGGTCAACCCTTTGCATGGGTGTCCCGGGGGGTTTATATAGGCTGGGCGTGGGCCCTAGCCGTCAGTTTCTATGACCGCCGGCTTCTCCGCCGACTGTTGGGGCCCGCCGACTGGTGGGTCCTGCCGGCTGCCGGCTCATTGGTCGACAGGCCGGCCCCACCGCTTGGGGGTCTTGTCGGGGGCTGGTTACTGTTGCCTCACCTCTGATGACGAGGACTTTGCCGAGGTAAGCATGGCTACAGTGCCGCCGCCATGCGGACTCTCACTGTAGCCTTACCTCGTCTTGTCTCCTTAATGGTGCACGCGCCCCGAGGAGGGGAGCAAGCCGGCTATAGGAAGCCGACCACGCCTCAGGCCGGCTGGGGGAGGCCAGGCCGCCTTCGGGCGTCTCTCTAACCAAAGGGGCCCGCCACCTACAGGCCGTACTGGCAGCCCGTCGTGGAGGGCGTCACGCTCAGTATGGCAACAGTGCCACGCCGGATGGGTGATGGCTGTCCCGTATGATGTACTGTAGCCATGCGTGCTCCGGGATTCGGGGGTGGCAGGGTCCACTGTTGCCACGCCCCGTCCCATCATCGTTATGGGGGGTGCAGACTTTTAGGGCACGGCCCCTGGCCGCCTGCCTGGGGCCGGCCTCTTGGAGTCGGTTCTCTTGGGCCGGCTTCTTGGAGTTGGTCTTTCCGTGGCCGGCTTCTTGGAGTTGGCCCTATCGTGGCGTCCCCCAAGAGAGTTTAGGGCCGGGCCGCCTTCCGATAGCCGGCCTGTGAGATAGCCGGCCGGAGGAAGACGGCCCCGCGTCTTGGATGCCTCAGGGCTCGGTTGGCCCGTTGTTTTTTCTAAGGGCCAAAGGGAGCCGGCTAGGCTACCCGTGGTCATTTACTCCGATAGCGTTTGTTTGAGCGGCTGGAGCAGGAAGAGCAGAGATTGAAGAAGCACGACGGCCGTTGGATGGCCATCCAACAATCACTGCTTGTGCATCAACCTTTTTTCTAGGAAAGCCTAAAATCTATGGAAAACAGCATACAACCCATCTGCCATTATTTCTAATAATTTACAGCCCATTTGCTAATTATTAAGGTTTTTTTGGAACCCATATTATTTTTGTTACCATTACAACCGATATTGTGGCCACTGTTAAAAAATTATACGAAATTTTGCATATTTCGGTGTGGTCCGAACTGTTTTTAATCCCGAATTTCGACTCACATTCAAACTGATTTTAAAAATAAATGTATATTAATATAAAATCCAACAAATTCTCCACGCATAAAAATTAATGTAATTGAAAATCTCGAAATGAAAAAAAAGATATTTGAAACTAATTGCCGGTTTGATGTGTTTTAAAAATGTACAACCCATTTCTCATTACTGATGGGCCATTTTCTCGGCCAGCTGAATGAAAGCTCTCCTCGTCTTGAAAGATTTGCAGCCCAACAGGCCTGACAAAGCGACTTACTTGGCAAATCACAAAAAAAACTGGGCTGTGGCCGTGGACCCAGCTGTCAGCCTCTCCACATACAGTACTCTTCTGATGGAATGTCGTTGACCACATTGACCACGCCGCGCCGAGAGCACCAAGGCGGTGGACGACGGTGAGGCCTAGGAAGGGGACGACACGGAGCCGGGGAAGATGCAGCAGTGGATGCCCACACGGAGAGGAGTACAAGGGTTCACTGGTTCGGCTACGGCGTGAGGCTGCTGTCGCCGCAGAATAACAGGGGGTGTGCGTGAGTAGAGGGATACCCTGGGCCAGCGGTGGGAGTAGTAGGGGGCGGTGATGAAGGAAATATGCCCTAGAGGCAAAAATAAAGTTATTATTTATTTCCTTACATCATGATAAATGTTTATTATTCATGCTAGAATTGTATTAACCGGAAACATAATACATGTGTGAATATATAGACAAACAGAGTGTCACTAGTATGCCTCTACTTGACTAGCTCGTTAATCAAGATGGTTATGTTTCCTAACCATAGACATGAGTTGTCATTTGATTAACGGGATCACATCATTAGGAGAATGATCTGATTGACATGACCCATTCCGTTAGCCTAGCACTTGATCGCTTAGTATGTTGCTATTGCTTTCTTCATGACTTATACATGTTCCTGTAACTATGAGATTATGCAACTCCGTTTACGGAGGAACACTTTGGGTGCTACCAAACGTCACAACGAATCGGGTGATTATAAAGGAGTACTACAGGTGTCTCCAAAGGTACTTGTTGGGTTGGCGTATTTCGAGATTAGGTTTTGTCACTCCGATTGCCGGAGAGGTATCTCTGGGCCCTCTCGGTAATGCACATCATTATAAGCCTTGCAAGCAATGTGACCAATGAGTTGGTTACGGGATGATGCATTACAGAACGAGTAAAGAGACTTGCCGGTGACAAGATTGAACTAGGTATTGGATACCGACGATCGAATCTCGGGCAAGTAACATACCGATGACAAAGGGAACAACGTATGTTGTTATGCGGTTTGACCGATAAAGATCTTCATAGAATATGTAGGAGCCAATATGGGCATCCAGGTCCCGCTATTGGTTATTGACCAAGAATAGTTCTAGGTCATGTCTACATAGTTCTCGAACCCGTAGGGTCCGCACGCTAAGGTTTCGATGATGCTTATATTATGAGTTTATGAGTTTTGATGTACCGAAGGAGTTCGGAGTCCCGGATGAGATCAGGGACATGGCGAGGAGTCTCGAAATGGTCGAGACGTAAAGATCGATATATTGGACGACTATATTTGGACATCGGAAAGGTTCCGAGTGATTCGGGTATTTTTTGGAGTACCGGAGAGTTACGGGAATACGTATTGGGCCTTATTGGGCCATACGGGAAAGAAGGAAAAGGGCCTCAAGGGTGGCCGCACCCCTCCCCTTGGTCTGGTCCGAATTGGACTAGGGAAGGGGGGCGCCCGCGTCCTTCCTTCTCCTTTTCCCTTCCCTGTCCGTCTCTCCTACTCCTACTACATGGAAGGTTTCCTAGTTGGACTAGGAAAGGGGAATCCTACTCCCGGTGGGAGTAGGACTCCCCTAGGGCGCCATAGAGAGGGCGGCCCTCCCCTCCTCCACTCCTTTATATACGGGGGCAGGGGGCACCCCATGGACAAACAAGTTGATCTACGGATCGTTCCTTAGCCGTGTGCGGTGCCCCCCTCCACCATATTCCACTTCGGTCATATCGTCGCGGAGCTTAGGCGAAGCCCTGCGCCGGAGAAGTCATATCGTCGCGGAGCTTAGGCAAAGCCCCGCGCCGGTGGAGCATCATCATCGTCACCACGCCGTCGTGACGGAACTCATCCCGACACTTTGCTGGATCGGAGTCCGGGATCGCCATCGAGCTGAACGTGTGCAGAACTCGGAGGTGCCGTCGCTCGGTACTTGGATCGGTCGGATCGTGAAGACGTGCGACTACATCAACCGCGTTGTTATAACGCTTCGCCACGGTCTCTGAGTGCGTGGACATACACTCTCCCCTCTCGTTGCTATGCCATCACCATGGTCCTGTGTGTGCGTAGGAAAATTTTGAAATTACTACGTTCCCCATCAGTGGCATCCGAGCCTAGGTTTTTATGGTTTGATGTTTTGCACGAGTAGAACACAAGTGAGTTGTGGGCGATACAAGTCATACTGCCTACCAGCATGTCATACTTTGGTTCAGCGGTATTGTGAGATGAAGCGGCCCGGACCGACATTACGCCAGACGCTTACGCGAGACTGGTTTCACTGCTACGAGCACTCGTGCTTAAAGGTGGCTGGCGGGTGTCTGTCTCTCTCACTTTAGTTGAACCGAGTGTGACTACGCCCGGTCCTTGCGAAGGTTAAAACGGAGTCTATTTGACAAACTATCGTTGTGGTTTTGATGCGTAGGTGAGAACGGTTCTTGCTAAGCCCGTAGCAGCCACGTAAAATTTGCAACAACAAAGTAGAGGGTGTCTAACTTGTTTTTGCAGGGCATGTTGTGATGTGATATGGTCAAGACGTGATGAGATATAAGTTGTTGTATAAGATGATCATGTTTTGTTGAAGTTATCGGCAACTGGCATAAGCCCTATGGTTGTCTCTTTGTTGCATAAGATGCAAGTGCCAAATAATTGCTTTACTTTATCGCTATGCGATAGCAATAGTTGCAAGAGCAATAGTTGGCGAGACAACCATGTGATGACACATTGATATAGATCAAGATGATGAAGATCATGGTGTCGTGCGGTGACGATAGAGATCATGACAGTACTTTGGAGATGGAGATCAAAGGCGCAAGATGATCATGGCCATATCATGTCACATATTTTGATTGCATGTGATGTTTATCTATTATACATCTTATTCTTGCTTTGATTGACGGTAGCATTTTAAGATGATCTCTCACTAATTATCAAGAAGTGTTCTCCTGAGTATCCACCGCTGCCAAAGTTTTTCGTGCCCAGACACCACATGATGATCGGGTGTGATAAGCTCTACGTCCATCTACAACGGGTGCAAGCCAGTTTTGCACACGCGGAATACTCAGGTTAAACTTGACGAGCCTAGCATATGCAGATATGGCCTCGAGCACGGAGACCGAAAGGTCGGCGTGAATCATATAGTAGATATGATCAACATAGTGATGTTCACCATTGAAAACTACTCCATCTCACGTGATGATCGGTTATGGTTTAGTTGATTTGGATCACGTGATCACTTAGATGACTAGAGAGATGTCTGTCTAAGTGGGAGTTCTTAAGTAATATGATTAATTGAACTTAAATTTATCATGAACTTAGTCCTGGTAGTATTTTGCAAATTATGTTGTAGATCAATAGCTCGCGTTGTTGCTTTCATATGTTTATTTTCATATGTTCCTAGAGAAAATTGTGTTGAAAAATGTTAGTAGCAATGATGCGGATTGGATCCGCGATCCGAGGTTTATCCTCAATGCTGCACGTAAGAATTATGTCCTTAATGCACCGCTAGGTGACAGACCTATTGCAGGAGCGTATGCGGGCGTTATGAACGTTTGGCTAGCTCAATATGATGACTACTTGATAGTTTAGTGCACCATACTTAACGGCTTAGAATCGGGACTTCAAAGACGTTTTGAACGTCATGGACCATATGAGATGTTCCAGGAATTGAAATTAATATTTCAAGCAAATACCCGAGTTGAGAGATATGAAGTCTCCAACAAGTTCTATAGCTAAAAGATGGAGGAGAATCGCTCAACTAGTGAGCATGTGCTCAGATTGTCTGAATACTTCAATCGCTTGAATCAAGTGGGAGTTAATCTTCCAGATAAGATAGTGATTGACAGAATTCTCTAGTCACCATCACTAAGTTACTAGAACTTCGTGATGAACTATAGTATGCAGGGGATGACGAAACGATTCCCGAGCTCTTCGTGATGTTGAAATCAACGAAGGTAGAAATCAAGAAAGAGCATCAAGTGTTGATGATTGACAAGACCACTAGTCTCAAGGAAAAGGGCAAAGGGAAGAAGGGGAACTTCAAAAGGAACGGCAAGCAAGTTGCTGCTCGAGTGAAGAAGCCCAAGTCTGGACCTAAGCACGAGACTAAGTACTTTTGCTGCAATGGAACTGGTCACCGGAAGCGGAACTACCCCTGAATATTTGGTGGATAAGAAGGATGGCAAAGTGAACAAAGGTATATTTGATATACAGATTATTGATGTGTATTTTACTAGTGTTCATAGCAACCCCTCGGTATTTGATACTGGTATAGTTACTAAGAGTAGTAACTTGAAACGGGAGTTACAGAATGAACAGAAACTAGTTGAAGGGGAAGTGACGATGAATGTTGGAAGTAGTTCCAAGATTGATATGATCATCATCGCACACTCCCTATACTTTCGGGATTAGTGTGGAACCTAAATAAGTGTTATTTGGTGTTGAGCATAAATATGATTTGATCATGTTTATTGCAATACGGTTATTCATTTAAGTAAGAGAATAAATTGTTGTTCTGTTTACATGAATAAAACCTTATATGGTTACACACCCAATGAAAATGGTTCATTGGATCTCGATCATAGTGATACACATATTCATAATATTGAAACCAAAAGATGCAAAGTTAATAATGATAGTGCAACTTATTTGTGGCACTGCCGTTTAGGTCATATTGGTGTAAAGCGCTTGAAGAAAACTCCATGCTGATGGACTTTTGGAATCACTTGACTATGAATCATTTGATGCTTGCGAACCGTGCCTTTTGGGCAAGATGACTAAAACTCCGTTCTCCGGAACAATGGAACAAGCTCTTGACTTATTGGAAATAATACATACCGATGTATGCGATTCAATGAGTGTTGATGCTCGTGGCAAGTATCGTTATTTTCTGACCTTCACAAAATGATTTGAGCAGATATGGGTATATCTACTTGATGAAACATAAGTCTGAAATAATTGAAAAGTTCAAAGAATTTCAGAGTGAAGTGGAAAATCATCGTAACAAGAAAATAAAGTTTCTGCGATCTGATCGTGGAGATAAATATTTGAGTTACGAAGTTTGGTCTTCATTTGAAACAATGTGAAATAGTTTCGCAACTCACGCCATATGGAACACCACAACATAATGGTGTGTCCGAAAGTCGTAACCGCACTTTATTGGATATGGTGCGATCTATGATGTCTCTTATCAATTTACCACTATCGCTTTGGGGTTATGCATTAGAGACAGTTGCATTCACGTTTAATAGGGCACCGTCTAAATCCGTTGAGGCGACACCGTATGAACTATGGTTTAACAAGAAACCTAAGCTGTCGTTTCTTAAAGTTTGGAAGTTGTGATGCTTATGTGAAAAAGTTTCATCTGATAAGCTCAAACCCAAATCGGAGAAGTGCGCCTTCATAGAATACACAAAGGAAATTGTTGGGTATACCTTCTATCACAGATCCGAAGGCAAAACATTCGCTGTTTATAAATGGATCCTTTCTAGAGAAGGAGTTTCTCTCGAAAGAAGTGAGTGGGAGGAAAGTGGAGCTTGATAAGGTAATTTGTACCTTCTCCCGAATTGGAAAGTATTTCATCACGGAAATCAGTTCCAGTGATTCCTACACCAATTAGTGAGGAAGCTAATGATGATGATCATGTAACTTCAGATCAAGTCACTACCGAATCCCGTAGGTAAACCAGTGAGATCCGCACCAAAGTGGTACGGCAATCCTGTTCTGGAAGTCATGCTACTAGATCATGACGAACCTACAAACTATGAAGAAGCGATGGTGAGCCCAGATTCGCTAAATGGCTAGAAGCCATGAAATCTGAGATGGGATCCATGTATGAAAACAAAGTGTGGACTTTGGTTGACTTGCCCGAGGGTCGGCAAGCAATAGAAAATAAATGGATCTTCAAGAGGAAGACGGACGTTGATAGTAGTGTTACTATCTACAAAGCTCGACTTGTCGCAAAAGGTTTTTGACAAGTTCAAGGTGTTAACTACAATGAGATTTTCTCAACTGTAGCGATGCTTAAGTCTGTCCGAATCATGTTAGCAATTGCCACAATTTATGAAATTTGGCAAATGGATGTAAAAACTGCATTCCTGAATGGGTTTTTGGAGGAAGAGTTGTATATGATGCAACCAGAAGGTTTTATCGATCCAAAGGGAGCTAACAAAGTGTGCAAGCTCCAGCGATCCATCTATGGACTGGTGCAAGCATCTCGGAGTTGGAATATACGCTTTGATAAGTTGATCAAAGCATATAGTTTATACAGACTTACTGTGAAGCCTGTATTTACTAGAAAGTGAGTGGGAGCACTACGGCATTTACGATAAGTATATGTGAATGACATATTGTAGATCGGAAAAATGTAGAATTATTCTCAAAGCATAAAGGAGTGTTTGAAAGGAGTTTTTCAAACAAAGACCTCGTGAAGCTGCTTACATATTGAGCATCAAGATCTATAGAGATAGATCAAGACGCTTGATAAGTTTTTTCAATGAGTACATACCTTGACAAGATTTTGAAGTAGTTCAAAATGGAACAGTCAAAGAAAGAGTTCTTGCCTGTGTTACAAGGTGTCAAATTGAGTAAGACTCAAAACCCGACCACGGCAGAAGATAGAAAGAGAATGAAAGTCATTCCCTATGCCTTGGCCATAGGTTCTATAAAGTATGCCATGTGTGTACCAGATCTATTGTATACCCTACACCGAGTTTGGCAAGGAGGTACAATAGTGATCTAGGAGAAGATCACTGTACAGCGGTAAAAATTATCCTTAGTGGAATAAGGATATGTTTCTCGATTATGGAAGTGACAAAAGGTTCGTCTTAAAGGGTTACGTCGATGCAAGTTTTGACACCGATCTGGATGACTCTAAGTCTCGATCTAGATACATATTGAAAGTGGGAGCAATTAGCTAGAATAGCTCCTTGCGAGCATTGTTGACATAGAAATTGCAAAATACTTACGGATCTGAATGTGACAGACCGTTGACTAAAAAATATCTCACAAGCAAAACATGATCACACCTTAGTACTCTTTGGGTGTTAATCACATAGCGATGTGAACTAGATTACTGACTCTAGTAAACCCTTTGGGTGTTGATCACATATCGATGTGAACTATGGGTGTTAATCACATGGTGATGTGAACTATTGCTTTGTTAAATCACATGGCGATGTGAACTAGATTATTGACTCTAGTGCAAGTGGGAGACTGAAGGAAATATGCCCTAGAGGCAAAAATAAAGTTATTATTTATTTCCTTACATCATGATAAATGTTTATTATTCATGCTAGAATTGTATTAACCGGAAACATAATACATGTGTGAATATATAGACAAACAGAGTGTCACTAGTATGCCTCTACTTGACTAGCTCGTTAATCGAAGATGGTTATGTTTCCTAACCATAGACATGAGTTGTCATTTGATTAACGGGATCACATCATTAGGAGAATGATCTGATTGACATGACCCATTCCGTTAGCCTAGCACTTGATCGTTTAGTATGTTGCTATTGCTTTCTTCATGACTTATACATGTTCCTGTAACTATGAGATTATGCAACTCCCGTTTACGGAGGAACACTTTGGTGCTACCAAACGTCACAACGAAGCTGGGTGATTATAAAGGAGTACTACAGGTGTCTCCAAAGGTACATGTTGGGTTGGCGTATTTCGAGATTAGGTTTTGTCACTCCGATTGTCGGAGAGGTATCTCTGGGCCCTCTCGGTAATGCACATCATTATAAGCCTTGCAAGCAATGTGACCAATGAGTTGGTTACGGGATGATGCATTACAGAACGAGTAAAGAGACTTGCCTGTGACGAGATTGAACTAGGTATTGGATACCGACGATCGAATCTCGGGCAAGTAACATACCGATGACAAAGGGAACAACGTATGTTGTTATGCGGTTTGACCGATAAAGATCTTCATAGAATATGTAGGAGCCAATATGGGCATCCAGGTCCCGCTTATTGGTTATTGACCAAGAATAGTTCTAGGTCATGTCTACATAGTTCTCGAACCCGTAGGGTCCGCACGCTTAAGGTTTCGATGACAGTTATATTATGAGTTTATGAGTTTTGATGTACCGAAGGAGTTCGGAGTCCCGGATGAGATCAGGGACATGGCGAGGAGTCTCGAAATGGTCGAGACGTAAAGATCGATATATTGGACGACTATATTTGGACATCGGAAAGGTTCCGAGTGATTCGGGTATTTTCGGAGTACCGGAGAGTTACGGGAATACGTATTGGGCCTTATTGGGCCATACGGGAAAGAAGGAAAAGGGCCTCAAGGGTGGCCGCACCTTCCCTTGGTCTGGTCCGAATTGGACTAGGGAAGGGGCGCCTCTTCCTTCCTTCTCCTTTTCCCTTCCCTTTCCTTCTCTCCTACTCCTACTACATGGAAGGTTTCCTAGTTGGACTAGGAAAGGGGAATCCTACTCCCGGTGGGAGTAGGACTCCCCTAGGGCGCGCCATAGAGAGGGCCGGCCCTCCCCTCCTCCACTCCTTTATATACGGGGGCAGGGGGCACCCCATGGACAAACAAGTTGATCTACGGATCGTTCCTTAGCCGTGTGCGGTGCCCCCCTCCACCATATTCCACTTCGGTCATATCGTCATAGAGCTTAGGCGAAGCCCTGCGCCGGAGAAGTCATATCGTCGCGGAGCTTAGGCGAAGCCCTGCGTCGGTGGAGCATCAACATCGCTACCACGCCCGTCGTCTTGACGGAACTCATCCCCGACACTTTGCTGGATCGGAGTCCGGGATCGCCATCGAGCTGAACGATGTGCAGAACTCGGAGGTGCCGTGACGCTCGGTACTTGGATCGGTCGGATCGTGAAGACGTGCGACTACATCAACCGCGTTGTTATAACGCTTCGCCACGGTCTCACGAGTGCGTGGACATACACTCTCCCCTCTCGTTGCTATGCCATCACCATGGTCCTGTGTGTGCGTAGGAAAATTTTGAAATTACTACGTTCCCCATCAGGTGAGGCCTCCGCGGCATCACAGCCGGCCACGAGAGGCAGGAGCACGCGTCACGACCGACGCTGCTTTGGGCGGCTGGAGCAAGAAGACCAGAAGTTGAAGAAGCACTATGGCCGTTGGATGGACATCGTACAGTCACTGGAGCTAAAATCGTTCATATTGACTAAGTTGACAAAGCCCTCCCTCCTCGTCAACTTAGTAGGCCCACAAGTCAGCCAACCACTATGGTGGGTCCCAGCTAGCAGGGGGTATTCATTTTTTGGTGTGTAATAAGGAGGCACTTCCTTGCGTGCGTAGATATAGCTGGTGGGTCCGACCTGTCAGCGAGGGGAACGTTTTTTCGTGAAATACAGAAGCCCTTCCCACGTCTAGCGCTAATTCTGATTTGGAAAAGTAGATCCTGATCAAACTTGGTATAGATTTGTGGTGCACACATGGAATTGTTTGATGCTGCTTGAGGAGGTAATAAATCTTTCTAGAGGCCCAAAGATTCAGGTCACCTTTCTAGGTATTTCAATTTCAGGCTTGCATTATTTCTAGAGGCCCAAAGATTCAGTTCACCTTTCTAGGTATTTCAATTTGAGGCTTGCATTATTTCTAGAGGCCCAAAGATTCAGTTCACCTTTCTAGGTATTTCAGTTTCAGGCTTGCATTATTTCTATAGGCCCAAAGATCCAGTTCACCTTTCTAGGTATTTCACTTTCAGGCTTGCATTATTTCTAGAGGCCCAAAGATTCAGTTCACCTTTCTAGGTATTTCAGTTTCAGGCTTGCATTATTTCTAGAGGCCCAAAGATTCAGTTCACCTTTCTAGGTATACAAGCTTGCATTATTTCTAGAGGCCCAAAGATTAAGTTCCCGATCGTGACAAGCGGCCCTGCTACCCATGCCGGTGTCGACCTCAACTCGCAAGGGCCGGCGTCGGAGGGGTTCCCGGGGCTTGGGCTCTACAGAGCCTTCCTCCAGAGTGACGATGGCGAGCTCCTCCCTCGGTGCGTGAGGGGCTCTGGGCTCCCTCCCTATCGTGAATGACTTCCGTGATGAGTTAGCTCATTCTTTGTTTCATGAAGGGCCTGTTTGGTTTGCAGCCTAAGGTTGCCACGCCTAATCTTAGGCGTGCCACAATATCTTAGGCATGTGTTTGGTTCATTGTCACACTTGTGGCTTGCCATACTTTTCGAGTTACATGGTCCACATGTCATAGACTCCACTTCTTGCCAAATCTTGCCACACTTGTTGTGGCCATTTTGTTAGCCACACTTTTTGTGGCAGCCGCACTTTGCTAAGCTTAGTTGTGGCAAAGTTAGTCATGAACCAAACAGACCCGAAGTGTTTTTTTAATTTTGTGAAGCTTGATTGACGACTTGTATGTTTAAGTGGGATATCTCATTTGTATGGACATAGTAAAAATTATCATGTTTTGCATGCTTGATTTGTATAGATGGTTTGTTTATGTCAATTGTGAGCGAGAGGAGGCCACAGAAGAGCCGACCACAAATCCGACAGGAAATAGGGTCCAAAGTAGTCAAATGATTGAGATAGAGCATTTATTGTCAATCTAACCCTGCCATCCATACACCTCTTTGGTTTAGAGTTAATTCAGGGTTAGAATCTAACTCTAACCTCTAACTGAGTTAGAGTTCTCCTCGTCTCGGTTCATCGCCATCATACTTTCCCCATTCCTGTGTTTTCAGTATCCTGCGAATCAAAGATGCCCTTTTTTGCGGGAAAAAGCGAAGAGGCCCTTAGACTGGTTTAGGTCCGGTCATTTTTTTGTTTATAAACGTGTTATGTCCAAAATTTAATGAACGTGCTCCGGTTTCCACGAAAATAATCCGGTTTCATGTAGTAATTCATTCATTTATTTATTCTTCTAGGGGGGGGGGTCTGCATGTAATTCGTGAGGTCTAAAATGTAAAGTACCCCGGCATATGCTCCGACTCGTGCATGCACTACGACCCAGATGCTCTATGTCCCACATGTCGATGAGTGGGGGCACGTGGAAATAGCCTAGGAGTACATATAGGAGGATAAATGCGTGAAAAAATATGTACTGTGAAGCGTAGCCGCGGTTCGAAAAGGAGATCTACAGTGATGACAGTTATAGGTCGCACGCACCCAACTAGTGGTACTAGACATACGACTAATTTTTCCCTCGAGAAAAAAAGAAAGAGGCACGAGTGCTCAGTACTCCTATTCTATAAACACGAGTCCCATCTGACAACAGTGTCCGTGCTACAGCTAGCTCTCCTCCCTCGTTTCTCTCTTCTAATTCTAAACTCGGCCGACGCCCGGTGGGCGGGGTGGGTTTGCTCAACTGCGGCCCCACCTCACAGTGAAAACGTTACGACTAGAATAAAAATGCCATATACTCCCCCCGTTCATAAATATAAGCCTTTTAAGATACTATTTCAAATGGAATCAAGCATACAGATGTATGTAGACATAGTTTAGAGTGTAGATTCACTCATTTTGCTCCGTATGTAGTAGTCACTTGCTGGAATCTTTAGAAAGACTTATATTTGGGAACGGAGGGAGTACTATACTAATAAAACATTAAGGCCACGAGGCGATGCAGTGCTGGTTACAGGAGGCAAGAAGAAGAGATGCATCCATCAACGACGTCCACCTCCTCGACTCAGGGCGCCGGCCCACCGAACGGCGCCTAAGTAGCAGTGGCTTTCGTGGCCAGGTCGACGTCCTTCTGAACAATGGCGTCCAAAGATTCCAGCCGCTGGAAGAAGTCCAACGTTTTTCTGTCCTCGCTTGCCTTGTAGTGGCCTATGTAGACGATTTCCTCGTAGACGTGGATGTGCAGGTCGACGGTTTCTTGCATGGCGAGGCGCCGCGCGGCGAGCGCGGCCTCGAGGTGCACATTCTTCGTCAGGACCACCGGCACCTGCAGGGCCACCAGGGCTTGGAAGAGTTCGTCACCACGGAGGCCGATGAGGGTGGCAGGCAATGAGGAGCCTGGGCGCGCGGGCTGGAGCAGTACGGCAAGGTCGTCCGCGCGCTTCTTGACGGCGGTGAACTTGCGGATGGAGTTGACCATCATGTCGTCCATGCGAGAGGCGAAGCCGGCGTCGGCGAGGGCTACGATGCCTGCAGTCGCCAGCACCGTCTGGAAACGCTGCGCGGTGCGGGGCCGCAGGCCGGCGCCTTGGATGATTTGGCACAGCCGACTGCCGCTCGCGTCCATCGCCTCCATAGGTGCTTGTGGCTTCGGGTCACTTGGTCTTGGATTGGAGTGAGCAGTGTTGCGCAGAGACTTGGGAGTAGATGGATTGGAGTGGTGGGGCGCCTTTATTATATGAGAGTCCAAACTCTGTTGCATTCACACCATGATGGCTCTATTCTGCTTCTCCAATTAATTCCCTCTGCATGTAATTGAGGATGCATCATTGACCGTTCAACGTCTCGGGAACCGCTACCCTCTCCCTCCTTGGCATTCAAGCACCTATGGACCTGTTGACGACGAGGTGCCTATGGTGACTTCGTAAATTTCAAGATGATAGTGCGGTGCGTGTGTGCGTTCATAGGGGCAAGTGTATGCGCGTGTATATGAGCGCTTGCGTCTATACTATGTCAAAAAAATGTAAATGCGTGTCAAAAAGAGACTAGTCAGTATACTCAATATTGTGCACCTCGGAGAGGAAAACGATAGAACTATTACGTATTTATTTACGGTGCAGATTCACTCATTTTGCTCCATATGTACTCCGTCTCGGTGTAGTCTAGTCACTTGTTGAAATCTCTAGAAGGGAAAATACTCCTTTCTGGTTTACATGGCTATACTAGCAAGTAGTTGTAGTACAATAGTGGGCTCACATAGCAATTTTGTCTCATGCAACGTTGGGTTTGCTCTTGGCTCTTCGCCTCTTCGAGAGGACAAACAATGATGTTACTACTACTGCTCCTACAGTGTCGAATCCACTGCTGCATGTCTGTACACCGCGAGCGGGACGGATAGCTTGTTGTAGAAGTATACTACTAAGCAAAAGCATGTTCTCGTTTGTGAGCAACCGTACACATGGGCGAGGGAGAAGGTGTGTAGTAAAATCAAGCTTCTCCTCGTTGTACGAGTTGACGCGACACATCATAGCACTGGCCCCACATGCTTGCCTCTAAACTTGGCTGAAAGACCCGCAGTGTACAATATATTTGCTGCAACCTCTAACATTTACCCACCACAAATTAAAATATATGTGGCCGTATGCATCGTTCTGATGCAGAGGCCGGGAGTCCCCCCTTTTCGAAAAAAAGAACAAATTAAAATATATATTCCTGTCTTGACCAGATGAGCGTGCAAACTACAATCACCAGGGTGACAGGTAGGGCCAGAAGACTATTTTAATTTTTTTAAAACTTCGAGACGGCCACATATAAATCTGGGAGTGGTTTTGGAAAAACTGGTTTAAATGGGTTGGTTTTTATTATGGGCTTGATTGGTTTAGGTCTTATTGGGCTAAGCCTTTCTTAAGTTTGGTTTGGTTTAAGTTTTGAGAGCAACCAGTTTGGGTATAGTTGGTTATGGGCTGAAACCATTTGATGCATTATGGGCTACAAACCGTGGGTACAACCCGGTTCGCTACGTCCAGTTACCCACACGCTGCCCTGCGGTGCTGCCCCTGTCTGGCTGTCTCTTCCCCCGCGCCGCCCCTGCTCCCCTGCCTCTTCCTTGCGCCCGCCTCGCCGTCACCCTCCGCGCCGCTTCTCCTTGCGCTTCCGCCTCGCCGTTACCCTCGGGCGCCACCCCCTCCTTGCGCCGCCGCCTCGCCGTCACTTCCTTGCACCACCGCCTCGCCGTCAACCTCCGGCGCCGCCCCCTCCTCCGCCGCGCCACATTCCCTTAGCCGGCAGGTATCCCCCCTCCCCCGCCTCTCTCTCTCCCTCTCCCTCCCTCCCTCTCTCTCTCTCTCTCTCTCTCTCTCTCTCTCTCTGACCGGCTCCTCCTGTTGACCAGGTCCTGCTCCTCCCGCGACAAGGTGCTCCGGCGGCAACGTCGGCAAGGTGCTCGTGCTGGTCCCCTCCTCGTATGCAACAACAACAATAGCAACCAGGTTGATTCCACAGCTTGGGCATTAGTTGGATTCATGATGCAGGATATACAGATCCAGAGTATTCCATTTGTTACACTTTGCAGTCACAGCTTATGTAGCCCCCTTTTTTTTAGGATAACATAGATAGCCCCTAAATGATGTGTATATATAGCATTGTTAACACACTTTAGCTACTTCAATATTCTTTCTGTACTTCTATAACCAATTAAAATTACTATGTTTCACAAGTAGTACTGGTTCAAAATTTGACCTATAGAGCAGGCACTGGTTCAAATTGTATGATGATTTGCTGTGTAATTCATATTGATCATAGTTATTTGGCCATAATAAGATTGGGATGATTGTTGAGATATGAGGCGTGAACTTCTTTATGTACACTATACTCTATAGCATTTTAATGTCGGCATACATACATTGTACTAAACCCAACATCTTTTTATCCTGTCGGCAAAGGAACTAAAATAACTGTCTGGTTCTCCCTTCTTTCACTACCTTCTTGCTCTATACTCTACCATTTTCTAACAGTAAGTTTCCACATATTTTCCCCCTGCCGTGTGCTATAAAATTTGAGGCATGTCTACGTCAGAGGGTTCAGAGTCTGCTGACTCCATGGATGAGGATACGAGTGAAATACCACATGTTAGAAGGTCCAAGGTATGGGAGCATTATGAAGTAGATTTGGTTCTCGTAGATGGTGATTTCAAGGCTGTGTGCAAATACTGTGGAGCGCAACTTCACACCAAGTTTGGGACTAGCAGTTTGAGGACCCATATTGCAGAGGCTTGCCGATCAATCCAAGATGCTTGCAGACAGAGGTTTTTGTTGACCATGAAAAAAACCATCCGAAGGACTGTTTGTGTTTGATGAAAAAGTTTGTCGTGAACGCAACGTCAAGTATTACGTCCATGCTGAGATCCCCTTTCTTAAGTTTGAAGATCCCCACCTTCAACCATGGATTGACTCAATGCAGCCAGCGTTTCAAATCAAGGGTCGTCACACAATTCGTGATGATGCAGTGAAGATGTATAAGGGAATGAAGAAAGATATCGAAGTAGAGCTACAAAATTTGGATTATCGCATTTTCTTAACATCTGACATGTGGACATCATCACAGGACTTGGGCTACATGTGCATCACCGCCCATTATATCAGTGCAGAATTCAACTACAAGAAGAAGACCATAAGTTTCGCAGAAGTGAAGTATCCCCACACAGGCTATGCGATAGAGGAAGAAATAATTCGTTGCTTAACAGAATGGGGAATAAGAGGCAAATTATTCACTTTGACACTAGATAATGCCAGCAATAATACTAATGCATGTGAGGAGTTAATAAAATATCACAAACATGAGCTGCTCCTTGAAGGTCAACATTTGCATGTCAGGTGTTGTGCGCACATTCTTAATATCTTGGTTCAGGATGGAATGAAAATAATCCATGAAGCTATTGACATGATACGTGAGCTGATGAAGTATATTGACTCTTCTCCTTCAAGACTTCTAGATTTCAGTACAATTGCAAGTGGGATGGGTCTACGTGCAAAGAAAGGCATCTCTGTTGATACACCAACCAGATGGAACTCAACCTGGAAAATGATTGTAGAAGCATTGACGTACAAATATGTTCTCACTAGTTATGCCAATAGAAAGATGATAGATTCTCCAAGTGAGGAGGAATGGGAGAAGGCAAAAGCTATTTGTGAGTTTCGAAAAGCTTTTGAAGAGCTTACTTTGATTGTTTCATCTCATAGGAAGCCAACTTCACATAAGTTTCTGCCAGTTGTGCTTTCTATTCGCCATGCATTGAAAGATCCGGGTTGGCAGACCTCTGATGTGTTGAAGGAATTGGCAGCAGTGATGCAAACGAAGCTTGATAAAAATTGGGATCCTGAGGAGAAGGAGAATGCAGATCCTAACCGTCGTAGAAAAAGAAAGGGCATTGAGTCTAACCATGCACTTGTCATTGCTACATTCCTGGATCCAAGGAGGAAAGAAGATTACTTGGATTTCTTCTATTGCAAGTTGTCTACCGACGGGGAGAAAATTACAAAACAAGTGGAGATTGCTTTATAATGGGTGAGAAAGTATGTCAAGGAATATGAGCTACTTGCAGCGACAAGCACTGCACACTCGACACCTTCTAGTCAAGGCAATACCATTATTGGATCACCTGTTGCAGGGAAAAGGAAGTTGGAAGAAGAGTTTGCCCAGCACAAGTCTTGTCGGAGGTCACGTGTACACAAATCCGAGCTTGATGCATACTTGGAAGAAGCATCCGAGAAGGTCGGTGATGACTTTGATGTCTTGGGTTGGTGGAAGAGGCATGGCGAAAAGTTTCCTATATTGGCATCTATGGCCCGTGACTTTCTTGCAATTCCTTTGAGCATAGTGGCATATGAATCAACCTTTAGTTGTGGTAAGAGGATACTAGGCGACAAGAGAAGCTCTTTGAACCCTGATATGCTAGAAGTTCTTGTTTGTGCTAAAGATTGGTTGTTCAAACCAAAGGAGGGCGAGTTAACCGCTTACCTTTTGGTTCTACTACTTGTGTAGAATGGGATATATAAAACTTGCAGTATAGAAGTGTTCATATGCATTTAAATTAATCCTTTGTTTCATTTGCAGGAGATGGGCAGTAAGCACACGGCTAAAAACATGAAACCAAGAAAAGGTAAATATATGATCCTGATCATCGATTTGCCTTTGCCTTGCTCCTTTTTTCAGTTATAATGATTGGACAAGCAAAACCACTGTCGCTAAGCGAGTAAACATGGCCAAGACTAGTCTGTAGAACTATTGGACTTTGGTTTGATATGACACTCTTGACAAGAAGTGAGTGATGAATAAAGGAGTGATGAATCAGCCAGTCCATAGGCATGTCATAAGTTCATTGAATTTGTTGGCTGGAACACAGCCGGGTCTTGTTGCCCTATTTCTTCCTCTATTCTTGGAATGAGTGTTCATTTCTTCTAGCACGTAATAAATCCACCAAAACCTGTAATAGGAGTTGCCAGTACTATTTTTCGTTGATATATATTATAGGCTTCCATTGATAAGCAAGTTTTTTCTAAGTGAAATGATGTCCATGTTATTTTGCAGGTCATGGCCATTCTCATATTCTCGGGTGCTTGTGTCGGGGCCAGCGTGATGATCTTTTTCATGAAGGATGTGAACTTCTGCGCCGAGTACTAGCGGCTGCCGTAGCCATGGCCAAGCTTGTTACATAGATTGTCTATTTGATAGCCTATCTTTGTTTAGATGATGTGGATTCCTGATGCTCTGGTTACTTGTGTTGTTTCTTTGTTAATTTCATTTCTTTAGAGGTTGACTTGATGCTCAATTCTGAATATGAGTCCTTTGTAATGTATATTCAGTTTGAGATGTCATTGTTAAACTCCAGTTGGGTGAAGCAGTAAGTTGGTTCAGTGTGCTTGTTGTTTTTTGGTTGACTATTAATATAGTGCTTAACCAATTTACAAACGGTTCTGAACCCATTTATGTAAACAGTTTCAACACATGGTTGAAGGCTTGGTTTGGTTAAAATTCCCAGCAAGTTTGGTTTTGGTTGGGTGGCAAGAGAGCTATCGTGGGTTTAGTTTAGGTTCAAGTGTCAAGCTAGCTCACGTGAGTTTGGTTGAGTTATGGTTCAGGTATCAAACTTTTCTCAGATTTAGCCACATAGCATGGAGCCGACCCGAACGATTTTAAGCTTACATGCACGGTACACGCTATCCTAGACTACTCTACACATGAAACTGCCGCACGAGCGTCCGGGCTGCGCTTGGCTCTTCGCCTCTTTGGGAAGTCGAACAATGATGGAGTACTACTGCACTGGAGGAGAACTACAGTACGCTTCTGTCCATCTGACACCGATAGAACTGCTGCATGTCCACCGCGTGTGGGAGGGAGAGCGTGTAGCGAAAGCTTCTCCTAGTCTTGCCAGCCACCACGCTCATGGGAGGGAGGGACGCTCCTGACTTTGCGTGTATGACATGTGGGCCCGGCAGGTGGGTGGCCAACCTGTCATACAGCCAAAGGCAGGTGCAGTTAAGTCCGCGAGGGAGAGGATAATCAAACTTCTCGTTGATGTACGAGTTGACGCGACACATCGAAGCACTGCACTCGATATATTTCAATAATTTGTGGTTACCGATGCATTAATTACAACGCATGCATTCATGCCGTGACTCTCCTTTTGATACTTGCATGTGTTGATTTAATGCACCTTGAAGTTGTACTCCCTCCGATTCCTTTTACTTTGCGTATACATTTTTCTTGTTTTTCTCAGATAAGTCTGCGCGTCCGCGTTGGTTTCCATCTGTGCCCCCGATTAGTTCTGCGCCCATTAATCGCGCCAGTTTCCGAAGCAGAAAATGGCTACAGGCAAACGCATGCAGCGCCAGATGCGGCTTGACCGCCTGGGGAAGCCAACTCAAGCGAAAAGGAAGGAGGACCAGCCAACCATTGCATGCGCATTTACTGTCGATATTTATGCACCTTACTCATGCGCAGGGGCAAATTTTTGTGGGTGGCACGATGGTGCGTGCGAGAAGTCCCGAGAGATAGGTTTAATGCGTCTAAAAAAAGACTAGCCTATAGCTCGCCACGCGACTATTCCTGTCGAACGCCCCATTAACCGTAAGATATGTATACGACGGTGCCAGTTATTGCACGTACACAGTAGAAAAAGTACACCACGGCTAAGAACACGTGCCCACGTAACGCCATCCAGGAATAGTGCCGCACTTCGAAACTAGAACCATCAAATTTTTTTGATCTTGCGTCTCGTCACATTCCAAATTACTCATTGAATTGCAAACCTGTTCACACCGATCACAACCTAAACGGTTTCCCACTTAGGAGCGTATTAGTACTCGGTTATAAATACTAGTATGCCAGGATGACTGCACATTCCTCCTCAACTCCTCATCCACAAAAAAAAAACAAGTCATTTAGCATCCTTCCCTTGCGTCTGCCATGGCCAGCGTGAGTTCTGGGTCGAGAGATTGCCACCAGGGAGAGGCGAGTATGGATGCGGAAGCACGAGAGATGTCCCGCCTCGCTGCGAAAGCAGCCGACATGTCCCGCCGCGCGGAAGTAGCAGCACAGAGGTCCCGCCGCGCCGCTGAAGCAGCACGGAGGTCCCGCCGCACCGTCGATGCAGCAGACTGGTCCGGCCGCGCCGCGGAAGCAGCAGAGATGTCCCGCCGCGCCGCGAATGTAGCAGAGATGTCCCGCCGCGCCGCGGCGGCCTGGGAAAATTTCTTGCGGGCAGGCGACGACTGTTACAGGCGCATGCATGCGATCGTCCATAGCCAGATGGATCAGATCTCCGGCTGGGCGAGGTTGCAGGACGACATGAAAGCCTCGTTTGAATAGGCTACCGGTGTCATCCGACAACTAAGGGAGGGCAATGAGAGGCTCCGGGCCGAGCGCGACCTGCTGAGGGCGAAGATCGTCCGAAGTGCAGAGCAGCAGGAGGAGACCAGTGCCTTGTTGAAGAGGACCGGCGTCATCGTCAAGAAACTTATGGACGAGAATGACATGCTCCGCATCAAGCGCCAAAGGCTGGTGGAGGAATCCTGGATGTTCTCAAGCAGCGTCTTGAGGACACGAAAGAGCTCATCGCCGCTCGCCGCGGAGACTAGTTCCCGCGGCCTGCAAAGAACGCATCAAGAAAGTAGAGATCAGCGAGCCAGATCCTTGTCTTCCTTCTTCTTTTGCCCTTGTGTATTTCGGGCGTAGCCGCATGTGGCTTTTTTATTTATCTTTCAAATTATGTAAGACAATTAATCGTCCTTATATATTCATCAGTCTTGCTATAAGTCGCAGTAGATGCTATATAGGTCCGTCGGATCTTACATCAAGATCCGTGCTTTCAGATTTTCTTTTTTCTCTCTTAAATCTCAGTCGAGTGAGACATAGCCACGCCATTAAACAGAGGCTCGGGCGCCATTAATGGAGACCTTGGGAGATAGGTAGACGGTAGATTGAGGTCAAAGGGCTCTCCTCCTGATAAGCACGCGCAGGGGGTCTGATCGCACGCCTCTCATACTCAAATAGCTACCCTGCACGGCGCCTCCTAGCTAATAAAAAATAGGGACGCGTGGCGGCACGTAAATGGTAGTAAATAGAACACCCACAGTTTCCATAATACTTGTGTTTCCGATTGTAACGTGACAGCACTTGTTCCAAAATGACTTTGTTGATTGTTAATGTGTGCGCCTTCGCAAATCGGACATGGCACCAAGCCAAGTTTCATTATTTTTCATGCGTGTTTTGGATTTACAGGAATTAAATATCTAAGTTTCCCAATGTTTCCAGCCCAGCCACGACGCCCAGAATTTTGAATTTCATTCCCATTTCTTGCATGGAATCTAGAAATTTACCCGAGGACACACATGTGATTTTTCAACCAACTCTGGTGCACTGGAACATGTTCTTGTATTTCAAATTTGAATTATGCACACAAAGGTGACACGTTCCCTCTCAGAAGCACGAGCCTTCTTGAGAGAAGCTCCAATTTGCAAGAAGCTTATACCCAAATTTGTTCCTATTCGGCTAATTTTTTTACCACCGCATGGTACTACCATGACATGACACCATGCCAAGTATCATGATTTTAAAACCAAGTTTCTCAATGTTCTCGACCGAGCCACGATGCCCAGATGTTTGAGTTTTATTCTCATTTTTTGCATGGGACCTAGAAATTCACCCGAGGACACAAATGTGATTTTTCAACCAACTTTGGTGCACGGGAGCATGTGCTTGTAGTTCAAATTTGAATTATGCACATTAAATGACCAAAAACTCAATTAATGTGTAAAAAATGCCAAACGAAGCTGGAAAGATTTCCAAAATTTAACAGGGCACTCATGTAGTTCTATGTTGCCTTTGTAAATAAACTCAAGGGGGGCAACGTATATCGTTTCGCACTCAAAGGTGGCACGTTCTCTCTCAGAACCACGAGCCTTCTTGAAAGAAGCTTCGGTTTGCAAGAAGCTTATACCAAAATATGTTCCTATTCGGCCAATTCTTTTACCACAACATGGTAGTCCCATGACATGACACCCATGCCAAGTTTCATGATTTTCAGACGTGTTTTGGATTTACAAGAATTTAAAAACCAAGTTTCTCAATGTTCTCGGCCGAGCCACGATGCCCAGATGTTTGAATTTTATTCTCATTTCTTGCATGAGACCTAGAAATTCACCCGAGGACACAAATGTGATTTTCAACCAACTTTGGTGCACGACAGCATGTGCTTGTAGTTCAAATTTGACTTATGCACATTAAATGACCAGAAACTCAATTATTGTATAAAAAATGACAAACGAACCCGGAATAATTCCAAACTTTAATAGGGCACTCATGTAGTTCTATGTTGCCTTTGTTAAGAAACTCAAGGGTGGGGGGGTGCAGCGTATATCGTTTCACACTCAAAGGTGGCACGTTCCCTCTTAGAACCATGAGCTTCCAAATTGGCCCAATTTTTTACCACAACATGTTAGTGCCATGACATGACACCATGCCAAGTTTCTTGATTTCCAGACGAGTTTTGGACTTACATGAATTTAAAATCTAAGTTTCTCGATGTTCTCGGCCGAGTCACGACGCCCAGATGTTTGAATTTCATTCTCATTTCTCCCATGGGACCTAGAAATTCAACCACGGACACACATGTGATTTTTCAACCAACTTTGGTGCACCGGAGCATGTGCATGCAGTTCATATTTAGATTATGCACTTTAAAAGTCCAGAAACTCAATTAATGTATAAAAGGCCAAATGAACCCGAAATAATTCCAAAATTTAACAGGGCGCAGCGTATATCGTTTCGCACACAAAGGTGACACGTTCCCTCTTGGAACCACGAGGCTTGTTGAGAGAATCTCCGGTTTTGCAAGAAGCTTATACCAAAACTTGTCCAAATTTAGCCAAAATTGAGCATATGAAAACAGGGTTTAGATTATCCCAAACATCTCGCTACCTAGACCAATAATGTACTATGATTTGAATTCAACATAAAATGGATACAAATATTTGAATTGGAGAGCGTATAGTACATGTAGTTCATAGTGAAATATGATTACTGCTATATGCATGTTTTTTGTTATCAATATAATATTTAAATTATTATATAACTTGACAACAATCGTATTCAAATAAGGAAAATTGATTCAAATTTAGTCCATATATATATGTTCACATGGTGGAGTAAAATGTTCATATATGATGGAAGATCAAAATGTATGACTACATCAATTATAAACCGCAAGGTCACCTAACGATATATTCGAATTCAACATAACGTGGACTCAAAATTGAAATTCGAGATCATGGCATCTGTAATCATATAAAAAGGGACATTACTCTTTCTTTGGTGGGAATTGATTTGTTTTTTGTTGTTGTTGAGGGAAGTGCGAATCGATTTGGTACTGTGCAGGGTAATCTTGTTCTCCCGATTTTTTAACATTTTTCTTGTAGATTTTTCAATGGCATCTATAGCAATATAGTAAAAGGGGACATGACTCTCTTGTGTCTTGTAT
The DNA here is from genome assembly GCA_021605145.1 of Aegilops bicornis. Classification (NCBI taxonomy): domain Eukaryota; kingdom Viridiplantae; phylum Streptophyta; class Magnoliopsida; order Poales; family Poaceae; genus Aegilops; species Aegilops bicornis. Next base: position 833,034,581 of record CM038671.1, on the reverse strand, counting down.
GAATTGTTTTTTTACACGTTAAGTTTGTTCTGCCGAACAAGGAATCCGCACCTTGTTATCCCGAAATTCTCAAGCTCGAGTATCTTTTGTCTCACCTGCTTTGAAACTCCCGCTTCTTCAACCCGCGCCGCGCCTTGTTATCCTGAAATTTGGACGCGCGCGAGAAATCTCTCCTCATCTGAAATCGCTCCCGCAGCCTAGACACGTGAAGTTCCCCTTCTACCCCTCAGCCGAAAATGAAGCTCCACGTCGCGGTGTCAAAACCGGTGGGGCTACGCTGGTAACTTACCCTACATTTCGGACAAGCGCTCCCTAAGCTTGGCGCCCCCCTCCCCCTTCGCCCCCACCCCCATTCGTACACCGAGGCCGCCAAAACCCGCGAAACCCCACGCTCCTCCGTCGGCCTCCCGACCGCCGCCCAGCCGGAGACTCTTCCCCGACTACGTCGTCCACCGCAACAGCTCGCCATCCCTCATCCACCGCACCGGATGAGAATCCGTTGTCGATCTCGTCGTCTCGCCGGATCAGCCGCCCCGTCCTCCACCTCCAAGGAGCTGCCTCGACGTTCGCCTCGTCTATCGCACCACCTCAATCCCCACAGCACCGTCTTGACCTGCCCCACCGGAACCGTAGCACCCTCACCAATTCCTCCGATGAAGCCGAGGCCAACTCGGCGCCACCAAGGAGGTTCTGCACTCACCGCTGCATTTTATCTTTTATTCGATCTCACGGGGCTGCCGGTGCTCGATACCGAGCAGACATGGCGGGTCTCCATCGACGGCGCCGTCACCGGCCACATCATCCATGGCGTCTCTCCCCCATGTCGTTGCTTCCTCGGCAGCGACTTCCACAACGGCACTAGCTGCAGCTGCTCCGGCTCTCGCTCGCGCTGCGGCTCTGTTCTTGCTGTCGGTCGCGCTGCTGCACTGCTCCTGCTTTCGTTCGTGCTGCTGCTCTGCTCTTGCTCTCGCTTGCGCTGCTGCTGCTGCTGCTGCTGCACGACCTCCGGCAGCTACAGGAGTTGCTGCTTTAGCACTCGCTCGCGGTGCTACTGCACGACTTGCTCTTTGCTAGTGCGTCCCTGCTCGAGCGTCTGCTGATTTAGATCACAGCTTTTCTGCTACTAGTGCTCGAACGCCCTAAACATCTATTGAATGCTCTGTTACTAGTTCAATCGGTTTTGACAGTAAAATTCAGTTTTGACTGTGAAGTTCATTTTCTTCAGTTAAGTTCAGAGTTAACAGTACTTACAACATCTGTCAGAGCGGCAGTGGCGCGTCTGATGCGTTTTACATCTTGCACTTTTTGGTGATGTATTTTACATCATCTATTGTAGATGATATTAGGGCCCCACTTCAAATTAACGTTGTTTGTCTTGTCATGCTTCAGCCTCGTCGCCGTACACCTTAGCGGAGCTGCTCCAATGACGGAACCGTCCATCACAGCGGGGCAGTACCCTCGGCGCGGTTTCCAGAGGCCTCGGATCTTCTTCCCCGCCTCCGAAAGTCGCACCAGCATCATCACCATCCTCCACGTCCAACCAATGATGCTGAGGTCCACAAGGCTATGCCAAAGAGGTTGTACACTCGTCGCATCACTTTGTTTCTCCATTCATCTGTTCTTCCAATTCATGTGAGCCAGACACCCAGGTTGACTGAAATCCTATGTTTCCAAATGCTCTGTTTTGCACGTGCATTCCTATCCTATTCATGTGTTTTTCCTGTCCCTGCGTTTATAGAATCCTCCAATTCTAAGGAGCCCTTACAGATTTACTTCAATTTCAGATAGGCGTCAAAGAAAACTCTGTGTTATGTCCTGCTCCTGCCGTGCCGTCATCCACCCCACATGAGGTGCACCATCGACTGAAGCGTTCACTCTAGCAGAGATCCCCCCTGCAGACTTTCTTTTTCGCCTCGAGATCATCTTCCCGTTGCAGCAGCCACGCCAACTGCATTACCATCATCACTGAGCAGATGAACCTGAGGACTACACAGTTCTGGAAGAGAGGTCACAGTCTTTCGTGTTTGCTTACGTTATACATCGGTTATTATTACCTGCTACTTTATCATTCAATCTTGAGTTTTGAATTGCCCATGGGTCTCATATCGAGCCAGCAACGAATAGTATATGTCTACTATCTGGTTCATCTGGGGTCTTCTATGTGGTTCATGTTGGGTGGGCAACAAACAATAGATGATCCATTGTCTATCTTTTTAAACCGAAGCTATAATCTACCTGCTATCATTAGTTTTGGATCCATCCAGTCGTTTGCTACCATCAATCTTGATTTTTGCATGCAACCCTTAGGCCTTACAAAATCAAACTATTTTTTTATTATGCATGTCAGATATTGTACACAATCGTACTGATCATGTAGATAAAAAGAGAAGACCGTTGCGTGCGAATATAATGTCACGCAGATGCCGCTCCATGGTGGGAGAAGTGGCCCCCTCCTGCATTTCCAGATTGTATTCCAGAGGAAGATAACTGTTTAGATGGAGATTCAGAAGGAGCCGACCATGCCTGTTTACCACCTGAGGTGTTTGCTCTAACCTAGCATGCTGATGTTGGTCATATCATGCATATGGCGCCTTGCATTGCTTACATTATACATCTTATATGTCATCATCTTAGTTTAGATTTGCTTTGTGTGAATGCCACCTGTTTGGTTTCTATATCATAATCCCACCATTCCTAAATATTTTTCTTTTTAGAGATTTCAACAAGTGACTACATACGGAACAAAATGAGTGAATCTACACTCTAAAATATGTCTATATACATCCGTATGTGGTAGTCCATTTGAAATCTCTAAAAAGACAAATATTTAGGAACGGAGGGAGTATATGGGAATTATGCAACGCCATCTTGTTTAGCCAGGCATCATATACGTGAATCATGCGATGCCTTCCTGTTTAGCCAGTCATCGTATATGCGAATTGTATCGTGCCATATTTTTTTCCATAATGTATTCCATTTGTCAACAATGTTTATACATTCATCTATTCTTCCTGTGCATCAGCCATTTGAGTCGGTCATGGGAAAATTTGGAGTGAAAACAAGGTCTTCTGAGCAGTCAGTGCTACCTGTCGATGTAGATTTCTTCTTGGTTCTGAGATAGCTCCTCCGAGGAGGATTCAGAGAGAGATGACCAGTCGTATCCCCCCCCCCCCCGAGGTGCATGCTCTAACTTGGCTGGGTTATATTGCTCATATCATGCATATGGTGTCTTGCATTGCCATGCCATCTGCTTAGATTGGACATGATTTGTGTGAATGCATCCTGTTTGCTTTCTATATCAGATATGTGAATTATGAAATGCCATGTTTTTCATCCAGTTATCATATATGTGAATTATGCACCGCCATGGAGCCAGGCATCATATATGTGAATTATCTCATGCCATATTTTTTTTCATTACGTATTCCATTTGTCGACAATCTATGTATATTGAACTACTCTTCATGTGTATCAGCCATTTGAGCCGGTTATGGAAAAATCTGGAGTGAAAACGAGGTCTTCAGAGCAGGCAATGGTACCTCTTAAAGCATATATCTAGATGGTTACAGGGAGCTCCTCAGAGGAGGATTCAGAGACAGATGACCAGTCCTATATCCCACCTGAGGTGTATGCTCTAAGTTGCAATGCTTATATTTCTCATATGATGCATATGGTGTCTTGCATTGCTTAGTTTAGACATCATATGCACAATATTGAATTCTATCCACTTAGTTTAGAGATCAATGTGAGTGCCAGCTGCTTAGTATATGAATCAATTATGTCAATTATATCATGCCATCCTGTATACTTAGACATCATATGTTGAATTATGCCATTATATCATGTTAAGTTATCCATCATATATCTGAAACTGTGTCATGCTATCCTGTTTAGTTAGGCATCATATATGTGAAATTGTGTCATGCTGTCATGTTTGGTTAGACAACATATATGTGAATTACCACATCTGTCTATCATACAATGTCTGTACGTTCAATTTCTTTTCTTGTTTATCAACCATTTGAATTGAGGGGGTGATGGTAGTATCTAAGGGAGCAAAACCTGTTCTTCACAAAAGACAAGTGCTACCCATCGATGCAGATAGAACCATGGTTGTCTTGGCCCACAAACTAGCCCCACCACACATAATCGAGACTCTTCCAGATTGCACACTTACACCGTTGGGCAGAGAACCAGCTACAACCCATCTAACCGCAACCCCAGCGGATCGTAACCCACTTATAGTTGACAAAAGCACCATGTCCACCACAGAGTACCCCCACACGAGCAGTTTGTAAAGCTACTGCAGTGCCCAAAGCATGAAGACAACCACAGCTAACCCAAACTCCACGTTTAAAGCAGAAGAGCAACTGTTCTCAGGTCAGATACCGTAGCTATGGTCCATACTCCTTTGCTGTTGCATCACTGTATTTATTCATACCAACTACTTTTGAATTTGAAGGATCCAATTTAAACTCCAATGGCGCAACAGGTATGTTTTAAACCTATTTATTTAACTGGATTGTTGTTCTAACTTCTTGCTCTATGTTGATTTTAGTTTAAGTTCTATAAACAGTTATGTTCTCATGTGATGCACATTACAAGTGCTGCCAATGCTGTGTAGTTTCTCACACTTATATTCTGTCTATGCTGCTGTGTCTTAAAAATATATGAGTTGAACTGTGTCTCTATCGTGATTAGGGAACATAAACTAGAATGATATGGACAATACAGTGACCATAGTACATAGATATATGTTTGTTTCATGCTATTATCCTGTCCACCTTACTACTGAACCGGTTTACCAAAATGAGTTTCGTATACTACAAGCTAAACCTGTGATGTGTCTACTTGTTTCTCTTGTATTATGCAAACAGAATATTGGAGAAGAGCACCCCACTATGAAATGGTAGAGAAAGTAATGCAGATAAGGTTCAAGATAGTGAGACAACCCTGTTGGTCTCCAAGAAAGGTGATAAAAACGATCTTGTAGATGGTGAGAAAACCCCACAGTCCTGCGTTGATGCAGTGTTCGAGTTCTTGGCGATCACCGGGCACAAGCTCTTCGAACTCGCTGCTGAATCACTTCGCTTCTTCGGTCGGTACAAGCTGAAAGGCATCGGTCAATTTGTCTTTGCGGCAAGAAGTCAAGGACCGAGAAAGTCCCTCGAGAATTGATGCGTACTTTCTTGTTACCTTGACAATTACTGGAGGATTTAAGCGCCAAACAAGAGAAAGTTAATAAGCTTGCTAAGCATCTTGCCAGCATTATGGGTACCCAGGATATTGTTTCTTGAACTCTTCTGAAGTGGTTTCAGTTCTGGCCGTGTTTATATGCTGCTTTGTTCCCTATATTTGCACTGGTGGCGAACTTTGATGCCCAGTGGATGTAATATGTGTAATAGCCGTGATAGCCTAGCATAAGTTGCTTGCTTATTTATTTCCTTGTTGTCTTGTTTATTTGTTTGCTTGTAGTCAGTGCAGTTCTTTTTCCGCGGTTTGCTAGTGGCTGCAATAACCTATTTTTTATAACTTGGCCACAATAACCATGGGCTAATATTCTTGTAGTGACCTTTGGGCCTCCTACGGGCCGTAGAAATAGTGGGCCTTCTACGAGCCGTAGAAACAGTAGGCCTTCTATGGGCCGTAGAAACAATGGGCCTTCTGCGGGCCGTAGAAATAATGGGCCTTCTACGGGTCGTAGAAACAATGGGCCTTCTGCGAGCCGTATCATCAATGGGCCTTATACGGGCCGTAGGATCGATTGGCCAAACATGGGCCAATAATAGGCCACATTATGGCCGTAAACGGGCTAGAGTTGGAATCGTCCGTTCATGGGCCGACCATACGGGCCATCTTTAATAGGCCGTATTTGATGACGCTATGAAAACGGTCCAACGTATTAACGGACCACAAACAGTGGATCAGAACCACGGGCTGAATTTGGCCTAAGCGAAAATGGCGAACGGGCCGTAAGTAAGTAAGCGAATCTTTGAAATGAGCCCAAGAATAAATGGGCTCTGAGAAGGCCAAAAGATAACATGGGCTGGAAACGGCCAAACGGAATAACGGGCCGTTAATGGGTATAAAGTGATACACTGTTCATTACGGGCCAGTTTCACCACGGGTCATTAATGGGTGTAAAGTAATACACTGTTCATTACAGGCCAGTTTCACCACGGGCCGTTAATAGGCCAAGAGTTACATAGGGCCTCATATGGGCCGACAGACGTCATGGGCCATACATGGGCCGGCGAAAACGGCTCGAATCATATTGGATGGCCCAGATGAGCTACTGGGCCTAATTCGGATAGGGCGTAACGGGCCTTGGGTTAGCGGGTTGTAAATGGGCTATATGCGAACATGCCGTTAACAGGCTTTACATGGGCCGGCCCGCCATCTTTTGACCAAGTCAAACGGGCCGGCCTTTTCACAAGAATGGGCCTCTGTTGGGCCGTGCCACGTGTCGACGTATCATAGGCGCCTATACATCCAATGAGTGGATGACATCTGTCCCAACGATGAGCCGACACGTGTTTCCTCCAGCCAATGATGATTTTACACGTGGAAAATCCCCATTGGTCGGGGCTGTTAACGGGTTACCGGATCCAAAACCCGACCCGATAGCTTAACGGCGTTCCGTTACGGTGGATGCCACGTGTCGATCACCCTTGATGAAAGCAGTTCTGTGACACGCGATTTATCGTCATGGAAGTGGACACTTTCGTGATGATAATTTTGGTAATGTCATGGAACACTTCTACGACAGCACATGTATGACTATCTTGATTCTGTCATAAATTTGTCATGGATGTACATGCATGACAGAAAATGCGACCTACTGTGACAAACACGTATCATCACGGAAGTGTATTTTTTTGTAGTGAATAAATCTCCCGACATACCATTATTATGCAACCTACGTGCGACTATTGCCCCCAAGTTGTAATCTTTATTACCTAACACAACACTCTTGAGGACACAAAGATCAGGGACACACATATGACATGCTTCATCTTTACCATTAATGCATCTACCAATGAAGAGAGCAAAATAATGTATAGCAGGAAAATGAATGCTCCCTATGGTAGCTTGTGCTATGTACCTAGATTCTCCCACAGTAATACTAGCAAGAAAGTCTTTATATTTAGATTTGTGGGGTTCATGAACTTTGCCCCACTGCGGGAGTTTGCAAGCAGTTGTAAAATCTTCTAAGTCCATGGTATAAGATTTATCATAAATATCAAACAGGACACTCTGAGAATTATGTGAACATTTATATTTAAACCTTCTTACGAATGAATCTTGTAAGAAGTCCTCAAGATCGGCATTACGCACATATGCGTCAAATTCGTCCTTGAAGCCTGCATTGACCATGAACTCGTCTGATGGCCACTCACAAGCTCGCACTTCGGCATCCCTTGGTAGCTCATCGTCTTGCTCACGCATAGCACATGTCGTGGAATCGTCACGGCAGATGTCCTCATGAAAGGACTTAGTCGCAGGGCCATCGTACGGGTTAACCTAGAGGGGTTAAAGCGGACACAAAGACACGGGAGTTATACTAGTTCGGCCCCTTCGATGAAGGTAAAAGCCTACGACTAGTTGTGATGGGATTGATGTGATTTCGGCGCCTAGGGAGCAATAGCTTCGCCTCAGCCTCGAATTCTCATCCTTAACTTCGCTGGTCGTCCCCTTATATACACGGGTTGACGCCCGGCCGGTCTACAGAGTCCCGATCCGGCTCATACAAGTCTCCGGCTCGGTCTCTTCTCTCTTATCTTACAGCTCAAGTTACAAGACTAAGGCGGTTTACATGAATGGATCCTAATCCGCCTCTGGGCTTTGGGCCTCCTCCGTGGGCCACGATCATGGATGAGGGTAACCTGCCCCTTCAGGCGGTTTACACTTAGTAGTTATATCCCCAACATTAGGCCCCAGATTGACTTGAACGGTTCATGTGAATCTTCAACATCTCCGTAAACCGCCATTTGCTTGAACCGCTGCGGACGTCATCCTCCGACCACCGCAACAGGCGCCTTTGACGTCGCTTTTAATAAAGAAATCCAAACAGTAAGATTCCCTTTTCATTTAATGCTATCCCGGAAATCGAGGCGACCGCTGCGCCGTCCGCCGCTTTTGACTCCTCGATTCTCGCGCTTTGTTAACTGCCCCGGTCCCTTATAAATAGACCGGCAGGCCCTTTCTCTTCTTCTTCCGCTCTTCTTCTTCCTCGCGACGTTCTGGCTCTGAAGCTCCGCCGCTGCTGCCGACCTTCGACTGCCGCGTCAGCCCCAGGCCGCTGCATCGCCCTGACCAGACAAGAAGCTCTTTAGCGCTCCTCCGCCGCTCGGCGCACCAGGTAAGGCTCCTCTTCGAACCCTAGATCCGCATCTGAAGGTCCCTGTTCCTCCTGTAGTTCATAGGTGTTCATCGTAGTGTCCTTATACCTGTCCTGCCATAGCCATATGATTCGGCCGTGGTACACATCCTGTGCGGCGACCGCCCCGCCATCAGTTTTACTCCTTGTTCATCTTTTATTTTGCCCAGATCTTCTTGTTTAGGACGCACGAACATTCCTGCCCTCTATGAGGCTTGCTAGGTCGCAAAGATTTTCTTCACTGAACCTTCGGTAGATCTAAATCACTTCCATTCGCGTGTGAAACCTGTTTCTGTCCATACTTAGTAAGTTTTCAGGTCTGTCTCTTTTGGCGGTTTAACTTTTTGATAACTAACCCGTCACTCCATTAGTCCTCAGTTAAACCGGAATCGGAAACTGGCTGCCGAATTGCCGGTTTAACATTGTATAATGTTCTCGAACCGTTTAACGGTGAACCGTTTTTCCTTTCGCAGTCTTGATCTTCCGGAATGGCCCCGCAATTCGCAGCGTGCAATTGGGTCCGGTCTAAGGCCACCGAGACGCAACTCAACGGATACGTCACCACCGGCGCTTTGGCTGCTAAAAATGTCCTCCACTGGCGGGTTCCGGATGGCGAATGCCCTCCCACTCCGCAAGAAGGAGAAGTAATTGTATTTGTGCAGCACTTAGATCGGGGATTCTGCCCACCCGGATCAAAATTCTTCCGGGATGTCCTTGCCAGTTTTCAACTCCATCCACAGGACATTGGTCCCAACTCCGTGTCAAACATATGCAATTTTCAAGTGTTCTGTGAAGTCTATCTTCAAGAAGAACCCTCTGTGGAGCTGTTCCGGGACTTCTTTCACTTGAACCGTCAGACGGAATTTTCTCGATGGTCCCAACACATAGCTGGGCGGCGTTTCAATCCAGAAGAGGAAGGAAGCGGACTTTCCTCACGCCAAACACCACAGCCATCCAAAAGATTGGAACCAAACCTGGTTCTACTGCCGGAACACTGCTCCTGCCAACGAGAATCCTTTGCCGGGTTACCGTCCTCACCGGCTCAGCAACAATCATCCGCTGCCTTCACGCTTAACCGCCGCGGAACGGAAGAACTTTGCACCTCAGATCATTAAACTCCGGGCTCTAATGGCCAATGGACTAAGCGGTGTGGACCTTGTGCGATGCTGGGTTTCTTGGGGCATCTTGCCCTTAAGCGCCGGCCCGGATTGATGCACGAATATACTGGCAGCCTCAAAGACCCTCAAAGACGTCACGAATTACCAATAACTGAACTTGAGGTCACAGAGACTGTAAAGAGGATGCTTGATGAACCAATCTCCGTCTGCAGCCTAACCGGGTTGGCTCCGTTCGTATGTTGCCAACCAACCGCCTCATGTAAGGCTCTGCTCACCGCTTTTCGGGCCTTTAATACTTTGTTGATATTCATTAATCCTTGTTACCTCGCAGGCTAACAGCTCCTTCTGGAGGCGGACCAAACCGGCCCGGGCTCCGCGTATAAAATCCAAGGCTACCAAAAAGGCTGGCAAGAAAACCGCCGGGTCTTCTGATCCGCCGGAAGATGAAGAATCCGAAGCTGAGGTAAAACTTGATATCCTTACGAGGGAGCCGCCGTAAACCGGCTCTCCACCTTGTGTTTCTTCTTATAGTTTGTCCCTTTTTATTCTTCCCTTTACTGACAAATTTAATTCCCGGATGATGAAGCCAGCCATGCCGACCATGTTGAGGTAATCCTTCTTTCTTCCGACCCGACCTCGTGCGGTTAAAAAGAACTCGTCGCGCTGCTCGAAAAGTGAAAAATCTCATTCCTATGCTTATTTGAAGACACAAAGGCTGAAGAGCGCCCGTACAACCCGCACGGTGGTCAACAGATTCTCTCCTCCGGTTTACCAGATACACCAACCCGGAAGCGTCGCCCGTGAGGTGACTTGTTCTCCGAAAACGTTATCCCTTAAAGGGCTTCTTCCGATATCCTCTCAATCCGTCGACCAATTATCGGGCCTCTTCCAACTCCTCTGGCGGTTCATCAACCACGCAACCGCCTCCGCTTAAAGTTGCTGCAGGGTAAGTATCATACCTCATCCGCCAATTGATTGTATAGTTGCGTTGGTCGATTTATCTTACTCTAATTCTGAACACTGCAGCACCAAGGCTCGCTTGAGTAAAAAAGCAAAAACTCTTGAGCCTACTGCAGATGCTGATCCGGAAAAGACCCCGGAGCAACAGGGCGAAAATCCTGAAGTCGCTAAGAATAGCTCTAGCGAGTTGTACCGAGACGATATTGCTGATCCGCCAGAAACTGAACCGGAGGCCCAAGTGGAAACCTCGCATCCTGCTCCACCGAGTCCGACCACAGAGCGGGTCGTAACTATTGAACCGCCGAGCCAGAGCATGAAGGCACCAAGCCCAAAGAAGACCGCCGATCCGGCCAGCCCGGCCAAAAATGATGATGTTATTGTGACGGGCACTGGCTACACCACCCCTAGCCAGCCGGTCGCTATAGCAAAACACCGCGCCAAGGGAGAGTCCGCCACTATGAGCAAAGATAAGGGAAAACTGATCTGTCAGCTTATGACAATTTCTACGCCCAAGAACTTCACTCGGCTTTACGAACCGTCTCTACACAAGCCGTGACCTTGAAGCCGATGCGTAAATCGCATGAAGGACCGCTATGAGGTAAGGATTTATGCCTGTCTTGTAACTTTGCTGCGTAGTAGCCCCAAGGGTCGGTTCAACTTTAGCATAGTTAAACCGGGACTTAATTTCTGTATCCCATACCGAACTGTGATCAATTAGCCATTAGCCCCCAAGTGCCAAGTTGAATACTTGTATTGAGCTTGGGACTTTATAATAACACAACTAACGTGTTCCCTTTGTTATCGTAATGAGATATACCAAAGAAACCGTGCAACTCAAGGACCTTCGTGCCAACTTGGAAACTCAACAAGCAGAGACCACCAAGGCCAAGGACGAATTGAGAACTGCCTTGGCCACTATGGAACAGCTGAAGGAGGGATATACGTCCAAGCGGGCCAAATGGGACACCGAGAAAGCCGGTTGACAAAACGGGCAGAAGATGCTGAATCAGCTCTTAAACCGGTGACCGAAGAGCTTACCACACTGAAGCGCCAAGTTCATGCCATGACCTCTGCCATCTTTGGTAAGAAAATTTGCACTGAATACACCTACTTTGATGTTGCCGCCGGTTTAACTTGAGATGTCTGAACCTGGTGCAGGCAAGCGTATTGCTCATTTGGGCTCTGACGTGCGGAAGAAGCTCAAGGCCACTTACACCCTGATCGAGCAGCTGTATACCGGCGCCCAGCGAGTCATATGTGCCACATCATACGACAACATAGCTCCGTCCTTGATCAAAGATACACTGGACCGGCTGTCCATGATTCCGGCGCAGCTTGAAGAGTTGAAACGGTCCGCGGCTCGGGCTGGCACTCTACTGGCTTTGACTCGCGCCAAGGCGTGGATAGCAGACCTTGATCCGGTTGATATAGCCAAGGGTTTCCCCAGCGCTCAAGAGAACGGTGAAGCCTTTGATAATGACGCTCTGAAACGAGTAACAAAGGAGATGCGTCCGCTGGCGAGTCAACTGGCAGCAGAAGCCAACCTGGCGGTTTACCGCTCTTTTTATGACGCAAACAACAAGCGGGTGGAGTTTGTCATTCCAGAAGTGCAGAGCCTTGTTCCTCCAATCCGTAAGCACACTTATGCCCCTGATGTTGATCCGGCTGAGCTTATAAGTGAAGAGGCTGTCTTTCAGGCCTTAACCCGGATTGACTGGTCTACCAACGACTTCCGGGCTTTGGGTGATGAAGAAGAAGAAGTTGAACCGACGCCAAACGCCCCCTCTTCCTCACGTCAACCCGGCGAGGAAGCTTAATCCGTCGAGCCGGGTGATGCATCAGAAGCTGCTGGCCATAACGTCATGCGAACCACTGGGCCTTGGACGGCTTTGTAACAGAATAGCTAGCACTTTGTTCTTGAACATGTCTTTATACCCTCCGTCTGTAACTTTTGTGCGGCGGTGCTGATACTTTGGTTTGAAGTATTGAAACCTTCAATGTATTTTGCCTGCAATCACAAATTCTTAAACCGCCACAATGGCTTGCATCTCTAGCCGGCTTGGGACGCCTATATATTTACATAAGAAAGTATTGAGGTATATGATCGAAACTTTGTGATACCAAAAATACACCTTAGCGTTGGGCATGCAGTTGGCCTAGCCAAACTTGGAGGCGGAGGTTGTATAAACCATTACCGTCAAAGGAGAACAACTCCTGTGTGTATAATACCGGTTATCAGTGTAAACCGTGGTCGAATCATGACAAGCCCCCTGTTACTCCATAATGGGATGTTAACAGAAAAAATCAAACCGGAAAAAATCGCCGGATTAAGAAGGCAAACAAAAGTCAAATAACTGGTATGCAAACCATAAGGAAGCAAAGGCAATGATAAAAACCGTTTGCAAGAAGAGGCTTTATTGAGCCTGATCATATGGCGTTACCATGGTCGGACAGGACCAAGCTCCCTATAAGGTGTAGCGATGGTTCAAGTCAGCCAGGTCCCCAACTGAAATCGTGGCATTATGCCGATCAAGTGGCATTGCAATGGTTCGGGTTCGACCAAGCCCCCAAGTGATTCTATGGCCTTAGGCCGACCAAGAGGCGTGACTGGTTCAGACGTGACCATGTCCCCAAGTGATCTGGTGGCTTTCGCCGTCAAAAGGTGTTGCATTGGTTCGGACACGACCAAGCCCCCAAGTGACAAAAACTTATGAAAAGCAAGACCAAGGGTTAAACCGGAGGCTGCTTTACGACAACATCTCCATGTACCCCAACCGGACTTTTTACAGAACAGATACCCCGCTTTAGCCGAGGATCCGGTTTATTGCCTTTATTCATAATATATACATTGTCTTAATATGTACATAAGTGGAGCCGATGGCTCAGGTATAATAAGGCCGAAGATGAGCTATGTTCCACGGCCTGTTGGTCTCCTCCTCTGACGTGCGTGAGTCCTTTCGCTCTCGAACATCAATCAGATAGTATGACCCGTTGTGCAGATTCTTGCTGACCACAAAAGGCCCTTCCCAAGGTGGGGATAGCTTGTGCATATCTTTCTGGTCTTGAATGAGCCGAAGCACCAAGTCTCCTTCCTGAAAGGTTCTGGTTTTAACCCGCCGACTGTGATACCGACGAAGATCCTGCTGGTAAACCGCCGAACAAGCAGCCGCCATATCTCGCTCTTCATCCAGTCGATCCAACGCGTCCTGCCGTGCAGCCTCGCTATCCGCCTCAACATAAGCTGCCACCCGAGGTGAGTCGTGGCCGGATATTGCTTTGGGCAGGACCGCCTCCGCTCCACAGACCATAAAGAACGGCGTGTATCCATAGATCTGTTAGGGGTAGTGTTGATGCTCCATATCACCGATGGAAGCTCTTCCACCCAACAACCCGTCCTCTCTAAAGGGACCATAAGCCGGGTTTGATACCTTTCAAGATCTCTGATTAGCTCGTTCCGGCTTGACCATTGGACTGCGGGTGGGCCATGAAGAAACGCTGCCGGATGTGCTCTCGTTCACAAAACGCCTTCATGACTCCCTTGGACAAATTGGTGCCATTGTCCGTGATGATACTGTGTGGAAACCCAAACCGGAAAATCACCGCTTTTGATGAACTGAACCGCCGTGGCGCATCACACTTGCTAACAGGCTCGCCTCCACCCACTTTGTAAATTTGTCGACCGCCACCAACAGGTGGGTCTTCTTGTCCTTGGACCTTTTGAAAGGTCCGACCATATCCAGCCCCAAGTCGCAAAGCGGCCAAGTAATTGGAATCATCCTCAATTCTTGGGCGGTACATGAGCACGTCTGGAAAACTTTTGGCAACCATCACATCGTCGGACCAGATCTTACGCATCAGCATGGGCAGTCAACCAATAGAAACCGTGGCGGAACGCTTTGGCCACCAAGGACTTTGAACCGGCGTGGTGACCACGGTCCCCTTCATGGATCTCGCAATATCTCACAACTCTCCTCAGGGGACACACAACGCTGAAACGCCCCTGACACACTGCAATGATGCAACTCGCCATTAACAATGGTCATAGACTTAGACCGCCGAACTATCTGCCGGGCCGACGTCTCATCTTCATCAACTTCGCCCGGTTCATGTATGCCAAATAAGGGAGCGTCCAATCCGGAATGACATGCAAGGCCGCCACCAACTGAGCCTCCGGATCAGGAATAGCCAAATCAACTTCATCAGGAAGCTTAACTGACGGATTGTGCAGTACATCAAGGAAGACGTTGGGCGGGACTGGTTTACGTTGAGAGCCCAGCCGGCTTAAAGCATCAGCCGCTTCGTTCTTCCGACGATCCACATGGTCCACCTGATATTCTTTAAAGTACTCTGCGACAACATCCACCTCCCGACGGTATGCAGCCATGAGTGGATCTTTGGAATCCCAAGTACCTGATACTTGCTGGGCCACCAAGTCCGAGTCACCAAAGCATTTAACCCGGCTGAGATTCATTTCCTTAGCCATCCGGAGACCATGGAGTAAAGCTTCATACTCAGCTGCATTGTTAGTACAAGGAACATTAAGCGGAGAACGTAATGTGAACTTGTCACCTCGCGGGGAAGTTAATACGACTCCAGCCCCGAGCCCTCCAATTGCTCGGACCCATCAAAGTGGATGGTCCAATAGGTATGATCCGGCTTTTCTTCAGCGCTTGCAACTCTGTCCAATCATTAATGAAATCCACAAGTGCTCGAGATTTGTTGCCGTCCGAGGCACATACCTTAAAACCGTGGGGCCCTAGCTCTATAGCCCACTTAGCAATCCGGCCAGTCGCCTCCCGGTTCTGTATGATGTCACCCAAGGGAGCTGAACTGACCACCGTGATGGGGTGCCCCTGGAAATATTGCTTTAGCTTCCGGCTTGCCATAAAGACCCCATATACCAGCTTCTGCCAATGTGGATATCTCTGCTTAGACTCAATGAGGACCTCGCTGATGTAATAAACCGGCCGTTGAACCGGATACTCCTTCCCTGCCTCCTTCCGCTCCACCACAATGGCCACGCTAACTGCCCTGGCATTAGCAGCAACATATAACAGCAGCGGCTCTTTGTCAATGGGAGCGGCGAGAACCGGCGGGTTGGCCAACTGCCGCTTCAAATCCTCCAATGCTTCATCGGTGGTGAACTCGAGACAAACTGATCCGTCTTCTTCAAAGATTCGGTACAAAGGAATGGCCTTCTCGCTTAGGGCGGCTGATAAACCGGCTTAGCGCAGCAATCCGGCCTGCCAAGCGCTGGACATCATTGATGCACCTTGGCTTAGCCAAGGAGGTGATAGCCGTAATTTTGTCCGGATTAGCTTCGATCCCCCTGTTGGACACGAGAAAGCCCAATAACTTGCCTGCCGGAACACCAAAAACGCACTTGGCCGGGTTAAGCATCATCTTGTACGCCCGCAAGTTGTCAAAAGTTTCCTTTAAATCCTCAATCAACGTTTCCTTCTGCCTTGACTTCACCACGATGTCATCCACATAAGCGTGCACGTTACGACCGATCTGTTCGTGCAAGCAATTCTGTACGCAACGCTGATAAGTTGCTTGGGCGCTCTTGAGCCCGAAAGGCATAGATACATAGCAGAAGGCTCCAAAAGGGGTGATAAACGCCGTCTTCTCCTGGTCCTTGACCGCCATCTTAATCTGGTGATAACCGGAATACGCATCCAAAAAGCTCAAACGCTCACAACCCGCCGTAGCATCAATAATCTGGTCAATGCGGGGAAGGGTGAAAGGATCTGCTGGACAAGCTTTGTTAAGATCTGTGTAATCCACACACATGCGCCAAGTGTCGTTCTTCTTAAGGACCAACACCGGATTAGCAAGCCACTCTGGATGAAAGACTTCAATGATAAACCCTGCCGCTAAGAGCCTAGCAACTTCCTCTCCAATGGCCTTGCGCCTTTCCTCATTAAACCGGCGAAGAAACTGCTTTACCGGTCTGTACTTGGGGTCAACATTAAGAGTGTGCTCAGCGAGTTCCCTCGGTACACCTGGCATGTCAGAAGGCTTCCATGCAAAAATGTCCCGATTCTCACGGATGAACTCGATGAGCGCGCTTTCCTATTTAGGATCCAAGTTGGCACTGACAGTGAACTGCTTGGACGAATCGCCGGGCACAAAATCAACAAGTTTCGTCTCAGCCGCCGATTTGAACTTCAAATCCAGATTGTGCTTTGTAGTTGGCTTCTTTAAAGGGGTCATATCCGCCGGGTCAACATTGTCTTTATAATACTTTAGCTCTTCAGTGGCACAAACCGACTCTGCATAAGCCGCATCACCTTCCTCGCACTCCAAAGTGATCCAGCGGCTCCCATGAACCGTTATCGTCCCTTTGTGATCCGCATTTTCAGCTGCAAATAAACATAACAGGGCCGCCATAAACTTAGCATAAGCCGGCCGCCCAAGAGGGCGTGGTAAGGGCTTTGAATTGTCACCCCCTCAAACGTCAACGGTTCCGATCTGGAGTCATGTTCGTCCCCAAAGGCCACTTCCAGAGCTATCTTACCGATCGGGTATGCCGACTTGCCAGGCACCATGCCGTGAAACACTGTGCTGGACGGCCTAAGATGCCTATCTGTTAACCCCATACGCCGGAAGGTCTCGTAGTAGAGGATGTTGATGCTGCTCCCTCCATCCATAAGCACCTTGGTAAACTTGTATCCTCCTACCTGAGGTGCCACCACCAGGGCTAACTGACCCGGATTGTAAACCCGGGGAGGATGGTCTTCTCTGCTCCATGCGATAGGTTGCTCTGACCAGCGTAGGTAATGCGGCGCAGCCGGTTCAACAATACTGACCGCCCGCTTCTGAAGTTTTCGGTCTCGTCTGTCCAAGCTGGTGGTAAAGACGTGGTTCTGTCCACCGTTCTACTGCTTTGGGTTAATTTGGTAACCCGATCGCTGCTGTTGTTGATTGTAACCCCCTTGGTTCTGATTGCTCTGATTGTTCTGATTACTCTGATTGTTCTGATTACTCTGATTGCCTTGCCCGCCCGGATTACCACCGAACCCTGGGCCGGAATTTCCTCCAATGTAACCCGGGGCGGACCCTGAACCTCCGCCGGGCCCTTGATCATACCGGAAAGAACTAGAGTTTTTGAACTCCTGCATAATATAACAATCCTTCCAAAGGTGGTTTGCCGGTGCCTCCTTCGTCCCATGCTTCGGACAAGGTTGATTCAATATGTAATTCAGACGATCCGGATTGTGGCCGCCCCGGTTTGATTGCTTACCCTTGCGCTGCTGGCCCTTGTCCTGCGCGTTGGTGTTGGCTACAAAGCCCATGTTACCGTTTGCTTTACGCTTGTTCCCTCCATTGCCTGCCGAATGATGCTGCTGGCCTCTGGAGTTGATGTTCTGTTTTCCCTTCCCCACTTCGTCATCCTCAGACTCGGGATCCTTGGTACTATCAGAATCAGCATACTTTACCAAAACGCCCATTAGAGTGCCCATGTCATTGCAAAAACGCTTAATGCGACCCAGCTTCAATTTCAACGGTTCAAACCGCAATTGGCTTCAAGGTTAAGATCGCGGAATCAGGGTTGATCCGATGCGAAGAATGTAAAACTTCAAACGCGGCGCACCCAATGGTTTGTGGATTCTCCCTCCGCTTGGACACAAGCCGCTAAATCCACCACAGACATGGGCTGCTTACAGGTGTCTTTGAAATTTTGAATGAACCGGGTCCGCAACTGGGTCCATGAACTGATCGAATTGGGCGGCAAGTCCTTCGCACACACAGCTTCACCCACATCCAGCATCTCCATGGCCATCTCATAGCTTTCTATCCATGCTTCTGGAGCCAAATCGGCAGTATAATTGGGCACCTTGCATGGTCCTTTGAAGTCCTTGGGCAAACGCACGTTGCGGAAAGCGGGGACGAGGCAAGGCACCCCCAAAGAGCCAGACGTGACCCCCGGTTCGAAGATGGTCGGACGAACCGGCGCGAGCTGATGATCCTCAGATTGCGCTGCTAACTCGGCCTCCCTACGTGCCCTGGCGCGGTCCACTACCACTTGAGCATCTTCGAAGCCACCCGCCGGGTTGTTGCCCCGAGGCGGACCACGCTGCGCATTGCTTGACACGGCCGGTTCGTCGGCGCGCCGGCTGTGGCTCCGGCTTGGGCGGGGGGTAGAGTGGATCCGATCCCGACTGTATGAATACGCTTCCTGTTGAGCCAGGGCCGTCCTGAGGAGCTCCTTAACCCAGCGTGTCTCTACCGCCTGTGGTGAATCACCTTCAATTGGAATCTCCTCCAACCGTGCCGCAGCCGCAACAAGGTTATCCATCGGGTTGGAGTAGTGAGGCAGATCTATCACACGGGGCTGAACCGGCGCGGCCGTCCCAGGTGCTTCCGGCCGGTTTACCACCGGCGGCGGATTACTGGTCCTCGCCCACGGGTATTGAAAAGCTCTCTTCCCTCGAAAACCGAAGGTAAATGGGATATGTACTTCCTTTTCATGACTTCATGCGACGCGCTCTGATCCAGCATGAGCCTATAAGCCTGCGCATCCAAAGCGGCCCGTTCGCCGCCATCCTCACGTCCGGCTGCCAGTCCGCTTTAGCTTTAGTGATCTGTTCCTCACCTTTGCAATCTCCGCATTGTGCAGGTCCTGATCCGGCGGATTAGCCTCGCCATGAGCACAGCCACGCGTCGAAAAGCTCGATAAAACTTGAGCGGCGGGCGACAGGGGCCTCCTTCCCGGCTGCCATCACCGCTGTTGAACCGGCGTCGGGCGCCACGATCGAAGAGTGAAGCGCCGCTATGCATCGCCATGAAGATTCCAACCCGGTTGGGTAGATCAAAGGGTCCGGAATACTCACCGTCGGAACAGCCCCGATCTGGCCATCTTGCGGCTGGTACGGAGACTCAATTTCTCCGGTGACGACTCGTCGCGGAGTAGACAACGGTTTCGCCGCTAGATGCTGATCCGTCCTCGTAGTCTCCGTGGATGACTCCCACGAAAGCACGCCTGACCGCCGGTTTAGCCAGGGCAGGACTCTTCTTCGCCCGCTGAGCCGTCTCGACGAGGTCAGTGCAGATGTCCGGCCCAGGCCCTGGCTCGCCGATCTTGCCGATGAACACGTGTATGCCGCCGAAGGGGACCCGGTATCCGTACTCAACCGAGCCGGCCTCGGGGCCCCAGTCTGCATCGTCGATGTAGAGCTTGCCGCGACGACTCTTAGTCATCCGGCCCACAGCATAGCCTTCGAGTCCTTCGAACTTGCCCTCTAAGATCATCAAACCATCGTGCGATAGCCCACGGTGGCGCCAAGCTGTCGTGGAATCGTCACGGCAGATGTCCTCATGAAAGGACTTAGTCGCGGGGCCATCGTACGGGTTAACCTAGAGGGGTTAAAGCGGACACAAAGACACGGGAGTTATACTAGTTCGGCCCCTTCGATGAAGGTAAAAGCCTACGGCTAGTTGTGATGGGATTGATGTGATTTCGGCGCCTAGGGAGCAATAGCCGCCTCGACCTCGAATTCTCTATCCTTAACTTCGCCACGGGTCGTCCCCTTATATACACGGGTTGACGCCTTGGCCGGTCTCTGAAGTCCCGATCCGGCTCATACAAGTCTCGGCTCGGTCTCTTCTCTCTTATCTTCTGATCAAGTTACAAGACTAAGGCGGTTTACATGAATGGATCCTAATCCGCCTCTGGGCTTTGGGCCTCCTCCGTGGGCCCTGATCATGGATGAGGGTAACCCGGCCCCTTCAGGGCGGTTTACACTTAGTAGTTATATCCCCAACAGCACGCCTAGGTCCTTTCTTCATTGAGGAACCACCTTGGTACATTCTTCTAGACATATTTTTTTCTGAAAATTTCTGAAATTTTTAGTAACTTCAAAATAAAAGTGAATAAAACTAAACAAGATTGGTAGCAACTACTCCTATAAGTGCCTAGAGTCTATATCATGCATTAGAATTACTTGGGACCTCATAAATTTGACATGCAAGCTCAAGAACAGGGTCACCTATGCAGCAAAAATTTGCAATGACTAAAGCACTAGAACAAAAACTAATTGGACCAATGGAGGAGTCACATACCAAGCAACAATCTCCCAAAGTAGTTTTGTGAATGGAGCTTTGAGCAAGGAGATCGAAAATCGCAACAAAACAAGCTAGAACTCAGGCTTTAGCTGGATGGGGATTTTTTTTGGGAAGAAGATGGAGTGTGTGGGTGCAGGAATAAGTGGAGGGGGGCCACCGTGGGCCCACAAGACAGGGGGCGTGCCCAGGGGGTGTGGGCGCGCCCTCCGCCCTCGTGGGCAGGTGCTTGCCTCTCCTGCAGTGTTTTCAGTGCCCAAAATCCTCAAATAATCGATAAAAAATCATACTAAATTTGCAGGGCATTTGGAGCACTTTTATTTTCGGGATATTTTTTATTGCATGGGTAATTCAGAAAGCAGACAAATAATATTATTTTTGCTTTATTTATTCTAAATAACATAAAGTAAAAAGAGAGTATAGAAGGTTGTGCCTTCTAGTTTCATCCATCTCATGATCATCAAAATGAATCCACTATCAAGGTTGATCAAGTCTTGTTAACAAACTCATTCCGAATAACACGGAACCGGAGAAATTTCGAATAACACTAGGTTACCTCAACAGGGATATGAACATCCCCAATAATAAGAATATCATTCTTTTTCTTGACAGTAGGAAGAGGAAATTCAAAACCTCCAATAATGATAGTTGGAACTTTTCCAATAGAATTGATGCCATGAATTTGAGATTGTTTCCTCGGAAAGTGTACCGTATGCTCATTACCATTAACATGAAAAGTGACATTGCCTTTGTTGCAATCAATAACAGCCCCTGCAGTATTCAAAAAGGGTCAACCAAATATAATCGACATACTATCGTCCTCGGGAATATCAAGAATAACAAACTCCGTTAAGATAGTGACATTTGCAACCACAACAGGCACATCCTCACAAATACCGACAGGTATAGCAGTTGATTTATTGGCCATTTGCAAAGATATTTCAGTAGGTGTCAACTTATTCAATTCAAGTCTACGATATAAAGAGAGAGGCATAACACTAACACCGGCTCCAAGATCACATAAAGTAGTTTTAACATAGTTTCTTTTAATGGAGCATGGTATGGTTGGTACCCCTGGATCTCCAAGTTTCTTTGGTATTCCACTCTTAAAAGTGTAATTAGCAAGCATGGTGGAAATTTCAGCTTCCGGTATCTTTCTTTAATTTGTAATGATATCCTTCATATACTTAGCATAAGGATTTAATTTAAGCATATCAGTCAAGCGCATACGTAAAAAGATAGGTCTAATCATTTCAGCAAAGCGCTCAAAATCCTCATCATCCTTTTTTCTTGGATGGTTTAGGAGGAAAGGGCATGGGTTTCTCAACCCATGGTCCTCTTTCCCTACCGTGCTTCCTAGCAACAAAATCTCTCTTATCATAACGTTGATTCTTTGATTGTGGGTTATCAAGATCAACATCAAGTTCAATCTCTACTTCATTGTTAAGGTTGAGATCAACACGAACATTATCATTAACATTATCAATAGATTCTTGTTCATCACCTGATTGTGTTTCAGCATCAAAAATAGAAATATCATTGGGATTCTCAGGTGTGTCTACAACAGGTTCATTAGAAGCATGCAAAGTCCTATCGTTTTTCTTTTTCTTCTTTTTGGAAAAACTAGATGCCTCGAAATTATTTCTCTGAGAATCCTGCTCGATTCTCTTAGGGTGGCCTTCAGCATACAAAGTTTCTTGAGTCATTCTACCAGTTCTAGTACCCACTCTAACAGCAAAATCATGTTTATTATTTAATTCATCGAGCAAATCGCTTTGAGCTTTAAGTACTTGCTCAGCTTGAGTGGTAACCATAGAAGCATATTTTCTAATGAGTTTAAGTTCACCTTTAGCTCTAGCCATATAATCACTCAAGCATCCTATTTCGAAAGAATCATTCTTTAATTCTCTACCAACATAAGCATTAAAACTTTCTTGTCTAGCCATAAAGTCATCAAATTCATCTAAGCATGGGCTATGAAATTTAGTAGAGGGAATTTCAACTTTATCATATCTATAGAGAGAATTTACCTTTACTACCTGTGTCAGGTTATGAAGACAATGTGTTTCTTCAACAGGCGATATATTAAGGCCATGTATTTCTTCAATAGGAGGTAAATTCTTAACATCTTCAGCTTTAATACCTTTTTATTTCATTGATTTCTTTGCCTCTTGCATATCTGCAGGACTGAGAAATAGAACACCTCTCTTCTTAGGAGTGGGTTTAGGAATAGGCTCAGGAGCTGGCTCAATCGGTTCAGGAATTGGCTCAGGAAGAGTCCAATTATTTTCATTAGTCAACATATTATTCAATAGTAATTCAGCTTGGTCGACTGTTCTTCTGAAAACACAACCGGCACAACTATCCAAGTAGTCCTTGGAAGCGTCGGTTAGTCCATTATAAAAGATATCAAGTATTTCATTTTTTTAAGAGGATGATCAGGCAAAGCATTAAGTAATCGGAGAAGCCTCCCCCAAGCTTGTGGGAGACTCTCTTCTTTGATTTGCACAAAATTATATATTTCCCGCAAGGCAGCTTGTTTCTTATGAGCAGGAAAATATTTCGCAGAGAAGTAATAAATCATATCCTGGGGACTACGCACACAACCAGGATCAAGATAATTAAACCAAGTCTTAGCATCACCCTTTAATGAGAACGGAAATATCTTAAGGATATAATAATAGCGAGACTTCTCATCATTAGTAAACAGGGTGGCTATATCATTTAACTTGGTAAGATGTGCCACACCAGTTTCAGATTCAAGGCTATAAAAAGGATCAGATTCAACCAAAGTAATCATTACAGGATCAACAGAGAATTCATAATCCTTATCAGTAACACAGATAGGTGAAGTAGCAAAAGCAGGGTCAGGTTTCATTCTAGCATTAAGGGACTGCTGCTTCCATTTAGCTAATAACTTTTGAAGATCATATCTATCTTTAAAAGCAAAAATAGCTTTAGCAGCTTCCTCATTCATAACATAACCCTCAGGAACAACAGGTAATTCATAATCAGGAGGAGAACTTTCATCATCACTCTCATCAGTAATAGCGTCTTCAATAATTTCATTCTCTCTAACCCTAGCAAGTTGTTCATCAAGAAATTCACCTAATAGCACAGTAGTATCACACACATAATTAGTTTCATCATAAGTATCATGCATAGCAGAAGTGGCATCATCAATAACATGCGACATATCAGAATTCATAGTAGTAGCAGGTTTAGGTGTCGCAAACTTACTAATAACGAAAGGAGAATCTAGTGCAGAGCTAGATGGCAGTTCCTTACCTCCCCTCGTAGTTGAGGACAAAATCTTGGTTCTTTCGTCTTTCAAGTTCCTCATAGTGATCAACAGATATAAATCCCAAGTGACTCAAAGAATAGAGCTATGCTCCTTGGCAATGGTGCCAGAAATTAGTCTTTATAACCCACAAGTGTAGGGGATCGCAACAGCTTTCAAGGGTAGAGTATTCAACCCCAATTTATTGATTCGACACAAGGGGAGCCAAAGAATATTCTTAAGTATTAGCATTTGAGTTGTCAATTCAACCACACCTGGATAACTTAGTATCTGCAACAAAGTATTTAGTAGCAAAGTAGTATGATAGTAATGGTAACAGTGGCAAAAGTAAAGACAATAGTTTTGTAGTAATTGTAACAGTAGCAACGGAAAAGTAAATAAGCAAAGCACAAGATGTGAAAAGCTCGTAGGCATTGGATCAGTGATGGATAATTATGTCGAATGCGATTCCTCATGTAATAGCTATAACATAGGGTGACACAGAACTAGCTCCAGTTCATCAATGTAATGTAAGCATGTATTCCGAATATAGTCATACGTGCTTATAGTCATACGTGCTCCAGTTCATCAAAGTAGTATTCCCATGGCAGCAGGGTCCTAGTGGAAACTAAGGGATATTAAGGCCTCCTTTTAATAGAGAACCGGACCAAAGCATTAGCACATAGTGAATACATGAAGTCCTCAAACTACGGTCATCACCGAGAAGTATCCCGATTATTGTCAATTCGGGGTTGTCGGATCATAACACATAATAGGTGACTATAGACTTGCAAGATAGGATCAAGAACTCACATATATTCATAAAAACATAATAGGTTCAGATCTGAAATCATGGCACTCGGGCCCTAGTGACAAGCATTAAGCATAGCAAAGTCATAGCAACATCAATCTCAGAACATAGTGGATACTAGGGATCAAACCCTAACAAAACTAACTTGATTACATGGTAAATCTCATCCAACCCATCACCATCCAGAAAGCCTAAGATGGAATTACTCACGCACGGCGGTGAGCATCATGAAATTGGTGATGGAGGATGGTTGATGATGACGACGGCGAGGAATCCCCCTCTCCGGAGCCCCGAACGGACTCCAGATCAGCCCTCCCGAGAGAGATTAGGGCTTGGCGGCGGCTCCGTATCGTAAAATGCGATGAAACTTTCTCTCTGAATTTTTTCTCCGTGAAACGGAATATATAGAGTTGGAGTTGAGGTCGGTGGAGCTCCAGGGGGCCCACAAGATAGGGGGCGAGCCCAGGGGGAGGGCGCGCCGCCACCCTCGTGGACAATGTGTGGGCCCCCTGGCCTTCATATTTTGCCAGTATTTTTTATATTTTCCAAAAGTTATCTCCGTGGATTTTCAGGTCATTCCGAGAACTTTTGTTTTCTGCACAATAAACAACATAATGGCAGTTCTGCTGAAAACAACGTCAGTCCAGGTTAGTTTCATTCAAATCATGCAAGTTAGAGTCCAACACAAGGGCAAAAGTGTTTGGAAAAGTAGATACGTTGGAGACGTGTCACATAGGTCGGCGAAGCATTTGGCCACCTCATCATTGTTTCCATGGCCATGCACGATGACGCCTCTCTTCGTTAACAGCTCGACGTCCTTTGTGGTGCAGGCCAATTGGGACATGAACACACAGTACTCTATGACGTGGCTCCCGACTGTCTCCCGGTTCCGCTACTCTAGCTCCATCAAGTTGTGCAGCAGGCGCCATGTCTCGGCGTCCATGTCCAAGCAGGGGACCTCCAGCGTGTCACTGCCGCTGCTCAGCTTCACGTTGAGGATGCACCGTGTGAGCCCGTTCTCCAAGGAATAAAGCCATGAGTACGCAGAGCTGAAGCCAGGCGAGCATGCTAGGCATGAGGCGCCTGCTTCAGTCCATAGAGAGCCTTCGTCAGGCGATAGAGATGATAAGGCTGAGTGTGATAGAAAAATCTAGGTGGCTGCCGCATGTAAACCCCTTCTCCAAGCAATCCATGAAGAAAACCATTCCGCACATCAAGCTGGCGGAGAGACCATTCACGAGAAACTGCCAGAGACAGAAGAAGCCGAATAGTGGTAGGCTTGACAACTAGGCTGAATGTATCCTCTAATCCAGTCCATGACGCTTTTAAAACCCTTAGCCACAAGACGCACTTTGTAGCGCTCAATGGAACCATTTGCATGTTTCTTCACCTTGAAAACCCACTTCGAATCAATGATGTTGATGCGAGGCAGAGGGGGAACAAGTGTCCAGGTCTCATTCTACGGTTACCTTATTGCTTTGATCAATTGTGGTTGAAGTAGCTCGACAAGCCAGCATGCCAACATCAGTAAGGAGGTCTAGAGTATACTTTCTTTGAGAAAGAGCTATTACTTTCCACCTGGCCACTTTCTATGCCAAGGACATACTTAAATCGACCAAGATATTTAACTTCAAAGGTTTTACTCAGACACCCCTTTAGCCTGGCTATCTCTATGTCATCATCACCGGTGATAATGATATCATCAACATACACTGCAAAGGATGGCTATTTTCCCATTAGAGTGTTTATAAAACAATGTATGGTCACCATGCATTGTCCATACCTCATGACGCACACCGCTCGCCTAAACTTGTCAAACCATGCTCTTGGAGATTGCTTCAGATGTAAAGGTCCTTGTTCAGCCTGCCTACCTTGCCAGTAGTCTCAGAGGTCGAGAACCCAGGTGGAATATCCATGTATACCTACTCCTTCAAGTCCCCGTGCAAGAAGGAATTGTTCACATCAAGTTGGTTTAAAGGCCACCGAAAATTTGTTGCACAAGAGATCATAATCCCCGTGGTGTTCATCTTTGCTACTGGAGCGAAGGCCTCATCGTATTTAATGCCATATGTCTGGCTGTACCCCCTCTCCACAACCCTTGCTTTGTATCTTTCAACCTTTCCTTCTTCATTTTTCTTCATAATGTATACCAACTTGCAACTGACGTGCAGAAATCTTGGAGCAAACCATCTCATAAATCCCACTCCTCTGCAATCATTGCTGATAAGCTAAAAACTCTCAGGCAGGACCTAAAGAGGTGGCAAACTGGTTTCTCCAAGTTGAAGCTGCTAATTTCTGGCTGTAACAAGGTTGTTTTATTGCTATATAACTTGGAGGAGCTGAGGCCTCTCTTTAGGCAGGAATTTTATTTCAGGAAAATTGTCAAACTGCACTTGGAAAATTTGTTGCATTTGAAGTTTTTGTACTGGAAGAAGAGATGTACAATTAGATACATCAAAGTGGGAGAGGAGAACACTAAATTCTTCTATGCCATGGCTACAGAGAGATTTAGAAGAAATTCGATTGCTAGCTTGCAACAGCCTGATGGTACTGTTATTTCTGACCACTCTCAAATGGAAGGAATGATTTGGAGTGCTTTCAAAGGAAGGATGGGAGTTTCCAGAGGTATTTTCATGGGCTTTGATCTGTCTGTTCTGCTTAAGCATGTTCCTGGCCTTGAGGTTTTGACAAAACCTTTTACAATTGAGGAAATGGACTTGGTTGTCAAACATATGCCCATTGATAAATCCCCTGGACCAGATGGTTTCAATGGCCTCTTTTTCAAAAAGTGCCGGCACATTATTAAGCATGACTTTTATGCCTTGGCACATGACTTATTTGACGGTTAAGCTAACTTAGAAAATATTAATGGGTCTTTCATCACTCTCATTCCTAAGAAGCTTTCACCTGAAGTGGTTGGGGATTACAGCCAATTTCCTTGGCTGGCATGGGTATAAAATTTTGGTCCAAAATGTCTGCCAATAGATTCCAAGAATTGATAATGATGTGCATTCATAAAAATCAATATGGTTTCTTCAAGTCCAGGACCATTCAAGACTGCATTGGGTGGACCTTGGAGTATTTGCATCAGTGCCATCAGTCTAAGAGGCCCATTTTGATTCTCAAACTAGATTTTGAGAAGGCTTTTGATTCCATTGAACATGAAGCTATCTTTCAGATCATGAAGCACAAGGGTTTCAATGCTAAATGGATTAGTTGGGTGAGATCACTCTTGACATTTGGGACTTCCTCTGTTCTGCTCAATGGTGTGCCTGGAAAGATTTTGTCTGTAGAAAAGGTGTTAGGCAAGGAGATCTTGTCTCCCCTCTCCTTTTTGTTCTTGCTACTGATCTATTGCAATCTGTGGTTAATGATATGCATCTTAGAGGAGAAATTCAGTTGCCTATTCCTTTTCATGACAAGGACTACCCAATTGTGCAGTATGCTGATGACACATTGATTATGGTTCCTGCTGATGAAACACTGATTTTGGCTCTTAAGAAAATGTTGCTTGTTTTTTCCAGACAACTGGGCTGGATGTTAACTACCACAAATCCTGTATGATCCCAATAAATGTTTCTTAGGAGGAAACTCAGAGATTGGCCTCCATCTTTGGTTGTCAAGTGGGGAAGATGCCCTTTACTTTCCTTGGTCTACCAGTGGGAACTACCAAACCTGCTATGTCTGATGTGCTGCCTCTGGTTACTTGCATGGAGAGGAGAATGTCTGCTAGTCCATCTTTTCTAGCTTAGGGTGGTCGGCTACAATACCTAAACTCTGCTTTGTCCTCCCTACCAATCTTCTTCCTCTGCAGTTTGTTTATCGCCCCTGGTATTTTGAAGCAGCTGCAGAGAATTCAAAGACAGTGCTTGTGGAGGAAAAATAGGCAGGAGCCTGCTCCATCTCTGGCTGCTTGGGATCTGATTTGTAGGCCAAAGAACAAAGGAGGGCTTGGCATTCTCGATCTTGGTTTTCAAAATGTGGCTCTCTTACCGAAGCATGTCAACAAGTTTCTCAACAGGGCTGATATTCCTTGGGTTCAACTCATTTGGAATTCTTATTATCATGATCTTGTTCCTCAAGGAACCTCTCCTTGTGGGTCTTTCTGGTGGAAGGATATTCTGAAACTAATGGATCAATTCAGAGAAGTCACCTGGGTTAAGGTCAATGTGGGTGACACTACTCTTTTCAGGCAGGATAAATGGCAGCTTGGAAATTCTGTTATGCCTTTGCAGCATAGGTTCCCCAGGTTGTTTTCTTATGTCAAGGATCCTCTGGTCTTAGTTAAGGATGGTTTTGCTGCCCCAAACCTTCTATCTTGGTTTCATCTTCCACTTTCTGAGCAAGCCCACAATGAGCTTCTGTCTATGGAGACTCTGCTGCAGAATCATGAGAGGAATCCTGTTTTGAAGGATGTTTGGTCTTGGCATGGGTCGAACAAACCCTATACTCCCAAGCAGCTATATGTTTCCAGGTTCACTAGCCATACTTTCAACCATGTTTTGCCTTGGATTTGGAAGAGCTGCTACACCATGAAGATCAAGGTCTTTGCATGGATGCTAATAATGGATAGACTTAACACCAAGGATATGGTTGAGAGAAGGCAATGACATATTGATGATGGAGGTAATTGTATGCTATGCCCCACACACACCAGGGAAGATAGGGATCATCTTTTCTTCAACTGCAATTTTAGCCAGAGGGTTTGGAATTTCCTTCAGATTGATTGGGGGCCTGGTAATGACATGAGCCAGATTGTGCTTAATGCTAAGAGAAATTTTGCTCACCATTTTTTTTGCTGAGGTTATCTTCACTGCTTGCTGGAATATTTGGATCATCAGTAATGGGAAAGTCTTCAGACATGAAAGGCCCAGTTTTAACAGATGAAGAGGGGCTTTTGTGAATGATATGCTTTTACTTTCTCACAGGATCAAGGTGAGATTTAAGGAGGACTTGGTTAGATGGGTCTCCTTTCTCCCTCCATAGATATTTTTTCTCTTTTTTCATAGTTGTACATTCCTTTCTTCTCTTTTTTTGGTTACCTCTGGTAGCCTTTGTAACATTTGTATTTCTGTCTTGTTTGATTAATAAAGGGCTGTGGGGGCTTTCCCTACAGTGTTCAGTCAAAAAAAACTTGCAACTGACTGTCTTCTTTCCTGTTGGAAGGGATGCTAGTACCCATGTCTTGTTCTTGCACAGAGCCACTAGCTCTTCCACCATGGCTACTCTCCACTTTGAGTCCACCTTTGCCTTCTTCCAGTCAAATGGAACTGACATAGACTGAAGAGAAGCAACACATGCTTTGTGGGCTGGGGATAATCCTTCATAGGAGACATAATTTCCAATATCATTGTCATCGAACCCATATCATTTCTCCGGTATCCCTGTTGTTGCTCAAGTAGTTCTCATCAAAGAAACTTTCCCTTTAATTGACCCTTATGCATGATCCTCGTCGGAGGACATGGAAATCACACCATTACTACCATGTTGTTCTGTCAGTGGCTGATGTAGTTGCAACCCCTGATGTGCAATACCATCACGTCGCATGCGAACATCCGCGAAGTAGACATCCACGCCTTCCATTTCAAGTGCATCGCAAGCCCTACCTCGCCCTCACCGTGCATCGTCTCTACACGCACCATCAGCAATGATAGACGCCACCTATATGAATTTAATCTATCTCTCTACGAACTTATAAGCCTGCTATATGATGTGGTGAACATTGCCTCTGCTTTTGGATGCTACCATGTGTTGCTTTTGAACAACTAGCATCTATGCCCTCACACAAGTAACCTCTAAGATTTGTAGTGATCAAGTTTACATGCACCTGTTGATATATATAATGTGACTCTCTTAGCTAGATATGTTGCATTTCTCCTGATTTGGTCAATTAGAAATGTCAGTTTCTTTCACACCAATAGGACATATACATAAAGCACGTGGATTAGTACAAAGGGGACAGTGGAAGCGGCCCGTCCTACATGGCACAACCGAGCTTTCAGTCAGACGACTCGCCATGGGCGGCACCAGCTATGCTATGTCGCGCTGCTAGTTGGCTGCGGTGAGTGAGTTTTTGATTGTTTTGGAAGATGGAGCTGAGATTTTTTTTTCCTTTTTATTTTCGAGAAAAGTTTTTCAGGTTTTTTTTTAGATGGATGTGATGTCCAGGTCATGTGGGAAAGTTTTTTTTAATTTTGAAATGAAGGTGAGGTTTTTTTAATATGAAAAAATATGTGCACAACTTTCTATCAAGCGGCCCGCAATGGCGGGCCAAACCACTAGTTGAAGATAAAGGACGAACATGTGTGATGTGCTTCACATTGAAGAGGAGCTCTTGGTGAAATTCGTGTGTGCTCGATGCGCACCACATCAAGCATGGGTCTTTTAGGTGTGACACTTCCCATACAACCATCATAGGCCATTGTGTGGTAGTAATATACCATACATATTTTGGTCCTAGTATTAGACCACCCATCCGAATATAAATACATATAACACACTGTATTTCAAGATAATTTTATTTTTCAATATTTACAGTTGCTAGCAAAATGGGGACAAAAAGAGCCCCCCTTAAAACAAACTAACAAGAAAAAAAACCATATATGATTATGGCCCTGTCGTCTAGTGAACCTGTCATCACACACAATACTAGTTTTATCCAAGTCTACAGGGCCGTATAGCACATGATGTGTACAGTTACTATTTTCATCCATGTTAGTAGCTCAAAACAGAGTAGACTGCCTGGACGATCCGCAAACTAGTCCAATGACAGCCGTTAGAAGCCCGACGGCAAGCCAGGGGTTGTTGAAGTACTTCCGCATCAGCCACGCCATCCACCTCTACGGGTTGCTCATGAAACGCTTCTCCAGCTTGCAGCATGTCTCCCATAGATAGTTGCAACGACGGTCATTGGGATCAAACATAATACCCTTGCATAGGTCGGCGAAGCATCTGGCAACCTCATCATTATTGCCGTGGCCATGCACGATGATGCCTCTCTTCGTCAACAGCTCGACGTCCTTTGTGGTGCAGGCCAATTGGGACATAAACACACAGTACGCTGTAACATGGCTCCTGACCGTCTCCCGGTTCCGCTGCTCCAGCTCCATCAAGTTGCGCAGCAGGCGCCATGTCTCAGCGTCCATGACCAAGCAGGGGACCTCCAGCGTGCCACTGCTGCTGCTCAGCTTCACGTCGAGGATGCACCGTGTGAGCCTGTTCTCGCTCATGTCTCGACGCTTGAACATCACCCCGGTGAAGTAGTACTCGGTCACAGAGCGCCGCCGGCGCACGGGCTCGGGGTCCAAGCCATTGGCTGGTGCAGCAGGAGAGATCAACGGTGCGACATGCTTCAAGTGGATATGAAGAAGATGGAGAAGATTGCCTGGCACTGTAAGACGTAAGATTTTGGGGGAACTAGCTCAACCCTTCATGGGGCGGCCTATCACATATATATAATGGTGACATACAAGTCCTATATCAATACGGTATGGATTACATAGTTGGGCTACAATACAAAGTCTAACACCCTCCCTCAAACTCAACTCACTCCTGAAGCATCTAGAAGGTTGAGATTGCGCCTACAGACCTCAAACATGGGAGAAGGTAGAGGCTTGGTGAAGATTTCTGCGAATTGATCTTTTGAAGAGATAAACCTGACTTCTAGTAACTTCTGTGCAACACGTTCCCTCACAAAATCATAGTCAATCTCACTGTGTTTAGTTCATGCATGGAAAACCGGGTTTGATGACAGAAATGTAGCACCGATGTTGTCGCACCAAAGGACCGAAGGATGTGGTTGAGAAACTCCGAGCTCCCGAACTGGGGACTCAATCCATATAAGTTCGGCAGTCGCATTGGCAACCGACTTGTACTTGGCTTCTGTGCTGCTACGGGAAACAGTGGCTTGCTTGTGTGCACTACAGGCGATCAAATTAGGACCCAAAAACACAACATATCCCCCTATAGATCGCCTGTTATTTGGACACCCAGCCCAATTAGCATCTGAGAATGCAGAAAGAACTCAGGAGGAACTGAGGCGCAGGTGGAGACCATAGGAGACAGTGAGACGCATATAACGCAGTATGTGCTTCACAGCAGACCAGTGCACATCAGTAGGCGCATGAAGATACTGACACACCCCGTTAACAGCAAAAGAGAGATCAGGACACGTGATCACCAGATACTGCAGTCCACCAACAATATTTCTGTACCCAGTCGCATCCTCAGGAGATAGAAGAGCACCATCTGTAGCTGAAAGTTTGTCGGTGGAAGACATGGGCGTAGGAGATGTCTTGCACTTGAGCATTCCAGCACGGCGCAAGAGATCAAGAGAGTACTTCTTCTGGGTGAGAGCCAAACTGCCACGAGACTGATGAGCGACTTCAATACGTAGGAAGAAGTGAAGTTGTCCCAAATCCTGAACTGCAAAATCTCTGCCAAGCACACTCACAAGGGCATCAGCAGCCGTCGGAGAGGAGCTGACCAGGACAATGTCATCCACGTACACAAGTAAGTACATGGTCACACTCGGTCACTGAAACAAGAACAGTGAAGTGTCAGCCGTCGAAGGAATGAAGCCATGAGTATGCAGAGCTGAAGCCAGGCGAGCATGCCATGCATGAGGCGCCTACTTTAGTCCATAGAGAGCCTTCATCAGGCGACAGAGATGATAATGCTGAGTGTGATCGACAAATCTAGGTGGCTGCCGCATGTAAACCTCTTCTTCAAGCAATCCATGAAGAAAACCATTCTGCACATCAAGCTAGCGGAGAGACCATCCATGAGAAACTGCCAAAGACAGAAGAAGCCGAATAGTGGTAGGCTTGACAACTGGGCTGAATGTATCCTCATAATCTAGTCCATGACGTTGTTTAAAACCCTTAGCCACAAGACACGCTTTGTAGCGCTCAATGGAACCATCTGCATGTTTCTTCACCTTGAAAACCAACTTTGAATCAATGATGTTGATGCGAGGCGGAGGGGGAACAGGTGTCCAGCTCTCATTCTGCAGTTACCTTATGGCTTTGATCAATTGGGGTTGAAGCAGCTCAACAAGCCAGCATGCCAACATCAGAGAGGAGGTCCAGAGTATACTTTCTTTGAGAAAGAGCTATTCCTTTTCCAGACCTGGCCACCTTCTATGCCAAGGAAATACTTGAGTCGGCCAAGATATTGAACTTCAATGGTTTTACTCAGACACCCCTTTAGCCTGGCTATCTCTATGTCATCATCACCGGTGGTAATGGTATCAGTTAAATGATACCATTTAAATGATGAAGATTCTACTACGAGCTACCGCCCGAATGAACCACTCCTAATAGTCATCGTGCTCCGAAGGCACCAAGGCAAATGGCACTGGTTCTGAAAGCAACATGTAGGAAAAACTATATATATATACACATGTGTATGTGTGAATAATGGTGTGGTTGTGAGACATTCGATTATATATATATATATATATATATATATATATATATATATATATATCATCGGTTTTACGAGAAATTCTATTTATATATATGCATAACGTGTGCAATATGTAGTATCGTATAATACCAGCAAACGAAAAAAAATTAAATGGAAAACACAAAATTAAAGAAAAAATAAATAATACAACCAAAACCCCCCAAAAATTTTAGTACCGGTTGGTGTTACCAATCGGTACTAAAGGTCTCCCCACACCCGGCCCTGGCTCGTGCCACGTGGTGGCCCTTTAGCGGCGGTTCGTGCAGAACCGGTACACAGAACCGGCACTAAAGGCCCTTACGAACCGGTGCTATAGCCTGGTTCGGCACTAGTGTCTCTTTGAAAATATTATGATAAATTAATGTGTGATGGCACATGTGATTGAACTATATTTGATCAGTTTTAATTTACGGACTGAGAAAGCTACTACGTACTAGGATTCACCCATGATAGGGCGCAAGGTTGCGTGTCTACAAGAAAGGAAGAACAGTTTCAAGTGACCTGCTTGTAGTCGTTTGTAATGGTTCGCTTCCCGCATCGCCATCCCTTAGAGGGCACCGGCCATCGGAGAAAAGAGTATTAGCTACTTGGCTTCTTTGGCTCCTTGCCAACGAGGCTGGTTGGTCCATTCATGAATCAGATTCATCGATTCATCTTGCTACCTTCTGTGACTTACTGTAGTTGATGGGAGGCCCGCTAAACTTCAATTTGTCTACACGCTGACGCATCACGTCATTGATTCATCTTGAAACTACAGCTCGCTCCTAGAGAAACGGCAGATAGAAGAAAATAGGAACAAATATTTGGTGCTGTTGCATTCATCACCGGTGTTGTAGTTTTTTTGAACCGGGCATCACCCCTTTTCATTGCTGCAACATAACGAAAATACAACCTTTGTCCAGAGAATGAAACGGGAAAGATGGAATCGAGTTCAAGCATCGCCGGGAAATTAAACCCACCATGAGCACTCCCCATCAAGATTACTAACTATGGGGCGAAAACCCGACGACACTATAAATTTACGACACACTAGCAAAAGGACTGTCTAGATCAGACCACAAGCAACACTGCTCATAACAGAGCAACAGGAAAATAATGCCCTCACGCAGGAGGAGCTAGCCAAAATGGTCACGAAGCAGAGAAGTAGCGAATCCTCCATCAGCAGGCCCCCTCATCTTGGTATGCAGCAATGCAGATCCTCATCAGACGAGAAGTGTTGTTCTTCAGCATGATCCCCCAGCCCTCAGGTCCACCGCATCCTCCTGTTTCATCATGCCTGCCCAGTAACAGAGAAGAGCACATGCAGAGAAGATGCATTCAAAAGGAGACTTGAGGGGAATATGTTCAAAAGTAACTCTATTACGATAGGTCCATATCGCCCATCAGATTGCTGCAATGCCGGCTGTATAAAAGTCCTTTCCCCCGGGAAAAAAAGTATAGCACCACACATACGCCTGCCATATGTTGTCAGGGCATAACTCGGTGCCAAACAAGCACCCACAACTCTCCATGTCATCCTGGCAACAGGGCACGAACAAAATAAGTGCTGGGGCGTCTCTCTTTCCTGGCAAAATGAACATTTAGGCTCTCCTTTCCACCCCCCGATGCTTCATCACATCTCTGGTCAGCACCGCATCCTGCGACAATTGCCACATGAAAATCTGTATTTTCAAAGGAAAGCGAGCTTTCCAGATCCATCGATAGTTACAGCCTGAGATGTTTCTTTCCAGAAAAGAGTATATAGATTTAGTAGTAAAATAGGGTTTAGGCCCCAAACCCCACTTGATACTGTCAGTCTCCATGGAGACACAAGCTTTTTTAACAGCCGAAATCACCTTTTCCATTGTTCATTGAGCTCATGGTTCAGTCTCCTTCGAAAGAAGCATACATGATCAGCTTCCAGACAATCTTTTGCATTACAGCTAGGATAATTGCAGATGGAGAACAACCGAGGAAATTGTTCAGCAAAAGGTATCTGATCACCAATAGGATCTACCCATAACCTGGCAATATCGCCAGATTGAATGATCACTTGCCTACCAACAAGCATGGGGAATCGTTGATTTTTCCTTTGACAGAAGCTATTATTTCCCTGCTGAAGTACTTAGCCTTGACAATATCTTGCCAAAGTCCTTTTTTCATTTCAAGTTTCCACCACCATTTAGCAAGAAGGCATAGATTCTGCCTGTGGAGATCTTTAACCCCCAAGCCCCCTTTGTCCTTGGATCTACAGATCCTGGACCATTTAACTAGATAGTATCGTTTTTTATTCAAAGTAACTTGCCAAAAAAAATCTCCTTCTTGTTCGCACACGAACACGTCACCGTGTACCTCCAACGCCGAGGTTGATGCACCGCAGCTCACGTCGAAGGAGACCCGCCGGAAGCGCGGTACGCAAGACAATCTGGCGGGCTGTTTTGCAGACCCGAAACACCACACGCCTGGGAGGGACCCCGTCAGGGCGTGCGGCGGCTATGGGCTGCCCTTGGTCGACCCGATCGCCCCTAGGGTGTCGAGGTTCGCCGCCCTGCAACAAGAAGAACAGACGAAGAACGAGAAGAAGAAGAACTAGGGTTAAGGAGAAAAGATAAAAGATAAAAGGTGGTAGATGATTTGTTCGATTGTGTGTTGTTAAATCGGCCGTCACCCCTTAGTTAGGAAAAGAATTATATGAGACCAGGTCTCACGGGTTAGCAGGTGAGACCTCTCCTGATGGATGACACGTGGCATTCACAAATCACAAAGCATCCACCCCACCCCCACCTGAAATTAGGGGGGAGAGATTAGATGCTTTGTGATTTATGAATGCCACGTGTCATCCATCAGGGCGGGTCTCACCTGCTAACCGTGAGACCTGGTCTCATATAATTTTTCCCCTTAGCTATATAAGAGGCGGCTGGACTTCCCGTGCTGGATTCACGTCCAAAACCCTAGTCAAATTTGGATTGGTTTTGTCCGAACTTTCCAAAAATGTTCGGTTTAAACTGGCTGCACCTTGCGGGTCTTTTTTGTGGTGGTAAACGACCTCGGATGGAAACGAGTCCAAAAGCATGACCGTTTCGACGAGACGAATAACTTTCGTGTTGAACGTTTTTCGATAAAAGGTAATCTTGAGGGTCATATAGCTCGCACAAAACATCTGTTTGCTCGCGCTACCCATCAGATATGGCGTCTGGTGGGGCGCGCCATATGTTGCCTCCTGACAGGGCTGCATTCCGATAGTTTTAACTTTTGCATACGAACTCAGATTGAGATGAGTTTTATATCAAAATCGATCGTTTTGATGAGACGAAGACAATTTGTGTAGATCATTTTTCCATAAGAGGCCGTCCTGGGGTGTAATCAGCCGAATAGTGTTCTGAATACAAAATCTCAGTACTTCAAACACAACTTCGGCCTTAGAGAGGAGTTAGGATGGCTATGACCCAAATATCAAAGTTTCACTTTTTGATGATACGGAACTTCCTCACTTTGAGCACTTTTCCATTTGAGGTGATCTTAATTGTGTTTTTGACCATGCCAAAATCCGGTGTCAACACATGCCCCCCTGTTTTTCGGCAAAGCTTGTGTGCCGAAAAATAACTCACATATAACTTTTTCTAAGGACGATGTCAACACTCCATCGGCCATTTTGCATGTTCTTAAGACGATAAGTATATATCGGCCATTGCTTGTTTGAACCTCTTAATGCAAACTTGGGTGAAAACTTCTCAGCTTCTATAACAATCCGGTGATAAGGTTCCATAGATCAAAACCATCCTCCGAACCATATTATTCACCCTTTCGCTAGGATTTTGCAGATAATCAAGAATGAACTTCCTCCAATGCTTACTTCGCCTGCATAAAAGTTTCATTAGTGGCCGA
This sequence comes from Aegilops bicornis, assembly GCA_021605145.1. Classification (NCBI taxonomy): domain Eukaryota; kingdom Viridiplantae; phylum Streptophyta; class Magnoliopsida; order Poales; family Poaceae; genus Aegilops; species Aegilops bicornis. Next base: position 832,996,635 of record CM038671.1, on the reverse strand, counting down.
AGCGGTGGGCTTCGGCTCGGCCTTACCTATGTTGACAAGACCTAGCATCGGCTACTGATAGAAATACAATACACCATGGATAACATAGTAGCTGGATGCTTGTTGTGCCAAGTCTTTCAAATTATCATGTCTAGATATATGAACAATTTTAAAGCAACCGAAGGTAAATCTTGCATCTAGTCGTACCAAAAGATAAACTATAAGTGATTCGTCAAAACATTGATAACCCTTGGATATTTGTTTCACTACTAATAACGAGTCACCGGAAGCCTCAATATGTATAGCACCTATAGCAAGGCAAAGCTCCAATCCGAATAACAATGCATATTCGGCTTCGATCATTGTGCAAAAAATATTTTAAGTGGCATGAGGCTTCACAAAATAGCTCCATATGGAGATAAATAAACAACACCAACACCTTGGCCATTGCCACAAATTTAACTGTCGAAAATAATCTCCATAGTACTAGAAAGACAAGGGAATATCAATGAACATGTACCTTATTTTGGCCTCCAATTGAACTAAGGACGATGTTAGGATACTACATCAGCCATGCTTTGACATATTCTTAGGGCGATAGATAAATATCGGCCATTAACATAAGGTCCATGTAGAATTCATTCACCAAATCACGTATAGCCGAAATAAACAAATGAAATAGCAATCAAATATTTCGGCCCTTTGGATTAGCAAGAAAAAATGTAGCTAATAAAATGTATAGAGATTTGGTAATGCCCTCTCATGATGTAGAACATTATGTCGCTTCCATGCATCAAAATAAATCCAGGGAGGGTAATTGATCATACCTGATGATGAATTCCATGGCAAAGGCATCAATGGTATGGTTGAAGAATATGGATGATGTGCTAACCGAAGATTTTAATGTTGTGATCGCACCTTCGGCTTAATTGTTTCTTGCTTTCTTTCTTTGCCTTCTTCACTTTTATTGTACTTGTTGCAATAGAAACATGCACATCACTTTTGTTTTGATTGATCTTCTTGGGAACCCATGCCATGTTATTCTTTCTCAGCTCTTGTCCACTAAGATTTTGTAATTCCTTCTTTTGCCAATATGATAAGCCGAGTGGGCATCTTGGCTGCGATTCTATTTTGACCAATGGCAATTCTTTTTTGGCCTTGTGCACTCTCAACTTCTTCTCTTCAGATTTGGCACTTTGACTCTCAATAATTGATCGCTTCATTTGTGGCCTTTAGCCAATGTCAACATTTTAATTGGCTCTTTTTTTCATTTGAGATCAATTGTGAAGTAGCACTCTTACGACCATCTCTTTTAACATGGTACACTTGTTTGACCACCTCTTTCTTCTTCTTCGAGCTCCGGACCGATTCCTTATGATTGAAACGGTCTTTAACATATGATTGTTCAAATGTTGATCTTCTTGGAGATGCATAATATTGGTGAGATGGTCTAAAATAAGATGGAGACTGTGCCCTTGTATCATACTTGTCCCGTGATGGATATGGACCTACATGAGCATAGGGATGCATCCACGGCATTGGCACTTGCGGCCCAAAATAAGGATATGAATATGTTGCATTAAAATGCTCACTTTGCCAATACCGATCCTCATATTTGCGCCTTAGGGGTGATCTTGGTTTCTTTGCATGATTTGTCCGATAAGCATTCTTCTCTTCACTCTTCTTTTGATATTTATCCAGTAGTTCAGTGAAGGTGATTTTTGATCTGTTATACTTGCGATTATTCACTAGTAGAAAAAGGGTCATTTGTCCCGGTTCGTGAGGGCCTTCTGTCCCGGTTTAGGAACCGGGACTAAAAGGTCGTTACTAATTCCCTTGGCCTTTAGTCCCGGTTCTTACACGAACCTGGACAGATGGGCCTCCACGTGGCCGTTGCGGCCAGCCCAGGCAGGGGGGCCTTTGGTCCCGGTTGGTGACACAAACCGGGACCAAAAGGCATCCACGCGTTAGCAGCTAGCTGGAGCTGATATTTTTTTTTGAAAGGGGCTGGTTTAGGAGTTTTGGGGGTTAATTTAGGTTGTTATTAGCTAGCTATTAGAGAGAAGTGTCCTCTCTTATATATCCGTGCTTGGTTTACCAGCGCTACTGCTATGCCTAAACATGGCTTAGATTGAAGTGAAGGAAACATGTGGTACATGTCGAAAGTAATACTAATCCTAACTTGATCAAGTTTGGATTGTACTACTTTCGATATGCACCACATGCATGCTACCTTCACTTCAATCCAATCCATGTTCATTTCACCCTCTGATATATAATAACTCTTCATGCTCGCATCATGCATCATCATATATAATAACAAGTCCTACTAATCATGCATCATCATACAACTTCTACTCGTTATTAATAACAAGTCATACGATCATCGTCCTCATAGTCATCGAACCAACCCTACTTAATTGTACTTAGCACATGACCATCAGCATTAGGTAGGACCTAAATACCCTTAAGGTAAAATAGCATAAAACAATATAGACCCTGACTCTCCATTATGGAGAATGGAGATCATCCTGTCTCCAATTCTTGCGCTTCGCTTCCTTTTGCTTCCAATAACCTCCTTATGACTGTCCATACATTTTTTCCATTCTTTGATTGTCATGTCTCCACTTCTTAGGATGACCTGGTTGTATGTTCAAAACATCAAGGCGGCCATGCTGATACATCAGATGAGGCACACAATCATTTGGGATTATCTGTTGAAAAACATAGTAATAACTTCATAGTTAGCAATGATGTACTAGTTTTAGAAGTATGCAAAAGATGCACGGATGTCGTAATAGTAAAAAAATCTTACTAGGGTATCTCCATGGTAGTTACCGTAGTTCAGCACGTGCACTAGTGGCACGTATTGACCATAATATTGAGGAGTTCGATTGTAGATATTGTAATTCTCAAGATCAGTACAAAATGCGATCAGATGATTTTTCTCCTAATAAGTTAATTCGGAGCCATCGGGTAGTGGGTTTTGTCTACCATCTTCCGCACATTCTTTGAAGAATGAAAATAAGCTGTCAACTATTTTGAAATAAACAATATAAATTACTTAATAACTATGTTTGAGAAGCTCACATAGGGGAATAATTGGAAGCGTATCAACAAGGACCCAAATGTCCATATTGTCTTGCTCGATTTTAGGATCACCAAGATCCATGGTGACAAGCATACCCTCATCAAAACCATACATCTTGCAAAGTGCTTCCCAATTTTTGCAACCAAAATGGGGTACACTCTCAGAATTGTACAACTTTACTTCAAAATCCACACCATGATGGGTCCTTAGGTGAATTTTCTTTGTTTCCAAACTTTCATGGTCTTCAAAACCCATCCTCTCCAAGACATAGCGTCTTGCATAGCATGGGATAAGCTAGTCGAATTGGAAAAGATGAAAAGTACACGTTGAAATAGTTGAAGTCGTGCTTAATTCCGGGAAAAAAAAACTCTTGTCGTCGTTGCGTACCGTTTCAACATCGAAGGTCTCCTCGAGCTTAATGCTGAAGCACCGATCTTCGTCCAGCTCAAGGAACCTGTCGCACATACCTCGGTTGTCGTGGCACCAGTTGCACTCCCCCGGGCGGTTTTCGTCGTCCGAGTACGACATTTCCTATGTTCATAATTAAAATATTAAACTTGTACAATTAAATATATGTGCTAGAAAACCTAAATCAGATCATTATTATCCATCACGGGTTGACTATCGGTCTGTCGAGCCTTTTCTTGAAAACTCTCAGCTCACGTGGTGTACATATTCGACCGTCGGTGATGGTAGCTCCTCCTTTCATTCCTGAGTGCATTACACCAAATTGTCTAGCACACCGGAATGAAGGAGAAGCTACCCACACGACAACAGTTGGGATTCTTCGTCCTCTCATATATATATATATATATATATGTATATATATATATATATATATATATATATATATATATATATATATGGTTGGAGACTCTCCCTCACTGATTCCTCTCTGACATTTGCGACCGTCGGTGATGGTAGCTCCTCCTTTCGTTCCCGAGTGCATTACACAAAATTGTGTCTAGCACACGGGAATGAAGGAGAAGCTACCCCCATGACAACAGTCGGGATTCTTCGTCCTCTCATATATGGTGGAGACTCGACAGACTTAAAGTCAACCCGAGGACTCATATTATAGGACTCATATTGACATGGAGATTTGGCTGGTCTCACCTCGAGGTCGGAGGGGGGTCGGTGACGGGGACGAAGACGCGGATGATGGAGGGGGCTCCTAGATTTCTGTAAAAAAAACCTATAAGATATCAAGTAATCAAATGCATACGCCTTGCATAGTGCTCTCCAATTTTAGCATTCAAAGTAGGAGTACTTTTCCAATTTGAGCATTCAATAAGCAAAACCAAATCATAAAATAAAGTAGTATTCAAATTAGCACGCATTCAATTATAAGAAAAACTACATCATCTCTTGTGTCCGTACATCGTCGAATATTATCACTAATACTCCTCGAATACTATCATACATATAGCATCGCTAATACATCTAGAACTGTAGCGCCCGACGGGTATCGTCGCGGGCGGTGGACACCCAAAGAGAAGGAACTCTCACAGGATCATAGCTCAAGTGAGATCCCTGAAGAACCTACCAGGTATTGTCGAACGTGCCCTCCAACGCAACCATGTAGCGACGGACGTGCTCGTCCTCCTCGCTGACACGGTGACGTACCACCTCCGCGGTGTCCGGAAGCCTCGGCACCGTCACTGGCCCACGCGACCGCCACCAAACAAGGATCGGGTCAACGACGGGCTGGCTCCTCACCAACCTACGCCCCCGGAAGGTAGCACCTCCCAATACCAGCCCAGCGGAGCCTAGTCCCGGACATGGACCCTCTGATCAAGCCGGCCTCCTTCGCCGAGTCGACGACGAGGATGCGGGATATGCATCGTCGATGCCGATGCGGGAATAATTGCTTGAACTAAAAAAATAAACTATTTCTATTAATTTTCTTGCTAAAAATAAACTACTTCTATAGTAAAATAAAGTAGTCTTACTAAATAACCTAGTTCAACTACTTAGCACTTATTATAAATAAAAATAAAGTAGTACTTACTAAAAATAAACTACGTACTTCTATATATAGTAAAATAAACTAGTTTTATTTAGTCAACTAGTTCAACTACTACGCACTTACTATATATAAATAAAATAAAGTAGTACTTACTAAAAATAAACTAGTTTAACTAGTTCTATTATTTTTCTAACTAATTATATTAAACACTTTCTCTTCTTATTTTCCTATTTCCACTCCTGCTTTTTCTTCTAGACATGAACATATACATAAATGACTTTGATCATACACAATTTTCCTATACATACACAATATGAACATATACATAAATTGAGAAAGAAAATTCTATGAACAAAAAAATCATTAAAATTCTATGAACAAAATTACAACAGAAAAAAAATCATAAAAATTCTATGAACAGTAAAAAAATCATAAAAAATTGACATATTCTTTGCATATATATGAACATACAAACATTTGCATATTCAACAATAATATCACCAAAAAAATCTATGAACAGAAAAAAATTCTAACATAATATGAACAAATTACAACAACTCAATTAACTACACATCTAAATTAGGAAAATTCATATATATGAGCTCACTGTGCAAGGGGGCGGCGACGAGGAGGTAGGGCACGTGGATGGCGACGGTGAGGGGCGCGGCGACGAGCGACAAGCGAGCAGCGGCAGCGTGACGGTGAGGCGCGACTACAGGCGACGAGGAGGCAGGGCAGCGGCGTCGGCAGGCGGGCGGCGGCAGGCGTCTGGGCGGGCGGCGTCGAGGGCAGGCGGCGGCAACAGCGGCAGCGAGGCGAAGGGCAACTGGCGGCGGCGTCAGGCGATGAAGACGAACTTAATGAAAATTTTCATAAGTGCTAGTTATATAGACGAAGTATTGGTCCTGGTTCGTGATAGCAACCGGGATGAATGCCTCCTTTAGTCCCGGTTGGTGCCACCAACTGGGACCAAAGGCCTGTTTTCAGCAGCCCAAAGGGCGGGAAGCAGAGGCCTTTCGTCCCGGTTGGTGGCACCAACTGGTATTAAAGGGTGGCATTGGTCCAGGTTGGTGCTACGAACCGGTACCAATGCCCCCCTTTAGTCCCGGTTGGTGCCACCAACCGGGACCAAAGGCCTTGCACAGCGGCGTGGTGGTGGGAGTTTAGTCCCACCTCGCTAGCTGAGAGAGAGCCGCACCTGTTTATAAGGTGCGGTGCGCCTGAGCTATCGAGCTCCTTTCTAAAGCAGGCTTATGGGCGTAACCTCTCTGTACATGCATGTGGGCCTACTGGGCCTTCTGCGGGCCTGAATCCTGGCCCATGGATGGGTTTCTAGTCGTATTCAGGCCATGGTGGCCCAGTAGGTGGCATAATTTTAATTTTTTCCCTTTTTTTTGTTTTCTTTTTTGCTTTACTTATTTTGTTTTGTTATACTTATGTATTTATTTTGTTTTATTTTGTTTCTAATAACTTATGTATTTTACTTTATGATAATTCTTTTTGCTATTAAAGTTTCTAACAAAAAAAGTTCTTTATGAAAAATCTTTTTGCTTTTAATGATTTTGAATAGAAAATACTTTGATAATTTTAGTTGCATCAATTTTATATAATTTTAGTTTCAATAATACTAGAGGTTGCTTATAATGTTTAGAACAGAAAATACTTTGATAATTTTAGTTTCATAAATTTTATTTATGTTATTAAAGTTTATTTTATTTTATTTTATTTTGTTTCTACTTATATATTTTATTAAAGTTTATATTATTTTGTTTCTAATTACTTATTTATTTTATTTTATTATAATTCTTTTCGCTATTAAAGTTTGTAACAAAAAAGCTCTTTATGAAAATTCTTTTTGCTTTTAATGATTTTGAACAGAAAATGAACTCTGAAAAGGTTGAAAGTTGGCACAGTATCATCATTTAATCCACATAGCATGTGCAAGAAAGTTGAGAGGGTTACGGCAAAAACTGGATGCACTTCGTGTACAAAACGGACAATCTCTTTCGAAGTATCGGGATTTCATACGGAAACTTGTATGTTACAACAGGCATTTCAAATGAACTACGAAAAGGTTGAAAGTTGGCATGGTATCATCATAATAGTTGTGGAGAAAGTCTTCACTTTTTCTGCGCTTATGTCCTTTCCTTATTGCGCCATAACCATGGATAATCTTCATCATTTATCAGGATGCTTGGGTCAGCCTTGACTTTGAAGGGAGGAATTTCATGAAACTTTTCATAATCTTCGGACATGTCTGTCTTGCCCTCCACTCCCACAATATCCCTTTTTCCTGAAAGAACTATGTGGCGCTTTGGCTCATTGTATGATGTATTCGCTTCCTTATCTTTTCTTTTTCTCGGTTTGGTAAACATGTCCTTCACATAGATAACCTGTGACACATCATTGGCTAGGACGAACGGTTTGTCAGTGTACCCAAGATTGTTCAGATCGACTGTTGTCATTCCGTACTGTGGGTCTACCTGTACTCCGCCTCCTAACAGATTGACCCATTTGCACTTAAACAAAGGGACCTTAAAATCATGTCCGTAGTCAAGTTCCCATATGTCCACTATGTAACCATAATATGTGTCATTTCCCCTCTCGGTTGCCTCATCAAAGCGGACACCGCTATTTTGGTTGGTGCTCTTTTGATCTTGGGCGATCGTGTAAAATGTATTCCCATTTATCTCGTATCCTTTGTAAGTCAATACAGTCGAAGATGGTCCCCTGGACAACGAGTACAGCTCATCACAAACAGTGTTGTCACCTCTGAGACGTGTTTCCAACCAACTGCTGAAAGTCCTGATGTGTTCACATGTAATCCAGTCGTCGCATGATAAACCACAAGTATAGGGGATCGCAACAGTTTTCGAGGGTAGAGTATTCAACCCAAATTTATTGATTCGACACAAGGGGAGCCAAAGAATATTCTCAAGTATTAGCAGCTGAGTTGTCAATTCAACCACACCTGGAAACTTAGTATCTGCAGCAAAGTGTTTAGTAGCAAAGTAATATGATAGTGGTGGTAACAGTAACAAAAGTAAAGACAGCAAAAGTAATGTTTTTGGTATTTTGTAGTGATTGTAACAGTAGCAACGGAAAAGTAAATAAGCGAGAACCAGTATATGGAAAACTCGTAGGCACCGGATCAGCGATGGATAATTATGTCGGATGTGGTTCATCATGAAACAGTCATAACATAGGGTGACACAGAACTAGCTCCAATTCATCAATGTAATGTAGGCATGTATTCCGAATATAGTCATACGTGCTTATGGAAAAGAACTTGCATGACATCTTTTGTCCTACCCTCCCGTGGCAGCGGGGTCCTATTGGAAACTAAGGGATATTAAGGCCTCCTTTTAATAGAGAACCGGAACAAAGCATTAGCACATAGTGAATACATGAAATCCTCAAACTATGTTCATCACCGGGAGTGGTTCCGATTATTGTCACTTCAGGGTTGCCGGATCATAACACATAGTAGGTGACTATAGACTTGCAAGATAGGATCAAGAACTCACTTATATTCATGAAAACATAATAGGTTCAGATCTGAAATCATGGCACTCGGGCCCTAGTGACAAGCATTAAGCATAGCAAAGTCATAGCAACATCAATCTCAGGACATAGTGGATACTAGGGATCAAACCCTAACAAAACTAACTTGATTACATGATAAATCTCATCCAACCCATCACCGTCCAGCAAGCCTACGATGGAATTACTCACGCACGGCGGTGAGCATCATGAAATTGGTGATGGAGGATGGTTGATGATGACGATGGCGACGAATCCCCCTCTTCGGAGCCCCGAACGGACTCCAGATCAGCCCTCCCGAGAGAGATTAGGGCTTGGCGGTGGCTCCGTATCGTAAAACACGATGATTTCTTCTCTCTGTTTTTTTCTCCCCGAAAGCCAATACATGGAGTTGGAGTTGGCGTCGGAGGGCCACCAGTGGGCCCACGAGGTAGGGGGGCGCGCCTAGGGGGGGTGCTCCCCCCACCCTCGTGGACAAGGTGTGGGCCCCCTGGTCTTCATCTTTAGCGAGGATTTTTTATTATTTATCCTAAGATATTCCGTGGAGTTTCAGGTCATTCCGAGAACTTTTATTTTCTGCACATAAAACAACACCGTGGCAATTCTGCTGAAAACAGCGTCGATCCGGGTTAGTTCCATTCAAATCATACAAGTTAGAGTCCAAAACAAGGAAAAAGTGTTTGGAAAAGTAGATCTGACGGAGACGTATCAACTCCCCAAGCTTAAACCCTTGCTTGTCCTCAAGCAATTCAGTTGACAAACTGAAAGAGAAAAAGAAAAACTTTGACAAACTCTGTTTGCTCTTGTTGTTGTAAACATGAAAAGCCAGCATTCAAGTTTCAGCAATTATTATGAACTAACCATACTCACAATAACATGTAGGTCTCACAATTACTCATATCAATGGCATAATCAGCTAACGAGCTATAATAACAAAACTCGGATGACAACACTTTCTCAAAATAATCATAACATGATATAACAAAATGGTATCTCGCTAGCCCTTTCTGAGACCGCAAAACATAAATGCAGAGCACCTTCAAAGATCAAGGACTGACTAAACATTGTAATTCATGGTAAAAGAGATCCAGTCAAGTCATACCCAATGTAAACCAATTATAATGAATGCAAACAACAGTGTGCTCTCCAGCGGGTGCTTTTTAATAAGAAGGGTGATGACTCAACATAAAAGTAAATAGATAGGCCCTTCGCAGAGGGAAGCAGGGATTTGTAGAGGTGCCAGAGCTCGGTTTTAAAATAGAGATTGAATAACATTTTGAGCGGCATACTTTTGCTGTCAAAGCAACAACTATGAGATGACGATATCTTCCATGCTAAACAAATTATAGGTGGTTCCCAAACAGAATGGTAAAGTTTATACTCCCCCTCCTCCACATGCATCAATCTATGGCTTGCTCGAAACAACGAGTGCCTCCAACATTCAACGGGTCCCGGGGGGAGTTTTGTTTGCAATTATTTTGATTTAGTTTGCATAAGCATGGGACTGGGCATCCCTGTGACCAGCCATTTTCTCGTGAATGGGGAGCGGAGTCCACTCCTATTGAGAATAACCGCCTAACATGGAAGATAAGGACAGCCCTAGTTGAAACATGAGCTGCTTGAGCATACAAAACAGAATTTCATTTGAAGGTTTGGTTTTTGGCACATACAAATTTACTTGGAACGGCAGGTAAATACCGCATATAGGTAGGTATAGTGGACTCATATGGAACAACTTTGGGGTTTAAGGAGTTTGGATGCACAAGCAGTGTTCCCGCTTAGTACAGGTGAAGGCTAGCAAAAGACTGGGAAGCGGCCAACTGGGAGAGCGACAACAGTCGTAAACATGCATTAAAATTAATTCACACCAAGTATAAACATGAGTAGGATATAATCCATCATGAACATAAATATCATGAAGGTTGCGTTGATTTGATTCAACTACATGCGTAAACATGTGCCAAGTCGAGTCACTCAATTCATTTAAAGGAGGATACCATCCAATCATACCACATCATAATCATTCTAATAGCATGTTGGCACGCAAGGTAAACCATTATAACTCATAGCTAATCAAGCATGGCACAAGCAACTATAATCTCTAAATGCCATTGCAAATATGCTTACTTCATAATAGCTAACTCAGGAACGATGAATCATCATATTTACAAAAACAAGAGAGGTCGAGTTCATACCAGCTTTTCTCATCCCAATAAGTCCATCATATATAATCATTATTGCCTTTCACTTGCACAACCGAACGATGTGAATAATAGTAGGAGTGCACATGCATTGGACTAAGCTGGAATCTGCAAGCATTCAATAAACAGGAGAAGACAAGTAATATGGGCTCTAAGTTAAATAAACAATCATGCATATAAGAGCCTCTTCAACAATTTAATCATGGTCTTCTCCTACTGACCCCCAAAGAAAAGAAAAGAAAAAAAATAAAAACTATTTACACGGGAAAGCTCCCAACAAGCAAAAGAAGAACTGGAAATATTTTTGGGTTTAACTTTTTAATTACTACAACAAAGAAATAAACTACTACTATTTTTTTGTTTTTCTTAAGGTTTAATAAACACACAAAAAGAAAGCAGGAAAAAGAAAATAAACTAGCATGGATATTACAGTGAAAAAGTATGAACACCGACATCTAGCAATGAGTGTGTGTGAACATAAATGTAATGTCGGTGGGAAATACGTACTCCCCCAAGCTTAGGCTTTTGGCCTAAGTTGGTCTATTGCCAGGAATGGCCTGGCGGATACCCGTAGGTAAAGCTGGGGTCATACTGTGACGCAACGGCTATCGCTGCCTGAGCTGTAGCGTAGCGTCGAGCAGCCTCCGCTCTCCTCTCGTACTCATCTGCCTCCTCTCTGGTAATAATATATCTTCCTTTTGTTTGAAAATCAAAGAAGGCAGGAGCAGGAAGAGCAATATGGACTACATGACGTTTGTTAAAGATTAGTCGATACTGGAGAGGTGGTTCTGTCCTCTCAACAAACTGGTGGTAAACCATAGAATCAAAATTCAAATAAGTAGAGGGTAACTCCATATCACCCTCTCGAATGTCTATCTCAAGAAAATTAGCTAAGCGGGTTGCAAGGAGACGAGTTCTGACAGAGCTGCTTCTAGAGAGGAGGCTAAGTTGGAGCAACTGGTGGAAGACTCGAACACTCCATTGTATGAGGTTTCCAATCCTGAGGTGACCCGCTTGAGTTTCATGCTCCAACTCCTGAAGACGAAAGCTAAAAACAAATGGACCGACACTAGCCTCGATGAGCATCTCAAGTACCTACAGGATGTTCTTCCCGCGGGGAATCTTTGTCCTACTAGTGTTGATGAGGCCAAGAAGATCGTGTGCCCTCTTGATCTGCCATACGTTAGATACCATGCATGCATCAACAATTGCATAATTATCGGAAGGAGCACGCGGAAAAAACAAGATGTCCGGTGTGCAATGCTTCTCGATACAAGAAGGCCAAGAAGAAATGTCCCCAGAAAGTTGTATGGTACTTACCAATCACTCCCCGTCTCCAGCGGTATTTTGTAGATCCCAGGGAAGCAAAGCTAATGTGCTGGCACGCGGAGAGGAAGAAGCCCGACGAAAGAGATTGTCCGTTTTGTACATGAAGTGCATCCAGTTTTTTGCGTAACCCTCTCTACTTTCTCGCACATGCTATGTGGGTAAAATGATGATACCATGCCAACTTGGAACATTTTCAGAGTTCATTTCATATGCTTTTCAATTTCATGGTCTTATAGCTCAAAATAATCAGTAAATGCATGAAAAATAACAAATGAAGTCAGAAAGGGTTGTAAATTGATGATGTGGCTTTGAATTGTGCATTTGAACACAGAAAAACTATGGAGTTCAAATAAGTTCAAGAAAATGAAATCCCTTTGTAATAGACGAGTTTTCGTATGAAACCCTGATGCTTTTATAAAACTCTAATAGCAAAAGGAATCAACTAAAAAGCTTTTATAAACCTCTAGTATTTTTAAACTAAAATTATATAAAATTTATGCAACTAAAGTTATCAACGTATTTTCTGTTCAAAACATGAAAAGCAGAAAGAATTATCATAAAGAATTTTTTGTTAGAAACTTTAGTAGCAAAAAGAATTTTCATAAACATTTTCTGATAGAAACTAAAATAACAAAATCTGTTTTTGAATATAATGATAAAACGCAGTAATATTAAATAGCAGGAAAAAGAATCACTCAAAATATATTTTTATAGTGAAGTTATTCACAAACTTGTGATTCACACAAATTTCAAAGAACTAAAATTTAAACTATTCAAATTTGGAAACTAATGGAGTAACAGAAGATTATAATTATTCTGAGCTAAAAGCAAAAAGAATAAAAAAATAAAGCAAAAATCAAAAGAAAATAAATAATTCAAAAAACAAAAAAATACTGGAAAAAAAAATGCCGCCTAATGGGCCACACGGCCTGCATACGACTAGAAACCCATATGTACATGGGCCAGGATGCAGGCCCGCAAGCCCAATAGGCCCAACATGGCAGTGACAAGGGTAGGCAACTAATGCCTGCATATTAGAGAGGAGCTCAGCACCTGAGTTGCAACACAGCTTATAAATAGGTGTTGAGCTCTCTCACCTAGCGAGGTGGGACTAAACTTCACACCGCACCGCGCCAGCACAAGGCCTTTGGTCCCGGTTGGTGGCGGAGCCACCAACTGGGACTAAAGGTCTTCATTGGTCCCAGTTTGTGGCACCACCGGTACCAATGAAGACCTTTAGTCCCGATTGGTGGCACCAACCGGGACTAAAGGCCACTGCTTCCCGCCCTTTGGGCTGCTGAAAAGAGGCCTTTGGTCCGGGTTGGTGGCACCAACCGGGACTAATGCTCACCTTTAGTCCCGGTTCGTGGCACCAACCGGGACTAAAGGCTTTGCTATATAAGTTCACACTTAGGAAATTTTCACACTCATCTCGCAGTTGTCGCCCCGACGACGCCGAGGACATCGATGCCGCCAGGCTGCACCGACGCCGCCCGCCGCTTCGCTGCCGTCGCCGTCGCTTCCCGCCATCGCCGTTGCCAGCGCCCTCGCCGTCGCCCGCTCCCCTGCCCCGACGAGCGCCGCCCCGGCCCGCCCCCGTCGTCACCGTCACCGTCGCCCCCTACCCCGGGTGCGCGTCCACTGCCCCGTCACCTTCCTCGCCGCCGATCGCGCGCTCCTTCTCACCTTGGTCCGACCGGTGCCATCCCGCATTTTTTTCATATATATATATATATATATATATATATATATATATATATATATATATATATATATATATATATATATATGAACAAAAACAAGCATATAGTATACATGCAAAAAAGCAAGCATATATATATATGATGATTTTTTTATAGAATATGATGTTTTTTTTTCATAGATGATCACATATATGATGTATGCATGGATGTGGATGAAATATGATATTTTTTTGTTCATAGAACATGATGCTTTTTTATTCATAGATTTTTTTTTCATGAGAGAGGCGGGGACGTCGAGGGATCATAGATGTAATTTTTTCAAAATTTTCTATCGTCCATAGACCGATTTTAGACCACGGGAGCACCCCCCCCCCCCCATCGTTGCAAAAGTTGCTAAGTGATATTAATAAGGAAGAAGAAGAAAAAGAAGGATATGAAAAAAGAAAATAAGAAGAGGAAGAAAGAAGAAGAGGAGAGGAAGAAGAGGAGAAATAAATAAAAGAGGAAAAAAGAAAAAGAAGAAGAGGAAAGTAAGAAAGGAATAGAGGAGAAAAAGAAAAATAGAAAATTTTCTAATTTTTTTCTTCTTCTCCTCTATTCCTTTCTTCCTCTCCTTTTTTTGTTATTTTTTTCTTCTATTCCTTTCTTCTTCTCCTCTTTTTATTTCTTCTTTTGTCTTCTTAATTTTTATTGGGTATGTCGTTGACGATATACCCCCTCCCGATAACTTCAACACGAGGGGGGGGGGTCGATATACCCCCCTCCCCGATAACATTATTTTCCCATGTATGTATGTCGCGTCGTTGTCGATATAACCCCCTCCCGGATAACTTCGACATGAGGGGTGGTCGATATATATACCCCCTCTCGACCGTGATAACTTATACCACGGGAGCACCCCCCCCCCCCTCGACCCTCTCGCTCGACCAAAACTCTCGAGGACACCCAAACCCTAGAAAAAAATACGTTGGTCTCCTACCCCCTCCCGCCGCGCCCCTACCCGACAAACTCTCTCGAGGCCACCCAAATATACCAAGTTAAAAGAGCGTTGTCGTCGAGGCCACCCCAAACCACCCTTGAAGCGTTGTCGAGGCCACCCCAAAACCTTGAAGCATTGCCGAGGCCACCCCAAACCCTAGAGAAGCAGCATCGAGGCCACTAATATGATTCCTTATTATGATTATATTAGTTAGCTAGTTCTACGTTTGCCACTAATATATCCAGCTGTCATGTTTGAATAATAATTGCCATGTTGTAAATATTTGCAGAAACTATGGAGCACCCCCGAGACGAAGAAACAGAAGAGATGTTGGGGGACATAATCACAAAAGGAAGTGATCTCGTTGCGTCATTTCTCAACGACACCGATGGTCTGGAACGACAGGGTAGTGAAGAAGAAGGTTATGATTATGATGGCTCCGGTGACCCAATGGCAATACAAGAAGTAGACCATCATGACGGCTCCGGTGACCGAACCGAGTCCGGCCAGGTATATATATTAGTTAAGCCTGTGCTGACTAGCTAATTGATGCATTCATTGTTTTCGTATGTACACATATTAATTAACTATCGTCTTTCTTCTTTTCTCCAGCCCTACGGATCGAACACAACCCGGTAAAAGCGAGGCCGAAGAAAAAGTTGCGCTCAGATGAAAGGTTTGAGATCATAGCAATCGCGCGCGATGGCAAGCCGATTGAACCCATCAGGACAAGGGTGCATTTCGTGCTCAGTGCGGGGTTCTTGTTAGGGACAAGATCCCGATAAGTATCCAGCAATGGTTAAAGACTAAGAAGGAAGACCCTGAGGTGTCTTATGTCTCCGATATGAAGAAAGAAGATCTTTGGACATCACTTAAAGCAAATTTCACCCTACCGCCAGAGGAGGATCCGGAGAAGCCAGTTAAAGAGCAATTGATCAAGTCTCATGCTCTTAAGAAGATGGCAGAACTATTCAGGAGGTGGAAGAATGAGCTGAAAACAGAGTTTGTCGACGAAGATTTGACACCAGAATTCACCGGAAAGTATGAGAAGACCAGAGATCACTGACCCGCATTTGTGGCCCGCAAGACATCGGAAAAAGAGTAAGAAGATGTCAGCGATAAACAAGAAAAATGTTGCGAAGAAGAAGCATCACCATCGCACAGGGTCAGGTGGCTACCTGAAAGCCCGACCTTTGTGGTACAAGGCTGAGAATGACCTGATTTCTAAAGGGGTCGAACCAGAGATATTGAACTGGCCAGACCGTTGCCGGACTTGGTTCTTCGGGGTTGGTGGAACCTTGGACCCTGTAACAGGGAAGTGCGTTTGGACGGAAGAGCAATTGCGAATATCCGTCACAAGGCTTGAGGAGTATATCGAGAAAGCGCAGCAAGGGACGTTCGTCCCAGACAGAGAGAAGGACGAGCTCACAATGGCCCTCGGGAATCCTGAGCACCCTGGACGGACACGAGGCACACCAGGCTCCGTTCCGTGGAAGGCTGGCTTTCCGGACGCAGGGGGTTACAAAACCCAGGAGAGGAGGAAGAAAGTGGAGCATAGCCAACTGCAGGCGCTGCACGAAAGGGTACAAGGGCTAGAGGAACGAGAAGCAGATCGCAGAAAACGACCTGCCGAATCTTCCCCTGAAGCTACCCCGCCATCTCAGCGGAGAAGTAGTATGGCTTCCACCGAGCAGACTCACACTGGTAGAAAACGGAGCTTTAAAACCGGTTTGTAAGGGCCTTTAGTGCCGGTTATGGAACCGGCACTAAAGTGTGGGCACTAAAGCCCCCCCCCCCTTTAGTACCGGTTCGGCGCGAACCGGCGCTAAAGTGCCACCACGTGGCGTGAGCTCGCGCCCTAGTATGGGGGACCTTTAGTACCGGTTGGTGTTACCAATCGGTACTAAAGGTTTTATTTTTTGAATTTTTTTTGAAAATTTTTGAAAAAAAAATTGATTTTTTTTCGATTTTTAATTTTTCTGAATTATTTGATGATTTAGTCTATAATCACCACTCTTAACTGCTCAAGTGTGGATCACTCATTCCAAATCATCTAACTTCCCGATCCCGACCGGTCACCCATCCCTCTCACTACTCCAGCCCGAGCACGCTTAACTTTCGGGTTCTATTCTCCTTCGTTTCCGAGTCTGCACTTGTTGTTTTCCTGACAATAGTAAGATGTCAATCCTATTAACCCTCAGGAGTTTAGCTTGAGCATGAAGTCACACATTTCACCGTTTGAGTTTGAAACTATTATTATAAAAAAAACAGTAATTATTTAGTAACGCTAATATTTCTTCAATAAGTTTGACCATAGTTTGACCATAATTTGACCAAAATTCAAAAAATTGAAATAATTATTTAGTAACACTAATATTCTTGAATAATTATGTAGTAACATTAATACTTCTTGAATAAGTAGTTTGACCAAATTTAACCAATTTTTTTTAAAAAAACTGAAATTTGACCATATCTTTTTTTCCTTTTCGAATTTGAGGATTCTAAAAAATTCCAAACAAGCCGTAGGCGGTCTCCGTCGGACGCGGATTTTCGTGCTGAATTTTTTGATATATTATACGTTTTATTCCGACATCGTATGCAAAAGTTATAGCCGTTTTACATTTTCCCTACACTTTTTGCAAAACATGTCCAAATTTAAGTTTTCAAATTTTCCTAACTAGTAGATATAGTCATATAACTACCTCTCGAAGGATTTTATTTTTTGAAGTTTTTATCATTTTCTTTTGATTTTTCAAAACTGAAATGGCGATACACGCAGGGGGTAGAGTTTGAAAATTGGCCTTTAGTACCGGTTCGTAGCACGAACCGGTACTAAAGGCTTGTCACCTTTAGTGTGGGTTCGTGGCACGAACCGGTACTATAGGTTAGACCTTTAGTACCGGTTGGTAACACAAACCGGTACTAAAGGGGCTCGTGGGGACCCGGCCTGACGCCAGCCTGCCACTACCCCTTTAGTACCGGTTCGTGCCACGAACCAGTACTAAAGGCTCAACACGAACCGGTACTATTGATCGCAGCCACGAACCGGCACTATTGATCACATTAGTGCCGGTTTTTTTACAAACCGGCACTAATGTGCTTCACATTTGACCCTTTTTCTACTAGTGTCAGCAGCTGGAGCCTTTCACGGCTCCTGCTAGCTACCCCGTGGATGCTATCACGAAGTCTCAACATTGCCACCTTATGACGCGATGGATGACATTGAAAGTCAAGGCGACTGTTGGCTCTGTTATACCTAATTAACCTGGCTCAACCTACCACGGCTAGCCGATTCTAGAAGGATATGCTAGGGTGATGGTGGATCAAATAATGCATTTGATTTGAGGACCTTCAGCTTGACCACCCTACAGGTGAAGGGGAGATTCGGCTGGGTTCTTCTTTGAAGACTACATGCCTATGGCGGAAGGAGCTCATCAACCTTCCGAACTGGACGCCTCCACCTCCTCCTCCTCCTCTGGTGAGTCAGGGCAATCCGCCTCAAACTCTGCCTCCTCATCCGGCGTGTGATCAGGGCACTCGGCCTCCTTCTCTGGCGCATGGCGGCACTCCGCCTCCTTCTCCGCCTACGCCGGCGCACCTGAGCAGCCAGCCTCATCCTTCTCCGCCTCGTCAACAAGGGCAGATCAACAGACCCGCCGCCGCTCCGGCTGCTCCAGCGCGTCGTAGTCCTTCTCCTCTGCCTCGTAAGAAAGGAAAGACAGCCGCAGCCGATCCGTCTGCTCCGGCGTCTAGCAGCACAGCTAGAGCAAGGAGGCAATACAAATTCGGTCCTTCTCTCAAGACTCCAGAGAAGTTACCATACGAGAGGACCGTGGAGGAAAACACGCAGATCATGCAAGCCGAACTGAAGAACTTCTTTGAAGGGGTGAAAGCAAAGAAACATCCACCTCCGGAGGAGAAGATAGATCCGGTAAAAGTGAAGCGTACTCTGGCTGCCCTGAAGAAACCGCCAAAATCTCCGGCGAAAGGCAACTATGATCGCATTCTTACAAAGTCATTTGTGGAAGCGTCGCGGTCGGGAAGAACTATCAATGGTCAACGACGAGTTGGGAAAAAAGTTGCCCAGCTCCGCGAACAAGCGAACCAATCGTTCCCCCCGCTCCAGGTGTCTAGCGATATCGTTGCTAATGTTCCGGGCGGGATGGTGCCAGGTTATAACAATCTTGAAGATTACCTGCCCGACGATGTACATTAGGATTTCTTGAGGTGGACGAACACAAATACGCGTACGGGAAGCCTCTCGTCAAAGATGAAAGATCTCTGCCAACGATGATGTTCAGATTCCATGATTGGTACATGAAAACCTGCAGAGAGTCTGAGGGGACGAATATTCTGACGCTGAGAGTCAGAGAGGAGCATGACCTCGTTGGAATTGAACTGTTGAATGTTCCATTTGAGGAGTTCTTCGCATTTTTCAATCTAAAGGCCCTCGATAAATCAATGATCACTTGCTACTGCCTGTAAGTACAGTACTACTTCTGTCATTAAGTCTATATATATAGGTCAGCTCTTTCATTGCATGTATTTTTAAATATCCTCACTATATTATGCAGATTGAGGATCGCCGAATTGAAGAAAAGACAAATCGGTGATATTGGGTTCATTAACCAAATCTCATAGATGCATACATGGTTGAATTTCAGGCCAAAGATACCAAGGCCAAGCTGCTACAATCGTTTGTATTAAATCAAAACAAAGCTATAATACTCTTCCCTTACGAATTCCAGTGAGTGTTACTGTCTTGTGCATATTCGGTTTCCCTTATTAGTCGAGGTTATAGTAATGTAATTGATGAGTTATGCATGTGTGCGCAGCTTTCACTATATTCTCTTAGAGATTAAGCTTGAGCAGGGACTAGTAACCATCTTAGACTCGAGACGAAAAGATCCCAAGGAGTATACGGACATAATTGAAATTCTAGAGAAGTAAGTTAAATCGATCATTATCGCACCATATCGGCAACTTTGTTCATTTCCTGATATCAAGTAATTGTTTTCTCTGTCTGGCAGGGTTTGGAAAAATTCACCTCAAAAACTCCGGGACTGCCGAAGAAGCTGCAATTTAGACACCCGAAAGTAAGTACTATAGTAGCATGTTCCACGCATCTCCTAGTGATTCAAGCGCTAGTTTCATCAATTAATACCATTTAGCATGCTTGCTAATTATCAGTTTGATTGGCCTCTATTTCTTGTAAAGTGGTTGTGGCAGGAACAAGGGAATGATTACTGTGGATACTACATTTGCGAGTCCATCCGCCACAGGACCTGTGAGCGGGCTACTCGACAAACAATATGAAGTGCGTAAATAATAATATTCACAATTTTATTTTATTACCATCATTTGTGTTCAGTTTCATTTATTCATATATATGTATTGACCCCCTTCTTCAAATTAGATATTTCGGATGCCGGATGAACTCCTACCACCAGATCGTATGCGAGGAATTCAAGAGGAATTGGCGGCATTCTTTCTTGACCACGTGATCGCTAAAGACGGAGAATACCATGTGGACCCTAATCTGTTTTTTTTTAATTAGGAGATTATATTGTAAGAGATACTTATATTGTATATATGTAGCCAGTACGTAACGTCGGATAGATATACGAGAACTTGTTGTTCGACCAATCTCTCAGAGAAGGAGAGGTGGTCGATATCACTTCTCTCTATATGCATATGTTCATGACGATCTTCTGTTTCCTTCATTTGCTTACTAGCTAGCATGTCTAGTCCTCTCTATACGTATAGTATGTAGCGTCGACCAAGCACGGAGATAAGAGAGGACACTTCTCTCTATTAATTAGCTAGCTAACACAATATATGAAACACCTAAATTAACCCCAAAACCCCTAACCTCCCCTTCAAAAAAACAAAACCCCAGCACCTGAAATGTTGACGCGTGTATGCCTATTGGTCCCGGTTGGTGCCACCAACCGGGACCAAAGGGCTTCCTGCCTGGGCTCTTCGCACCGGCCACGTGAAGGCTCATCTGTCCCAGTTTATACAAGAACCGGGACTAAAGGTATAGAGCATTAATACCGACACTTTAGTCCCGGTTTAAAAACCGGGACAAATGGCCCTTAAAAACCGGGACAATAGGTCCTTTTTCTACTGGTTATGGCTGCTAATGCTCATTTATTGAGTCGCTAAGGATAGCAATATAGTTCTGGGCTCGGAGGAGGGATCTCTATTAGAGGTGATTGAGTGCTTTCGGGCATAGGAGGCTGCGCAGGCGGCCATCGCCGAGGCCATTGCGCGCCGTGATTTGGCCCGCACAAAGCGAGCCAAGGCCCGGGTGGAGAGGCAGGCTCATGAACTAGGGGAACATGCCAGGGAGACAGCAGGGACCTCCGGTCGAGCGACCTTGGGACATGGCCACGACAGGGGGCACGGCATAGGGAGAGGTCGTGGACGGGCCATCCTAGCTCTGGGGAGAGAGGTGACCACAGTAGATGGGGCAGTTTGGAACCTGAGGGGGTTTGGCCATCGGGATCGTCGCAGACAGCTAATCGAGTACATCCGGGAGCAGCATCTCGACTTTCCTGGGCTGCAAGAGACGATTCGTTCCTCCTCACAAATTGAGGTGGACTCCCTTGGGGGCGCCATGACATTTCACTGGGAATGGGTTCCGGCCATGGGGCGGTCGGGAGGCATTCTTCTAGGCCTCAATAAAGATACCTTTGGCGGCATTTCTTTTTTGAGGGGAGAATTTTTCCTTGGGGTGGAGGTACTTCAAAAGAACAATAACGTTAAGTGGGAGTGGTGTACGGTCCGGCGGGTGATTAGAGATCCCTGGACTTCCTCCGTGAAATTTACGCCAAAGTGGCAAACTCCCAATCCCCTGTGGTTATTGGGGGCGATTTAAAACTCATTAGGTTGTCTGGCGATAAGAGTAATCGGAGGATAAATGAACAAGGATTGGGAGTTTTGTTGAGAGGGTGAATAAAATTTGGGAGGATGCGAGACGTAACCGGCCGCACCGATATGCCCCATTATGCGATGCGTTGGACAAGTGGCAACACTGCATCCGGAGATCGCGCCATCACCTTAAGGGATGGGGGCCTAATGTGGGGAGCCTAGCCCGAGCATGTAAAGAGGCCTTGATGGTTGAGATAAGGGATCTCGACGGAAAGGCAAATACGATTGGGGAATGGGCTAGAAGATATGCTGCGGAGGACAAGATGGTTTTGATCCTCACTTGTGAGGAGTTATAATGACAACAGAGAGGGCAATAAAGGTGGGTTCTTAAGGGAGATGCTAGTATCGAATTCGTCCATGCCGTGGGGAACAATTTTCCCGCATTTTTTAGCAGCTGCTTGGTTCGAGCTCGAGCTTGACTCCTTCTTTTGTTGTGCATGATATAACTGCTTGATAGAGCGGTCATAGTCTGAGTCCCTAGGCTTGGGAGCATCTGGTTTATCATTATTAGTAAAGTGCTTGGTGACATGATCAGGTAATTTCTCCTTTGGCGGCGGGGGAGGTTTCGGTCCAAAATGGGCCCTCACTTGGGCTTGCATTTCAACCTTGGTTTCCTCGTCAGTCATGTGGTAAGGACACCTTGGAAGAGGCTTGAGGCTTGGACCAAATTTGTATTTCTTGCCTCCTATTGTACCGCTAGACGCCGTAGTTGCGGCGCCTCTCTTCCGCTGTTGCAGAGGCGGCGGAGCCCGCTGAGGTGGCGGAGACGGCTGACGCGGTGCCGGACTTGGAGAAGGAGGAGTCAGCTGACACGGTGCCGTACTTGGAGGAGGAGGAGTTAGCTGACGCGGTGCCGAACTTGGAGGACGAGGAGTGGGATGACGCGGTGGCGGACTTGGAGGAGCAAGACTCTGCTGACGCGGTGGCGGACTTGGAGGACTTGGAGCGCATTGCACCACATACTGGGCATGCATTCAAATCCTCGTACTCACCGCGGTAGAGGATGATGTCATTAGGGCATGCATGTATCTTCTGCACCTCTAATACTAGAGGGCAGACAACTTCTTTGCTTCGTACGTACTGTCGGGCAATTCGTTGTCCTTTGGAAGCATCTTTTTGACATTATCAGCAACTTTTCAAATCTCTTGTCAGATACACCATTCTCTGCCTTCCACTGCAGCAATTCCAATGTGGTGCCCAGCTTTTTCTTGCCAGCTTCGCAATTTGGGTACAACAATTTCTTGTGATCCTCTAACATGCGCTATAACTTCAGCCTCTCCTTTTTATTTGTGCAGTTTCTCTTTGCATCGGCAATGGACCGACCGAGATAATTAGCAGGCTCATTGATGCCTTTTCTTCAGCTTCTTCCCGCACTGCCGACTCAGCTTCTTTCCCCATTGTTGTACCATCGTATTCAGCGAACCCATGGCCAGGATAGCTGTCGTCATCCTCTTTTTCTTCATTGTCTTCCATTAGGACCCTGCTTTGTCCGTGCTTGGTCCAACAGTTATAGTCGGAACAGGTGGATGTGAATGGTTTTGAGTTAGAGTAATTTTGATCATTCTTGCAGCCAGCACATGGACAACAGATAAAACCATCTGCCCGCTTGTTTGCCTCAGCCGCAAGCAGAAAAGTATGCACACCCTTAATGAACTGGGGAGATCATCGGTCATCGTACATCCATTGCCGGCTCATCTTCATTACACAACACCGAAAATACCAAATTAATACAAGTTCATACACACTTATTCTCATAAAACAACATACAAACTCTCTAGCTAAAACATTTAAATGCAACAACAAATGCGATCAAGATCGCAACTAAGGTAACAATTCATCCAACAGCATAATGATACAACTCCATCAATGGCATATTTTCTAATCTTTCTAATCTTCAAGCGCATTACATCCATCTTGACCTTATGATCATCGATGACATCGGCAACATACAACTCCAGTTTCATCTGCTCTTCTTCAATTCTTTTCAATTTTTCTTTCAAATACTCGTTTTCTTGTTGAGCTAAATTTAACCTCTTGGCAAGAGGGTCGGTTGGAATTTCCGGTTCACATACCTCCTAGATAAAAATATCTATGTCACATTGGTCAGCATAATTGTCATAAACACGAAATGCAACAAATAGTTATAAAAGAGAATATATACCACATCCGAATCATAAACCGGACAAGGGCTGACGGGGATGGATATCAAAACTATGTCACTATGTATAACAAACAACGTACGGGTTAGAAAATTATACAAGTAACTATATATCTAAATCACACAAACATGATTATTTTTTATAAAATAATTAGAACAAGAGGCTCACCGAGGTGATGCCGGCGACAGGACGGTGCGGGCGATCGATGGTGGTTAGGACGGGGACGGGAAGGCACTGAGTAAACCACACCCCACATAGGCAAACTAAGAGTTAATTTGAGCTCAAATTGCATATAAATCAAATAAGCTACCACATATAATTACTTCCAAAGAAAAACCCACAAATCACTATACTTAATTCTCGAGCATTGCAAGAGCTAATCTAGCAATAAGAGATAAAAGGACAAAGTTGCTAACCTTTGTGATCACTTGGATGGATGGGGGGCCTTCAAATCTTGACAAATTTTGGGCAAAATGAAGGTTGAGCTCGAGCTTTGGGGAAGAACAGAGAGGAGAGGAAAGAGGAAAATAGAGAGCTCGATCGCGGGCTGGACGAAAGGTTTATATAGGAAAACCTTTAGTCCCGGTTCAAACCGGGACTAAATGTGAGCTTATATTACCGGTTCGTGCCACGAACCGGGACTAAAGTGATTGGTGGGGCCCCAGCCTGACACTAGCCTGCCACAACCCCTTTAGTCCTGGTTCGCGTCACGAACCGGTACTATAGGTTCAACACGAATCAGGACTAATGGTGCCCGCCCCCTAGCAGTTGGAACCGGCACTAATGGTCACATTGTGCCGGTCCTTTTCCAAACCGGGACTAATGTCCCTCACGTAAAATAGTTTTTCTACTAGTGTGTTAACTTAAAATTTATTCTGATGTGCTTCGGGGAGATGTCAGGACTAAAGATAAATTTTGATAAGAGTGAGGCTTTTGTCACAGGAGGTGGCCTTGAATCCCAGCTCCGAGCGGCACACATGATGAATTGTGAGCTAGGTTCAATTCCGATGAAGTACCTTGGCATGCCGATTTCCTCAAGGGCTCTAACCATGGCAGAGTTTCAACCAGTCGTGGATAAGACCGCGGCAAGGGTGGAGCCATGGCAAGGCAAGCTTTTAGCATCGGGAGGGAGACTCGTTCTCGTTAATGACTGCCTCGTCGTCGACGGAAACGTCTCCTCCCACTGAATGCGTATCGCCGGAAATCTTGAATAAATCCAGGAATAAATGCGAGCATCAGGATTTGAACCCTGATGGGTTGAGGATACCACAGTCCCTCTAACCATCCAACCACAGGTTGGTTTGCTGGCACCCGGCTGACCTATTATAAAAATTTGTGTCTTTCTTGCAGCTGTGAAAACTGTTGGCAAGATCCCAAGAAAGAAGACACGTGGAGGTGCGAACAAAGCGCACTGAGCTTCGTCGCGCTTCATAGGGGACACTGCAGGCCTGCGCCGCCCCAGCTACCTCGACAGCCCTTCGCCTGCTTGCTTTGGCTTTTAGCTTTGGACACCGCTAGGCATCAGACTACTGGTAATTGCATCCTATCAGACCATTCGTTAGCCGTTGGATCGGAAGCAGCATATACGTTGGATCTGCTACTTAGTCCAGGCGAGAGATTAGTGGAATGAATCGCTAATTTGGTGGGATTGCTTCTGCATGGCAAGATGACTGCATTCGTTTTCTATGGTAACTATTCGAGCGCTAATACTGTGGGATTGATGAGTAATTAGCCCCCTATTTAAGGAAAGTAATCCCCATTTTCACATAGAAAATATTGTTTCCAATGTATTTTGATTTGTTACAAAATATTCTACTCCCCAACGTTTTGGTTTGGTTCCGTAACAATAAAATTGTGTTTATGCCGATTGGAAAATTAGCTTCCAGGGTGAATTAGATGTGCTTCAATTTGGTAAAAAAAATCGCCATATTTTTTTTGGAAAAAAACTTCCAATCTATTCATCTTCAATCATGGCAGAACAACGAATACCAGAAATAAAAATTACATCTAGATTCGTAGACCACCTAAAGACGCGCCGCCAACAAGCACCGAAGCGAGCCGAAGGCGCGCCGCCGTCATCGCCCCTCCATCGCCGGAGCCGGGCACAACTTGTTGTAGTAGACAGTCGGGAAGTCGTCGTGCTAAGGCCCCATAGGACCAGCACCCAACGTAGATCGGAAGGATCCAAACCGAAGACAACGAACGTAGACGAACAACGACGAGATCCGAGCAAATCCACCAAAGATAGATCTGCCAGAGACACACCTCCACACGCCCACCAACGATGCTAGACGCACCGTCGGAACGGGGGCTAGGCGGGGAGACCTTTATTCCATCTTCAGGGAGCCGCCACCGTCTCGCCTTCCTGAGTAGGACACAAACCCTAGCAAGATTGAAAAAAATGACTAAAAACGGAGCCCTCCCGCCGGCCCTTGCTAGGATCCACCGCGCCTCTATGGCCCTAGGGCCACCGGAGACGAGGCGGACCTGCGCCGGCGCCGGTGAGAGGCACGAACCCTAACTTTCTTTCTTGAAGGAGGAGGAGGAGGAGGAGGAGGAGGCGGTCCTAGATCTGTTCAGATGCGATTGTACAAAGAAAATCGCCATATTGTTCCCAGAAACCATAGTCCCACTTAATAGGAATTTGCATCCATCAAAATCACAATTATTTTCACTATCACAAGCGCACATGCTTCAACCGAATTGGGGCCGTGCATCTAAGAAAAAAATTGCTTCCTTCCTAAGGTCTATTTGCTTCTTGCAGAAAACAACTCAAATTATATATAATGACAACCTTTTTTATGAGATCAGTGATCACAAATACTTCTTTTGACTGTGCCACATGCTTCCGACTAGCATTTTGTTTGCTTTCCCCTAATCATTGACAAGCGGCCATGTCATTTCATATTTACAAGCTACATATGCTTCTTATTTGCTTCGTGGAGGTTGACGATGCAGCCGTGTCGCCTGTTATTCCATTTCTTGGGACTTGGGAAGCAAGCATGACCATCGTTTTGAGCTAGACTCTCCTGGTTCAAGAAATCACCATCGCCGTTGAAATCAGTTCCCATTACTGATTCGTTTGCTTGTCATCGTGGCTTGCCTACATGCCACTGGTGACCCTGTCCTTGAGCTCCTTGGGGCCGCTGGCAATCATGTCACCCGTCCGGCTTCGGCGACTTATAAGTACCTTTGAAGCATAAAATGTTTAGGCATGATGCATAACAGTTGAATGTAGGAAGCAACAACAACTCCTAGAAAGAGGGCTCAAAATACATTTATGGAACGTTGGATGCTTAAAAAAACATATTTCAAAGCATGGTTCTATATTGCGGTAAAGTAGCTGAACTGAAGAAATATAAATCAGATTAGGAAGCATGAATATCTGGAAGCATCAATTTCATGCTTTCTCAATATAAGAATGGAAGCATAAAAAACTGAAACTAGAAAATGGCAATGCTTGCTGCCAACATGCAGGCGCATGATTTTGTGATCTGCAAATCAATTCCATCCAAATTGATTGGTTCTAGTTTTCTTTTTGCACACATAAAAACAAGGCAGAACATGATAAAAACATGGAATCAATTAAATTTGCCATCAATCAATGGTAAAATTGGATTCAAATCAAGAAACAAAAAGGGAAGAACAAATTATGGGAGACCACTGCTAGTTCATCAATCGAGGAGTGGTGGAGATGTCGGGCATACCCAACAGCCTCCTTCTAACCTGGTTATGCAATGGCGGATATGGCGGGCACCACCACCTACTGTAGGGATGTCGCACCGACGAACTCATCGCACGGATCTGGGCCGTGCGGTGGATGGTGTGGTCAGCAATGAGGTGGGAAGGAAGCACGGTGTGCAGCTTGTTGAATCTGGGCGGAGCGATGTTGATGGCGAGCTCGTGGCGTGCACGACGGAGAGACGAGACGATAGGGAGGGGAACGGGAGAGACAGAACGGAAACACACGGAGAGATGATGGACATGCTATCAGCCGATCAAGCATGCATGATTCACGGGTGGTTAGCAACAGTTGGGAGTAATTAAAGGTTAGTGTTTAATTTCTCCACCGTAGGATTTAACTGGAATCGACGGATATGGGGTGGTCTGATGTTGGCTTTCTACCAGACTATAGATTAGAAGTGTTTTCCTTTAGCTTTTTAGCTTTGTGTTGCTCCCGCGCTGCGTCGCGTGTTTCGCCGTCGGCCGTGTATCCGTTCTGCCAGTTCGCTTAGCCGCTGCCTTTTGCTTTTCATCGCAGTACTTTTAGCTACTTGTTGTGCTGTAAGAGCATCTTCAGCCGTTGGCCCTTCAGGAGGGATTAAAAATCGCCCCTGGGGGTGCACCGGCGCTAACCCGCACGCTGGGGGCATGATGCCCCCCAGTCGCGGCGCCCATGATATTTTGAAAAATTTAAACAGGGCACGAACACGGCGCAAATTCATTGCAAACTTCGGCGAGTTCGTTCAAACTTAAACATATTTTACAAAAAAAAATACTATTAGGGCGCCGCTCCTCGCCGTCTGCCTCGCCGCTCCCCGCCACCCACCCTCGCAGTTCTACATGCCGAGGAGGCTGTAGAATCGCGTATAGTCGCCGCCGCCGTCATCGTCTCGACGGCGGCGTCGCCGCCTCCTCAGCCGCCGTCCCTGTTGCATCCCTCCCCCGGTTGGCGCGGCGGGTTGGACGGTCCGGGGGCGTCCTAGTCGTCGTCGCTGTCGAGGATCACGACGCCGTGCTCGTCCTCGCGCCCACGCTTGCGGACTTTGAGCTCCTCCAGGGCCCAGCGCTGCCGGACCATCTCGTTGCGGAGGTAGTCATCCCGCGCCCACTGCAGGGCGTCCTCGTCGGAGAAGCCGCGCCGGGCTATCTCCTCGTATTCCGGGAGAGGCCGGGCTCCGGTTTGGGATCGACGAGGATGAAGCGGCCGGATCGGGGGGTGGAGTCGCCGACGCGGACGCCGGAGCGGCGGTGCGCCGACAAAGGCGTGTCCGGGCTCCGCTTGACGGGCGGAGGCAGGCAGAGCCCGACGAGCGGCCGGACGAGGAGGAGAACGCGCCGGGCCGCTCCATGCGCCTTGGCGTCCAGGAGCTCCCACGGCGGCGTGAGAAGGACGGGGGAGTGGGGTACTCGAGGCGCGGCCTGTTGCCGCCCTCGATGTACTCGAGGACGGCCTCCAACGTGCCGCCGGGCACGCCCCACCACCGGCGCCGGCCCTTGAAGTTGAGCCTGCCGGAGGGCACGACGCCGTTGGTCGCCTCAAGCTGCTCGGCGTGTCGGCGGCGGAAGTAGGGCTCCCAGAGCGGGATGTCGTGTAACGCCCTCGATGCGGCTATATCTCCCATGTGTCGAAGCACGACTTAGAGGCATAACCGCATTGAAAGCAAAGTCGCAAGTGAAGTAATCTTCACACAACCCATGTAATACATAAGGGAAATAGATACATAGTTGGCTTACAGTCGCCACTTCACACAATACATAAATAAACATCCATCATCCAGATTACACTCAAGGTCCGACTATGGAACGAAAATAAAAGAAGACTACCCCAAATGCTACACAGCTCCCCGATCATCCCAACTGGGCTCCACTACTGATCATCAGGAAAAGACACATAGTAACGACAACGTTCCTCGTCGAACTCCCACTTGAGCTCGGTTGCGTCATCTGCACTGGCATCGTCGGCACCTGCAACTGTTTTGATAGAATCTGTGAGTCATGGGGACTCAGCAATCTCACACCCGCGAGATCAAGACTATTTAAGCTTATAGGAAGGACAGAGTTGTGAGGTGGAGCTGCAGCAAGCGACTAGCATATATGGTGGCTACATTCGCAAAAGAGAGCGAGAAGAGAAGCAAGGCACGGTCGTGAAGCTAGTAGCGATCAAGAAGTGATCCTGAAACTACTTACGTCAAACATAACTCCAACACCGTGTTCACTTCCCGGACTCTGCCGAGAAGAGACCATCACGGTTACACACGCGGTTGATGTGTATTAATTAAGGTCAACTTCGGGTTTTCTACAACCGGACATTAACAAATTCCCATCTGCCTCATAACCGGGCACGGCTTTGAAAGATAATACCCTGCAGGGTGTCCCAACTTAGCCCATTATAAGCTCTCACGGTCAACGAAGGATATTCCTTCTACCGGAAGACCCGATCAGTCTCGGAATCCCGGACTACAAGACATTTCGACAGCAATAAAACAAGACCAGCAAAGCCGCCCGAATGTGCCGACAAATCCCGATAGGAGCTGCACATATCTCGTTCTCAGGGCACACCGGATGAGCCAGACGTCGGGTTGGCATAGACCCTGATTGCCCAAGGGCGCCGGACATCGCTCAAGTTGGACCAGCACTTTCGAAGGAGAACTGGCCCGGGGTTAAAATAAAGATGACCCTCGGGCTCGCGAAAACCCGGAAAAAAGGCTTAGGTGGCAAATGGTAAAACCAATGTTGGGCCTTGCTGGAGGAGTCTTATTCAAAGCGAACTGTCAAGGGGGTCCCATAAATCACCCAACCGTGTAAGGAACGCTAAATCAAGGAACATAACACCGGTATGACGGAAACTAAGGCGGCAAGAGTGGAACAAAACACCAGGCATAAGGCCGAGTCTTCCACCCTTTACCAAGTATATAGATGCATTAATTAAACAATAGATATTGTGATATCCCAACAAGTAAACATGTTCCAACAAGGAACAACATCTCCATGTTCCAACAAGAAACAAACTTCATCATCACCTGCAACTAGCAACGCTATAAGAGGGGCTGAGCAAAGCGGTAACATAGCCAAACAACGGTTTCCTAGGAAAGGATGGTTAGAGGTTTGACATGGCAATATGGGTGGCATGATAAGCAAGTTATAGGCATCGTAGCATAGGCATAGCAAAAGAGCGAGCATCTAGCAATCAAAGATAGAAGTGATTTCGAGGGTATGGTCATCTTGCCTGCAAAGTTCTCAGAGTTGTCGAAAGTTTGATCCTCGTAAGCGTTCTCAACAGGTTCCTCGTTCACGTACTCGTCTCCCGGCTCTACCCAAAGCAAGAACACAAACAATGGAACCACAATAAATCACGGTGCAATGCACAAGCAACATGATGCAATACATGGCATGATATGCGAGATGTGATATGCAATGCGTATGCGTGCTCCGGAAGGAAAATGATGAACCAGGAATCAACTTGGCAAACCAAGTATGCCGCTGGAAAGGTGAGATGATTTCGGTTGAAATCGATATAAAGATGAACGGAATCGGATGCACGGTTTGCAAATGACAAGCAAAACAAGAATGGCACAAATCTGCCATTAACAGCACGATGCCACATAGCAAGCAAGAAGAAATTAAGCTACTGCACCCAATCGTACCAAAAAAGCATATGGCAGTGATCTACTCAAGATGCTTGACAAAAGATGAACACTGAGATACGGCTAAATCACACCATAACAGGTCCAAACAAGCATGGAAAAAGTGCAAAATATATCAGCCTCACAGACTTAGTGAAAATACTGAACATGGCAGAATCAGCATCAGGAAGCAAAGTTCAGAGCAAGAAAATAACATGCTACGGGAACTTATAATAGCAAAACAAGGCATGGCATGAATCTACACAAAGCATAGAACAAAAGTCCCTTACTGACCATGAGCCAAAAGGGACCAGAAAATAAGATGGCACCCATGTAAACATAGCAAGTTTCATTAACAGATTCAGAAATCAGGGCATGACATTGACAGAATTAAGTAGGCATCTTCGCGAGCTCGATGCACTCACTACAGAGCATTACATGATAAACTAAGCATACATCCATCAAGAAGACATGGCATAGAAGCTATACATGAC
The DNA here is from genome assembly GCA_021605145.1 of Aegilops bicornis. Lineage (NCBI taxonomy): Eukaryota > Viridiplantae > Streptophyta > Magnoliopsida > Poales > Poaceae > Aegilops > Aegilops bicornis. Next base: position 832,964,906 of record CM038671.1, on the reverse strand, counting down.
AAGAACAACATCATAGCATAAACGGATCAAGTACAACAACCTTGGCAAAATTGAATAACATGTAAACAATCTGCCAGGAAACATTTTATAGCAAAAGTAGAGCTTGATTGACTCCAGCTATGACACTCCATAATTGCAAACAAGGGCATGGTTGGATATATCATAACCATATGTTCAAAACATCCTTACTGAAGTATCTCAAAATAAGCATGGATATCTCTGTAGCATCAAGTTAACATTGCATAAAAATATCAGCAAAACAGGGGCTGAAATCAGCAACATCATGAAGCCTAGTTTGCATGCTCGTGCTAGTCACCACAGAGATCACAAAAATACATGGCATACACCCCTGTAAAGATCGCATGGCATATTACAAAACACGTATAGGACTCAAGTTCATAGGGTGCACAAATCAATCATGACAAAAATGACAAAAGTGCATGTTCTGATAACAATCTGAAACTAACATCACATAGCCCTCTTCCAACAGCATTTCGGGCATCAAGATGAGCTCAAAAGTAAATGATGCAATGGAACTAAATGATCTACACTTCGAGGCGAACATTTGGATATGCTACACGCCCAAAACGGAGCCAAGAGTGCAAGGCTATGGTGCTACGCAAATGCAACAAAATATTTGCAGAAATATGACTTGAGGATATTCGGGGGAGGAGAAGAAAGTCAACCCTCCCGGATCGGATCCGGGGCGCGCGGATCGAGGTGAGGCGCCACTCGCCGGAGATGGAGGAAGGCGGCCGGAGGGGACGAGGCCGGGCGGCGAGACCAGCCGGATCTCGCCGGAGGACGGCGGCGCGGGAGGAGTTTTGGGCGGCGACGAAGCGAGGCGGGCGGGCGACCATGACGGCGGCGGAGGACGCGAGGCGGCCGGCGGCGGGCTGGCGACGCTGGCGGAGGAGATCCATGGCGGCGGCCGAGTCCGGCGATCCGGTCGGGCGCAGGACAAGCGGGCGCTGCTGGGCGGCTTGAGCTGGGCGCCGCGGGGCGCGGCGGAGGGACACGTGGCAGGCTGCGGTTCGTCCGGGGCGGCGGCGGGTTTCGTCCGGCGCGGACCGGACGTGTCCGGCGCGCGGAGGGAGCGGGGCTAGGGTTTCGGGATGGAATTGATCCGGGATTTCGGGGAAGGGGGTGTTTTTATAGGTAGAAGGAGCTAGGAAGCTCCAAATGGAGTGTAGTTTTCGCCCACACGATCGTGATCGAACGGTGATGGACATGGAAGGGAGCTAGATGGGTTATTGGGCTGTTTTGAAGGGGTGTTCGGCTGCAACTTAAAAGAGGCCTTTGCGAGAGTGCGGTTAACCGTTGGAGTACCAAACGAGCTCCAAATGACCCGAAACTTGACGGGTGGTCTACCGGTGGTGTACCAAGGCCACTTGACAAACCTCGGTCCATTCCGAGAAAGTTTAGTACACGCTCACGGAAAAATGTAAAAGGGGACGCCGGGGGACATAGGAGTGCCGGATTGCAAAACGGACAACGGAGAAAATGCTCGGAATCATGAGACGAACACGTATGCAAGTGAGATGCACATGATGACATGATATGAGATGCATGACAAGAACAAAATGCAAAACGAAAGACAAAAACCCAACCACGGAGGGAATATCATATCACAATGCCGAAAATGGCAAGAGTTGGAGTTACAAAATGGAAAGTTACATCCGGGTGTTACAACACTCCACCACTACAAGAGGATCTCGTCCGAGATCTAGGACTGAAAGAACTCCGGATATTCGAACGGAGGTGATCCTCGCGCCCTGTGTGGCTTCTCGGTCGGAATGGTGTGACCACTTCACTTTCAGGAATTTGATTGACTTGTTGCGAGTCTTGCGCTCGGTTTCTTCAAGAATAGCAACGGGGTGCTCATGATAAGAGAGATCTTCTTGGAGGTCAATTTCTTTGAAGTTGATAGTGCGCTCAGGAGTCTTGAAGCACTTGCGAAGCTGTGACACGTGAAACACATCGTGCACGTTCGCGAAGTTGGACGGAAGCTCAAGTTGATAGGCGAGATCGCCTCTTTTGCCAATGATCTTGAAAGGACCCACGTATCTAGGGGCAAGCTTCCTTTGATACCGGGCGAAAGTGCCTTTCATTGGAGAGACGCGGAGGTAGACATGGTCTCCGATTTCAAAAGCCATATCACGGTGCTTGTCATCATAATAGCTCTTCTGGCGCGATTGCGCGTCTTTAAGATTCTCACGAATGACTTTGCACATTTCTTCGGCTTCTGTGATCAAGTCGTTGCCAAGAAGTTGGCGTTCACCTGTCTCGGACCAATTGAGAGGAGTACGACACTTTCTGCCATAGAGGATTTCAAATGGGGCCCTGCCCGAACTCGCTTGGAAGCTGTTGTTGTAGGAGAACTCGGCATATGGAAGACAATCTTCCCATTTCATACCGAAGGAAATGACACAAGCCCTAAGCATGTCTTCAAGGATTTGATTGACTCGCTCAACTTGGCCACTTGTTTGAGGATGGAAAACTGTGCTGAAACGAATGTTGGTGCCCATGGCCTTCTGAAAAGAATCCCAAACCTTGGAGGTGAAGATGCTTCCACGGTCTGAAGAGATCAATTGTGGAATGCCGTGCAAGGAGACAATTCTGGAGGTGTATAGCTCTGCCAACTGAGCTGCTGTGATAGATTATTTGATAGGAAGAAAATGAGCCACTTTAGTAAGCTTGTCAATGACAACGAAGATAGCATCATTTCCACGCTTGGACTTTGGAAATCCAGTCACGAAGTCCATTTCGATATGATCAAACTTCCATTCTGGAATAGCAAGAGGTTGGAGGAGACCAGCTGGTCGTTGGTGTTCTGCTTTCACTCTTCTGCAGACATCACACTCATTCACGAATTGAGCAATTTCTCGCTTCATTCGAGTCCACCAATACGACTGCTTGAGGTCATGGTACATCTTCGTACTTCCAGGATGAATGGATAGAAGGGAATTGTGTGCCTCATTCATGATGACTTTACGTAGATCACCCTTTGGAACCACAATCTGGTCCTCGAAGAAAAGAGTATCTTTGTCGTCAATGTGGAAGAACTTGTATTTGGAAATGCCCTTGTCGATACCACGTTTCACCTTTTTCACCATGGTATCCAGGAGTTGAGCCTCACGAATCTGATCTTCCAAAGTAGGAGAGACTATGAGGTTGGCAAGAAAGCCTTGAGGAACAACTTGAAGATTCAGCTTGCGGAAAGCTTCACAAAGGTCCGGTTGGAAGGGCTTGAGAATTAAGCTGTTGCAATAAGCCTTCCTGCTCAAAGCATCTGCAATGACATTGGCCTTGCTCGGAGTATATTCAATACTTGGGCTGTACTCTTGAATCATTTCGACCCATCGAGTTTGCCTGAGGTTGAGGTTGGGTTGAGTGAAGATATACTTGAGACTCTTGTGATAGGTGAATATGTCCACTTTCCTTCCCAACAAGAGATGTCTCCATGTTATTAATGCATGGAAAACTGCTGCCAACTCAAGATCGTGAGTAGGGTAGTTCTTTTCGTTGGGCTTCAGCTGACGAGAGGTATAGGCCACAACTTTCTTCTCTTGCATTAACACAGCACCGAGACCTTGAAAAGAAGCATCACAGAAAACTTCGAATGGCTTGGATTCATCAGGAGGAGTCAAGACAGAGCTGTGACGAGTTTCTCTTTGAGAGTGTTGAAAGCAACGTCACACTCGGGAGACCAGACATACTTCACATGCTTCGGAGGACGTTGGAAAGAGGCTTTGCAATCTTGGAGAAATTCTCAACGAATCTTGACAATAGCTTGCAAGACCAAGAAAATCATGAGCTGCTTGACGATTCGAGGAGGTTCCCAATTCACAACCGCAGACACCTTCTCGGGTTAACAGCGATGCCCTTGGCGGAGATGATATGACCAAGGTAAAGAACTTCATCAAGCCAAAATTCACATTTGGAAAACTTCGCATAGAATTGATACTCTCTGAGCTTGTCGAGCACCAATCACAAATGTTTGGCATGATCCTTCTTATTCTTGGAGAAGACCAAAATATGATCAAGATAGACCAAGACGAATTCATTGGTGTAGGGGTTGAAGATGAAGTTCATCATTCGAGAGAATGTTGGAGGAGCATTGACAAGGCCGAAAGACATGACAGTATATTCATAAGAACCAAAGCTTGTTCCGAATGCTGTCTTGGGAATATCTTGTTCACGAATGCGAATTTGATGATAACCCATACGAAGGTCAAGCTTGGAGAACACTTTAGCACCTTTGAGTTGCTCGAAAAGCTCATTGATGTTGGGAAGTGGATACTTGTTCTTGATAGTCTTCTTGTTCAATGGACGGTAATCGACGCAAAGTCGGTCCGTGCCATCCTTCTTCTGGACAAAAAGAACACCACAACCCCAAGGAGATGAACTCGGTCTGATCAAACCCAGACGCTCTTGTTCATCGAACTGCTTCTTCAATTCCTTCAGCTCATTAGGTCCAAGCTTGTATGGACGCTTGCAAACGGGTTCAGTGCCAGGCTCAAGATCGATAACGAATTCAACTGGTCGGTGAGGAGGCATTCGTGGAAGCTCTTCTGGAAAGACATCTTGGTACTCACAAACGACTGGAATCTGAGAGATAGCATCCAATTCGCCCTTCTCATTGAGAGACAACAACCGAATGGTTTCATCACGAGCGGCATAAATGATCACATCGTCAGAAGAGTGAGTCAATTGAATTTCCACAGCAGCACAATCAAGCTGAGCTTTGTCTTTGGGAAAGCCAGTCCATCCCGAGAATAAGATCAATATCCGAGTCACCAAGGACAATTGGTTTAGCCAGAAATCTATAGTCGCCCATCTTGATAGAAACATCCAGAACCAAGGAGCTTGCATGCATGAATTTACCCGGAGAGACAACCGATAATGGTTTAGGCAAATCTTGAAAAACCAACTCATGCTTAGATGCAAAAGGTCTTGAAATGAAAGAATGCGATGCACCAGTATCAAATAAGACTTTTTCAGGAATATCATTAACTGAGAGATTACCCATTATCACATCAGTAGATTCCTCCGCTTGAGCTGCATTCATCATGTTCACCTTTGCAGACTTGGGATTATGCTTGACCACTGCATTGCTGGAAGATCTCACAGGAGGAGGAGGCGGAAGGCGCCTTTGGTTGAAGCACTTGTTCGCGTAGTGACCTTTCTGCTGACATTTGTTGCAAGTCACCTCTGAGAGCGGACGGTGATAAGGAGCATTTGACCTTGTAGCTTGAGAATTAGACTTGTTACGATAGCCTCGGGTTGGGCGGGTGGGAAGATCCACGACCACCTGCGTTCTTCTCACGATAAGGCCGAAAACGGAGGAGGAGGAAGGTAGAACTTCTGCTGCTTAGCTGCCACTTGAGAGGAAGAAGAAGACTGAATCAAGGCCCCGACTCTCTTCTTAGAAGCCTCACATTTGAGCTGGGCAGCTTCTTGCTTGATGCCATGTTGTAGAATTCATCATACTTTTCTCGCTCAAAAGCACGAGAGCTAATTGCAGATCTTCTCTGTGGCCACCTCTGAATTGATAGATCATACTCTTTTCATCAGGGACGTCTTGCTTAGCGAAGCGGCGAGTTTCTCGAACTGGATATTGTATTGATACACGGACATGTTGCCTTGCTTGAGATTGCGGAACTCCTCACGCTTGCTCTCAACAACACTTTTCGGAATGTGGTGAGCTTTGAAGTCTCGGCGAACTCATACCGTGTAATTACACGACCTCCTCTGGAATCTTTGTATTGTTGATACCACTCAAGAGCTTGGTCCTTGATTGAAACGAAGCAAACTTGACAAAGTCCTCGTGTCGACATTGCTACATTCAAAATGTTTGCAGATGTCCATAAGCCAATCGTCGGCGTCTGTGGCCTCGCACGTAAGCTGAAAGACTTCTGCTGATTAGCGAGGAACTGATTGAGGGTAGCAAAGTGCAGCTGGTTGTTGCCTTGGCCTTGATTTCCTTGATTGCCTTGCCCTTGGGTACGCTCTTGCAAGAGTTGCAAAATCATCTGAGCATTGGCATTGGTGGCTGCCATGATAGCTTGCCATGCCTCCGGAGGCGGAGGTGGAGGTGGAGGGTTCGACTGACTCCCATCATTGCGTTCCGGATTCAGACGCGTTGGCGGAGCCATCCTGAAGAGGGTGACATCCGTTAGCACTTGATAGATAGATAGACAAGTTGAATCAACGGATAGAAATTGCAACATATAGTCTTCACAATAAACATTCGAACAAGGATGAACGAATGAATTCCAAAAGCTAACATCACACGTCCATTAAGGTGAGAAGCCACTTGATTAAGGGTTGATGAAAAGAAATAACAAGGTACGTTGGAACAAATAAGTGGTAAGGATTACCCAATCACAAACCAAATATCTGCGGGAAGAAATGCTAGGAGCTACTTGAATCCCACCTATAAACTCTCGAAACTTTCTGGTTATGCAATCTGGTGTTGGGGATACAGGGGACACAAAATATATCACCCAAACTAACAATACCTAGATCCAGCTGTATCCATCCGTCAACACATAACCAAGAAACCTTCAGAAATCATGTACCTCGACCTTCGAAAAGCATCCGTTATACGAGTCATGGCAATACTCCCGAGCTCGCCTGATCTTTGGGTTATCGGGGTTATCTAACCAACAAGCTGTACAAAAGAGATTTTCGATGTCGGCAAAGCTCGGTATTCCAGAACTGCAATGATAAAATTGTGACGACAACACCTCGGAGCTCAACTCCCGGGACACTGCCACAACCCCTAAATGTCGAGGCACCAAGAACAATGTTCTCGCCACAAAACCATCGAACGATTCCAAGATACCCGCGTGATCCTAAAAAAAATTTTAGTGAAATTTGAGGAGAGGAGAGTCAAAACTTCTACGTCAGGAGACCTCACCAGAGCGACGAAGGGACTGAGGAGTAAAAAGAATCCTACTCTTCGATATATATAATCCTAAGACTCAAAACATTTTTGTTCTAGACTCAACAACGCCAGCAAACAATCAAACAGGGGCTCCTAAGTCGGGGATGGCTCTGATTACCAACTTGTAACGCCCTCGATGCGGCTATATCTCCCACATGTCGAAGCACGACTTAGAGGCATAACCGCGTTGAAAGCAAAGTCGCAAGTGAGGTAATCTTCACACAACCCATGTAATACATAAGGGAATAGATACATAGTTGGCTTACGAGCCACTTCACACAATACATAAATAAACATCCATCATCCAGATTACACTCAAGGTCCGACTACGGAACCAAAATAAAAGAAGACTACCCCAAATGCTACACAGATCCCCGATCATCCCAACTGGGCTCCACTCATCGATCATCAGGAAAAGACACATAGTAACCACCACGTTCCTCGTCGAACTCCCACTTGAGCTCGGTTGCGCCATCATCTGACCGGCATCGTCGGCACTGCAACTGTTTTGGTAGAATATGTGAGTCACGGGACTCAGCAATCTCACACCCGCGAGATCAAGACTATTTAAGCTTATAGGAAGGACAGAGTTGTGAGGTGGAGCTGCAGCAAGCGACTAGCATATATGGTGGCTACATTCGCAAAAGAGAGCGAGAAGAGAAGCAAGGCACGGTCGTGAAGCTAGTAGCGATCAAGAAGTGATCCTGAAACTACTTACGTCAAACATAACTCCAAACCGTGTTCACTTCCCGGACTCTGCCGAGAAGAGACCATCACGGTTACACACGCGGTTGATGTGTATTAATTAAGGTCAACTTCGGGTTTTCTACAACCGGACATTAACAAATTCCCATCTACCTCATAAATCAAGGGCACGGCTTTCGAAAGATAATACCCTGCAGGGGTGTCCCAACTTAGCCCATTATAAGCTCTCACGGTCAACGAAGGATATTCCTTCTACCGGGAAGACCCGATCAGTATCGGAATCCCGGACTACAAGACATTTCGACAGCAATAAAACAAGACTAGCAAAGCCGCCCGAATGTGCCGATAAATCCCGATAGGAGCTGCACATATCTCGTTCTCAGGGCATACCGGATGAGCCAGACGTCGGGTTGGCATAGACCCTGATTGCCCAAGGGGCGCCGGACATCGCTCAAGTTGGACCAGCACTCGAAGGAGAACTGGCCCGGGGGGTTAAAATAAAGATGACCCTCGGGCTCGCGAAAACCCGGGGGAAAAAGGCTTAGGTGGCAAATGGTAAAACCAAAGTTGGGCCTTGCTGGAGGAGTCTTATTCAAAGCGAACTGTCAAGGGGGTCCCATAAATCACCCAACCGTAAGGAACGCGAAATCAAGGAACATAACACCGGTATGACGGAAACTAAGGCGGCAAGAGGAACAAAACACCAGGCATAAGGCCGAGTCTTCCACCCTTTACCAAGTATATAGATGCATTAATTAAACAATAGATATTGTGATATCCCAACAAGTAAACATGTTCCAACAAGGAACAACATCTCCATGTTCCAACAAGGAATAAACTTCATCATCACCTGCAACTAGCAACGCTATAAGAGGGGCTGAGCAAAGCGGTAACATAGCCAAACAACGGTTTCCTAGGAAAGGATGGTTAGAGGTTTGACATGGCAATATGGGTGGCATGATAAGCAAGTGATAAGCATCGTAGCATAGGCATAGCAAAAGAGCGAGCATCTAGCAAGCAAAGATAGAAGTGATTTCGAGGGTATGGTCATCTTGCCTGCAAAGTTCTCGAGAGTTGTCTTAAGTTTGATCCTCGTAAGCGTTCTCATCAGTTTCCTAGTTCTAGTACTCGTCTCCGGCTCTACCCAAAGCAAGAACACAAACAATGGAACCACAATAAATCACGGTGCAATGCACAAGCAACATGATGCAATACATAGCATGATATGCGAGATGTGATATGCAATGCGTATGCGTGCTCCGGAAGGAAAATGATAAACCAGGCATCAACTTGGCAAACCAAGTATGCCGCTGCAAAGGTGAGATGATTTCGGTTGAAATCGATATAAAGATCACCGGAATCGAATGCACGGTTTGCAAATGACAAGCAAAACAAGAATGGCACAGATCTGCCATTAACAGCACGATGCCACATAGAAAGCAACAACAGATTAAGCTACTGCACCCAAACATACCAACAAATCATATGGCAGTGATCTACTCAAGATGCTTGACAAAAGATGAACACTGAGCTACGGCTAAATCACACCATAACAGGTCCAAACAAGAATGGAAAAAGTGCAAAATATATCAGCCTCACAGACTTAGTGAAAATACTGAACATGGCAGAATCAGCATCAGGAAGCAAAGTTTAGAGCAAGCAAACAACATGCTACAGGAGGTTATAATAGAGAAATAAGGCATGGCATGAATCTACTCAAAGCATAGAACAAAAGTCCCTTACTGACCATGAGCCAAAACGGATCAGAAAATATTATGGCACCCACGTAAACATAGCAAGTTTCGTTAACAGATTCAGCAATCAGGGCATGACATTGACAGAATTAAGTAGGCATCTTCGCGAGCTCGACGCACTCACTACAGAGCATTAAATGATAAACTAAGCATACATCCATCAAGAAGACATGGCATAGAACCTATACATGGCAAGAACAACATCATAGCATACACGGATCAACTACAAAAACCTTGGCAAAATTGAATAACATGTAAACAATCTGCCAGGAAACATTTTATAGCAAAAGTAGAGCTCGATTGACTCAAGCTATGTCACTCCATAATTGCAAACAAAGGCATGATTGGATAGAGCATAACCATATGTTCAAAACATCCTTACTGAAGTATCTCAAAATAAGCATGGATCTCTCTGTAGCATCAAGTTAACATGGCATCAAAGTATCAGCAAAACAGGGGCTGAAATCAGCAACATCATGAAGCCTAGTTTGCATGCTTGTGCTAGTCACCACAGAGATCACAAAAATACATGGCATACACCCCTGTAAAGATGACATGGCATATTACAAAACACATGTAGGATTGAAGTTCATAGGGTGCACACATCAATCATGACAAAAATGACAAAAGTGCATGTTCTGATAAGAATCTGAAAGTAATATCACATAGCCCTCTTCCAACAGCATTTCGGGCATCAAGATGAGCACAAAAGTAAATGACGCAATGGAATGAAATGATCCACTCTTCGAGGCGAACTTCTCGGTATGCTACACGCGCCAAACGAAGCCACGAGTGCAAAGTTATCTTGCTATGAAAATGCAACAAAATATCTGCAGAAATATGACGGATATTCGGGGGAGGAGAAGAAAGTCAACCCTCCCGGATCGGATCCGGGGCACGCGCGGATCGAGGTGAGGCGCCGCTCGCCGGAGATGGAGGAAGGGGCGGCCGGAGGGGACGAGGCCGGGGCGGCGAGACCCGGCCGGATCCTCGCCGGAGGACGGCGGCGGCGCGGCGTAGGGAGCTCGGGCGGCGATGAGCGGCTGGGCCGGGCGGCGACCGGGCGACGGCGGGCGGAGGACGCTGGAGGTGGCCGGGCGGCTGGTGGCGACGCGGGCGGAGGAGATCTGCATGGCGGCGGCAGTAGTCCGGCGACCGGCCGGGCGCTGGACGCGCGGAAGGCGCGGCGGCGGGCGCTGCTGGTTAAGCGGGCTCCCGCCCGGGCCGGGCAGCGGGGCGCGGCGCGGAGGGCCACGTGGCAGGCTGCGGTTCGTCCGGGGCGGCCACGTGTCTGGCGCGCGGAGGAAGCGGGGCTAGGGTTTCGGGATGGAATTGATCCGGGATTTCGGGGAAGGGGGTGTTTTTATAGGTAGAAGGAGCTAGGAAGCTCCAAATGGAGTGTAGTTTTCGCCCACACGATCGTGATCGAACGGTGATGGACATGGAAGGGAGCTAGATGGGTTACGGGGCTGTTTTGAAGGGGTGTTGGGCTGCAACTTAAAAGAGGCCTTTGCGAGAGTGCGGTTAACCGTTGGAGTACCAAACGAGCTCCAAATGACCCGAAACTTGACAGGTGGTCTACCGGTGGTGTACCAAGGCCACTTGACAAACCTCGGTCCATTCCGAGAAAGTTTAGTACCCGCTCACGGAAAAATGTAAAAGGGGACGCCGGGGGATATAGGAGTGTCGGATTGCAAAACGGACAACGGGGAAAATGCTCGGAATCATGAGACGAACACGTATGCAAGTGAGATGCACATGATGACATGATATAAGATGCATGACAAGAACAAAATGCAAAACGAAGGACAAAACCCAACCACGGAGGGAATATCATATCACAATGCCGAAAATGGCAAGAGTTGGAGTTACAAAAATGGAAAGTTACATCCGGGGTGTTACATGTCGGGGGTGTACCGCGGGTCTTCCCTCGCCGCCCGCGGCAGGGACGCGCGGATACGTGCGATCTCCGCACGCCGCGCCGCCCCGATGGGTGGTGGTGGCACCGGCACGCCACCGGCGCTGATCCTCCACGCCCCCGGCACCCGCATGTCCGGCGGGGCCGGGTACTCGGCCTCGAAAAGGAGGCGAGCCTCGTCCTCGCCCGGCCTACACTGCGCCGCCCGTGAGGCATCAATGCAGGCTGACCGGCGCGGCAGCGCGCGCAGATTTGGCATTGATTCGTCGTTGGAGAAACGAGGCGACGAGGACGACGAAGCGGTGAGAAAAGAGTCGAGTCGCTGACGCGGCTAGCCCACGGCGCTTTCGCGCCAAAAAATATTCGCAAGGCGCTCCCGAGCGCCCCCCCCCCCCCCCCAGCGCGCCGGGTTCGGGTTGGGTACGCCGATGCCAATTTCGGCCCGAGCCGGCGAAAAATGTGCCCCTGGGGGCGCGACTGGGCCGATTTTTTGACGCCGGCGGCCGAAAAAACGCCTGAAGGGCCTTGTTAGGGGCGCGGCTGGAGATGCTCAAGGCCCTCATTCCTAGGCCGCGCAGATGCCTCCTATCTAAAAAAAATATATTGATAGCCACAGGTAGCATGTGTTAATTTTCGGGAAAAATAACACGCATGCCGAATAGTAGGACTGCCGAGGAACCCAACCCACTCAAACTTGCTAAACTGTGTAGTTTCTAGAAGCACGTGGGTGCTATCTCCGGACTCTATCATTGACAGTTTGAGCACGAATGTGAATGACGATGCTAAGAAATGGCTGTTTGACATGCATGCAGCTTTACCGCAGGAAGATTTCATCACTTTTGTGGTTACATTGTGGGCTTTGTGGGGATCACATCGAAAGGCAATTCATGAACAAATTTACCAAAGTCCTTTATCCTTCCATGGCTTTGTGCAATTATATATAGGAGGGTCGAGGGCTATCCATAAGTAGCAAGCTCAGTCAAACAGTTCTCCTGCTGTACTTCAAATTCCTTGGATTGCTCCTCCGACGGGTATGATTAAAATCAAAGTCGATGCGGCAGTAGGGAGAGGGGGAAGGTATGGAGCAGTGGGCACGATCTCTAGGAACAAGAACGGTCTTCTCCTGAGAGCTTCGGCCATTGTCTTTCCGAATCATTCAGACCAAGCAAACCCTCGAATGCATGGCGATAAGGGAGGGATTGGCCCTTGCTGCTGATATATATGAAAGGAGGATCTACTTGGCTTTAGACTGTAAACTTGTGGTGGAGGATATCCGCGACAAGAACCCAACTCTATACGGTGCTATCATTCATGAAATATCAGATCATTGGAGTACTTTTCTGTCTTGTAATATTAATCATGAAGTTAGGAGCTCGAATGTCGAGGCTCACAGACTCGCAAAGCATACTTTCTCTCTATTGGCTGGCCGGCATGTGTGGCTAGGGCAGCTTGATGGACTTTCTTTCGTCTGTGTAAATATTGTGACGGTTTGAATAAAACGCTTCGGAGTTTGTCTAAAAAAAATAATCAAACGTCCTTCGCCAACCCCTAAAACAAAACATCAAACGTCCTTCGCCTCCAAAGAACCGGATGACCACATTTTTGTACCAGAAAATATTCTTTTAGATCAACAAAGCTTTGCAAAAAAGATCCGCAAAAAAAAAAAATCAACGAAGCTTTCCGAGTTTGTCATAAAAAGATCGGATGTCCTTCGCCTCCAAAGAAACGGAATCTGTGACACGTAGGAGTACTTGGTTGGGGTCTTGCCTCTTGGGACAACAAAATGCTACAGTCCAGCGTCTCCTGCCGTGTCTGTCAGATGCGGTTCCTTCTCACAGCGGCTCAACCCGTTGTTCCTTTGCACCTCTGTTTCCATGTACGTAACCGTGTGAGGATATAGGAGTAAAATGTTAGAGGCACTGTATCATTCAATCAGTGCGCCCAACGACCGCCAATAATTATTGATCCGTCCTGTAGCACTGTGCGACGAGTCTGCGAAAAGTGAACCGCACTGAGCACATATGGGCCATGGGCATGCCGGCGGGTGCTGGAACATCCAAATGTGCACAGCACGCGCCGATGAGACCCGGAGTAGGAGTAGCATTTAACGTCGAGACTCGAGCCGTTTACTGCCTGTGGTCGTTCTCTCTCTTTATTTTCCGCTAGATATCCCGCCGCGCTAGCTCCTCTTCGCCGTCCCCCGTTTCCGGACAGTGTGAGGAAGTCCCAGTTCTAGGCCGTGTTCGGCAGCTCTCCAGCTCCGTATAATACGGGGAGCGGACGGAGCGCCAGTTTTCCAACTCCAGGAAAAAGCACTGCAGGCCGCTCCGCTCCGGCCGCTCCAGAGCAGAGCCGCGGAGCGGAGGGCTGCCGAACAGGGCCCTAGTTGCTACTCCCCGTTGCTTTTCAGATCAGGATGGAGGGCTGAGGTGAGTGATGACTTCTGGCTCTGGCTATTCATGTGCTCTTCAATTTCTACAGCTCTGTAGAGTTGGCTTACTGTAATCTTGTTCCACGTAGATATTTTCTCTGGGCACTAATTTATTTCCTCGGGAGGATACGCTGGCTTCTTTATGCTACACCTATAAGGTAATCAGCTCAGCACTTTCATCCGTTTGGCTTTCTTTTTAATGTTCCAGCTTAAAATGTAGCATGAGAAATTAAGAATCCTGCGGTTCGGTGTTTTTTTGGAGTTGATGTTATTGGTATGTGAGAATTTGTTGGTGCCACTGTGTAAGAAATGGCGTTCTCAGTATAGACTACATTTGAGACACCATCTAATCACCTGCTCCAAAGGCCAGGGCTATGCTGCCAATGCCCGGTAATTGCATAGTCTTAGAGCATCTACACTAGGAATGAAAACGGAGCAGAAACGGACGGAACTGAGTACTATCATATTTGTTTTCATATTTTTTTGCAGAAGCAGAAACGAATACAGAAACCCCGGAAATGAATACGGAAACAGATATTATCGAAAACGAACACGGAGTGAATACAAAGCGGATACAGAAACAGAAATAGGCATTGATCGGAACTTAATAACCCCTTGAATCATAGAGAAATACACACAAAAACAAACAAATTTAATGAGTTGTTAACATGGCTACAAAATAATATCATTATGTTAGCAACTTAGCGTAGTATTGTAGTAGTACCGGACCATTGCATATAGGGTCAAGCTGAGTACATGTGTGGTAGTAGAAGTTGGGCCTTAAATCCATTCTACTAATTCTATCATTGTGTTCCCTTTGGTGGTTGGGCTACAAAGCAGCTATTGGTCTATAGTAAAAACAGAAATTCCATATTCACAGAAACGGAAAGTTCCATTTCCATGCATGTTCCACCGGAAAACACCGTTCCGTTTTTGTTTTCATTTCCGCATAAAAAATTCCATTTCCACTTTCATTTTGTAAATTTCCATTTCCGTTTTCATATTTCCTCTCCATTTCCATTTTTTCTCCGGAAAAACGGAAAGTTTCCACTCCATTTTCATCCCTAATCTACACCGGCAAATCCAGGCTCTTATATCTGCGGACACCACAATGACAGGTCACCCCTCAAAAGTCTGTGTTGCACAACCATGTTCCTCAAAGCAAATCCTTGAATCCATACTAATGTGATGCAATTGTTAACCTTTTTTTTAAAACGAAGGCTCGCGATGAGCCCGGCTTTGAATTAACAAAGCCATCAACCGGCTAGGAATTACAACATCACATCAAGCACATCAGCCGAACGATACAAGAGAGCACCCTAGGAAGCTTACAACTCAACGCAGTATACAAGCTCACTACATAAAGAAGAGAAAGCCCAAGCTAGTACACGCCGCAGACCGCAGCAAACAAGAACCAAGGATTGCGACCAACATGAACACGACAAGGACCTGCCGAAACAGAGTGGAGTTGTGGACATGACTGAGTCCAAGGTTGGAGGAAACAAATCATCTTCCTTTGCTCTCGCCGTAGAGGGACCCTACCCTCTCGCCTTGGATCGAAAGGCGCCGCCGACGGACATGGGAGACGCTCTCCCTAGAGCAGGAGAGATGTCGACCTCGAGTCTGGAGCAGGCACTGAGCACACCTCCTAGGACATAAGCACACCTCATCGACACACCGGCGCAACCAAGGACACCTGAAAGACAGCGGGAAAGCCACCGGGAGCAGCCACTGAAGAACGAGCAGCAAGGACATCAGGAGAGGCCACAGAGCGGCGAGGACGAACCAGACGTCCCCACTGCCACCTGAGAACCAGAGCCGCCCAAAACTCCACCTTTGTCGCCCCTCACCCGAACGCACGCTCCCCAGGTGGCACCTCCAAGGAGGACACGACGCGCAGCGCGCCGTCACCGCCCAATCCAAGAAGGATTTTGGGCTTTCACCCGGGAGGGGAACGGGGGTGGATTGGGATGGGACCTTGGCTGCACCTCCAACGAGGAAGGGCGGTGCCCGAGGGCGTCGCTGCCGCCGGGCCGGACCAGCCGACCGATGGTTTCCCACGGTCCCAAAACCACACCACCAGGCACCCATCCACGCCAATCCGGCGATCAAGTCTTGAAACCGGCGAGGATGAGGAGCCAAAGGAAGGGGAGCCGAACCTCGGATCTGGCGAGGAGGGGTCTCCACGCCGCAGCCACCACCGCCGCCGCCCCACCACCCGCGTGGTCGGGAACACCGCCAGATCTCGCGACGCCGCCCGGCCGGGGCGCGCCGCCAGCGCCATGAAGGGCCGCCGCCCAGATCCGCCGTCCTCCGCCAGAGCAGGAGCGAGGCCTCGCCGCCACCTTCACCGGCGACCGTGCAGGCTTCTTGGTGGCCTCCTCGGGGCGACGAGGGGTAGGAGGCGGGGTGGCGGCGCTTAGAGGGAACCCTTAGTCGCCTTCCCGAGTCGCCTAACGGACGACGCTGGGGTGGGGGGGACAGGGGAACTTCTCTAGTTAAACAGACACATGCCATCGGACTACCACACATTGACATGTTCTACTAAACTATGAATTATATGGCAATGAAGGAAGTTCACCCATGACTGTCCTTGCCCATCCCTTGATGTCTTTGTCACGGAAGTAACGGCCAAAGGCGCAAAATGGATCGAACCAAATCTGCTCACTACAGGAGCTGTCCAATTTGTCACTGAACTCATCCTTCTCCTCTTTGTGTGTGTGTGTCGAGAGGGGGGAGGGGGGGGGGGGGAGTCAGCTATTGGATTTTCCCGTTTGTCGAGTACGCTGGCACTGAGTGCTTGCTCGCTCCAGTCCAAGGCGGTGTGTGACTCCACCCCTGCAGCTTCGTTCTCGAAAGCTTTTGTGCCTTCCCACATCCTCATCCTCGCACGTTGGTCACACCCGTCCTTCGCAGCACTTGGGCCGCAACGCATGTCAGCATTGACCTATGACTCAGAGCCTGACATGGCGGCCGAATATTTGTGGGGTCGAGGTGGGCCGGCGTGGACCGGATCCGATGTGTTGGACACGTCCTGGTGTGTTCGGACATCTCCGTACCCGCCCCACATATGTGATTGGTATGGGTGGTGTCGGTGAGCTTGGACCTTTGGGTTGAGTAGACGTGGTCCTGTTGGGTGGCAATTTTATGTCTGAGCAGTGACTAGGCAGGACACTTGGATGTTCGAGGAAATACGAGGGCTCCTGTTGCATAAGCTCTTTTATGGCAGTGAGGAGCATGGGAAACTCAGAGATATATAGGAAGTAAATTTCCTAACTAGGTAAGCCGGTACATATTTGGCACTTACGTGGCCGCCATCAGCATCATGGTAGCCAAACGAAGAATTGAGAACAATAGCCGTTTCGTGCACGCGGCATGTTAACGCATCTCCTGACCCCTAAATCTGACACCACATCCGTTCGCGGACAGTGATGATGGTGATCGTGGCAAGGCCCCCATTACGTCTAATTTTGCAATATATCTTAATAATATGAGCCGTCCATTTCCACTCACCCAATGGACTATATCCTTCATCACCGGTAGACAAAATTAATAATATATTTTGTTCCAGGCTAAAATTGGAAGACACACAGAACAAAATATAAAATAAGCATGCGTTCAGAAGCTCGTGTGTCTTCTTCTCCTGCTCTGATCGGACTCCGGAGACTTGGCCCAATCCAGCCGAGTACTTTTCAACGGAGATGAGATTTACCGAAGACGATTGTAAGCAGTTGATCCTTTGGGCGAGGAAATCGATCACCATGTACAAAGCTAGCCAGGCTAGCCTTCTAGATCGATTGATCATGTCTAGATGCACTAGTGCGTATGTGATCAGCCGATTGTGTTCCGGCGATGACACGTGTACACAAACCGGCGGCCACAGCCGCTGCACACAAGAAACGTCGGCACACATCGCCGCTCGAATCTCGCCGGAACACGTCAACATGACCTTGCTGCCACTAGCGACGCACATCTCGGTAACCTTGAGCCGCCGAAAGGGAAGCGGCAGCTCTCACGCTGTACTTGCCACGGCGGGAGGCAAGGACGTACGGCTTACCCGCAACGAGATACTCCGTTCGTTCCAAAATAAATGACCCAACTTTATACTAACTTTACATTAGTACAAAATTTAATCATCTATTTTGAAACGGAGGGAATATGTCTGTTGGCACTGGTCACATCGACGGGTACTTTCCGCCAGAGAGGTAAGTACACAACCTGCTGCTGCTCGATGCATTCTAGCTGGCCGATACTTTTGGCTAACATGTACGCACGTACAACAAAGCAAAGCAGGCACAAAGGCAGGTGGATCGATTCTTCTCTGGCCATAGCATACGTACACGCATGTATACCTACAAGCCGCCGGAATACCTGATCGACTAGCACGAGAACAGGAACACGTAGGCGATATTATGGCAACAGGAACGTGTTTTCCTGGTTGTATTATTGCTTTGACAAAAACTTACAAGGCTACAAGTATATATTTATGAGCTAAACCAAACAGCCTATATAGCTAACGAGCAGGGCTAGAGCCACGGACATATTTTATGGACTTCACGGGCTTGTGCTAGATGGCAGTTTTTCATTGGAGGTTAGAGAGGGTGACGAGGCCCACATCCTTGAAAATAGGGGGGCAGACGTAATTAGCGTTAAGGGGCCGTAAACAGTCTGTTGTTAACCGTGAGTTTAGAATTATCGTATAGCTAACTGGGATTAGGACTCCTATACATACACATGATTGACTCTAGTCCGACCCGGACTTAGACATCGTGGTTAATTCGAACAATCACCTCCATAAACACGATGCCCTCATTCCACAGTTTGGACGCCGATCCTTCGCCGCATCTTTCATAAACTTTTGTCATCTCAAAGATCCGGTTAGGATGTCTGCAAGCTGGTCGTCGGTGCAAATATAGTTGATGTCGATCTTATTTTCATCCACACACTTCCTTAGGTATCGACACCTCGTATCGATATGCTTGCATCAACCATGATGCATTTTATTCTTCCAAAGAGAGAATGTAGACTCGTCATCAATGTTGAGCACCACTCGTTCCGTTTTGTTACCTGTGAGGTCACTGAATAGTATTCCTAGGCACACGCCTTGACACATCGCGGTTGTAGCTGCTATATACTCTGCTTCACGGGATGATAACGCGAGCACTTGGTGCTTTTGTGATAGTCAACTCACTATGCTTCTTCCCAAGAAATACGCCACACCCGAGGTACTTTTACAGTCATCCAAGTAGCTCCACCATCTCCTGCCATGACACAACCGAAGTTTGTTGTCCCTTTGACATACCAGAGTATATGTGTCACAGCTGCCCAATGTTCCTTCGTGGGTGCTTTCATGAAGCGACTCACTATGCCAACGGAATAGGCCAAGTCCGGTCTTGGGTTTGTGAGATACCTCAACCTTTGGACCACCGTTCTACACTTCATTGCATGAACTACAAGTGCTTCACTTTTCTTGCGTAGTATAAGACGAGGCTTCATCGGAACATGAGTTGGATTGCAATCTTTCATGCCACAGCACTCATTTACCTTCTTTGCGTATGCCTCCTGGCATAATGTGATCTCCTTCTGCTTCTAATGCACCTCGATCCCAATGTAGTAACTCAAGAGCCCTAGATCAGTCATCTTGAATAGCTTCTTAATTTGTAGCTTGAAGTATGCAATCACCCCCTTCGTCTGCTCCAGTTATCAACAGATCATCCACATAGATGCTCACTAAGAGACGATCCTTGCCTTAATCTCGTTTTTACATTGCAGGCTCCAGTGGGGCTTTGTCAAATCCAAAAGAAATTAATGTACGATCAAGCTTGATGTTCCATGCTCGAGGAGCTTGTCGTAGCACATACAACGCCTTGTGTAGCTCCAATACCTTGTTTTTCTCTCCTTTGATGTACCTTGGTGGTCAATTCACGCATACTTGTTCTTCCAACTCCCTAGTCAAAAACACGGAGTTCACATCCATGTGATGTAGACTCCAAGATTCTTGAGCCGCGAGAGCTATAAGTGGCCTCACCGAGTCCTTCTTTGCAACTGGAGCGAACACTTTTTCGAAGTCCACATCTTGCTCTTGCACGCATGATTTAGCTACGAGTCTAGCTTTATGCTTGACCAAGTTTTCTTGGGCATCTTTCTTGACTTTAAACACCCACTTGAGCTCTATGGCATTATGCTCGTTGGAAATACCCGCGAGTTCCCATGTATCATTCTCAGATCGAACCCAACTCTTCATCCATAGCACGACGTCAACACTCTCATAATTGCGTCTTCAAAATATTTTGGTTCCTCGATGTGCAACAACTGTTGCACTTTACTCTTCATCTTCACCGGATTTATCCGAAGCGTTTCTTCTGAAGAGATGTCCAACACGCATCGTTCCTGTGCTATTGGAGAAGACACTCTTGCTTCTGAACTTGCCAAAGTTCTTTTTTTTTGCAATGTAGGTTTATCTCTTCCGTGCGATGTTGCACCTTCACGCAAGCCCGCGCCTGGGGAATCTGGCGACCCCTACTTGCTGGCCAGGCCTCCTGTCAGAGGGCCTTCACCGGTTTCTGGGACGCACCCTCCTAGGTTGTCCCTAAATTGCCCTTGCATCCATAGTGTCATGCACGAGTAAGTTCCCTGAGGGCATGTATAATGATGGCATATGGATACAGATGCCTCATGACAAAAAATATTTTGAGGCATCTATATTATTTTTTTCTCCTCAATGCAAGCTGGTACTAGTGGGCCTCATTAAAGAATAGAAAGTGACTTTCACTACACATGCATCCTTACTCTCCACTTCAGCTTTTCCATCTTTATGCACCGGACCACACTTTTTCTTTCCAAGCACACGCCTCCTGTAGAGGATCCTGCTTCCTTATCTGAACCTACTTTTTCTGTTATCCGATCCTACATGGCATGCGAGGCATCATCCTAGGGCTGTGCATTGGTCATGCCCTGAACATGCCCCATTCTTTCGGCTAGTCAGAACCAGCACAAGGCCATGGATCACGTGGTTGGGTGCTGCTGCATGGGGGCGTGCGTGCTTCGATGAATCCATCAGCCGGCTCGTCCGCTAGGCTACACGCACTAGGGACCAAAGCTTCCACCGCCACGTACATGACGTGCATCTGTCTTAGTCGCCTGCTCGTGCGGGCTGACTGGAGCGGTGCACACAGCGCGTGGACACATCACGTCGGATCCACCGCGACTCGCGACGTCCGTACAACTCGCAGTTGCACCGTTCAATATCATGTATGCGCCACATTCATTTGGTTCGAGTGCAGCTCGCCGCCCATGGACCACAACGAGAAGCGTCGGCGACATCGTGAACCATGCAAATATGAAACGCCGGTACAGCGGCACCATCACCGTCAACATCGGTAAAGGTGACACGGTTGGGAAGGTCCACAGTGCTGACGTCAAAGCAGCCATGGCACTCGCGTGACCTCTGGGTGCAGGGGCGGAGGGGGCCGCGGGCAGAGGAAGCCTCCGAGGAAGCCTCCGAGGAAGCTGCAGCGGCAACGGAGCCAGGGTCCTGAACCACGACAGCTCCTCTGTGAACGCCATTAGAGCCACAGCTGGTTGTTGCACAGGAGACATCAATGACTGGCGACGGAAACCACCAGGCCTGACGAGGATGGTCATGACGAGGGATTTTACAAATTACAAAATTAAAATGACCGAATTACCTAGCTAATCAATGGCAGAGATGATTCAATACTACTCGGTCCAGAAAGTAGTATATATACCATAAAAATAAATCCTGGTAAAACCCTAGGTACACCGCCGCCGACTGGCGACGACCCAATGTCAGCGATGCGGGAGCCCCTCACGTACCTCCTCGGCCGGCCGTAATTGCCGTGTGCCCATGTGCTAGCAAGGGCAGCTGTTTCTTGGTATCCAACAATCTTCAAGTTCCTAGGCAGCTATAGCATCCTTTTTAGATGACGTAACAATTTTATTCCACTGCATATTTATTCCACTGCATATGCACGCCCCTTTTTAGGAAGATTTTTTTTATTCCTGCCACTGCATATGGCACATCAATAAAAGAGAGGCCTATATAAAGTCATAGCTTCTAACAAAACTAGTACCTCGTCCCAGATGGTTTGTCTAGCATTATCTGAAGGCGTATGGAGGCGATGGTGCGTTTAGCATCATCAAAGGGCGTGTGGAAGTGTGTCTCTGGTGGATTTCGCGGGATTCGTCGGTGGTTGTCTTTTTCATCTTTGTTCATGTGTCTTTAGATTGGATCATTTTGATCTACACTGCTCTTCATCAGCTACGGTTGTTATTTTGTTGTGTTGGTCCTATGAAACCTTAGTACGATGACTTTCTGAGTATCCAGTACAAC
Organism: Aegilops bicornis; assembly: GCA_021605145.1. Taxonomy (NCBI): domain Eukaryota; kingdom Viridiplantae; phylum Streptophyta; class Magnoliopsida; order Poales; family Poaceae; genus Aegilops; species Aegilops bicornis. The sequence goes on along the minus strand of CM038671.1, from coordinate 832,942,793 downwards.
AAATTGTGTCTGGCTTCGGCGAGGAACGGAGATGATGGCGGTGCGCCTTTAGCTTGATTCAGTGTGTTTGTATTTGTCGCTGCGTGGTTTACGAATCTAAATATAATTATTATTTCTAGTGTTCATTGTATTGTCATAATTGAGAATGAGTAGATCAAATATTTCAAAACAAACTAGTACTCAGTTGCAGGCCTGCTCAGTTGGGTAAGGATACAAGGTTCGCAAAACATGAGATGACATTCTTCGTAGTTGCATTGTCAGCAAAAATATCTACGGCACACAAAATTTTAGAGGAGAACCAAGCTGTGCACCAACTAGTGACAGCTCGTCACTGCACAAAGAAGTGGAATTGGTGAGCAGGACAGGAGACCCTTGATCGGGAATACAGAAACGTAACACGCTTGGGGGATTGATTCTCTATACTAGCATCTACGGACAGGCCTGCTCAAACATCTCAACGGGCGCCACTGTCACTGACCGCTCAAAAAATGTGATCCAAACAGCCGCATCAAACATCCGGACTGATTGACATCCCGCGTATTCAGCCCAAATGTAGAACAAATATGGGGAGGCCGGACGTGACCCGGTCGATGAGTCCGTCATGTCGGACCTGACACCCCAACCCTATCACAAATTGCATCAAATCAACTCCTTTCGACCTACCGATTTCATTTGCTCTCTCCTCTCTTCTGCCTACTCTACGCTGGACGTCTCGTAGCTCCACCGCCAACCTTGCTCCGCCGCCGTTTTGAGCCTTAGCGCGGCCAGCATCGGCGCTGCAGTCCCTCATCCGTTGTCGCCGGCACGGACGCCACCGCGGTAAATTCGACAACTTTTAGGCTACACCTTACCCTTGATGTGTTCTGACACATTGTTTCTATATGTGTGCTAATATGTAGTTGTAAAATACTAGAATTGCATAACTTTAGAAAAAACAAAAATTTACTCTGTTATATATAGAGGATCGGCTAGGTCCGACCAAAACTTAGTGGACCAAAAATACTCCACTAAGCGCATCTCTAGTAGATCCCGCAACCCTATGTCCCGCAAAAATCGTTTATGATATCCCGGGAACATTTTTTGCAGGACGCCGGATGCGCAGCCAGAACAGATCCTACAACTGATACCACATATTTGAACTTTCTAGTTCGCGCTAAAAAATTGATCACCGGAGTTCATCAAATATAGCATAGGGCAGTTCAGCTACTACATACCATACGATAGTTTAATACAAACTGAAAGTAAACATCATACGGAAAGCATACTAGCATACTACATCTACTCGTGCTGGATTCGTCTTCACGGGGTGAGGGCTCGCGGGTGTGGTAAATGAGCATGCCGGAGAGGGTATGCTAGAGTTAGTACTTCTCGCGGAGCGCCCGGACGCGCGCGGCCGCAACCGCATCTTTGTCTGTGGTGGCCACCTTCGCCTCCCACCAGGCGCGCTCGGCCGCCCGGAGACACGATGGCCGGATCAAAGATCCGCCTGAGGTGACGGAAGGTCGCCGACGCCGGTGATATGGTGTTGTGGGACCGTGCACCGCGGCGGCGCACCCGCTCCCCTTGTCTTTCCGACCCCAGGGGATGGAGGGACGAGATTCTGGCCTCATCGTCGTTGTGCCGCTTGAGGCCGCCGAACCCCCCACTGTCGTCACGACCGGCACCCATGGACGCCATCTCCGGCAACTTCTGGTGGTTAAATGCGGCTCAATTCAAAGCCGGAGGTGTAGGGATTTGTCACCAGAGGAGGGATTTCGCAGCGGAGGTGGATGGGTGGAAAATGGGACAGAAACCCTAAAATGCCCCGACGCCTGCATATATGGAGGAATGGAGGGCGGTTTACGGGCCGCCTGTAAAAGCTTGAAGGTCCGGGCCCTTTTGAGAGGACCAGCTAGGGCCGTATTTTTGGACAATCCTGTAAAACGGCTAGAAAAACGTGGCCGGACTTATACGGGATCTGCTAGAGAAGTAGAGAGCTTACTCCTCAGGTCCGGGCTCTTCTAAGGATTTACTCCTCGGGTCCTGTTTTATTTTTAGGAGATCGGTTAGAGTTGCCCTTAGCTAGCTAGAGAGCTTACCGACAGTTCGGATTAAGTAATGACGACATAGCGGAAGTCTTGGTCAAGATCATCAGCGCTCAAATATGCGTGTATTTTATTCACACTGTCATGTTATATAAGCTTCGTCCATGATCTCTCCATCTTGCAGATACATAAGATTGCTGCATTGTACACCTCACTCGGCTCTGGAGAGGAACAATGGCTGGCCATAAGTGCCGCAAATGGCCGGAAGTAAAGCATATCAATAGATACGCAGCACTTATGGGGTCCCTGGCGATGGCAATCAGAGGGTTGGGTGTTCTGGTGGTTACTTGGACCACCGTTGTTCTTCTCGGTGGCTTCGTCTCCCAATTGCAAAAGAAGGATTTTTGGTGTCTCTCGATGATTATATTCATACAAATAGCCGGGTTAGTATTACTACTTACTCCTTCCGTTTAGAAATATAAGATTTTTAATTTATTTTTTGAATCAGATTCATATAGATATGTTTTAGTGTGTTTGTTCACTCATTTTAGTCAGCACGTAGTACATATTAAAATATCTAAAACATTTTATATTTGTGGATGGAGGGAGTGGCTAGCTCTCATGTAGATGAAAAATAATCATATGTTCATCTAACTCGTACACCGTTGGATTTTACACGGAGATTTGGGGATTTTTTTCCTTCTATTGTTTTGTTTGGTTAATCAAATTGCGTGGGAATTGGACAAAGCTTTGCTAATTTTCACATAGACAGGAAACAGAAAATCCATTCTTTATCTATTATTTCTCGGAATATTTCACATAGACTTTGGAAAGCCTTTAGTTTCCAAATACACTAAGAGTTATGCGGACATATCTGTACTGAGTTTCAAACCGACCATTGGTGATTAGGCGTTTACAAGCTATCCTAGTCAATTTAAAGACGTAAATTTTGCACAAGGAAGAATTTTTGGATATAACAACTAGTTAAATAAACATTACTACATTCACTTCAATAAAAATAATCACCAACGGCCTAATAGTCAGGCCCATCAGTAATGGTTGTGTACCCCTAAAGGGCTAGTATACCCGGGAGCAACTAGTTAACCGCAACGATCAGCGTCACTTGACGCGCTCTCAGCCATTCGTCATGTGTCGCGCTCTGAGCGCTCCCTCCGATTTATTTTTTATTTTTTCACACACGTTTTCGGCTTTTAAACGGTTTTTTGGGTTTTTTCGGCGTTTTTGTTTTCTACCGGTTTTCCTTAGCTTTACAATTAATTTTTTTTTGCAAAAAACAAATTCTTGCGCGAAAAAACACGTTTTTTCCTTTCGCGAGAGTCACGGCTGTGCCTCGCGAAAACGAAAAAAAACACGCTTCTGTTTTTTCTTGCTTTCACGAGAGTCACGGTTTTGCTTCCGCGAGAGGCACGGGTGTACTTTCGCGGGGCCGTGCCTCTCGGAAACGAAAAAAACGCATTTTCTGTTGTTCTTTTCTTTCTCTAGAGTCACGTTTTTGCTTCTGTGAGAGGCACGGTTGTGCTTTTACGAGAGTCACGGCCGTGCCTCTTGGAGAGGGGAAAAAACGTATTTTCTGTTTTTTTTCTTTTGCGAGAGTCACGGTTTTGCTTTCACGAGAGTCACGGTCGTGCCTCCACGGAAACGGAAAAAAACGCGTTTTTTTCGCGAGAGTCACGGTTTTGCTTCCGCGAGTGGCACGGTTGTGATTTCGTGAGAGGCACGGGCGTGCCTTTTTCGGAAAGGAAAAAAACCCGTGCTCCCGGTTCGCTTTTTTCGTCCGGTTTTTGCGTGAGAAAAAAGTTTGTCAAAACCTATCAACATGGGATCTAGTTTGGAAGATCTCGACGCGAGGAATCCAACGGTGAAAGAGGTCTAAGATTTGGACATACGGTTTGAGAGATAAAACGTTTTGAATAAACGAATCTACGAAAAAAGAAAAAAACACGCGCGCTGCATGTCCGCCACTGGTCGCAACCTGGAGAATTGGAGTGACCTTTGCAACGAGTACTCCTCAATTAGTGATTTCGAGTATACCCAGGTGCCAAAAGTTCTGCCCATTGGTGCTCTAATCCAAACTTAGGCCTTCTTTGATTCCGAGTTTCATACTCCCGCCGTTACGAAATGTAGTGCTTTCTCTATTCTCGTGCTTCAACTTTGACCATAAATTTAATCAACGAGACCGACTGTGGTGGGAGCAAAAATTATACCAGTGAATTCGTATTTAAAAGAAGTTTTCAATTATATAATTTTTTTCTCCCGCCGCAGTCGGTCTCGTTGGTTAAATTTATGGTTAAAGTTGGACCTCGAAAAACACAGGCACACTATATCTTAAAATGAAGGGAGTATAAATTTTAGAGGATTTGGATCTTAAGATTGAAATCCTTAGGAATTTTTTCTAGGACTTGGCTCGGCATGACAATATATCGTCGACCTGTGAGCGATGGCAACGACGACACCAATCAGTTGCGACGTTAGGATCTCGACGTGGCAATGTGAGTTTGGGGCTCTAGGCAGGATTCGTAGGGCTTATTTTCGTAAGTTGGGTGTATCACGATGATGAGCGCTAAGAACATCTACAACCAGACCTATGAAAACCCACCTTATGTCCGGCCATACATTCCGGTAACTACTCGTTCATGAAAATGTCACCCAACGAGACCCCTATACCGAGCACAAACGTGTGGGTTCTCCGGTATCCCTCAAACTAGACCATATGTGGAGGCGGATATAGGAAGGCCTGGACGTGCTTGCCACATCAGACTGATGGGAGGGTCCCTTGCTAAAACCCACCGGTTCGCCGGGTACCCATCCGGTTCAGTGAAGGCACATTCATGGTGCTGCTCGGGGCATCACCCGAGGAGATAAACCCGACTATTTAAGCTGGATGACGAGGCTTAACTCTAGCCCCCTCCCCATTCCCCTCACCTCTCTCCCGTTTGCGCCGCTACCACGACCCCGTCCGAGCGCCGGTCCGCTCCAACCTCGTCGTCTGCCCACGTCGTCTGCAGGTAACCATGGTCGGCACAAAGGTGATGTACTAGATGCTGACCCCGGAGTGTCAGACGGAGATACAGGCTGAGATGCGGGCCAACGAGGCACACCGTGACACTCGCATTGCAGTCGTCCTGCCTCCAAACTCTCTGGGGGAGGTGGAGAGGGAGGAGGAGGAGGAGCGGTGCCGAAGTAGGAGGAGGTGGTCGGGTAGAAGAAGAAGATGGAAGAAGGGGACGCTGGACATGGAGATGGAAGAGGTGAAGGCGCCAGATAAGTGGGGGAGAGGAAGGGGAAGCGAAGGCGCTAGAGCAGGGCATATAAGGCAGCGGCGGACCGGCGGAGGCATGATTTGAAACAGATAATTTCCAGTCACTTTGTTTAATAAAGGGGGTGCACGCATCACTCTAATGCAGAGACCGGGTAATCCTCCTTTCTAAAAAAAATGTCGTGCCCCAGTTGCAAAATGAAGGCGATTCCTATTCGGCGCCTTCAGCGCCCATTAACGTGTGTTTTGTTAATTGGCGCTGAAGGCGCCATTGCCTGGGCCGGCCCATAACAGATTCTATTTTTCCTGTAAAAACTAAAAAATAACGCATAGGAAAGGTTTTGAATGCGCGACCTCTACGTTAGAAAAGAAACGCACGAACCACTAGCTTAGCACACCGATTTATGAAAAAATTGTTTTTCCTTTTATTTCTTTCCTCAGTTCGTGGGTTTTCATTCCCCTTTTTCCTGTTCTGTTTTTGTTTTACCTTCCGTTTGCTTTTTTCCTGATTTTTTCAAATGCATCAACCTTTTCCAAAATCGATAAAATAATAATTTCTGTGATTCTTTTTTCAAAATTGATGAATTTTTTCCAAATTGGTGAACTTTTTTTCAAAGTCGATGAACCTTTTTTCAAAAACCAATGAACTTTTTTAAAAAACTGATTGAGTTTTTCAAATGCAATGAACTTTTTTAAATTTCTTATGAACTTTTTTTCATAGTTGATAAACTTTGTTGAAAATCAATGAACTTTTTTTCAAATCTGATGATTTTTGTTCAAAATCAATGTGCTTTTCTTTAATTTTGATGATTCTTTTTCTAACTTGTGAACTTTAAAAAAAATCAATGAACTGTTTTTTCAAACTTGATGAACTTTTTTTGTTAAAATCGATGAACTTTTTACCAAATTGATGAACTATTTTTAAAAAAATCAACGAATTGTGAACTTTTTTCAAAATTGACGAACTTTTTCAAATTCATGTTTTTATTCAAATAATTTAGAAATCGAAGTGATACAATAGGCGGCCTTTTGCAATTACGGTTCTACTGGTTAGCTGCACTCGGATAAGGAATCAGCCACCCGAGTTTGATTCATGGGGACCACCTTCCTTTTCACAATTTTGTAATCTTTTTGCAGTTTCGCGGGCCGGCCCAAGAGGGAGCAGCAGTGTGTAACAGCCTACGGCCAAGGTCCCTGGTGGTAGGGTTGCATGCCCTACCGCAAATTCCTCCTAAGTATTGAACACAGTGCGTGCTTATGCCTACCGCCAAGCACCTTTACGGTAGGGTTGTACAGGCTACCGCCATCCTGTTTGGCAGTAGGAATGTTTCCTACCGCCATGGTCCCTGGCGGTAGGCTGCGCCAGCTACCTGTTATGGCGCTTAAGGTGCCGAACAGGAACTGCTCGAATTGAAGGTGGACTTTCAGCTAGGACAAGAAAATGTTGGACCCAATTGCGAGTCGGGGGTAGATTTGCAATTGGGACAAAAGATGTCGATCCCCTAACTGCGAGTCAAGGGTGGACTTGCAACTCAGGCAAAAAAGGTTGACCCCGGTTGTGAGTCTAGATTGGACTATCAAGTGAGAATAAAAAGGTCGGGTTCAGTTGTGAGTCGATCATGGACTTGCAACTTGGACAAAAAAACTAGACCCCAGTTGAGAGTCATGGTTGGACTTGCAATTGGGACTAAAAAATATCGGGTTCAGTTGCGAGTTGAGGGTGAACTTGTAACTAGGACAAAAATAAGTTGGGCCTCAGTTTCAAGTCGAGGGTGAACTTACAACTGGCACAAAATAATTCCGGACCCCGGTTGCGAGTCGGATGTGGACTGGCAATTGAGATAAAAAAAATGTCGAACCCCAGTTGTGAGTCGAGGGTGGGATTGCAACTGTGACAAAAGAAGGTTGGGTCCCAGTTGCAAGTTGAGGGTAGACTTGCAATTTGGATAAAAAAAGACAGCCCATGTTTGATGATGAACAATCAACCAATAGCGATGGAAAAAAATCATGAATTTTAAAAAAGAAAATAAAAAATAAAAAATCATGAATTTAAAAAGTTTACGAGTTTAAAACAAATAAATGAGAAAAGAAGAAAAAAAGAAACAAAAAAAATTCACATGTGCCCACGACAGCCCATGCTGAAGCAAAGGGCTGTGAAAGAAGAAACAGTGGCCTATCGCCAGGACACGGCCCCTCGCGCGCGAGTGACGTACAGGGGCAACACGAAATGATAAAAAGAAAACAAAGAATACAATCTTGATGTCTATACCATGTGGTTATAAAGCTAGATGTGAGATAACTATTGCACATCTTTTAATATATTTCATTTTGTCGAAAAAGATAGAACAACCTTTTTGTTTTCACTGGCATTGTAGTCAAGGTATTTTTTTTTTGTTGGTAGAGTACCAGATTTAATTTAAGTTTGCGTTTTACAACACACAACAGGGTGATCGGTAACTATGGGAGTGGTGAAAAATTGAGCTCGATTCCGTTGTCAAAATCTGGATTGAAGACGGTGCGCGTGGTATCTACGCGGAATCGGCTGGGTAGTACTACAATCCCAACAGGAAATATAGTAAGAGTTGTACTGCTCGTTAAACAATTTTTAGGATGGATCACATGGTGCGTCCAAATAGGGACGTACTTCGTTGTGATTCACTGCGCTAGATATGGTATCTTGCATTGGGGGCTCTTAATCGCCAGCGGGGTTTCCCTGTGGCGTTTAAACCAGCATGATTACATGAACACGGATGGAGATTCTAGCAAAGCAAACATGACTCCGGCGCTTGATGTCTTGTACATCATTGTCGTGCTCCAAGGTGCGATCTTGGCCTATAGAAGGGCACTCTTTGTTCTTGTGCGCAAAAGGGTAATTGCGGAAGTGGCCGAAGCATATGGCTTCACAGGTCCAAGTGTGACATTAGTTTGGGATTACATGAAAGAAACCCTGAAGGGATGCGCGAAGAACCCGTCCTTCGCCAGAGGAAGGAACCTAGTGACATATGCTGTGGACCTGATGGTGCCTGACAAGTCGTCTCGGGGCTACATCTCTGGCTTAAAGATCCTGAGCACAATCCTCGGGCCATTGTGCCTGTGCTGTGGAAAATCAAAGTTTCAGGGGCATAGCAGGCTAATAAGAAAGCTGATCTTGCATGCACCCTCCAGCCACATCTTCCGTCGCTTGTTGGTCGTCGTATCAAATGTAAGAAACCACCCATATGGCACAAAGACTCGTTTACGAGAAGAACCCGAAACATGTGAACACAAAAATAAAACAGAAAAGCGTGGACAGAGAAAAGAAAAAGAGATGAGGAAGCTCGCTAAGAATATAGTGGTGCACATGGCCGACGGGGCCAGTCTGGAGCTGCTTCCAGAAGTGATCCAGTGCATATCCTCACTGATCGGCACATTCGAAGAACATCAGCAATATTTTTCCTCAAACAGTACAAATCATGGCAGTGATTATGCCAAGGAGGAGGAAGACTACCTAGATCAGTTGGGGGTAGGCCTGCACGTTCTTTCTGTGCTCGCAGCCGACGAAAACAATTGTAGACTCATCATCCACACTCCAGGTCTGCTCACTAAGATATTGACACCTCTAGCCTCCAACCTTTACCACCAAACTGATCATGATACTTGGGAAGCCGTACAAGAGGAATCACTGAAAGTAATGCACCGGCTCACAGCTACTTATGGTCATGGAGAAGGGGAAACAGGGGCCAAGCTGGTTGGCGAAATTGAAACCAACCTGGAAGTGGAAGCAGTCGAAACCATGATGAGGATTCTCAGGTGTGATAAATGTTCCGATAAGATGGGAACATTGGCCATGGGGATTCTCACCAATCTACACGCGCAGATGCAGACCGCTGATAAAGAATATTTAATCAAGATGCTGGTACACATCTATACTGCGGCCAACTCCAGAACATCAGCACTTGAAGCACTCGCGACACTATGTTTCCAGGACCAAAATAATGCCACGATTATCTTACAAGTAAATGATTCTGCAGTTTCCTTTTTCACAGAGGATCTTAAAGATTCAAGTGATGGATATCATAGTGTGGCCGAAATTCTACAGTTTGCATGTCTCCATTACACCAGTGATGATGAATGCTTCAGGATACTCAAGGAATCCATGACCGACGTGATGCCCAAGGTACTCACTGTCCTACAGTAAATGTTCTCGGATGATTAGCATCTCTTTATACACCTGACAACAAATGATCATGTCCTATTTATTACCTTTATCTGTCAAATTAAGCATACTGCTACCATTTGCAGGTACTCAGCAAAATACTTACAGCAGATGCAACGCAAACAGGTCAACAAGGCGATGCTTCACAAAATAATGGCCTAAGCAGGAGCTCTTCTTCTCTTCAAGAACATTACATCCAGAAAACAGAGACAACTCTATTATCCCTTTGCGTGACAATACGTGAGACATTTATGAGTGCTGATCAGTATTTGGCTGTTCAATTTGATGGAGCAATTGGTGAATTCAGCATTCCACTGAAGCTAAAGGAGATGGTAGAAAGAAACAGTGACCCCACGGCCAGCTGCCTGAAAATACTTAAGCTTACCAGCAGGATGGTCATATCAATGATGAAATGCAGAGGTAGTAGATACCCCAAACAAGACTTGGAGAGCTTGGTGGAAGCACTGTCGAAGGCTTGTAGCAGAAAGATGTATTTTATCGACAGATCCATGGATTTCTCAAGGGGTGACGGTGCAGCGAAGCCAAGGAAGCCTGACAGGATTCTTGCGTCCTTCGTCACAGAAGCAATGGAGCTTGTTCGCAACTACGCGGAGCCAGAAGTCATATCGCCATCTACCATTGTTGGTGGCGAGGTCTCATCAAATTAAGACTTATCATTCGCCTGTCTTATTTGTGTTGTGTGCTCATCTTATAATCATGTCGAGAATCAAGTATGTTATCTCAGTGTCCAAAAAAAAAAGATTCAACTATGTTATGTTGCCCTCTCAAAGGGCGCTCAGGTCACGCTTTGTTTCAGAGTTGGTAGCCCAACATCCGTATATGTAACCCTTCCTCCTAGTACCATACAATCTGTTGTGGATACCGCGTCGCTCCTCCCGCGGGCGACACGGGCGGCGCCGCCACCCCTTGTCGCTAGCCCTCCTCCTCCTCCCCTTCCCCGCCGCCGCTGGCCAGAGCTGCCGGGGCAAAGCCCCCCGCGGTGGCTGGCGGCGGGGGCCTTCTTCCCTCCTCGCGTTCGTGGCCTACGGGAGCAGCTAGGCCGAGCGAAGGCGCCGGGGCGCGCGGATCCTAGCGGCGCGGCGGCGACGGGCCCATGGCGCGGCTGCAGATGGGTCGACGCCGAGCTATGTGGCGGCTGCGTGCGGGTCTCCTCGTGGCGGCGGCCTTCGCCGGCGGCGGGGCGGCACGTGCACGGCATCCGGCGAGGGGTGGGGACGCGGCCGCGGTGGCTTCTCGTGCGAGTACGCGGAGAAGAGGCTGCGGCGTGTGCCCTCGGTGAGGATGGCTATCCTCGTCCAGATCCGTCGGCGGCATGGGGCGGAGGTCGCAGTGGCCGGTCGAAGGTGGCGGAACTTGGCCGGTGGCAGCGGCGAGGTTCTGTCTGGATCCCGGGGCGGCGGCCCTGGAGGGTGGCGGCTGATGAAGCTAGGGCTTCCCGCGACGGCATGGCGTGGTGCAGTCACTGTCCAAGGCGGATCTGTGACGGCGATCTGCTTTGGATTGGTTCGGATCAGAGACGATGACGAGCGCGCGGGATCCTTCTCGGCGGCTCTTGCGGCTTGGCGAGGCGGGGTGGGAGCCCTCTTCCTAGGCTCCAGTGGTGGCACACTCACGCAGTGGCCGGTGCGCCATGGATCCCACGGGGGCACTGTTGCTGCGGTTGGTCGCCGGATCTAGGCGGCTAGATCTGGGGCTTTGAAGGCGGTCGAGACGGTGCACAAGTTGTTGGGTGGATTTCTTGGGATGGATCCAGGTGAAAATCTGGTCTTCGGTTGATGGCCGGAGCCCGTGATGACGATGGCCTTATCATCGTTTCCTTCATGAATGCATCATCGAGGTGAAGCTCCCAACTCCACTCAATACCTCTGAGGGAAACCCTAGATCAGCTGATCGGATGGCGGCATTCATGTGTCGTAACCCCTTTAGGGCGGCATTCTTGGACGTGCACTCGGCTTCGCGGGACCAGCGGACGACTTCTTTGGTGGAGCGGTGCTTCATCCTACATATTGATGGCGACGGATCTTGACGGCGTGGTGCAGTGCAGATTCGGAGTTCGATGTGGGAGGATGGACTCGCGCAGGAGGACGACGCTGTCTGGCGTCGTGGTGGCGTCGATGGCAGAGAGACCTGGCACGGTAGATGCAACAGTACAGCTCTGAAGATGGACTCGTGGCAGGTGGCTGCGGCGGCCTCATACCCGGCAGGCGTCCTGGTTGAGGAGTGCGCCGGACTGGTAGGTGCCCCATACCAGGCAGGCGTCCTGGTTGGGACCTCAGGTCTTAGATGTTTAGGTTTGGTTGCGATGTCTATTTGGTATTAGGCCTAGGCTATCAGCGCCCCTTCATCATTTGGATAGGTGTAGCGACAGTTATTCCTTAGGCTTTAGTCTTGCTGTTGTGTGACTTTGTAAGGTCTTGTGAGAATAATTAATAAAGTGACCGCATGCATCGTCCAGATGCAGAGGCCGGGGGTCATCCTCCTTTTCTAAAAAAATATGTTATAGAGAAGAACACAAGATTCACGCGCAGGCACAACCTGCTAGTTTACCCATGGACCTGCTCAAAAGTTGCGATAATTGACATACTTCGCGAAAAGGAATCGACATGTCACCTCGACTGCTCGAGTCAAGTTATTCTGAAAAGAGAAAGCTAGTTGTGCACGTTTTTATTCCTTGCCTACATCAAGGCCTACTTCGCGATTTATGTTTCATTACCAGGGAGCAGTCTCTTTTTCAGTTCATTACCAGGGAGCTACAGATGACACTGATCTAATCTAAAATTAGTCTAGCTGCCATGATCTTCCTGGTTGACTGAAGCGACTTACATTCAGGGAAAGTGTGGTAAGGCGGGTAGCCTTGCACTGGCCGTTATCCCCGGGGGATGATTTTACTCGATAGGATCGTGGCACTTCGAAAGCTAGTCTATCGAATGTTTGTCGAAGCAACTGTCGTACGCGCTGAGAGTTCACAGGTCAAGCTATGTCAATTCAAAACGGCCTAAGTTTGAATGCAATTCGAGATCTGAAATAGGATCAGTTTCCGTACTTCTGTCTTTTTCAGAAAGTAAGGTCTGCCGGTTTGCAACTCCGAAGCGGTTACCTAGCCAGGTGCCCATCGCAAATGCGAGAACATCATCTTAAATGTGTTAAAATTGTCAGAAAATTAAATTATGATATCAAAATATTCATATTACTCCCCCTTATAAAAATATAAGAGTTTTTGGATCACTAAAGTACTTTGTGATGTACTAGCTAGCACATTTGCGGGTTACCACTCGAAATATTGATATTTACCACGGCTATCGCATATTTCGATGCCCCCCCCCCACCCCCGGCGGTAAATGGGCATTTCCAGCAAAACAAATATTTCTTTTGAGTTTAAACACTCCATGTACAGTAAAATATTGCAGCATCTCTGTTTTTTAACATGTTATTGCTAGCATGGTGGTGACAATCTATTTCCTCTTCGAGAGGTAGCTGGTTCGAGTGCCCCTTCTTGCACTTTTTCACCCAAGGCGCGGTGGATATATGTACTTCATAACCTTCACTGATGATTTGAGTAGATATGATTATATTTACTTGATGAAACATAAGTTCAAAACATTCGAAAATTTGAAATAATTTCATAACAAAATTGTGAATCATGACAAAAAGATAAAATCTCGACGATAAAATCGTGGTGGAGAATATCTAAATCATGAGTTTAGCAAACATCTAAGTGATCGTGGAATTGTTTCACAATTTTTTTACATGAAACTTCACAGAGGAACGAACCGAACCTTGTTAGACATGGTGAGGTCAATGATGTCCCGTACCGATCTGCTTTTATTATTTTGGGGATACACACTTGAGACAACAACATATACACTAAACAGAGCACCATCAAAGTCTATTGAGTCGACAACATATGAGTTATGGGAAAGGGAAAACCCCAATTTGTCGCATTTCAAAATTTTGGGTTGTGATAATTAAGTGGTACAACCAAATAAAATCAATCCCCAATCAAACAAATATTACTTTCTAGGTTATCCCAAATTGTTTGTCGCGGAGATTGGACACTTTCTCGAGAAGGAGTTTCTTGCTAAAGAAGTAAGTGGGAGGACAATACAGCTTGACGAGATTACTGAATCTCCAGCGAAGATAAGCTGGACTAACAAACAGGATCCTATTCTGGAAGTTGTCCCCACAACTGAACCGGAAGTTACTACCCCAGCTGTAGAAATTTCTATCAGGCCTGTAACTGAATCGCTAGGTTAGGAAGAGTTAGTGAACCTCCTGAATGCTATTAAAATAAAATATTCATCTTAGAAGAAGATGAACCTGCACACGATAAGGAAGTCATGGCGGCGCCAAACTCAAAAGAATGGCTTAAAGCCATGAAATCCGAAGTCCATGTACGAGAATCAAGTTTGGAACTTGGTTGAACCTCCAGAGGGTGTCAAACCCATATAATGTAAATAGATCTTCAAAAGAGAATGTATGCGGATGGTAATTACTACCTATAGAGCAAGGCTAGTTGCGAAAGGGCTTTCACAAATTGAGGGAGTGTATTATGACAGACTTTCTCATCACTTGCCATGCTAAAGTCTATACCGATAGTTATGGCAATTGTTGCATATGTTGATAACAAGATATAGCAGATGGATGTCGATTCTAAGGATGTCAGAAAGACATGTAAACTTCAAAAATCTATCTACGGTTTGAACCAAGCATCAAGGAGCTGGAATCAATATTTTGATGAAGTTTGGCTTATTAAAATGATGAAGAAGCTTGTGTATACAAGAAGTTTAGTGGAAGCTCTATAATTTTACTAATCTTATATGTGGATGACATATTGTTTGTTGGAAATTATGTAAAGTTTGTTGCCACAATAAAAGAGTCATTGAAAAGTATGTTTTCGATGAAACACTTATGTGAAGCTGCTTATATATGTCTAATTCACCTCTCAGATCATTGGCCAGCTGAACCATCTCTATAACGCAGGAATAGTCCCAATCGCTGGAAGTTTGGCCTACAGTCGAATTCCATCATTTAGCACCGTAGCATGATTAGTCAACTATATTTTGAATGTAATTAGCACATGACAAAAATAGAAAAAGACGGGGCATGATAAGTTTTCTTGGCACTTCGCTGATCCATTTGCTTGCCCACGTGTAGTAAAGCACTAAAGCCTGCCAATTGGCTGTCTTACTCTGCCGCCTAGCGGAGTAGCAGTTCTTGCGCTCCTGGAGTTCTGTTGCCCTCTCGACGGACGCTCAGTTCACGCTTTGTTTCAGAGTTGGTAGCCCACCAACATCTGTATATGTAACCCTTCCTCCTAGTACTATATATTCTGTTGAGGATAAGAATAGAAGATTCACGCGCAGGCACGAACTGTTAGGTTACCTAGGAAGCTGCTCAAAAGCTGCTATATATAATTGACAAACTTTGCAAAAAGGAATCGACATATGATATGAGCTAGAGTCAAGTCAAGCACTGAGGTGAAGGTGTGCATTTTTCCTGGAGTGCATCATTCTGAAAAAATTAAGCTATGTAAGATTGATATCACGCAAGATTGCGTGGCTACAAAAAGGAAGAATGGTTTGGCGGGACCTGCTTGTAGTGGTTTGTAATGGTTCCCTGCCCGCATCGCCATCAGGCCTAGAGGCAGCAGCACCGGCCAGCGGAGAATGGAGTACTAGCTACTTGGCTGCTTTTTCTGCTTTTTCTGCTTTATGTCCAGCAGTTTGGAATAGCATGAGCTTTCAGTATCAGCTTCCAATCAACCAAGATTCAGTCGACCGTGTGTATGTATGCCGTTGTGTTTTTTTCACTTAACTAGCCAAGTGGCCATCTCAAATGCCTCGCAAATGCGTGGACATCGTCTTAAATGTGTTAAGGTGTATGAAAATTAAATAAAGATTTCATAAAATGCATGTTACATGATTAGGATGGGTTCTATTGCCATTGAAAATATTATGATAAATTAATGTGTGATGCCACATGTGATTGAACTATATTTGATCAGTTTTAATTTATGGACTGAAAAGAGAAAGCTAGGAATCCTCCATGATAGGGCGCAAGGTTGCGTGGCTACAAGTAAAAGGAAGAATAGTTTGAAGTGACCTGCTTGAAGTCCTTTGTAATGGTTCCCTGCTCGCATCGCAATCCCTTAGAGGCAGCACCGGTCATCGGAGAAAAGAGTATTAGCTACTTGGCTGCTTTGCCTCCTCGCCACCGAGGCTGGCTGGTCCATTCATGAATCAGATTCGTTGATTCTTCTTGCTAACTTCTGTGACTTACTGTAGTTGATGGGAGGCCCGCTAAACTTCATTTTGTATACATTCTGACGCATCACTAGTCATTGATTCATTACAAAACATTGCCATTGATTCATCTTGAAACGACAGATAGAACAAAATACTAGTAACAGATATTTGGTGCTGCTGCATTGATCACCGCGTTGTAGTTAGCTTCTCCTGGCTTGATGTCCTTTCTTGCGGGTGCTACAGATCCTCGCGCCAGCGGTGAACATCAGCTTTAGGTCCCTGCCTCAGCAATCATCCTCGTGAACTGATTACACAAAACCCTTTTTACTCAAAACGATGTGTTTTAATCTCCACCATTGATTTAGTTAAGAGGATGCACTAAAATAGACCCCTTTGTTTTAACTAGATGATTGTGTGGAATATAAATAATTGGATTAATAACACGTGAACAAAATTTAAAATACTCATGACTTATTATATTTGATTATGTATATACATAACTTTTTATTGAATATAAGTAGAATAATAGAATGAAATTGTTTTACCATGCATGGTTGCATGTGGTGGTTGATCTTTTTCCATGCATGGTTGCATGTTGAGGAGGGTCCTATCCCAGCCATAATTGTTTGGCAATGTGACATGCTTCGATGTTGAGATAAATAAATTAGTCATCATGCTTCAATTTGTTCATTGTGTGTTTGAAAAAAATCATCATTTATTTACAATTTTCACACATATTGAAAACATGTTCATCGAATGTTAAAAAGATGTTTATGAAAAATCTGAAATTTCATTTTTTGTATCTTTGTTAGAAAAATATGAACATTTTTAATATATGTCTAAAAATTTAGTGCGTGATTGATTTTTTTAATACACGGTAACCAATTTATATTATATGATGCATAATTTTAATACATGATAAACATTTCCTGATACTTGATGAACATGTTTCTAATACATGGTCGTCATTTTTTAACATGATTGATGTACATTTTTTGTACACGATAAACATTTTCAAATACTTGATGAACATATTTTTAATACACGGTTATCATTTTTGAACATCACGATGTACATTTTTGGTACATGATGATTTTTAAAAATACTCGATGACCCTTTTTAATTCATGTTAAACATTTGTAGTACATGATAAACATTTTTTAATTACCTTGTGAACATTTGTTAAATACACAAATACCATTTGAAAATGATTAATTTTACTTATGTGGCGAACATTTTTAAAATACATGATAAATGTTTCTTAAGCATATGTTAAATAATTTTATAATACATGATGAACATTTCTTAGCGCATGATGAACTATTTTTTAAAACTTGAAAAATCAAAGAGAAAAATGCCATTTACAGCAAAAAATTGGACCAAAAAGCGGCCATCAAACGAAAAGAAACTGCACTGAGAGCGCCCATATAACCTGAGCAGTAAAATCAGATAAACTAGAGTTACCCTTCATCCTTGTAGGTCAGCTGTACTTTTTATTTTACGGGAGGTGAGGTCTACTTCTGACTTGCCCATTTAAGTCTAGTTTTATTTGCCTCAAAAGAATATTTAAGTCTAGTTTTATAGTGACGTAGATACACTGGCTAGCGCGCATGCTGAGGAGTGCCTATTTGGTGCTGAGAGGTGGTGGGACCTTGTATCTTCAAGAGTTGTATGCTCTTCGTAAACGTCTTGTGATCATGGTATCTTATGAAGACAAAACTACCACTAGTAGAAAAGGGCGAAGGTCCAGGCCGGGTCAGCCCATTAGTCCCGGTTCAGTCCAGAACCGGGACCCATGGGGCATTGTACCTGGTTCGTGAGCCCCCGGGGGCCGGCCGGGCCACGTGGGCCATTGGTCCCGGTTCGTCTGGACCTTTTGGTCCCGGTTGGTGGGACGAACCGGGACCAATGGGCCTCGCTCCTGGCCCATCACCATTGGTCCCGGTTGGTGGCATGAACCGGACCAAAGGCTGCCTTTAGTCCCGGTTCATGCCACCACCCGGGACCAATGAGGTGCCTATATATACCCCCCTCGCGTAAGAGTAGAGCACACTGCTCTGTTTTTTCTGACCGCCGAGGGGGAGAGGGCTTGGTGGTGCTCTAGCTCACCTCCTATGCACACAAGGTGTTCGATGGAATGCCCGAGCCACACTACTTAAGCTTTCTCCTCTCCAAGCTCGACCTCCAAGCTCCATTTTCCTCAATATTTGTCTTGGTTTAGCGGTCTGTCACACCCCGTCCCCGCCTTCACCGTCGTCGATCACTCACGCCGATCTCATCGCCGGCACCACCGTGGTGAGCCTCTTGTTCTTATCTTCTTTCTGAAAGGAAAAATATTCTTACTTGTATGTTTATATAGATACTTGTATTATTTTCTTACTTTTATTATTGCATCTTATATAATGCGATGGTTTTGGTATTCCGCCCGTCGGGCCCTCGTCACATCTATGATTTGGATGTGGTATATATTATCTTTTCATAACTATTGGTTCATTTATTGTTTATGACAATTATACCGACCAACGTGACGTAGATTTTGTTTATCTAGGAGGTTGTTGAACCAGAAATTCCAACCGACCCTATTATCGAGAGGTTAAATTTAGTTGAAGAAGAAAACAATTTCTTGAAGGAAAAAATAAGAAAAATTGAGGAGGATAAGATGATATTGGAGTTGCATGTTGCGGATGTCGTCGATGATCATAAGATCAAGATGGATGCAATGCGCTTGAAGATTAGAAAGATTAGAAAATATGCCATTCATACCAAGGCTTGGTATCATTATGCCGTTGGATCAGTTGTTACCTTGGTTGCGATTATGATCACATTTGTTTTCGCATTGAAATGTTTTACATAGTTTCAATGTATGGTTTAATTAATTTAGATGCTCTGCAGAGTTCTATGTTGTTTGATGAGAACTATGTATGTACTTTGGTTTTAATGTGATGATGAACTTCTATTAGTTTGGTCACTTAATTATCTATTCATGATGTTCTGTAATGATTTTTGACACACTTAATTATATATAATGCACGCAAATGAACCGGCAATGGATGAACGGTGACAGACACACCTCCGAGTACATTAAGGGCGTGCATGATTTTCTTGAAGTGGCTGAGGCAAACAAGCAGAATGGTTTTATGTGTTGTCCATGCCCTATATGTGGGAATACGAAGTCCTACTCTGACCGGAAAATCCTTCACACCCACCTGCTTTACAAGGGTTTCATGCCACACTATAATGTTTGGACGAGGCACCGAGAAATAGGGGTTATGATGGAAGACGGCGAAGAAGAAAAGTACGATGACAACTATGTGCCCCCTGAATACGGTGATGCTACTGAACATCAAGAGGAACCAGACGATGTGCATGATGATGCTGCAACGGGCGAAGCTGTTGAAGATCAAGAGCAACCAGACGATGTGCCCGATGATGATGATCTCCGCCGGGTCATTGTCGATGCAAGGACGCAATGCGAAAGTCAAAAGGAGAAGCTGAAGTTCGATCGCATGTTAGAGGATCACAAAAAAGGGTTGTACCCCAATTGCGAAGATGGCAACACAAAGCTCGGTACCGTCTTTGGAATTGCTGCAGTGGAAGGCGAGAGAATGTTGTGCACGACAAAGGATTTGAGAAGCTACTGAAAATATTGAAGAAGAAGCTTCCAAAGGATAACGAATTGCCCGACAGTACATACGCAACAAAGAAGGTCGTATGCCCTCTAGGATTAGAGGTGCAGAAGGTACATGCATGCCCTAATGACTGCATCCTCTACCGCGGTGCGTGCAAGGATCTGAACGCATGCCCGGTATGCGGTGCATTACGGTATAAGATCATACGAGATGACCCTGGTGATGTTGACGGCGAGCCCCCCGCAGGTAGAGGGTTCCTGCGAAGGTGACGTGGTATGCTCCTATAATACCACGGTTGAAACGTCTGTTCAGAAACGGAGAGCATGCCAAGTTGATGCGATGGCACAATGAGGACCGTAAGAAAGACGAAAAGTTGAGAGCACCCGCTGACGGGTCGCAGTGGAGAAAAATCGAGAGAAAGTACTGGGATGAGTTTGCAAGTGACCCAAGGAACGTATGGTTTGCTTTAAGCGCGGATGGCATTAATCCTTTCGGGGAGCAGAGCAGCAATCACAGCACCTGGCCCGTGACTCTATGTATGTATAACCTTCCTCCTCTGATGTGCATGAAGCGAAAGTTCATTATGATGCCAGTTCTCATCCAAGGCCCTAAGCAACCCGGCAACGACATTGATGTGTACCTAAGGCCATTAGTTGAAGAACTTTTACAGCTGTGGAATGGAAACGGTGTACGCACGTGGGATGAGCACAAACAGGAGGAATTTGACCTAAAGGCGTTGCTGTTCATGAGCATCAACGATTGGCTCGCTCTCAGTAACCTTTCAGGACAGACAAACAAGGGATACCACGCATGCACGCACTGTTTACTTGACACCGATAGTATATACCTGGGAAGCTGCAGGAAGAATGTGTACCTGGGCCATCATCGATTTCTTCCGACCAACCATCAATGTTGAAAGAAAGGCAAGCATTTCAAAGGCGAGGCAGATCACCGGAAGAAGCCCACCATGCGTACCGGTGATCACGTACTTGCTATGGTCAATGATTTACACGTAATCTTTGGAAAGGGTCCCGGCACACTAGTTGTTCCGAATGATGCTGAGGGACACGCACCCATGTGGACGAAGAAATCTATATTTTGAGACCTACCCTACTGGAAAGACCTAGAGGTCCGCTCTTCAATCGACGTGATGCACGTGACGAAGAACCTTTGCGTGAACCTGCTAGGCTTCTTGGGCGTGTATGGAAAGACAAAAGATACACCTGAGGCACGGGAGGACCTGCAACGTTTGCACGAAAAAGACGACATGCCTCCGAAGCAGTATGAAGGTCCTGCCAGCTACGCTCTTACGAAAGAAGAGAAAGAAATCTTCTTTGAATGCCTGCTCAGTATGAAGGTCCCGATTGGCTTCTCGTCGAATCTAAAGGGAATAATAAATATGCCAGTGAAAAAGTTCCAGAACCTAAAGTCTCATGACTGCCACGTGATTATGACGCAACTGCTTCCGGTTGCATTGAATGGGCTTCTACCGGAAAACGTCCGTTTAGCCATTGTGAAGCTATGTGCATTTCTCAATGCAATCTCTCAGAAGGTGGTCGATCCAGAAATCATAACAAGGCTAAGGAGTGATGTGGCGCAATGTCTTGTCAGTTTCGAGCTGGTATTCCCACCATCCTTCTTCAATATCATGACGCACGTCCTAGTTCATCTAGTTGACGAGATTGTCATTCTGGGGCCCGTATTTCTACACAATATGTTCCCCTTTGAGAGGTTCATGGAAGTCCTAAAGAAATATGTCCGTAACCACGCTAGGCCAGAAGGAAGCATCTCCATGGGCCATCAAACAGAGGATGTCATCGGGTTTTGTGTTGACTTCATTCCTGGCCTTAAGAAGATAGGTCTCCCTAAATCGCGGTATGAGGGGAGATTGACTGGAAAAGGCACGCTTAGAAGGGACTCAATAATATGTAGAGACGGATATTCTTGGTCTCAAGCACACTACACAGTTCTACAGAACTCTACCTTGATGACCCCGTATGTCGATGAACACAAGAACAGTCTGCGCTCTAAACACCGGGCGGTCTGACGGCGATTTGGATTACATGTGAACACATCAGGACTTTCAGCAGTTGGTTGGAAACACGTCTCAAAGGTGACAATACTGTTTGTGATGAGCTGTACTTGTTGTCCAGGGGACCATCTTTGACTGTATTGATTTACAAAAGATACGAGATAAACTATGTGTGACGCACGCAGTCTTTTCTGCATGACACTTCTCATATGAACTGTCCTTGACCACTGTGTGCAATTCATTTCGCACACACATTTCCGTCCTAGTATCGTCCGCGACTTCTGCTTTAGTGGATGACACACCATGATATTTACATGTAACATGCCTCAGAACAAGATATCTTTATTTTTAATATAGTTACTAGCAGAATGTGAAAGTAAGAAGAAGAAAAATCCCCTATAGTCCAGAGCCCTAAAGACAGCCGTCTAGTGAACCTATTACTCACAAGTTGAACCGTTACAACACGTAATAATAGTTTATCCTAGTTTCCTCCGTGTTTGTAACTCAAAGCCGAGTACACTGCCTGGACGACAGTGCAAACTAGGCCAATGGCAGCAGCCAGGAGCCCGACGGCGAGCCACGGGTTGCTGAAGTACTTCCGCCTCAGCCACGCCATCCACCTCCGCCAGTAACTCTGAGACCGCTTCTCCAGCTTCGAGCATGTCTCCCGCAGGTAGTTGCAGTCGGGGTCGTTAGGGTCAAACTGGATCCCCTTGCAGAGGTCGGCAAAGCATTTGGCCACCTCGTCATTGTTGCCGTGGCTGTGCACGATGATGCCCTTCTTCCACAGCAGCTCAACGTCCTTGGTGGTGCAGGCCACCTGCGACATGAACACGCAGTATGCCGTGACGTGGCTCCCCACCGTCTCGCGGTTCCGCTGCTCAAGCTCCATCAGGTTGCGCAATAGTCGCCACGTCTCGCCGTCGATGTGCAGGACCGGGACCTCCAGTGTGCCGCCGACCAGCTCCACGTCAAGAATGCAACGTAGGAGCCCCGGCTCGCTCATGGACCGGCTCTTGAACGTCACCCCCGCGAAGCTATACTCCGTCGCCGAGCGCCATCGGCGCACAGACACGGGATTGACGCCGTTGACGGTTGCAGTAGGCAAGACGGTGGGTGCAGGAGGCTTCAAGTGCATATGAAGAAGATGGAGAAGATTGCCCGGCTCCATCAGCTCCGGCGCCACCATGGCTGGCGATCCCACTACGTACTTCTGCTCGCTCATGAGATTGAAGGCGTACTCTGCAACCTCTTTAATCACACGATCCTTACCATCCATAGTTGTCAGCTCTCCGATTTTCTCGAGCACGAAGAACGGTATCTGGTTCTCTGCAAGGAAGAAAACATCCCGGACCACTGCCAGCTCCTCGGCCCGGTTCGCCGACCGGACGCCGGCTTCTACAGTCCTCGGCGCAACATCTGCGGGTTGTGTCTGTGCTTGGTGTGGGAGGCGGACCAGCCGGGAGATTATGTAGCAGCCGTCGAGGAGGAGCATGCGCACGAACTGGTCGCCCGTCATGTCATCAAACGTGTTGGCGTAGCATTTCCTCACAGACTTCTCGAGGCATGTGAGCTCATTGATGTAGATGTCTACTGTCACGCCGGGTTTCTCCACCTTCGCCGCCGTGAGCACCAGTTGGAGGCTCGCGAGCTTGTCATTCTCCATGGCGAGGTGCAGGTTCCTGCTCTGTGGCCGAGGGTAGTTGTACGGGCCGATGGCGACGTGGTTAGGGTCGTACTCGCTGCTGTCGACGTTGCGTGTGAGGTCGCGGACCTTGGCGATGATGATGGGACACGGAGGGCGCCCCCCGTCTCCGATCTGCGTCTTGGATAATTCCAGGGCCTCTAGTTCCTTTGTCAGCACATTGGCCACCTGAGGCATCTGTATAACGTGTGAGTTGCCAGAATCGCTAGCAGAGTGGCCTGCAGTCGAAGTCGATCAGTCACCAACAAAGTGTGATTAGTCAACTATATTTTGAATCTGATCAGTAAATGTCGAAATTGAACAGAATGACAGGATATGTTTTCTTGTCACCTGGCTGATCCATCTTGTTGCCAAAGAGTGATAAAGCCAATTGATTGTGGCTTATCGCGCCTACCAGAGTAGCAGTTGCGCATGCGCTCCTTGAGATCAGTTACCCTCTCAACGCTAAGCTCACGCTTGTTTTGATAGTTGGTAGCCCGGCATGAGAATGCATCTGTATATATAACTCATCCTCCAACTTACATTCCGTTGAGGGTAAGCATAGAAGATTCACGCGCAGGCACGATCTGTTAGATTACACAGGAAGCTGCTGAAAAGCTGCTATAATTGACACACTTTGGGGAAAAGAATCGACATATCAGCTAGAGTCAGTCAAGCACTGAGATGAAGGTGTAAACTTTTCCTCGAGTGCATCTTTCTTAAAAGATAAATCTAGCTAGGATTCCCGGTTGATAGAGCACAAGGTTGCGTGGCTACAAGAAAGGAAGAATGGTTTGGCGTGACCTGGTTGGACTCGTTTGGTTCCATGCATGCATCGCCGTCAGGCTAGAGGCAGCAGCACCGGCCAGCGGAGAAAGGAGTACAGCTACTTGGCTGCTTTACCTACTTGGCAACGAGGCTGGTTAGCTGTTAGCCTTAATCTTGATTCCATGTATCTGCATGTTCTAGTTTTGGGTCTGCATGTCGCTTAGTTTGTCTAGGGAGTAACTGTCCAGTGAAGCTTCAGCTGAGCATGCGATACGGCGAGCACGGCAAGATGCTGATGGACGCGTGAAGTTGTGGGCGGCAAGCAAGGTGAGATGTCGAAGATGTCAAGTATCGCATCAAGCGGTGCAGCCGTATGAGACGGTGCTGCATGAACAAGTCCTGCAGCTGGCGTTGTGCACGGGTGACTTGCAGGCTAGTATGTCAGCCCGCATAGCCGGGTCGTCTGGCCGTTGAGGAGAAGCTGCAAGAGTGGCGGACGTGGTGCATGTAGTACCGACTCCGTTTTTATTTAATCCGCGTATTAGCTTTGACTGAAGTCAAATTTTATAAAGTTTGACCAACAGAAAAAAATATGAACATTTACAGCAAAAAATTCATATGATGTGAAAATATATGCAATGATGAATCCAGTGATATACATTTGGTGGTGTATATGTTAATATATTTTTCTACAAACTTGTTGAAAGTATATAAAGTTTGGCTTTAGACAAACCTAATATATGGAGTAAATAAAAAGAGAGGGAGGAGTTAGTTAGTGCATGTAGTGGTTAGTTGGGTAATGGGTTTAGATGGTTTTTTACTTTCAGTGAGATTTTGATGAAATTCACTGAATTTCAATAATTTTAGTAGATACCGAAATAGTTATGTTTCGGTCAAAATATTTTAGCAATTTCATTAGTGCACAGGAGTTCAAATATTTTTCATAAATTTCAAATGTTCAATTGAATTCAAGTGAATATTTCGGTCACTTGGCCAAAATGTAAACCGAAATCAATGAAGTTCACTGAATTTCGGTGATTTCAGTTGGTGCTGAAATTTTTCTGAAACTGAAATTGAAAACCTTCGGTAGTGCCGTGAGTTTTACATGGTAGGAGCACCAACCTCTTGTATACTATATTTTGCACTAATAATGAAAAGGGTCGTCCGGGGTGAAGAAATAATGTACCGATCTTGTATACTATATTTTGCACTAATAATGAAAAGGGTCGTCCGGGATGGAGAAATAATGTACCGATTGTGTTCATCAAGGAAAAGACCCCTCGGTAAAGCTTGCAGGTGGTTTTCTACCGTCGTGTGTGTGTGTGTGTGTGTGTGTGTGTGTGTGTGTGTGTTGTGTGTGTGTGTGTGTGCGCGCGCGCGCGTGCGCGTGTGCGCGTGCGTGCGTGTGTGTGTGTGTGTGTGTGTGTGTGTCCTAAACATGCATGTTTTTGAGAGAAACAATGAGAGAAAAGAGAAAAGGGGTTGTGAGATGCGGCGCCAACACTGGCTGGTCCATCTTGTTGCCTTTCGTGACTTGCGTCTAGCAGTTTGGACTTTGGAATAGTACAAGAGCTTTCAGTTTGAAATATCCCGGGCCCTCATGGATCATGGCATCCCGTTCACAGTGATATCTAGAGCCGGATTGATAATCTAAAGCACCAAGCACAACTTCCATTCTCACTTCATTTTCAAACACACCAGAGCCAGTGTTTATGCTTATCGAAGAAAAATCAAGGAAGAGATCTAGTGGCTGACACATAGAGTAAAGAAGAAAAATATGATCAGTTTGAGGCCTGGGTACAAGCTTTTGAACATATTTTATCTTTAGAACTTGTTGTGTTTTGTTGTATTGTTGTTGTTTTTTCCTTTCTTTAGCTCTTAGTTTTAGCATAACCCCTGAACATTGTATTAACCTTATTTTGAAAACTAATGGAAATACGCAGGAGAGCTTGCTATTTCTGGATTAAAAAAGAGACTCCAATCGACTGAGATTCAATCGACCGTGTGTATATATGTTGTCGTGTTTCTTATTTGAAAAACATTACACACATTGTGTTTCTGAACTTTGTGTTTTATCTACTCCAGATAAAACAACAAAGAGCTACAAGTTTTTCTAGAAGGACAGTGCAGAGGCAGGCGCTCACAACTCCAATGAGCACCTTCAAGAGACTGAGCCGGCAGATCTTGAGATTGACAAAGTCACCACTGGCACCTTGTAGTTGATGGGCACGTCATACCACAGAAAGAATGGCATCAGCAGGCCTGAAATAAATTAAAATAAGCGATAATCTATGGCAAGTGCAAGACTTGAACTAGGTGGCTTGTTCCACCATAAAAAACTTTTTTTAGTGCAAGTCATCATAGTTAGCTTAATTAACATCATTACATCATCCATCGGCTCATTGAATAGATAGCCTGAAAGCTCATCCATCCAATCAAGCAAAATCTTATTGGAATAACAATAATTAGCTAACATACACTACTAGAAACTACCATTTTACCTCGAATCATATACCTTAGATGAAAGGCAAAAAAAAACATAGAAAAAGTCTTCTCTTTGAGCACATCTGGCAAGCCCTAGGGAAACATTCTTTACTAGGGGCACAAACCCAAGTGAGAGATTGTGGGGTCATCTGAACTGTGCGACTCGGCAACTTCCCCTACAATTTTTCCCCTGCCGTATGTTTGAATAATACCATGTGGATTCATATTCATATCTTCCATATACAAATATGCAATTCATATTTAAATTAATATCTGCCATAATTCAAATAATTAAATGTCAAGCCAAAATTCAAATTTATAAGTTACAGCATTCACCAAACGCACCAGATTCATTTCCAATGAACACATCATGACATTCATGGCCATTTTAGAGCTAGAATTCAAAAAGAATAAGTTTTGGCTATTTTTTTTTCTATAGCTAGCTGAACACCTAAATCATCATGTACAAACGTTCTTGTCAGGCCAGGTATTCAAGAAGAGCGGCTCTCGAGTATTTAGTCTATAGACTGTAGCACTCTCTGATTGATTTAATTAAGCTAAAGGAAATTGAGCATAGATAAGAATACAAAAACAACTACAAAGATAACTTGGAGTATATACTAAACAACTACATCGATAAGCCTGTAGTGCGAGACAAATACAAAATTAAACCAACGTTTACTAGCACATTTTCATTTTTTGTGGGTGAATTTTCTACTAGCACATGACCAGCTTATAGATTATAAAAACGCCAAACAGGAAAGTTCTCTACTAGCGCACGTGAGCTCTCAAATAGTCCACATCAGTATGTAGCTAAAACTTTCGAAATGACACAACGACGAGATGAAGTATGCAAAACACATAGGCGGGCCGTGGCGTGATGGCGTCATGGCCGATGCAGAGGTGGAGCTGGGGTTGGGCCTCATGACACTAGTGGAAAAAGGGTCTTTTGTTCCGGTTCTAGAGGGCCTTTAGTCCCGGTTCCGGAACCGGGACTAAAGGGTCGTTACTAAAGGTCCCCACCTTTAGTCCTGGTTCTTATACGAACCGGGACTAAAGGCCCTTCATGTGGCTACTGCCTGGAGGTCCACCTTTAGTCCCGGTTGGTAACACCAACCGGAACTAAATGATTTTTTTGAATTTTTTTTTAAATATTTTCCCAATTTTCAAATTTCTGAATTATTTTAATCTCTAATATCTAATCACCCCTCATCACTGTTCAATTTAATCTCTAATCACCCCTCATCATTCCAAACCATCTAACTTCCCGAACGGTCACCCATCCTCCCACTCCCCCAGCCTGAGCACGCTTAACTTTCGGGTTCTATTCTCCCTCGTTTTCAAGTCTGCACTTGTTGTTTTCCTGACAATAGTAAGATGTCAATCCTATTAACCCTCAGGAGTTTAGCTTGAGCATGAAGTCACACATTTCACTGTATGAGTTTGTAACTATTGTTCTAAAAAACAATAATTATTTAGTAACACTAATATTTCTTGAATAAGTAGTTTGACCATTATTTGACCACAGTTTGACCAGATTTGACCAAAATTAAAAAAACTGAAATAATTATTTAGTAACACTAATATTCTTGAATAATTATTTAGTAACACTAATACTTCTTGAATAAGTAGTTTGACATTTAACGAAAACTAAAAAAAATAGAAATTTTAGCATAACCTTTTTTCCTTTTGGAATTTGGGGATTCTAAAAATTTGCAAACATGCCGTAGGCAGTCAAAATCAGATGCGGATTTTCGTGCTGAACATTTTGATATATATTATACGTTTTTTTCTAACATCGTATGCAAAAGTTATAGCCGTTTTAAATTTTCCCTACACGTTTTGCAAAACATGTCCAAATTTAAGTTTTTAAATTTTCCTAACTAGTAGATGTAGTAACATAACTACATCTCGAAGGATTTTAACTTTTGAAGTTTTTATCATTTT
The DNA here is from genome assembly GCA_021605145.1 of Aegilops bicornis. Lineage (NCBI taxonomy): Eukaryota > Viridiplantae > Streptophyta > Magnoliopsida > Poales > Poaceae > Aegilops > Aegilops bicornis. Next base: position 832,914,487 of record CM038671.1, on the reverse strand, counting down.
CTTTTGCTTTTTACAAAACTGAAAAGGCGATACACCAGGGGCGGGGGGGGGGGGGGGGTAGGATTTGAAAATTGCACCATTAGTACCGGTTCGTGGCACGAACCGGTACTAAAGGTCTCAGCCCCATTAGTACCGGTTCGTGGCACGAACCGGTACTAAAGGTTAGACCTTTAGTACCGATTGGTGCCACGAAACGGTAGTAATGGGCATCACACCCTTTAGTACCGGTTCGTGGCACCAACCGGGACTAAAGGTCCCATTTGAACCGGGAGTAATGCATGTACGGTGCCCTCGCCGCTCGAACCGGGACTAATGCTCACATTAGTCCCGGTTCGTAATGCAACCGGTACGTATTTAAAAAAGGTTGTACAAGTATTTGGAAAAATGTTTATCATGTATATAAAAAGATTTTGAACAACTATTTGAAAATGTTGAACACATATTTGGAAAAAATGTTGACAAGTATTTGAAAAAAAGTTGATCATGTATATATAAATGTTGAACAAGTATTTGAAAAAAAATGTTGACAAGTATTTGGAAAAAATGTTGATCATGTATACAAATATGTTGAACAAGTATTTGAAAAATATTGAACAAGTATTTGAAAAATGTAGAACAAGTATTTGAAGGGAAAACAAAAAAAGAAAGAAAACCACGGAGAAGAAAATAAACAAAAGAAAGATAAAAAATGGAAAAGGAAAAAAGAAAAGTAAACAAAAAGTGGAGAAAAAATAGAAAAAGAAAAAAGAAGAAAAAAATAAGAAAAAAACCTGTGAAAACAAATGGAAAACCGGGTTGACTCGCCTCAATTACAAAACATGTCTCATACTAGCTGCCCCAAGGAGACCAGGTATCGAATCCTGCTTCTTGCTTATTATTTTCCATTTTCTACGATTAGTTAGCGAGAGATCCGTTCGGTCTCGCTTAAAGCAATAAATAGCACTCACGCTATATCTCGCTTATAACGAGACAGAATTAGCTCTCGCATCAGGTGCAGCGCGAAAAGGCCAGCCCATTAGCTAGGATTCGCTCAATTTTGGTCTGGTTTTCTTTGTTTCCTTTTATTTTTTCTCTGACTCCTTTTGTTTTTACATTGATTTTTATATTATTTTCTACGTTATAACATTCATTTTCACTGATTTTACTTTTTTTTCTTGGTTTTCATTGGTATTCTTTTCCTTCTTTCTTTTCTTTGGGGTTCTTTGTTTTTATCGGTTTTCACCGTTTTCTTTCTTTTTTCTTTCCTTTTTCTTTGGGTTTCTTGTATTCTTTCTTCGGTTTTCAATGAATTTTTGGTTTTCTTTTTTCCCACTGGTTTTGATTGGTTTTTTTTCTTTGAAGTGTTTAATCATGGTTTCTATCGTTTTTCTTTGGCATTAGAAACTTTCTTTTAATTTATGTAGTTATCTATGTGTTGTTTCTATCATTTTACCTTGGTTTTCTTTCTACATTATTCATGTACATATAAAACATTACTTTTAGCTAGGATGACCCGCTTCGAGATGCCTGATGCGAGCCCTCCCTCCAACTTGCGTTAAGCGAGGGATAGGCGCGCCCGTCTGCGTTGGGGCATGACTCAGCACCGGCTAGATGGTCGAGAAGGGAAAAGTTTGGGCTTGTGGCGGCGCTTTCCTGAGGGAAGGAGACCTAAACTAGGCCCAAATCTTGCATCGTGCCTGCCCTTTCGTGCTTCGTATTGTGTCTCGAGTGTGCCGTTTGATTGAAAAATATATTTTTCCCAATAGGGTGCAATGTTCATTTATTTTATTGTCGGTTCCATCTGGGGCCAATTTGGGTGACCGATGACACGCACAAGGAAGATTCCAGAAGCCTTGTCATTCAAGACAAGGACTCCTATCTTCCGAGGTAGCCGATTAGGACTTCTATTATCCTAGGCCTCCATTAACTTATATAAACCGGAGCTAGGCTAGTCGATAGAACACATCATTAGGCATCTCATATCTAGACATCTTCTTTTTTTGTGTGGGGGAGATCTAGGCATCAAGACACAACAATCTCGTGGTAGATGACCTGTACTTTGAACTCCATCTCAAATCGATAGAAACACAAGCAGGACGTAGGGTATTATCTCTCCGAGAGAGCTCGAACCTAGTGTGACCTGTACAATTGTATCTAGACTACCAGCTCGGGACCCCCTACCCGAGATTCGCATTAAAATTAGCTTTCTTATATTTTGAAAACTTGAGACACCATTCCTTTATATCGGTCACACTGATAATATATTTAGTGTAGTCAAAGTCAACATCGGTCACTTTAGGCAACATCAACAAACCATCGAACTTGATCTCTGTAAGCATCAACTTTTTGTAATATGAAAACCCATCTAACATAGTTAGTAGATGATCAACGTCTAATGTAGACTTTAAAATACAGTCATGTTTATTATCTACAAAATAAACTTCGGTTTGCTGACATTACTGTATCGAGATGACATGTTATGTGAACAACCTAACAAAAGTACCCAGAGAACAAATATTCATCTACTAAGTTTTTTGTAAAAAAAAACAGAACCTTATTATTTATAGTTACAACATTCTTGGTCTCTTAGAACAAACCATATTGAGTGACAAAAATGAAATCCGACATGACCTTTGCTTAGAAGTTAACTTATTGAGTGACAGAAATTTGGCGAAGCGAAAATGAATCAATTTTTCGCGAAAACATTGACACTCACCGTTGAATCCTTGTAAATAACATGCTAAGCCCATGCACTTGTCATAGGTAAGAAATTTTGACTCATTTCTACTCATTTGTAAGAAAATTAAACATGCTAATCTCATGCACTTGAACAATGTGAGATATTATAATGCCACACATATTGAGTGACAGAAATAAAATTTGGCATGACCTTTACTTAAAAAGTTAACATATTGAGTAACAAAAATTTGGCGAAACGGAAATGAATCAACTTTTCGCCAAAACGTTGGCACTCATAGTTGAACCCTTGTAAATAACATGCTAAGCCCATGCACTTGTCATATGTAAGCAAATTCGTTTCATTTCCACCCATATGTAAGCAAATTTAACATGATAATCTCATGCACTTTAACAAGGTGAGATATTACAATGCCACTCATATTGAGTGACAGAAATGAAATTCAGCATGGTCTTTACTTCAAAAGTTAACATGTTGAGTGACAGAAATTTTGCGAAAGGGAAATGAATCAATGTTTCGCCAAAACGTTGGTAATCATTGTTGAATCCCTGCAAATGCAAAAGCAAAAATCAACATATTGAGTAGATCTAAAACACGGCGTATGGAGAACATTTCCATTTTCTATTGCAATGCTAAAACAAAAATCATACAACATTGTCACTGTCCATTACATTGTGAAAACAATTCTTCAAGAAAGAATGGCAAGAAAGTTGCCACTCCCGTGAAGAAACCCAAAGCTAGACCTAAGCCAGAAACTGAGTGCTTCTATTGCAAAAGGGAATTGTCACTGGAAACGGAACTACCCCAAGTATATTTGATATACATGTTATTGATGTGTACTTTACTAGTGTTCATAGTAACCCCAGGGTATTTGATACCGGTTCAGTTGCTAAGATTAGTAACCTGAAACAGGAGTTGCAAAATGAACAGAGACTAGTTAAGGGCGAGGTGACGATGTGTGTTGGAAGTGATTCCAAGGTTGATAAGATCATCATCGCACACTCCCTCTACCTTCGGGATTAGTGTTGGACCTAAATAAATGTTATTTGGTGTTTGCGTTGAGTATGAATATGATTAGATCATGTTTATTGCAATACGGTTATTCATTTAAGTCAGAGAATAATTGTTGTTCTGTTTACATGAATAGAACCTTCTATGGTCATACACTTAAAATAAATGGTTTATTGAATCTCGATCGTAGTGATACACATATTCATAATATTGATGCCAAAAGATGCAAAGTTGATAATGATAGTGCAACATATTTGTGGCACTGCTGTTTAGGTCATATTGGTGTAAAGCGCATGAAGAAACTCCATGCGGATGGACCTTTGGAATCACTTGATTATGAATCATTTGATGCTTGCGAACCATGCCTCATGGGAAAGATGACTAAGACTCCGTTCTCCGGAACAATGGAGCGAGTCACTGACTTATTGGAAATAATACATACCGATGTATGCGTTCCGATGAGTATTGAGGCTCGCGGCAGGTATCGTTATTTTCTATTCTTCACAGATGATTTGAGCAGATATGGGTATATCTACTTAATGAAACACAAGCCTGAAACATTTGAAAAAGATCAAAGAATTTCAGAGTGATGTGGAGAATCATCGTAACAAGAAAATAAAGCTTCTACGATCTGATGACAGAGGCGAATATTTGAGTTATGAGTTTGGCCTTCATTTACAACAATGCGGAATAGTTTCACAGTTCACGCCACCTGAAACACCACAGCGTAATGGTGTGTCCGAACGTCGTAATCGTACTTTATTAGACATGGTGCGATCTATGATGTCTCTTACCGATTTATCACTATTGTTTTGGGGTTATGCATTAGAGACAACTGCATTCACTTTAAATAGCGCACCGTCTAAATCCGTTGAGACGACATCGTATGAACTGTGGTTTGGCAAGAAACTTAAGCTGTCGTTTCTTAAAGTTTGGGGTTGCGATGCTTATGTGAAAAAGCTTCAACCTGATAAGCTCGAACCCAAATCGGAGAAATGTGTCTTCATAGGATACCCAAAGGAGACTGTTGGGTATACCTTCTATCAAAAATCCGAGGCAAGATATTCATTGCTAAGAATGGATCCTTTCTAGAGAAGGAGTTTCTCTCGAAAGAAGTGAGTGGAAGGAAAGTAGAACTTGATGAGGTAATTGTACCTTCTCCCGAATTGGAAAGTAGTTCATCACAGAAATCAGTTCCAGTGATTCCTACACCAATTAGTGATGAAGCTAATGTTGGAAATATGCCCTAGAGGCAATAATAAAAGGATTATTATTATATTTCCTTGTTCATGATAATTGTCTTTTATTCATGCTATAATTGTATTATCCGGAAATCGTAATACACGTGTGAATAAATAGACCACAATATGTCCCTAGTGAGCCTCTAGTTGACTAGCTCGTTGATCAATAGATAGTCATGGTTTCCTAATTATGGACATTGGATGTCATTGATAACGGGATCACATCATTAGGAGAATGATGTGATGGACAAGACCCAATCCTAAGCATAGCACAAGATCGTGTAGTTCGTTTGCTAGAGCTTTTTCAATGTCAAGTATCTCTTCCTTAGACCATGAGATCGTGTAACTCCCGGATACTGTAAGAGTGCTTTGGGTGTACCAAACGTCACAACGTAACTGGGTGACTATAAAGGTGCACTACAGGTATCTCCGAAAGTGTCTGTGGGGTTGACACGGATCGAGACTGGGATTTGTCACTCCGTATGACGGAGAGGTATCTCTGGGCCCACTCGGTAATGCATCATCATGAGCTCAAATTGACTAAGTGGTTAGTCACGTGATCATGCATTACGGTACGAGTAAAGCGACTTGCCGGTAACGAGACTGAACGAGGTATTGGGATACCGACGATCGAGTCTCGGGCAAGTAACGTACCGATTGACAAAGGGAATTGTATCCGGGGTTTGATCGAATCCTCGACATCGTGGTTCATCCGATGACATCATCGAGGAGCATGTGGGAGCCAACATGGGTATCCAGATCCCGCTATTGGTTATTGACCGGAGAGTCGTCTCGGTCATGTCTGCATGTCTCCCGAACCCGTAGGGTCTACACTTAAGGTTCGGTGGCGCTAGGGTTGTATGAATGTGAGTATGCAGTATACGAATGTTGTTCGAGTCCGGATGAGATCCCGGACGTCACGAGGAGTTTCGGAATGGTCCGGAGGTAAAGAATTATATGTAGGAAGTGGTATTTCGCCATCGGGAAAGTTTGGGGTCACCGATATTGTCTGGGACCACGAGAAGGGTCCTGGGGTCCACCGGTGGGGCCACCCATCCCGGAGGTCCCCATGGGCTGAAGTGGGAGGAACCAGCCCATAGTGGGCTGGTGCGCCCCTAGGCCCACCCTGCGCCTAGGGTTGAAACCCTAGGGTGGGGCGCACCACATGCCTTGGGGCACTCCACCCTGGCCGCCGCCCCTTGGGAGATTGGATCTCCAGGGGCGGCGCCCCTGAGGGGCCTATATAAGGAGGGCAAGGGGAGGCAGCCGCACCTGTGCATTGGCGCCTCCTCTCCCCTGCTACCTCGTCCTCCTCCCGCAGCTTGGCGAAGCCTGCCGGGAGTTGCTGCATCCACCACCACGCCCGTCGTCTTTGCTGGATCATCATCAACCTCTCCTTCCCCCTTGCTGGATCAAGAAGGAGGAGACGTCTCCCGTCCCGTACGTGTGTTGAACGCGGAGGTGCTGTCCGTTCAGCACTTGGTCATCGGTGATCTGAATCACGGCGAGTACGACTCCATCATCACCCTTCCCTTGAACGCTTCCGCACGCGATCTACAAGTGGTATGTAGATGCAAACTCACTCCCTTGACTCGTTGCTTAGATGAACTCATAGATGGATCTTGGTGAAACCGTAGAAATTTTTTTAATTTTCTGCAACGTTCCCCAACAATGGCATCAGAGCTAGGTCTATGCGTAGTTCTCTATTGCATGAGTAGAACACAATTTGGTTGTGGGCGTAGATCTTGTCAACTTGCTTGCCGCTACTAGTCTTATCTTGCTTCAGCGGTATTGTGGGATGAAGCGGCCGGACCAACCTTACACGTGCGCTTACGTGAGACCGGTTCCACCGACTAACATGCACTAGTTGCATAAGGTGGCTGGCGGGTGTCTGTCTCTCCACTTTAGTTGGAGCGGATTCGATGAAAAGGGTCCTTATGAAGGGTAAATAGAAGTTGACAAAATCACGTTGTGGTTATTCGTAGGTAAGAAAACGTTCTTGCTAGAACCCAATTGCAGCCACGTAAAAGATGCAACAACAATTAGAGGACGTCTAACTTGTTTTGCAGCAATTGTCATGTGATGTGATATGGCCAGAAGTTGTGATGAATGATGAATGATATATTGTGATGTATGAGATCATGTTCTTGTAATAGGAATCACGACTTGCATGTCGATGAGTATGACAACCGGCAGGAGCCATAGGAGTTGTCTTTATTTTTGTATGACCTACGTGTCATTGAAGAACGCCATGTAAATTACTTTACTTTATTGCTAAACGCGTTAGCCATAGAAGTAGAAGTAGTCGTTGGCGTGACAACTTCATGAAGACACGATGATGGAGATCATGGTGTCATGCCGGTGACTAGATGATCATGGAGCCCCGAAGATGGAGATCAATGGAGCTATATGATATTGGCCATATCATGTCACTACTATATAATTGCATGTGATGTTTATTATGTTTATGCATCTTGTTTACTTAGAACGACGGTAGTAAATAAGATGATCCTTACAACAATTTCAAGAAGTGTTCTCCCTAAGCGTGCACCGTTGCTAAAGTTCGTCGTTTCAAGCACCACGTGATGATCGGGTGTGATAGATCCTTACGTTCACATACAACGGTGTAAGACAGTTTTACACATGCAAAACACTTAGGGTTAACTTGACGAGCCTAGCATGTACAGACATGGCCTCGGAATACGGAGACCGAAAGGTCGAACACGAGTCGTATGGAAGATACGATCAACATGAGAATGTTCACCGACGATGAGTAGTCCGTCTCACGTGATGATCAGACACGGCCTAGTCGACTCGGATCGTGTAACACTTAGATGACTAGAGGGATGTCTAATCTGAGTGGGAGTTCATTAAAACAATTTGATTAGATGAACTTAATTATCATGAACTTAGTCTGAAACCTTTGCAAATATGTCTTGTAGATCAAATGGCCAACGCTCATGTCAACATGAACTTCAACGCGTTCCTAGAGAAAACCAAGCTGAAAGATGATGGCAGCAACTATACGGACTGGGTCCGGAACCTGAGGATCATCCTCATAGCTGCCAGGAAACAATATGTCCTAGAAGGACCGCTAGGTGATGCACCTGTCCCTGCAGAACCAAGACATTATGAATGCTTGGCAGTCTCGTCTTGATGATTACTCCCTCGTTCGGTGCGGCATGCTTTACAGCTTAGAACCGGGCTCCAAAAGCGTTTTGAGCAACACGGAGCATATGAGATGTAAGAGGAGCTGAAACTAGTTTTCCAAGCTCATGCCCGGTCGAGAGATATGAAGTCTCCGACAAGTTCTATAGTTGTAAGATGGAGGAAAACAGTTACGTCGGTGAGCACATACTCAAAATGTGGGTTGCACAACCGCCTGTCCCAGCTGGACATAAACCTCCCGGACGAGGCGGTCATTGACAGAATCCTTCAGTTGCTCCCACCAAGCTACAAGAGCTTTGTGATGAACTACAATATGCAGGGGATGGTGAAGACCATTCCCGAAGTATTCTCAATGTTGAAGTCAGCAGAGGTTGAAATCAAGAAAGAACATCAAGTGTTGATGGTCAATAAGACCACTAAGTTCAAGAAGGGCAAGGGCAAGAAGAACTTCAAGAAGGACGGCAAGGAGGTTGCTGCGCCGGTAAGCCGATTCTTACGGGAAGAAGTCAAGGAATGGACCCAAGCACGAGACTGAGTGCTTTTATTGCAAGGGAAGGGTCACTGGAAGCGGAACTGCGCCAAATACTTAGCAGACAAGGAGGCCGGCAACACTAAAGGTATATTTGATATACATGTAATTGATGTGTACCTTACCAGTACTCGTAGTAACTCCTGGGTATTTGATCCCGGTGCCGTTGCTCATATTTGTAACTCACAGCAGGAGCTGCGGAATAAGCGGAGACTGGCGAAGGACGAGGTGACGATGCGCGTCGGGAATGGTTCGAAGGTCGATGTGATCGCCGTTGGCACGCTACCTCTACATTTACCTACGGGATTAGTTATAAACCTTAATAATTGTTATTTGGTGCCAAGTTTGAGCATGAACATTGTATCTAGATCTCGTTTGATACGAGATGGCTACTCATTTAAATCCGAGAATAATGGTTGTTCTATTTATATGAGAGATATGTTTTATGGTCATGCCCCTATGGTCAATGGTTTATTCTTAATGAATCTCGAGCGTAATGTTACACATATTCATAGCGTGAATACCAAAAGATATAAAGTGGATAACGATAGTCCCACATACTTGTGGCACTGCCGCCTTGGTCACATTGGTGTCAAGCGCATGAAGAAGCTCCATGCTGATGGACTTTTGGAGTCTCTCGATTATGAATCATTTGACACATGCGAACCATGCCTCATGGGCAAGATGACCAAGACTCCGTTTGACATGTGGTGCAAGATGACCAAGGTGGATTAGATTCAAGTGGAGGCAACATGTGGTGCACATCGAAAGTACTACTAGTCCAAACTAGATCAAGTTTGGATTAGTAGTATACTTTTGACATGCACCACATATTGCCTCCACTTGAACCTAATCCACCTTGACATAATGATATAAACCTCATAATTGGTATTGTACCAAAATTTGTATAACGGCGTATAAATACACTAAAAATAAAAAAAGGAGTACTAGTAGCGATGGATAGTAAACACGCTACAACTAGCTAGATTAGCAGCAGCGCGGGATAGAACAAGCGCTGCCGCTATGTGTCTTAGCAGTAGCGCTTGTCGCACGCGCTACTGCTAAGTAATAGCTGTAGCGCCTTATTGGTAGCGCGGCTGCCCGCGCTACTAGTGGGCATTAAACCCGCGCTACTACTAGGGTTTTCCCTAGTAGTGAAGTGCAGCAGCGTCACAACATCTATCCTTTCGGGGTGCGCCATGGATGCATGGGTACGAACGATTGGAGAAATGTAAGGCGGGTTAGGTCAGACCTCGCAGCAAGATCACTTAGTTGTCTTGACGTTCATGGCAGGATCGTCCTGAGCTCGGAACACACGCATCGAAAGATGAACAAGAGTCACATAGAGATGTGATCGGCAAGTTGGCCTACCAATTGAAATCCTCCTCATGAGATGATGATTCTATGACGTTGAATTGATATTTGGATCTTGAATCACTCAAAATCAATTTTGAGAGATATTGATTTGAGTGAGAGCACACTTTAGAATAAAAATGTTTATTCACTAGTACAAATTTCATTATAAACAAAGTCTAAGTGAAACTTGTGTTTTCCGTTGTAGATCAAATGGCTCGCAACACCGCGTTCAACTTAGGCCCGATGTTAGAGAAAGAGAAGTTAGCTATGACTGGAAACAACTATGCGAACTGGGTCTGTAACCTGGGGATTGTCCTCAGGAGCGCTAAGAAATTGTACGTGCTTGAAACTGCTCTTCCAGCTAAACCGGCAGCAGAGGCCCCAGAAGATGAAATAAATGTTTGGGCCACTAAGGATGATGATCACAACTTAGTGCAGTGCCTCATGCTAGCTTGCATGAGTCCAGGGCTTCAAAAACGTTTTGAATTCCATAAACCCCGTGATATGATCCGGGAATTGGATGCTCTGTACAAGGAAACCGCAAAGTCTGAACAATTTGATATCATGAAGGCTTTGATGGAATGCAAGATGGCTGAGGGTAGTTCAGTTGGCGAACACGTGGTCAAAATGATTGGGTATTATGAAAGGCTTAAAGCCCTAGAATTTCCACTTCCACCTGGCCATATGTTGCTTTCTTCACTCCCCCCGTCTTAAGACGGTTTTGTCATGAACTACAACATGACAGGGATGGAGAAGACACCGGAAGAGGTGCTCGCCATGCTGAAATCTATAGAAGGAGGACTGCGGAAAAATCGCAAGCAAGTGTTGCTTGTGAATAAAACCGCCAGTTTCAAAAAGAAAGACAAGCCAAAGAAGGGCAAGGGCGCTGGTAAGACCGGCTCCCAAAGCAACTCTAAGGGCGGAGCCAAGAATGAAACTGAGTGCTTCTACTGCAAGGGCACATGACACTAGAAGAGAAACTGCAAGAAGTATCTGGAAGATAAGAAGACCGGGAAAACTGGAAAAGGTATAATTGTTATACATGTTAATGTCATTGACGTTTTGCTTGATAGCGAAAATTCTAAGTTTTGGGTATTTGATACCGGATCGGTTGCTCACATTTGCAACTCGATACACGGGCTTCAGAAGGTGCGCAAGCTGGCAAAGAATGAAGTCGTGATGCGCGTCGGGAATGGCGCTGGGATTGCCGCTCAAGCCGTCGACATTATGCATCTACGTCTCCCTTTAGGTTTTATCTTAGAACTAAGTAACTGTTATTTTATTCCACTGTTGTGTAGAAACATTATCTACGGATCATGTTTAGTACACGATGGGTATTCGTACAAGTCTAAGAACAATGGTTGTTCACTTTATTGTAAGGATATTTTTTTATGGATTTGCACCCATTGTTTTTCATAGTAAATCTTGACTGTGAAAATGATGTCTTTAACGTGAATGCCAAATGCCTTAAGAAGGCTGATACCACCACCACTTACTTGTGGCAATGTCGGCTTGGCCACATCGAAAAGAAACGCATGCAAAGACTCCAGAGAGATGGAGTTTTACCGTCCTTTGATTTTGAATCAGTTGACACATGTGAAGCTTGTCTGATGGGGAAAATGACCAAGACACCGTTCACGAGTAATCCTGAACGGGCGGGTGAATTTTTGGAAATAATACATAGTGATGTATGTGGTCCAATGAGCACAGCCGCACGGGGTGGGTATTTCTACTTCGTGACTTTTACTGATGATTTAAGTCGGTATGGCTATATCTACTTAATGAAGCATAAGTCGGAAACCTTTGAAAAGTTCAAAGAATTTTAGAATGAGGTAGAAAATCATCGTAACAAAAAGATTAAGTTTTTGCGGTCTGATCGCGGAGGCGAATATCTTGGTCATGAGTTTGGCCAACATCTGAGTGACCGTGGAATCATTTCACAGCTTACGCCTCCCAGAACTCCACAGAGAAACGGAGTATCGGAAAGACATAACCGAACCCTGTTGGACATGGTAAGGTCGATGATGTCTCTTACAGATCTGCCGATATCTTTTTGGGGTCAAGCACTAGAAACTGCCGCTCACACACTAAACAGAGCACCGTCTAAGTCTGTTAAGACGACACCACATGAGATGTGGAACGGGAAGAAACCCAGTTTGTCGCATCTTAAAATTTGGGGATGTGAGGTACATGTAAAACGTTTACAACCTACCAAACTTGATCTCAGATCAGACAAGTGTAACTTTGTAGGTTATCCAAAAGAAACAATTGGGTATTCCTTCTACCTACCCTTCGAGCACAAAGTGTTTGTCGCTAAAAGCGGAGTCTTTCTTGAGAAAGAATTTCTCGCCAAAGAATTAAGTTGGAGGACAGTACAACTTGATGAGATTAGTGAATCTTCAGCAACTGTTGATATGGCTAAGGAACCGGAAGAAATTCTGCTAATTATCCCTGCAACTGAGCCGGAAGTTGTCGCATATGATGCAGAGACTTCAGACAATGTTGTAACTGAACCGCGCAGATCAGGCAGGGCTATCCAGCCACGTGAGTGGTTTCATAATGAAATCTTCATTCTTGAAGACGATGAACCTGCGCACTACAAGGAAGCGATGGCGGGGCCCAGCTCAAAGGAATGGCACAAGGCCATGAAATCCGAAATGGAATCCATGTACGAAAAGCAAGTTTGGAACTTGGAAGAACTTCCAGAAGGCGTAAAGCCGATTGCTTGTAAATGGATTTTCAAAAGGAAGACGGACGCGGATGGTAACATTACTATCCACAAAGCTAGACTTGTCGCGAAAGGGTTCACACAAGTTCCAGGAGTGGACTACGACGAGACTTTCTTGCCCGTAGCTATACTTAGGTCTGTTCCGATATTACTAGCAATTGATGCTTATTTTGATTATGAAATATGGCAGATGGATGTCAAAACGGCTTTCCTAAATGGAAACCTCAAAGAGGATGTATACATGATACAGCCAGAAGGTTTTGTCATTCATAAGGACGCTGGAAAGGTATGAAAACTTCGAAAGGCCATTTATGGTCTAAAGCAAGCGTCAAGGAGCTAGAACATTCATTTTGATGAAGTGGTCAAAGAGTTTGGCTTCATCAGGAATGACGAAGAATCTTGTGTTTACAAGAAGTTTAGTGGGAGCGCAAAAGCATTTCTAATCTTGTATTTGGATGACATATTATTGATTGGAAATGACATGAATTTTCTTAGCGAAATAAAAGACTCATTGAAGAAAAGTTTTTCAATGAAAGACTTAGGCGAAGTAGCATATTGTGACGCCCGGATAATCACGCTACAGTAATCCCACGCTAATCATGCCACGTCACCTCGGTTACTGTGACTAAACTCTCGTTGATTCAAACCCGGTTCAACTTCATATTGAAAACATAGGCAAAGAAATAAAAGTTTCAGAAAATAAAACAAAAGGAGTGGGAGGAAACCCCATGGCCCAACTGGCCAGCCCCTCCCACTTGGCCTCCCCTGTCCCATTCCCACTGGCCCGGCCCACAGCCGCCACTTATCCTCACCCGCTGCAAACCCTAGCCGCCCACTCCTCTCCTCTCGCCCCACTCTCCCCCTCCCCGATCCAATCGGGATCGGGCCCGATCCCATCGCCTGTGGCACGCCGCTCGTCCCGCCGCCTCCTTCCTCCGTCGCCCCCAAGCACGGCGACCGCCATGGGTCGACCCGACCCCCTCCGCCTCCCGACGCCCGGCCAGCAAGGCTCCCCAACCGCCTCCCGCCGGTCGCCACCGTCCTCCATCGAGCCGCTGCCCTAGTCGACCCGACTGTGAGGCCCTCTCCTCTCTCCTCCCTCCCGAATCGCGCCCGTCGGCCGGCGCCTCGTCGCCCGCCCCGACCCCAGGTCGCACCGCCTCCCCTCGCTCCCCTCTCCTCTCCGTCAGCCTTGTAGCCCGTCGTCGCCCGGCTCCGTCGGCTTGCCGCCAGCTCGCCCGAACCCCTCACCACCGTCGCCTCGCCCGGCGCGCTGCGCCCGGTCGCGCTGGGCTCTGACCCCGACCGCCGACTTAACCTCGGCGCCCGGTCCCCGTTGGCCGCGGGTTCGGGCTTCGCCCTGCCCCGCCGCACGCCCGATCCGTTTGCCCCTCGGGGCCCATGACACGGGGGCCCCACCCCCCCCCCAAAAAGAACGGTTTTATTAAAACAGAAATGAAAATAAAATGAAAATAAATTAAAACTAATTAATTAATTAATTAATTAATTAAGTAATTAATTAATCTAATTAATTCTGATTAATTAACCCTAATCATTAATTAACCTAATTAACTAAGGTTAATTAACTTTGATTAGGCTAATTGAAGTAATAGAGAATGACATGCGGGATCCACATCGGGGTTGACTTAGTCAACCCTGTTGATCGATGATCGCCAAGATGACATCATGCTGATGTCATAAATGCATTTTCGAAATTAATTAAATAATTAATTAAATTTCCGAAATTAATAAAATCTTTTAAAAATCATATCTTTTAATCCGTAATCCGGATTAAAATATTTCCAACATGAAAGTTGCTCAGAACGACGTGATTTAATCCGGATACGCGATCCGCTCGTCCACCACACGCCTCTAACCTATCGAACCTGCAAACTTTCCTCTCCGGTTCATCCGTCTCGACAGACGTCCGAACCGGAAAACTTCCGGATGTTTCCCCTTAACGGTACCCCCTCATACCACGTTAGGGCACGCCTAGCATCGCTTGTTGGCATGTCATGCATCGATATGCATCTGTTTACTTGGTATTCATTGTTTCTTCCCCCTCTTCTCTCCGGTAGACTATGAGACCGGCCGCTGCTTTGGCGGTTCGACTACGGTGTTGACGACCCTCTCTCTTGCCAGAGCAACCAGGCAAGCCCCTTTTGATCATCCTGATATCGCCCATTCCATTCTCTCATACTTGCATTAGATTTTGCTCTTGTTATTGTTTGCACCTATTACGATGCATAGCACCTTTGTATCTGTTGTTGTACCTTACCGCTTATCCTAAACTGCTTAGTATAGGTTGGTTAGAGACCCATCGGTGACCACCCCCTCACCTTGTCCTTGTTGCCTCGCTTCATCATTGAAGACCCGATCAACGGGATCGAAGACCAGGCCCGACACCGCACATCACTTCCCCTTAGTTGCTCGACACTACTGGGTTACTATCGAGTACCGAGGGTGAAACCTCTACAGCACTTCTGATATTAACCCTGTAGTATAGCTATCCGGTCGTGGTCATCGAGGGTGATTTCCTCCTTAACCACTTCCGATACGACTCTGTCGCGCAACCCCTCAAGTGTGAACCTCGGGGGTGATTCCTCTTACGTTCACCTTGATGATTACATCTAGTGGAATTCATCGGGGGTGATTCCTCGGCTTTTTTCCCCTTGATGTTTGGACACACGGTTACTTGGACTTTACCACTGTTACTTGGAAAGATGGGTCGACCACGAGGGGTACCAGCGTGCTTAATTGCGAGTGATGTGGAGACGGGTTGACACGGAAGGTGCCCGCGAGATAATTACGAGGCGTGGCCGGCATTCCTAGCCCTTGCCGCAAGTCCTCGAGACGGGCAACGGGTCACATCTTCGTGAGTCTCGCTTGTTACCGCGTTCCTAATCCACTACGATTTGGATATTTGATCCGAGGGCCTCGGCACGATAGCACTAACCATCACGTGGGCATAGTATGGGCGTTCTGCGTCGTATACATCAGCCGAAGCTTAATAGACGTCGTGACGAGCGGCGTATTTGGGTTGGACTGGTAAGCTCTCGCCTTTTTAGGTAGGTAGCTAGGTCTGCTCACCGGCCGCCCTCGCATAGCGTCTTGAGGAGTTCGGGGAGATGGCCCATGACCGGGGCATAGGTTTAATCTGGCGGGCTGGCCTCTCTATTAAGCCTTGGTCGGGTTGCGGCGTATTGTTTGGCCGAGGCGGGCATGACCTCGAAAGTGTATCCGGCGGAGTTAAGCGGCGTGGTGGGTAAGTTGGTGCACCCCTGCAGGGAAGAAAACATCTATCGATAGCCTGTCCTACGGTAACGGACACTTGGAGTTGTATCCCGATCGATACAACTAGAACTGGATACTTGTGATGAGAACTGGATGGCGATGAGAAATGTATTGTGATGATAACTGGCTAGTATGGATCTGGGATTTCTTTCTCGCAGGAGTCGAGAAAGGATCTACGCCGAGGTTGATAACACTTCGCTACTTTAAGTTTTACTACTCTACTCCCTCTTGTTTGCTGCAAGATGGTGGTTTCGAAGATGCTAGTCTTCGATAGGACTAGGCCTTCTCTCTATTCCGGCATTTACGCAGCCAGTCCACATATACAACCTTCCTTTGATAATGTTGCATATGTAGTGTAGATCCTTGCTTGCAGTACTTTGGATGAGTACTCACGGTTGCCTTGTTCCCCTTTTCCCCTACCTCTACTCGATTGCTGCTGCAGACGATGGAGCCCAGGAGCAGACGCCACCGCCTATGACGACTACTACTGGAGGTGCCTACTACTACGCAGCAGCTCACGACGATTTACCACTGTGAGTGACCTAGGAGGATCCTGTGCAGGAGGCCTGCTCCTCTTCGATCTGTATCTCGGTTTGTGCTAGCCATCTTATGGCAACTGGTTTAACTTATATGCGTACTTTCAGATATTGTTGCTTCCGCTGACTCGTCTATGATCGAGCACTTGTATTCGAGCCCTCGAGGCCCCTGGCTTGTATTATGATGCTTGTATGACTTATTTTATTTGTAGAGTTGTGTTGTGATATCTTCCGTGAGTCCTTGATCTTGATCGTATACATTTGCGTGCATGATTAGTGTACGATTGAATCGAGGCGTCACAAGTTGGTATCGAGCCATTGCCTGTAGGAATCCCCTTCCAACTCCTTGGCGAAGTCGAGTCTAGACATTGCAAAACTTTTACTAACTTGGCTGTGTGCCTTACGGGCCCACGCCGCCATTGGGTGGTATTAGGATCTTTTACTCCTCGACCTTTACTCGGGACTCTGAACTCTCTTCTATTCGGGTTAAATGAATTTGCTAAAACAAAACTAACTTTAGGTTCTCGCAAGTACTTTCTCCCGGAGAGCCCTCACTTCAGATGATCGATACGCTAATCAAGATTCGAAGATACTCTCGATGTTCTCTCGAGACTCTGCGCTCATCACTTTGGCTATTCCTGACCACCGAGAAATCCGTATGGATAACTACTTACACTTGCCATTCATACGATCATCCCCATTGATCTTGTTATTACAAGATACCCGAAGTTTTCTCTATTGTTCCGAGAATACTTTGTGCCTCTTGCCTAGCAGTTCTTTGCTACATGAATACCCTTCTAATAAACCCTCGCACTTGTCGAGTATCCGCTCAACCCAGCTTGTTCATGTGTTTCACAAAAGTCTTCAAAATATTATTCGATCTTCCGAAAACCCTCTGGAGCCTTTGGCTCTTGAAATTCTTGCTTGCTTGCATTATGGTTAATCCCATAAGTCTCGTAGTCATATTGACATTCCTTGTCATTATCATTTTGAGTCTGTTAATTCAATATGTTTGCGAACACCCGCAATCATCATTGATCCTTATAAATTACCTTTACGGCTGAGCATCCATTCTTTAACTGGAATTGGTTCTCGACCAGTCCAAGTGTCGTTGATTGTACCCTAAGGCTATTCAACTTATCCATCCCTAATCAGAGCATTGCTTCTGACCCCTTGATTGGGAATCATAATTCTTTTGCATTTGACAATTGAGTTAGTCATTTGTTTCTATAGTTTGACCTCCTTGCATTCTTCTTCCTCTAGTTGAGTCTTGATGCTCACGTCGGATCCCTTGTGGACCACCAGATCCTTTGTTGGATTTTATCGACAACGCCCTTCATATTCAATAACCTTGTGAGCCTTTCCTCTCATACATAATGCCTTTGATAAATTGTATCCTCTGCTTTCTCAACCATGCTCTGCCTTCGAGCTTGAGTTAATTATTTCTAACGATTCCGGTATATGATTCCAAGAAGCCCCTATGGGTAGGACATATGCCTTCACTAAACCGTGTGAACCCGAAAGTTTTCACGAATCATACTCTTCCGGTGCTTCGCCAGATAAAATTTTCAACACTGCAACTTCATTGAACGTGAGAAGTGAATGAAAGGTTGTGCATTGGAGAAGTGGGAGACGACCTTGAACTTTGTGTTCATGCCCATGGACACGATGCAGATCTTATCATTAAAGCTTCTCTTAAATTAATTTTTCCTTTGGTATAAGCTCATCTTATATCTGAGATCTGGCCTTTTTGCAATCGTGGTTCCGACCATGTTCTCTTTTAAATATCATGTCCTGTGCAAGTTAAATCAATTGTCTCCTATGGATCAATACACCAGTCCAACCTTTACTTTGATCTTGTGTCGAGTATTACCCCTGGTATCTCGAGATTATCATGGAACTGCATAACTTCTTATGAGTTCTTCATCAAGTGCTACCTTCCCACTGATTCCAATTCTTCACGGGCTCGAGTTATTAAACACTCAAAGACACCGATAACTGAACCGAGCCCTTTTCACGGTCCAACAACTCTTCAAGAAGCTTCTATAAGTACGAGTTTGTACCCGACCACGCCATTCCTAGCCTGTTGGCTATATCATTGTGGTGATGATTTTAACTGTGCTACCCGGTCCTTCTTCTCGGAGCACAATTTTCGACGATGAACTAACCTTACGTCGATCCTCATCGTCATATCATTTCGCCTTGAACAACAAGCTTGGTTTCGAGTTTGTGACGTACCCTTGGTTCCAATAACCTTTCACTTCATCATTACTTTGACTTGTTGTCGCCGCTTTCGATTACATCTGCATGAAATCTCTCGACAATTGTGTCGTGATCATCATCAACCTTATGAGCTCTTCCAGGAATTCAATTGAATTCATGGTGGGTAATACCTTTCCTTGCCCCTCGATGATTCCTGTTCTCATCGACCACTTTATTGCCTTCCGGTCAACACAACTTGTTCGTGTTTTGTGTAAACCTTGAGATCCCTGCTACCCAGCAGTTGATCTTCCTTACCTCGGAAGTATTACCATCTCCTTTTGTCGAGGATGTGGTGAGAATTTCACCACCTCTTAAGAATTCTTGATATCATAATACTTCTTGCCATCTTCGTTCATTCCTTGGCCCCCGTATTGTTTTCAACCGGATTACCGACAATTGAGCTATGTCGTGTGAATTCAAAACTTCTAGCAAGCCTCTTGCTTTGAAGTGAAATTCTTAGACTATTGATTATTGAATCACCATTCCAACGTTGGTCGTGGCAACCCGGCCCATATTTCGGCGCACCTTTCAACCGGTGTTTACTTGTGTATGTTTTCCTCGAGCATACTTCCTTATATCATTTGATCTCGATAAATGTTATCTCCTTGTTCACTTAATTGCGGAAATCCATCTTTTGGGAATCTCGGTAAATTGCCGTTGAGTTCACGGACACCTCCTTCCCTCTCCTTGGGTTAATGATGGACTCTTGTTAACGGAAATCACTTCATAGTTCCTTTCCCCGAGAATCTTACATTGTCATCTTGTCAATTTGCGTTGCACCTTGTCTTCTCGGTATCCTAAGTCTCGAGGTATCCCGACACCAATCGGATCTGAATCTCGGTCGAGATATGATGGTTGGGACAATTTCAAGAGTTATGACGTTGATCCTTTGTTGACGCGGTAACATGATGTCATGCCTAGCACCCCCCCCCCCCCGGCGGGAGGCCCTAGCATTATAGATTCCTTTTCAGCCAGGGTATCTGGTCATCCAGGAGGAAATTGTAAGACTTATTATACAAGTTATTCCTGATGAATCCTTCGTGTTTCCAAAGTCTGATCTTCACACGAAGACCATGTCAATGCTATCTCAAGCATGTCAATGGTACTCCGATTTTCAACAGAACATTTGAAGCACGATGCTAAATTTTATTTATCATTTATCCTAACACCGTTGTATGGATAATATCATGAGATTCCTCCCCCCTTACCTAAAGAGTTTTCTACATTATATCCTGCCACGGATATCATGCTCTGCTTGTCCTTGGTAAGGATATATCCCTGAAATATGTGTTTAAACACATTTTCCTTTCCATTGTTCTGTTTAATATGATAATCATATTTTACTTTCCATTGGTTGTTTGAACCTTTTTTGTGATCTATATGATCTAAGCAGCAATATTCTACTGCTTATGTAAACACCTCGAGGTACAACCGTGTCGGTAAGACCACATTACTATTGTTGATGGCATTCGGTAGCCACCGATGGGCGAGAACTTTGCCTATTGGTCCGCCTCGTTCAACGAAAGCAGCAAGATGGTTCTCTTGACCCTCGCCCTTGGTACCGATGTTGTTGCCGACATAAGCGATAGGCTGATCCTCTGACATGGCTTGCTAACATGACCATGCAAGATGTCAATGCCCTTTCCTACTTTTAACCCATATGGTGGGCCCATAACCCACAGTTCCACATGATCGAAACCTGACTCTCCTGTACACCCTGTTGTCAGAGTTATTCCTCGTGCTTGACTTTGTATGCAATTCACTGGCCACTTGCCTCGTTGACCTATTCGGTATCGGACACAATACTTATTCCCGTTGCTCGAACCCCTTTCGCTTTTCTGCTTCGTGCAATGAACGATTGCCTATCCGCTTGAAACTTCTTATTGCACCGTCTTACTTTACTCTCGATGTGTGTCATCTGTTCAACTCGAGAGATACTCATATGTTCATTCTTGGGATACCCCGGATGAATTTCCTTATAACATCCTAACATTATAGAGCTGCCCTTACCTATTCGTAAGTACGATGGAGTTCCCCGAAGAAAGGACGACAACTTCATCATGATGCTTTGGAATAAAGAATTGAAGACATCAACGAAAGCGATTAACTTCTTCGAGAAGATCCGTTAGAATATCGTAACCAGAACTTTCCCCCTTACTCCCCTCTTAAATCTCGACGAGATTTCTTGTAGTAGAGGAGAATTGTGGCCTTGGGATAATCACGCTTCTGATAATCCCACGCTAATCATGCCACGTCACCTCGATTCATCGTGACTAAACTCTCGTTGATTCAAACCGGTTCAACTTCATATTGAAAACATAGGCAAAGAAATAAAAGTTTCAGAAAATAAAACAAAAGGAGTGGGGAGGAAACCCCTTGGCCCAACTGGCCAGCCCTCCCCACTTGGCCTCCCCTGGCCCATTCCTCTGGCCCGGCCCACACCGGCCACTTATCCCCTCACCCCCGCTGCAAACCCTAGCCGCCCACTCCTCTCCTCTCGCCCCCACTCTCCCCTCCTCGATCCAATCGGGATCGGGCCCGATCCCATCGCCTGTGGCACGCCGCTCGTCCCGCCGCCTCTCCTTCCCTCCGTCGCCCCCAAGCACGGCGACCGCCGCTTGTGGTCGACCCGACCCCCTCCGCCTCCCGGCCCGGCCAAGGCTTCCCCAACCGCCTCCCGCCCGGTCGTCGTCACCGTCCTCCACCGAGCCGCTGCCTAGTCCCGACCCACTGTGAGGCCCTCCTCTCTCCTCCCTCCCGAATCGCGCCCGTCGGCCGGCGCCTCGTCATGCCCCGACCCCGGTCGCACCGCCTCCCCTCGCTCCCTCTCCTCTCGTCTGACGCCAGAGCCCGTCGCCGGCTCCGTCGCCCGGCTTAGCCCGCCAGCCACGCCCGAACCCCTCACCACGCCGTCGCCTCGGCGCCGCCGCCCGCCGGCTCGCGCCGTGGCTCTGACCCCGACCGCCGACTTAACCTCGGCGCCCGGTCCCCGTTGGCGGGTTGAACCATACCGCCCGCCAGACGCCCGATCCGTTTGCCCCTCGGGGCCCATGACATGGGGGCCCCACCCCCCCAAAAAAAGAACGGTTTTATTAAAACAGAAATGAAAATAAAATGAAAATAAATTAAAACTAATTAACTAATTAATTAATTAATTAAGTAATTAATTAATCTAATTAATTCTGATTAATTAACCCTAATCATTAATTAACCTAATTAACTAAGGTTAATTAACTTTGATTAGGCTAATTAAATTAATAGAGAATGACATGCGGGATCCACCTGTCAGGGTTGACTTAGTCAACCCTGTTGACTGATGACGTCAGCATGACATCATGCTGATGTCATAAATGCATTTTCGAAATTAATTAAATAATTAATTAAATTTCCGAAATTAATAAAATCTTTTAAAAATCATATCTTTTAATCCGTAATCCGGATTAAAATATTTCCAACATGAAAGTTGCTCGTAACGACGTGATTTAATCCGGATACGCAGTCCGCTCGTCCACCACACGCCTCTAACCTATCGAACCTGCAAACTTTCCTCTCCGGTTCATCCGTCTCGACAGACGTCTCGAACCGGAAAACTTCCGGATGTTTCCCCTTAACCAAGACCCCCTCATACCACGTTAGGGCACGCCTAGCATCGCTTCTTGGCATGTCATGCATCGATATGCATCTGTTTACTTGGTATTCATTGTTTCTTCCCCCTCTTCTCTCCGGTAGACTACGAGACCGACGCTGCTGCTGGCCAGTTCGACTACGGTGTTGACGACCCCTCTCTCTTGCCAGAGCAACCAGGCAAGCCCCCCCCTTTTGATCATCCCGATATCGCCCATTCCATTCTCTCATACTTGCATTAGATTTTGCTACTGTTATTGTTTGCACCTATTCTGATGCATAGCCTGCTTTTGTATCTGCTGTTGTACCTTACCTGCTTATCCTAAACTGCTTAGTATAGGTTGGTTAGAGACCCATCAGTGACCCCCCCCTCACCTTGTCCTTGTTGCCCCTGCTTCATCATTGAAGACCCGATCAACGGGATCAAGACCAGCCCCGACACCGCACATCACTTCCCTTAGTTGCTCGACACTACTGGGTTACTATCGAGTACCGAGGGTGAAACCTCTACAACACTTCGATATTAACCTCTGTAGTATAGCTATCCTGGCCGTGGTCATCGAGGGTGATTTCCTCCTTAACCACTTCCGATACGACTACGTGCAACCCCTCAAGTGTGAACCTCGGGGGTGATTCCTCTTACGTTCACCTTGATGATTACATCTAGTGGAATTCATCGGGGGTGATTCCTCGGCTTTTTCCCCTTGATGTTTGGACACACGGTTACTTGGACTTTACCACTGTTACTTGGAAAGACGGGTCGACCCTGAGGGGTACCCGCGCGTGCTTAATTGCGAGTGATGTGGAGACAGGTTGACCTGGAAGGTGCCCGCGAGATAATTACGAGGCGTGGCGGGCATTCCTAGCCCTTGCCGCAAGTCCTCGAGACGGGCAACAGGGTCACATCTTCGTGAGTCTCGCTTGTTACCGCTGCGTTCCTAATCCACTACGATTTGGATATTTGATCCGAGGGCCTCTGGCCCGATAGCACTAACCATCACGTGGGCATAGTATGGGCGTTGCGTCGTATACATCAGCCGAAGCTTAATAGACGTCAGCGACGGAGCGGCGCGCGCTGGGTTGGACTGGTAAGCTCCTGCCTTTTTAGGTAGGTAGCTAGGTCTGCTCACCGGCCGCCCTCGCAACGTGCAGGAGTTCCCGGGGAGATGGCCCATGACCCCTGGGGGCATAGGTTTAGTCCGGCGGGCTGGCCTCTCTATTAAGCCTAGGTCGGGTTGCGGCGTATTGTTTGGCCGAGGCCGGGCATGACCCTGGACAGTGTGTCCGGCCGGAGTTAAGCGAGCGTGGTGGGTAAGTTGGTGCACCCTGCAGGGAAGAAAACATCTATCGATAGCCTGTCCTCTGATAACGGACACTTGGAGTTGTATCCCGATCGATACAACTAGAACTGGATACTTGTGATGAGAACTGGATGGCGATGAGAAATGTATTGTGATGATAACTGGATAGTATGGCTCTGGGATTTCTTTCTCGCAGGGAGTCGAGAAAGGATCTCTGGCCGAGGTTGATAACACTTCTGCTACTTTAAGTTTTACTACTCTACTCCCTCTTGTTTGCTGCAAGATGGTGGTTTCCAGAAGATGCTAGTCTTCGATAGGACTAGGCCTTCTCTCTATTAAGCATTTCTGCAGCCAGTCCACATATACAACCTTCCTTTGATAATGTTGCATATGTAGTGTAGATCCTTGCTTGCAGTACTTTGGATGAGTACTCACGGTTTCCTTGTTCCCCTTTTCCCCTACCTCTACTCGATTGCTGCTGCAGACGATGGAGCCCAGGAGCCGACGCCACCGCCTATGGCGACTACTACTGCGGAGGTGCCTACTACTACGTGCAGCCCGGCGGCGACCGGGGAGTGACCTAGGAGGATCCCAGGCAGGAGGCCTGCTCCTCTTTCGATCTGTATCTCAGTTTGTGCTAGCCATCTTATGGCAACTGGTTTAACTTATGTCTGTACTCAGATATTGTTGCTTCCGCTGACTCGTCTATGATCGAGCACTTGTATTCGAGCCCTCGAGGCCCCTGGCTTGTATTATGATGCTTGTATGACTTATTTTATTTGTAGAGTTGTGTTGTGATATCTTCCCGTGAGTCCTTGATCTTGATCGTACACATTTGCGTGCATGATTAGTGTACGATTGAATCGAGGGCGTCACACATATGTATTGAGCATCAGAATCTATAAAGATAGATCAAAACGCCTGATAGCGCTTAGCCAAAGCACGTACATTGACAAGGTGTTGAAAAGGTTCAACATTGAGAACTCCAAGAAGGGCCTTCTCCCCATGTCACCTGGCACAGTGCTTTGCAAGAATTAGTGTCCTTGGACTCTCGATGAGCGAGTGCAAATGAATGATGTTCCATATGCCTCGGCAGTTGGTTCTATTATGTATGCCATGCTATGTACAAGACCGAACGATTCCTATGCACTAAGTGTTAGCAGCCGGTACCAAAGTGATCCAGGATTGGAACACTGGGCCGCAGTCAAGGGTATTCTTAAGTACCTCAGAAGGACCAAGGATTTACTCCTTGTGTACGGAGGTGATGAAGAGCTCATTGTAAGTGGTTCCACTGATGCAGGCTTCATGACTGACCCAGATGACATCAAATCTCAATCAGGCTATGTTTTCATATTGAACGGTGGCGCAGTAGATTGGAAAAGTTCCAAACAAAAGACTGTGGCAGATTCTACGACGGAGGCGGAATATGTTGCTGCTTCAGAAGCCTCCAAGGAGGCGGTATGGATCAAGAAATTTCTTGAAGACCTTGGTGTTGTTCCTAGTGCCCAGGACCCGGTGGAGATCTATTGTGATAATAGTGGTGCCGTGGCTCAGGCAAGGGAGCCAAGTTCGCACCATAAGACAAGACATATTGAACGCAAATATAAACTCATTCGACATCATGTCGAAGCAGGTTTAGTGAAAGTACGCAAAGTTCACACGGATCTGAACGTGTCAGACCCGATGACAAAGCCTCTACCACGAGAAAAGCATGAGCAGCACTGGATAGCCATTGGTGTTAGGGAAGCCATGTAACTGGATTATGACTCTAGTGCAAGTGGGAGTCTGTAGGAGATATGCCCTAGAGGCAGTAATAACAGTTACTTTGTATCTCCAAACTTTGTAATAATGTTTAGCTTCCATGCTATAACTGCAATGATTCTCGAGTCTGCAATATCCATGAGGCTCGGAGGGAAACTCATGTGCACGTGTGGTATACTAAACGGTAAAATGTATTCCTAGTATTGCCTCTAAGACTGGCTCATGTATTGCATGATGATCCTGTTTTCCTGATCATTGGCATGTCTATGCTGGCAAGTTTGAGGGCACGATGTTGGTAGAACACTTGTGTTGAATCGACCCAAATTGATGTTATGCTATGAGATTCTTTTCGTCACAAGTATATGGTTAATATCACAGAGATAGTTAATGTTTGCATAATTCCTCAGACCATGAGAGTATCGAGTTCCTTCGTGCTTGCTTCGTGAACTTTGAGGTTTGCTAAACGTCATCCGTAACTGGGTGGCTATTACAGCGGCTTACGAGTTCACGGAAAAGTATGACAAGTAACAAGATAGCTCAAGATTGGGATTTGCTCCTCCGACGATGGAGAGATATTCTCGGGCCCTCTCGGTGTTATGGTATCCATAATCATCTGGCTAGACACCTTGTGATTTGATCACTGGGATGCCGGAACATAGAAACGAGAAAAGAGAACAAAACCGGTAACGAGGTAACTTGCATGGTGGACAAAATTGTTCGTCCACGGGGATGCAATAAATCTCACCTCGGGTGTTTGTGAAATATCGCGAAGCAACAGGAATAGCTCACTGCAACTGGAGGTTCACTCGAATATTTATTCGTGTGGGTATAGGGGTCAATATGGGTGTACACGGCTCCGATGTTGATCATTGATCGGAAGGGGTTCCGAGTCATGTCTATGCTTCACCGAACCTACAGGGTTACACGCTTAAGGGTCATCTATCTGCTGAATACTAGGCAGGGAGTCTGAGAGAAAATCACCGGAAAAGTTCGGACACCGGAAAGGTTTCGGACAGCGGAAAAGTTCCGGAGAGAGAGGTCATTGGATGCGTTTTGGTGAAACCGAAAAGTTTTTCGGATATATTATTAAGTCAAATTGGTTTCGGCACATGCCTGATAATTCTTGGAGGGTGCCAGAATCATTCTGGAAACTTTTTGGAATTTTCCGGGATAAAAACAGGAAATGTTCCGGAGCTGCCGGAGCCACTTCAGATGCGTTTCGCAGATGAAAATCACTAAACCGGAATTGTTTCGGAACGCGTTGAAAATTATTTTAGTGGGTACTGGAAACTTTCAAAGTCCACATAAATATTTTCAGTTCGAATGGACGCTGAAAAAAGTCGTCGTGAATAGTGAAAATCACTATGGATATTTTTTTGGAAAGCCACCTTTTAGGGCTTTTGCAAAAAGACTTCTAGAAGGGCTTGGGGGCCAAGGAAGCCCCTCATGGGGGGGGGGGGGGCAAGGGGGTGGTCGGCCAAGCATGGTGGAGCTCCACATGGCATCCCATTTTGCCCATAAAACCCTCATATGTGACCTAAAGCATGGGGTTTTTTGGTAATTTGTGGAATCACACTACCCCTTGGTTTTCCTATAAATAGAGGGGGTGAGGGCTGCCATATCTTCATCCCTTTCTCTATACACATGCCATGACTTGTCTGGCTTCTCTCTCCCTCCCAGCGAAACAGTTTCGTAGAGCTGAAAGGCTGTCTGGGTTCCGGCAGGAACTAGTTCTGGACCGCGAAGCCCTGCCGGATAGCTGACATCGTATGTGTGCAATCCCGTAGAGAGATTGTAGTTTCGATCTTTTGCCCGAGGGGCTGTTCGAGTTTCCTCCTGAAGGGTTGTCCGAGTTACCGTCCGAGTTTCGAGGATCCTTCCGAAGGGCTGTCCGCGACATCGTCCGGGGGACTGTCCGACCGCCTCCCGAAGGGCTGTCCAGAGAGGGAGTACATCCTTGCGGTCGGGAGGTTGTAAATCCTAGTTGCGGGGATCTGCACCGACGATCTCCACCGACTCTTCTTCCGATGCGCTTCGAGTCGGTACGGATCATATCTAACCTTGTATGCAGTCTCCATAGTGGTCCTGGGTGTGCTTGCTATACCGAAATTTTTGTTTTCTGTCGCGTTCCCCTACAAGATGTGTCTCGGTCATGTCTACATAGTTCTCGAACCCGTAGGGTCCGCACGCTTAACGTGCGATGATGATTTATATTATGAGTTATGTGATTTGATGAACCGAACTTTGTTCGGAGTCCCGGATGAGATCACGGACATGACGAGGAGTCTCGGAATGACCGAGACATAAGGATTAATATATTGGAAGGTTATGTTTGGACATTGGGATGGTTTCGAAAAGGTTCGGGCATTTTTCGGAGTACCGGGGGTTACCGGACCCCCCCCCCCCCGGGGATTTAATGGGCCTTCATGGGCCCTAGTGGAGAGAGGAGGCGGCGACCAGGTGGTGGCGCCCCCCCCCCCCCCCAAGCCCAAAACGAATTGGACTAGGGTTGCCCCCCCCCCCCCTTTCCTTCTCTCCTCCTCCTCCTTCCCTCCTTCTCCTAGTGGGAATAGGAAGGGGGGGGGCGAATCCTACTTGGCTTGGACCGGGAGTTCAAGTAGGACTTACCCCTTTGGCGCGCCCCCTCTAGGGCCGGCCTCCTCTTCCCTCCTCCTTTATATACGTGGGAGGGGGGCACCCCAAAGGCACACAAAAGTTTCTCTTAACCCTGTGCGGTGCCCCCCCTCCACAGTTACACACCTCGGTCATATCGTCGTAGTGCTTAGGCGAAGCCCTGCGCCGGTAACTTCACCATCACCGTCGCCACGCCGTCGTGCTGATGGAACTCTCCCTCACCCTCAACTTGATCAAGAGATCGAGGGACGTCATCGAGCTGAACGTGTGCTGAACACGGAGGTGCCCTACGTTCGGTACTTGGATCGGTTGGATCGCGAAGACGTTCGACCACATCAACCGCGTTACTAAACACTTCCGCTTTCGTTCTACGAGGGTACGTGGACATACTCTCCCCGCTCGTTGCTATGCATCTCCTAGATAGATATTGCACGATCATAGGTAATTTTTTTGAAATACTACGTTCCCCAACAGTAAAAACAATTATCTAGAGGA
Organism: Aegilops bicornis; assembly: GCA_021605145.1. Classification (NCBI taxonomy): domain Eukaryota; kingdom Viridiplantae; phylum Streptophyta; class Magnoliopsida; order Poales; family Poaceae; genus Aegilops; species Aegilops bicornis. The sequence continues at coordinate 832,885,870 of CM038671.1, read as the reverse complement.
TAACCCTACCTAAATCGTATTTTTTTTCTATATCAAACTGGTTTCAGCATGACCTAAAGGCTATTAGATGAAGATTAAATCCATCACATAGGTAGGTGAAAACCTAAAGCATAATTTAATCTAAAAAACATCTGGAGGCAGACCACTAAAGCCAATCTATAATGTATCTAGAGCAACAACGGACGGGAGGGGAGATAGTATACCGTGGGCAGTGGCTCCGGCTACGGACATGACGATGGACGAAAGTATGGAGGGACGGCGGTTCCGGCAGCGGACGGCAAATAATGTAGATCCTGCGGCGGTCGCGGCAGCGGACGGCATGGAAGGACCCTCCAGCGGATCGGATTCCAGTGCACACGAAAGGGGGGGAGGAGAGGAATTGACAAACAAATGAAAATGGATGTAGCTGTGGCAGGTTTGTTCTCTTACCCGGCACTGCTATTTTGAAAAAGTAGTAGTGGCAGGTACCAGGTCACCAGGTCATGCGTGTCACTCATTTGAGGCTAGTAGACGTTTAAATTGAAAAAAAATTGAATTTTTTGGATGGTATTGATATTTTTCAGGGTTCATAACATCCGGTAACCGATCAGTTTTCGAAAATATCGGTCGAGAATAAAAACGGATGGCGATGCAGCGCTGTAGGGAACCAAAAACAAGCACAAAGCGACGGTCACGCCAAGCCAAAACATTCTATGGGATTCTTTCTTTCTTTCTTGCAGCCACGCAACCTTCCGCGGGCGCTATCAATGGAGACTTCTAGCTAGCTTTCGTTACTACCGCTCGACGCAGCGGCCTTATCCCTTCGTCTCCCCCTGACGTCTCACCTGCGCGGCTGCACCCCACATCTCCCTCACGCGCTCTCTCTCCCTCCCTCATCGTCTCCTACCTCGCGATTCTTGCCGTAGACTAGCGATGCAAGGGACTTGCTGCATTACTTGAATGCAGCTGGGCCACAAACACTGGAACACAGGATTGAGACTTGAGAGGGTAGCTCAACTCCACGAGTGCAACTGCATGGCGGCAGCGTAAGGCCACGGCGGACAAGCAAATGGATCAAAAAGGTGCCAAGAGAATTTATCATCCCGTCTGTTCAGTTTTATCTTGTACTAGTACTAGTAATTAGTTTCAAACCATAGTTGACAAATCACAACCTTTTGCCGGCGGATCGATGGACTGTATCTGTATGTAGGCCAATCTACGGATTTGGATTCCTGCGTCCTGGAGATGCATCAACTAGCCCATGAGCTGGAAGATAAACTAGCCACCCTGAACTCATCCAAGGCCCAGGTCGGCGACGGCCACCGTCCTTGTTCCATCATCGTCGGCAAGGTCCGTGACCTCACGCGCAACGTCGACAGCAGCGAGTACGATCCTGACCACGTCGCCATCGGCCCGTACAACTACCCTCGGCCCCAGAGCAATAACCCGCACCTCGCCATGGAGCACGACAAGCTGGCAAGTCTCGACCTGGTGCTCTCGGCGGCAAAGGCGGCGAGACCAACTATGACGGTGGAGGTCTACGTCAAGGAGCTGGCGTGCCTTGAGTGCGACGCCAGGAACTGCTACTCCAACACATTTGATGACATGACGAGCGAGCAATTTGTGCGCATGCTCCTCCTCGACGGCTGTTACATACTGTCCCGCCTTGTCGGCCTCCGAGCACATCATCTAGATCAAGATGATGTGGGGACTGCAGAGGCCGATGTCTCGTCGGCAAACAGGGCGGAGGCGCTAGCGGTCGTCCGCGACGTGTTCTATCTCGCGGAGAACCAGATACCGTTCTTCGTGCTTGAGAAAATCGGGGAGCTGACCAGTTTGGACGGTAAGGATCGTGTGCTTATAGACATCTCGGGTTATGCCCTTGATCTCATGAGGAGACAAAAGTATGCGATGGCCGCGCCGGCCATGGTGCCGCCAGAGCCAATGGTGCCGGGAAATCTTCTCCATCTTCTTCATATGCACTTGAAGCCTGTTGCACTGTCCTCGCCTGCGGTGCCAGCTAGCACCGTCGATCCTGTGTATGTGCGCCGGTGGCGCTCGGCGACCGAGTACAACTTCGCGGGAGTGAAGTTCAAGGCTCGAGCCATGAGCGAGAAGGGTCTCATCCGCTGCATCCTCGACGTGAAGCTGGACAGCGGTGGCGGCACGCTGGAGGTCCCCTGCTTGGACATCGACTCCGAGACGTGGCGATTATTACGCAACTTGATAGAGCTGGAGCAGCGGAACCGGGAGACGGTGGGGAGCCACGTGACGGCATACTGCGTGTTCATGTCCCAGGTGGCCTGCACCACCAAGGATGTGGAGCTCCTGTCGAAGAGAGGCGTCATCGTGCATGGCCATGGCAACAACGAAGAGGTGGCCAAATGCTTCGCCGACCTTTGCAAGGGGATCCAATTCGACCCTGACGACCCCGAGTGCAACTACCTGCGGGAGACATGCTGGATTCTAGAAAAGCGGTCTCGGAGCTCCTCACGGAGGTGGATGGCATGGCTAATACAGAGGTACTTGAGGAACCCCTGGCTAGCCGTTGGGCTCCTGGCAGCTGCTATTGGCTTAGTTCTCGCAGTCATCCAAACAGTCTACTCTGTTTTGTGTTACTACAAACAATGATGAAACTAGAAATCTAAACATCTTTTCGGTCTCTAAGAACCAGACGACACGATAATAATATTTAGATCATGTCCTACGTGACTTTACAAAAATCAAGGTAGAGTTATGGAATGTATTTTTAGTCATGTAGTATTCTGTGTTGTGAGTTATGACATGTTCACTGGACAGCCGTAAGGGGTGTTGTACGATGTATAGTGGATTTTAAATAACAAAACAGAAAAGAAAAAAAATGAGGATAAGTTTTCTGTCAGAACCGATCTATTTGAGATATGACTTTGCTCAGTGTGTACTGGTGTTGGCTGCCTAAATCGTATTAATACAAAGGTCGGGTGTCAAGATAGCAACGGGGACGAAACCTGCCGGGTTTTGCTTGCCCAAACCCGTCCCCACGAGAAAAACACAAATCTGTCCCCATCCCCCTCCCTATGCACGGGTCTGGATTTTTGCCCGTTTCCTAAACCTGTCGGGTTTTCTGATCCCGCGAGGCCCGCGAGCAGTCAGCAAACACAGCAGCTGTTCAAAGAAAAAACATGAGCATATTACAACCATGGCAGCAACAAAAATCATCATATATTGAAGCAGCAAAACATGAGATAAATAGTAGCCACCATGGAATAGCATTTTAGCAGTAAAACTTGAGCATATTCCATTACAATACAATAGTATATTTCTGCAACATTTCAAAAATAACAGCAGGAAAAGGAGCATATTTTAGCATAATACAATAGCATATTTCAGCAACAAAGGCCCTGTCATGTAGTAGACGGTCGAAGCTCGATCAGTGGATGGCTAGAAATTGGTGGATCGGTTGATATGCTACGTATTTTAACAGATATGATGGGTTTTGGGTTCGGATACTACTGAAACGGGTTTGAACCCGCGAAACATGTCTGGTTTTATAATGTACCTAGCAGCAGCCCCGTGGGGCTAGAAAGACACCCATCCCCGTAGGGTACAAACCCGCGGAGACGCGGGTCTTGCAGCCCCATTGCCATCTTGAGTCGGGTGTGTACTCACTGTACTCATCTACGGGATTGAAGCATTGGCAGACAGTGGCGGAGCCTGGAAAACTTAATCAGGGGGGCCAACTGGTATGGCAGGTTTTGCTTCAAGTACTACTGAAACAGGTTTGAACCCGTGAAATATGTCGGCTTTTATAATGCACCCAGCAGCAGCCCCGCGGGCTAGAAAGACGCCCATCTCTATCCCCTAATAGGGTAAAAAACCGCGGGGACGACGCGGGTTACGTGGCCCATTGCCATCTTGAGTTGGGTGTGTACTCATTGCACTCATCTACGGGATTGAAGCAATTGGCGGAGGCAAGATTTCTAGATTGGGTCGAGCTTAAAGGCACGATGTAATACTTAATTAATTAAAAGATTTTTGTTTGCGGGGTATTGGTGTTGGTGTTGGCTGCACCATCTGATAAATAACACATCAAGACCTGCATCTGTGTATATAACCCATCCTCTTGCTTTACATTCCATTGAGGATAAGAACGGAAGATGATCTGATAGATTACACAGGAAGCTGCTCAGAAGCTCCTATATTGACACACGTTTGTGCAGAGAAGTCAAGCACTGATGTGAAGGTATGCATTTTTCTCCTCTCATGCATCTTTCTAAAAAAAGAAAGCTAGGTAGGATTCCCGCTTGATAGCGCGAAAGGTTGCGTGGCTGCAAGAAAGCTAGCTAGGATTTTCCGTCTGATAGAATGGTTTGGCCTGACTTGATTGTACTTACTTGGTTCGCTGCCTGCATCACCGCCAAACTACTTGCATGCTTTGCCTGCTTGGCTGCTTGGCAACGAAACTGTCAAAGTCATTCATGGTCCACCTTGCTGCCTTCCGTGACTTCCATCCAGCAGTTTGGAATACATGCTTTTAGTGTCAGTATGTATCAAACTCCATCCGTGGCATTGTCTTTTTGAAACTTTGTGTTATCTAATTGCATGTGGCTATATAGCGCTCGCTGGGAGCACTACGCTCGGGTCACTCACAGGCGCCCGCGCCGGTCCATACGCTGGTCATGCGTGGGGCAACCGGCCCCATTACCTCCAGCCGCTACCTTCTGTAGGGCAGCCTTTTCTTTGAAGTAAATCCCTCGCTTTATTAAACTGACAAAGATTACGATCAAACTGAAGAATTCAAGTCAGGAATCCAGGAATTACATTAAAGCAAGTAACAGATAAATTGCTATATAAGGACCTCTTTTGCACATAGATGGGCCGCCTAGTTTGCGTCGTGTGGAGTTTGTTGGAATAAGCCACGGCTTGGGGCGGTCGGGCTCGTCGGGCGCGTCGGATGCGCGGGACGTGCGGGACGCACTGGTACGGTCGGACTCGTCGGACGCGTTGGGTGCGCGCGGGACACGCGGGACGCAGCAGCAGCGTGGCGCGCATGTGTGTAGCGTGTGCGTGCGTGCGTGTGTGCGCATGTGCGTGGCGTGATGGTACGGGAGAGCTAGGTGGTTAGAGGAGCGTGGGAAGCGGCCGCGGTGCACGCGTCGTCGGGCATGCAGATCGTGCGTGTTGCCCAGCGAAAACGTAGGGGCTGCGTTTCCCATTGGCTACAGAACGGGATGCTCTCGGGATTGTTATGGGGTGGTGTGGTGTGAGCCAAGAGTTTGTGCTCTGGTGGAAACACGTTGTACGAGCAGCGGGCGTTCGTCCTCACGAATCCATCTGTGTCCACTGTGTCCTTTCCTACTTCTTTCTTTTTTCTTCCTTGGTTTGAGCCAGAGAGAGCAAAAGTTAGTCTAGAGCGGCAACAACAGAGTTCAAAGAAACTTAACCCTGGAGACAATCATCCATCTAATTTCAATCATGATATGTCCGCCACTGAAACGAGTTAGACTCGTGTCATGCCACAAATCTGCAAGCGTAGAACAGTCCACCTGGACCATAACATATTGATGTCCTTTTCTTAGCGCGGTTTCTATCAATGAAAAATTAGCGCACTACAAAATATAGCTAGGCCCTTCTCCAAATGCTACACATGTTATAGCGCGCTAATAACATGCTATATTTTAAAATACCGTTTGCAAAAGAAATTCAAAATATATCTAAAAATAAAGTATTTCAGCAACTGAATTTTTCCCAGGAGCAATATATGCACAAGGGCAAAATCCAAGGCATAAACAAAACAAATCGAACAGTTTCAAGATAGCCAAATCCAAAACATGCTCCCAGGAAGTGTTTGTGGGCAACCGCACAGTATATAAAATTCAGTAGTGTGCATTCGTCTTTCTCTAAAAAAAATTGTCAACTCAGTGCAGACCTTAAAATGTGAGTCTATGCAGCAGATGTTGGAATTTTGTCTACAGAATCGATCACATTAAAGCACATGTATAAAAAACTGATAGTCAAGGGCTCTTGTGCCCTTTGCTTTTCCACTTTTATTTTCTCCTTTTCTCGGTGTTACAAACCTTGCCCCTAGTGCCTTTGTTAGAATAAATCCGAGGGCGTCGTCGATCATCCGAGAATCAAGCAATCACATGAGCACGACATCGATATTTGTTAACGAGATTCATCGATATTGCTACATCCCCGGGGCATGACTACGGACGCTTCTCCCCATGACACCGCTACAATACTGCACCCGGCCGCCCGGGCGCCGGCACATGCCGTCGGCTCCCCCGCGTGCCTGTGCTATTATGTTGGCATAGGTTACATCGTGTGTCTACCCCCTCATATATAAGAGGTCCAGGATACAGGTTTCCTATTAGGACACGACTCTGTGATCCTATCTACACAACATATGACTCAGAGTCCAAATATAACCTACCTTGTAAAATAATATTTGACACAATTCTAACAAACTCCACCTTGACGAATATTTTTCACCACCTTGGATTCATCCATGCGTCGAACCTCCACTACATTGGACTTGAGGTACATCATGAGTACCGCTGCTACTCCCAGACTCCATGTGACTCCACCTGCAACTGTAGTCCCTTCTTGTCTTCTTCACAGTCAACACGCAAGCAAAATTAAGTTCCTCATTACTTTACTTTGTGCTCCCAACATATGGAGCCGTTCAACGCCATCACACACAGACCATTGTTTGCGGAAAATGAACAGCTCACATATTGGACGCCATATATAAGAGTTACCCGAATTCAACGTCATCGCTCTCCTTGACTGCTTTGTCTGAAACTTGAAGGAATTTCACCGTCGTGCTGTGTCACCCCTGAGTCAAATTCACAGTTGTCTCACCCTTTTACTAGATAGTCTCTGACATGTCCCACAACTATAGAACTCCGCCTCCTTCTGTACTTGTTATCCACACTTTGCCATGTGCACTGAACACCATAGAATATACACACATGTACTCTCTCCGCTTTTGACAATTTCAGACATTTCTTCACTTTCTCAGATTCCCTATGGTCCACTCTCATCCATCTAACATGTCAAACTCGATAGATCAAGTCACCAACTTGAATCTGGTACTCGTCAACACTGCTTCAACACCCTCTCCACACCCTGACTGACCACATGTCTGATCACCAGTGTCTAGGTCTGTCGCTATGTCCCATGCTTATTGCACGCCTCACCGTTATCACCGCGCCGAGTCTCTGCTGTCCTGGTGGAGTCTCTAGGGCCGCGTACCCACACCACTCAAACCCCTGCTGCTGAGAACCACCGAACATCACCAACTGATGCCGAGTATCACATCTCCATCAGACCATTGGGCCCCAGTCCGATCCACGTGTCTCTCGCTATCCCGCTAAAATAGGCTTTGATTCTCCGATTTTACACCGTAGCCCCTCCATCAACACCCAGTGATGTTGTCCATCAGACTCTAGCTCCACCTTTAACATGACTCCATGGTGGTTATATGTGCCACCCCTGCGTCCCATCGACTCCCAGCTCTCTTGTGTACACCGTCATGAATGAACTCTGCGCCATAGTCTTGTCGAAGCCGCACAAACCTTCAAGCCTGCAACACATGTGTCCACGCCCCAGAAGTCGGTCACCATCAGCATCAAGCTCATATGTCGTCAGTGCCGATTCCACCACCGTCTTGTGTACCAATTGACTAGCGTCAATTCGTCAGAATGTCTAGTCCGACCCAGCCGAACTTGTCCGGCTGCAACCATGTTTCACCCTGCATCGTATTTCCAACAAATACCATGCATTACTCGACGCCCTGTTAAACATGATCCTCATGACGTACCTCTTATTCTTTTATCTGTTTGTGGAAATCTTTTCCAGCCTGGTTTTTTCGTTCAGTTTTGTTTGTTATTTATTTCTTTGTCCATTTCTATAAAAATCACTTTTCAAATGCACTGACATTTTTTAAAAACTATGCTCTTTTCTTAAAATTGATTAACTTTTTAGTATTCCGTGAACTTTTTTCAAGTCTTTGATTTTTGTTTTTCAAAATCGATGAACTTTTTTCTAAATTAGTGAACTTTTTCGAGAACTAATGAAATTTTAAAAACATATCAATGAACTTTTTTGCAAAATTTATGAACATTTTTCTGAATTTGTGAACTTCTTTTGAAAATCGATGATCTTTTTTTAAAATTGATGAATCTTTGTTGGAATTTGTGAACTTTTTTTGAGAATCTATGAACCTTTTTTTAAAAATCGGTGAACTTTTTTTCAACATCAATGAACTTTTTCTCAAAATAAATTAACTTTTTTAAGTACGTAAACCTTTTCTTATTCGGGATTGTTTTTAAACCTGTGAAATTTCAAATTTTGTTCACATTTTCTTCAAAAAAATTACGTTTTCCTAATATGTATGTGCAGTAAATAGGGCCTGCATCAGCACCCAGTGACGTTGTCCATCAGACTCTAGCTCCACCTTCAACATAACTCCATGGTGGTTATATATGCCACCCCTGCACCCCATCGACTCCCAGCTCTCTTGTGTACACCGTCTTGAATGAACTCCACGCCATAGTCTTGTCGAAGCCGCACAAACCCTCAAGCCTGCAGCACATGTATCCACGCCCTAGAAGTCGGTCACCATCAGTATCAAGCTCCTATGTCGTCAGCGCCGATTCCACCATCGTCTTATGTACCAACTGACTAATGTCAATTCGTCAGAATGTCTAGTCCGACCCAGCCGAACTTGTCCGGCTGCAACCATGTTTCACCCTGCATCGTATTTCCAACAAATACCATGCATTACTCGACGCCCTGTTAAACATGATCCTCATGACGTACCTCTTATTCTTTTATCTATTTGCGGAAATCTTTTACAGCCGGGTTTTTTCGTTCAGTTTTGTTTGTTATTTATTTCTTTTTCAATTCTATAAAAAATTACTTTTCAACACTGACATTTTTTAAAACGTTGCGCTTTTCTTAAAATTGATTAACTTTTTAATATTCGTAATATGTATGTGCAGTAAATAGCTGCATTGTTTCATGTGCGGTTAGGAGCTCGAGTGGTTATGCGACCTGCATAATGACCTTACCGGTGCAACCTCGATTCCTATTGGGAGCAACTTTTTTTGGGGGGGGGGGGGTGTTGGGAAACGTAGCATGCAATTTTAAAAATTTCGTACGCTCACGCAAGATCTATCTAGGAGAGTGCATAGCAATGAAAGGGGGAGAGTATGTCTACGTACCCTCGTAGACCGAAAGCGGAAGCGTTTGACAACGCGGTTGATGTAATCAAACTTCTTCTCGTTCCGCCCGATCAAGCACCGAACGTACGACACCTCCGAGTTCTGCACACGTTCAGCTCGATGACGTCCCTCGAACTCTTGATCCAGCAGAGTACCGAGGAAGTAGCTGAGTTCCGTCAGCATGACGGCATGGTGACGATGATGGTGAAGTGATCCGCACAGGGCTTCGCCTAAGCATCATGAGAATATGACCGAGGGTGTAATCTGTGGAGGGGGGCGCCGCACACGGCTAACAGATGTTGTTGTGTGTTCTAGGAGCCTCCCCCCTCATATATATAGGTGGGAGGGAGAGGGAGCAGCCAAGGGGGGCGCCCCAAGTAGGAGGAATCCTACTTGGAATCCCTCCCAAGCCGCGCGCCCCCCTGCCATATATAACCGAGGTGGAAGGAAAGAGGGGGGAGAGGGAAGGAAGTTGGAATCCTAATCCACTCTTTCCTTGACCTCCCCTCTTTCCTTCTCTTCCTCATAGGGCTGGCCACTATAGGGGCACACCAGGGCTGGTGTGTTCCCTCACCTGGCACATAAGGCCCATATCTTTGTCGGGGGTGCCCGAAACTTCTTTCCGGTGACCTGATAAGTACCTGGTACCCTCCAGAACACTTCCGATGTCTGAATACCATCGTCCTATATATCAATCTTTACCTCTTGACCATTTTGAGACTCCTCATCATGTCCGTGATCTCATCCGGGACTCCAAACAACATTCGGTCACCAAATCACATAACTCATATAATACTAAATTGGCATCGAACGTTAAGCGTGCGGACCCTACGGGTTCGAGAACTATGTAGACATGACCGAGACACCTCTCCGGTCAATAACCAATAGCGGAACCTGGATGCTCATATTGGCTCCTACATATTCTACGAATATCTTTATCGGTCGAACCGTTATGACACGTAATTCCCTTTGTCAATCGGTATGTTACTTGCCCGAGATTCGATCGTCGGTATCTTCATACCTAGTACAACCTTGTTACCGGCAAGTATCTTTACTCGTTCCGTAATACATCATCCCGCAACTAACTCACTAGTCACTTTGCTTGCAAGTCTTATTATGATGTGCATTACCAAGAGGGCCCAGAGATACCTCTCCGATACTCGAAGTGACAAATTATAATCTTGATCTATGCCAACCCAACAAACACCTTCGGAGATACCTGTAGAGCATCTTTATAATCACTCAGTTACGTTGTGACGTCTGATAACACACAAGGTATTCCTCCGGTATCCGGGAGTTGCATAATCTCATAGTAAAAGGAATATGTATATGACATGAAGAAAGCAATAGCAATAAAACTGAACAGTCAATATTCTAAGCTAACGGATGGGTCTTGTCCATCACACATCATTCTCCTAATGATGTGATCCCGTTCATCAAATGACAACACATGTCTATGGTTAGGAAACTTAACCATTTCTGATTAACGAGCTAGTCTAGTAGAGGCTTACTAGGGACACGGTGTTTTGTCTATGTATCCACACATGTATCAAGTTTCCGGTTAATACAATTCTAGCATGAATAATAAACATTTATCATGATATAAGGAAATATAAAATAACAACTTTATAATTGCCTCTAGGGCATATTTCCTTCCGGGGGGGCCGGGGGAGGCTGGTTCGACAGAATAAAATAAATTCAGTTTTTTGCTGCACTTTATGGTTGTGTCATTTTTTGCTGCACTTCGTGGTTGTGGGCCGGCCCATCAGGTGCGGCTCCGAGCGCCAGTTCCCTGAACGGGTGATTTAGGCGCCGTATAGGAGCTTCCGGGGCAACCATTGACCACTCGTGCTTTAATGGGCCGGCCTAATCACCTTCCGCGTGGGCGCCGGAACCACACATCCGTGGTAAAGGCGCCAACTAGGACCTCCCTAGGATTCCCCCTTCTACGCATGCACTTAGCTCGCCTGTTGGGCTAGCACAGCTCTGGCCAAGGACTGCAACGTGACGAAATTCAAAAAGAAAAAATGGTGATGATTGCACATGTGTGTATCCTCTATGGTTTTTTAAAATTATAGCTTTCACGAACGTCTCAATAAAAGTTTAGCGAGTGTGCTTAAAAAAATTATAATTTACACCAATTCCAATATAGGAAGATGAAAATTTAGATATATGTACATACACCATAGATTACCAAAGAAATATCACTTGCACGTATTTTAGTAATTTAGTTGCACATTTGTTTAGTATGAAACTACCATACAAAAAACTAGGTGCATACAAAAGGTTAGCTTCATGTTGTATCCAAAGACTACTACAAGTTAGACATACACTCACAAAATATAAGTTCATAAACAAAAAATTACCCAGTTTAAAAAGTATCAAAAATATGTACCACAAAAAAATTTCAAAAAAAATCTCGAAGGGCTCATGTGGGTATCATGACATGATGGTCGGAAGTTTAGTCCCACCTCAAAAGTGAAGGAGAGGGTTTCTCTTCCACGTGCTATTGGAACTTGGAAAAAAAGGGTGTACACGTGCGCTCCTCCTTCGCCCAGCACCTCGTGTGTGGGTGTCATATTTCGTGAACGAGTCAAGCTCAGACCTATGCGTCGGCAACACTAGCTTTCACCCAAATCATATCGCATCTTCTCTACCCAATCACACACACCATCATTCTGCTTCTGGTTACCGCATCCTGTCTGCCGCGTACACGGGGTTACGGGAGAGCAAGCCTTCTGAACCCCGCCTTGTGTGATCCTGCACCGGGAGAAGGGCGATTAGATTTTTGAGGAGAGTCTCTGACGCGACTGCTCGTTGTTGTTCGTCTTCGTCCGCTACTTGGACTACGTCCTCATCCGTCTTGTCATCACCATAAGCCAGCAAACCAAAGCCTGGAAGAAGCCTGCCGAGGGGACCGCCGCTGCCATGAATTGGCCGACCGAAGGTTATAAGCTGTTTATCCCAGTTCCGTTTATTTTGCGTTGGTCGTACTAGCTGTTTCACGCAAATTTTTCTCATATACATCTAGTATGACATGATAAGATATCAGTCTGAGTTTAGTACTGTCAGTGCCATGTTCATAATTTATTTTTGGATTAGATTAATCAAAAAATTGCTAATTTTTCCAACATATACGAGTCGGATTTAGTGGAAAAAGGAGGATAAATCCTGTGGCCTATGCATCATAATGATGCACAAGTAATTTTAATCAGACCACTACTTGATGGCTCAGACCATTATGTGTGAAACTGAGAGAAAGTAGATTGGATAGACACAACTAGGACGGTGGTCTCGGGATCATTATATAGGGCGCCTCTAGGACTGCCGCTAGGGTTTACAGAGGATAAGTACAGGTTATTATACAAGATAACTACATCCCTAGATACTAACCATATCTGATAACTATACAGTTTAACATTCCCCCTCAGTCTGAACTTCCTACACAAAGATTCAGATTGTGCCTATTTGAAACAAATGGCATCTCAGCTAGAGGCTTTGTGAATATGTCCGCAACTTGCTCCTTAGAAGATATGAACCGAACATCAAGTGCCTTGGCTGCAACTCGTTCACGAACAAAGTGGAAGTCCACTTCTATGTGCTTGGTTCTGGCATGGAATACCGGATTCACAGATAGGTAAGTGGCTCCTAGATTGTCACACCACAGAACAGGAGGTCGAGAGAGGAAGACCCCAAGTTCACCAAGGACTGACTGTATCCATATTACCTCAGCTATTCCATTTGCAAGTGCCTTGTATTCAGACTCCGTGCTTGACCTGGACACCGTAGCTTGCTTTCTTGAGCTCCACAAGACAAGGTTAGGTCCAAGAAAGACTGCAAAGCCACCTGTGGATCAGCGATCATCACTGCATCCGGCCCAGTCTGCATCTGAAAAACAGCTTATCAGCATGGAGGGTCTCTTTCGAATAGACAGGCCCATACTGCGAGTATGCTTCAAGTATCTCAAGATCCTCTTTGCTACTGAAAGATGTGCAGTCGTGGGTGCATGAAGGAACTGACAAACACGGTTAACTGCAAAGGAAATGTCTGGCCTCGTGAGTGTTAGATACTGGAGAGCTCCAACCAAGCTGCAATACTTGGTGTTGTCATCCTGAGACAGTGGTGATCCACTGTCCTTACTAATCTTCTCACTAGAGGACATGGGCGTCGTAGAGACGTTACAATTTTCCATGTTGGCATGACGAAGAATATCGTTGATATACTTCTGCTGAGATAGAACAATTCCCCCTGGCGACGACTCCACATGGACTCCAAGGAAATAATGCAAGGGGCTGAAATCCTTGAGAGCAAAAGAGGCTTGAAGATCGGCAAGTAACTTGGTAGTAGCAGTAGGAAAGGAGCTGGCCACAATAATGTCGTCTACATACACAAGCATGAAAATGGTAACACCGCTCCGGTTGTAGACAAAGAGGGACGTGTCAGCTTTGGATGCTAGAAAACCAAGTTGTTGGAGCCAAAAACTGAGCCAAGAATACCACGCTCGAGGAGCCTGTTTGAGGCCATATAGAGCCTTGCGAAGTTTGCACAAATGATGAGGCACCGCAGGATTCAGAAAGCCAGGAGGTTGGCGCATGTATACCTCTTCTTGGAGAATGCCATGAAGAAAGGCATTTTGAACATCCAATTGACGCAAACACCATCCTCGAGAGACTGCAATGGAGAGAACCAGGCGCACAGTGACAGGTTTAACGACCGGGCTGAACGTATCGTCATAGTCCAAGCCATAGCGTTGTTTGAACCCCTTTGCGACCAGACGTGCCTTGTAACAATCAACAGTTCCATCCGGTTTGTGTTTGATCTTGAACACCCACTTGCAATCAATGACGTTGACACGAGGAGGAGGAGGAACCAAAGTCCAGGTACCATTTTGTCGGAGAGCATCGAGCTCAAGTTGCATGGCCAGACGCCACTCCGGGGATGAGACCGCTTCACGATGATCAGTTGGTTCCCGCAGGGCACGACGGGACGGATTGTATGTGACAGTATCATCAGTGCATTGCAGCGGTTTGCGAGTGTAATCATGTGTGCGCGTCATCATTGTATGCACAGGCGGAGCAGAAGATCCGGTGGCCACAGAAGATCCGGGTGGAATGCATGCAGATGAGCGCCCAGGCGAATCCCCCTGGGATCCCGTGTCAGGCGAGGAAGACGACGCGGCCGCCAGATCCTCCTGGGATCCAGCGCCGCCAGCAGCAACGGCCCGCTTCGCAGGCGCCAGGTGGACAGCAGCCTGGGGCGAATCGGGAGGCACAGCGGTCCGCGCAGGGGTGGTCCCCACCACCACGTGAGGCAGACGCGCGCATGCAGAAGTCGACGCGGGAGGCGCCCCGGTCTGCTCGCCCGCAGGGGACACGGGATTGGCGGGTGGCGGAGACCCGGGCCCAGTCTAGTCGCCTGGCGCGCGGTCCCCTGTTGTCATGCGATCGGCCGCCGCCACGTTGCTGTCGCCAGGCGACGCGTGATCCGAGGCGGATGCAGCGGCGGATCGGGAGATAGGATCCACCTGGGAGTCTGTGGGAGGGATTTTCTACGCCGAATCGGTACCTGCATCCAGATTAGTGCGAGAAACAGATGCACCATAGTTTATGTGGTCATGTGGAAATAAAAGTATAGCATGTTCAGCGACGCGAGGTGGTATTGGAGAGGGTTGAGCATTGGCAAAAGAAAAAAATTGTTCATCAAAGGTAACATCTCGTTATATATATATACGAGCGGTAGGTACGTGAAGACATTTATAGCCTTTGTGACGAATACTGTACCCGACAAACACACATTGTTGGGATATAAACGCAAGTTTTTGAGTATTATACGGGCGCAAGTTAGGCCAACATGCACACCTGAACGTGCGAAGAGATACGTAGTCAGGCTTGGTGGAGAACAATTTTTCCATGAGACTCATATTGCCAATGACACGGCTGGGTAGTCGGTTGATAAGGTAGCATGCGGACAAGTACGCCTCATCCCAAAAACGAAGTGGCATAGACGCATGCAATAATAAGGAGAGACCCATGTCAACAATGTGACGGTGCTTCCTTTCGACCTAGCCATTCTGTTGGTGTGTGTGGACAGGAGACGTGGTGAGCAATATCAAGTTGCCAAAAATATGTGTTGCTAAGTCTTTGGTATTCCCCACCCCAGTCTGATTGAACATACAGGATTTTACGAGATAGGAGGCGTTCAACATGGGCAAGAAAATCATGAAAGACATCAAACACATCACACTTTCGTTTGAGAAGATAAATCCACACAAATTTACTATAATCATCAATAAATGAAACATAGTACTGGAACCCACCAGAGGAGGTTTTGGCAGGTCCCCACACATCCGAAAAAATACGTTCCAAAGGAAACGAAGAAACACTCGAAGATCTAGGGAAAGGTAGCTGATGTGCTTTGCCTTGTTGACAAGCATTGCACACATGGGTCAAAGCCCGACTTGACGATGCTAGTTTATTGGACGCTAAAACATGCTGAACGACTTGTCTGGATGGATGACCGAGCCTAGCGTGCCAATCTTCAGTAGAGAGCCTAACTGAAGACAGGGCATGAGAACGTGAGGGCCGAATGGGATAGAGCCTATTTTCACATCTGGCTTGAAGAAGAACCCTCTTGGTTGTCAAATCCTTCATAAGAAAATGAGTAGGATAATATTTTCGATAAGCATGATTGTCAGTGGCAAGACGATTAACAGAGAGGAGGTTCTTATCGGCATTGGGAACATGTAGTATGTTGCGAAGTTTGAGGTTGGCAGAGGGAGTAGGAAGGAGAGGATGACCATGATGAGCTATGTGCAAACCTGATCCGTCGGCAGTGTGGATGCGGTCCCTTCCAGGATACTTCTCCCTCACGGTGAGGCGGTCCAAGTCCGACTTGATGTGGTCGGTGGGCCCCGTGCCAGTGAACCAGGTTGGGTCGCCGAGGATGGAGGGCGGTGACGCGGCTGCTAGACCTGCCATCTTGGAGTGTTGGGGTTGGAAGGCGTGGTTGTAGCGTTGAGCGCACTCCCAGGCATAGTGCCCAGGGCCCCGGCAGAGTTGGCACTGCAGACGTGCATCCCCGCCACCACCGTGGTCACCGCGGTCACCACCACAGTTGCCATTCCCGTTCTGGTGATTGCCACCACCACCGCCGCGGTCACCGTGATACCCGCCACGGTTGTTCTTGTTGTAGTCACCGCGGTCACCGGATTGCCGCGGCCCTTGCCGCGGTAGTTGCCCTTGCCGCGGTTGTTGGCGTTGCCGTTGTTGTCGCGGGCGACATAGTTGACGGAGGAGCCGCCCGTGTGGAGTTGGAGACGAGCCGCGTGATACTCACTGCGGCGCTCGAAGGAGATGGCATGGGAGTAGAGTTCGCCCAGCGTCATGACGTCGATGCGGGTCGTGATAGCCGTGATGAGGGGCTCGTAGTCGCTGTCGAGTCCGGTGATGAAGGCGGTGATGATGTCCTCCTCTCGCAAGGGACGGCCCGCAGCAGCGAGCTGATCGACGTTGGAGCGGATCTTGGCGAAGTAGTCGACCATGGAGAGGTTGCCCTTGCGGAAATTCATCATGTCCATCTTGATCTGCACCACGCTGGCACGGCAGTGCGTGACGTACATCTCCTCTAGGTGTGCCCAGATGGCGCGGGAGGTGTCGAAGAGGTGGACCTGCTGAAGCACATCGTCGGTGACCGAGGCAAGCAGGTAGCTCAGGATGATCTGATCCTGACGGAACCAGGTAGCATACTCCGGATTAGGAGTGCGCTCCCCCTTTTCATCAGGCGGGAGGAGGCGAGCAGGAGTAAGGGTGGTGCCGTCGACATAGTATGCGATTGGGGCCTGCATGTTGCCGTAGAAGACCGGCATGGTGTTGGAGGGCGACGGCGGTCCTAGCGTGCTGGTAGGCGGAGTGGGAGTGGCGGTGTAGACGTGCGCCGGCGGCCTAGGTCCAAGGAGTCCCGGAGAGCCTGTGGCTGGACGAAGACCGGGGCTCCACGTGCCCGTGTACGCAGGAGGGGCACCATACGGCGAGGGGGCCGACCAAGGCATCGACCAAGCCTGGACGAGGCCAGTCCAAGGATCATCTTGAGGAGGCCATGGCACGGAGCTGGTGGCCTTGAGGCGGTGGATGACGTGAGTTTGGGGGGGGAGGTGTTTGGGTAGTTGTAGAGGAAGAGGTAGGGGATGGGCGCGGCGCGGAACTCCGCCATGGAGAAGAGGGCCGAATCGGCCGGGCGGCGCGGGTGGCGGAGCCATACCAGTCTGGAAAACCTAGACGCCGATACCATGATAGATTGAGATATTGGAGAAGTAATTGTTGTATTGATTGGGGCCTCAAGGGCTGTTTATATAGATTACAAAGCTTGGGCTCCAAGACTAGACTAATAGAGATAGATTACAATACGAATAGACTTTATACTCTAAGACCGGTGACACCGGCGATGCAAAGGGGAGGAAGGATCTGAGCTTTCCAGAGAAGGTAGTTGGAGGAGGTGAGTTTGGCAGTAATGAGGCTAGCTGAGGGTTGGGGAACAGCGGAAGAGGGCGGCGCCTGAAGACCAGACGGCATGGGGAGAGAAGCAAGAGACGAGGAGGTCATGGCGGCGGAGGAGGGAGAACCCATCGAGTAGTTATGCGAGATGGCCTGATACCATGTGAAACAGAGAGAAAGTAGATTGGATCGACACAGTCTCAGGATCATTATATAGGGCACCTCTAGGGCTGCCGCTAGGATTTACAGAGGATAAATACAGGTTGTTATACAAGATAACTACATCCCTAGATACTAACCATATCTGATAACTATACAGTTTAACATTATGTACTTTTATCTCTCATGTGAAAATGGGAGGTAAGAGGGAGTATGTTAAAATTTGCCATGATGCACGCATACATATAATCTTGATTAGCTGTCTATACAAGTGGTAGTACGAGCTGTTGTCCGTGCCGGTTTCGTAAGACAGTCCGAGGAGGACATTGTCTCCGTGAGCCAAGTCTGATAGTACTATTTTATTTGATATTTTCGTGTCGGGTTTATATCCGATTTGGTTTGGATTGTAGCTAGCCGGTGTGTATATATACGCGTGAAGGTGTGCCAGGTCGTAAGATTTCTACCGTGAGAGTTCAAAGAAATAGAGAGACAAACAGAGCGTGTCCCCTCGCTATAGATTTCCGAGTGGGTTCGTGAGCTATTTCTTTATATGTGATCGATCAGAGGGCTAAACCAAATATTAGGCACTCTTATTTGACTGTTTTTATTGTAGCCAGGATGATGAAGGGCATGACGCCTTGGCCGATTCGATTGAAGTCAATCGGGATCATAAACCCGCCGATTCCTAAACGACTCCGTCGAATCTCACCGGAATCAGCCTCCGACAGTGGCGGCTTCATTCCGGATGATATACTCTACTTCGAGATCCTCGCACTGCTTCCCGTGAAATGCCTTGTGCGCTTCCAAACCGTGTGCAAGTCATGGCGTACCACAATAACCAGCGCCCCTTTCGTGCAACGGCACCTGGAGCATTCCATCAGAACAAGCTCGTCCATGGTCGTCGTGCCACGCAAGTGTCAGAAGGACCGAGGGAAGGTGGGTGCAAGGTATCTCGGTATCTTCAGCTTCCAGCCAGGGCAAGACAAGGTCGCCGAGCTTATCTTCCTCAAGAAATTTCAGCCCTATGGTATCCCAATGTTCAGCATGCCTCTCCACTGCGACGGATTAATATTGATCCCTTGCACAGTTGGGAAAATTTTCGTTTGCAACCCATCCACCAAAGAATTTGTTGAGTTGCCACCTGGAAGCCCGAGTGTTTTGTTCGACCACAAGGTCGCCTTTGGCTTCGATCCTTGGAGTAGAACCTACAAGGTGGCAAGGCACTTCATCCGCTCGTACAGAGATTCTCCTCAAGTTGATGGGGTTAGCACCACTACAGAATACAGCTGTGGACATGAGATCTTGACTCTCGGTGGTGACAGCAAAGAAGAAGCTTGGGAATGGAAGGCCACTATGGATCCGCCATATCCTATCAAGGCAAGGACTCCAATTTGCCTTCCAGGGGTCTTCTTTTGGAGTGCTCTCAAGTCCATGGCACATGGAAAGGTCGTCTCGGATGTCATCCTTCGGTTTAGTTTACTTGATGAATCATTTACTGTGCATCCTAACCCGCCATGCAGGGATTATCTAGGGCTGGCGGAAGATGGGCCAAATCTGAATTGGTCACTATGTCGTCGAGTAAGCCTGCCCATACCAAGAAATGTTCTTGTCTTTGCCTGTGCTTCAACTCACCTGGACAAGATATTCCTCTCCACTGATGCATGCTACCTTCTCAGGTGCAATCTCCGTGATGGATCTCTCGAAGAGATAATCAACATGCCACGTGACCTGCTGTATGATCGCCGAAATGGTGGCCCGAAATTCACCATTGGTGCACTCCCCATTGCCCACTATATGGTGCCATTTGTGGAATCTTTGTTGCGCATCAGACCATCATAATAACAAGCAATCAGATAGTATGAGATCAATAGTAAGTGTTGTCTATTTTTTCTGGTGTACAAGTGTTGTATCCAATGTTAGCAACAGCATATTAATTGATGCTTGTTTCTGTAGTTCTCTATACCATGTCCTTCTGGTTCATTTCCCCATGAGTTGGTGTATTGCCTAGCACAATTTTTGTATGGTTCGGCTACAATTGTGTGTTAGCTTCTCAATATAATTATTTATTAGAACTCTTGGTGATTAAGTATGTGTTGATTAGGATGGTTTTTTCAGATATCGGACCTCACCTGGAGTCGCTCGCTGAACCACATGACATGCACGACTTCATTCTCCGTGCAGATAAGTACATACTCCCGTCGTATAGAATATACAAGTGTTTAGATCAGTACTTTAGTAGTCTATAAACACTCTTATATTTCTTTACAGAGAGAGTATTTGCTAATTCACCACGAATCTCCTACATCGAAATAGTTAGCCTCTCCCTATTAGATTTCTCCGCACATGTGTTCTTTCAGGTCACATCAATTATTGATAGATATTTGATCAAAATTGTGTGACTTCAGTGAGTCATGCATGCACTCATAAGTTACATTTTTTTTGCATCAATTTGTCCATGCCAATAATGCTTTCTTTGTGGTAACGGGCAGACTGACTCCACAGTTAATAATAATAATAATTCTTGTGTGCTCACCTCATTAAGTTGTCATGCATATCTTTTTTTGCGTATTAATTTTTCCACCTCATTAAGATGTCATGCATTTTTTTGTGGTAACCAAGTCATGCATGTTAGTCGCAAGCCCAAAGTGAAAAATAATAATTATTCTTGTTTGTTCATGAATGTTGAATGTGGTGGACTCTTGAAGCAAAAATGTACAATGCATGTTTCACATTTTTTATCTATTTGTACATCATTTTGTAACCAACTTCATAGCTTTTATTTTTTAAACCAAGAACATTCTTACATTTGTTTTCATATTACTTTAATTGTTTTGGTCACCTATTTATGCATTTGCTTTAACATGATTCTAGTGGCAACACATTAGACATCACTTATGTATAAAGCCAATGACTCACCTTATTATTACACGGTTTTGTTTCCCTTGACTCAACTCTTACACTCCCACATCAAGTTCAATGGAGAACATGATGCCAGAAATGTGTGTGCTTCCATTGATTTTTGATCACTCCCAATGTATTGGCCCTAGACACTTATCATAGGTGCTAAAAGATTTTAAGAAACAATCATTAATGCATTATATTTTAAGTGCTGTATCTAAATAATGTTGTATTTTATTGGCTCAGGGATCATGCTTGCTTCTTAACATTTATACCTACTTGTAGATAGAAGGGAAGGAGTGAAAAAACTAGTAGGTGGCCACACCACTCCAAAGAATTAATTTCGATGCTTAATGAACTGAGCTAAGAGTCATATCTCCACTATCATACCTCTCTCTCTCTCTCTCTCTCTCTCTCTCTCTCATTATTGTGTCACATTAGCATTTCGACTATGGAACACATCTAAGAATTAAGATTGAGGGTGTCCATAAGTTGATGTATAGGAGTTATTTTGCATATAGGTTAAGCAAAATTTATATTGCTAAGGGCAGGTACAACAATTAGGTAGGTGTCCTCTATTTGCTGCAATATAGAATTTTTTTCCTGAGGTGGATGGGAGTTAAAGAGGAAAGAGAAGGAAATCATCATCCCGGCAAAAAGAGCAAAATGAAGAAGTCGCCTTTCATAGACATTGTCACTTTGTGCTCGCATGCAAATCGACAAATACGACATCCACCATAAAGGTCGTCGTTGAAGAAAAATTAAGTTGACCGATATAAGTGCCTTTAAACATGCATGAAATTTGATGGTTCACCACTTCTAAATATATTAAGGATTTTTTTATTAAGGTCTATGTTTCCACTCCTCTCATCCCCTTTCCTGGCTTTTCATCTACCTTTCTTCAATGCTAATAGCAGTTGGCTAGCAATGCACATGTTTAACATGCATGTTTTCATTAGAATTTTCCTATTTTTATGTTAGTAGTAGTTTATGTAAGATTTATTGATGTGTTAACACTCTTTTCCTCTATTTTCACTAAGACTCAATAACCATGTGCTTTTAGATCATATATAGGAAACCTTCAATATTCTTTGCAGTTTTTTTTATTTTCATGCAAAAACTAGCCACCGCAAAGTACAATATTTTTTTACAAAAAGGAGGTTAAAACCACCACCCTTCGCAATGTTGCTAAGCACACAACCATTTTCTTTAATGAAAACTGATGCAAAACGATGAATCCGAATTCATCAACACGAAGAGTACGAACTATACACACCTACGACAAAACCACTACAAGACATTAATTTAGCACTTGACTAAGTCTACTCCATCTGCAGCAATGCCCTCGGGAAGGGAGAAAACACCCTTGCATTGTCATCGCCAAGGCTAGCCGAATGCGGCATTGACGGGAGGAGTGGGCTAAGATAAAAGGAACGAGAGCACCCCTTCTAACAACATAAGTTCTTCGCTGCTGAGCTTGACCAACAACTATTAGAACATGATTTTTCACCACGGGGATGATGTGGTGTTCCATTCATCATTTTGGAGAGGGATCTTCTTATCGTCACTCCATCCAGTACTCCACACCATGCCGCAGTGGCACTAGCAGTTGTGTGGGGGTTATTCTCATCTTAGACCACTGCCACAATCGTTGAGGGGCCGCCCAGGTCAATGCGTAAACCGGCGGCTGCCACTCCACATAAGGGCAAGTCGACCTCCAAATACATCATCTAATAGTTGCTCCAGCTAGTAATCCATGTCACGCGGCAAATGGCATTAGTAGATGGGTGGGTCCATATTGCCAACCAGCATAAGGCTGGCCCCAATGCAGAGAACTTCAGCAAGAACTTCGGGTACAACTCAGCAAAAATTCCTATGTGGCATTGATTAAATGAAGAGAGAGAGCTTTGAAGGAACTTAGCTAGTTCCGGTAACATAGCGCTGCATACGAGAAAAAATTAATGCTAATCGATCCTGTGTGCGGGCGGCCGGACGCATCGCGAAGCAACCAAGAAAATCCCCACCCGTGTGACTTTCTCTTCCTCCACGGCTGGGCCTCATCCTTCCCCCTCCCTTCCGCCTTGGAGCTCCGGCGCCCCGCACTCCGTCTTGCCGGCCGGCGGCGGCTCTGGCAGGCGGCGCAAAGCCACCAGATTCATGGCCAAGTCCGGTGCCCGTAAGGACGCCGCGCAAGTCCGGCCATCGGCCACCTCGCCGCCGCCGCAGCACTCCCCCGGCGCCACAGCAAGCTCGTTCGCCAGCCGCTCTCCACAGCTTCTCTTCTACCCCGGCGCCCCGACAAGATCCTCGGCCAGCCCCTCGACACCGCCACACCTGTACCCGCCACTCATGGAATCCTCCTCAGCCAACCCTACATGGTATAAAATTTCTGCTTTAATTGAATCTTTGGCAATTACAATTTCTGTAGCTCGAGTATGCAGCATTATGTAATTCTATTTGGGTTATAGAGCAGCATTAGGTAATTGTAATTTCTATAGCTCGAGTACCTGATTCAGCATGTGTGCGTGTTGAAGCAGAGAGACTCTGAAGTCTTAGCCTTAATTTCTGTAGCATTAGACCATTGCAATTCTTCAGGTTTTTGCTTGCTGAATCGGATTTCGCTGTGGACGTAGCAGGATATGCAAGTCCCCCGTGATGTGTGTCTGTGTGCTTATTGTGCAAACGGTTTACTACTATATCAGACACTTGAACTTGGATGTGCTTCACTTGTTTGTTTGTACTTTTTTCTTGCAATGATTAGAACAGACAAAAGTTTCTAATAGCAAGCTTTGGACAATCCTTCTTAATTCTGATATTTACAATATAACAGGAGGCCGATGTATACCTCTGCACCTGAAGGCCTGCTAAGTTTTGGACAATTACCGCCCATGAATCCTTACAATTTTCAACCTCAGCCAATGCACCATCATGAACAAGGATACCAAAATATGGAGAATTTGCACTTTGTTGGTGCTTCCCCACATGATCCCTTTTCAACACCACCGCCACCACCGCACTCTAATGTTTCATCTCAGTCTGCTCCCACCAAAGTTGATTCAAAGAAAAAGAAAAGGAAGGTCAAGAGTGTAGATGCCGACGAATCGGGAGCAAGGATCGCATATCGTCTGCCCTATACACCCGAGGAACATGAGAGACTGGTAGGGATATTCGTTGCTCAAATCCGTTTAGTGTGCATATAATTTCTTGTTTGTTGCTGGCCTCAACTGAATTAATTGTGAACAATGTAGGCAGGTGCTTGGCTGGAGTGTTCACTCAATCCCATTGATGGGAACGGAAAGAAGTCTGAGCAGTTTTGGGATGTCCATTAGAGTGGAGGGGGCAATTCACTAGCGGGTATAAAGGAGCCCCTACTGTTATTCTAGAGGCGGTTGCATCTCAAGATCTTTGGATATGGCATGCCTTTTTTGGTGTTGCCGGATCCAACAATGACATCAACGTGCTTAACCAATCAACGCTGTTCACTGAGCAACTGAAAGGGCAAGCTCCTCGAGTGAACTATACTGTCAACGAGAAGGAATATCAACTTGGTTATTACCTTGTAGATGGAATATACCCCGAGTGGGCAGCATTCATGAAGTCAATACCGATGGCTTTAACAGAAAAGCATAAGTTGTTTGCGAAACATCAAGAGGGAGCAAGAAAGGACGTGGAACGTGCATTTGGTGTGTTGCAGGCGCGATGGTCTATTTTACGGCTTCCGGCACGTTTATATGAACGGGGTGATCTCAATAATATTATGTTGGCATGCATCATTCTACACAACATGATAGTCGATGATGAACAAGAAGAGGCGGGAAATATTCTTGATTTGAATTATGAAGCAGGCTCATCGATTGCCCTTCCTTCGGTATTTACTCATGGTGACATACCAGAATTTGCCGAGGTACTTGAAAGAGATGTTAGAGTTCGTGGATCGTCCAACGCATAAGGCTCTTAAAAACGATTTGATTGAGCATATATGGAGAAAGTTTGGGCGCGAATAGATTATATCCAAGTCTTGATCGATGTATTGCTAAATATGTTCTATATATTTCAATAATATAATATTATACTTTATTATTTGTTATGATCCAAATTTGTGTTTTTTATTTATCCATAAGTATCGGAAAACATAAGTTTTGTTCGTACATGCCACATATAGATCACAAAGTTGAAGTACTACTATAGATCCCACAATAGCAATAAATAAACCCTCTAAGTTACCACCCATAAGTTACCACCCACTGTGGAGGTAGTAACATAGAGTAGTAACAATGCTTACGTGGCATGTACGTTACTACTCTATGTTACTCCCCATTGGGGCCAGCCTAACAATCGCCGAGGGGAGTGGGTCCATGTCGCATCATTGATCTGGCCGCCCCCACTCCACATCTATGCAAGTCGAACTGCAGCACAGACAATATACCTAGCTCTGCTACATGCGTCTTTTGCGCGGCTCTAGTACCCTAATGATGTTGTTCCCATAATGTCGGAAGGAGCAGCCAATGCCACCATGGCGAATCGGCATCAGGAGGCTACTCGTGCCCAGACGATACAACGCCAACGCATCTATAACTTTTTATTGTTAGATGCTACCCCCTCCTTCCCAAAATATAAGGTGCCGATTGACTTCTCTGGTCTTCGTTGCACAATTTTGACTATGATTTTCATGTATTGTATATCTATAAAATTAAAATACAAACATAAGAAATAAATTGTTTTGCAAGGAAAATATGATGATGCCATTTATATATATATTAAATCCATGTACTTTGATATATATTAGTGGTTAAAGTCATGCATCAAAGACCGTGCAAAGTCAATCGCGGCTTATATTTTGGGAAGGAGGGAGTATTATATTATCACTTTTCTATGATTTTATTTCATTTTACATTATTTTTTGGACTAACTTATAAATTTAGTGACTGATGTCATTTTGTTTTTGTTTTTGCGTGTTCTTGGTTTCGCGGAGAAACCATATCTAGATTTTCTTTTCTTTACATGTTTTCGTCCTCTAGATGGGTCTTTCTCGTTCTTTTCGGCTCTTTGGTTTTCGCCCGGGTTTTGGAGAAAAAAGCCATGGGTTTTTCCTTTTGCGTCAAGAAAAAAATGTGCTTCCATGAGAAGCACATGTTTGCTTCTCATGGAGGTACAAATTTGCTTCCACGAGTTGCGCTTCTCGGAAAGGGAAAATATATTGTGCTGCGATGAGAAGCACATATTTACTTCTTCCCGAGGCACAGATTTACTTTACAACAGTTGTGCTTCCCATAAAGAGAAAAACTATACTTTCAAAAGAGGCACATATTTGCAGCTTGTGGAAGCACAAATTGGATTCGTGAGAAGCATCTCAAAAAGGAAAACAAATTGTGCTTCCATAAGCAATACATATTTGCTTCTGGCGGAGGCACATATTTGCTTCCGAGTGAAACATATTTGTGCTAATTGAAAAAAAAAACTGTGATTCCACAAGAAGCACATATTTTTCTTCTTGTGGAGGCATAGATTTGCTTTTGCGACAACTTTGCTTCTCGATTAGGAAAATAATAATATAAAAAATCATGCTTCGGGCTCGGTATTTTGTCTTTTGTTTTTATCATAATTCTTTTTTAGGTTGGCATTTTTTTCATCATTTTTGTATTTTTTAGAAGGTTTCTGTGTCCATTTTTTTCGCGAAAAAATTCGTTGAAACTTATTAGCATGGGATATATTTTCGAAGATCTAGGCAAGAAAAATTCAATCATAAAAACAGTTCAGGATATGGACGTATGGTTCAAGAGAATTTTTTTTTTTTGAATAAACGAATCTCAAAAGAGAAAAAAAAGAATTCCCAGGTTGTGACAAGTACGCACGTGCAGTGTGCCACTTCTTAGCGCCTTAGAAGGTGGGAGTGACTTTTGCAATAGGTATACCTTAACTAGTGATTTCGGAGAAACAATCATCAGGTGAATACTATAAGATATTGCATGGGCCGGCGCAGTTGGTGTTTTGCAACATATTTTCTTCTGCCTTTCTTTTTGGTCTTTTGGTTTTCTTTCTGTTTTACCTTTCCTGCTTTTAACGTTTACTTTGGTATTTTATTTCCTTTTGGTTTCCTCTTTTTTTCTTTTTTTTTCGTTTTCCTTATGATCTTGTTAATACTACGACATAATATTTCTATAAATCCACAATGAACTTCTTCGGAATACATGAGGAATATATCCTTAATACGCGGGGAATATTTTCTATATACATGAAGAACACGTTAAAAAGGGTTTTTAATTTTAAAATATTACCTCTAAATTTATTAGCGAAATTTGTGATGCAATTCAGTAAATATTTAGACATTAAAAAGTTTGTATTTTTTATGAAATCTTATATTTTAATAAAGTGTTCATGCACTTA
The DNA here is from genome assembly GCA_021605145.1 of Aegilops bicornis. Classification (NCBI taxonomy): domain Eukaryota; kingdom Viridiplantae; phylum Streptophyta; class Magnoliopsida; order Poales; family Poaceae; genus Aegilops; species Aegilops bicornis. Next base: position 832,858,749 of record CM038671.1, on the reverse strand, counting down.
AAAATAAATGTTCACGATTTAAAAAATGTTCAAAGAATCATGTAACGAAAAAGTATATTACTTTTTAGAAGTTCATTGTTTTCAGAGAAAACAAAATGTTGAATGGGGTGGGCCGAGCTAGAAAGATACGTGAGAAGCGAACCAACCTATGATTGTATGGTTAGGGGGTCAGTGTATCCCTAGCCCATCAGGGTTCATGTGTTGGTGCTCGCATTTTCCTGGATTTATTTTAGTATTTCTGGCGATGCACGTTCAGTGGGAGGAGACGTTTCCGTCGTCTATGAGGCACCTATGGTGACTTCATAAATCTCAATGATATGCCAGCTCAGTCTCTTGAAGGTGCTCATAGGAATTGGATGTGCGTGTGTCCATTCATAGAGATGAGTGTATGAGTATATACATGAGTGCTTTCGTCTGTATTGTATTAAAAAACAAGATACACGACAAACTAGGTGGGCGTCCAGTATCTGGCACCGGACTGGGCTGACCTTCCACACTGTGCGTGTGCATTTGGTCGACAAACCGTCGCCACTATTGGGTCATACAGGATTCACCTAGCGTTTGCTCACAAAAGTGATAATAAATGAACCATAGGTAACACAAATCACAGGAAAGGATTACCCCTCCTAAATTAAAGCATGTACACCTGTATGTAGTCCGATTGAAATCTCTAAAAGGGATTATATTTAGAAATGAAGGGATTATATGGTTATGTCAGACATCTCTCAGTATGTTCTAAGAGCATGTACAACGCTCCACGGTGGACTAGTGCCCCAGCACATCACGTCAGAACAAATGCTCCAGCTCAGCCCAAACTGCTGCTTGCAGAGCGAAGCGGGGTCTTGCAGAGAAACACGCTTCCTCACTCGTAAAAGCCAGCTTTAGAGAGTAAAAGAAAGCGGAAGATGAGCTCACGCATGGGAAGCAACTCACGAGAGAGATCACTAGGTCTGAATAGGCTGAAACGGTGGGTCCCAGTGAGATGATGCCTGCGGTGGAAGCTAGTGGTCTTCAAATAGCTGCTTGATAAAATTTTACCTAGGTTGAGCATGGGGCAGCACTATACAGCTGCCCCCATTGTACATGCCTTAGGCCCAGTTCTTTTGGGCGATTCTCCCAGAATCTTGAGAATTGACCCTCTACCCAGCTTCTTCCAGAATTTTGTATCTATATATTTTTTACAATCATAACTATTCACATACTAACTAGCTAGGATTGTAAAAAAAATATGGGTTCAAGATTCTGGGAGAAGCTGGGTGGAGGGTCGATTCTCAAGATTATGGGAGAATCGGCCAAAAGAACTGGGCCTTAATATGGTCAGATAGCTTTACTTTATGAACAAACAAGTCACAAGGTAGGATAGGGAGATGAGGTGTCTTGCGGGCTATTCTATTTTGTAAAGAAAGATCCAGACTATATTTTTTGCTGGCTAATATTTTCAAGCATACAAAACATTTGTCTTATCATATTATTTTCAGATTTTTTTTATTTCTTTTACTTTTTTCTGATTTTATTGTTTATCAAGGATCATTTGAGCTCGGGAGCAGATACTTCGCGTCCATTAGATAGTTTCATTGATGAACAAATTAGTCACAAGGTAGGACTAGTGCTGAGGTGTAAAGCTGACTAGTCTATTTTGAAAAAAAAATCCTGGCTACTCCATCCGTTCCTAAATATAAGTCTTTTTAGTGATTTGAAATGGACAACCACACAAGGATGTATATAGATATATTTTAGAGTATAGATTCACTCATTTTGCTTTTTATGTAGTTACTTGTTGAAATCTCTAGAAAGACCTATATTTAAGAACGGAGGGAGTATATTTTTGAGGTGTATGTGTGCATGGGAAGCTTAGTTGTGGACGTGTGGTAGCTGCGGCACCTCCATCCTCGTTGTGAAGCTGAATGAACGAGGCGACACACGAGATCCCCTGCCTGGACAATGAGAGTGAGACATGGCGGCTTCTGCTCAACTTGATGGAGCTGGAGCAGCGGAACCGGGAGGCAGTGGGGAGCCACGTCACGGCATACTGCGTGTTCATGTCCCAGGTGGCCTGCGTGTTCATGTCGAAGAGAGACGTCATTGTACACGGCCCCGACAGCAACGACAAGGTGGCCAAATGCTTCGCCGACCTCTGCAAGGGGATCCAATTTGACCCTAACGACCCTGAGTGCAACTACCTACGTGAGACATGCTCAATTCTAGAGAAGCGGTCTTGGAGCTCCTCACGGAGGTGGATGGCATGCCTGAGGTGGAAGTACTTCAGCAACCCCTGGCTTGCTGCTGGGCTCCTGGCAGCAGTCGTTGGGCTAGATTGTGCGGTCATGCGGGCAGTGTACTCTGTTTTGAGTTACAAACACGCATGAAGTTAGAAATATGAACATCACTGTTACCTTTTGAGCACTACGTTGGTTTTCCCTTAAAGAGGAAAGGGTGATGCAGTAAAATAGCGTAAGTATTTTTTTCAGTTTTTGAGAACCAAGGTATCAATCTAGTAGGAGGCCACGCACAAGTCCCTCGCACCTACACAAACAAATCCTCGCAACCAACGCAATAAAGGGGTTGTCAATCCCTTCACGGTCACTTATAAGGGTGAGATTTTATAGATATGATAAGATAATATTTTTGGTATTTTTATGATAAGATGCAAAGTAAAAAAAGCAAAATAAAGACGGCAACCGAAATAGCTAAGTGTCGGAAGATTAATATGATAAAAAATAGACCCGGGGGCCATAGGTTTCACTAGTGGCTTCTCTCATGAGCATAAATATTATGGTGGGTGAACAAATTACTATTGAGCAATTGATAGAATTGAGCATAATTATGAGAATATCTAGGTGTGATCATGTACATAAGCATCACGTCCGAGACAAGTAGACCGACTCCTGCCTGCATCTACTACTATTACTCTACACATCGACCGCTATCCAGCGTGCATCTAGAGTATTAAGTTCAAAAGAATAGAGTAACGCTTTAAGCAAGATGACATGATGTAGAGGTATAAACTCATGCAATATGATATAAACCCCATCTTGTTATCCTTGATGGCAACAATACAATACGTGCCTTGCTGCCCCATCACATCGAAATGACACCGCAAGATTGAACCCAAAGCTAAGCACTTCTCCCATTGTAAAAAAGATCAATCTAGTAGGCAAAACCAAACTAATAATTCGAAGAGACTTGCAAAGATAACCAATCATACATAAAAGAATTCAGAGAAGACTCAAATATTGTTCATAAATAAACTTGATCATAAACCCACAATTCATCGGTCTCAACAAACACACCGCAAAAGAAGATTACATCGAATAGATCTCTACAAGAGAGGGAGATAACATTGTATTGAGATCCAAAAAGAGAGAAGAAGCCATCTAGCTAATAACTATGGACCCGAAGGTCTGAGGTAAACTACTCACACATCATTGGAGAGGCCCTGTTGTTGATGTAGAAGCCCTCCGTGATCGATGCCCCCTCCGGCGGAGCTCCGGAAAAGGCCCCAAGATGGGATCTCACGGGTACAGAAGGTTGCGGCGGTGGAATTAGGTTTTTGGCTCCGTATCTGGTAGTTTGGGGGTACGTAGGTATATATAGGAGGAAGAAGTACGTCGGTGGAGCAACGTGGGGCCCACGAGGGTGGAGGGCGCGCCCAGGGGGTAGGCGCGCCCCCTACCTCGTGCCTTCCAGTTTGATGTCTTGACGTAGGGTCCAAGTCCTCTGGATCACGTTCATTCCGAAAATCACGTTCTCTAAGGTTTCATTCCGTTTGGACTCCGTTTGATATTCTTTTTCTGCGAAACTCTGAAATAGGCAAAAAACAGCAATTCTGGGCTGGGCCTCCGGTTAATAGGTTAGTCCCAAAAATAATATAAAAGTGTATAATAAAGCCCAATAATGTCCAAAACAGAATATAATATAGCATGAAGCAATAAAAAATTATAGATACGTTGGAGACGTATCAAGCATCCCCAAGCTTAATTCCTGCTCGTCCTCGAGTACGTAAATGATAAAAACAGAATTTTTGATGTGGAATGCTACTTGGCATAATTTCAATTTAATTCTCTTAATTTTGGTATGAATATTCAGATCCGAAAGATTCAAGACAAAAGTTTAATATTGACATAAAAATAATAATACTTCAAGCATACTAACTAAGAAATTATGTCTTCTCAAAATAACATGGCCAAAGAAAGTTATCCCTACAAAATCATATAGTCTGGCTATGCTCTATCTTCACCACACAAAATATTTAAATCATGCACAACCCCGATGACAAGCCAATCAATTGTTTCATACTTTTGGTGTTCTCAAACTTTTTGAATCTTCACGCAATACATCAGCGTGAGCCATGGATATAGCACTATATGTGGAATAGAATGGTGGTTGTGGAGAAGACAAAAAGGGAGAAGATAGTCTCACATCAACTAGGCGTATCAACAGGCTATGGAGATGCCCATTAATAGATATCAATGTGAGTGAGTAGGGATTGCCATGCAACAGATGCACTAGACCTATAAGCATATGAAAGCTCAACAAAAGAAACTAAGTGGGTGTGCATCCAACTTGCTTGCTCACGAAGACCTAGGGCATTTTGAGGAAGCCCATCATTGGAATATACAAGCCAAGTTATATAATGGAAAATTCCCACTAGTATATGAAAGTGACATCATAGGAGACTCTCTATCATAAAGATCATGGTGCTACTTTGAAGCACAAGTGTAGTAAAAGGATAGTAACATTGTCCCTTCTCTCTTTTTCTCTCGTTTTTTTATTTGGGCCTTTTTATGGCCTCTTTTTTTAGTCCGGAGTCTCATCCGGACTTGCGGAGGAATCATAGTCTCCATCATCCTTTCCTCACTTGGGACAGTGCTCTAAAAATGATGATCATCACACTTTTATTTACTTACAACTCAACAATTACAACTCAATACTTAGAACAAAATATGACTCTATGTGAATGCCTCCGGCGGTATACCGGGATATGCAATGAATCAAGAGTGACATTTATGGAAGAATTATGAACGGTGGCTTTGCCACAAATACGATGTCAACTACATGATCACTCAAAGCAATATGACAATGATGGAGCGTGTCATAATAAACGGAATGGTGGTAAGTTGCATGGCAATATATCTCGGAATGTCTATGGAAATGTCATGGTAGGTAGGTATGGTGGCTGTTTTAAGGAAGGTATATGGTGGGTGTATGATACCGGCGAAAAATGCGCGGTTTTAGAGAGGCTAGCAATGGCGGAAGGAAGTAAGTGCGTATAATCCATGGACTCAACATTAGTCATAAAGAACTCATATACTTATTGCAAAAATGTACAATTTATCAAAGCAAAGTATTACGCGCATGCTCCTAGGGGGATAGATTGGTAGGAAAAGACCATCGCTCGTCCCCGACCGTCACTCATAAGGAAGACAATCAATAAATAAGTCATGCTCCAACTTCATCACATAACGGTTCACCATACGTGCATGCTACGGGAATCACAAACTTTAACACAAGTATTTCTCAAATTCAAAACTACTCAACTAGCATGACTCTAATATCACCATCTTCATATCTCAAAACAACTATATAGTATCAAACTTCTCATAGTATTCAACACACTCATAAGAAGAATTTTTACTAATCTTGAATGCCTAACATAATTAAAGCAAATTACCATGCTGTTTTGTAGGACTCTCAAAATAATCTAAGTGAAGTACTAGAGCAAAAACTATATAACTCAAAAGATATAAGTGAAGCACATAGAGTAATCTAACAATTTCCGAATCATGTGTGTCTCTCCCAAAATGTGTGTACAGCAAGGATGATTGTGGCAAACTAACAAATAAAGACTCAAATAATACAAGACGCTCAAAGCAAAACACATATCATGTGGTGAATAAAAATATAGCTCCAAGTAAAATTACCGATGGAAGTAGACGAAAGAGGGGATGCCTTCCGGGGCATCCCCCAGCTTTGGCTTTTAGGTGTCCTTAGATTATCTTGTGGTGCCATGGGAATATCCAAGCTTAGGCTCTTTCTACTCCTTGTTCTATAATCCATCAAATCTTTTACCCAAAACTTGAAAACTTCACAACACAAAACTTAACAGAAAATCTCATGAGCTCCATTAGCGAAAGAAAACAAAACACCACTTCAAGGTACTGTAAGGAATTCATTATTTATTTATATTTGTGTTAAACCTACTGTATTCCAAATTTTCTATGGTTTATAAACTATTTTATTAGCCATAGATTCATCAAAATAAGCAAACAACACACGAAAAACAGAATCTGTCAAAAACAGAACAGTCTGTAGTAATCTGTAACTACCGCAAACTTCCGGAACTCAAAAACTTCAGCCAAAATAGTAAGACCTAGACAATTTGTTTATTGATCAGCAGCAATTGGAATCACTATTTTATCACGTTCTGGTGATTTTTAACAATTATTTTTGTGAACAGAAAGTTTCTGTAATTTTCAGCAAGATCAAATAACTATGATCCATGAAGATCCTATAGGTTTAAACTTGGCACAAACAGTAATTAAAACATAAAAACAAATCTAACCAGAGGCTAGATCAAATATTTATTCCTAAACAGAAAAAAGCAAAAAAACTAAAAATAAAATTGGGTTGCCTCCCAACAAGCGCTATCGTTTAATGCCCCTAGCTAGGCATAATAGCACGTATAGATCTAGGTATTGCCATCTTTGGAAGGCAATCCATAAGTGGCTCTCATAATAGATTCATAAGGTAATTTTATTTTCTTTCTAGGGAAGTGTTCCATGCCTTTCCTTAATGGAAATTGGAATCTAATATTCCTTCCTTCATATCAATGATTGCACCAATCGTTCTAAGGAAAGGTCTACCAAGAATAATAGGACATGAAGGATTGCAATCTATGTCAAGAACAATAAAACCTACGGGCACATAATTCCTATTTGCAACAATAAGAACATCATTAATTCTTCCCATAGGTTTCTTAATGGTGGAATCCACAAGGTGTAAGTTTAAAGAACAATCATCAAATTCACGGAATCCTAGCAAATCACACAAAGTTTTTGGGATCGTGGAAACACTAGCACCCAAGTCACACAAAGCATAGCATTCATGATCTTTAATTTTAATTTTAATAGTAGGTTCCCACTCATTATAAAGTTTTCTAGGGATAGAAACTTCCATCTCAAGTTTTTCTTCATAAGATTGCATCAAAGCATCGACGATATGTTTAGTAAAAGCTTTATTTTGGCTATAAGCATGAGGAGAATTTAGCACGGATTGCAACAAGGAAATAAAATCTATCAAAGAGCAATTATCATAATTAAATTCCTTGAAATCCAAAATAGTGGGTTCATTAATATCTAGAGTTTTGATCTCTTCAATCCCACTTTTTGCATTAAGATCTAAAAAATCCGAGTTTTTGGAACGCCTTCTAGGTAAAGGTGGATCATATTCAGTCCCGTCATTATCAAGATTCATATTGAAAAACAAAGATTTAATAGGGGATACATCAATAACTTTCAGATCTTCATCTTGATTTTCATAGAAACTAGAAGAACACGCTTTCACAAAACAATCTTTCTTAGCACGCATCCTAGCGGTTCTTTCTTTGCACTTATTCCAAGAATCATTACTATTTTTAGGCAAAGACGAAAACCAAGCTTTAGCACGATCTCTAAGCTTAAAAGGAAATAGCTTCAATTTAACAATATCATTGTCCACATCTTTCTTCTTTTGCATATCACACAAATCAACGAAGCTATTTAGATGAGTAGCAGCATCTTCATTAGGTAGGCCGGCGAATTGATCTTTCATGACAAGATTCAACAAAGCAGCATTAATTTCACAAGATTCAGTATCGGTAAGAGGAGCAATCGGAGTGCTAAGGAAATCATTGTTGTTGGTATTGGTAAAGTCACACAATTTAGTATTATCTTGAGCCATCATGACAAGCAAGCAATCCAACACACGAGCAAACAAGAAGCAAGCGAAAAAGAGGCAAACGGAAAAGAGAGGGCGAATAAAACGACAAGGGTGAAGTGGGTTGAGGAAAACGAGAGGCAAATGGCAAATGATGTAATGCGGGAGATAAGGGTTTGTGATGGGTACTTGGTATGTTGACTTTTGCGTAGCCTCCCCGGCAACGGCGCCAGAAATGGCTCGTTGTCTGGAAATCAAATCTTGACTTGACTTGGCGCGAATCTCCCCGGTAACGGCGCCAGAAATCCTTCTTGCTACCTCTTGAGCACTGCGTTGGTTTTCCCTTGAAAAGGAAATGGTGATACAGCAAAGTAGCATAAGTATTTCCCTCAGTTTTTGAGAACCAAGGTATCAATCTAGTAGGAGGCCACCCACAAGTCCCTCGCACCTACACAAACAAATAAATCCTCGCAACCAACGCAATAAAGGGGTTGTCAATCCCTTCATGGTCACTTACGAGAGTGAGATTTGATAGATATGATAAGATAATATTTTTGGTATTTTTATGATAAAGATGCAAAGTAAAGAAAGCAAAATAAAGACGGCAACAGAAATAGCTAAGTGTTGGAAGATTAATATGATGGAAAATAGACCCGGGGGCCATAGGTTTCACTAGTGGCTTCTCTCATGAGCATAAATATTACGGTGGGTGAACAAATTACTGTTGAGCAATTGATAGAATTGAGCATAGTTATGAGAACATCTAGGTATGATCATGTATATAGGCATCACGTCTGAGACAGGTAGACCGACTCCTGCATGCATCTACTGCTATTACTACACACATCGACCGCTATCCAGCATGCATCTAGAGTATTAAGTTCAAAAGAACAGAGTAATACTTTAAGCAAGATGACATGATGTAGAGGGATAAACTCATGCAATATGATATAAATCCCATCTTGTTATCCTCGATGGCAACAATACAATACGTGCCTTGCTGCCCCTACTGTCACTGGGAAAGGACACCGCAAGATTGAAACCAAAGCTAAGCACTTCTCGCATTGAAAAAAAGATCAATCTTGTAGGCCAAACCAAACTGATTATTCGAAGAGACTTGCAAAGATAACCAATCATACATAAAAGAATTCAGAGAAGACTCAAATATTGTTCATAGATAAACTTGATCATAAACCCACAATTCATCGGTTTCAACAAACACACCACAAAAGAAGATTACATCGAATAGATCTCCACAAGAGAGGGGAGAACATTGTATTGAGATCCAAAAAGAGAGAAGAAGCCATCTAGCTAATAACTATGGACCCGAGGGTCTCAGGTAAACTTTTCACACATCATCGAAGAGGCTATGGTGTTGATGTAGAAGCCCTCTGTGATCGATGCCCCCTCCGGCGGAGCTCTGGAAAAGGCCCCAAGATGGGATGTCACGGGTACAGAAGGTTGCTGCGGTGGAATTAGTTTTTTGGCTCCGTATCTGGTAGTTTCGGGGTACGTAGGTATATATAGGAGGAAGAAGTACGTCGGTGGAGCAACATGGGGCCCACGAGGGTGGAGGGCGCCTGCACCTCGTGCCTTCCTGGTTGATGTCTTGACGCAGGGTCCAAGTCCTCTGGATCACGTTCGTTCCGAAAATCATGTTCCCGAAGGTTTCATTCCGTTTGGACTCCGTTTGATATTCTTTTTCTATGGAACTCTGAAATAGGCAAAAACAGCAATTCTGGGCTGGGCCTCCGGTTAATAGGTTAGTCCCAAAAATAATATAAAAGTGTATAAAGCCCAATAATGTCCAAAATAGAATATAATATTGCATGGAGCAATCAAAACTTATAGATACGTTGGAGACGTATCAAGCATCCCCAAGCTTAATTCCGGCTCGTTCTCGAGTAGGTAAATGATAAAAACAGAATTTTTGATGTGGAATGCCACCTAACATGTTTATCATGTAATATTTTTTATGTGGCATGAATATTCAAATCCATAAGATTCAAAACAAAAGTTTAATATTGACATAAAAACAATAATACTTCAAGCATACTAAAAAGCAATAATGTCTTTTCAAAATATCATGTCTAAAGAAAGTTATCCCTACAAAATCATATAGTCTTGTCATGCTCCGTCTTCTTAACATAAAGTATTTATCATGCACAACCCCGGTGTCAGCCGAGCAATTGGTTCATACTTTTTAACGCGCTTCAGCTTTTTCAACTCTCATGCAGTACATGAGCGTAAGCCATGGATATAGCAGTATGGGCAGAACAAAATATAATGTTCGATGTTGTGTGGACAAGACAAAAAAGAAGAAAGTCTCACATTGACGATGCTAATCAATAGGCTATGGAGATGCCCATCAATTGATATCAATACAAGGAGTAGGCATTGTCATGCAACGTATGCACTAGTGTTATAAGTGTATGAAAGCTCAAAAGAAAACTATGTGGGTGTGCATCCAACTTGCTTGTTCATGAAGACCTCGGGCATTTGAGGAAGCCCATCATTTGAATATACAAGCCAAGTTTTGCAAGGAAAATTCCCACTGGTAATATATGAAATTGAAAAAAATAGGAGACTCTCTATCATGAAGAACATGGTGCTACTTTGAAGCACAAGTGTGGAAAAGGATAGTAACACTGTCCCTTCTCCCTTTTTCTCTCATCCCCCCTTTTTTGTTTGGGCACTTTGGCCTCTTTTTTTATTCCTCACATGGGACAATGCTCTAATAATTAATGTCATAACACTTTATTTACTTACAAATTGTAAGAAAATTACAACTCGATACTAGAACAAAAATATGACTCTATATGAATGCATCCAGCGGTTTACCGGGATGTGCAATGATCTAGCGTGACATGTATAAAAAATATGGATGGTGGCGAAGCCACAAATATTATGTCAACTATATGATCATGGAAAGCAATTTGACAATGATGATATGTGTTGTAATAAAAGGTACGGTGGAAGTTGCATGGCAATATATCTAGGAATGGCTATGGAAATGATATAATAGGTAGGTACGGTGGCTGTTTTAAGGAAGATATAAGGAGGCTTATGTTTGGTAGAGAATATAATATCACGGGGCTTGGATGCACCGGCGAAGTTTGCACCAGAACTCGAGGCGAGAAAGGGGCAATGCACGGTACCGAAGGGGCTAGCAAACTGCGGAAAGGTAAGAGTGTGTATAATCCATGGACTCGCATTAGTCATAAAGAACTCACTTACTTATTGCAGAAGTTTTAGCCCTCAAAGAAAAGTACTACCACGCATTTCCCTAGGGGTGACATTGGTAGGAGTTAACCATCGCGTGCCTGTGACCTCTACGCAAAGGAAGACAATCAATAATAAATCATGCTCCAATTTCATAGCATAACGAGAGACCCTACATGCAAGCTTCGGGAATCACAAACATTAACACAAATATTCTTACTGAACAACAACTACTCACTAGCACGACTCTAATATCACCATCTTTATATCTGAAAACAAATGCAAGGAATCAAACTTCCCATATATTCAGTGATCTTCATGAAAGTTTTTATTATAGCCCTCTTGAATACCCATCATATTAGGACTAAATTCATAACCTAAGAAAATTGCCATCCTATATATAAGACTCTCAAAATAATATAAGTGAAGCATGAGAGTTCATCAATTTCTTTAAAATATAATCACGGTCGTGCTCTAAAAGATATAAGTGAAGCACTAGAGCAACTACCTAGCTCAAAAAATATAAGTGAAGCTCAAAGAGTATTCTAATAAATTCACGATTTATATGTGTCCCTCTCAAAAAGGTGTGTCCATCAAGGATGATTGTGTCAAACTAAAAGTAAAATAAAGCAAAGACTCATATAATACACGACGTTCCAAGCGAAACACATATCATGTAGTGAATAAAAATATAGCCTCAAGTAATTTATCGATGGATTGTAGACAAAAGAGGGGATGCCATCCAGGGCATCCCCAAGCTTAGACGCTTGGTTCTCCTCGGATATTACCTTGGGGTGCCATGGGCATCCCCAAGCAACATGGTCCATACCCCCCTATACAACCCATAGATTCATCAAAAAAAGAGAACAACACAATGAAAATAGAATATGTCAAAAAACAGAAATGTCTGTAGTAATCTGGACATTAGCCAAACTTATGTAACTCCAAAAAATCTGAAAATTTAGGAAAACGTAGGCAATCTGTATATAAATCTTGTGTAAAAAATTCAGAATTTATCACGCTCCTGCAAATTTTAACAATTCTGCTACTGGAGGCAAAAGTTTCCATTTTTTTCACAGAATCAAATCAACAATCTTCCAAATCATCCCAAAGGTCTTACTTGGCACAAACAATAATTTAAAACTCAAGAACACCATCATAACAGAAGCATAATTGTATATTTATTGCAAAATAGAAGGAAAAGCAACAAAAACAAAAAAATTGAGTTGCCTCCCAACAAGCGCTATTGTTTTACACCCCCAGCTAGGCATATTGCATAGATCTAGGTTTTATCATCTTTGGTATTCATTCCATAAGTGGCCCTCATAATAGATTCATATGGTAATTTGAATTTCTTTCTTTGGAAGTGTTCCATGCCCTTCCTTAATGGAAATTGAAATCTAATGTTTCCTTCTTTCATATCAATTATTACACCAATCGTTCTAAGGAAAAGTCTACCAAGAATTAGGGGGCAAGCAGGATTGCAATCAATATCAAGCACAATGAAATCTATGGGCACACAATTCCTATTTGCAACAATAAGAACATCATTAATTCTTCCCGTAGGTTTCTTAATAGTCGAATTCGTGAGGTGCAAATTTAAAGAACAATCATCGAGTTTATGGAAACCTAGCACATCACACAAAGATTTTGGAAGAGTGGAAACACTAGCACGCAAATCACATAAAGCATTGCACTCATAATCTTTAATCTTAATTTTAATAGTAGGTTCCCATTCATCATATAGCTTTCTAGGGATTGGAAATTCCAACTCAAGTTTTTCTTCAAAAGATTACGTCATAGCATCAACGATGTGTTTAATAAAAGCCTTATTTTGATCATAAGCATTAGATGAATTGAGCATGGACTGTAACAAGGAAATACACTCACCCAAAGAACAACAATCATTATTAAATTCCTTGTAATCCAAAAGAGTAGGCACATCACTAGTTAAAGTTTTGACCTTGCCAAACCAACTTTTATCAATCGCTTCATTAAGATCATCACCCTCCAAATTTTTGGGACGCCTTCTAGCTAAAGTTGACTCCTCTCCAGTCCCTGATACGTCTCCAACGTATCTATAATTTTTTATTGTTCCATGCTATTATATTATCTGTTTTGGATGTTTAATGGGCTTTAATATGCTCTATTATATTATTTTTGGGACTAACCTATTAACCGAAGGCCCAGTGCCAGTTTCTGTTTTTTTGCCTATTTTAGTGTTTTACAGAAAAGGAATACCAAACGGAATCCAAACGGAATGAAACCTTCGCGATGATCTTTCTTGGAACGAAAGCAATCCAGAAAACTTGGAGTGGAAGTCTGGAACTCCGCGAGGCGGCCACGAGGCAGGAGGGCGCACCCAGGAGGGTAGACACGCCCCCACCCTCGTGGGCCCCACGGAGCTCCACCGACGTACTTCTTTCGCCTATATATTCTCTTATACCCTAAAAACATCAAGGGGACCATGAAACAACTTTTCCACGGCCGCAACCTTTTGTACCCGTGAGATCCCATCTGGGGGCCTTTTCCGGTGCTCTGCTGGAGGGGGAATCGATCACGGAGGGCTGCTACATCAACACCATAGCCTCTCCGATGAAGCGTGAGTTATTAGCTAGATGGCTTCTTCTCTCTCTTTGATTCTCAATACAAAGTTCTCCTCGATGTTCTTGGAGATCTATTCGATGTAATACTCATTTGAGGTGTGGTTGCCGAGATCTGATGAATTGTGGATTTATGAACACGTTTATCTATGAATATTATTTGGTTCTTCTCTGAATTCTTATATGCATGATTTGATATCTTTGCAAGTCTCTTCAAACTATCGGTTTAGTTTGGTCTACTATATTGATCTTTCTTGCAATAGCAGAAGTGCTTAGCTTTGGTTCAATCTTGCGGTGTCCTTTCCCAGTGACAGTAGGGGAAACAAGGCACATATTTTATTGTTGATCCCTCTACATCATGTCATCTTGCTTAAAGCGTTACTTTGTTCTTATGAACTTAATACTCTAGATGCATGCTGGATAGCGGTCGATGTGTGGAGTAATAGTAGTAGATGCATAATTGTTTCGGTCTACTTGACACAGACGTGATGCCTATATTCATGATCATTGCCTTAGATAACTTCATAACTATGAGATTTTCTGTCAGTTGCTCAGCAGTAATTTGTTCACCCACTGTAATACATGCTATCTTGAGAGAAGTCACTAGTGAAACCTATGGCCACCGGGTCTATTTTCCATCATATTAGTTTCCGGTCTACAATTCCAGTTTCCTATTTACTTTATTTTGCAATCTTTAATTTCCAATCTATACAACAAAAATACCAAAAATATTTACTTTGCTATCTTTATTAGATATCACTTTTGCGAGTGACCGTGAAGGGATTGACAACAAGGTTCTTGATTGTTTGTGCAGGTACTAGGTGACTTGTGTGTTGTCTCCTACAGGATTGATACCTTGGTTCTCTAAAACTGAGGGAAATACTTACGCTACTTTGCTGCATCACCCTTTCCTCTACAAGGGAAAACCAACGCATGCTCAAGAGGTGGCAAAAAGGATTTCTAGCGCCGTTGCCGGGGAGATCTATGCCAAGTCAAGATATACCAAGTACCCATCATAAACTATTCTCCCTCGCATTACATTATTTGCCATTCGCCTCTCGTTTTCCTCTCCCCCACTTCTAAAACAATTTTCGAAAACCTTTGCCTTCTCTCAATGTCCTCTTGTTTGTTTAAGTTTGCCTTTCTATCGCTATGGCCGAACCAAAAGGGGCTAAGGGGTTTCTCCCGGGTTTTAATACTTTGGATAGTTCCTCTGTCCTTTCTAAGCTCATAAATAGTGATGCTATGGAAAGGCCTACCGGGATTATCGTTGAAAGCTTGAATAATTTTGATGAAGATGACCACGTAATCTTTCGCTATTTGCTTGATGAATCTTTGAGAGATGCTTGGGATAGGCTATTAAGGATCCGAGCCAACTATGTGCCCCAATATAAAATCGAGATATGCTTGAAAAGTTTTTATGTTGGCTTACCCACTTCTTTCAAGCAAGTTTTGGATTCTATTTTTGAAGAAGGTTTTCTTGAGGGAGATGCCATTGATACCTATGAAAAGATGAAAGCTATATTTGGGCACCCCATGAGTGAAATGGTTGAATCCACCTCTCTTTTGTGTTTTTGTCAGAATGAAATTATCAAAGAGATGAAGGCTACCTTAGATGCAAATTTTCGTAGTGTGTTTAATCTTTCTTTTACCATTAATGGCCATGTGCTTTCACAAAATAGAAATATAAGTGCTTTAGATAAGAAATTCTCTCTTTATCACCAAAAGGGAGAAGATGGCAACACTTAGATCTATTCTTGTTTTTATCACCAAAAACGATAGCGCTTGTTGGGAGGCAACCCAATTTTATTTTTGTTCTTTGCTTTTGCTCCTTTTTAGTAATGGATAATTCGTCTAGCCTCTGGTTAGATGTGGTTTTATGTTTTAATTAGTGTCTGTGCCAAGTAAGACCTATGGGATAGCCTACAATGATAGTTAATTTGATCTTGCTGAAAAACAGAAACTTCATGCTCACGAAAACAATTGTTAAAAATCACCAGAGAACGATAAAATACTGATTATTTTTGCAGAAGATTAATAAACAAATTACCTAGGTGTTCCTATTTTTACAGAATTGTTGGAGTTACAGAACTATTTGTATGATACAGATTGCTACAGATTGTTCTGTTTTTGACAGATTCTGTTTTTCTGTGTGTTGTTTGCTTATTTTGATGAATCTATGAGTAGTATCGGGGGGGTATGAACCATAGAGAAGTTTGAATACAGTAGGTTCAACACCAATAAAAATAAATAATGAGTTCATTACAGTACCTTGAAGTGGTGGTTTATTTTCTTATACTAACGGAGCTCATGAGATTTGTGTTAAGTTTTGTGTTGTGAAGTTTTCAAGTTTTTGGGTAAACATTTGTTAGATTTTGGAATAAGGAGTGGCAAGATCCTAAGCTTGGGGATGCCGAAGGCACCCCAATAAAAAATTCAAGGACAACCAAAAGCCTAAGCTTGGGGATGCCCTGGAAGGCATCCCCTCTTTTGTCTTTGTCTATCTGTAACTTTACTTGAGGCTATATTTTTATTCACCACATGATATGTGTTTTGCTTGGAGCATATTGTATGATTTGAGTCTTTGCTTTTTAGTCTACCACACTCATTCTTGCTGTACACACCTTTTGGGAGAGACACACATGAATCAGAATTTATTAGAATACTCTATCTGCTTCACTTATATCTTTTGAGCTAGAAAATTTTGCTCTAGTGGTTCACTTATATCTTTTTAAAGCACGGTGGTGGTTTTTTTTATAGAAATTATTGTTCTCTCATGCTTCACTTATATTATTTTGAGAGTATTTTATAACAGCATGGTAATTTGCTTTGGCTATAAAATTAGTCCTAATTTGATAGGCATCCAAGATGGGTATAATAAAAACTTTCATATAAAGTGCATTGAATACTATGAGAAGTTTGATGCTTGATAATTGTTTTGAGATATGAAGATGGTGATACTAGAGTCATGCTAGTTGAGTAATTGTGAATTTTATAAATACTTGTGTTGAGGTTTGCAAGTCCCGTAGCATGCACGTATGGTAACCGTTGTGTAACAAATTTGAAGCATGAGGTGTTTCTTTGATTGTCTTCCTTATGAGTGGCGGTCGGGGACGAGTGATGGTCTTTTCCTACCAATCTATCCCCCTAGGAGCATGCGCGTAGTGCTTGGTTTTGGTGACTTGTAGATTTTTGCAATAAGTATGTGAGTTCTTTACGACTAATTTTGAGTCCATGGATTATACACACTCTCACCCTTCCACCATTGCTAGCCTCTCTTGTGCCGCGCAACTTTCGCTGGTACCATAAACCCACCATATACCTTCCTCAAAACATCCACCATACCTACCTATTATGGCATTTCCATAGCCATTCCGAGATATATTGCCATGCAACTTTCCACCGTTCCGTTTATTATGACATGCTCCATCATTGTCATATTGCTTTGCATGATCATGTAGTTGACAACGTACTTGTGGCAAACCCACCGTACATAATTTTTCATACATGTCTCCATTGATTCATTGCACATCACGGTACACCGCCGGAGTCATTCATATAGAGTCATATTTTGTTCTAAGTATCAAGTTGTAATTCTTGAGTTGTAAATAAATAGAAGTGTGATGATCTTCATTATTAGAGCATTGTCTCGTGTGAAGAAATAAAAAAAGGCCAATGAAGCCAATAAAAAAGGGCTAAAGAAGCCAATGAAAAAGAAATGAGAGAAAAAGAGAGAAGGGGCAATGCTACTATCCTTTTTCCACACTTGTGCTTCAAAGTAGCACCATGATCTTCATGATAGAGAGTCTCTTATTTTGTCACTTTCATATACTAGTGGGAATTTTCATTATAGAACTTGGCTTGTATATTCCAAAGATGGGCTTCCTCAAATGCCCCTAGTATTCGTGGGCAAGCAAGTTGGATGCACACCCACTTAGTTTCTTTTGTTGAGCTTTCATACATTTATAGCTCTAGTGCATCTGTTGCAAGTCAATCCCTACTCAATCACATTGATATCTATTGATTGTCATCTCCATAGCCCATTAATACGCCTAATTTATGTGAGACCATCTTCCTCTTTTTTTTGTTCTCCACAACCACCATTCTATTCCACCTATAGTGCTATATCCATGGTTCACGCTCAAGTATTGCGTGAAAGTTGAAAAAGTTTGAGAATACTAAAGTATGAAACATTTTTTGTGGCGAAGATGGAGCATAGCCAAACTATATGATTTTGTAGGGATGAACTTTCTTTGGCCATGTTATTTTGAGAAGATATAATTCCTTTGTTAGTATGCTTGAATTATTATTATTATTATGTCAATATTAAAAAAAATTCTTGAATCTTTCGGATCTGAACATTCATGCCACAATAAACAAAATTAAATTGAAAATTATGTTAGGTAGCATTCCACATAAAAAATTCTGTTTTTATCATTTACCTACTCGAGGACGAGCAGGAATTAAGCTTGGGGATGCTTGATACGTCTCCAACATATCTATAATTTTTGATTGTTCCATGCTATTATATTATATGTTTTGGATGTTTAATTGTCTTTAATATGCTCTTTTATATTATTTTTGGGACTAAACTATTAACCGGAGGCCGAGTACTATTTTTTTTGCCTATTTTAGTGTTTTGCAGAAAAGGAATACCAAACGGAATCCAAACGGAATGAAACCTTCGCGATGATCTTTCTTGGAATGAGAGCAATCCAGAAAACTTGGAGTGGAAATCTGGAACTCCGCAAGGCGGCCACGAGGAAGGAGGGCGCGCCCAGGGGGGTAGGCGCGCCCCCCACCATTGTGGGCCCCACGTAGCTCCACCAACGTACTTGTTTTGCCTATATATACTCTTATACACTATAAACATCAAGGGGAGCCACGAAACAACTTTTCCACGGCCGCAACCTTCTATACCCGTGAGATCCCATCTGGTGGCCTTTTCCGGCGCTCTGCCGGAGGGGGAATCGATCACGGAGGGCTGCTACATCAACACCATAGCCTCTCTTATGAAGCGTGAGTAGTTTACCACAGACCTTTGGGTTCATAGTTATTAGCTAGATGGCTTCTTCTCTCTCTTTTATTCTCAATACAAAGTTCTCGTCGATGTTCTTGGAGATCTATTCGATGTAATACTCGTTTGCGGTGTGTTTGCCGAGATCTGATGAATTGTGGATTTATGAACAGGTTTATCTATGAATATTGTTTGGTTCTTCTATGAATTCTTATATGCATGATTTGATATCTTTGGAAGTCTCTTCAAATTATCGGTTTAGTTTGGCCTACTAGATTGATCTTTCTTGCAATAGCAGAAGTGCTTAGCTTTCGGTTCAATCTTGCGGTGTCCTTTCCCAGTGACAATAGGGGCAACAAGGCACATATTGTATTGTTGATCCCTCTACATCATGTCATCTTGCTGAAAGCGTTACTCTGTTCTTATGAACTTAATACTCTAGATGCATGCTGAATAGCGGTCGATGTGTGGAGTACTAGTAGTAGATGCAGAATCGTTTCGGTCTACTTGACACAGATGTGATGCCTATATTCATGATCATTGCCTTAGATAACTTCATAACTATGCTCTTTTCTATCAATTGCTCAACAGTAATTTGTTCACCCACTGTAATACATGCTATCTTGAGAGAAGCCACTAGTGAAATCTATGGCCACCGGGTCTATTTTCCATCATATTAGTTTCCGGTCTACAATTCTAGTTTCTTATTTACTTTATTTTGCAATCTTTCCTTTCCAATCTATACAAAAAATTACCAAAAATATTTACTTTACTATCTTTATTAGATCTCACTTTTGCGAGTGACCGTGAAGGGATTGACAACCCCTTTATCACGTTGGTTGCAAGGTTCTTGATTGTTTGTGCAGGTACTAGGTGACTTGTGCATTGTCTCCTATAGGATTGATACCTTGGTTGTCCACAACTGAGGGAAATACTTACGCTACTTTGCTGCATCACCCTTTCCTCTATAAGGGAAAACCAACACATGCTCAAGAGGTAGCAAGAAGGATTTCTAGCACCGTTGCCGGCGAGATCTATGCCATGTCAAGACATACCAAGTACCCATCATAAACTCTTCTCCCTCGCATTACATTATTTGCCATTCGCCTCTCGTTTTCCTCTCCCCCACTTCTAAAACAATTTTCGAAAACCTTTGCCTTCTCTCATTGTCCTCTTGTTTGTTTAAGTTTGCCTTTCTATGCTATGGCCGAACCAAAAGGGGCTAAGGGTTTTCTCCCGGGTTTTAATACTTTGGATAGTCCCTCTGTCCTTTCTAAGCTCATAAATAGTGATGCTATGGAAAGACCTACCGGGGTTATCGATGAAAGCTTGAATAATTTTGATGAAGATGACCCCGTAATCTTTCGCTATTTGCTTGATGAATCCTTGAAGTATGCTTGGGATAGGCTATTAAGGATCCGAGCCAGCTATGTGCCCCAATATCAAATCGAGATATACTTGAAATGTTCTTATGTTGGCTTACCCACTTCTTTCAAGCAAGTTTTGGATTATATTTTTGAAGAAGGTTTTCTTGAGGGGGATGCCATTGATACCTATGAAAAGATGAAAGCTATATTTGGGCAACCAATGAGTGAAAAGGTTGAATCCACCTCTCTTTTGTGTTTTTATCAGAATGAAATTATCAAAGAGATGAAGGCTAGCTTAGATGCAAATTTTTGTAGTGTGCTTAATCTTTCTTTTACTATTAATGGCCACGTGTTTTCACGAAATAGAAAGATAAGTGCTTTAGATAAGAAATTCTCTCTTTATCACCAAAAGGGAGAAGATGGCAACACTTGGATCTATTCTTGTTTTTATGCCTAGCTAGGGGCGTTAAACGATACCGCTTGTTGGGAGGCAACCCAATTTTATTTTTGTTCTTTGCTTTTGCTCCTGTTTAGTAATGGATAATTCATCCAGCCTCTGGTTAGATGTGGTTTTATGTTTTAATTAGTTTTTGTGCCATGTAAGACCTATGGGGTAGCCTACAATGATAGTTAATTTGATCTTGCTGAAAAACAGAAACTTTGTGCTCAGGAAAACAATTGTTAAAAATCACCAGAGAGCGATAAAATACTGATTCTTTTTGCAGAAGATTAATAAAAATATTACCTAGGTCTTCCTATTTTTTCAGAATTTTTGGGGTTACAGAAGTATTTGTATGATACAGATTGCTACAGATTGTTCTGTTTTTGACAGATTCTGTTTTTTGTGTGTTGTTTTCTTATTTTGATGAATCTATGAGTAGTATCGGGGGGTATGAACCATAGAGAAGTTGGAATGAAGTAGGGTCAACACCGATAAAAATAAAGAATGAGTTCATTACAGTACCTTGAAGTTCTGGTTTATTTTCTTATACTAACGGAGCTCATGGGATTTCTGTTAAGTTTTGTGTTGTGAAGTTTTCGAGTTTTTTGGGTAAAGATTTGATGGATTTTGGAATAAGTAGTGGCAAGAGACTAAGCTTGGGGATGCCCAAGGCACCCCAAGGTAAAATTCAAGGACAACCAAAAGCCTAAGTTTGGGGATGCCCCGGAAGGCATCCCCTCTTTCGTCTTTGTCTATCGGTAACTTCACTTGAGGCTATATTTTTATTCACCACATGATATGTGTTTTGCTTGGGCATATTGTATTATTTTAGTCTTTGCTTTTTAGTCTACATCAATCATCCTTGCTGTACACACCTTTTGGGAGAGACACCCGTGAATCGGAATTTATTAGAATACTCTATGTGCTTCACTTATATCTTTTGAGCTAGATAATTTTTCTCTAGTTCTTCACCTATATCTTTTTAGAGCACGGTGGTGGTTTTATTTTATAGAAATTATTGTTCTCTCATGCTTCACCTATATTATTTTGAGAGTCGTTTAGAACAGCATGGTAATTTGCTTTGGCTATAAAATTAGTCCTAATAAGATGGGCATCCAAGATGGGTATAATAAAAACTTTCATATAAAGTGCATTGAATACTATGAGAAGTTTGATGCTTGATAATTGTTTTGAAATATGCAGATGGTGATATTAGAATCATGCTAGTTGAGTAATTGTGAATTTGATAAATACTTGTGTTGAGGTTTGCAAGTCCCGTAGCATGCACGTGTGGTAACCGTTGTGTAACAAATTTGAAGCATGAGGTGTTTCTTTGATTGTCTTCCTTATGAGTGGCGGTCGGGGAATGACGATGGTCTTTTCCTACCAATCTATCCCCTAGGAGCATGCGCGTAGTGCTTGGTTTTGATGACTTGTAAATTTTTGCAATAAGTATGTGAGTTCTTTACGACTAACTTTGAGTCTGTGGATTGTTCACACTCTCAAACTTCCACCATTGCTAGCCTCTCTTGTGCCGCATAACTTCCGCCGGTACCATAAACCCACCATATACCTTCCTCAAAACAGCCACCATACCTACCTATTATGGCATTTCCATAGCCATTCCGAGATATATTGCCATGCAACTTTCCACCGTTCCGTTTATTATGACACGCTCCATCATTGTCATATTGCTTTGCATGATCATGCAGTTGACATCGTATTTGTGGCAAAGCCACCGTACATAATTTTTCATACATGTCTCTCTTAATTCATTGCACATCTCGGTACACCGCCGGAGGCATCCATATAGAGTCATATTTTGTTCTAAGTATCAAGTTGTAATTCTTGAGTTGTAAATAAATAGAAGTGTGATGATCTTCATTATTAGAGCATTGTCGCGTGTGAGGAAATAAAAAAAGGCCAAAGAAGCCAATAAAAAAAGGGCCAAAGAAGCCAATGAAAAAAATGAGAGAAAAAGAGAGAAGGGGCAATGCTACTATCCTTTTTCCACACTTGTGCTTCAAAGTAGCACCATGATCTTCATGATAGAGAGTCTCTTATTTTGTCGCTTTCATATACTAGTGGGAATTTTCATTATAGAACATGGCTTGTATATTCCAACGATGGGCTTCCTCAAATGCCCTAGGTCTTCGTGAGCAAGCAAGTTGGATGCACACCCACTTAGTTTCTCTTGTTGAGCTTTCATACATTTATAGCTCTAGTGCACCCGTTGCATGGCAATACCTACTCAATCACATTGATATCTATTGATGGGCATCTCCATAGCCCATTAATATGCCTAGTTTATGTGAGACCATCTTCCTCTTTTTTTTGTTCTCCACAACCACCATTCTATCCCACCTATAGAGCTATGTCCATGGCTCACGCTCATGTATTGTGTGAAAGTTGAAAAGGTTTGAGAATACTAAAGTATGAAACATTTTGTGTGACGAAGATGGAGCATAGCCAAACTATATGATTTTGTAGGGATGAACTTTCTTTGGCCATGTTATTTTGAGAAGACATAATTGCTTTGTTAGTATGCTTGAAGTGTTATTATTTTTATGTCAATATTAAACTTTTGTCTTGAATCTTTCGGATCTGAACATTCATGCCACAACAAACAAAATTACATTGAAAATTATGTTAGGTAGCATTCCACATAAAAAAATCTGTTTTTATCATTTACCTACTTGAGGACGAGCAGGAATTAAGCTTGGGGATGCTTGATATGTCCCCAACGTATCTATAATATTTGATTGTTCCATGCTATTATATTATCTGTTTTGGATGTTTAATTGGCTTTAATATGCTCTTTTATATTATTTTTGGACTAAACTATTAACCGAAGGCCCAGTGCTAGTTTATCTTTTTTTTGCCTATTTAGTGTTTTGCAGAAAAGGAATGCCAAACGGAATCCAGACGGAATGAAACCTTCGCGATGATCTTTCCTGGAACGAGAGCAGTCTAGAAAACTTGGAGTGGAAATCTAGAACTCTGCAAGGCGGCCACGAGGCAGGAGGGCGCGCCCAGGGGGGTAAGCGCGCCCCCACCCTCGTGGGCCCCACGAAGATCCACCGACGTACTTCTTTCTCCTATATATACTCTTATACGCTAAAAACATCAAGGGGAGCCACGAAACCACTTTTCCACGGCCGCAACCTTCTGTACCCGTGAGATCCCATCTGGGGGCCTTTTTCGGCGCTCTGCCGGAGGGGAAATTGATCACGGAGGGCTTCTACATCAACACCATAGCCTCTCCGATGAAGCGTGAGTAGTTTACCACAGACCTTCGGGTCCATAGTTATTAGCTAGATGGTTTCTTCTCTCTCTTTGATTCTCAATACAAAGTTCTCCTTGATGTTCTTGAAGATCTATTCGATGTAATACTCTTTTGCGGTGTGTTTTGCCGAGATCCGATGAATTGTGGATTTATGAACAAGTTTATCTATGAATATTATTTGGTTCTTCTCTGAATTCTTATATGCATGATTTGATATCTTTGCAAATCTCTTCGAATTATCGGTTTAGTTTGGCCTACTAGATTGATCTTTCTTGCAATAGGAGAAGTGCTTAGCTTCGAGTTCAACCTTGCGTGTCCATTGCCAATGACAGTAGGGGCAGCAAGGCACGTATTGTATTGTTGCCATCAAGGATAAATAGATGGGGTTTATATCATATTGCTTGAGTTTATCCCTCTACATCATGTCATCTTGCTTAAAGTGTTACTCTGTTCTTATGAACTTAATACTCTAGATGCATCCTGGATAGCGGTCGATGTGTGGAGCAATAGTAGTAGATGCAGAATCGTCTCGGTCTACTTGACACGGACGTGATGCATATATTCATGATCGTTGCCTTAGATAACTTCATAACTATGCGCTTTTCTACCAATTGCTCGGCAGTAATTTGTTCACCTACCGTAATACATGCTATCTTGAGAGAAGCCACTAGTGAAATCTACGGGCCCCGGGTCTATTTTCCATCATATTAGTTTCCGATCTACAATTCTAGTTTCCTATTTACTTTATTTTGCAATCTTTACTTTCCAATCTATACAACAAAAATACCAAAAATATTTACTTTACTATCTTTATTAGATCTCACTTTCGCGAGTGACCATGAAGGGATTTACAACCCCTTTATCATGTTGGTTGCAAGGTTATTGATTGTTTGTGCAGGTACTAGGTGACTTGTGCATTGTCTCCTACTGGATTTGTCGGTGTACAAAAGTAGGGGCTCTCCCTTTTGACCCCTTTTACTTGTGCATGGGCAGTCAGAGCCGCGCTCACGGCCACACTTACCAGGGCAGAGAAGGGAAGCCGGAGCACAAGACAACCAAGGTGACGCCAAGACCAGAGACACAAAGAGCAAGAGGGCGAGGTGAACTCCCCCGGCAAGACCCTTGCCAGGGCAACTTGCCTGATGCCAGCAGAGCGCGCCACCCTCGAGCCAAAGGGTTCCAACACCATCAACCACTTTGGGACCAAAGCTCGGGAGGCACCTCCGTGGTGGCATGTAGATCTTTGTGAAGATCATAAATACACAAGATCAGATGAGGACCAGAAGACGACGATCCTCGACGAGATCCATGCCGAGGAAATCCATGAGACCCACGGCAAGATCCTTGCCGGGGACGACCACAATGCCACGGCAAGACCCGTGCCGGGGCCCCGACAGGAACCTAGCCGAGGACATCAGCGGGGCCGCAGCCAGGCCCGTGTCTGCCAAGACTCCACCGTTGTCCCCATGCCGCTGCCAGCTCAACCAGCTGGGCAGGCACCTGCGTGGTGACGTGCGACCTCTGCATTGACTCAGCAAGCACCTGCGTGGTGGCATGCAGATCTTCGTGAAGACTCTGACACCACACCAGCCCAACAGCCAGCCAACATGGCGCTATGATGCCTCGTCAGCCCGGACGCGCGTCAGAGCCAGGCGAGGTGGCGACAGCTGGGACGAGCTTCCTTGTCGTCCCCAGTAAAGCAAGAGGGCACGTCGGCAGCGTGTTAAATGTGTTTGTCCAACATTACCAGAGGATAGACTCATCCAATGTACACCTTTCCAACTCATGTGTGCCACTGTGGCAACCCCTTTTGTCTATAAAAGGAGGCACGAGGCGTCCAGGAGAAGGATTCGGATCTTTTGGGCTACGCACGCACCGTTGCTAGCTCAAGAACTCAAGAACACTCAAATACATACACCAAAGCAGGACTAGGGTATTACGCATCTTCGCGGCCCGAACCTGGGTAAACGATCTTTGTGCTTCCTGCCAGACCCGCTCTTTGCACAACCTCGTGCCCGCCAACCATAGAAGGGATCCCAGTGATACCATAGGTGTCGATTTCCCCCGACATCTTTGGCGCGCCATGTAGGGGGCGAAGTTGTGAAAATCCGGTCTAGCAGTTAGTCTAGCAATTTTTCATCGCCATGGCTCCCAAGAAGAAGACGATCACGACGATCGGTTCATCCGGAGTCAGACGTCCTGTACCAGTGCGGGCGAGCAGTGGGGCGGTCGCGGACGGAAGCTGAGGGGCAGCCCGCGAACACCCACATCGCTCTGGCAGCCAGAGCCTGGCGAGCGGTGTCGTCCGTGCGCGAGACGACGGGCCACAACCGCCAAATCGAAAGACGGAGCCGGGCCCCCCACGGGCGGCGCGAGGCCCTCCAAGGGCGGTGCCGTGCCACCTACGGGCGGCGTGGCGACCTCCAAGATGCCTACGCCGGCGCCCACGACGCGGTCTTCCCAGATTGTGCGCGACGAGCAGTGTCGCCACGCTGGTGACCCCGGACGCCGCCGTCGGAAGAGTCATGTGCATCATTCGCGGGACGAAGGAGGCCAGCATGCACGCTGAAGTGCTGGCAAAGACGGCACGTAGCAGCAGGGATGTGATAGAGCTCCTTCTATCGTGGTTAGAAGTCAGAGCGCGTCACGGTCCACGCAGCTTTTGCCGCCGCCCACGCTGCCAGAAGCTTTGGCGCGCGCGCAGTTGCTCCTCGACTTCCCTCCTGCTACGGAAAAGCTTGACGAGTGGATAGCCACCATCCGGAGCCTCGTCGGCGTCGCCAACAAAGATGAGCCACGGCCAGCGGGGCCCTCAGGCTGGCGCTACGTCGAACCACCCCAAGCCAGTGGTGGAAGGACCGAGGGTGCTGCGGCCACGGTGCACTCAGCTTCTCCATGCCAGCCACAGTGCTATGTCTTGAGCTTGCGTTAGTTTTCCCCGAAGAGGAGAGGATGATGCAGCACAGTAGCGTAAGTATTTCCCTCAGTTTTTGAGAACCAAGGTATCAATCCAGTAGGAGGCCATGCACAAGTCCCTCATACCTGCACAAAACTATAGCTACTCGCAACCAACGCGATTAGGGGTTGTCAATCCCTTCACGGTCACTTACGAGAGTGAGATCTAATAGAGATAATATTTTTTGGTATTTTTGGTATAAAGATGCAAAGTGAAAAGTAAAAAAGCAAAGTAAAAACAGAGCAAGTATAAAAGTGATGGAGATTGATATGATGAGAATAGACCCGGGGGCCATAGGTTTCACTAGTGGCTTCTCTCAAGAGCATAAGTATTCTATGGTGGGTGAACAAATTACTATTGAGCAATTGACAGAATTCAGCATAGTTATGAGTATATCTAGGTATGATCATGTATATAGGCATCACGTCCGAGACAAGTAGATCGAAATGATTCTGCATCTACTACTATTAATCCACTCATCGACCGCTATCCAGCATGCATCTAGAGTATTAAGTTAAAAACAGAGTAACACCTTAAGCAAGATGACATGATGTAGAGGAATAAATTCATGCAATATGATAAATACCCCATCTTGTTATCCTCGATGGCAACAATGCAATACGTGCCTTGCAACCCTTTCTCACATCGGGTAAGGACACCGCAAGATTGAACCCAAAGCCATGCACTTCTCCCATTGCAAGAACTACCAATCTAGTTGGCCAAACCAAACGGATAATTCGAAGAGACTTTCAATGATAACTCAATCATACATACAAGAATTCAGAGAAGATTCAAATATTATTCATAGATAAGCTGGATCATAAACCCGCAATTCATCGGTCTCAGCAAACACACCGCAAAAAGATGATTACATCGAATAGATCTCCACGAGAGAGGGGGAGAACATTGTATTGAGATCCAAAAGAGAGAAGAAGCCATCTAACTACTAGCTATGGACCCGAAGGTCTGAAGTAAACTACTCACACTTCATCGGAGAGGCTATGGTGTTGATGTAGAAGCCCTCCGTGGTGGATGCCCCCTCCGGCGGAGCTCCAGAACAGGCCCCAAGATGGTATCTCGTGGATACATGAAGTTGCGGCGGTGGAATTAGGTTTTTGGCTCCTATTGTGATCGTTTAGGGGTACGTAGGTATATATAGGAGGAAGGAGTACGTCAGTGGAGCATCTGGGGGCCCACGAGGTAGGGGGGCACGCCCTAGGGGGGGGGGGGGCGCCCACCCTTGTGACCGCCTCCGACGTTCCTTGGCGTAGGGTCCAAGTCTCCTGGATCACGTTCGGTGAGAAAATCACGTTTCCGAAGGTTTCATTCCGTTTGGACTCCGTTTGATATTCTGTTTCTTCGAAACACTGAAAAAGGCAAAAAACATCAATTCTGGGCTGGGCTTCCAGTTAATAGGTTAGTCCCAAAAGTAATATAAAAGTGGAAAGTAAAGCCCATTATAGTCCAAAACAATAGATAAAGTAGCATGGAGCAATAAAAAATTATAGATACGTTGGAGACGTATCACACAGCGCGTGTCGATCCGTCGTGATGACGCTTGTGATAATATTTCCATAGCGTCGTCCGACCCACGGACCCACCGCGATCAGTGCCAAGTTCTTCGGGAGCGAGCCCACAAAGACGCTCGAACCACCATCGAGCGCCGGCTCGATGCACGCCACCAGTCAGATAGGCGGGCGGGGCCCACTATGGACCACCCAGCACCGGGAGGCTCCGACGGCCTACCTTACGAGGTGGGTTGCCCTGCCTTTACCCATGAGCTGCGGCAATTCCAGTGGCCGTCCCATGATGATGTGAACTATGGGTGTTAATCACATGGTGATGTGAACTATTGGTGTTAAATCATATGGTGATATGAACAAGATTATTGACTCTAGTGCAAGTGGGAGACTGAAGGAAATATGCCCTAGAGGCAATAATAAAGTTATTATTTATTTCCTTATTTCATGATAAATGTTTATTATTCATGCTAGAATTGTATTAACCGGAAACATGATACATGTGTGAATACATAGACAAACAGAGTGTCACTAGTATGCCTCTACTTGACTAGCTCCACTAGTAGAAAAAGGGTCAAATGTGAAGCACAATAGTGTACACTAGTGCCGGTTCGTGGCGGCGATCAATAGCACCGGTTCGTGGCGAACCTTTAGTACCGGTTCATGCCACAAACCGGTACTAAAGAGGCTGTGTCAGCCTGCGGTCAGGCTATGGCCCCACCATCACCATTTAGTGCCGGTTCGGACCACGAACCGGTACGAATGAGGTTATGGCAAGCTGTTTTAGTCCCACCTCGCCTCCCCTAACAAGCCTTTTACCACCTTAAATATGTTATTTCTGAAACTATCACAAGCACTTGGTCTTCATTGAACTCTATGTGTAGAATTTAGGCCGCAATATGAGTCTTCATCGGTTTATAAATCGTTGATGACTCATATTGATAATTCAGATTGTACACACAAAGATCATTGATGATCAAAGTATTTTGATGTTATAAGATCATATTGACAATTTAGACGTAAAGAAATATAAGATCATGATCTAAATGCTCTTATATTTTTTATGCTCGATATGCACCTTCAAAGCGACGCCATCAACTTTCAAACTGCTTATGCCTTCATTTGCTATTTTTCATGCATTTAATGATTTGTTTTGAGAACTAAATGACCTGGAAATTGAAAAGCACTACAAATGAACTCTGAAAAAGTTGAAACTTGGCATGGTATCATCATTTCACCCACATATCATGTTCAAAAAAGTAGAGAGGGTTACGGCAAAACTGGATGCACTTCGCTTTACAAACTGGACAATCTCTTTCAAGTATTCGGGTTTATGACAAAATTAAACTCATCTGTTACAAAAGCATTTCATTTTTTAAACTTATTACAACTCCAGACTTTTTGTGCATTCAAGATGCACCATTCAACTGCTAGGCGGAGGAGCTCTTAAGTACCGGTTCCAACTGCTAGGCGGGAGGAGCTGTTTAGTACCGGTTCGTGGCGAGCCTTTAGCACCGGTTCGTGCCACGAACTGGTACTAATGAGGTTGTGTCGAGTAAGGCTGGGGCCCCACGGCACCTTTTTAGTACCGGGTTCATGGATGAACCAGTACTACAGTTTCTTAGTAAGCTGTTTTTTAGTCGCACCTCGCGAAGGGAGAGGGACTAGGAGCGGTTTATAAGCCCTGAGTGCAGAGACGATGAAGAAGAGGCTCAATGCTCACGTTGCTTAGCTTCAAGCCTTCAGGAATATGGTAGACTGCATGGAGCTATGCGCAGTGTAGTTTACACTATTCCGAAAGGCTTGAAGCAAATTAACGAGCATTGCACCTCTTTTTTATTTTTAATAACTTATTACAACTCCGGACTTCTTCTGTTATGGCAAAAACTAATTGCACGTCGGCATTTTTTTAAAACTTTGGTTATAACTCCAGACTTTGACCATCAAGTTTTGCAGAAAAGAAAAAATAGCAGAAAAGAAAAATAGCAAAAAAAAACTATAGCTGAAAAGAAAAAAACTATATAAAATGACCGTGAAATTGAAAATCACTACAAAATGTTGAATTTTGGCAAACTAGATGAAAAACTACTCACAAATAAATAGAAGAAAATAAATATAACAGAAAAGAAAAAACTATACAAAAACTACGAGAAATAAATAGAAGAAAATAAAGCAGAAAAGAAAAAAACTATCAAAAATTGGGGCGCTGCCTGTGGGCCTGCTAGGACACGGGCGTGCAATTACAGGCCTTAAAGGCCCAGCAGACTCACAGGGCAGCGCGCAGAATTTAGGCCCACAAGCCTGCTATATAGAGGAGTTCAACGAGGTAGCCGCGGCTGGGTTGATAAACCAGTGCGGCCGCCCGGCGAGGTGGGACTAAACTTTGGGGTGGCAGCTGAGGTTTTAGTACCGGGTTGGTGGCTCCAACCGGTACTAAAGATCACTTTTAGTACCGGTTGGAGCCACCAACCGGTACTAAAGGCCTGCTCTTCCCGCCTCTTGGCTCGCCAAAGTTGGTTTTTAGTACCGTTGGTGGCTCCAACCGTACTAAA
The DNA here is from genome assembly GCA_021605145.1 of Aegilops bicornis. Classification (NCBI taxonomy): domain Eukaryota; kingdom Viridiplantae; phylum Streptophyta; class Magnoliopsida; order Poales; family Poaceae; genus Aegilops; species Aegilops bicornis. The sequence continues at coordinate 832,827,870 of CM038671.1, read as the reverse complement.
GGCCCATCCTATATATATAGCACTTACAAAATTCAGTTACATCTCCCCACGTCTCCAACCTCTCGCGACATCGCGCGCGCCGTCGATCCCGTTGCCGCCGCCCGTCATTATCCGCCGTCGTCCGCTGTCCCCGCCGCCGCCGTCGTCGTTGCTCAAGGCCGCCGCTTTAAACGCCGCCGCCGTCCGTCGTTGTCGCCATGTCGTCGTCTCGCGCCCCCAGACGCTGGCGCCCTGCCCCAGACGCCGCCGCCAAGATCAGACGCTGGCGCCCCAGACAAGATGGGGCGGCGGCGACGTATGTATACACACATACACATATACACACACATATATACACACATACACACACACACATTTTTTTACTTATTTTCTGTTTTCTGTTTTCTGTTTTTTAGAAAATTTAATTAGATATTAATTAGCTAGGTATGTGAGATTTGAACTAGTTGAATAATTAATATAACTAGTTTATTTTTAGTAAGAAAATTGTCGAACTAGTTTATTTAGGTATATGAGATTTGAACTAGTTGAATAATTAATATAACTAGTTTATTTTTAGTAAGAAAATTGTCGAACTATTTTATTTAGGTATTTGAGATTTGAACTAGTTGAATAATTAATATAACTAGTTTATTTTTAGTAAGAAAATTGTCGAACTAGTTTATTTAGGTATATGAGATTTGAACTAGTTGAATAATTAATATAACTAGTTTATTTTAGTAATAAAATTGTCGAACTAGTTTATTTAGGTATTTGAGATTTGAACTAGTTGAATAATTAATAGTAATGTCAATTGTTAGAGATGAATATAGTTAGATATATATTTGAATTGGCTAGATATTAATTAATGTTAGATAGTAATAAGTGTTTAATGTTTCACCTATATGAACATATAGGAAATGTCATCCCATTTACGAAAAAGATTTCATTATGTGCGAACACTGTGAAGACCAGCGCGGCCAGTGTGACAGAAATTTCCTTGTTGATGGTAGGCGCTTCAGCATCAAGCTGAATGAGACATTCGAAGTGGATATAGAAAGTCACAATGACAATTATTATTTGAATGCAAAACATATGCTTCATTTGCTTCAACTTATAATTTTAAAGCATGACTTATGCTTCATTTGCTTCAACTTATAATTTTAAATTTTCACTATTCTACTAGCGCATCCCCTGCCATGCAAGAATTTTTGTCTTGGATAAGATAGGTTTTAGTGCTATAAATGAGATGGAGGTAAAGAGAGTTTACTTGAAGACGGAGCATGGGTATACTTTCAACGTCAAATTATATAATGGAGACACATACACCCATTTTGAATGCAAAACTTGGCAAGCACTATGCAAGGCTTATGCATTTGAGCCTGATATGGTTATCACCTTTGATATTCGTCCAGGAAGATGATATCGAAGGTAATATAGACATCTGGGTCGATGTGCAAACGCCTCCAGTTCTACCATTATGTGAGTTTTTCTCAACCATGCATGCATATGTTTATCTCTTTGATACAGTTTATTCAAAAATAGTTGACAACTAATTTGTATTGTCAGCTTATTTCAGTTCAAGCAAACATGTCCGGCGATTGGTAGACAGGACAAACTACTGCCACCGGGCTCAACTAAAATACGAGGAGATAAGTCATTATGTTTCATGGCTTGAGGATCTTAATACTGTCAAGACAAATTTTTTTCCTGAACTTAGAAATGTTAGTACTCAAAACGTGCGACCAATGGTGATCGTATTGAACTACGGTCACATCTATAATCCAAAGATGGTAAGCTTTTAACTATTTGTCCTTAATTATTGCATCTTTGCATACATTATTTTTGAAGCTAAACTTTCATTGCTTAGTATATTAATTACTATACGATGTTCTTTCATCAACAGGGACTTCCGATGACAGTTGTGCCTCAAAGGATCGAGACAAAAGGTCGCATGTCAATGGTTAGCTTACGACCAAGATTTCCTACATTACACATGAGTGCATTCAGGATTTCTAAAAGCGAAGAATGCTTAATAGTGAAAGATTGGAGCAAAATTGTAAACGATCGCAGAGAAGTACTAGGGGGCAGCTGCAAGGAGAAGCGCAACCCAAGATTAGGAGACAGATTCATCTGCATGCTCCAGTATGATGAAGATGGAGAGCTATACATGTTCTATGCTATTCTACCTGAGAGGGAGCAGCAGGAGTAGCTAGTTCATGCTCTTAGTTAATTAGTACTTGTCCTCTCTCATGCATGTCCGTATTGTCCTGAACTTCGATGTTGGTGATGATTATGTTGAACTCGATGATATCTTTGCTTGTGTTACAAAGTGAACTCGATGATTATGTTGGTGATTAGATAGCTAGCGGTAATGACTATGATGATTAAATAGTAGTGGTAACTATAATGACGACTATGATGATTTTTAGCTATTTATTTATTAATATGCGATGATGATGATGATGATGATGATGATGATGATGATGATGACCACTACAACTCACTATAACGTAAAACAATCCTAAATTAAATTGATAACACAAATTTAATTGAAAAATAAAAATAAAACAAAAACTCATTAAACATTTAGTACCGGTTGGTGTTACCACCCGGTACTAAAGGGCTCCCTGCCCCCGGAGCTGCCTCGTGCCACGTGGTTGGCCTTTAGCACCGGTTCATGCTGAACCGGTACTAAAGGGGGGGGGGGCGCTCTAGTGACCACACTTTAGTGCCGGTTGTGGAACCGGCACTAAATGGCCTTACGAACCGGTGCTATTGCCCGGTTCTGCACTAGTGCTCGTTGATCAAAGACGGTTATGTTTGCTAGCCATAGACATGAGTTGTTATTTGATTAACGGGATCACATCATTAGGAGAATGATGTGATTGACTTGACCCATTCCGTTAGCTTAGCACTCGATCATTTTGTATGTTGCTATTGCTTTCTTCATGACTTATACATGTTCCTATGACTATGAGATTATGCAACTCCCGTTTACTGGAGGAACACTTTGTGTGCTACCAAACGTCACAATGTAACTGGGTGATTATAAAGGTGCTCTACAGGTGTATCCGAAGGTACTTGTTGGGTTGGCGTATTTCGAGATTAGGATTTGTCACTCCGATCGTTGGAGAGGTATCTCTGGGCCCACTCTGTAATGCACATCACTTAAGCCTTGCAAGCATTGCAACTAATGAGTTAGTTGCGGGATGATGTATTACGGAACGAGTAAAGAGACTTGCCGGTAACGAGATTGAACTAGGTATTGACAAACCGACAATCGAATCTCGGGCAAGTAACATACCAATGACAAAGGGAACAACATATGTTGTTATGCGGTCTGACCGATAAAGATCTTCGTAGAATATGTGGGAGCCAATATGAGCATCCAGGTTCCGCTATTGGTTATTGAGCGGAGACGTGTCTAGGTCATGTCTACATAGTTCTCGAACCCGTAGGGTCCGCACGCTTAAAGTTTCGTTAACGGCTATATTATGAGTTTATGTGTTTTGATGAACCGAAGGTAGATCGGAGTCCCAGATGAGATCGGAAACATGACGAGGAGTCTCGAAATTGTCGAGACGTAAAGATCGATATATTGGACGACTATATTCGGACATAGAAAAGGTTCCAAGTGATTCGGGTATTTTTCGGAGTACCGGAGAGTTACGGGAATTCGCCGGGGAGTATATGGGACTTATTGGGCTTTAGGGGAAAGAGAGAGGAGAGGCTGCCCCCCCCCCCCCCAAGGCCTAGTCCAAATTGGACTAGGGGGAGGGGCTGCGCCCCCTCCTTCCTTCTCTTCTCTCTCCCCTTTCCTTGACTCCTACTCCTACTACTTGGAAGGGGGGAATCCTACTCCCGGTGGGAATAGGACTCCTCCTAGGGCGCGCCATAGAGAGGGCCGGCCCTCCCCCTCCTCCACTCCTTTATATACGGGGGCAGGGGGGCACCCCAAAAAGAGACAACTATTGATTTGATCTTTTAGCCGTGTGCGGTGCCCCCCCCCCTCCACCATAGTCCACCGCGAGGATACTGGGGCGGGGCGTAGGCGAAGCCCGGCGTCGGTAGAACATCATCATCATCACCACGCCGTCGTGCTGACGAAACTCTCCCTCAACACTCGGATCGATCGGAGTTCGAGGGACGTCATCGGGCTGAACGTGTGCTGAACTCAGAGGTGCCGTGCGTTCGGTACTTGATCGGTCGGATGGTGAAGACGTACGACTACATCAACCGCATTGTGCTAACGCTTCCGCTTTCGGTCTACAAGGGTATGTGGACAACACTCTCCCCTCTCGTTGCTATGCATCACCATGATCTTGCGTGTGCGTAGGATTTTTTTTTGAAATTGCTACGTTCCCCAACAATGTCATGGTTGATGCACTTGCCGGTGGATTCCATTCCTTCTTGGTGGGATCTGTGTCATGAATTCGTTGGTGCCTTCACTGGAGGCCGGCCAGGCAAGAGATTTGCATATCATTCCCCAGAAGGAAGGTGAAAACCTGCGCAAGTACATACAGAGGTTCAGCCGAGTGCAATACAACATCCCAGATGTTCATCCCACCGCCGTGATCAGCGCATTCCATCAGAATGTGCGCAACCACAAGATGCGTGAAGAGCTGGTGATGAACAAGGTCAAAGATGTGGCCGAACTTTATGTTCTGGCCGATAGATGCGCTCGGGCTGAAGAGGGAAGGAAGTACCCCGACGAGGACGCCGGCGCGGAAACCGACTCTACAGACGAAGACACCGCCGCCCCGATGAAGAAGGGTCGGCGTCGCAACAGGAAGCGCAAGGGCAAGGCCGTGCTTGCCGTCGAGGGATCCGACGACACCGGCGCTGCCAAGAAGGCCAAGGCAGACGACCCCGGCAAGGAGATTGCCGGGTGCGCCGCTTGCCGGGCCTTGGCGGCTGCCGACAAGCCAGGAGGCTCCGACAAGCAGTATTGCAAGATCCACCACACCAAGGGCCACGACCTCCAGAACTGCCGACAAGTTGCGCTTGTTGCTGAGAAGCAAAAAGCCGAGTATGAGAGGCGGGACAAGGAGAAGGGTCAGGATGGTGCCGAAGGATCCGGCAAGAAGCGTGGCGACCAAGGAGGTCGCCGCGGCAAGGATAACCAGCAAGACAGGCCCGCTCGGGGCCGCGACAAGAAGCGGGAAGACGATGATCATGACGAGGACGACAACTCCGGTGAGCATGAGTTCCAGAAAGCTACTGAGGCCATGTGCGTCGACGGTGGCGCTTCGCTGCATACCTCTCACCGCTAGCTCAAGCAGTGGGCGTGTGAGATCACAGCAGTAGAGCCATCATTCGACGCTCAGAAGCCACTGAAGTGGTCCAGCACGCCTATCATCTTTAACACCGAGGACCACCCTGATCGCACAACTGCGGTAGGGTGTTTGCCTTTGTTAGTTTCACCAACGATATGCAACCTCAAGGTGACAAAGATGATAGTTGACGGTGGGGCCGGTCTGAACTTGATCTCGCCGTTGTGATTAAGAGGCTGCAGATTCCTAATGGAGACCTCGAGGAGACAGGCACGTTTCAAGGATTCAACCCGGGAAGGAGTCAGCCAAAGGGTAAGGTCACGCTCCCCATGAAGTTTGGAGGCGAGTTGAACTACAGGACGGAGAGGATTGTCTTTGATGTAGCCGAGATCCCCTTGCCCTACAACGGGATCCTCGGCTGCCCGGCACTAGCCAAGTTCATGGCTGCGTCGCATTATGCCTACAACATGATAAAGATGCCTGGGCCGATGACCAGCATCACCATCCCCTCCGACAAGAAAGATGCGCTGATCTGCGCCGACCAACTCTACCGGGAAGCAGTTGCAGCCACTGCCGCCAAGGCACTTGCTCCTGCCGCTGAAGCCCGGGGAGGGAAGAAGACCGGCAAGACCTCTCGCACCCACTCCGGCAAGCGCACCTCTTCGGAGTGTTGTGCTCCCATCGAGGACGTGCCAGAGAGCTCCACTGGCAAGAGCAAGAAAATCAGAGCTGCACCACCAGAGACCAAGAAGGCCGGCAAGACCTCTTGCACCCACTCCGGCAAGCGCACCTCTTCGGAGTGCTGTGCTTCCATCAAGGACGTGCCAGAGAGCTCCACCTGCAAGAGCAAGAAATCCAGAGCTGCACCACCAGAGACCAAGAAGGTGTCTGTCAAGGAGGATGGCACGGGAGGGGCTTTCACCATAAGCTCCACCCTCGACAACAAATAGGAAGGCGCGGTCGTCAACTTCCTATGGGCGAATGTCGACGTGTTTGCATGGCAAGCGTTCGACATCCCTGGCGTTCCTAGGGAGGTGATTGAGCACCATCTTCCTGTCTACCCTCATGCGCGTCCCGTCAAGCAGAAGGTCGGGAAGAAAGCTTTGGAACGGTAGGAGTTCACCACAGAAGAGATCAGGAAGTTGGAAGCGGCAGGTTTGGTGAGAGGAGTGCTCCATCCGATGTGGTTGGCTAATCCGGTGGTGGTGCGCAAGGCGAATGGGAAGTGGAGGCTGTGTATTGATTACACAGATATCAATAAGGCTTGTCCTAAGGACCCTTTCCCATTACCGCGCATCGACCAGATTGTTGACTCCACGGCCAGGTGTGATCTGCTATCATTCCTTGACGCCCTACTCAGGGTACCACCAAATCTTCATGACAAGAGAAGACGAAGAGAAGACAACATTCATCACCCCATGTGGTACGTATTGCTTTTTACGGATGCCTTTCGGGTTGAAGAGTGCTGGCTCAACGTTTGCAAGGGCAGTCCAAATTGGTTTTGAGCCCCAGCTACATAGAAATATGGAAGCTTATATGGATGACATAGTGGTCAAAACCAAGGACAGGGCAACACTTGTACAAGATTTGGAAGAGACGTTTGCAAACCTGCGCAAGATCAACCTCAAGTTGAACCCTGAGAAGTGTGTCTTCGGCGTTCCGTCTGGCAAACTTCTCAGGTTCTTTGTGTCATAGCGTGGGATCGAGGCGAACCCAGACAAGATCAAGGCTATTGAGCAGATTGAGGCGCCCAAGCGGATCAAGGATGTGCGTCGGCTCACTGGCTGCGTTGCCGCCATGAGCAGATTCATCTCCAAGTCTGCTGAGCGTGCCCTTCCCTTTTTCAAAATCTTGAAAAAGGCGGGCCCAATGGAATGGACCCTAGAGGCCAAAGCAGCGCTGCAGGATTTGAAGAAATACCTCTCCTCTACACTGATACTAGTTGCGCCTAAACCACAAGAGCCATTGCTGCTGTATCTAGCGGCAACGAATCAAGTGGTCAACGCCGCGCTAGTGGAACAGAGGGAGGTCGATGAAGAGGCAGTGGCAACGGCAGGATTGGCCGATGGCAAGCCAGAGATTCCCCCGGCAGAGTCTGATGCTGGAGGGACAGGGCCTGCGCAAGCAAGTGAAATGGTGCAGAAGAAGAAGATGATGCAGCACCCGGTTTACTTTGTCAGCTCCCTCTTGCAGGGGGGTAGGTCAAGGTACTCCGGTGTGCAGAAATTGCTTTTCGGCCTCCTTATGGCCTCGAGGAAGCTGCGTCATTACTTCCAAGCACATGAAATCACCGTCGCCACCCGCCTCCCGTTGAAACGGATACTGCATAACCCAGACGCAACCGAGAGGATTGTGGAGTGGGCCTTGGAACTGTCGAGCTTTGGTTTGAAGTTTGAAAGTACTATGACGATCCTGAGCAGAGTCTTGGCGGAGTTCATTGCGGAATGGACCTCAACACCCGACGAAGAAATCGAGGAGACCACTCTCCCCAACAAGGAAGCAAGTCGCAACTAGATTATGTACTTTGACAGGGCTTTCACGTTGCAAGGCGCCGGTGCTGGTGTGCTGCTCATCGCGCCCACCAGAGAGCACCTCAAGTATGTAATCCAGATGCACTTTCCCAGTGAGATGTCCACAAACAACACCGCTGAATACGAGGGGTTGCTTGTCGGTCTCAGGATCGCGGAAGACCTCGGGATCAAGAAGCTCATAGTCAGGGGCAATTCACAACTTGTCAAGCCCGTTGATGGAGGTCTACATAGATGAGGTTAGGAAGCTGGAGGAGCGCTTTGACGGCATACAAGCGGAGCATGTTCCCTGACTGGAGAACGACGTCGCCGACTACCTGTCGAAGCGCACTGCCTTCAAACTACCTGTGGAACCAGATACTTTTGTGCTTTGGTTAACTCAACCATCTGTTGGACCATCGACAGGGCAGAATAAGCAAAGGAAATCAGGCCCCGACAAGTACTTTCCCACCGAGCCCCCGGTAGCCGCCGGCAAGGATTTGCCATGGACACTAAGCCAGCCGAAGGGCAACCGACTCCGGCAGGGCGTCAAGCCCTGGCCGTAGAGACGGCTGCTCCCATGACGGAGGAAATGCCTTTTATCCTTGTCGTCGAGCCCCAGGCTCCGGCATGGGCACATCATACCATCCGATTCCTCAAAACAGGGGAACTCCCTAAGGAGGAGGAAGAAGCGGAGAAAGTAGCCCGTCGGTCTGCCATGTATCAGTTCGTCGACGACGTCCTGTACAGAAAAAGATCGAACGGTGTGAAATTGAAGTGCATTACCCGGGAGGAAGGACTGGAGCTATTGGCAGAGATACACGGAGGCATATGTGGTTCCCACATAGGGTCGAGAGCCCTTGCCAGCAAGGCATTCCGGCAAGGTTTCTTCTGGCCCACTGCCCTCCCGGATGCAACGACACTAGTAACCAAGTGTGAAGCGTGTCAGTTCCATTCGAAGTAGCTTCATCAACCATCTCAAGCCCTTCAAACAATTCCTCTCTCCTGGTCATTTTCGGTCTGGGGGCTCGACATACTGGGCCCTTTCCCCCGCGCTGTCGGGGGCTTTGAGTACTTCTACATTGCAATCGACAAGTTCACAAAGTGGCCGGAGGTGGATGCAGTGAGGAAGGTGACAGCGCTGTCAGCTGTCAAGTTCTTCAAGGGGTCAGTCTGCCGTTTTGGCGTGCCAAACAGAGTCATCGCCGACAACGACACGCCGTTCACAAGCCACACCTTCATGAGATACATCCAAGACCTCGGCAGCAGGGTCTGTTTCGCTTCCGTGGCACACTCACGCAGCAACGGTGGAGCAGATTTCTGCGCAAATCATACGGTGGAGCAGACGAAATCGGATGTTTTCCCTCACAGCGAAGTACGGTAGGGGACTTGAAGCCCTCCCTTTGGCCTGTCCCGCCACCGAGGAGGGTGGCCATGCTAATAGGTTTAATCCTGCTTACGGAGCAGGTTATCGTCAAATTCATCGTCGAATGAGACGCCACCGTCGCTAAGATTTGGTTTAACAAGCATGTCGTTGATCGAGGCCTTATTAGGCAGTGAAGACCTACACCCACTAATCATTGAGCGTATTTCGATCGACTTTAAGCTTCTCCCATCCTCTTTTAATGCTTCCGGTAGAAGCGCTAAGCCGTCATCGGAAATTTTCTTGATCAAGGACTATGGTATTACGCATCTTCGCGGCCCGAACCTGGGTAAACGATCTTTGTGCTTCCTGCCAGACCCGATCTTTGCACAACTTGGCGCCCACCAACCGTAGAAGGGATCCCAGTGATTCCATAGGTGTCGATTTCCCCCGACAGATTGATACCTTGGTTCTTAAAAACTGAGGGAAATACTTACGCTACTTTGCTGCATCACCCTTTCCTCTTGAAGGGAAAACCAACGCATGCTCAAGAGGTAGCAGTCCCTTCCTTATTAAGTTTTATATTAGCAAAAAAAGATTCAATAGGAGTCACACCAATCACTTTAAGATCTTCATCATGATTCAAAGATTCCGGTTTAGCAGCCATCCTATTCAGTAGCGTAGTTTTCTTATCGGAAATTTGGCCCACTAAACTTTCAATATGAATAAGTTGAAATTTAATACCAATAACTTATTTATTAACATCGTCAAGATGTTTGTAAATATGCTCTATCATAGTACATTGTTCTTTAAGTTCATTCCTAAAGGAACTATTTTGCTCAAATTGCAACGACATGAAGCTTTTTAGCATTATTTTCAATCTCTTCCAACTTTTTATGTGAAGGATCAAATTTTTTAAATTGAGACATCATGACAAAGCAAAATATCTAGCACACAAGCAAAGAAGAAGCAAACGAATAGATGAACAGAAAGAAGGCAATTAAAAGGCAAATATTTTTTCATTTTGCTGAAAACGTTTTAGAAGCGGGGGAGATGAAAACGAGAGGCAAATGGCAAATAATGTAAATGCAATATCTGAGAGTTTGTGATAGGTACTTGTTAGGCTTGATGTAGATCCTCCCCGGCAATGCCGCCAGAAATTCTTTCCGCTACTTCTTGATCTTGCGTTGGTTTTTCCCTTGAAGAGGAAAGGGTGATGCAGCAAAGTAGAAATAAGTATTTTCCTCAGTTAAGAACCAAGGTATCAACTTAGTAGGAGGAACACACAAGTCTCCAATAATTGCACCTACACCAGCTAACAAATACTTGCACCCAACGCGATAAAGGGTCGTCAATCCCTTCACGGTTACTTGCAAGGATGAGATCTGATAGTGATGGATATAAAAGATAATTAAAAGTGCAAAATAAAATAAAGGTAAATAAATTGCAGCAAGGTATTTTTTCTGTTCTTTATTTGGTAGATCTGAAAATAGTGATAAAAGATAGACCCCGGGACCATAGTTTTCACTAGAGGCTTCTCTCTTGAAAGAAAGCATACGGTGGGTAAAGAAATTACTGTTGAGCACTTGATAGAAAAGCGCATAGTTATGAAGATATCCAAGGCAATGATCATGTATATAGGCATCACGTCCGAGACAAGTAGACCGACTCCTTCCTACATCTACTACTATTACTCCACACATCGATCGCTATATAGTATGCATCTAGTGTATTAAGTTAACAAGAACGGAGTAACGCCTTAAGCAAGATGACAATGATGTAGAGGGATAGATCCAATCAATATGAATAAACGCCATCTTTTTATCTTTAATGACAACAATCAAAATATGTGGCATGTCCTCTTCCGTCACTGGGATTGAGCAATGCAAGATTGAACCCATTACAACGCACCTCTCCCATTGCAAGAAAAATCAATCTAGTTGTCCAAACCAAATCAATAGATCATATAGAAATACAGAGTTATATAAATCATCCATCAAAGAGTTCAGAGAAGACTCAAATAATATTCATAGATAATCTGATCATAAACCACAATTTATCGGATCTCAACAAACACACTGCAAAATAAGATTACATCGAATAGATCTCCAAGAACATCGAGTAGAACATTGTATTGAAGATCAAAGAGAGAAGAAGAAATCTAGCTACTAGCTATGGACCCATAGGTCTGTGGTAAACTACTCACACATCACCGGAAGGGTAACAAGGTTGATGTAGAAGCCCTCCGTGATCGAATCCCCCTCTGGCAGAGTACCTGAAAAGGTCCCTAGATGGTATCTCACGAAGACATAAACTTGCGGCTGCGAAAAAGTATTTTTAATGTGTCTGTCGGTGTCAAAACCGGCGGATGTCGGGTAGGGGGTCCCGAACTGTGCGTCTAGGCGGATGGTAACAGGAGACAAGGGACACGATGTTTACCCAGGTTCGGGCCCTCTTGATGGAGGTAAAACCCTACGTCCTGCTTGATTGATATTGATATTGTGGATGTTTACAAGAGTGGATCTACCACGAGATCAAGGAGGCTAAACCCTAGAAGCTAGCCTATGGTATGATTGTAAGGGTTGTTATGATTGTAGTCCTACGGACTAAAGCCATCCGGTTTATATAGAAACCGGAGAGGGCTAGGGTTACATAGAGTCGGTTACAATGGTAGGAGATCTACATATCCAGATCGCCAAGCTTGCCTTCCACGCCAAGGAAAGTCCCATCCGGACACGGGTGAAGTCTTCAATCTTGTATCTTCATAGTCTTGGAGTCCGGTCGATGATGATAGTCCGCAAATGATAGTTCAGTGATGATAGTAGTCCGCTATCCGGACACACCCTAATCCAGGACTCCTCAAGAGCCCACGAACCAGGCTTCAATGACGATAAGTCCGCGTGTATATTGCTTGGCATTGCAAGGCGGGTTCCTCCTCCAAATGATAGAAGATTGTGAACACCAGGATAGTGTCCGCTCGCAAAATAAATTCCACGTTCCAATCAGAGAGAGAATAATAATATATACACAGGTTCAATCTGGCGACGTTTTCCGTGGCATGACGTCACACCACTACCAAGCCATTACTCGAATTGTTTTTTACTTTACCACCTCAGCGCATTTAGCGAAGCGGTTTCCTTGGCATGTCTTGTCGAAGCAGATATCGTGTTTCCCCTTAATCCGGGATTCTCATCAATACGGGCGTGGGTAACCCAACCGCGCCCGTTCGCCACGCCCCCTCTATCGAAGACGAGTCCCAAACGGTCACGGAGACGGCTCTTGGTATTCCCCCTCTTTATAACGGGACCAAGGATCGTTTCTTTTTCTTCAATCTTCCATCGAATCCTCTCCACGCTCCAAGTTCCAGCACCTAGAGCTCCAGATTCGAGCGCTTTGGACCTTCAACGATGTCCGGTTCCGACCTCCAGGGCCGGTGGATGCCCTCCTTCGTCACGGAGGAGGACGTGCTAAAGCTGCGGGAGGCCAAGGCACTGCCTTTACGAGATTTACAGACAGGTTGCTCGCCAAGGGCAGGCCATCCCCACCCCGAGCCCGGCGAGTATGTCGTTTCGTATCCCACTTCCGCCGGTTTAGGCTTCCAGATGGATCATTTTGTGAGAGGGCTCATGTTTTACTATGGGTTGGAATTCCACGATTTGGCTCCGGAGTCCATCCTCCATATCTCCGCATTTATTGTCATCTGCGAAGCCTTCCTCCGCGTCACCCCTCACTTCGGCCTGTGGCTGAAGACCTTCAATGTGGCGCCGAAGATGATCGGGGGGCGTCAAGCGGAGTGTGGCGGGGCGGCCATAAGTAGGAGGGCCAATGCCCCATGGCCTGCTGGCTCCTTCCAAGAGGAGCTCGGCCTGTGGCAGCAAGAGTGGTTCTATATTACCGTTTCGAGGGGTCGCAGACAAAAGCCGCCGCCCCTATTCCGCCCGGTACCTCCACGACGGTTGATGTTGTGGGTCAACCAAGGGCTCAACTGGGGGCCGTCAAAGTACGTGCCCCTACTGCAGGGCCGGATTCGAGATCTCTTAACGAGGGAGATCGATATGGTGGTGGTGATGCAGGTTATGCTGATTAGGCGTCTCCTGCCCTGCAAACGCCGCCCTCTCCGGCTATGGGAGTTCAATCCGGAGGGCCCACGGATTCTTCAACACTTCATGGGTATGACACCCCTGGAGATGTATAACTTATTCTTCGGATCGCAAGAGGTGCGTCCGGAATTGACCGAGGATGCTGGACTAAGCTGCAATCGCCCGGATACTCAAGTAAGTAGTTCCAAGTCCGGACATACCGTTTGGTTGCCTTTCGATGATCCGCCTCATGACCGATCTCCTTCTACACAGGAGTGGATAGCGGAAGCAAAATTGATACGGTGTCCAGCCCCCCTCCCCGAGACCGTGCCGGATCCCGTGCTGGTCCGGATGCTTGAGGTTGCGCCTTCAGAGGAAGACGAAGGGGAAACCAAGGAAGCTACTGCCTCGCCTAAGGAGGCTCTTGAAAGAGGGAGGATCGAGAATCCCTCCCCCCAAGGGGAGAAGAGGACTGCCTCCAAGGACCCGGGGGCAAAAGCCCCTAAACGGGGGACGAAATCTTCGCCAGAGGGTCTCAAGTCCCGGGAGGCCCAGCCGCAGAATCTCCCTTAATGAGTCAGCCCTCCAACGAGCCGTAAGTAGAAAGAAAGGAGTTTTATAATAAGGGACATCCCTATTTGTGCTTCGAGGATAACTAAAGTTTTTACCTTGTAGTTCGGATCTCCGCCCTTCGCAGATGAGCTCGTCTTTGGGGACCTTCGTCCGGAGATGATAGAGAGCGAGACGCCCGTCCGGGCGCTGCCGGATAGGGCGGACGAGCCTGAAGTGTCGCCACAGGGAGCCCCGGTTTGGCAAAGCCGGATAGTTCGGCGCCAACTGGTGTACGGCTGAAGGATCTGCTTGAGAAGGCGTCTATCTCAGAAGATCAGCACGCATTGATGAGCATGGTGATTGAAAGGAGTTCGTCCGCCGAAGGCGGGTTGTATGATGCCGTCAGGAGTTTACTGGCGGGGTTTGAGGTACGTAAAAATGACACACCTTGTAACAGTTTTGCATATAGAATGCGCCCTATATAGATAGTAGCCCCTGAGACTCGGTAGGTTCTCGATATCGACAGCGTGCCGAGGATCAAAATCGCATGTTTAAATTCTCGTCGTGCCGATGCAGGTGACGGGTCGTCCGGGGGCCAGCCGGACTGATGGAGTTGCTGAACTAAAGCGGCAACTCGATGTTGCGGATGCGGACATCACGCTGATCAACAGGCGACTTGATGAGTCGCAAGGTAAGTTTTATCGCGGTCACTAGGTAAGGGAGCCGAAGCCAACTCCTTACAATATGTGCGTGAAATGCAAATAGTGCCGCTGCCGTGGAGAGTCTTCGGGACGAACTTGCTCAAGCCAAGGAGCAGGCCAGAAGGAGTAATGCGGCAGCCTCGAGGGCGGCCGAGGAGTTAGCGGCCGAAAGAACCGCACACTGCCGGAGCAGGGAAGAGATAGCCGAAATGGCCGTGAAGTTAAAAGAGGCTACCGACCGCAATGAGGCTCTTGGGAAGGAGCGCCTAGCGGGGCAAGAAGACCTACGGAAGGCCACCGCCGAAGCCAAGAATGCCCGCTCTGCAATGCAGGCTATGAAGGAAGAGCTGCGCCAGGCCGGGGAGATTGTAGCTGGCAAGCCTTTTACGCTGCGCCAAGGTTCACGGATCCAAAATATGCTCAGCTGGGCTAACTGTGGTGTCCGGAGGACCTTATATGGACTTAGCAGCGAAAAGCGGCGGATGCCGTTGTGCATTTTCGAAGCCAGAAGGATCACCAGACGGAAGAGCTGTTTTGGTCTCAATTCCATAGTCCGGAGCGTTCACTTCCGCTGACTGATCGCTTGGCTGAGTGGGCTGAGCTAAATAGGTTGTGCGTGCTTGCTATGGCGGATGTAGTGACCCATATCCGGCTGGATAGGCCCCAGCCGAAGAGTTACTTTGGCTTATTGCAGAAATTTCTGGGGGCGGTGCCGCATATCAAGGCGATGAAGCGGTCGGCCTGCATAGAGGGTGCGCGGATGGCGCTCGCCCGTGTGAAGACACATTGGACAGAGATGGATGCCACCGCTGTTGCGACCCCGGGTTCGGATAATAACCGACTACCCGCCGAGCACTATTTTGGCGAAGTGTTACGTGGTGCTCGTGTAATAGAGTCGCAGTGCTAAAAAAATGTTACGTTCGAATGAACGTTTATATGATGTAAAAACGATATTTATGATGTAAGCGCCTTTTATACTTGTGCGTTCAAGTAATAGAATATCTCCTTTGCGGCCGTTCATGTATACGTATGTATAACCTGAAAGATGGCAGTCGTCGGCTTCAGCCCCCACGGACAAGGTGCGGGGGTGTTCGCAAAAAATAGCGCGTATTCACACTTAATCCGACGTCTCGGTCCTGTAAAGGAGGTGGTAGCGTAGCAAACGGGGCAACCGGACTATAATGCTTTATCACTTTCACTTAGCCATGGAGTTCGAGGGTGGGGCTATGACATAGCCCCTGGGAGCACCGTGCTCTCCGAAGTCGGGGCGCGTATGTGCCTGGCCGGGAAACGGCCCTTCGTCAAAGCGGAGGAATCCTAAACATTCCCAAGGTCGATCGAGTGGTTGACCAGTCTCTCGCTGTATCATGACAGTCAGTTTTCGGCTTTCTCTACTGAGGTGCTCTCCCGGCCAAACTGGGGCACAATCGCAGTAGTTCTCCTGGAGCCGCGTTAGCCGATGATACGGAATGTAAGGCAGCAAAACACAGGAGCCGGGCAAACCCAACATTTGACCAAAGACATGATTCGGAGCTGATGCATATAAGGCCTAACTCGAGACGCCGAACACTCCCGAAGGTGTTCGGTCTTTATAATAGCGAGCAAAACAAAGCCCTAAGCCCCTTGTGTCCAGTACGGTAGGTTCTTCCGGGCGCTGCCGATGCCAAAACGCCAGTCTCCACTCTGGTTATAATGATAAACCAGGGATTATAGCAACAAGAGACAGTAAGAAAGGTTTACGAGGGTCTTAGTCTGAAAAGATTCCTTGCAACGGGTCCCTACTGCACGCCTGCGCTACCGTGTCTCCGCAGCCGTATCTCGACGGGTGTGCACGCTGTTCATCTGTAAAAAGAGAAGAACTTGGTTGGAAAAGAAATCGTGCGAGAAAGTGCATAAAAATTGAAATATAGATTAAGAAAGCTGAGCCTATGCTAGCTCATTATGGCTTATATGTGTAAACCCTTGTGAAGGGGTGTGCGGCTAGGTAGCCCCTAGCTCATTTATTTCGGACCCGTCCAGCCATGTCCGGGGTCTCAGGCGACCTTATGGTGAAATGATGCCACGTGGACCGGGCATTTTAAGCATAAGAGACGCGTAATGCGGTATTGCATTGAAGCGGACGAGAGCTTCCCGTCCCAGTGGTGCTTGATAGCTACTTTTAAATGGGGCGACATGAAAGGTTAGCTTTTCTCGTCGGGAGTTGTCAGGTGACCCGAACACAACTTCTAGTAATAATGAAACTGTGCACTAGGCGTAAGGGCCTGACGCCACTCCTTTGAAGGAAGTGCGGCTATGCCGAATTGTAATAGGGTCTATCCCCACTTGCGGATTGTGTCCGGATATAGCAGGTTTAAGTCACTGCCACCGTCCATCAAAACCTGCGTTAATTGCAGTCCGTCTATTATGGGATCCGATATCAGGGCAGTCTATCCTGCGTTCCGGATACTTCTGGACTAGTCCAGATGGTCGAAAGTGATTGGTTTTGACGTCCAATCTTGGTCCACTGGGGTGGATCGTCCGACACTTTTCTTGGCGAGTGCCGTGTTGGCTTTCCGTGTTATCACGTGAAGCAAGTTTACTGTTTTGACTTCTCGAGGGAAAGTCTTTTGACTTCCGGTGCTCTACTGGTGGGGTTCGTCATCTTCCTCGCTTGGCGTATCGAGCCTTTGTGTCCGGGCGTTAAGTCTGCCGGACTGTTTAAAACCCAACAATTTCGGTTGGTATGGTTTGCAGGCCTTCCGGGGGTACTGTGGATTTGACATATCCGATCTATAATTTTGTTTAAATTTGATAGCTCGTCTCTGTTGTCCTTAAGAGGCCGTGTTTTATTGTCTGGCCGCGAGCTTTTGAATCCGGCGTTGACTGCCGTGCCCTGTGGGCTTTTTTATTTATTCCGGCGCTGATCTTTCCTGCGCCGTGACTTTCCGTTTCCATCTCTGATCTCGGATGTACTCGGGTCGCTGGTGCTGCATCTTGCTAGCCAGCTGTCCTCTCCTGCGCAAAAGCGCGTCATGAGCCTTGTAAGCGCGGCCATTGTTCTTGGCTTCTCTTGGCCGAGGTGTTTGGCGAGCCATTCGTCTCGGACGTTGTGTTTAAAAGCTGCTAGGGCTTCTGCGTCCGGACAGTCGACTATTTGGTTCTTTTTGGTAAGGAACCTGTTCCAGAATTTGCGCGCTGACTCTCCGGGTTGTTGGGTTATATGACTCAGATCGTCTGTATCCGGAGGGCGGACATAAGTCCCTTGAAAGTTTGCTCTAAACGCGTCCTCAAGCTCTTCCCAACTTCCAACAGTGTTTTCTGGGAGGCTTTTGAGCCAATGCCGAGCGGGCCCTTTGAGCTTGAGGGGTAGGTATTTGATGGCGTGGAGATCATCTCCTCTAGCCATGTGTATGTGTAGTATGTAGTCTTCTATCCAGACTCCGGGGTCTGTTGTGCCGTCGTATGCCTCTATGTTTATGGGTTTAAACCCTGCTGGAAATTCATGAACTAGCACCTCATCGATAAAACATAGCGGGTGTGCGGCGCCCCTGTATTTGGGTGTGCCGCTGTCTTCGAACACTTGTCGTGGTGTGTTACTTCCTGGGGTCCTCTTTTTTGGCCCGTAGATGGACCTAGTTGGGTCGTCCGTTTTACCAGGATTATAATTCGGCTTGTGTGCAGCCCCGCTTGTCGCTTTGGGCCTGTCATCTGGCCGTCTATCCGGCCAGGCGGCCTCTTTATTTTTTGACTGTGAGGGCTCTATGGCTTCCTCGTCAAATTCTGGCAGCAACTTGCGCTCCGGGTAGCTCTTAGTTTGATGGCCATTGCCATATTTGTTCAAGGGTCTTGAATACTTTGCTCCACTTCATTCTGAGCGTGTCTTCTGCTGTTTTGAGCTTCCGTTTCGCCTTCTTCAAACTTCTTGCGGTGGCGACGAGTTTTTTGCGTATGTTCTTATGCTCTGGTGTTGTGTCCAGACTGTTGATTGCTCCGTGAAGGGGTTGATTATCCGGCTCGTCCTGTTCGTCGTCCGCTGGCTTGCCCTGCTCTATCGCTGGGTCGTTAGGAAGGCTGCTTTGATCGAGGCGGGACTTAGGGCGCGCTTCACGCCACCGTTTTGGTTCTTTATCGGCGAGATTATCCTCTGCCGCGTCCCGTTGTTCCTCGTTATCGCTTCCCTTCGGGGTGTCCACCATGTATATGTCGTATGACAAGGTGGTCTTCCAGTGTCCTGTAGGTACTGGTTCTTGGTAGTCTCCGGCATCGTCGTCCATATCGTCGATGTCTTCGGAGTCGTAGTTGAGTACGTCGGTTAAATCGTCGACGGTGGCTATGAAGTGGGTGGTGGGTGGGATTTGAATTTCTTCGTCGTCCGCATCCCAACCGTCCTGGCCGTAGTTCGGCCAGGGCTCTCCGGATAACGAGAGATGCTTCAATGAATTTATGATATCGCCGAAGGTCGAGTGCTGAAAGATGTCCGCAGCGGTGAATTCCATGATCGGCGCCCAATCGGGTTCGGCTGGCGGGGACGCAGGAGGTTCGGAGTCCGGCAGAGAGTCCGGCACCTCGGAGTCATGAGCTTTATGCGGGACAAGGTAAGTGTTCGGCTCCATCGCCGTAGGAGTTGCGGCTCTCGAGGCGGTGTCCAGCCATCCGTCCTCGATCCGAGCGATCGGCTCCGGACTATGAGTCGGAGCGGATTCGTGTGCGGCCCCCAAGGTGTTGTCCGGCGGCAGAGTTAGGTCATGCCCATTGTGACAGCGCGGCACGCCCGGCTGTGGCTTAGATCCATCGAAGATCAAGTCCCCGCGGATATCGGCCGTGAAGTTTAGGCTTCCAAACCTGACCTGACGGCCAGAGGCGTAGCTTTCGATCTGCTCCAGATGGCCAAGCGAGTTGGCCCGCAAAGGCGGCGCCGAACACGAAGATCTGTCCGGGGAGAAAAGTCTCGCCCAGGACTACGTCGTTGTTGATTGAAGAGGCCATCAAGCCTATCGGTGACGACACAGAGGAACTCTCAATGAAAGCACCAATGTCGGTGTCAAAACCGGCGGATCTCGGGTAGGGGGTCCCGAACTGTGCGTCTAGGCGGATGGTAACAGGAGACAAGGAACACGATGTTTACCCAGGTTCGGGCCCTCTTGATGGAGGTAAAACCCTACGTCCTTCTTGATTGATATTGATATTGTGGATGTTTACAAGAGTGGATCTACCACGAGATCAAGGAGGCTAAACCCTAGAAGCTAGCCTATGGTATGATTGTAATGGTTGTTGTGATTGTAGTCCTACGGACTAAAGCCATCCGGTTTATATAGACACCAGAGAGGGCTAGGGTTATCGGTTATAATGGTAGGAGATCTACATATCCGTATCGCCAAGCTTGCCTTCCACGCCAAGGAAAGTCCCATCCGGACACGGGGTGAAGTCTTCAATCTTGTATCTTCATAGTCTTGGAGTCCGGTCGATGATGATAGTCCGGCAAATGATAGTTCGGCTGATGATAGTAGTCCGGCTATCCGGACACACCCTAATCCAGGACTCCCTCAGTGCCCTCTAGTCTACGGGGAATATTTGGGTATTTATAGAAGAAGAATTAGGGTGCGAAGTGCCACGGGGGGCCCACAAGCCTGGAGGGCGCGCCCCCTGAGCTTGTGGCCACCTCGTGGCTCTTTTGACCTCCCCCCGAAGCTTCCAGGGTGTCTTTTGGTCCAAGAAAAATCGTCAAAAATTTTCGTTCCATTTGGACTCCGTTTGATATTGATTTTCTGTAAAGACAAAAACAAGGAAAAATAGCAACTGGCACTGGGCACTA
Source organism: Aegilops bicornis (assembly GCA_021605145.1). Taxonomy (NCBI): domain Eukaryota; kingdom Viridiplantae; phylum Streptophyta; class Magnoliopsida; order Poales; family Poaceae; genus Aegilops; species Aegilops bicornis. The sequence continues at coordinate 832,807,625 of CM038671.1, read as the reverse complement.
GGTTGATAGGTTAGTCCCAAAAAATAATATAAAATGGCATAATAATGCATATAAAACATCCAAGATGGTAATATATTAGCATGGAACAATAAAAAGTTATAGATATGTTTGCAGATTTCAGTGCAAATCATACGGTGGAGCAGACGAAATCGGATGTTTGCCCTCACAGCGAGGTACGGTAGGGGACTTGAAGCCCTCCCTTTGGCCTGTCCCGCCACCAAGGAGGGTGGCCATGCTAATAGGTTTGATCCTGCTTACGGAGCAGGTTATCGTCAAATTCGTCGTCGAATGAGACGCCACCGTCGCTAAGATTTGGTTTAACAAGCATGTCGTTGCTCGAGGCCTTATTAGGCAGTGAAGACCTACACCCACTAATCATTGAGCGTATTTCGATCGACTTTAAGCTTCTCCCACCCTCTTTTAATGCTTCGGGTAGAAGTGCTAAGCCGTCATCGGAAATTTTCTGGATCAAGGAAATCTTCGAGGACATCGAATTCATTGGGTCCGAGACATATATCTTCCTCCGATGTTGGCATGTAGTTGCTATCATCAGGATCATCAAGGTCCTCGGGGTCCTCCGTCCCCATGGTGTTGTCGATATGATCGGGTACGGCGTCATTGCCATTGACCTGGTCCTTGGTGCCATTGCCACTGTTCCAGTCCTCAGCACCATCTGGGGTGTTGTTGTTGCCAGGAGTGCCATTACCCGTGTTGTCATTGCTGCCGTCCCCCCTACAGGTGTGTTTACCGTGGTTGCGTCGGCGTTTAGGGACATATTTATTTTCCTCCTTTTTTCTCGTCGTCCTTGGGCGTCTCCACCATCTAGATGTCACAGGTGGAGGTAGTTGTCCAGTTGCCGGTATTGGATATCGAAGTGCCAACTAGATCACCGACATCTTCATCCATGTCGGTTGCCTCCTCGAAGGCGTAGTCCAGTATGTCGGTTAAATACTCTACTGTAGTGACTAGGTGGGTGATGTTTGCTGGAACTACGTCGGTATTTCCCCAAAGAGGAAGGGATGATGCAGCACATCAACGGTAGGTATTTCACACAATGATGAGACCAAGGTTATCGAACCAGTAGAAGAACCAAGCAACACTGCGTAAACAGCACCTGCACACAAATAACAAATTCTCGCAACCCGACGTTTTAAAGGGCTTGTCAATCACTTTCAGGTAACGGCGCCAGAAATTGGCAAACAGACGTAAGAAAGTTGTAATAATTTGATAAAATCGAACGCTAAATAAAATAAAGTGCAGCAAGGTATTTTGTATTTTTGGTTTAATAGATCTAAAAATAAAATCAAAGGAAAATAGATCGCGAAGGCAAATATAATAAAGAAGAGACCCAGGGGCGTAGATTTCACTAGTGGCTTCTCTCGAGAAAAATAGCAAACGGTGGGTGAACAAATTACTGTTGGGCCATTGATAGAACTTCAAATAATCATGATGATATCCAGGCAATGATCATTATATAGGCATCACGTCCAAGATCAGTAGACCGACTCCTGCTTGCATCTATTACTTCTTTTACTAAATATGTACAGATCCATGCATGCTGTTGTTCGACATGTTGACCTAGATGGATAGCCACTCCTCGGCTTCATCGCAGTAGGCAAGGAGGTGAACAAGGTTGTCATACCAGACCTGGACATCACCTCCACTTCTCTTGCCAAATCACTTTAATTAGTATTTCTTTGTGAGAGCAAACATCCAAAGTCTCTCAAGTAATCCTTCTCAAGTAATTGTCCCTAGTGATAATGAAATTATTAAGCTATTGATTAGCCTATATGTCTAAACAAACTGATTAAACTGCTGCAGAGTTCAGACCCGAAGTTGATCGAACAAGAAAATCAAATATGCAATATTGGGGGATAAAAAATATGTAGGCGCACCTCTCGGCGGACTGAATTGCGGCGGCAATGCGTGTCAGGAGCCATGACAAACGGTGTGGCAATCATCATCTAGGAAAACTCATCAGCACTGGAGGATGTTGTGCCGGTGAGTTCGCTGCCTCCGGCAAGGCGTTTCCCACTGGAAGCCAAGACGACACGTCACAGTAACATGTAGAGTTCAATTGGACAATTTGTTACTTGCATTTTATTTTTCATAAAGAATTAAAGAACCTACTGATTCTGTTTTACTTGTGAATTCATGCTTAATGTTATCTATCTTTGTGGTGGGTTAGGTTCTAAACAACATGATTCAAGAGGACTCTGAGCAACCAAAGAAGAAGTTATATGATCTGAAGATCCAGCTGATTGAGGAGATAGGATGGGCACATGTATCGGCTTATGAAAAGCAGTGGATGCATGTCCGCTTTCCCCCATCTCTGCCTCCCTTTTAATTGGGTATGCTTACCGTTTATTCCGGCATCAGTAGGTTCAATACTTTGTGTCATTGTTGGATGCAACATTTGTCATTTCAGGGATCTTCCGTTTGACATTTCAATTCTTGAAATGGTAATAAGGCATGCAAGCGCGGCCACATTGGATTATCTATTCGCCCACTTTTGTTTGCTTGTCGAATTCTTCACCATGATGATTTAGGTTATCGATTGTAGTTCCTTTGAGTGACCGCATGATTAAGCTGCTCATAGCCTCGTATACGCCTGAACTTTAGTTTGAGGGCATGTATGGGCAATAGTAAAACCATTTTCCCAAAAAATGAGCTAGTAGATTACTCCCTCCGCCCCAAAATAAGTGTCTTAAGTTTAGTACAAGCTAGTACAAAGTTGAGACGCTTATTTTGGGATGGAGGTAGTATTAAACTGATTCACAAAAGTTTGCGACGAGACAATTGGCGGTCTACTGGTGGCACCTTTGGCGTCAATGTGCTGCCATCCATCTGCTCCCTCTGTCTATCGCTGTGTTGATCAAGACGTTGACTTTTCGTTACTGTGCGTGCTCAACTCCTTCCCATGGTGTTCAATGTGTTGAGGTGAGATTTGTGTCCCTTGCGTTCTCAGTTGGTATTTGCTCTTTGTTGGCGTATGAAGCCCACCCCATCGAACACATTAAGGTATGCGGAAGGAGCGATCACTCGTGGTGCCCACGTCGGCTGGGCTCGATCGAGCGAGTGCGTGGGTTGGGCAGGAGGGTCGAAATAGTAGCGACGAGAAAAAAACAATAGATTGGTTCTTTTCCTTTGCAACGAAGGTAGCTCTGCATCACGCGCACGTCTTCCTCTCCCCCCACCCCCACACGTCGCAGCCGCCTCCTCCTCTTCCTCCTCCCTCCGCTTGTCTATCCCCTCACTCAAGAAGATCCATGGTTGCTCGCGTCGTCGCTACCCTTTGCCTCTCCCTCACACATGACTCGCACCATCGCTGGGCTCCCCATTCTCTTCCCGTGCTGGCCTAACAATGAACTGCTGTGCTGGTACGTGCTAGGTCGACGACGATGGCTACGACACTATCTATGGCGTCCCTCGGCCCCTTCTACACGGTAGCAGCTTTCTTGACGGTATGATCTTCCCCCTCTCACCCTCGCTTTATTTCTAGGATTTTGATGTTGGCTCAGTAGCTGAATGAATCATAGCCATGAATTTGTGTGGGTCGAGGAAAGGAGTGGATTTTATCTAATCTTGTGGTGCCATCTAAGCCTCCCATTATAGGCGTCAATTGGGCCCATGCTTTTGCTTAATAATTGTTGAGTTGTGTAAATGTGTGAATATGTAACAGTTGGGGGGCTAAGATGTAAAAGCCCATATCTATATAGAATACAGAGAAAGAGGAGGCTGGATAAGGCGCTCCAGATTTTTCCCCATTCTAGTTCTTCCTTCTACCATCTTCTAATCCAGATTTGTTGAATATTTCTTTGATTTACAACATGGTATCAGAGCAAGAAGATCCTAGTGCGTCTCTCGCTCTGCCGTAACGCCGCATCGTTGAGGTGTTGCCGTCGTGTGGCGGCTGGAGCTCGTCTTTGCTCAGATCCTTTGCGATTTGGTGGAGCCAAGCAAGATCGAGGGTTCGACAGAGAAGAATGACGAATACGGTGCGGTGCTGGTCTCACTTTAAGTTGCTGAGATTCTAGTCAGTTTGAGTCCTTTGTGATTCAGTTCTCTTTTCTGTGGCTGGGGCAACTTCGTTTGCTGGGCTGATTTGGTAGTGGTGAGTTTGGCTGATACAAACTTGTGACCTGTGAGTCCTATTTGTGGTCTGTTGCCGTAGAGTTCTCTTGCTAGTTAGTGACCATGGGAAACAAAGACAAGGACAAGGGTGTAGATTCAAGTGTTGAGAAATTATGTGGAAGTATGCAGTGAATGCTTGCTCAGCTGATGGAGCAAGCACAGGTTAAGTCTAGTAGCTCGGCTGAAATTCAGAAATCTGTCCTCGAACCAAATCCAGTAAAATTAACTGGTTCGGGTGACTATTTTAGTTGGGCTCGCAATGCATCGTCAATTCTGGAAGCGCATGGTCTGCATAAGTACCTAAATGAAGATGAGAAAAAGCCAGGAGATGTAATGCAGGAACAATGGGAGCAGAATCAGAAGCGAGTCATGGTTTGGCTGTTGGGCTCAATGGAAAAAACTGTTCGGGAACAAGTTGAAAGTTTTCAAACTGCTGCTGAAGTCTGGACAAGTATTGAAAAACAGTTTTCTGGTAAATCAAACAAAATGCAGGTTAGCAGAATACTACATGAGATGTGGCACTTTAGACAAGACTAGAAATCAGTTACAGAGTACGCAGGGGAATTGAAGAAACTTTACAGGGATCTAGAGTTTTTTAGACCATTCAAGCCACATGATCCTAGAGATTTGACTCTCCTCAGAGAATGGTTCGAACCATTGTTGGTGCAGGTTTTCCTGGAAGGTTTGAATCCTGAGTTCAAACTTCGCTCTCAGATGATACAAGCATCTCCTGACTGGCCTACCTTGGATGAAACTATTGCCAGTATTCTTGAAGAAGAGACTCGTTTAGCCAATCAGGAAGCAATGCCACAGATGCATGGTGATAATCGTGCTGCACTTACTCACACACAATCCTCTATGAGATTTAGAAGTGGTCAAGCAAATACTACTAAGTTTGACCACAAACGGAGAGACAAAGTTGTGTGTGATCATTGTAAGAGACCTGGCCATATGAAAAAGGATTGTTTCGAGTTGATTGGTTATCCCTAGGATGGCAGCAGAGAAAAATAAACAGGTTCAATGGCAGCGGTAACAGCTTTGAGAAGAAACAAGACCGAGTTCATCTTGCATCATCCACAGGAGAGTTACCTGCAATTGCTGCTCAGGCTCTAGAAGAGTTCAAGGCAAAATTGATGGCTGTTACTGCTGAAGGATCTAGTGAAGCTGCCAGCTCTCGGAGTGCAGAAGGTGAGAACCATTTACTTGTGCCCTGGATAACTGATTCGGGTGCCACAAATCATATGACAGGTTCACAAAAATATTTTTCATCATACATACCTCGTTCAGGAAAGGATAAGGTCCGTATAGCTGATGGATCTTCGTCTTCCATAATGGGATGTGGAACCATTAGTTGTACACCTTCCTTACCTTTAAGTCTTGTCTTACATGTTCCCGATTTTCCTATAAACCTTCTATCTGTTAGTTCAATCACAAACTCACTTAATTGCAGAGCTATGTTCGAGCCCCGGTTCTGTGTATTTCAGGACCTGAAGTCAGGAAAATTACTCGGGACTGCAACTGAGCGTGATGGCCTGTACTATCTTGACAACGTTGCAGCTCCACCTGCATTTGCTACATTGCTACGTCTTGAGCTTGCGTTGATTTTCCCCGAAGAGGAGAGTATGATGCAGCACAGTAGCGTAAGTATTTCCCTCAGTTTTTTAGAACCAAGGTATCAATCCAGTAGGAGACCACGCACAAGTCCCTCGTACCTGCACAGAACAATAGCTACTCGCAACCAACGCGATTAGGGGTTGTCGTCAATCCCTTCACGGTCACTTACAAGAGTGAGATCTGATAGAGATAATATTTTTGGTATTTTTGGTATAAAGATGCAAAGTGAAAAGTAAAAGCAAAGTAAAACAAAGCAAGTAAATAAAGTGATAGAGATTGATATGATGACAATAGACTCGGGGGCCATAGGTTTCACTAGTGGCTTCTCTCAAGAGCATAGATTTTTCTATGGTGGGTGAACAAATTACTGTTGAGCAATTGACAGAATTGAGCATAGTTATGAGTATATCTAGGAAATGATCATGTATATAGGCATCACGTCCGAGACAAGTAGATCGAAACGATTCTGCATCTACTACTATTACTCCACTCATCGACCGCTATCCAGCATGCATCTAGAGTATTAAGTTAAAAACAGAGTAACGCCTTAAGTAAGATGACATGATGTAGAGGAATAAATTCATGCAATATGATAAATACCCCATCTTGTTATCCTCGATGGCAACAATACAATACGTGCCTTGCAACCCTTTCTGTCACTGGGTAAGGACACCGCAAGATTGAACCCAAAGATAAGCACTTCTCCCATTGCAAGAACTACCAATCTAGTTGGCCAAACCAAACGGATAATTCGAAGAGACTTGCAAAGATAACTCAATCATACATAAAAGAATTCACAGAAGAATCAAATATTTTCCATAGATAAGTTGGACCATAAACCCACAATTCATCGGTCTCAACAAACACACCGTAAAAAAGAAGATTACATCGAATAGATCTCCACAAGAGAGGGGGAGAACATTGTATTGAGATTCAAAAAGAGAGAAGAAGCCATCTAGCTACTAGCTATGGACCCAAAGGTCTGAAGTAAACTACTCACACTTCATCGGAGAGGCTATGGTGTTGATGTAGAAGCCCTCCATGGTGGATGCCCCCCTCCGGCGGAGCTCCGGAACAGGCCCCAAGATGGGATCTCGTGGATACAGGAAGTTGCGACGGTGGAATTAGGTTTTTGGCTCCTGTTCTGATCGTTTGGGGATACGTGGGTATATATAGGAGGAAGGAGTACGTCGGTGGAGCGTCAGGGGGCCCACGAGGTAGGGGGGCGCGCCGTCCACCCTCGTGACCGCCTCTGGCACTTCTTGGAGTAGGGTCCAAGTCTCCTGGATCACGTTCGGTTGGAAAATCACGTTCCTGAAGGTTTCATTCCGTTTGGACTCCGTTTGATATTCTGTTTCTTCGAAACACTGAAATAGGCAAAAAAACAGCAATTCTGGGCTGGGCCTCCGGTTAATAGGTTAGTCCCAAAAGTAATATAAAAGTGGAAAATAAAGCCCAATATAGTCCAAAACAATAGATAAAGTAACATGGAGCAATCAAAATTATAGATACGTTGGAGACGTATCAGGCACCCCCAAGCTTAATTCCTGCTCGTCCTCGAGTAGGTAAATGATAAAAAGAGAATTTTTTTATGCGGAGTGATACTTTGGCATAATTTCAATGTAAATCTTCTTAATTGTGAGATGAATATTCAGATCCGAAAGATTCAAGACAAAAGTTCATATTGACATAAAAATAATAATACTTCAAGCATGCTAATCAAAGTAATCATGTCTTCTCAAAATAACATGGCCAAAGAAAGTTATCCCTACAAAATCATATAGTCTGGCTATGCTCCATCTTCCCCACACAAAGTATTTAAATCATGCACAACCCCGATGACAAGCCAAGCAATTGTTTCATACATTAACATTTTCAAAACTTTTTCAATCTTCACGCAATACATGAGCGTGAGCCATGGATATAGCACTATATGTGGAATAGAATGGTGGTTGTGGAGAAGACAAAAAGAGGGAAGATAGTCTCACATCAACTAGGCGTATCATCAGGCTATGGAGATGCCCATCAATAGATATCAATGTGAGTGAGTAGGGATTTCCATGCAACAGATACACTAGAGCTATAAGTGTATGAAAGCTCAACAAAAGAAACTAAGTGGGTGTGCATCCAACTCACTTGCTCACGAAGACCTAGGGCATTTGAGGAAGCCCATCATTGGAATATACAAGCCAAGTTCTATAATTAAAAATTCCCACTAATATATGAAAGTGACAAAATGAGAGACTCTCTATTATGAAGATCATGGTGCTACTTTGAAGCACAAGCGTGGTAAAAGGATAGTAACATTGTCCCTTCTCTCTTTTTCTCTCATTTCATTTTTTTTATTTGGGCCTTTTCTCTTTTTTTATGGCCTCTTTTTTTTTTGGTTGTCCGGAGTCTCATCCCGACTTATGGGGGAATCATAGTCTCCATCATCCTTTCCTCACTTGGGACAATGTTCTAATAATGATGATCATCACACTTTTATTTTCCTTACAACTCAACAATTACAACTCGATACTTAGAACAAAATATGACTCTATATGAATGCCTCCAGTGGTGTACCGGGATATGCAACGATTCATGAGTGACATGTATGAAAGAATTATGAATGGTGGCTTTGCCACAAATACGATGTCAACTACATGATCATGCTAGCAATATGACAATGATGGAGCGTGTCATAATAAACGGAACGGTGGAAAGTTGCATGGCAATATATCTCGGAATGGCTATGGAAATGCCATAATAGGTAGGTATGGTGGCTGTTTTGAGGAAGTTATATGGTGGGTGTATGATACCGGCGAAAAGTGTGCGGCATTAGAGAGGCTAGCAATGGTGGAAGGATGGGAAAAAGTGCGTATAATCCATGGACTCAACATTAGTCATAAAAAACTCATATACTTATTGCAAAAATCTAGAAGTTATCAAAGCAAAGTATTATGTGCATGCTCCTAGGGTGATAGATTGGTAGGAAAAGACCATCGCTCGTCCCCGACCGCCACTCATAATGAAGACAATCAATAAATAAATCATGCTTCGAGTTCATCACATAACGGTTCACCATACGTGCATGCTACGGGAATCACAAACTTCAACACAAGTATTCTTTAAATTCACAACTACTCAACTAGCATGACTCTAATATCACTATCTTCATATCTCAAAATAATTATCAAGCATCAACTTATCTTAGTATTCAACGCACTCAAAAGAAAATTTCACATATCTTGAATACCAAGTATTTTAACATTAAGCAAATTACCATGCTATTAATGATTCTCAAAATAATCTAAGTTAAGCATGAGAGATCAAGTTTCTTTAAAACAAATCCACCACCGTGCTCTAAAAGATCTAAGTGAAGCACTAGAGCAAAAATCATCACGCTCAAAAGATATAAGTGAAGCACTATGAGCAAAACTATCAAGCTCAAAAGATATAGGTGAAGCACATAGAGTATTCTATCAAATTACAATTCATGTATGGCTCTCTCAAAAGGTGTGTACAGCAAGGATGATTGTGATAAACTAACAAGCAAAGACACAAATAATACAAGACGCTCCAAGCAAAACACATATCATGTGGTGAATAAAAATATAGCTCCAAGTAAATTACCGATGGAAGTGGATTTAAAGAGGGATGCCTTCCGGGCATCCCCAAGCTTTGACTTTTTGGTGTCCTTGGATTATCTTGGGGGTACCATGGGCATCCCCAATCTTAGGCTCTTGCCACTCCTTGTTCCATAATCCATCAAAAGAATTCACCCAAAACTTGAAAACTTCACAACACAAAACTCAATAGAAATCTCGTGAGCTTCGTTAGAGAAAGAAAACAAAATACTACTTTCAGGTACTGTAATGAACTCATTCTTTATTTATATTGGTGTTAAACCTACTGTATTCCAACTTCTCTATGGATCATAAACTATTTTACTAGCCATAGATTCATCAAAATAAGCAAACAACACACGCAAAAACAGAATCTGTCAAAAACAGAACAGTCTGTAGTAATCTGTAACTAACGCAAACTTCTGGAACCCAAATAATTCTACCAAAATTAGAAGACCTGGAAAATTTGTTTATTGATCATCAGCAATTGGAATCAGTATTTTATCACGTTCTGGTGATTTTTAACAATTCGGGCACTGAGCGCAAAGTTTCTGGAAATTACAGCAAGATCAAATAACTATCATCCAAGAAGATCCAATAGGTCTAGCTTGGCACAAACACTAATTAAAAGATAAAACCACATCTAAACAGAGACTAGATGGATTATTTATTCCTAAACAGAAGCAAAAACAAAAAACACAAAATATAATTGGGTTGCCTCCCAACAAGCGCTATCGTTTAACGCCCCTAGCTAGGCATAAAAGTAAGGGTAGATCTAGGTATTGCCATAGTAATAAGATAGATCGGTGAAACTCATTTCATATTCTCTACGTTCGGCAGCAAGTTTTCTTTGAGGCAAGAAAAAGTAATCAAAAGGGCTAAATTTAATAGGACAAAAGTCCCCAAGATCAATTTTAGGAGGTATAGGTTCCTCTTTCGGCCCTTCATATTGCACAACCAATTCATCATTATAAGCATTCTTTTGACAGAACTTTGTGAGCCTATACTCAAGAGAGCATCCTAGCTCATTATTTCGAATAGCCAAATCATCATTAAGCTCAGAGATTCTATCAATTAAAATATTGGTAGGCACTTTTCTTCTAAGATTGTCATTGAAAGCAACATAGTCGATAGATTGAAAACACATTATTTCTTCTTGATAAAAAAGAATAGATTCTATGGGAGGACGGCCAGCTTCCACCCTATAATGCGCAAAGATTTCTTTGGCTTCTTTTATTACAAATCTGAATTCATGAGCCAAAAAGATAGTAGCGGCACGCTTAACAGAGGAGTGTTCAATATTAGAAAATTCTAGGAAAATTTATTGTATAGAAGGGTGCATATGCATAAATTGCCTTTCAAGTTCAACGATAAGCATGGCAATAGCGTCCGCAAGACTACTAGTTCTATGGAGAATAGAACCACCCATAGAGGGTAAAGCACCAGCACAAGTAAAGAAATCTTGAATAACTCCTTTTCAATAATATTACCACTACCGATTCGAAATCTTTTTGTGTGATAGGTAGGGGATTCTTCAACAGGAGCTTCAGAATTTTTCATATTATTATCGCCCATATCGGCGATAATTTCCCCAATTTCGGACATAGCGGCAAGCAAGCTAACTAACACACGAGCAAACAAGCGGACGAGGAAAAGGCAACGGGAAAAAGAGGAGGAGATTGGGAAAGAGAGGGCGAATAAAACGGCAAGGGTGAAGTGGGGGAGTAGAAAACGAGAGGCAAATGGCAAATAATGTTATGCGAGAGATAGGGATTGTGACGGGTACTTGGTATGTTTTACTTGTTTGCGTGAGCCTCCCCGGCAAAGGCGCCAGAAATCCTTCTTGCTACATCTTGAGCTTGCGTTGGTTTTCCCCGAAGAGGAGAGGATGATGCAGCACAGTAGCGTAAGTATTTCCCTCAGTTTTTGAGAACCAAGGTATCAATCCAGTAGGAGACCACGCACAAGTCCCTCGTACCTGCACAAAACGATAGCTACTCGCAACCAACGCGATTAGGGGTTGTCAGGTGCCTTCACGGTCACTTACTTAGAGTGAGATCTAATAGAGATAATATTTTGGTATTTTTGGTATAAAGATGCAAAGTGAAAAGTAAAAGCAAACTAAAACAAAGAAAGAAAATAAATAGAAATAGATTGATATGATGAGAATAGACCAGGGGGCCATAGGTTTCACTAGTGGCTTCTCTCAAGAGCATAGATTTTCTACGGTGGGTGAACAAATTACTGTTGAGCAATTGACAGAATTGAGCATAGTTATGAGTATATCTAGGCAATGATCATGTATATAGGCACCACGTCCGAGACAAGTAGATCGAAACGATTCTGCATCTACTACTATTACTCCACTCGTCGACCGCTATCCAAAGCATGCATCTAGAGTATTAAGTTAAAACAGAGTAACGCCTTAAGTAAGATGACATGATGTAGAGGAATAAATTCATGCAATATGATAAATACCCCATCTTTTTATCCTCGATGGCAACAATACAATACGTGCCTTGCAACCCTTTACATCCTTTGGGTAAGGACACCGCAAGATTGAACCCAAAGCTAAGCACTTCTCCCATTGCAAGAACTACCAATCTAGTTGGCCAAACCAAACGGATAATTCGAAGAGACTTGCAAAGATAACTCAATCATACGTATAATAATTCAGAGAAGAATCAAATATTTTCCATAGATAAGTTGGACCATAAACCCACAATTCATCGGTCTCAACAAACACACCGCAAATAAGAAGATTACATCGAATAGATCTCCACGAGAGAGGGGGAGAACATTGTATTGAGATCCAAAAAGAGAGAAGAAGCCATCTAGCTACTAGCTATGGACCCAAAGGTCTGAAGTAAACTACTCACACTTCATCGGAGAGGCTATGGTGTTGATGTAGAAGCCCTCTGTGGTGGATGCCCCCCTCCGGCGGAGCTCCGGAACAGGCCCCAAGATGGGATGTCGTGGATACATGAAGTTGCGGCGGTGGAATTAGGTTTTTGGCTCCTGTTCTGATCGTTTGGGGATACGTGGGTATATATAGGAGGAAGGAGTACGTCGGTGGAGTGTTAGGATGCCCACAAGGTAGGGGGGCGCGCCCAGGGGGGCGCCCTCCACCCTCGTGACCGCCTCTGGCACTTCTTGGAGTACGGTCCAAGTCTCCTGGATCACGTTCGGTTGGAAAATCATGTTCCCGAAGGTTTCATTCCGTTTGGACTCCGTTTGATATTCTATTTCTTCAAAACACTGAAATATGCAAAAAACAACAATTCTGGGCTGTGCCTCCGGTTAATAGGTTAGTCCCAAAAGTAATATAAAAGTGGAAAATAAAGCCCAATATAGTCCAAAACAATAGATAAAGTAGCATGTGGCAATCAAAAATTATAGATACGTTGGAGACGTATCATACATCATGTACCTTATCCACCTCATACACAGATGAGTTGTCGTTGCTCCATTGTAGACTAGGGCATTTATCTTTCCAAGTCCTAAGTCGTATGTTTCCATCACTTTTTGCTTCCTGCTGCAAGGATAAGCTTGTATGTGATGTATGTGAACTAGCTAAGCATACACGGGCTACTTATCCTAGTAATAGTGAGAGAAGTCAAACCCCTTTTGAAATTGTGCACTCAGATGTTTGGGGTCCCTCAGTTGTAACCTCTCTATTAGGAGACCGTTGGTTTGTGACTTTTATCGATGGCTTTAGCCGATATACCTGGCTTTATTTGCTCAAACAAAAGTGTGATGTGTTATCTGCATTTAAAGACTTTTATGCCTTGGTTTGCAATCAATATAATGCAAGAGTGAAAATATTTCGCTAAGACAATGGAACCGAGTATGTTAATCAGGAGTTTGACTATTTTCTAGCTTCAAATGGCATTATACACCAGACTACATGTGTGAACACTGCTGCTCAAAATGGAGTCGCTGAACGTAAAAATAGACATTTATTGGAGGTTGCTCGGTCCCTCATGTTTACAATGAATGTACCTAATTTTTTTTGGGGCGAGGCCATTAAAACAGCAGCATACTTAATAAACCGCATGCCATCACGGGTTTTGAATTGTAAAACACCAATGGAATGCTTAAGTGGTACTAATTCATTTACTGTACCACCAAAGGTGTTTGGTTGTGTTTGTTTTGTTCATGATTACAGGAACTCGGTGGGAAAGCTTGATCCCCGTGCTGTTCGATGCATCTTTGTTGGGTTTTCTTCTACCCAGAAAGGCTATCGTTGTTGGTGCCCTACTGAGAAACGGTTTTTTTGTGAGTATGGATGTCACTTTTCAGGAGAAAGAACCTTATTACACGTCAGCCATCAGTACTATTGATAGTATTGGTCGTGAGGGGGAGAATTATGATAATGGGGATGTTCGTATTGGTTCAATTTTGACTCCTTTGCTAGATATATCTCAACCAGATCAAGGAACAGAGGGGGAGGAAAATGCGAGTACTAATGAGGGTAGGAGCAGCTCAACTGTTCATGAGGTACGTGACACTCCTACTTCTCAACAAGTTATACAACATGACAACCCTCTGTCTACAAGTTACAGGTCATTGCCTCTTGATTCAGTGCCGCGTGAAGAAACAGAGGAAGGTAGCGGACATGCTATGGACCCTACTGATTCTCCATTAGTTGATGGTTATACTGATGACACGACCGAGGAAGGTATTGAAATTCCTATTGCAGCTCCTAAATCTCCACCAGATGATTGCCCTGTCGCCTTACGAAAACCTATGAGACATCGAGACGTACCAGCACGTCTTAAGGATTGTGTGGGTTATAAACATGATATTGCTAAATTTATCTCTTATGAAAATTGCAGCCCCTCATTTAAGACTTTCATTGCTTCTTTGGACTCTACCTCTATACCCACATATTGGAGAGATGCTATTAAACATCCTAAGTGGAAGGAAGCAATGCTGGAGGAAATGAAGGCTTTGGAGAAAAATAACACATGGGAACTCGTAAAACTACCACATGGCAAGGAGCCAGTGGGTTGCAAGTGGGTGTATACGATCAAGCAGAATCCTGATGGCAAGGTGGAGCGATATAAGGCACGTCTAGTGGCAAAGGGATACACATAAACATATGGGATTGATTATGAAGAAACCTTTGCACCTGTTGCTAAGATGAGTTCAGTACGAACTTTAATCTCACGTGCATCTAATCTTAGTTGGGATGTTCATCGATTAGATGTGAAAGATGCCTTTCTCCATGGGGACCTTCAAGAAGAAATTTATATGCATATACCACTGGGCTTTGACACTGCTCAGACTAATGATAAAGTTTTGCGGCTGCATCGGTCCTTATATGGATTAAAGCAATCGCCTCGAGCTTGGTTTGATCATTTTAGGAGATCTTTACTTAAAATGGGCTATCATCAGAGCAATGCTGATCACACCTTGTTCTACAAGCGTAATATGAGCAAGTTAGCAATACTGATAGTCTGTTGATGATATCATCATTACAGGAGATGATACTAAGGAAATAGAATACTTGAAGATGCGGCTAGCGAAGGAGTTAGAGGTTAAAGATCTTGGACAATTACAATATTTCCTTGGAATTGAGGTCTCTCGAAGCAAAAAATGTATTTATCTCTGTCAAAGAAAGTATGTTTTAGATTTATTACTAGAAACTGGGCTATCCAAATGTCGTCCAACTCCCACTCCCATTGAGCAAAATCATCGCCTAGTTAGTGAAGCAGGATCTCCTGTGGATCGAGAGTGCTATCAAAGGCTTGTTGGACGACTGATTTATCTCTCACACATTCGTCATGATATTTCTTTTGCTGTAAGTGTTGTTAGCCAGCTTATGCATGATCCACAGACTCGCCACATTGATGTTGTGATCCGAATTATTCGCTATCTTAAGGGATGTCCTGGTCGAGGTCTACTATATACATCACATGGCAATCTGCAGGTGGAATGTTATACAGATGCAGATTGGGCAGGCTCTTTGGATGATAGAAGGTCAACATCAGGCTACTGTACATTTGTTGGAGGTAATCTTGTCACATGGCGCAGCAAAAAGCAAAGTGTTGTAGCGCGGTCCACGGCTGAAGCAGAATTTAGATCCATGGAACATGGAGTGTGTGAAGTGTTATGGGTGCGAATCCTTTTGATGGAGTTGGGTTTATTTCAGACTAAACCATTGATGCTATATTGTGATAATAAGGCAGCCCTTAGTATTGCACAAAATCTTGTGCAACATGATCGAACAAAGCATGTTGAAATTGATCGACATTTAATTAAAGAGAAGTTGGATCAAGGAATTATTTGTATGACATATGTGAGCTCCTCAAACCAGCTTGCAGACATCTTGACTAAGGGCTTATCAGATAGAATGTTTTCTATCCTTTGTAGCAAGATGGGGTTATATGATGCATTTACCCCATCTTGAGGGGGAGTGTTGAGTTGTGTAAATGTGTGAATATGTAACAGTTGGGGGGCTAAGATGTAAAAGCCCATATCTATATAGAATACAGAGAAAGAGGAGGCTGGATAAGGCGCTCCAGATTTTCCCCATTCTAGTTCTTCCTTCTACCATCTTCTAATCCAAATTTGTTGAATATTTCTCTGATTTACAACAATAATTAATCTTTGATTTGTGTGTTGCATCTACAGTCTTGCGTCAATCGAGGTTTTCTTGCGTGTCTGCAGAAATTGTCAGATTACATCGACCGCAATACTGCTCCAGGACAATCAGGATTACACCAAGCCATCAAATTACCTCGCTTTTCTTGAACTGAGGACACACCGCCTAATCTTGGCCCATGCAGGGACAACCAAGATTGTACAAAGCCACCAGTCAGCTTAAAATTTGGCACTGTTGCATCATGAATGCATTTGGTGTAGCTGATGTTTGGAAAGGCAACACTGGTTTCACTTGGAAGTTCAAAGGGAAAAATAGCAGCAACCACAAACTGTCTCGGATGCAGATAAGGATGGAACTATAGAAAATAAATGGAAACTAACCTAAACATAGGAAAGATTATATCCAGGTTAGGTTGATAAGAAGTCTGATATCGATTGATCTTTTGGAAGAGCAAACCTGAACAAAATGTCACTACGGAGCAGATTGCCGACCATGGAGAAGCCTTCACAGCCCAACGAGTCCATAATAATATTTATAAGGCACGAATTGCTAGATCACTCCATATTGCTTAGCCTAAGAAGCACTTTCTAGACGAATAATAAATATCAAAGCTTGCTTTGTATCTTTCCTGAGATATTCTAAATTATGGAAAGTATATGATTTGCTAGGTCGCTTTAAAAGTATTACATATTCTATATACTTTCATGGATGAAAGTTAAACTCAGTTTGTGCTCAAGTTTTTTTCCAGACAATTGTACAAATCCATCTTTAACAAGGGAGGTACTTTGGATGTCAACCCAGGAAGGTCAAACCTTGATGAATGCAAAGGTTCGTCGTCAAATTTTGTTTGGCGACGAGATGGAGCTTTGGAACGGAATCAATAATAACATTAATTTTCCAATAAGAATATCCCCAAATTTTGTTTGGGAATAACAACCATGGAGAAAATGTACAATGGTTGCTTATAGTTCTTCAGTACTTAATAGCCAATTTCCTTTCTTCTACATGGTTTAATTGTTTTTTATTTTCATTTTTGAATCAGATTTGCAAACGTCCCACTGAATCAGGTTCTCGCTCGGTGGCATCATGCTGAGGTAACCAACACTCCCTAAAGAAGGTGCCCAGCCGGATGATTAATTGAGAATGGTTGCTAGCGATGCTACAACAACATTTGCATTTCAGAGTTCGGGCGCTTGGTGGGTTCAGCTACTATAGCTATTTATCTATGTCTTGAAACCAATCAGCTAGAATCATAGACATCGCTTGAGAACAGGAGAATTGGTAAGCTCTTGTTCTTCTTATAGGTTTGTACATGTCAAGACACCAATGATGTTGCACCAACTCTTTTCTTTGTTGTTTCCTTGATCATATTAATGTTGAATGAGTATGTGATGAAAGCTCTCTTGCTCTCTCCATGCTCTGATATTTGTGACTTATTTGAAGTTGTCAGTAAATTGGGACCCTCTTCCACCTTTTAAACTCTGATGTGGTGGATAACTGCAAGGAGGAAGACTAACTATTAAAAACCTACTCCTTTTATAATGATAAATCTCCACATACACAATCATCAGGAAGTGTGTAAAGACCTTATCGCATATGCAAGAGTAGACTCGCACGCACATGTCTGCAAGCAATTATTTTAGCTAAGAACGTTAGTTGCTGATATATCTTTGTTTGATTCATGAGTGAATTTTGCGTGCATATCCAGAGTGCGTTTAATTAGGACTGTTGTGGTGATACCCTGTCTATAAATGCCACTTTTGGATGTTTATTTGATCTAGGATGTATTGGTAAGAGCTAAACCGAGCCATCCTAATTCTAAAATCACGTTTAGACATACTCATATCCATAAGTTTGAGTTGTAGCATTGGGATTCTATGGATACAAGGTGAACCTATCAGTGTGCTTCTTAAAATTATGTGATACTTACATGTTTTAGTAGTTTAGATACATATGACAATCTTTCTTATGGGACAACACATGTGAGAAAGCACAAAACTGATTTTTCTTTTATACTTCCATGCTTTTTGCTATGTATATGAATATATTTGGTTTCATGTTTTCCCAAATAAAGGGTGAAGATGAGAGCTAAACTGAATTGATTTTCTTTCTTCAAGATCAGCAGCAATAACCCACCTGACTATATTTCAAATGAAAAATATTATTCCAATCAAAGATCCTCATGTTCTAGGAATTGGTATCTTGGAAGAGGACTTTCTTTTTTTTTGAGGGAAAAATCAACTTTACTTCTAGACGGGGATAACTAAATCTACAGAGGGTATTTTGTTTTCTTTTATTTTGTCAGAATTAGGGGGAGGCAAGCAACTGTACATATGTCGAATGATGTTCTCATGTTTATTTATGTGCTGACGAGAATATCAATCCTTGGACAATGTTATCACGAATTCCCCTAAAGCTTCACTTTTGCGGTCCAATGGTCATCCGAAGCTGAATTGTTTAAAAACAACAACTGAGTACCAATTGGAAGAAGCATCATTCCATTGCTGCCTCAGACGGGTCAACACCCGCGTCGTCCTCCCCCTAGGGCGACTCGGGCGGCTATAAACCTAGCCGCCGCCACCGCAAACTCCCTCCTCCTCTCCCTCCGCCGCCGCCGGAAGACGCCGCCGGGCTAAGCCCGGGGGCCGACGGCGGTGGCGGGGGATCTCCACTCTCGCGCGTCTCCGGGGTGAGGCGGACCCCAAGGCGTGTGGTGGTGCGACCAACCTGGGATCTGCGGCGCAGCGGATGGCTGCAGGCGGCGGGAGGCCGGCCCATCCTCTAACGGCGACAGCTTGGCGCGGCGGAGGCCAGGGCTGCGGGCGGCGGCGGCGGCTGCGGTCGGCGGCGGCCGGCTTGGCTGCGGTGGCGTGCATGCTGCCTTCAGATCGGCGACGGCGGCGTGGAGGGCCTGGTGGTCTCGTCGGCGGCACCTCCGATCAGATCTGTTCTGACCGGTGCAGCCGGCGGTGGTGGTCATCTCTTCCGTCAGAGGTGGTCGGCCTGAGGCTGGGTGTTCGGATCTCGGAATCTGTCATCTCGCACCAGCTGCGACTCAGGGAGACGTAGTTACCGGTGAAAACCGAGCCGACGGCGGGTGATGGCGGCGTTCCACGTCGTTACCTTGATGAAGGCATCGTCATGTGACTACCGTCGACCCACTCGTATTGCTCCGGGGCAAACCCTAGGATCTGGTGTTCCAGACCGGACGATGGCGGCACTACGGTGTCGTTTCTCTCTTGGGAGCATCGTTTTGTGGAGCAGCGCTGGAAGTTAGAGGCAGGAGGTGGAGCGGTTTCGTCTTGCACGGAGCTTCGGTGGAGATGTCAAGTCATGCCTGACCGACAGGTGCTACGCTTGGTCATGCCTGGTCGGCAGGTGCTACGCACGACAGATCCTCCAAGGGCTTCAAGCTGTGTCGGCTGGTGGTACTTGGCAGCATGGCGCTGAGGTGTATCAGTGGCGACCGCGACGTGTTCAGCTGTTTGCGCGCAGGGAGGAGGTGCCGTTGGGCGCCGTGGTGGCGTCGACGATAGCTAAACCGAGCAAGGTTGATGCATCAGTACAGTTCTGAAGATGGAGCGGTGGCAGTTGGCGGCGGCGGCCTCTGAGAGCACGCCGGACCAGTGTGTGCCCCAGACCCGGCAAGTGGCTAGGTTGGGGTCTCAGGTCTTAGATGTTAGGCTTGGCTGCGATGTCTGTTTGGTATTAGGCCCAGGCTATCTACGCCCCTTCATCAACTGGATAGATGTAGCGACAATTTGTTGCTTAGACGGCAGCTTTAGTCTTATTGTTGTATGACTTTGTAAGGTCTTGTGAAAATAATTAATAAAGTGGCCGTATGCATCGCCCAGATGCAGAGGCCGGGGGTCATCCTCCTTTTCTAACAAAAAAAAAACTGAGTACCAATTGGAATCTAGATGTTTTTTCATTGTTATCTTTTGGTTTTTAATTTCAGATAAAGAACGACATTGATCATTCTCACAGGCTTCTGGTTTCTTTGCTTGGTCATGATAACTCTGCAATGTTGCTATGGTCTTGATTCTTAAAAATAAATCTATGCCTGCAAAGGTGTCTATACCCTTTGTATTGATTTATTGTAAGTTTGCGGCTCATGGTAGAATATTCCCTTCAGTTACTTGAATATCTCATATGATGAGCAAATCAATTTTATTCTTTGTTATTGTGTTTGCACACATTTTAAAGCTACTGTTAGCACCAAGTGTAGTGCAATGTCTAACTATTACCCTTTTCATAAATAACAAGTCTTGCGTGATGTAAGAGCAATTGCTGAAGGACTTGACAAATCACTATTTTCATTTAAATTTCACAGTCCAGATTGCACGAATATCAGAAGATCGGAGCCCAGATTCTACTCAGCTGTTTGACCTGATTTTTTAATGTTGGATCATAAGGTAAATAATATAGTACCCTCTTGTTTCCTGCCAAATTGTAATAGACTCGATAATTTGAGCTATGTCTGCTATTTCGTGGCGGTATACTGGAATGGGTAATACTGTCAAACGGAATGTATATATTCTACAAGTTTGAAGGAGTGGTGTACACAATCGAGCGCTTTAACATATTCAACGCCACAGGGCAGTAAACCAGTTGTTCATTAGCCGGAGAATTTTCCAGTGTTTGCATACAGTGTGCTTACTTTTTTTTTCAGATCTTGAGAAATGTGTTCGACAAAATGTTTTGATGTCAGGTTTTACCATAAAGAACTTCATCTCAGTTAAAAATGACCTTGCCAAACAAAGGCAACTATTTTTTTTCCTTTTTATATTTGTGCACATTCTGTTTTCACTTAACTTATCAAACACATACAACAACAGTATAATTAACAATCCAACCGACGACAGGCTTTAGCATGGGCATGTTTCGCAAGCTACCTTTGTTTCACTTTTTTTGTTAACTGAGTTTCCATGTACCGGAGAAAACAAGGGTGCCGCTAGTCCCATGGTTTCATGTTTGTTCTATTTTGGACACATTGAACGAGTAAAGGTAGTCTATCTTATTTTGCACTATAGTTTCTTTTCTTTTTCCCTCTTTGTTCTGCATTGTATTAACTAATTGGTTTCTTATCTTTTCCAAGACAGGTTTATGTGGATGGGGTGCATACTTTGAAAGTTTCAATATACTGGCTTTGTTCCTGTTGTAAATCTGGTCCATTTTGAGAGAATTTTGGTCACAATGCTCGCACGAGGGCGCAAAGAGGTGCTTTAGCAAGGCAAGTGTGCCAGTCGCACGGCTCAGGAGGCCCGCCATTGGCGGGCCCCATTCACTAGTCTTGCAAAATGCTCCGGTTGTCCTTTTGGTGGAGCTTGCAGTTAAGTTTAATGTTGATCGGTGGTTTCACGGTTTGTATTGCTTGCACCTTGTGGGTCAATGCCGCTGACACTTGTTGATTGACTTTACCCCAGTATTGTGTTATCTATTCACGCCATCTGCACCATCCGATCCGAAACGTAAGGCTGGAACTGACACGAGCTGTCCCCGGGCGTCCCACTTGTACATTTTGCAAAAGCATCCCGCATGTAGTATGGAATTCCAGAGATATCCAGAACACATCACCACGCACAACGTGTTCTTGTTTCTGCTTCTCTCCCGAAAGAAACAGGAGCTTCGAGTACCCTCCCAAATTCTCGCCGCCGACCTCTCCCCTCTCTTCCCCGGTGAAAGCGGGATTTGAGTTGGTCAAGGATCCCTACCCTTGTATAGTTGTGCTTGTAAGTAGGGTCTGAATCAAATCAATTGATTTGGCTTCAAGAGTTCGTCGGTGTATTTCCTTTAGATCTGGCCATGCAGGCCGCCGGAGACGGAGATGATAGTGACGGTTGTTGCCATATCCGAGTCTGTTCGATATAGTAAGTTACTTTGTTTTCTCTGTTGGTGTTGATTCCCTTTTGTGCTGGCTCTGGTTCTCACAACCTCCAACTGCAGGCCCTTTTTTCTATGATGCGGTGCTGCCCATGGAGGATTAGAGGCTACCAGCGGCAGGACCGGCATGAGTAGGCCCAGGTGTTGCGGGCACGGAGAATTTCTGACGGTGGTGAGCTACTCGTTCCCGGCGGCGCCTAGTGCCAAACTGAACAATTAAACATAGAAGACGAGTAGTATGTGTGAGATGGATCTTCTAAGTTTGCTTCTTATTAGATTACGTGCATATTTTGCGAGATAATCTCGTTCTAACATGTCTCTGATTTTAATTTTGTTTTTCCCTGCAGATTTGAGGATAGAAGGGCAGCCTCGCTGGTTGGCGCTGACGCGCTGTTGCCAGGGACAGCAAGGGCCATGTTTTCGTCTCTGTATGCAGAATGTTGACCCCCAGTCGACGTGTTGAGGAGGCCGATGCAAAATCTGCCCTCGCCGGACTGCAGGCTCTTGCAAAATACTACAACGGGCCTTTGATCCTGGAGATGGATTGCCATGCAATCATAAAAGAGCTAGCTGCGGGAGACCAATCCAGATCACAGTGCTATGCCCTGATCAAGCATATTAAACAAGCACTCTCAGTTTTTTCAGCTTACAGTGTCAGCCATCTGCACCGTCCGATCCGAAACGTAAGGCTGGAATGTACGTCATGTGGATGGGTCTTCTTTTAAGTAGTATACTTTGCTACTTATTATAGACGTTGAGATTCCCTGAAGAGGAAGGACGAAGCAATGTAGTAACGAAAGTATTTTTTTTAGTTAAGAACCAAGGTTTATCGAACCAATAGTAGACGCCACTCAGACAAGATAAATGGTGCATGCACACACACACAAACCAATGCTTGCACCCAACGAAAGCAGCCGAACCAGGCTGAATAGTTCTTTGCCATTGTCGCTTGCTGGCTGAGATGTCTGCTTCCTGGGTATTTGGATCAGCAAACTAGCTAGGAAGCCTATCAGTTTGTGCAACGGGTGGGTGCTCAAATTTGCATGCTAACTCAAGCACTTATATAGAGCGCGTAGGTTAGGTCCGAATGTGGGAGAACCGGAGAAGTGATGTTTGCTTTTGAGGATATCAACCAAAGGGCGATGGCTTTTGCTACACCACAAGCCAGCAAGGATGTTGGTTAATTTGCGTGCGTGTGTGTTAAGTGCTAGGGGTTTTCATCAAGTTCCTTCCAAAAACTTGTCACCCATGTACACGAACCATCTATTTTCTTCTTCTATCTGACTAGTCAGATGCCCGTGCTACGCTACGGGGTCCCACAAGATTAGATGGATTTAATTATAGTCAAGAACCTATATGTGCTATAGACAATATTTGTTTTTACCAAGACATCGATTGAAGCAATCTTATATTGTGACGGATAACATATCGAGTATGATTAAACATATGGTTTCCTGTCAATAAACCTTGTCACCGAAGCCAAAAAAATTCTACTCCATCTCCGCCTTGCAACTCCATACTCACATTTCTCTTTGTTCACTATATATTGTGACGGATAACATATCAAGCATGATCAAACATATGGTTTCCAGTCAATAAACCCTGTCATCGAAGCCAAAAAAATTCTAATCCATCCCACTCCCTACTCACATTTCTCTTTGTTCACTCTAGCCTGTATCGAGGGGACAGAGCATGCAGCAAACTAAAAATCCATCCATACACATGTGGGAATTTGGACTTCATCATTCAGCCCTAGTCCGATGGATTCAACCTATCTTATCCGTCAGATGGTCACCCACCTATGTCACACATATCATCTCTCCATGTGTGTGAGCATTATACAATGCAACATGCCGGCCATGGCCAAAGGATAATTATGACATCCAAAATAATTTGATGTTGTAACATTTGAAACTACTTTGCAAGATTTGACGAAAAAAGATTCATATCACATAATAGTATCTCGAAGATAGCAATCTACAATACTTTAAGCCTGATCAACTGTAACGCCTCGGATTCGATGCGCCAGTTGTCATCCAGTTATTCGCCGTCTTTGTCATGTCATTTGCTTGCGTGTTGCACTTTGCCATGTCATCATCTGCATTTCATATCATGTCATCATGTGCATCTCATTTTGCATACGTGTTCGTTTAATGCATCCGAGCATTTTCCCCGTTGTCCGTTTTCCAATCCGGCATTCCTATGTCTCCCGGCGCCCTCTTTTACCTCTTTTCATGTGCGGGTGTTAAACTTTCTCGGAATGGCCCGAGGTTTGCCAAGCGGCCTTGGTATAGCACCGGTAGACCGCCTGTCAAGTTTCGGATCATTTGGAGGTCGTTTGGTACTCCAACGGTTAACCGGGTAACCGCAAAAGCCTCTTTTGTGTGCAGCCCAACACCCCTTCCAAAGTGGCCCAAAACCCATCTAACTCCCCTCCATGCTCTCGGTCGTTCGATCACGATCGCGTGGCCGAAAACCGCACCTCATTTGGACTCTCCTAGCTCCCTCTACCTATAAATATGTCCTCCCTTCCGAAATTCGCGGATCAATTCCCCCTAACCCTAATTTTCCCTCCGCGCCGCGCCGGACGCGTCCGCCCGGTGCCGGACACGTCCGCCGCTCCAACCAACGGAGCACGCCACGTGGCGCCGCTGCTCCCACGCCGCCCGCCGGGCCCGTGCTGCCCAGCTGCCCATCCGGCCGCGCCCCGGCCAGCGCCTCCGGCCGAAGCTCCCCGCCCGCCCGTGCGCCGCCGCCCGCGCCGCGCGCCCGCCCGCCCGCGCCCTCCGGCGATCCCGCCGCCTCGGCCGTCGCGCGCGCCCAGCGCCCGCCTCGCCCCTAACCGCGCGCCGGCGCCGCCGCCGCCCGGCTGCGGCGCCGCCCGGCCGAAACTCCACCGCCCGGCGGCATGGCCGCCGAAGCCTCGCCGGCGCGCCGTGCGCCGTCGCCGCTCCGGCCAGATCCGGACGGGTGGGATGAGATCCACCCGTCCGATCCAAACGGCATCCCCGGATCCCTCCGTCCCGCTCGTCCTCGTCCCGTTGACTTTTTCCGGAGGTCGTTTCTCAGTAAGTCCCCGTATCTGTAATATTTTCATGCATTTTCGTCATGCCATAACTCTGCATTCGTAGCTCCGTTTTGCGCGTGTAATATGTCAAAATGTTCGCCTCGATGATTAAATCATTTCAGCTCATTGCATCATTTTCATTTGAGCTTATATTGATGCCCGAAATGCTGTTGCAAGAGTGCTATGTGATGTTAGTTTCTGATTCTTATCAGAACATGCACTTTTGTTATTTTTGTTATGATTGATGTGTGCACCCTATGGACTTGAGTACTACATGTGTTTTGTAATATACCATGCCATCTTTACAGGGGTGTATGCCATGTATTTTTGTAATCTCTGTGGTGACTAGCACAAGCATGCAAACTAGGCATCTTGATGTTGCTGTTTTAGTCCCTGTTCTGCTATATTTTGATGCCATGTTAACTTGATGCTACCGAGAGATCCATGCATATTTTGAGATATTTCAGTAAGGATGTTTTTAACATATGGTTATTCTCTATCCATCCATGCCCTTGTTTGCAATTATGGAGTGCCATAGCTTGAGTAAATCAAGCTCTACTTTTGCTATACAATGTTTCCTGGCAGGTTGTTTACATGTTATTCAATTTTGCCAAGGTTGTTGTAGTTGATCCGTGTATGCTATGATGTTGCTCTTGCCATGTATAGCTTATATGCCATGTATTCTTACTGTTGGTTGCCTTGCCATGCCATATATTGCTCTGTGGTGAGTGGTTCAAACTCACCAACATGCCTACTTATTGTTGTTTCTGCAATGTATGAATCTGTAATATAACTTGCTATGTTTACATGGGTGCGATCATATTTTCTGATCCCTTTTGGCTTATGGTCAGTAAGGGACTTTTGTTCTATGCTTTGAGTAGATTCATGCCATGCCTTTGTTTGCCATGATAAGTTCCTGTTGTTGTTTGATAGCTCTAAACATTGCAACCTGATTTTAATTCTGCTAAAGCCTGAAACTGTTATTATTTGCAATCTTGCCATGTGTTTTTGAGCATGTTCTAGTGATTTCTAGAGATAGCTCAGTGTTCATGTTTTGTCATGCTTTAACTGTACATAATTACCATGCCTATTTTTATTACGTTGAGATGCTGTAGCATGTTGTTTTGATGCTTGCAATATGCCAGGTTGCTGTTTTGTACAGATTGTTGTCATGACTTGTTTTGTGTGTATGTGTTGCACCGTTGCTCCGTTTTGAGTGTGCTCTATATGAAACTTGCTTGATTTTGCATGTAGTTTCATATTATCATGTTGCATCCTTGTTTTGAGGAGTTTGCTTGATGTTTGTATGCATTTTGCATCAATGCCATGTTTATCTTGTTTTGCTCATATCTTCTAGGCCGTAGCTCCGAATCTAATGAACTTTATATGTAACTTGACTAGAATTTCGTGTAGATCATAGTGGTGCATCTTAACTTGATGTTTAACAACTTGAACATAAGGTTTATTCAGATCTGGACCAATTTCGAAATTTGCATATGAGGACTTACCGGATTTGTTACATGTTGTTTCCGGCCTCATTTAAACTTGCTTTGATGTGTTGCTCTTGTTTGCATCATCTCTTGCCATGAGTAGCTTCATGTAGCTTTGTCATGCATCATGCTTGTTGTGCATCATGTCTTGTTCATGTGTGGAGTGTCTACTATGTTGTGTGCTTCTTCTTGTTAGTTCCTGTTTGCTATGCTCGTGAGGATTCGCTCGCTCACGCTTGGTTCGGCTTCATCCGCTCGTCTTCTTCATGGACTCGTTCTTCTTCCTTGCGGGATTTCAGGCAAGATGACCGCTACCCTGGATCTCACTACTATCATTGCTATGCTAGTTGCTTCGTTCTATCGCTATGTTGCGCTACCTATTACCTGTAATAGAGCCATCCCAATTTGCCATGAACCTCTAACCTTTGACACCCTTCCTAGCAAACTGTTGTTTGGCTATGTTACCGCTTTGCTCAGCCCCTCTTATAGCGTTGTTAGTTGCAGGTGAAGATGAAGTTTGTTCCTTGTTGGAACATGGAGATGTTGTTTCTTTTTGGAACATGTTTACTTGTTGGGATATCACAATATATCTTATATTATTAATGCATCTATATACTTGGTAAAGGGTGGAAGGCTCGGCCTTATGCCTGGTGTTTTGTTTCACTCTTGCCGACCTAGTTTCCGTCATATCGGTATTATGTTCCCGGATTTTGCGTCCCTAACGCGGTCGGGTGATTTATGGGACCCCCTTAACAGTTCGCTTTGAATAAGACTCCTCCAGCAAGGCCCAACATTGGTTTTACCATTTGCCTCACCTAGCCTTTTTTTCCCTTGGGTTTCCGGAGCCCGAGGGTCATCTTATTTTACCCCCCTCCCCGGGCCAGTGCTCGTCGTGAGTGCTGGTCCAAACCGTCAGCCGCCGGTGGCCACCAGGGGCAACTCTGGGTTCGCCTATCGGAAGTTTGGACAATCCGGTGTGCCCCGAGAACGAGATATGTGCAGCTCCTATCGGGATTTGTCGGCACATTCGGGCGGCTTTGCTGGTCTTGTTTTATTGCTGTCGAAATGTCTTGTAGCCGGGATTCCGAGACTGATCGGGTCTTCCCGGGGAGAAGGAATATCCTTCGTTGATCGCGAGGGATTATCATGGGCTAAGTTGGGACACCCCTGCAGGGTATAAACTTTCGAGAGCCGTGCCCGCGGTTATGTGGCAGATGGGAATTTGTTAATATCCGGTTGTAGTAAACTCGAAGCAAACTCTTCTAAAATACACCAACCGTGTGCGTAACCGTGAGTGTCTCTTTTCGGGGTTGATCGAGAGGAGAACACGGTTTCTGGGTTATGTCTGACGTAAGTAGGAGTTCAGGATCACTTCTTGATCATTACTAGTTGACAACCGTTCCTTTGTTCCTCTTCTCGCTCTCATTTGCGTATGTTAGCCACCATATGTGCTTAGTCGCTGCTGCAACCTCACCACTGTATCCCTTCCTTTCCTACTTAAGCTTTGCTAGTCTTGATACCCATGGTAATGGGATTGCTGAGTCCTCGTGGCTCACAGATTACTACACCACCAGTTGCAGGTACAGGTTTATGCGATGATCATGATGCGAGAGCGATGCTTGCTTGTCTTGAGTTCTTCTTCTGCTTCTTCGATCAGGGGATAGGTTCCAGGTCGGCAGCCTGGGCTAGCAGGGTGGATATTGTTTGAGTTTCTGTTTATGTTTCATCCGTAGGCGGATGTTGATCTCTTGTATGTTGTATTGTTGTATTCATGTGACATTGTATGTAATTGATGTATCCCTATCTATTATGTAATGTTGATGTAATGATATCCACCTTGCAAAAGCGTTCCAATATGCGGGTCTATCATTGGTGGGACCGTCGAGTTCCTTTTGGATAGGGTCGCATATTGGGCGTGACAAGTTGGTATCAGAGCCTCGACCGACCCTAGGAGCCCCCTTGATTGATCGTGTAATGTCGAGTCTAGAAGAAAATTGTTTTCGGAGTCTAGTTATATCGGAGAGTAGGAATTCTTTTTACTCCTCAGCCCCTTCGTCGCTCTAGTGAGGAATCTTGACGTAGGTGTTTGGGATTACTTCTCTTCCCCTTCAAATTTTTCTTTAGGATCACGTGGTTAGTTTTCGTTCGTTGTCCATCCTCTTTTGTCCGGTGCATTTCTCGTCAAATTTACTCGACCATCTTCATCTTTGCCAAGTTCAATCCTCAGTTGTTTTCTTTTCCCACCCGCCCTCCCTGTTCTTCTTCTCGGAACCGGAGTCTGTATTGAGTATCCTTCTACTCGTGCGAAGTCTTTGCTTTCTTTCCTCAATTATTTCAACCGGTGTTTTCTCTTCAAGATATTCGTCGTTTCCCCTTCAAAGTTGCCTTTGTTTTTCCCGCCCTCCCACCCTCTGCTTTCCGGAGACTGAGTCTTTTTCGACCATCAATTTCATTCGTGTGGAGCCTCTTCAGTCTTCCCTCAATTATTTCAACCGGTGAATTCTCGTCTTGTTCGTCATTCTTCATCCCTTTCTTTTTCCGGAGGACTCAATTCAAGTTTTTTTTTCGGGTTAATCATATTATTTTCCTTCGAATTGTTCTCTTCGCTCGTTCGCCTCTCGCCAGTTTATCATTCCGGAGTTCGGAAGACCTATCAGGAGATTCGTCTGTGTTCGAATTAATTCGAGGTTGTCACCTCATTCAAATATTTCATTTGTTCCGGTGCATCATCTATCTCTTCAACATCCCTTTCCAACGGTGTTTTCTTTTAGTGGGCCCTAACCCACAGGTCTTTTCCCAGGATTTTACCTGACTCTTCTAATTATTCCGGAGCCATTCCTAATCCTTTTGAAGTTTGACGTAAGTATAATTTTCATCAGTCGGATCTTTTCCAAGATCGCTTTCAAATTATTTTCATTGTTGGCTCAACCTCTTCGCTTTTCATTCTACCGGAGTATCTCAACATTTTTGGTGGTGTTTCTCGTCGTCATTTGAAGACCGACGTAGATTTTTCTCTTAAATCTTGCCCGTTCTCCCGGAGATTCGTGGTGCTAGCTCGATGTTATCATATCTAATTGTTTCTAGTCATGCAAATTCTTTTCATCCATCCGGAGTATTTCAGGAGTTACTTTCCGTCTCAATCATCCGGAGGCCATCTTTTCGGAAGACTTCTTCGTTCCAAGTTTTCAAAGTCATTCTCCAATTATTCTATATTCGTGCCCCTTCGTTCGTCTCAATATTCTTCCGGTGTTGCGTTCAAGCATTCGTTAATCAGTTTGCGATCTCTTCGATTTCTTTTCTCTAAATTCCCTCAAGTATCTTCGTGCTTTTCTAATTCCTTCCGGCGATCCGTTCTCTTCTCTTTGTTCATTTTCATTTTCACGGAGGTTCGTTCAAGATTCTTTTCCTTGATTATCATTTCAATTCATTCATTCTTTTCAATCCTACCGGTGGTTCATGAAGACCTTCTCAAGTTTGCGATATGTCACTTCTCAATCCTTTTTCAAGAAGAATAAGTAAGATGCGAAATCATTGCTTGTCATCAATTTAATTTGATGAAGGATAAGCATGCAATAAATCTTATTCTTATTTCATCCAAGTGATTAATCCCTTCCTTAAGAGTTTGTTCTTGAGGAATAAATTCTACTTCCAAGTCTTTTCATCCTTTCTTTTCCGGAGTTCAATTCCCTCGACCATCTCGTCAGAACCGCCATCTAAATCATCGCAACGCTCATCTTATTCTTTCTTCCTTCATTTTATCTCGTCATCCTTTTGTCACCGGAGTTCTTCATTGTGGTTCTTTATGATTTAATTCATTCTTCAAGAGTTCATCAAGATTTTGTTGGAGGAGTTTAAGTATCTTTTCTTCTCGCGTCTCGAAGTGCAATTAATTCTCCGTATTCTTTTGAAGTGGAGTTTTGCATTTCTTCGTTCCTCTAAGCTATCCAATCATTTCCGTTTGTGGCCGGTTATCACCTTATGATCTTGAGATGTTATCCATAAGTCCACAACAATCTTATTCTTTTCGTTGGTGTTTTTTTTCAACAACTCTTTTCAATCCTTCCTTCTAAGTTCTTTTCATTCAATTCTTTCAATTCTTCCGGAGACATTGTGTTGTTCCTCTCGTCAACTATCATTCCATCCTCTCAAGCTCATGCTCTATTCTTTCCTTGTTCAACCGGTGTGCTGCCTAAATCCTTTCAGTCTTATTCGTTTATTTTCTCATTCTAGCCACTCCGGTTAGAACGAGTGCTTTCAGAGTCTATCTTGATTCCTTGAGTTTTCGATTCTCGACATTCTCATCGTTCCTCTCTTCTTCTCGAGTGCTCTCGATTCTTTGCTTCTTCTCTGGAGTTCTTGTTTCTCCTCTTCCCTTTTCTCTTCCGTCTTGGTCCTAAGATCTCGGGACGAGATCTCTTGTTAGTGGAGGAGTGTTGTAACGCCCCGGATTCGATGCGCCAGTTGTCATCCAGTTATTCGCCGTCTTTGCCATGTCATTTGCTTGCGTGTTGCACTTTGCCATGTCATCATCTGCATTTCATATCATGTCATCATGTGCATCTCATTTTGCATACGTGTTCGTCTCATGCATCCGAGCATTTTCCCCGTTGTCCATTTTCCAATCCGGAATTCCTATGTCTCCCGGCGCCCTCTTTTACCTCTTTTCATGTGCGGGTGTTAAACTTTCTCGGAATGGCCCGAGGTTTGCCAAGTGGCCTTGGTATAGCACCGGTAGACCGCCTGTCAAGTTTCGGATCATTTGGAGGTCGTTTGGTACTCCAACGGTTAACCAGGTAACCGCAAAAGCCTCTTTTGTGTGCAGCCCAACACCCCTTCCAAACTGGCCCAAAACCCATCTAACTCCCCTCCATGCTCTCGGTCGTTCAATCGTGATCGCGTGGCCGAAAACCGCACCTCATTTGGACTCTCCTAGCTCCCTCTACCTATAAATATGTCCTCCCTTCCGAAATTCGCGGATCAATCCCCCCTAACCCTAATTTTCCCTCGCGCGCGACGCGTCCGCCAGTGCGGACACGTCCGCCGCCGCCGCTCCAGCCAACGGAGGCGCTCCACGTGGCGCCGCCGCCGCCCGGGCCGTGGCCCCCATCCGGCGCGCCCCAGCGCGCTCTGGCCGACTCCGCGCCATCGCCCGCGCGCCGCCGCCAGCGCGCCGCGCCGCCGCCCGCGCCCTCGGCGATCCCGCCGCCTCGGTCGTCGCGCCGCCCAGCGCCCGCCTCCGCCCTAACCGCCCAGGCGCCGGTCGCCGCCGCTGCCCGCTTCGGCGCCGCCCGGCAAAACTCCACCGGCGCGCCATAGCCGCCCGAGCCTCGCTGGCGCGCCGTGCGCCGCCGCCGCTCCGGCCAGATCCGGACGGGTGGGATGAGATCCACCCGTCCCGCGATCCAAACGGCATCCCCGGATCCCTCCGTCCCGCTCGTCCTCGTCCCGTTGACTTTTTCCGGAGGTCGTTTCTCAGTAAGTCCCCGTATCTGTAATATTTTCATGCATTTTCGTCATGCCATAACTCTGCATCCGTAGCTCCGTTTTGCGCCTGTAATATGTCAAAATGTTCGCCTCGATGAGTAGATCATTTCAGCTCATTGCATCATTTTCATTTGAGCTTATATTGATGCCCGAAATGCTGTTGCAAGAGTGCTATGTGATGTTAGTTTCTGATTCTTATCAGAACATGCACTTTTGTTATTTTTGCTATGATTGATGTGTGCACCCTATGGACTTGAGTACTACATGTGTTTTGTAATATGCCATGCCATCTTTACAGGGGTGTATGCCATGTATTTTTGTAATCTCTGTGGTGACTAACACAAGCATGCAAACTAGGCATCTTGATGTTGCTGTTTTAGTCCCTGTTCTGCTATATTTTGATGCCATGTTAACTTGATGCTACCGAGAGATCCATGCATATTTTGAGATACTTCAGTAAGGATGTTTTTAACATATGGTTATTCTCTATCCATCCATGCCCTTGTTTGCAATTATGGAGTGCCATAGCTTGAGTCAATCGAGCTCTACTTTTGCTATAAAATGTTTCCTGGCAGGTTGTTTACATGTTAGTCAATTTTGCCAAGGTTGTTGTAGTTGATCCGTGTATGCTATGATGTTGCTCTTGCCATGTATAGCTTACATGCCATGTCTTCTTACTGTTGGTTGCCTTGCCATGCCATATATTGCTCTGTGGTGAGTGGTTCAAACTCACCAACATGCCTACTTATTGTTGTTTCTGCAATGTATGAATCTGTAATATAACTTGCTATGTTTACATGGGTGCCATCATATTTTCTGATCCTTTTTGGCTTATGGTCAGTAAGGGACTTTTGTTCTATGCTTTGAGTAGATTCATGCCATGCCTTTGTTTGCCATGATAAGTTCCTGTAACATGTTGTTTGATAGCTCTAAACATTGCAACCTGATTTTAATTCTGCTAAAACCTGAAACTGTTATTATTTGCAATCTTGCCATGTGTTTTTGAGCATGTTCTAGTGATTTCTAGAGATAGCTCAGTGTTCATGTTTTGTCATGCTTTACCTGTACATCATGCCCATGCCTTTTTTTATTACGTTGAGATGCTGTAGCATGTTGTTTTGATGCTTGCAATATGCCAGGTTGCTGTTTTGTACAGATTGTTGTCATGACTTGTTTTGTGTGTATGTGTTGCACCGTTGCTCCGTTTTGAGTGTGCTCTATATGAAACTTGCTTGATTTTGCATGTAGTTTCATATTATCATGTTGCATCCTTGTTTTGAGGAGTTTGCTTGATGTTTGTATGCATTTTGCATCAATGCCATGTTTATCTTGTTTTGCTCATATCTTCTAGGCCGTAGCTCCGAATCTAATGAACTTTATATGTAACTTGACTAGAATTTCGTGTAGATCATAGTGGTGCATCTTAACTTGATGTTTAACAACTTGAACATAAGGTTTATTCAGATCTGGACCAATTTCGAAATTTGCATATGAGGACTTACCGGATTTGTTATATGTTGTTTCCGGCCTCATTTAAACTTGCTTTGATGTGTTGCTCTTGTTTGCATCATCTCTTGACATGAGTAGCTTCATGTAGCTTTGTCATGCATCATGCTTGTTGTGCATCATGTCTTGTTCATGTGTGGAGTGTTTACTATGTTGTGTGCTTCTTCTTTTTAGTTCCTGTTTGCTATGCGTTCGTGAGGATTCGCTCGTCTCACGCTTGGTTCGGCTTCATCCGCTCGCCTTCTTCATGGACTCGTTCTTCTTCCTTGCGGGATTTCAGGCAAGATGACCGCTACCCTGGATCTCACTACTATCATTGCTATGCTAGTTGCTTCGTTCTATCGCTATGTTGCGCTACCTATTACCTGTAATAGAGCCATCCCAATTTGCCATGAACCTCTAACCTTTGACACCCTTCCTAGCAAACTGTTGTTTGGCTATGTTACCGCTTTGCTCAGCCCCTCTTATAGCGTTGTTAGTTACAGGTGAAGATGAAGTTTGTTCCTTGTTGGAACATGGAAATGTTGTTCCTTGTTAGAACATGTTTACTTGTTGGGATATCACAATATATCTTATATTATTAATGCATCTATATACTTGGTAAAGGGTGGAAGGCTCGGCCTTATGCCTGGTGTTTTGTTTCACTCTTGTCGCCCTAGTTTCCGTCATATCGGTATTATGTTCCCGGATTTTGCGTCCCTAACGCGGTCGGGTGATTTATGGGACCCCCTTAACAGTTCGCTTTGAATAAGACTCCTCCAGCAAGGCCCAACATTGGTTTTACCATTTGCCTCACCTAGCCCTTTTTTTCCCTTGGGTTTCCGGAGCCCAAGGGTCATCTTATTTTACCCCCCCGGGCCAGTGCTCGTCGTGAGTGCTGGTCCAAACCGTCAGCCGCCGGTGGCCACCAGGGGCAACTCTGGGTTCGCCTATCGGAAGTTTGGACAATCCGGTGTGCCCCGGGAACGAGATATGTGCAGCTCCTATCGGGATTTGTCGGCACATTCGGGCGGCTTTGCTGGTCTTGTTTTATTGCTGTCGAAATGTCTTGTAGCCGGGATTCCGAGACTGATCGGGTCTTCCTGGGGAGAAGGAATATCCTTCGTTGATCGCGAGAGCTTATCATGGGCTAAGTTGGGGCACCCCTGCAGGGTATAAACTTTCGAGAGCCGTGCCCGCGGTTATGTGGCAGATGGGAATTTGTTAATATCCGGTTGTAGTAAACTCGAAGCAAACTCTTCTAAAATACACCAACTGTGTGCGTAACCGTGAGTGTCTCTTTTCGGGGTTGATCGAGAGGAGAACACGGTTTCTGGGTTATGTCTGACGTAAGTAGGAGTTCAGGATCACTTCTTGATCATTACTAGTTGACGACCGTTCCTTTGTTCCTCTTCTCGCTCTCATTTGCGTATGTTAGCCACCATATATGCTTAGTCGCTGCTGCAACCTCACCACTGTATCCCTTCCTTTCCTACTTAAGCTTTGCTAGTCTTGATACCCATGGTAATGGGATTGCTGAGTCCTCGTGGCTCACAGATTACTACACCACCAGTTGCAGGTACAGGTTTATGCGATGATCATGACGCGAGAGCGATGCTTGCTTGTCTTGAGTTCTTCTTCTGCTTCTTCGATCAGGGGATAGGTTCCAGGTCGGCAGCCTGGGCTAGCAGGGTGGATATTGTTTGAGTTTCTGTTTATATTCCATCCGTAGGCGGATGTTGATCTCTTGTATGTTGTATTGTTGTATTCATGTGACATTGTATGTATTGGATGTATCCCTATCTATTATGTAATGTTGATGTAATGATATCCACCTTGCAAAAGCGTTCCAATATGCGGGTCTATCCTTGGTGGGACCGTCGAGTTCCTTTTGGATAGGGTCGCATATTGGGCATGACATCAACCAAGACAAAATATTGCTAAAATAATTTGCTAAGTATATTAGTCTCAAAACATATCACATTTTCCTGATCAAGAGAACTCACGTGAAAAAGGAAAACACAAAATAAAAACGCTTAATACAGAACTTGCATGCATAAGAGAGTTATATAAAAGTACAAACAAAATGTTCAGGGTTCACTAAGCTAGACTACTGTGCTAAATGACGTGTCATGTGTCATCGTCCTTCCAGCATCGGCCTTGTGAAGTTGCATGGCCTGCGACCGTCACTGCTAATAACTCCAAATTGCCCATCGCAATAAAAAAACTCCAAATTGTGAAAGATGCGACGACTGGGCTCATACATAATCTCCCAAACCACCAACACGGTACACCTGCTCAAAACATATGTAACAACAATATTAATTCTGGGGTTTTCGCCTAGGAGAACATCAGACAATCACTATTTTATACATAACTATCTGTGATATATTCAGACAAAGGGGAAAAGATTGAGCCTGTAGAGAGTTTGTAGTATATTTAGACAAAATGAAAAAACAATGAACAATATTTGCAATTTGAACTCAGCAAAGAAACAAAATGTACAGTAAAAGATACTTTGAAATCATGTGTATGTAGAACGGGTGAATGCACATGTACGCACAGACACACACACAAAATTAGTACTGGACCTCTTGTAACTCAAGGTCGTACAACCCTAGATAACATACAACTATGCATTTGTGGCGTTGTTCAACAGGACAACTTGTCTTCTATTGGCAGTTTGGCACCACTGAAAAAAACAAGAATTGTGTTCAAAAAGTTAAGTAATGGTATGCTGCCATGATGTTTGGCTAAATTATAGAGGCTGTCCGTGCAGTCAGAGCAACAGAAAATTGTTCATGGACATATGACCAGTTCTAGATCGATAGTCTTCCCTGAAGCCTGCTCCATAACTAATTTCTATATTGAGAGAAATTAGCGTGATTTCTTTGAAACAAACTAACACAATAATAGACTCGATGGCCTCACCTTCATCGTCAGTGACACCTCTGCGAGGCTGCCCTTTTTTTAAGAGCTAGAGTAGGAAACTACTCTACACAGGAGATACAAATTCAGACGTCATCAGTGGACGGAGTTTATCGGGGACGTTTGCGATGATGTCGCTGACTTTTCTGGTTGCCGCTGCAAGCTCATGAGCACGAGCATTGCAAGTTCTTCCCACATGGCTGACACTGTAAGCTGAAAAAACTGAGAGTGCTTGTTTAATATGCTTGATCAGGGCATAGCACTGTGATCTGGATTGGTCTCCCGCAGCTAGCTCTTTTATGATTGCATGGCAATCCATCTCCAGGATCAAAGGCCCGCTGTAGTATTTTGCAAGAGCCTGCAGTCCGGCGAGGGCAGATTTTGCATCGGCATCCTCAACACTTCGACTGGGGGTCAACATCCTGCATACAGAGACGAAAACGTGGCCCTTGCTGTCCCTGGCAACAGCGCGTCAGCGCCACCCTGCGAGGCTGCCCTTCTATCCTCAAATCTGCAGGGAAAAACAAAATTAAAATCAGAGACATGTTAGAACGAGATTATCTCGCAAAATATGCACGTAATCTAACAAGAAGCAAACTTAGAAGATCCATCTCACACATACTACTCGTCTTCTATGTTCAATTGTTCAGTTTGGCACTGGGCGCCGCCGGGAACGAGTAGCTCACCACCGTCAGAAATCCTCCGCGCCCGCAACACCTGGGCCTACTCATGCCGGTCCTGCCGCTGGTAGCCTCTAATCCTCCATGGGCAGCACCGCAGCGTAGAAAAAAGGGCCTGCTGTTGGAGGTTGTGAGAATCCGAGCCAGCACAAAAGGGAATCAACACCAACAGAGAAAACAAAGTAACTTACTATATCGAACAGACTCGGATATGGCAACAACCGTCACTATCATCTCCGTCTCCGGCGGCCTGCATGGCCAGATCTAAAGGAAATACACCGACGAACTCTTGAAGCCAAATCCAATTGATTTGATTCAGACCCTACTTACAAGCACACCTATACATGGGTAGGGATCCTTGCCAACTCAAATCCCGCGTTCACCGGGGAAGAGAGGGAGAGGTCGACGGCGAGAATTTGGGAGGGTACTCGAAGCTCCTGTTTCTTTCAGGAGAGATGCAGAAACAAGAACACGTTGTGCGTGGTGATGTGCTCTGGATATCTCTGGAATTCCATACTACATGCGGGATGCTTTTGCAAAATGTACAAGTGGGACGCTCGGGGACAACTCGTGTCAGTTCCAGCCTTACGTTTCGGATTGGACGGTGCAGATGGCATGAAGGCAGGCACGCCATCATCATCAATTCGCATTTTTATAAGAGTAGAGATTACTCCACACATCGACCGCTATCCAACATGCATCTAGTGTATTAAGTTCATGGAAGAACGGAGTAATGCAATAAGAACGATGACATGATGTAGACAAGATCTATTTATGTAGAAATAGACCCCATCTTGTTATCCTTAATAGCAGCGATACATACGTGTCGGTTCCCCTTCTGTCACTGGGATCAAGCATCGTAAGATCGAACCCATCACAAAGCACATCTTCCCATTGCAAGATAAATAGATCAAGTTGGTCAAACAAAACCCGAATATCGGAGAAGAAATACAAAGCTATAAGCAATCATGCATATAAGAGATCAAGGAAGACTCAAATAACTTTCATGGATAAAAAGATAGATCTAATCATAAACTCAAAGTTCATCAGATCCCAACAAACACACTGCAAAAAGAGTTACATCATATGGATCTCCAAGAGACCATTGTATTGAGAATCAAAAGAGAGAGAGGAAGCCATCTAGCTACTAACTACGGACCCGTAGGTCTACAAAGAAATACTCACGCATCATCGGAGAGGCACCAATGGGCATGATGATCCCCTCCGTGATGGTGTCTAGATTGGATCTGGTGTTTCTGGAATGTCCGGCGGCTGGAATTGATTTTCGTTGACTCCCCTAGGGTTTCTGGAATATTGGGGTATTTATAGAGCAAAGAGGCGGTTCGGGAGGTGCCCGAGGTGGGCACAACCCACCTGGGCGCGCCTGGGCCTCCAGGCGTGCCCTGGTGGGTTGTGCTCCCCTCGGAGCACCCCCCCCCCCCCCCAGGTGCTTTTCCGGCCCACTAGATGTCTTCTGGTCCAAAAAAATCCATAAAAAGTTTCGCTGCGTTTGGACTCCGTTTGGTATTGATTTCCCGCGATGCAAAAAACATGCGGAAAACAACAACTATCACTTGGCACTATGTCAATAGGTTAGTACAAAAATGATATAAAATGATTATAAAACATCCGAGAATAATAGTATAACAGCATAGAAAAAATATAGATACGTTGTAGACGTATCAGGGGTGGTGGGTGAGGCATAAATTTCCCTATCATTGCCTTCACATACAATCAGGTCATAGACCGAGGTCTAACCGTCCGAAATCCCTAGGCTCTAGATTTGGTCGAGCATATTGTTTGAAAGAAAGAGGTCTGTCGGGCTCATATCTTGACTGTAGGCAGGGCTAACTTGCAGTATGCGCAACGAAGCATGTGGCACGACTTTAGAGTGCGGGTCGGCCAGGCCGACGGCCTGGTCCGACATTGAAGTAGTCGGATCCAAACTCGAGGTTGGTTCCGAGGTGAGACCTGATCCGAGATTCGGATCTAA
Organism: Aegilops bicornis; assembly: GCA_021605145.1. NCBI lineage: Eukaryota > Viridiplantae > Streptophyta > Magnoliopsida > Poales > Poaceae > Aegilops > Aegilops bicornis. Next base: position 832,768,649 of record CM038671.1, on the reverse strand, counting down.
GGTCGGGTCCGAGGTCAAGGACAAGGCATTCATGGAGTTTTCCAGCCGATCTGGCTCCCAGTCGGAGAGGGCGAGAGCGCCGCAGGAGTCGATGGTATACTGCAGATTCACAAATCTGATGATCCAATCTGGGACGAAGTTACATCTGGCCGAGGCGACCGGTTGAGTCCGCGTGAATGACGATGCTGACGAATACAAATAGCTGGCCGGGGACGGAGATATAACACCGCAGCCGACGTCGGAGTTGATCTGAAGATGAGCCATTGATCCTTTTTGACTACACAGTGGGACCTGTATGGGCCACCAATGTCGGTGCTAAAACCGGCGGATCTTGAGTAGGCGGTCCGGGGCATTAGGTCTAGGAACAATGGTAACATGGGGGAAATAGGAGACGATGTTTACCCAGGTTCAGGCCCTCTCGAAGAGGTAAAACCCTACGCCCAGCTTGATTATATTGATTTGATGGGGTATAGAGTACGAGAGGATCTACCTCGAGATCGTATGATTGTGATCTAAACTCTAAGACAGGTAATCATGTCTCTAAAAACTAAACCCCTCAGCTTATATATGCATCGAGGGTACCTAGGTTACACACATGGTCGGTTGCCAACGCGTCGTCAATCAAGCAATCCTTGAAGTACATGCCAAGTCTTCAAAGGTTTCTATCTTGGTCACGCCGAGGTTCGTACCTTTGATAGTCCTTCCTTTTAGTGATTCATGGGCCTAGAGCTCGGCCCATGGTCTGTGGGTCTCATAGGTTAGTAGCTCTTAATCTAGGACAATGTCACCAGCACTATAAATTCCCTAAAATCCGGAAACCCTCAAAGCGAGACGTGAAACAATTACTCCGCCGCCGCAAGCCTCTTTTCTACCCCAATCCCATTTGGAGGCCTTCGCCGGTACTCTGCCGGAGGGGAAACCATTGGGGAGGCAATCTTCATCGACCATGCTGCCTCCATGATCATGTGTGAGTTGTCCTCATAGGACCTATGGGTCCATAATAGTAATTGGATCTCTCTCTCTCTCTCTCTCTCTCTCTCTCTCTCTCTCTCTCTCTCTCTCTCTCTCTCTCTCTCTTTTTGATCTTCAATACAATGATCCCTACGAAGATCTTTTCGATGTAATTCTCGTGGTGTGTTTGTTGGTATTATGATCAGATTATTCATTGAAAGTAATTGAGTCTTCTCTGATTTATTATGTGTGATTTTATAGCCTCGTAGTTCTCTCCGATATATCCATATATTTTAGCCATCTAGATTGTGTCTGGTAGTAGGTTCAATCTTGTGGTGTGCTTACTCTGTGATAGGAGGAGTCGCAAGGTACATATTGTATTGTTGCTACTAAGGGTAAATGGCGGGGTTCGAACATATTATTTGATCTTACTTTGTCTACATTATGTCATCGTGCTCCAAGCGGTCGAGGGCGGGAGTAATAGTAGTAGATGCAGATCGATTTCGGTCTACTTGTCTCAGATGTAATGCCTATATGTTGATCATGCCATGAAGAATCGGCATAACTCTGTGTTATTCTATCAAATGCCCAAGAGTAATTTATTTACCCACCGTACTATGCTTATGAGAGAATGCCACTAGGGAACCTATGCCCCCGGGTCCATTCACTTCATATTTACTAAAACTCTAAAAATACTTACTGTAATTTATTTACTTTTATTTTATATATCCATAACCACCAGATTTAATCCTTGCAACTGGGGAGAATGAAGGGATTGACAACCCCTTTGCTTTTGTTGGGTGCAAGCATTGGTTTGTGTGTGTGTGCATGCACCATTTATCTTGTCTGAGTGGCGTCTCCTATTGGTTCGATAAACCTTGGTTCTTAACTAAGAAAAGTACTTTCGTTACTACACTGCTTCGTCCTTCCTCTTCAGGGAATCTCGACGTCTATAATAAGTAGCAAAGTATACTATTTAAAAGAAGATCCATTCACATGACGTACAGCTTGTCAAAACATAAACACTACTTAGAAAGGGCTTATAGGTGAACCCCAATAAGTGGCGGGCGAGACGGGGCACCCGCTACAACTATTTTTCAAAACAAGCAGTGGCGGGTACAAAAAATGGCCCACCTCAACTAATAGACTAACTGTGGCGGTCGGAATACGTACCCGCCACAGGTGTGTTCAACAGGGCGGGACTTGTCCGCGTAACTCAGCAGTGATGGGCTCTGCCAAGGATCCACCACAGGTAGATGACTAAGCAGTGGTGGGCGTTGCCTCGCAACTGCCACTAGTTATCCTTGCCAGATGTCCCACTTCTATAGGACATAGCTGTGCCGTTTGCTCGTTGCCGCCCGTCGCAGCACAAACACAGTTTATCTACCCATGCGCACCCCCGTCGCCCCCCTCACTTCACTCTCGCTCAACCTAACTCCCCCCCATGGATCCTCTCTCAGCCCAGTCGTCACCTCTGCCTCTCCATCCTCTTCACCGGCCTGGTCGGCCCCGCTGTCCTCTTGGCCACCCTTGTCGGCCCCGCCATCCTCTTCGCTGCCCTCGTCGGCCCCGCCATCCTCTTCGCCGGCCTCGTCATTGTCGTCGCCATGGGATCTCGTCATCCCCACCGTCACGCACACCAACGTCCGCGACCGCCACCAACTCCAACGGCCGTGGCCACCACCCGCATTGGTAGGGGAGCTAGGGTTATCGTTAGAAGTACGTGGGTTAGGGGTTATGGCTATGGTTTGTAGATCGTAGATTGTAGTTACATTCTTTGTTCGTAGATTATAGGAACTTTCTTATTTATATTCGTAGATCATAGACCGTAGATTATAGGAACCTTCTTATACGTATTCATAGATTGTAGGCCGTATATTATAGGAACTTTCTTATTCATAGATCATAGACCGTAGATTATAGGAACTTTCTTTACAGGGATTCATAATAAGAGCTAATGTTTTGGCGAAATATTGATTTAGCTTCGTTTCGTCAAATTTCTAGCACTTAATATGTCCATTTTATAGCATAGTTCATGCCCAAATTTTAATGTAGTGTTCTTGGTATTGTTAGTTACATTATTTGTTTGTAGATTATAGGAACTTTCTTATTCATATTCGTAGATCGCAGATTATAGGAACTTTCTTTACAGGGATTCATAATAAGAGCTAATGTTTTGGTGAAACATTGATTTATTTCCATTTTGCCAAATTTCTAGCCCTTAATATGTCCATTTTAAAGCAGAGTTCATGCCCAAATTTTAATGTAATGCTGTTGAAAGTGAGTCATGTCTCTATCTAATGTTTTTTCTACAGGTAATACTTAATTTGTCTACTGATATTGTTAGCTACATTTTTTGTTCAGTGGGGCAATTCTCACTCTAAATCCACATACTAAGATGAGAGTTGCTTTCAGAGGAGGATACCGACTGTTGTCGTAGGGGTCGTCCTTCCTCTCCTCCTCCTCTAAGAACTTGGTAAAGCAGGAGGAGAAGGTGAAGGACGACCTTCACCAACGGTCGAAATTACATTGAATGTACATCATATGTACAACCACTTGGGAGATGAACCGACTGTTGTCGTAGAGGGTCGTTCTGGCCTCCTCCTCCGATAAGTTGGTAAAGGAGGAGGAGAAGGTGAATAACGACCATCACCGACAGTCGAAGTACCAGTCATGGAGTGCCCAACATATGTACAACCACTTAAGAGTGAGAAATGCCCACCCGAAGAAAGACATCCAGGGTGGCCGAACATAGTTTTAATTATCTTCTTATATAGTTGCTTTCGTATAAATGTGGTTTATCTAACTGTCAACTTTTGCGATTTAGATGGAGGAATTGACAAGTGTCGTTACGACTCCTACAGCCCTAGACGCCATCTCGAGGCTGGTTGGGTACTCGGTGTTTGCGCTGAACTATGCGGAGATGACCCTAGTAGACACCCAGAAGGCTCTACAATACATCAAGAGCGCTGAAGGATCTCGCGAGGGCAGCCACTAGAAGCCGTAAAGCTGCTGCAGAGAGTGCGCGAGGAGCCGTTGAGGCTGCCGAGACAACTTTTGAAACTACCAAGTCCGTCGTAGCCAAGGTCAAGAAGATGATTGGAGACGAGGACAATTCTTCACCGAGCTGAGCTTACATAGAAGTTGCTATGATGGAGCTGAAGTTTTGTTTGTCGACTATTTGTGTAGTGCCATAATGTGGTCTCTATGACCGATGCTCTGAATGTAGTTTCTCTGTTCTATGAAAATTCCTATAGACTTTGCTATATGTAGTTGGGAAATTTGGTGTTAGCTTGTTTATTGACTATGATAAAATGTGGTACTAAACTATGATACATCGTAATGCATATGATCCGAATATGTAAATTCTTGCTGCTTATATGTATAGTTCTGGTGGGAAGCCTAGGGTGCTGGCCCCAACCACAACATCTTGTTGCGGCGGACAAGGGAATTTGACCGCCACAACTATACCATCTAGCTGTGGTGGGCGGGATGTCATGCCCACCATTGGAGGTGCTCTACCAATGGCAGGTGTGTGCCCGTGACTGGTGGGGCACTAGCAGTGGCGGGAGGTCAGTGGCGGGCGGGCCTGGGAGCCTGGCCCGCCACTGCTGGCCTTTTTGCGATTGCCACTGCTAAGCATTCCTGTACTAGTGAGAGATGTACATCAGCATAGCCTACCTGCAGAATCCATGTCAAATTTCATCTTTTTAAAGCGGGCCTTATGATTAGTTGGCTCATCTTTCCAAACAGGGGAAAATAGCGCACATAGCTAGCTCATGATCAAGGTCAGGTGCTTATGGGATACTTTTACTAAAGTTTGTAAAGCCAGCGGATCCCCGCAGCAAGTTTGGTATAGAATTTTAGCCAGCTCATGCATGCATGCATGCTTTGCTTTGCTAAACTTTGTCCTATACTTGCGTGCCTTGCTACGCTTAAAATACTGTTGTGCAATAGTAGTGCCAGAGTGTAATATCCCTTGCTACTACTCCTTGTTTATTCCTTGCTACCCAAAGGGGTGGAAACGGATCGGATACGGATCGGATAATGCTTTTACTGCTTCTATTTTCATATTTTAAAAACAAATATAAATACGAATGCGAATATGGATGTTATCGGATATGAATGCGTGCGGATCTTACTCGAGTACGGATACATATCGGATGTTTGCTCGATTCGGAACGAATACGAATAATAGGGAGATATTGCTTAAGAAAATTAGTCGATAGCTATGTGATATGAAATAATCAACTTGCGACATATAGTAAGTCAACGATAAATAGTTTTATGAATAAATACTACTGTAATGCACAATAATTTCTAAGTTTAATCATACAAAGAGCAAAATCTAACAACTTATTTGGCTTTTATGTTGGATGATTGGCATATTCGGGATAGGATTTTAAAAATTACCTCCCATAATCTTATTTGGATACGGATATATCCATTTCCATATCCATATTTGTGTCAAAATCTCATAGCATATATTTCTTAATATAAATCCGGATACTGATAATTTCCATTTTCATTTTAGTTCGGATGCGGATGTTTCGGATACTAATAGGCATTTTCTCGAATATGAATATCGGATATTTCAGATTATCCACTGCCAGTTTCCACCCCTAGCTGCCCACCACAAACACCCCTACGCGCCCCTTACCTTGTAGTAGCTTCCTATCTGTCTGCGAGAGAAACATTACTTATAAATACTTACCTCCGCTCTTCGTTGGAATGATAACTATTTGAGATACATACGCGAAGGTGCTACACTACCTTGTGTGTCATGCCGGCCATCAAGCTGCGGTGGATGAATCAGCAGCCACAGTAGCTGCCTTCGTCTTCTTCGACCACGATGGTGGCTCCGGCGGAGTGATGCAGGGAGCCGATCACGGGTGGGAACCTTCTATGCGGTAGTTGGGGCTGCGCGGGCGATGCAATTTGTTTTGAGGTAGCAGCCAAGTTTTGTATATTTGTAGCACTTGTGCGGTTTCTACAGCCGCCCTAAAAAATTTGGACTAAAATATACGACAAAGACAGTTTTTTTTTTTTTTTGAGGGAGTACAACAAAGACAGTTGTTGGAGCAACTTTTTTACCCCCAAAGTGCCTTAAAAACAATTATACCATATTATACGGCAGCTATTGGAGATGCTCTTAGGTATTTTTTTACTAAACTTCGTGAAGCTAGTTGATCCCGACAAGTTTGAGATAGGATTTTAGCCAGCTCGCATGCATGCATGTATGTGCTGCTTTGCTAAACTTTGTCCGATATTTGTGTGTCTTTCTAACTGCTAAGTGGTGCATGCTTCGGACGTCCGTCTTCCTTTCCTCGCAACACAAGCTAGCTAGCTATAGTATCATATTTTGTTAAGCAGATCTCACGTGCAACTGTTAGAGTTCATAGATATACTGATCGATCTATTGAAACTTAATTATGATATGAGGTATGTGTATATGTATGTAGTCAGAGTTCAATTAATTAATCTTCATATGAGAATGATGATCAAAGGCATTAGCAGGCCTAAAAAATGTGTAGTTATCTAAATAAAGAAAATGAAATATAAACTAAAAAAACCAAAATAATTAACTTCTCTAAGAACGGGGCACTGGTATTACGCTTATTTGAAGAAAAAATGACAAAATTTGCAACAAATTTACGTAAAAGTTGTGTTATCCATCATATGAAACAACAAGCATATAATAGTGGAATTTGCCCAAAAAAGAATGAATTAGTGGCATTGATATGACACTTAATGAACAAAGAAAATGAAATAAATACTAAAACAAAAATAAAATAGTGAACTTTTATAATAAAGAAAGAATTAGTGGCATTGATATTGCCCTTTAGGAAGAAAGTAAATGTGAAAATTAAAATAAATAATGACATAATTTCCATATAATTTACATAGAAGTTACGCTTTTTCTATAATATGCAAGAATAAGCATATGATAGTGGAATTTTGCAAATAGAAGTTTCGTAAGAAGGAATGAATTAGTGGCATTGGTATTAGCAGCTTTAAATATCAAAGAAAACGAAGAGATCAAAACTAAAACAAAATCAAAATAATGAAGCTTTCTAACAAATAGTGAATTGCTTGCATTGGTATTATCCTTTTAGAAGAAAGACAATGAAAACAATTTTAAATACTTCCACACAACTTTGCATTGAAATCAGACTGGTTTGATCACAAAAAGAGGAGTTGGTGATCATACATTCGTTGGTGAAGCCTCACCACCTAACATCACATCCTAATTAACTCAATCAAATCAAATTTAATCTTATCAAAACCTCAACTAAATCCAAACTTTCCCTGTCTCCCACTGTTCATATAAAAACCAAATCAAATCTTACCAAAACATTAACTAAATCAAGAATTTCCATGTCTTTCCCTACCCATACATAAATCAAATTAGATCTTACAAAAAAAATAAAAATAGGATGGTTGTAAGGAACATGTCAGACATTGATGTTGAACTATGCCCCACTGCATCGCACGCACAATTAGCTAGTAGAGATATAATTGTGCAATATTCAAATTCTAGTGTAATTTGCAAACATATGTATAGTATTTGCGTGTATATGTTTCCACTGATCCAACATGTCAAAAATTCCTATGTAGAAAAAGGAAAAAAGGACTAAAAATAATAATAAAAGGAAACGTAAAAACACATACAACAAAAAAAGGCAACGTGTAACGGGCTTCAAGCCAAATAGAAAAGTTGACTTCCCCAAATAGGGGCAAGTCAAAATCCAGCCTAAGAAAAAACACGGTTTATCCCAAATCATTTATATTTTTTAAACGCAGTACAGATGCAAGCGCTCATACATACGTACACACAGTCACCCCTATGAACGTAAACACGCACACCCTACCTCTATGAGCATCTTTGATAGGCTAAGCCAACATATCATCTTGATATTTACAGTCACCGTAGGTGTCTCGTCGTCGATAGGAACATGTCTCCTCCCACTTAAAGCGTATGGCCAGAAATCCTGAAATAAATTCAGGAATAATGCGAGCACTAGGACCCTGGTGAGCAAGGGATACCACTGTCCCTCTAACCATCCAACCACATGGTTGGTTCGCAGAAAATCATTTATCTTGACGGTCAGCAATACCTCTTAACTGTATCAAATCTTTTCAAAACATCAACTAAATCCAAATTTTTCTTGTCTTCCGCTGCCCATAGTTAAGTCGAATCAAATCTTACAAAAAATTAAAATAGAATGGGTGTAAAAACGTCAGCATCGGCTGCTTTGCTAAACTTTATCCAATACTTGTCTGCCTTCCTACGCTTAGGACACTTGTGTGACAATAGTGCCAGAGTGTAATCTCCCTTAGTACTACTCCTAGTTTATTCCTTGCTAGCTGGCTATCCCATGCCCACCAAACACCCCTACGCGCGCCCACCTTGTCCATGCACTCGATCTAGATCTGATCCAGCATTCCAACTACGTGCGTACGTTACAATCCAAGAGAGAGAGATGGCGGAGATGGCCAAGGGCGCGGTGGACTCGGTGCTGGGCACCATCGGCGTGGCGATCGGCGAGAGGGCGGCGCTGATGGGGAATGTCCGGCGTGACATGCGGTTCATCAAGGGCGAGATGGAGAGCATGAACGGCTTCCTACTGGACGTGGACGACCCCGCCGAGCAGAGCAACCAGGTCCAGGCGTGGATGAGGCAGGTCCGGGACGTGGCCTACGAATCCCAGAGCTGCATCGACCGCTATGTGCAGACCGTCGGCGCCGGCCGCTCCTCCGCGGGTCTCCTGGGCTCCGTCCGCCGGGCGCCGCAGGTGTTGCGCACCCTGCCAGACCGCTACCGCATCGCCATGCAGATCAAGGAGATAAAGTCCAGGGCGCAGGAGGTCGGGGAGCGCCGGCAGCGGTACGGCGTTCAGGCGCTGGCGACGGCGGCGCGTGGCGGCAGAGGTGGCGCCAAGGAGGCGGAGGAGGATGCGGCGATGGCAGGGCGACGCCGGCGTGCCCTCGCCGATGCCGAGAACTTGCTCGGCGCCGACGCGCGGGAGATGGCGGCTTGGGTGACCAGACGCGGGAAGCACGATGACGACCATCGTGCTTCACCGCTCTTAAGATCCGCTGGCAAATTCATCACCGTGGTGACCGACTCCTTGTCGAGCTCTATATTGGGCAAGACAGCGGACCTGAAGTTGGAGCTGGCAACGGCAGCAAGGGAGTTGCTAGGCGATAGAGACCCGGAGAATATAGCTGACGCTGCCGCCATCATGAGCAAACAAGAGACAGAGATCTTGGACAAGGAGATGAGTGCACTCATCGCCGCGATCAAGCAGCTACTGGGATTTCCCAGTCGACCAAAGTTGAAAGGTGGTGATTCTCTTGATAAAAACAACCAGGAAAGTGGTGATTCCCTTGATCAAAAAGGCAAAGAGAAAGAAATAATACAGACGGCACCGGCAGCAGAAACAACTGTTGACCCGGTAGACCGTATCAAGGCGGCAGTTACTCCAAGTGAGGTGATCATGGCGGAGATGCAGTACTCAGACCGGCTGAATGAGTGGCTGTCACGAGTATTCAGCAATGACATTATTGAAGAGCTAGTACTGGGCAGTGGATGGTTGCAAGCAGTCGTAAAGAATGTAGCGAGCAATGAATATGTACAGAAGGCCCTAGAGGCATTTCACATAACGGAAGGCAATGACTCAGGACAAGAGGAGAAACAATCCGGCGGCTTCCTTGACTCTACGGTGGACTTTCTTACCCACACGGTCGCACCTGTCGTTGAGTCCTGGATTAAACCCGCCAGTGAAGAGGTTGCCTGGTTACAAGATGTAATTTCCCGTGTTAGCTTGTCGCAAGATGATGGACGACATCCACCAACCAGGCTCCTCGCAATTGTAACACCACCGGTTGATGCCCCCTACCCAGAAGACGACGAGCCGCGTACATACCGCCCCGCCACTGAGATGGCGAGGAGGGTCTACGACATTTCACGCAAAGCCCAGGATTACGACTTTGTGGCTTGGATCAACGCCGGGCGTTATTCAAATCGCACGGAGAGGCTCCAGTGCTTACTGCAACAGGTCTTGCACCCCTCATCTGGTGATAATCAAGAGACAGGAGCAGACCCCACACCTCTCGAAGCGCCAAGGAACACATGGAGTGATGATCTATTGGCGCAAGAGATCCAAGAGAAGCTTCAAGGTAAAAAATTCTTGATTGTCCTGGCAGATCATGAGGATGAGGCACCATGGGAACACATAGCATCTGCTCTACCACGTGGTAAAAAAAGTGATCAGAACAGCACAATCATAGCTACTCCAGTGATACAACAGCCAGTTCAATTCCATGGGTGGTATCTAGCGAGCTGGCTGTTCTTGCTCAGACCCTCCCGCTACAGAGTGCACTTCTACTCTCATATTGAAGCTCTGAGCAAGAAAGCCAATGAATTGCTGGTTGGTGGCCACAACAGTCAAGAGTTGCAGAGCATTGTCAAGAAGATACTGCAAAAGTGTCGTTGGGATCCCTTCTCCACCAGGTTGTTTCTCCGTGCTCTTTATGCTAATCCTCGTAGAAGTGAGAATGAACTGGTGGCATTGCTGCATCAACTGCAAGATTTCGGCATGGTGAGCATCGCAAGGGAAATCATAAGTTTCTGCTACAATGACCTGCCCAGTCAGTACCAGAGCTGCTTGCATTACATGTCAATGTTCCCCCGAAGCGATCCTATCAAGAAGGGAAGCATTCCTGTTAAGAAGGGAAGCTTACTGAGGCGATGGGCTGCTGAAAACCTTGTCACCACAACCGCAAGACATGCATTGGATGAAGCAGAGCGTTGTTTCAATGCGCTGGTTGATCGAGGCCTTATTCTTCCCGGTGATGTTAGCCCTTTCGGCAAAGCCAAGACATGCAATTTACCTAATCAAGTCTACTCCTTCATCATTACCAAGATCGCCCGTCAGGACACTGTTGAGAGCACAAATCTTCCACCAGAGTTGGTCCCCCACCTTTCCATTCGCAACAAAATGCAACTGCAACAGCTCTCTGATAGGCACCATGCCACACATTTCAGCTTGTGCCAAAGATTCCTCAAGTGTACCACTCCAACGGATGCAAAAGATTCTGAAGACCCCTCATCGGTTGACGTGGTAATATCTTTTCTGAACTCGCTGCCTGCATCTTCTCATCTGGGATTGATCAAGGTCCTAGACCTGGAAGGTTGTCCTGGCTTGAACAAGCAAAACCTCAGGAACATCTGCAATAAGAAGTTTCAGCTCAAGTATCTGAGTCTAAGGAAGACGGAACTTGAGGAGCTGCCCAAGGAGATCAGCAAGCTCCAGGACTTGGAAACATTTGACATCAGGGAAACCAAGATAAAATCATTCCCTATGGAAGCCGACGAGCTCCAGAAGCTAATTCATTTGCTTGCCGGTAGTGTACACCACGATGTCACTAGATCCAATGAACCAGTTTGCACTGTTCATATGCCTCGTGGAATTGGGAGCAGGACAAACATACAAGTACTATCCCATGTTGAAGTTTCTCATCCTGCTGATGTTAAGGAATTGAGACATGTTGGCCAGCTGCAGCAGTTGAGGAAATTGGGAGTCGTTATCCCTTGCAACAACTCTGATGCAATCGCCAGTTTTCTTACAGAAATCGGGAAGCTAGATGAATGTCTAACCTCTCTGTCAGTCCATATTAAACTAGCAAAGGATCCAGAGGCAGTTCACATGTACACAGATGATCAAATCTCACATCCTAGGTCTCTTCAAAGTCTTAACATCAATGGCAAGATATCGAAGCTTCCTGACTGGATCAAAAAGCTCCATCGACTCTCCAGGATAACTCTAAGCCGCACCTCCTTGAAGGCTACTGACATAGACATCCTGGGTAAGCTTATGAACTTGCGCATTGTCGTGCTCCGGCCCGACTCATACCTACAAACCCATCTTAACTTCCGTATGAAAGAATTCAAGCAGCTGGAGGTTCTTATCATCGAGGGCTCAAAAATCTCCAAGATCCATTTTGATCTGACTGCAGCTCCCAAGCTTGAGAACATTGTTTGGACATTCACTTCCACCACCAGTGAAACAGATAATTTGGTCGATAAAGCAAGCAAGGCAGATATGACCGGGATTGAAAAACTCCCAAGTCTCAGACAGGTAGAACTCCTTTGCAGGAGCTTCGACGACAAGGAAAGATGCAGCTTCGACATGGACAGCATTAAACGAAAAATGTGGGGAAACCCAAACAATCCTATCCTCGCAAAGAAGGTAATCGATGCATGAGGACACTGTTGCTACTATTGCTGTTGGTGCAAGCCTCATTTATGTTGGGTGGTAAAGATTATTTATGTTCATGTGGTTTCATGCATTCCTGTGTTCTTGTGGGCAAGCCGTGCTGTTATTTACCCTGTTTGCATCTGGGTGTATGTTTATTTAATCTTCAATTGTGTCTGTGTGTGGATGTGCGTGTGTGATTAATTATTCTGAGTTGAGTGTGTGCTTGAGCATATGGTTGTGTCTATGCTCATGGCCGGGTTGGATTTGTATCCGTGGTTTTCTTCGGACCTCTAGGTTCCATATATATGATAAGTGTGGTGTGCTATTGTGAATTTACTCCTTAAAATAGAAATAACTCTCTCTCTCTCTCTCTCTCTCTCTCTCTCTCTCTCTCTCTCTCTCTCTCTCTCTCTCTCTCTCTCTCTCTCTCTCTCTCTCTCTCTCTCTCTCTCTCTCTCTCTCTCTCTCTCTCTCTCTCTCTCTCTCTCTCTCTCTCTCTGGCAGATCCAAGATTTGCTATATGTACAACAATGGTACATCTCGCGTCCCTCTCGCGTCGCCTCCCCAGCGGGCGACTCGGGAGGGCTCAGCCGCCACCGCCTAGTCCCTCCAGCACCCTCTGCCCCTCCGCCGCTGCCGATGGTCGGCGTCGGGCAAAGCCCGTGCGTGCGACGGTGGCGGCGGAGGGTCTCTCCTCCCGTTCCCAGATCCGCGGCGGCGTGGGCGTCCTGATCCGCGGGGTGCGGCCCTCCCGACGGTGTGGCAGATCCCGGAGGCGGTGGACTCGCGGCGGTGCACGAGTGCCCAGATCCATGGGTGTGGTACTCCCGGCAGCGTGCGGGCTCTCGGCGGCGGCGGGATCGGTGGATGGCGGGCTTGGGCGATGGCGTCGGCCGTGCGGTGCCGGATCTCGTCGCTCGTGGCGGATCTCGCCACTCCGGCCTTTTTGGAGGAACCTGGACCAGGGGCGGTGGCCCCGTTAGGCATGGCGACGGCGCCGTCGGCTGGTGACGTTCCCGGGGGATGGATGGACAGCGTCTTGACCGCGTGGGTGGTGACACGCCGGTGGATCTCCTCCGCGCTGCAGGCTCTCTCCCACTGCACTTGGTGGCTTACGACCGCGGTCGTCGGCCTCGGTGCGTTCGCGGGGGCTGGTAGTGATGACATCGGACCGAGGAAACTCTGGATGACTCGTTCATCATGACGGTGGCGACGACCAAGTTGGCCGTTCTCCTCCTTGCAGGCGCTGTCGAGGTCCCTGCCCTCCACCCCGTCCCCATGCCCAGGTGAAAATCCTAAATTTCCTTAGATTGCCGGCGGCGGCACTGCATGTGTCGTACCCTTCTTGGAGGCGCCGCCTGGGGCGTTTGGGTGCTCGGTTTGAGACCGCGGGCGGAGGGGATGGGACCAGTGGCAACAGGTGATGTTTCGCGTCGGAGGAGCGGTGTGGCATCTGGCACGTCGACAACGGCGGGTCTCAGCGACATGGAGCAGTGGGGTCTCGTCAGTGGACATGTGATGATGGACGAGCGCAGGATGGTGGCGTTGTCTGGCGTCGTGGTGGCGTCGACGGTAGCTAGACCAGGCAAGGTAGATGCAGCACTACAGCACTGAAGATGGATTGATGCAGGTGGCTGCGGCGGCCTCATACCCAGCAGTCGTCCTGGTTGAGGAGTGCGCCGGACTGGTGGGTGCCCCATACCCGGCAGGAGTCCTGGTTGGGACCTCAGGTCTTAGATGTTAGGTTCGGCTGCAAGATCTGTTTGGTATTAGGCCCAGACTATCAGCATCCCTACATCAACTGGATAGGAGTAGCGACAGATCTTGCCTAGACGATGGCTTTAGTCTTACTGTTGTATGATTTTGTAAGTTAAAGTAGTTGCATGCATCGTCTAGATGCAAAGGCCGGAGGTTTCTCCTCCTTTAAAAAAAACAGACAACAACGGTACAACTTGAGCCATGAATGATACAACTAACTACTCCCTCCGTTATCAAATAATTGTCTTTTTAAAGATTTCAACAAGTGACTACATACGAAGCAAAATGAGTGAATCTACACTCTAAAACATGTCTACATACATCTGTATGTTGTAGTCCATTTGAGATGGCTAGAAAGACAATTATTTAAGAACGGAGGAAGTATATTAGCATAGGCCATCCACACTGCCATATGTACTTTGGAGAAATCCGTAGTGCTCAAGTCATGACCAGGCTGATTGGATAAGTTTGTATAACCAGATGACTATTGTGCAGGATGCTTGCAGCGTCTACAAAGACAACCATCAAACTAAAGAATGTTTGGTTAGATTTATTCGTTTAGTGTGTATGCATATCACGGGCATGTGTACTCCAAACTACTGTCCCCTACTTCTTGTGCAGAAGCTAGTGTTCATCAGTTGAAAACAAGGTCATGTGATCTTTTAGTAAGTTTCTCTCCCGATGGTCCGACCTTCTTTCAGGAAAAGGAAAATAGAAATCAAAACGCTAGGCCTAAAAACAGAGGAGAGCAGTGGAAATTCGCAGCGCGGGGGCACTCACCTGCCAAGTCCCGCCGCCCGCTTGTTTTGCCTCGCGATTCGCGTATTGATTCAATCCCACACAAAGGCATAGTAAGGCATAGTAAGTTTTAAGTTTCTTTTTTTTGCGGGAAAGTAAGTTTTAAGTTTCAAGCAGTGAAACTCAACATAATTTTTTAAATCGTCAAATTATACTCAAAACGAATCTTATTTTAAAGCGCTGCTCACGAGAAACATGAATATAAATTTAATTTGGATTTTTAAAAAGATATAAACTTTAAAACTTGGTAACCAAAATGAAAAGCGGGCATCAGGGATATGAGTGTGCCCGCACTTGCGTGCCATAAATTCTCTCCAGCGGAGCAGCTGCTCGGTAGCTAAACTTGCCAAAATAATTAATGACTTTAATCATGACGTACGCTTTAAAAAGATTAAAAGTAGACAGAGTGCTCCGGCTTGCTAATCTTTGTCTCAACTTTTGACAACCTGTACAGGCTCTGCACATGTTTCCTTTTTTTATTCGCTGCGCCTCTGCACGTGGTCTATGGCATGCATAAAAAAGGAAAAGGGAACAACTGAAAATCCTTTGAATAGGCATCTGTATAATCCCCAAAAAAATTATCCGTTACCCCTGGTGAAAAAAAAATCATCAACAGAAAACAAATTTACATGGTCTTTCAACTGTATTTTTGACAACTAACCATAAGTTGATTAAGGAGTGATTATATTCCTTACTAGATATTAACAACCATTTGATTAAAAAATAATCCTTTTGTATTTCCATAATAATATCTAGATCTTCAGATTTGACGACTCTTAATATCACAATTTTAAATAGCTAGCTAATGCTGGGGCATAGTTTTATGCAGCCTAAATGCTACTCCCTCTGTTTCAAAATAGATGACTCAATTTTATTAGTATAAAATTGAGTCATCTATTTTGAAACGGAGGAAATACGTAAAAAAAAGAGATACAAGGAACAAGCCCAAGGACGAAGCTTTTTGGTTGGTAAACGTTTGCGTACCACAGGCCGGCTGAGCGTTCGGTCGGTCGCGCACGAGCCACTGGATCGATCGCAATCATGTGTGTCCAGCAACAGCGTCGTGGTAGACCCCACACATAGCTTTTTCCCTTCCTCTTACCTTCCTTTTCTGGTCCATTCGTTCTTGCCGTTACTCACTTTCCTCTCATCTATAGCCTTTTTTTTCACCAATCAGCCATGGCACCTACCGAGCACAAAGCTCCGCGCGCGCCATGGGGGTGCGTCTTGCCTAAGGTCCCCGCGCCGCTGTAGGAAGCAGGCCAACTGGTTAGGCCCATAGGGGCAGCTGCCGCGGGGGAGGCGTTCACTATGATGCACGCAGGCGGATCCGTCATGGAGGTGGCGAGCATATATAGGGAGCAACCGGTCTCGGGGAAAGCTGCAACCAATATTGGGGGAGTTGCGACCATGGCCGAGTGTGGTGATCACGGGGGCGGCAAGGACATGGAGTCGCTGCTACGGGCAACAATCGGCCTCGCCGTTTTTGCTACAAGCTTCTACCGGCATCACAATGTGCTACAATCGGTGTGGCATTTTGCTACATTGCACAAGCGGATGTCGGAAATTTTGCTACAATCGTGTCACGCCATGCTACAACCAGCGTTGCAAATTGCTACAACCGACGATAGTGCAAGCTGCAATCGGCATAGCGACTCAACGGCAAAGATGATTTTTTGCTAGAACAGTTGCTTGATTTTGCAGGAACGGGCGCTCATTCTTTGCTGGAACCGGTGATCGAGATGTTACGGCTGTGAGATGCATGTGATCGACGAGCTATGGACCTCAGGCCTGAGCGGCGACGAGCACGCCGGCGAGTTGCAACCGGCCATGGAGTTTTGTTGGAACCGGCTGGTTGGCATGCTGGAAATGGCTAAATGGCGAGCTGCAACCATGACGATGTTCTCGACCGTGGCGATGCCTAAGTGAACAATAGGGATGCTGGCACCACATTTTTGCGGAGCTGCAATCGAGTTCGTGTTTTGCTGGAACCATGTCTTGTGGACGCTACAATGGTGACCACGGTGTTCTGCAACAACGGGCGCGGCAAGATGGATTCCAACAAAGCAGGATGTTGCAACCATGCTTGTGGCATGCTGGAACCTTATCCCTGTGATGATACAACGGCCTCGCAGCGAGCTGCAATGATGGCGACGACGAGATTAGTTTCTTTCTACACATGGGAGGAGATGCTACAACGGTGTCTGTGGCGAGCTGGAACTGCGTATGCAAGATGCTACAATGGTGACCATGAACGAGTTCAGAGATGCGACCATGGAGGAGTTGTATGGCTGCCGCCGGCGAGTTGGCCGGCACTGCAATAGAAGCATGCGGAGGATACGGGGGTGAGGAAGTGGAGATGCGGCGACTGTTGGGAAACGTATCATGCAATTTTTAAAAAATCCTACGCTCACGCAAGATCTATCTAGGAGATGCATAGCAACGAGAGGGGAAGAGTGTGTCCATGTACCCTCGTAGACCAAAAGCGGAAGCGTTTGATAACGCGGTTGATGTAGTCGAACTTCTTCTCGTTCCGACCAATCAAGCACCGAATGTACGGCACCTCCGAGTTCTGCACACGTTCAGCTCGATGACATCCCTGAACTCTTGATCCAGCAAAGGTGTCGAGGAAGATGAGTTCCATCAGCATGACGGCGTGGTGACGGTGATGGTGAAGTGATCCGCGCAGGGCTTCACCTAAGCACTACGAGAATATGGCCGAGGGTGTAATCTGTGGATGGAGGCACCGCACACGGCTAACAATTGTTGGTGTATCTTCTAGACGCCCCTCCCCATGTATATATAAGTGGGAGAGGGAGGGGAGCAGCAAGGGGGCGCCCCAAGTAGGAGGAATCCTACTTGGGCGCCTCCCCAATTCGGCCTCCCCCCTTCCATAAGTTCCAGAGGGGGAAGGAAGGCGGAGGCCGAATCCCTCCCCTTCCTTCTCTCTTCCCCTCTTTCCTTCTCCTATGGTTCGGTCCATATGGAGGGCGCAGCAGCCCCTGCTGGCTGCTGCGTTTCCCCTCTTGGCCCATTAGGCCCATATCTTTTGTCGGGTGTTTCCGGAACCCCTTCCGGTGACCCGATATGTACCCGGTACCCTCCGGAACACTTCCGGTGTTCGAATACTATCGTCCTATATATCAATCTTTACCTCTCGACCATTTCGAGACTCCTCGTCATGTCCGTGATCTCATCCCGGACTCCGAACAACATTCGGTCACCAAATCACATAGGGACAATTACATTGCTGCCCCTAATTGGAACCCACTACTCAAATTTGCCCTAATTTTAATGTGTGCTCAAATTTGTCCCTCTGCCGTTAGTTGCCCTTATAGAAATGCCCTTCTGCGTCATTACCGTTCGGTCGAACAGCTTTGACCATCTCGAAAAAAATAGCAAAAAGAATCAAAGAAATTTTTTGGGATTGAAGCTACTCATGTGCGCAAGGTGCGTGAAATGTTTTGTGCTATTTAGACATATGAGCTCATGGCAAAGGAAAACTATAAATCTGTCCATCTTCGAATAGTAAATTCAAAAAAATAGCAAGAAAATTCAAAACCATATGAAATTTTTTGGCATCCAAGATGCTCGCGTGCACAAGGCGTGTGCAAAATTTTGTTATCAAATGACATGTGAGAAGCTCTCGCAAAAAAAAACCAAAATAGTGTATTTTTCTGAGACAAATTTTGTTTTTTTCTCCACGAGCTCCTACAATGTCCAAACACAAGAAGATTTTGCACACACCTTCCGCACCTGAGCATCTTGGATCCCAAAAAAATTCATATTTTTTTGAATTTTCTTGCTATTTTTTGAATTTACTGTTCGCACGCGTACATATTTACTGTTTTTCCCTTGCCACGACCTCCTAGAATGCCAACACAACATGAAAATTTGCACGCACCTTGCGAACCTTAGTACCTTTGATGCCACAAAATTTCAGATTTTTTTTTTGCTATTTTATCGACATGGTCAAAGCTGTTTGACCGGATGGTAACGGTGTAGAAGGGTATTTCTATAAGGGCAACTAACAGTAGAGGGGCAAATTTGAGCACACGTTGTAATTAGGGGCAAATTTGAGTAGTGGCTTCCGGTTAGGGGCAGAAATGGAATTGTCCCAATCACATAACTTATATAATACAAAATCGTCATCGAATGTTAAGCGTGCGGACCCTACGGGTTCAAGAACTATGTAGACATGACCGAGTCACCTCTCCGGTCAATAACCAATTGCAGAACCTAGATGCTCACATTGGTTCCTATATATTCTACGAAGATCTTTATTGGTCGAACCGTAATGACAACATACGTTATTCCCTTTGTCATCAGTATGTTACTTGACCGAGATTCGATCGTCGGTATCTTCATACCTAGTTCAATCTCATTACCGGCAAGTCTCTTTACTAGTTCCGTAATACATCATCCCGCAACTAACTCATTAATCACTTTGCTTGCAAGGCTTCTTATGATGTGTATTACCGAGAGGGCCCAGAGATACCTCTCTGATACTCGGAGTGACAAATCATAATCTTGATCTATGCCAACCCGACAAACACCTTCGGAGATACCTGTAGAGAATCTTTATAATCACCGAGTTACGTTGTGACGTTCGATAGCACACAAGGTATTCCTCCGGTATCTGGGAGTTGCATAATCTCATATTCGAAGGAATATGTATTTGACATGACGAAAGCAATATCAACAAAACTGAATGATCAATATGCTAAGCTAACGGATGGGTCTTGTCCATCACATCATTCTCCTAATGATGTGGATCCCCTTCATCAAATGACAACACATGTCCATGGTTAGGAAACTTAACCATCTTTGATTAACGAGCTAGTCTAGTAGAGGCTTACTAGGGACACTGTGTTTTATCTATGTATCCACACATGTATTAAGTCTCCGGTTAATACAATTCTAGCATCAATAATAAACATTTATCACGAATAAGAAAATATAAAATAACAACTTTATTATTGCCTCTAGGGCATATTTCCTTCAGTCTCCCACTTGCACTAGAGTCAATAATCCAGTTCACCTCGCCATGTGATTTAACACCAATAGCCCACAGTGGGACGACAGGGGCCAGTCGGCCAGCTGTAGGCCGACTGGAATCCAATCAGCCTGCTGTGGGCCGACTAGGCCCAGTCGGCCTGCAGCGGGCCGACGGTGTATTATTTTTGAAACTTTTTATCCAGCGTAATATTTATGAAAATTAATAAAAAATGTATTATTTTAAAAAATTTAGCCTAAAACTATGCATTTTAAAACCAAATTAAAAATGACGCCAATAGCCCGCTAGTTTTTTGCTACAGTGCTAAATTTGAAGTCATTTAGCCCACTAAGCCGCTATACAAAGATATCGTTCTGCATTGATGTGAAGCTTGGTTATTGAATTAGAACGTCTGATTGGTGCTCGGGTTTTGGTTATCGCGAAGTCATCCAACAAGTACATCAACATTGCTTCGTCCATTGGGCTGTTCTGTGACGTGAACAAGAAGCCCATGGAGGAGGTCTTTGGATCATTGAAGGCACATGAGGAGCTTGTCAAGGGGCAAGAAGAGGAAGGAGGAGAAGAGAAACTGCTCATGACGAGGTTCCATGGCTCGTCGGGAGGCCGCGGCCGCTGACGTGGCTGTGGTGGAGGGCGCCGAGACTGTGATGAATTTGGTCATTTTGCTTGGGAGTGCCTTGAGAAGAAGAAGGAGGAGAAGGCCTTGTTGGCTAAAGGTTATGACGACGACGAACCAGCCTTTCTTTGAAGCAACGTGAAGAATGGATATCAAGATTGTTGGCGCCGCCTCGACTCGCAGCGCCGCTTCTTCTTCCTCTAGGTGCCTTTCACATCTCAACCTTCTCTCTTTGTCTCACACAAGAACACACTATGGAGGAAAATTCACACGGACACACACTTCACCAAACTAGCTTTGCCTTGTCTCCCGGTGAATATCACATAGGTTACATTTTGCCTCAACCCTCTCGGCCTTCTCTTTTCATTGACTGACAGCAGTGCATATATACAGGGCTCAGGCACCTTGTGCCACCAACTCACGATCTCCACGTACTTACACATGACCTCCTTTCTCTCCCCTAGAATCGCTCAGGAGATGGAAGACCGGCTGGTTCTCAGCTTGTACGGCTAACAAACTTATCCATGCAAACTACTTTCACGACCTATTCTACCGGATGTATGCACACACCCAACTAACTAGATCCATGCACCACGTCCGGCTTCTCCACAACGGCCAGCAACTTGCCGGATCACCCAGCTCGACCTATGCAGCCCGTCACGCTTCAGTTTCCGCCGCGTCTTGCCGAATCGCACGGCATCATCGGCACCCCACCCTGCTCACCGCGTCGCATGGTAGCACGGCATCTCGCCTTCTTCGTACGTCTCCGCTGCACCTTCGTCGACTGCAACTCCTGATCCTATACTACATGCCTAAAGAAATCAAACATGCTGATACAAATGTCAAGATTAAACCTAACATTGCAAACATGTGTACAATGTCAAGTATATGCAATATATCATATATGATTCCTGGTTATATTTTTTTTCTTGATTTACAAAAAATAAACTTAGCTTCGCTATAGCTCCGCTAAATGACATAGCCCGTTATTTAAAACATTGATAGTTTTCGAGAGTGGCTTTTTAGCACCCAGGTGTCTAGGCACCCTCTTATCTCCACCGCCGGTTTAGAATTCAGCTCCTAGAGTTATGTACCAAGCCCTGTAGCACACATTCGATTAGCAGGTCTAGCTGTTTACTAAGCGCGGGAGGATCGACAAATTTGAATTGAACCTGGCCTAGCCTCGGACTGTTGGCCATAGGCTGATTCGACCTATCGAGAAACAGACAGGGACATCGAGTTGGCATGTCGGCCTGCTGTAAAAAAAGGCTATATGTGTGTGTGCGCGTGTCGGCCCGTGTTTCTAGGTGTAGGGCAAAGCAAGGTTGAAGGATCCCCATTCTCAGATTCTCACCTCCGTCGCGAACGCTGATGAATGAAGAATATATTGGGGCGATATGTGAACCCCGGCAGGCCCCACATTGACTAGTCCGTCATGGAATGATTGAAATCTAGAGCAGATACAACACATGCACCGCCCTGGTGCTTCATAAATGACATCTACAGCAGATACACGAAATGCACAGCTCTATGGGTTGTCCTTTCAACGATGGCCCGCCTGACCTCCAGGTCTACCGCGGTGACATCCATGACCTCTTGCATGCCTACTATTCGCTGCTACAGTTTGTCTCCGTAAATTACCTTGCTTAATTAATTAACCTGACCCACAACGGAAAAAAAAATTTAACCTGACACCACATGTGGCCTGCTGATGGCTAAGATACTGCACGACCCTTCATCTCGCTGAATGGCTCTGATAAGGAGTTGTCAGTGCTCCAGGGTGCTAACGCACCTTTTCGTTTTCGTATATGTAACTGCTAGGTTGTATACGTTTTTTTTAACATCACTACAGACACAAGCACTCATATACGTACGCATATACTCATACCTATGAACGCACACACACACCTTATCCCTATGAGCACCTTTGAAAGACTTAGCCGGCATATCATCTTAAAATTTACGAAGTCACCTTAGGCACCTTCGTCGTCAACGAAAACCAGGGGCGAAGCCAGAATTTGAGTATAGAGGGGGCCAAGCCAAGTTGATTAAATAAAAGTGCGCACCACGGAAAAATAAGTACCATAATATTGTAATAATGTGTCGCTTCAATACAATTAAAATAGGGTCTATCTAGGGCATATCTATATATGTCTTAATTATTGCACATGTAAGTGATTCGATCAAACATACAAAGAAAAAAAAACACAAATCTTTGCATAAGAAATAATCAATATCAATGGACCCGGATGTACAAGACTTAGGCACATCTAGATGCGTATTAGCAAAATTGATTAAAATATAGTTACATTTCTATTGGAACATTACTATCAGTGTAGAATGTCTTGTAATTTCAAAGCATGTCATTCCCCCTAACCGGGATTGGTAAAAAAAAGCACAGTAGTGAGGGCACGAGGGCAGCGGCCGCCGGCATCGGTAATCGCCACAGGTCAGAAGTTAATTAAGCTGGGTTGGCTTGATTTAGGGTAAGACCAGGAGCCAAGCACTAGAGTCTCTGGCCACGGATGGGCTTTTTTATGGGCCAAGTACGTATATTCCTTTTGGGTTAAGGGGGGCCAACTCGTAGCCTCTTACGAAACTATCGATCGTTAGGGGAGGCTCGCCCGGCTCCCCTACTGACAAAAACGTCTCCTCCCACTGAATGTTCATCGCCGGAAATCTTGAAATAAATCCAGAAATAAATATGAGCATCAGGATTTAAACCCTGATGGGCTGAGGATACCATAGTCCCTCTAACCATCCAACTACAGGTTGTATATATTTTGTTGTTGGATCAGATAATCAGTATTTTACTTCTTTATGGCTATATACAGATAGCCGCAACTATATGGTTACATTGTTCCCAGTAATTTGTAGAAAAGAGCGCTAATCATGATCTAATACATAGAATGAAGAGCAGCCAAGTAGCTGTACTCCTTTCTTGGCTGGCCGGTGCTGCTGCCTTTAGCCTGATGGCGATGAGCCCTGCTCCGGTGCTCGCCTAACCTAATTTTTGAGGGGTATTTCTGTCCCCGCAAATTTGTTTTTTCCTAGCCCGCCGTAACCCAGATTCAAGCCCTGTCTAGCCCTGTACAACCCAGACCGTATACGTATAGTACCCTGGTTTGAAAAAAAACATCACACGACCCCACGACCACGTAAGACCTTCTGAATCCAATCATTCACGTAGCTCCATCAATCTCACGAGCATTCACGCAGCTCCATAATTCACGCTGTAGATCTCCAGCGGCGGCTATCTCGTCGCCGGCGATCTTGTTGGACAGCGGGCGTGTCAACGTCGTGAATCTTCAGCGCTCACAGGTAACGCATCCCGCGTCCCCCCGCCGCCCCTCTAGTTTCGCTCACGGCAAACATCGAACGAACTGCCACCGTCAGAGGTAGTGGTTAACCTAGCGAGGCGGGTAACCTACCTACCCATCGGTGCAGCCGATCGTGGATCTTGTTCCGGTAGTGCTGCTCCTCGTGATCTGGATTTCTTCAGTGTAGGGTTCACATAGCGTCGGTTGCCGTCGGCTGTGTCCACCACGACTATCGTTATTTGATGTGGCGGCTAACCTAGGTATCCGGCGGCAGAGGTAATCACAGATCTAGCTAGGATTTGTAGTGCTGCTCCTCGCGGTTGAAAGTGATCACGACTTGTGCCGTGGCCATCTTCCTGACTAGGTTTGGCAGATCTGAACGGCCTCAGTTGAGGTTGTTTACATAACATCCGTGATCTCGTGTTGTGTGTTATATATTTCTTCATTGATAATGTTTGCACATGTGTTGATACATATTATTTGTTGTAGGAAATGACGGACGAGGAGTTAACTGATATCATGGTAGACATGGAGTTTGGAGAACTGATGAAAGATTGGATAGAAGATTGGTCAGATGATGAAAATTCAGATCGTGGAGATCGGTCAGAGAATGGGAACGAATGGGAAGATCTTAATGTGAGTATCATTATCATGTTGTAATTTTTTGGTGGCATCCGACAACATTATATTTTTGTGTTGAAAATTTAAAGATGGATGAGCTTGATGATGGTCAGGAAAACAACTCGGAGCTCTCGAATGAAGATTACATTAGTCAGCTACGGAAGTGAAAAAATTTGTTGGCATGCAAATTGAACTTTTCCTGGAATATTATATGATAAGTAATTATGTATTTGTGTTGTATTTTTCAGCTAATTTCCGAATGTCATAATGCCTACGACTATTACGGTGAATCCGATGCGGGGACATGCCTTAACGATGAATCCTGATTCTGGGGATTCGCAGTCGTCGGTCATCATGAGTGAGGTATGTGTGTAATCAATGTTCTATGGAAGTAATGTTAAACCATAGAAAACTGTTTTCATGGCTATATTTTGATTGTGTAGGTGACAGAAGATGATAGGGCAAAGAATGTCCAAGATATCGCCAGTGCAGATGATAAGAGGGATATGTTCATGCAGATAATGGAAATGACTTTTATGTCTCACCATGCTGCGTATGATATCTACAACAGCTATGCTAGAGATAATTGTTTCAGCATTAAAAAGAATAAGGTCAGGTATAGCAAAACCAAGTCACATCATATGCATTATAGGCGGTTTGTTTGTTCCAAACAAAGAAAACATGACAGCAAGTTGCTAACCGAGGAAGGACACAACCGTATGCTCAGAGCCGAGACACGCTGCTTTTGCGAAGCGCACCTGACTGTCAAGCTTGACCAAAAGCGTGGGGTTTGGTATGTTGAAAGTTTTGAGGACAAGCATAGCTATATGCTGGCAGGACCAGACGAGGTACCTTTTCTTTGGTCCCACAAAAAAATCAAAGAGTACCAGAAGCATGAGATAATGTCCATGGGAGCTGGAAGGATTAGAATTCACGACATGGTGGATTCCTTCATCAGCAAACATGTATGGTATGGCGGTGTTGGTTTTACTAGGCGTGAAATATACAACCTTTGCGCCAGGGAGAAGAGGAAGCTACTTTCAAAAGGTGATCCTGCCACAGCCATAAGCATCATGGCCAGTAGGAAACAGAGGGATCCTAGATATTTAGTTCTTCAGTCACAAAGAACCCGACCAAACCGTACCGACTGCATAACTTATATGCTTACATAAACCAGCATACCTAACCAACATCAAACCCAAAATATTGTTAACTTATATGCTGAAACATATAACAACATACCTAACTAAAGATAACCAGCAGCTTCCTCCTCCTTCAACAACTATGCCCATCTTCACTTCTTCAGAAATTTGAGGCGGCGTGAGCGGCGCACCACACACGGAGAAGTCTTCTTCTTGACCTCCGTCCTCTTCGACAGCTGCGCCACTTGATCCTGAGCGACCTCCTCTTCTTCCACCTTCTCTATGTCAGGGAGGAGGGGAAGGAGCTCGACGTCGATGGGCATTCTCTTGCCACCCTCGACGGCGACCGACGCTACCATCTGCACGACATCCTCCTCGCCCTCTTCATCGTCATCGGGGATGACCAGTACCTCGTCCACGTCGTCCTCCACGACGTCTGAGCCCAACGGCTGGACTGGCACCGGCACGTGGCGGACCTGGTAGTCTGGGCTGACGGGCGCTGGGAGAGCGAGCTCGACGTCGACGCGCTCCGCCCTCGACGCGACGCGTACTGGATCTGGCCGCTGCGGCATGGTGGTGGAGCGGTACATCCACCACCTTGTGCGCTGAACAGGGGAGTCGCTCAGCGTGGCCTCTCGCATTGCCCAGACGAGGAGGAGGGCCGGCGGGACGCCGCGGCCGTTGGGGAAGGCGTGCTTCTTCTCGGCGTCGGTGAGGACTTTGACGAGGCCACGCGCATGGTTGACCAACATCTCCGTGCTGGGGAACCAGCCACACACCTCCATCAACTGCGTATGCCATGCCTCGTCATTGCCGGAGAGCTCCGTCATCGCTTTCTGCCAGCCGAGGCTTCTCTCCATGGAGGCGGCTGTAGCGGTCCCGGCGAGGGTTTCTCGATCTACTGTAGGTGGGGATAAGAGGGGAGTTCTAACCGACGCGCATGGGAGGTGGGTGAGTGCGTGGTTGGGAGTGGTAAGTTACTTATTTAATGACAGTTATGACGTGGGGAGGGGAAATGTACAATATTCTTTCTACTCCCGCCCCGGTCATAACAAAGTGGCATTGCAATCTACTATTCCCAACCATGTATAACTAATTTATTTAGGTCAGATTTTTTTGCTTATTTAGAGATGTAAAAGGTTGACACTCCCACTAAACAAAGTGTCGATTGAGTTGCTACAATATATAGGAACCAAACACTCGAAACGTTGAACTAAATTTGATGCCATAATGTGCGGGATATACTGTCCAGTTCACTCGATTCATCCGTAAAAAATTGAAGCAAGTGTTCTACTCTTCTTCCTTGTCCACATTTCTGCACATGATAAAAGACAAGATAAGTTAATGAATGATAAATTTTTCAATAACCCACAATGCATACAAACACTAACTTCTGATTTAGTTTGCATTTCTTGCTACGTCTAGTGTGTCCTAGCAATTTGCAAGTGCTGCACCGGGTTTTCAACTCATCAAAAGAGAGTGGTCTAACCATTTTCAAGACAAGGCGGTTCTCATCTACCTTTTGGCACCTTTGCTTGACAGTTTCATAGGATCTTTAACTGCAACCATGTTGCCTTCACCATCGTCTACATATTCAATTGCACACTTACTGAGGTCATTTGTTTTCTTGCTCAAATTTTCCTGTAGCAGATCATACTCATGACTCTTAGCTATCACAGCCTTCACACTCTCCTGTAACTGATCCCACAAAGCTGGGTGTTTGCATGGCGCATTCATAGCTTCTGACGCTAACACACTGACCTGGCTATATTTCATTCTTTCCCCTACCCCAGTCCAACCAAATCCCAACAGATCGCTTGTGCGCCTCGCAGGCAGTCCCAACCTTGCTTTTTTCGTGAGTCGAACAAGAACTAAACACTTTGGTATTTCAGATATGTTCAAGTACTTCAGTACAAGGAATATGTGCTTGCAAGGTAGACCCTGAAAGGATCGATATAGTTGACTATAGGCAACTAACACTTTTTAGCTTTTCTTTACCAAATTAAACTTTGCATCAAAGTAGGTTGTCTAGATATGCAACTAGGTGAACAACCTATATGATGCAACAACAACAATCACACAAGCAAGCAAGGGATATAACACAATTAAGCTTGCAAAAGTAAAGGAGCGAGATCACCAAGAGTGGAGCCGGTGGAGACGAGGATGTGTTACCGAAGTTCCTTCCTTTTGAGGGGAAGTACGTCTCCGTTAGAGCGGTGTGGAGGCACAATGCTCCCCAAGAAGCCACTAGGGCCACCGTATTCTCCTCACGCCCTCACACAATGCGAGATGTCGGGATTCCACTATTGGTGCCCTTGAAGGCGGCGACCGAACCTTTACAAACAAGGTTGGGGCAATCTCCACATCTTAATTGGAGGCTCCAGCGACACCACGAAGCTTCACCACAATGGACTATGGCTCCGAGGTGACCTCAACCATCTAGGGTGCTCAAACACCCAAGAGTAACAAGATCCGCTAGGGATTAGTGGGGGGAATCAAATTTCTCTTGGTGGAAGTGTAGATCGGGGCCTTCTCAACCAATCCCGAGCAAATCAACAAGTTTGATTGGCTAGGGAGAGAGATCGGGCGAAAATGGAGCTTGGAGCAACAATGGAGCTTAGGGATGGAAGAGGTGGATCTTCTCGGAGAAGAAGACCCCCTTATACTGTGGGGGGGGGGGGGGGGCCAATACCAATCGTTACCCACCACTCAGCCCGCGACGCGCGGTACTACCGCACAACAGGAGCGGTACTACCGCACGGGTCTGCGGTACTACCGCGGCGAACCGCAGTACTACCGTGGGCACGGCAGAGCCTGGACCTGAACAGAAGAGCACAGACATGGCGCGGTAGAACCGCATGCACGGTACTACCGCGACCCTTTGCGGTACTACCGCAGGGCAGCCACGGTCTAGGCACGGTAGGCACAGATGTAAAAAATTACATCCGTGACTACCTCCGCTGAGATTTTATCGATGCGAAAATCCGACACGGTACTACCGCGAACCATGGGTGCGGTACTACCGTGAAGGGTGCAGATGTAAAAAATTACATCCGCCCCTACCTCCGCTCCTGTTGCTGCACCTGGCCAGGCGACATGGTACTACCAGCGCCCTAAAGACGGTACTATCAGCGTAGAAGCGCGGATGTAAAAAATTACATCCGCCCCTAATACCGCTTGAGCGGCAGCGCCAGGCCAGAACTCACGGTACTACCGCTTAGGAGGAGCGGTACTACCATGGAAGCCCATTGTACTACCGTGCTGGAGCCTGGTACTACCGCTGGCTCCTGTAGTAGTACCGCGCAGTGGAGCAGTACTACCGCTAGCCTGAGAAGAGCAACTCGGAGTCCTTCATTTCGCAGAGACAAGGTGAGACGCGCAGAGACAAGGTGAGACGGAGGAGAACTCCAAAGAGCCAAAGGAAAGGCGGTGCAAAAGGGACGTTTACGTGAGATTCCACCCAAACCTTTCCAAAGCGGACCCCCTCTTAATAGTACGGCTTTCCTACGACTCAACTCCACCGAAAAGAACCGTAGAGAAACGCCGTCTCCAATAATCTTCGAGGGGCATCAAATCGTCTTGTGTTTAGTCACGATATATCTGAAAAGCTCAGTACACACGATTAGTCCGCAAAAGCATTGTCATCAATCACCAAAACTACTAAGGGACAAGAATGCCCTTACAATCTCCCCCTTTTTGGTGGACTGATGACAATACGGGATTTGCACAAAGGGAAAGAATATAGCACAAGCAAACCCCACATCTCTAGAATATAGACGAGCTCCCCCTAGATTTGTGCTAGAGAGTAAAGTGCTTTGGACTGCACGACACGAATACTAGGATCACCACTCCCCCTATATTTTAGAGACAAAGCATATCTTGCAAAGATAAGGCTAACACTAAACAAGATAGTAAATATGAGCATAACATAAATAGCACGATATAGCATAAGCTCAATAAGGTAATAAGGTACGATAGAGTGCATATGTCTTACACCATATGATAAACTTAGTCTCACGAGCACAACCAAACCAAAGCAACCAAGTTCAACAGACGGAAAGCAAAGCAGACGGCGAAGCACACAACACACGACACGCAAATCCTACACTCTCTCCCCCTTTGGCATCGAGACACCAAAAAGGCAGAGAGGGCACCTACAACAAAGGTGGTAGCTCAGGCGGAAAATGACTCCTCGTCGCCAGACTCCGCAGCAGGAATGTACTCCTCCTCAGAATTGGTCCACTTGTAGCCCTGCTTAGCCATCCAGGCTGCCTCGGGGGTGATGTGCCTCTCAGAGCCGCTAGCCACGTCCTCGCCGCATGCCCTCAAAATCCTGTTGTCGCGACGACTCCTTCTGAGCAACATGGGCCTTGTACTGACCCTGGACCTGCATGCAGAAAAGCCTCTTCATCTTGATCTTCAGCTTCTTCGCCCAAGAGGGCTCAACAAAGGGAGTAGTGAAAGCAGAACGGTCCTCAACAGCTTCTTCCTCCTCAATCTCATCCTCATCCACAACCATCCTGGCAGCCTCAGCAGAAGTGGTGGTGTTAGCCCATTGGGGCTTGATGTGAAGCCTGATGGGCTCATGACGAATCCAACCGGGAGAATTGGGAAAGTGCTTCTCCCAAGTCTTGGAGATCAGGTGAAACAGGTAAGGCCCATAGATGGGGACCTTATGGTTGAACACGGCGAACTGAAGCTCACACCACATGATATGTGAGACATCAAGTGGCTGAGTCTGATCCTGACGGGCTTCCTCACAAAGGAGCATCATGTCAACGAGGTAAGCATCCACCTGACCCATGTCACCAATGCGTGGGAAGAGGGTGTACCGAAAGAGCCGATGCTTGATGTCAAGGAAGGGGTTAAGCACCCACACCTTCTTCGTGCTGGGAAGAGTCTTCTGAACAAGGAATGGCATGAGCTTGTTCTTGTTGGCAGACTCAGAGTTGGCATGAGGGCGAACTCCAACTGGCGTGTCGAGCCCTTCATCTGGAACGTTAAGCAACTCCATGAACTCCTTCCATGTAGCAGACATCCGGCGAACATTGGTCATCCAAGTCATGGTCCTTGCATCATCAACGCCGAAGTAGACTGAAGCAAAGAATTGTGTTATGATCTCTGGATCAAAATCCTTGTGGAAGGTGAGTATGTGCTCAATGCCGAACTGCGCTCCACTAGATCCAAGACCTCTCCAAAGTACCCACGGTGCTTGTCCTGCCTCACATGGTGCATGTCAATATAGTGAACTTCCACGTAGAGGTTCTGCTTGGCCTTGATCATATCCAGATAGATCAGATTTTGCTGCTTGGTCCAGAAGAGATCATTGCCTCGCAAGTTAGCCTGGGGATTCACATAGGGATTGAGCTTCCCTCGAATGACAAACTCGGCCTGGGGCATCTCATCCATGCCCATGACGGGCTCCTTCTGCTTGTTGGAGGTGTGCTTAGTCCTGCATTGGGAAGCAGATGACCCCTCTGGAGCTTCATCTTGGTTGCGTAGCCGCTTTGACCTTGTGTCATGGCTGGGATTCGAGCGGCGAGCAAGAGAACCGGAGCCACCACCTAGACACAAAGCACAAGAACACGCACGGGAAACAAGACGGATCAATGCAAAAGACAAATACCAAAGCTGAAGGAAACAAATAAGCACGAGATCTGGATGAAAAGAGTAATCGGATGAATCTACGGTAATCACCGGGCGGTGTCACGGATGTAAAAATTACATCCGCTCCAGCATGATAGTACCGTTCGAAATAACGCAGTAATACCGCTGGGCGGAAGTAATTTTTTTACTTCCGGGCGCCAAGTGGTAGTACCGCACTAAGGTACGAAGTACCGCATGGCGCCAGATACAGGCGAGGCCGCGGTAGTACCGCTCCAGGAGGAGCGGTAGTACCGCGTGGATCAAAAACCGTGACAGAGAGTTACGGATTTGTATCTAGAACCTCCACACGACAACATCGGTACTACCGTTGATCAACCGGAACTATTTTGACTATCCAAAGAGCATGCTTACTACACTACCACACTCCTACGAATCCCTCTGGCACAGATTTAGCCAAAAATCTCAAGACCACCACATGCATCTCCCCAAAAACCTAGAAGCAAAGGAACAAACTAAAAGGAGAGGGATTTAGGGAAAAAACTTGGTCCATGGCAAGAGGAAGTGGTGGGGAACGATCCCACCGGTCGGAATCCGAGGAGAGCGGCCGGAGACGGAGATCCGGCGAAGGCCTCCGGCGCCATTCTTGGGCAGGAGAGAGAGAGAGAGAGAGAGAGAGAGAGAGACGGGGTGGGGAATATAGATGAATGGGTATGGGGGAGCTAGAACTCCCCATGTCCCGCTCTTAACCCCCACCTTCTCGCGTGGGCGCGGAAGTACCGCTGGTCATCGCAGTAGTACCGCCCGGGCGGAAGTACCGCGCGCTGGGCGGTAGTACCACTCTTCCAGCGGCAGTAAAAAATTACTGCCGCGATGGTAGCGGTAGTACCGTGCTCCTGGGAGGCAACTGAGCAAACGCAAAGCTACCAACTCCTGCGGTAGTACCGTGGCCTGCCACGGTAGTACCGTAACCCAAGAAAGTGCAAGTTTCACACAAGAGCAAAAGCAAAACAACCTTCGGGAACAACTCAACAAAGAGGCGAAAACAAACGACGACACAAACTCACACAGGAAAGAGGAAAGCACAAGACAACGAAGACCAACCAAGAGACACAACCTCTCCAAGGAGAGGGCGGTAGCCGGAGCCATCTATGTTTGAGTTAATTGGTATGGCACCGCGAAGAATTATCCTTGGGCCCATGACCAAAACTCGTCTTTGAAGCACAAGTACCATAAAAAATGGCTAATGTGAAGACTTGATCAATTTATGCATAATGGGTGGAGGGAGAGTTCATTGAGAGAACAAAACTCCTCCTATGTCCATGCCTACACCTAAAACTAGACAACAAGTTGAGTGTGGTGGGATGTGCAAGGGTTCAAGTCACATTGCTCGAATCAATGATATTTAGCTCATGCCTTAACTCGCGAAATCTTGCTTCATCCAAGGGCTTCATGAAAATATCTGCAAGGTTATCATGAGTGTTGACATAATTGAGCTCGATCTCCCCTCGCCTAATATGATCCCGGATGAAGTGATACCGAATCTCAATATGCTTCGTCTTGAAGTGTTGCACCGGGTTGAGAGAAATATTGATGGCACTTTCATTGTCACACCAAAGAGGCACTTTGTCACAAATGACACCGTACTCCTTTAAAGTTTGCCTCATCCATAGGAGTTGTGCACAACAACTACCGGCCGCCACATACTCCGCTTCGGTGGACGAGAGAGACACACAACTTTGCTTTTTGGAAGACCAACTCACCAAAGAGCAACGAAGAAATTGGCACCCTTCGAAAGTCGACTTTCTATCCACTTTGTCTCCCGCCCAGTCGGAATCCGTATATCCTTCAAGCTTGAAGTTTGCTCCTCTTGGGTACCACAAGCCAAAGTTTGGGGTATGAGCCAAATATCGAAAGATTCGCTTGACCGCCACATAGTGGCTTTCCTTCGGTGCGGCTTGAAACCATGCACACATTCCCACACTCAACATGATATCCGGTCCAGATGCACAAAGGTAAAGCAAGGAGCCAATCATGGAGCGATATACCTTTTGATCCACTGCTTTACCATTGGGATCAATGTCAAGTTGGCACTGGGTGGGCATTGGAGTAGTAGCCGGCTTGACATCACTTAGCTTGAATATTTTGAGCATGTCTTGAGTGTATTTGGCTTGGTTGATGAAGGTTCCTTCACTTCTTTGCTTAATATCGAACCCGAGGAAGAACTTCAACTCTCCCATTGAAGACATCTTGAACTTAGAGGTCATGAGAGCGGCAAATTCCTCATTGAAGGCTTTGTTAGGGGAACCAAAGATAATGTCATCAACATATAGTTGGCATACAAACAACTCCCCTTTGACCTTCTTAGTAAAAAGAGTGGGATCGATTTGCCCAACCTCAAACCCACGATCTTGTAGCAACTCGGTAAGGTGGTCATACCACACACGTGGGGCTTGCTTAAGGCCGTAGAGTGCCTTATCGAGTTGATACACATGATCCGGGAAGTAGGGATCCTCGAACCCGGGGGGTTGCTTGACATAAACCGAATCATTAATAGGACCATTAAGAAAAGCACTCTTCACATCCATTTGTTGTAACTTAAAGTTGTGATGGGAAGCATAAGAAATCAACAAACGAATGGATTCAAGGCGAGCAACGGGAGCAAAGGTTTCACCATAGTCGATACCCTCGACTTGGGAGTAGCCTTGTGCTACCAATCTTGCCTTGTTGCGAATGATGTTCCCATGAGCATCTTGCTTGTTCTTGAATATCCACTTGGTTCCAATGACGTTGTGGTTCTCTGAAGGCCTTGGCACCAATCTCCACACCTTGTTGTACTCGAAGTTGTTGAGTTATTCATGCATGGCATTGAGCCAATCCGAATCTTCGAGCGCCTCATAGACCTTTTGGGGTTCAACACAAGAGACAAACGCGTGATGTTCACAATAGTTTGCTAATTGTCTACGAGTGCTTACCCCCTTTCTTAGGCTTCCAACCACATTTTCCATAAGATGACCTTTGGTGGTGAGCTTGGAAGCAATCTTCACGGCACGACGCTCTAACTCCTCCTCGGATGTGGAAGGAGGAGGGGTAACTTGATCATCTTGAGCGTCGTCTTGAGCTTGTTCTTGGTCTTGAACTTGCTCGAGGGGAAGAACTTGACCTTGGGCATCATTTGGTGGTTCACCACCATCTTGAGGTTGATCTTGCCCTTGATTTTGTTCGAGAGGTTGAGGGCCTTTGCTTTGTTCTTCGAAAGCGTGTGGGTCTTGGGAAGGTGATGGCTCCACTTGAGTGGAGCATTGTCCTTCTCCTTCGGCCACAAGGGGTTTCTCAATGGGTAGGATATGACCAATACCCATTCTTCTTATGGCTTGGGGAGGAATTTCATCACCTACATCACAAGTACCACTTTGCTCCACTTGGGAGCCGTTATTCTCGTCAAACTCTAAGTTACACGTCTCCTCAATGAGTCCGGTGGACTTGTTGAGGATACGGTAAGCATGATAGTTTGTAGTATAACCAAAAAATATGCCCTCATAAGCTCTAGCCTCAAATTTAGACAAATGAACACCTTTCTTGAGAATGAAACACTTACACCCAAACACCCGGAAGTACTTGAGGTTGGGCTTATTACCGGTGAGTATTTCATAAGGAGTCTTGTTCAAGCCTTTGCGGAGATAGAGCCGATTGGATGCATGACATGCTGTGTTGATGGCTTCAGCCCAAAAGTTGTATGGAGACTTGAACTCCGCCATCATGGTTCTTGCCGCATCCATCAACATCCGGTTCTTCCTCTCCGCGATACCATTTTGTTGAGGGGTATATGGTGTAGCATATTGACGCTTGATCCCCTCATCACTAAGAAACTCATCCAAGGTGTAGTTCTTGAACTCGGTGCCGTTGTCACTTCTTATTGTCAAGATCTTTGCATCATGTTGATGTTGAGCTTCATTTGCAAAGTGGATGACGGTTTGTTGAGTCTCACTCTTCCTCTTGAAGAAGTATACCCAAGTATATCTTGAATAATCATCCATAATCACCAAGCAATACTTTCTACCTCCAAGACTATCAAAGGATGGAGGCCCAAAGAGATCCATGTGAAGGAGCTCCAAGGGTCTCTTCAAGTAGATGATGGTCGTGGGAGGGTGAGCCTTCTCATGAAGCTTTCCTTCAATACAAGCACTACAAGCACGATCTTTGGCAAAACTAACATTTGTTAGTCCATGAACATGGTCCCCCTTGAGAAGACTTTGCAAAGATCTCATGTTGATGTGGGCTAAACGGCGATGCCAAAGCCATCCCACATCAACTTTAGCCATTAGGCATGTCGCGGTCTTAGTGGGTTGCTCCGAAAATTTAATCACATAAAGACCATTCTCGACATGCCCAACAAAGGCTACTTTAAGAGTCTTGCTCCACAAGAGGGCCACGGTATCAATATCAAAGAAAGTAGCAAAGCCCATGAGTGCAAATTGACGAACGGAAAGAAGATTAAATGCAAGGGACTCAACAAGCATGACTTTCTCGATCATTAGATCATGAGAAATGACAACCTTGCCAAGACCCAATACCTTAGAAGACGATGCATCACCCCACTCGACATTGGTGGGCATAGGAGGAATCTTTTGCATGTCCACCACCAAGTCCTTGCTTCCGGTCATATGATTCGTTGCTCCACTATCGAGCAACCATGATCCCCCACCGGAAGCAAACACCTACACGAGATCAATGCTTGGTTTTAGGTACCCATCTTGTAATGGGTCCTTTGATGTTAGTAACAAGGGTCTTAGGAACCCAAATAGACCATTCAATGTACTCATAAGGAGAACCAACAATTTTAGCAGAAACATGCCCATCACTAGCACGGCACAACACATAAGAGGGGTTAAAGTCGCCGGCTTTGTTGGAGGAGGTGGTTTTGCCCTTTTTGACATCAACACCCTTCACATTGTTCTTCTTCTCCTTGGGAGCAACCTCTCCCTCTTTCACAAAAGTTTGCTTGAGAGGAGGAGGTCGTTTGGTCTTGTCGTTCTTCTTCTTGTTCTTGGACTTGGGTGCGAACCCAATTCCCTCCTTGGCCACACCTTCCTTTTGATTGCTCAAAAGGTCGTTAAGGTTCTTCTCACCTTGAATGCATGTCACAAGGCCTTTCTCAAGTTGATCCTTCAACTTGGCATTCTCCTCCACAAGATGCACATGCTCACAACATGGGTAAGTGGCATTTGCGTTATCAATTAACACCATATGAGGAAAGGTGGCTTTTTCTTTGGTTAACTTAACTTGGAGTTGATCATGAGACTCCTTGAGGCTAGCATGAGCACCCTTCAAGACCTTGTGAGCCTTGTCAAGTAAATCAAACTCCTCCTTGAGTCTAGCATGGTCAACGCCAAGTTTAGCCTTCTCGGAAGTTAGCACACGAGACACAACAAGAGCATGATCAAGATCTTTCTTTAACTTAGTATGGTCATCGTTGTGTGACTCCTCAAGAGCCAAACGATGTCCACGATCTTCCTCAAGAGCATTAGAGAGATCCGATATCTCATCGGCATAGTCACGACTATGGCCTTCCATCTTAGAGATGGTTTCTTCATGAGCCTCGATCATGTCATTGGCTTCACCAAGTTGTTCCAAGAGAGCAACGAAGTGCTTCTTGGACTTGCCCTTTAGCTTACTCATAAAAGACTCAAATTCATTTACTTCCTCACTAGACCCCTCATGTTCATCAATGCAATCCGTCAAGGAGGGATTAATAATGATGGTGGTTTTGATGTTGGGAGTTACCTTGTTAGAGGCTTTGGCCATGAGGCACTTGGCGGTGATGTTCTTGTTGGGTGAATCGAAGAGAGACATCCGGGGAGTTGTGGCAATGGCAACGGATGCCATGGCCATTGCTTCACTATCTTCATCATCATCGTCATCCTCACGGTATTCTTCTTGAACCACCAACCCTTGAGTAGGAGTCTTTTTGGTGAAGTTGTTCTTGTTGGGGAAGGACTTGGCTTTGTCTTTTTGGATGAGCTTGCCACCATTGTCTTCCCGCTTCTTGTATGGACAATCCGCAACGAAATGGCTCACATTGCCACAGTTGTAACAAGTTCTTACTCGTTGCTTGCCCTTAAAGCCACTTGAGTTGTTCTTGTTGAAATTGGGCCTTGAGTTCTTCTTGCTCCAAAATTGCCTTGAAGCAAGAGCCATATGCTCATGACAATCATACTTCTTATCTTCAGGGTTGCTCTCCTCATCTTCCTCTTCTTCCTCTTCTTCCACAATAACCTTGGCCTTCAAGGCAAGGTTGGGCTTATTTGCCCTTTGAGAGCGGAGCACCGTGTTGTCAGCGGTCTTGTTCAAGATGCTCATTTCAACGAACTCATCCAACACTTCACTTGAGGTCATGGAGTGGAAGTCCGGTCTTTGACGAATGACGGAGGACATGGCCTTGTTGTAGGGCATCATGGCCTTGAGGAACTTGCGCTCGATCCAATTGTTATCCATGTCCTTGCTCCCATGATCTCGGAGTGAGAACGCGAGTTTGATTACTCTCCGAAAGAGCTCACGAGGCTCTTCATCTTCTTTCATTGCAAACTCATCGGCTTCATCTTGCACCACTTCATAGTTGGAGCGTTGAATGCTTGCACTTCCCCGATAGAGAGACACAATGCATTGCCATGCGTCTTTGGCCATGGCATGGGGTCGGAGATGAGGGAGATCTTCGGGGAGAATAGCATCTTGGATGATGAAGAGAGCATTCTCATTGAATTGATTATCAACTGCTTCTCTAGGGGTGAAGTTGCTTCGGTCATGTGGATAGAAACCTTCCTCAATAATTCTCCAAAGATTAGTATTCACATGATTTAAATGACGCTTGAAGCGATACACCCAAGAATCAAAATCCTCATTTTTCACGATCTTAGGAGGAGGGCCGGCATGATTTAAATGAGTAGAGGGAATCGGTCCTCCATAAGTTGGAGGTTCCACATGGGAAAAGATGTCGGTGCCATTTCTACCACTAGTAGAAGGACCCTTTTCACTATTAGCTTCCCCCTTGTCGGAGTTAGCATCCGTCACTTTATTAGTGGGATCACCCACTTTCAGCGGCGCGGTAGATAGTTTAAGTCCTTCTAAGAATTTATTAAACATGCTTTCAACCTCGGTGGTCATAGAGGTTTTTAATGTGTCCAAAGCCACATTGAATTCCTCACGAGACACCGCGGTTTCCCCATCACCCGTAGACGAGCTCGGATTCACACCGGAGTGCTCCTCCCTACCGTCTACAGTGTCAACCATACTGTTCGGACGACAAAGTCCTTAATAAAGACACGAGGCTCTAATACCAATTGAAATGATCGATATAGTTGACTAGAGGGGGGGGGGTGAATAGGCAACTAACAATTTTTAGCTTTTCTTTACCAAATTAAACTTTGCATCAAAGTAGGTTGTCTAGATATGCAACTAGGTGAACAACCTATATGATGCAACAACAACAATCACACAAGCAAGCAAGGGATATAACACAAGTAAGCTTGCAAAAGTAAAGGAGCGGGATAACCAAGAGTGGAGCTGGTGGAGACGAGGATGTGTTACCGAAGTTCCTTCCATTTGAGGGGAAGTACGCCTCGTTAGAGCGGTGTGGAGGCACAATGCTCCCCAAGAAGCCACTAGGGCCACCGTATTCTCCTCACGCCCTCACTCATTGCGAGATGCCGTGATTCCACTTTTGGTGCCCTTGAAGGCGGCGTCCGGACCTTTACATACAAGGTTGGGGCAATCTCCACAACTTAATTGGAGGCTCCCAGCGACACGTGAAGCTTCACCAAAATGGACTATGGCTCCGAGGTGACCTCAACCGTCTAGGGTGCTCAAACACCCAAGAGTAACAAGATCCGCTAGGGATTAGTGGGGGGGGGAATCAAATTTCTCTTGGTGGAAGTGTAGATAGGGGCCTTCTCAACCAATACCGAGCAAATCAACAAGTTTGATTGGCTAGGGAGAGAGATCGGACGAAAATGGAGCTTGGAGCAACAATGGAGCTTAGGGATGGAAGAGGTGGATCTTCTTGGAGAAGAAGACCCCCTTATATAGTGGGGGGACAATTCCAACCATTACCCACCACTCAGCCCGCGACCCGCGGTACTACCACACAACAGGAGCGGTACTACCAAGACGGGTTCTGGGTATCATCTGCGGCGGATCATGGTACTACCGTGGGCGCCGCAGACTGTGATCAACAGAGAGAGCACAGACAGTGGCGGTAGAACCGGTAGCGGTACTACCGCGGCCCTATGCGGTACTACCGCAGGGCAGCCACAGGCCAGGCACGATAGGCACAGATGTAAAAAATTACATCTGTGACTACCTCCGCTGAGATTTTATCGATGCGAAAATCCGACATGGTACTACCGCGAACCAGGGGTGCAGTACTACCGTGAAGGGTGCGGATGTAAAAAATTACATCCGCCCCTACCTCTGCTCCTGCTGCTGTACCTGGCCAGGCGACACGGTACTACCGCTACCGAAGACAAGATTATCACAGCGTAGGGCGCGGATGTAAAAAATTACATCCGCCCCTACTACCGCTTGAGCAGCGGAGTCAGGCCAGAATTCACGGTACTACCGCTTAGGAGGAGCGGTACTACCGTGGAAGCACACGGTACTACCGTGCTGGAGCCAGTACTATCATGGCTCCTGCGGTAGTACCGCCTGATGGAGCGATACTACCGCCACCGAGAAGAGCAACTCGAGTCCTTCATTTCGCAGAGACAAGGTGAGACGGAGGAGAACTCCAAAGAGCCAAAGGAAAGGCTGTGCAAAAGGGACGTGTACGTGAGATTCCACCCAAACCTTTCCAAAGCGGACCCCCTCTTAATAGTACGGCTTTCCTACGACTCAACTCCACTGAAAAGAACCGTAGAGAAACGTCGTCTCCAATAATCTTCGAGGTGCATCAAATCGTCTTGTGTTTAGTCACGATATATCTGAAAAGCTCACTACACACGATTAGTCCGCAAAAGCATTGTCATCAATCACGAAAACTACTAAGGGACAAGAATGCCCTTACAGACCCTTTCGAATCATTCTTCTGTAGCTGCACCTTATAGGTTCTGCGGAATTTACTGGTGTATACTCCACCCAAAAATGGCTCTTCCGGTTATTCTTCCAGGCCATGATGTACTGCTGTGATCCGTCTCCCAGCTTAATTTCTACAATCTCCATGCCGTCAATTTTTCTAAGATCATCTTGCAACATATAGAAGTTTGCTGGAGTGAAGACGTGAGAAGCAGCCATCTCAAGTTCCATTGAGCTAATAACTGGCACCGGTAAACTCTGTGAGGCCGTGCAGTCATCTCGCACCTCATTTTCACGGATACGTACAACAACGTTCCCATAAGGCAAAATCATATCCACCAGGGTCATTTCACCATCTAGGTGGCGGTGAAGGCATGAGTTCAGGCTTTCACTCCGCCGGTTGCTTTTCATGCCAAGCCAAAACCCCTCTGTCAGATAAGCTGCGGCCCACAGTCTCCTCTTCTTATACATTCGTCTCAACCATGCTACAGTTTTTTCCGGCTGCCATCTTTTGGAAAACGCATGCCATCTCTCCTCAAACATGGATGTGGACGTGCTGTAGTATAGAAGAGTTCGTAACTCCTTCAAGGACTTTTTGCTAAGGTGAATCTTCATTTTTTTTCTATATGCACCATACATATACGGTGCCACACGTCTGGCAAGACTTCACGAATTTCCTTGATCATCGCAGCGTCGGCGTCCGTGATTACACTCTTCGACATCTTTTGACACATGGGCCTCAAAAAAGTTTGTAGTAGCCACACGTATGTCTCTTCGGTCTCGTCCGAAACTATGGCACAACCAAAAACAGTGGTCTTCCGGTGATTGTTAAGACCAACAAAAGGTATGAATGGCATACCATAGCGTTTCATCTTGTACGTGCTGTCAAATACAAGCACGCCACTGAAGTCGTCATAGTCATGACGAGACTGGGAGTCACACCAGAACATCCTATTCAAGTTCCTTCCTTATCTAGCTTGTACTCGAAAAAGAAGCTACTGCTCACCCTATGTGTCAAGTTCAGTTAAATTTCAGAATATTGAATATGTATTGTTGCTTTGCTTCAGTGTTGCATCAAAGCTGCAGGTGCTGCTAGATGTTTCTCCAATGTTGCAACAAGACAATGAACTGGACTGCTACACAAATCAGTAGTGTTGCTAGGTGATGTGCCCACGTGCATCACTTACCAAATATACAACATGCCAAATGTGCATTGTCT
Organism: Aegilops bicornis; assembly: GCA_021605145.1. Lineage (NCBI taxonomy): Eukaryota > Viridiplantae > Streptophyta > Magnoliopsida > Poales > Poaceae > Aegilops > Aegilops bicornis. Next base: position 832,727,273 of record CM038671.1, on the reverse strand, counting down.
GCCAAATATAAAACATGCCATCATGATGGCCCATGTTATTTCTGCTGCAATCTCTGTTACACTGTGCCCATAAATTTATTAGCAAATAATTCATCAGCATTTCATCATGTCAATGACAATGATGTCAATAACTTTATGAACAATCTACTTGCTAACTATGACAGCAATCATAATGGCAAGCATGCCAAGATACAACAGACCTCCAAATCCTAAAATCCTATCCCAATAGAGCAATATTTCCTTCTGCATCTTAACCATTGCCCTCTTTTCTTTCTCATTCCTCTTAATTTCAGCTTCATATTCTGTAATCTTAGTCTCCGGTTTCTTGTTCTTCATGGCAAGATACTTAATGACCGACTTTGCTTTGCTATCCCACTCCCCATCAACCCATTCAACATAATCAGAAGTGATATCATCCTAAATAAATCATGAGCAATTCAAGTCAATTTATATCTGAACTTGTCACTACAAGGGGTAAACACTGAACTTTTTTGCAGCTTGACTGCAATAGGAGTACTACTTTGAAGATCATGCTCAGTAGACTAACCTCAAACCCACATCCCAAGAATGCGCTGCCAAATTTTTTGCATCTATGCAGACACGACCACCAGGAGTTTCCTAATGACCACATAGATGGAGCTTGTCAGGGCCACAGGTCATGAATTGTGGGCGATAATGCTGGGATGTAAAGAACAACAATAAAGAACTTACCTTTTTGCCACCAAAGTGTAGCATTGAAGAAACCCTAGCCGTGGGTTCTCCCAACCCGCTGCCGCCCAGGAAACCCCCTTCCCTTGTTCCACTCGATCCGCCGCCGCTGCCTCCTGCGCCACTGAATCTGCCCCACCTGCTTCCAGGACCCAGGGATCGACCTAACTTGTAGTCGACACCGCTCTTCTAGCTGTAGCCGCCGTCGCCCGATGCCCAGCTCGCTGTCATGCTTTCGTCGTCGAGATTTGTAGGGCAAATGGAGAGAGAGGGCTAGGGATTTGCAAAGGGAAACGAGAAAAGGCGAAAGATCGATGTGAACCTGGCAAAATGGGCTGGTGTATCACTGCCGGCACGATAGGCCGCCTGTCGGGCCCCTCACGTGGTTAGATGGGCCGTGCCTGGCATCATGGTGAGTACAGAAAAAAGTTATTTATACATACAATAAAAAACGACAGGTTTGTCAAACAAAATAGAAAAACATTAGGCACAAGGTTAAGCTTGATAGAGTTTTAAAAAAAGTAAAGAATGTGAAAATTTTAATATGAAACTTAGGAGAGCACTTGAAGGGAAAAATAGAATGCGAATACTATTAATGTGAAAAATATAATTAGAAAAAATTGGAGAACGAGAAAAATATTAAGCAAGAACAATTGATAAGTGAAGCAAAAAATTTATTGGTACGAATGAATTGTCTTGTACGAGCGAATTGTATGACCGAATTGTCTTGTACGAGCGAATTGTCTGACAAACACATACACATTTGAGGTTCATCAACATCTAATGCTTAACTCTTTAATGTTCTATGTGCACAATAATATAACTGGATCGTGTGACAAGAAAATAATTGGATCATGTGACAAAAAATCTATTGTATCATGATTCTCGAGAAACAACATCTTATTCTACCATGCTATGAAAGAGCCAAAGATTTAGTTCATCTATGCCATCTGGTCAGAACGCATCTACTCAAGTTGATACTATTTGAAAATATGTGCTAAACCTAAGTCCATCAAAGCAATGAGATGGAGGAACTAGCTTGCTATGAAGGCGGTAAGGAGGACAACTTACTTGATCGATCGATGAAGATGAAAGAAGTCGGCGATGCGGTGTCGACGTAGTTCGTCGAGGGAGGCTACCATGTCCGGATGACCTAGATCTTCTCGGGGTTTTTGTGGCGTGTTGGATGCGGCGGACGGAGCTGATGACAACTCGCCGGCAGGAGGCGATCTAGTCGACGATATGTGCGAGCAGGTGGAGATTATATACGTGGTCGACTACTAGGTCGTCGTAACTTCCCTGTGGCGAATCTCGGGATCTATATTTTCCTCCGTTGAAGCGAGGCTGAACGGGCTCCTCAATCGTAGGGATTAGGAACATATGGATTAGCACGATCCCGGAATTGTGTAACAGAATGACAACTACTCCTGTGATCGACGTGCATGGAAAGCGCACTGTTGTGGGCCCCCACAAAATGGATCCGATAGGTATTTGCGGTCTGGGCCGGCCCACCAACCTACATCCGTAACCATATAATGTTTGTTTCTGTTGCTCAAAATAAATATCATTGTTTCTTCCCTCAAAAAAAATATAATCTCTGTTACACCTATTAGTTATTGTATACTTGTATATGTTTAACAATATTTATAGTATCTCTATCATATCTGCAATATTATATATTCTAATGTATTGTTCCTCTTTCCCCTTTAATTTGGTTTTCCTGTTATTTTATGTTTTCTCCTTCTTATTCCTAATTTTTTTTTCATGTTTCATAATTCCATATCATCTCTTCTCATAGTTTTCAATTTCAAATATGTATGATTAAATCTTGTCCTATTTATGACTTGCTAATTGGTGAGACCGACAAGGAAAACCATTTTCAGACCTGCCCTCCGAAAGACCCGAATGGTCCTGCTTGTACATGGTGCATGTGGAGGCATGCATGAGATGACCCCAACTTTTGGGACCATGCGGACATGGCCAATGTGGTCCCCCAGGCAAGGTCTGCACGAATTCGGACACAAAACGCATGTTGCGTCACGTCCGGGCAGTGTTCAAGGGTTTTTTACGCCGGAAAAAACCCTAGAAAATGCATCGAGTGTCGGAAATGAACGATACCTGCCAGGCATGCTTGCCATGGTCATCCTGGGGTGTGCATACAGTTTGGGATCAATTGGTGGGACCGGGAAGGAAAACAACATTCAGACTTGCCCTCCGGCAGACCCGAATGGTCCTTCTTGCACATGGTGCATGTGGAGGCATGCATGAGATGACCCCAACTTTTGGGACCATGTGGGCATGGCCAATGTGGTCCCCCAGGCAAGGTGTGCAAAAATTCCGACACAAAATGCATGTTGCATCACGTCGGGGCAGTGTTCTAGGTTTTTGTCGCCGGAAAAACCATAGAAAATGCATCGAGTGTCGGAAATGAACGATACTTGTCATGCATGCATGCCATGGTCATGGTAGTGTGTGCATAAAGTTTGGGATCATTTGGTGGGACCGTCAAGGACAATATCTTTCATACTTGCCCTCTGGCAGACCCAAATGGTCCTGCTTGTACATGGTGCATGTGGAGGCATGCATGAGATGAACCCAACTTTTTGGACCATGTGGACATGGCCAATGTGGTCCCCCAGACAAGGTCTGCACGAATTCGGACACAATACGCACGTTGTGTCAAGTCGCGGTAGTGTTCTAGGGTTTTATAGCTGAACGGTACTTGTCATGCATGCTTGCCATGGTCATCCTAGGGTGTGCATAAAGTTTGGTCTCAATTGGTGAGACCAATAAGAAAAACCTGCTTCTAGTACATGGTGCATGTGGAGGCATGCATGCGATTGTCTCAACTAAATTTGATTTAAAAATATTTCAAGTATCAAACAGAAAAGAAAATTTATAATTAGGAATGACAAACATAAAAAGTGAAATAAAAGACAACATGATATCATACATTATTTAAATTTATAATTGTCAGAAAAAAGAAAGTGGAGAATATAGAAAACAGAAGAAAAATTTGAATGAATAAGTGCAATAAAAGACAACATATTATCTTACATTTAAAAAATAATTCAAATATAAAAAGATAAGATCTATTAGAATGAAGAAATGAAATAAAAGATAACATATTATCTTACATTTAAAAAATATTTCAAGTATAAAGAAAAGAAGAAATATTAGAATGAAGAAGTGAAATAAAACACAACATTTTATCTTACAAAGTAAATATATTTCAAATATTAAAAAGATAATAAATATTATAATAAAGAAGTGAAATAAAACACACCATTTTATGTTATATTTTGTAAATATTATAAATATAAAAAAGAACGAACAGATGAAATAAAACACAAAATAATCGGGAAGATTTTTTGATTTTAGTAAACACTCTTAGAAATAATATAGAAAAAAGAGATTTGATTTTAAATATTAGAAATATAAAAAGAAAAGAAAATTTAGAAATGCAAAGTGAAATAAAAGAGAATATTAAAAAGAAACAAATCAAAGAATTTATAAAAGTGAATTATTTCAGCGCGCGGGTCAGGCTGCCCTGGGCTAGCCCACCTGAGTTGGGCCCAAGGCAGAGCCCCGCAGGGCACAGCCATGGGGTGGTGGGAGTTTAGTCCCACCTCGCCAAGCGAGAGTACGCCACACCGGGTTTTATACCCGGCTGCGACTCCCCACTCGAGCTCCTTTCATATGCAAGCAGTACATTGCCTAACTGTCATCCCCTCAGCTCCGTGGGGCCTACCAGCAGCATAGATATTCTACACCACGGGCCTGCATCCTGGCCCATGAACGGTTGGGTTCCTAGTCGTATGCAGGCCATGGTGTATGAATTCTCCTACCTCTGGTAGGTGGGCATTTTTTTGCAATTGACATGTGTTTTGATCTTCTTCAAATCACGTACTAAATTTTACACATGCTCACTTGCATGCAATACACATTTTTTTGCATATATGATAAGTTAATGTTTTGATCTTCTTCAAGTCAACTAATAAATTTTACACATGCTCACTTACATGTAATACACATGGCTATTAATAGAATTTCAGCAAAAACGAGGTCGTGGTGTATGAATTCTACTCCCACTCTAGTCATGCATGCATGCCATGGTCATGGTAGGGTGTGCATAAAGTTTGCGATCATTTGGAGGGACCGGGAAGGAAAACGTCTTTCAGACTTGCCCTCCGGCAGACCCGAATGGTCCTGCTTCTACATGGTGCATGTGGAGGCATGCATGAGATGACCCTAACTTTTGGGACCATGTGGGCATGGCCAATATGGTCACCCAGGCATGGTGTGCACGAATTCAGACACAGAACGCGCGTTACATCACGTCGGAGCAGTATTATAGGGTTTTGTCGTCGGAAAATCCCTAGAAAATGCATCGAGTGTCAGAAATGAATGATACTTGTCATGCATGCCTTCCATGGTCATGATAGGGTGTGCATAAAGTTTGGGATCATTTGGGGAGACCGAGAAGAAAACCTGCTTTTAGTACATGGTGCATGTGGAGGCATGTATGCGATTTTCCCAACTAGATTTGATTTAAAAATATTTCAAGTATCAAACAGAAAAGAAAATTTATAATTAAGAAGGACAAACATGAAAAGTGAAATAAAAAACAACATGATATCGTACATTATTTCAATTATAACTGTCAGAACAAAGAAAGTGGAGAATATAGAAAACAGAAGAAAATTTTGAATTAATAAGTGCAATAAAAGACAACATATTATCTTACACTTCAAAAATAATTCGAGTATAAAAAAGATAAGATCTCTAGAATGAAGAAGTGAAAAAAAAGATGACATATTATCTTACATTTTAAAAATATTTCAAATATAAAAAAGAGAAGAAATATTAGACTGAAGAAGTGAAATAAAACACAACATTTTATCTTACGAAGTAAAAAATATTTTAAATATAAAAAAGATAAGAAATATAAGAATGAAGAAGTGAAATAAAACACACCATTTTATCTTATATTTTGTAAATATTATAAATATAAAAAAGAGAATGAACAAATGAAATAAAACACAACATAATCTGGAAGATTTATTTATTTTAGTAAACATTTTTAGAAATAAGATAGAAACAAGAGAATCAAATTTAAATATTAGAAATATAAAAAAAGAAAATTTGGAATTAAGAAGTGAAATAAAAGAGAATATAAAACAGAAACAAATCAAAGAATTTATAAAAGTGAATTATTTCAGCCCGCGGATCAGGCTGCCCTGGGCAAGCCCACCCGAATTAGGCCCAAGGCAGGGCCGCGCAGGGCACAGCCGTGGGGTGGTGGGAGTTTAGTCCCACCTCGCCATGCGAGAGGACGCCACATTTGTTTATATATCCGGCTACGACTCCCCACTCGAGCTCCTCTCATATACACGCAGTACATTACGTAACTGTCATCCCCTCTACCCCATGGGCCCTACCAGCAGCAGAGATATTCTGCACCACGGGCCTGCATCCTGGCCCATGAACGGTTGGGTTCCTAGTCGTATGCAGGCCGTGGTATATGAATTCTCCTGCCTCTCGTAGGTGGGCATTCTTTTTTTTTCCAATTGACATGTGTTTTGATCTTCTTCGAAAGACGTACTAAATTTTACACATGCTGGCTTGCATGCAATACACATTTTTTCCATATATGACAAGTTAATGTTTTGATCTTCTTCAAATCACCTAATAAGTTTTACACATGCCCACTTACATGTAATACACATGACTATTAATGGAATTTCAACAAAAACGAGGCCGTGGTGTATGAATTATGCTCCCACTCTAGTCATGCATACATTCCATGGAGATGGTAGGGTGTGCATAAAGTTTGCGATCATTTGGTGGGACAAGGAAGGAAAACCTTTTTCAGAACTGCTCTCCGGCAGACCTGAATGGTCCTGCTTGTACATGGTGCATGTGGAGGCATGCATGAGATGACCCTAACTTTTGGGACCATGTGGGCATGGCCAATGTGGTCACCCAGGCAAAGTGTGCACGAATTCGGACACAAAACACACGTTACATCACGTCGGAGCAGTATTCTAGGTTTTTGTCGTCAGAAAAGCCCTAGAAAATGCATCGAGTGTCGGAAATGAACGATACTTCTCATGCATGCTTGCCATGGTCATGATAGGGTGTGCATAAAGTTTGGGATCATTTGGGGAGAGCGAGAAGAAAAAACTGCTTTTAGTACATGGTGCATGTGGAGGCATGCATGCGATTGTCCCAATTAGATTTGATTTAAAAATATTTCAAGTATCAAACAGAAAAGAAAATTTATAATTAAGAAGGACAAACATGAAAAGTGAAATAAAAGACAACATGATAACGTACATTATTTCAATTTATAGCTGTCAGAACAAAGAAAGGGGAGAATATAGAAAACAGAAGAAAAAATTGAATTAATAAGTACAATAAAAGACAAACATTAACTTACACTTAAAAAATAATTGAATATAAAAAGATAAGATTTTTTAGAATGAAGAGTGAAATAAAAGATATCATATTATCTTACATTTTAAAAATATTTCAATTATAAAGAAGAGAAGAAATATTAGAATGAAGAAGTGAAATAAAACACAACATTTATCTAACAAAGTAAAAATATTTCAATTATAAGAAAGATAAGAAATATTAGAGTGAAGAAGTGAAATAAAACACACCATTTTATCTTATATTTTGTAAATATTATAAATATAAAAAAGAGAACGAAGAAATGAAATAAAACACAACATAATCTGGAAGGTTTTTGATTTTAGTAAACACTCTTAGAAATAGTATAGAAAAAAGAGATTCAATTTTAAATATTATAAATATAAAAAAAGAAAATTTCAAATTAAGAAGTGAAATAAAAGAGAATATTAAACAGAAACAAATCAAAGAATTTATAAAAGTGAATTATTTCAGCGCGCGGATGAGGCTGCCCTGGGCCAGCTCACCCGAGTTAGGCCCAAGGCAGAGCCACGCAGGGCACAGCTGTGGGGTGGTGGGAGTTTAGTCCCACCTCGCCAAGCGAGAGGACGCCACATTTGTTTATATACCCGGCTACGACTCCCCACTCGAGCTCCTCTCATATGCATGCAGTACATTACCTAACTGTCATCCGCTCTGCCACATGGGGCCTACCAGCAGTAGAGATATTCTGCACCACGGGCCTGCATCCTGGCCCATAAACGGTTGGGTTTCTAGTCGTATGCAGACCGTGGTACATCAATTCTCCTGCCTCTGATAGGTGGGCATTCTTTTTTTGCAATTGACATGTGTTTTGATCTTCTTCAAAACACGTACTAAATTTTACACATGCTCACTTGCATGCAATACACATTTTTTTGCATATATGACAAGTTAATGTTTTGATCTTCTTCAAATCAACTAATAAATTTTACACATGCTCACTTACATGTAATACACATGGCTATTAATGGAATTTCAACAAAAACGAGGCCGTGGTATATGAATTCTGCTCTCACTCTAGTCATTCATGCATGCCATTTGGCATGGTAGGGTGTGCATAAAGTTTGTGATCATTTGGTGGGACCGGGAAGGAAAACCTCTTTCAGACTTGCCCTCCGGCAGACCCGAGTGGTCCTGCTTGTACATGGTGCATGTGGAGGCATGCATGAGATGTCCCTAACTTTTGAGACCATGTGGGCATGGCCAATGTGGTCACCCAGGCAAGGTGTGCACGAATTCGGACACAAAACGCATGTTGCGTCGCGTCGGGGCAGTATTCTAGGGTTTTGTCGCCGGAAAAGCCCTAGAAAAATGCATCGAGTGTCAGAAGTGAACGATACTTATCATGCATGCTTGCCATGGTCATGGTAGTGTGTGCATAAAGTTTGGGATCATTTGGTGAGACCGAGCAAAAAAAATATGCTTGTAGTACAGGGTGCATGTGGTGGCATGCATGCGATTGTCCCAACTAGATTTGATTTAAAAATATTTCAAGCATCAAACAGAAAAGAAAATTTATAATTAAGAAGGACAAACATGAAAAGTGAAATAAAAGACAACATGATATCGTACATTATTTCAATTTATAACTGTCAAAACAAAGAAAGGGGAGAATATAGAAAACAGAAGAAAAATTTGAATTAATAAGTGAAATAAAAGACAACATATTATCTTACATTTAAAAAATAATTTGAATATAAAAAAGGTAAGATCTATTTGAATGAAGAATTGAAATGAAAGATAACATATTATCTTACATTTTAAAAATATTTCAAATATAAAGAAGAGAAGAAATATTAGAATGAAGAAGTGAAATAAAACACAACATTTTATCTTACAAAGTAAAAATATTTCAAATATAAAAAAGATAAGAAATATTAGAATGAAGAAGTGAAATAAAACACACCATTTTATCTTATATTTTGTAAATATTATAAATATAAAAAAGTGAACGAACAAATGAAATAAAACACAACATAATCTGGAAGATTTTTTTATTTTAGTAAACACTCTTAGAAATAATATAGAAAAAAGAGAATTCATTTTAATTATTAGAAATATAAAAAATAAAAGAAAATTTGGAATTAAGAAGTGAAATAAAAGAGAATATAAAACAAAAACAAATCAAAGAATTTATAAAAGTGAATTATTTCAGCGCGCGGATCAGGCTGCCCTGGGCCAGCCTACCCGAATTAGGCCCAAGGCAGAGCCGCGCAGGGCACAGCCGTGGGGTGGTGGGAGTTTAGTCCCACCTCGCCAAGCGAGAGGACGCCACACCTGTTTATATACCCGACTGCAACTCCCCACTGAAGCTCCTCTCATATGGAGGCAGTACATTACCTAACTATCATCCCCTCTACCCCATGAGGCCTACCAGCAGCAGAGATATTATGCACCACGGGCCTGCATCCTGGCCCATGAACTATTGGGTTCCTAGTCGTATGCAGGCCGTGGTGTATGAATTCTCCTGCCTCTGGTAGGTGGGCATTCTTTTTTTGCAATTGACATGTGTTTTGATCTTCTTCAAAACATGTACTAAATTTTACACATGCAATACACATTTTTTTTGCATATTTGACAAGTTAATGTTTTGATCTAATACAAATCACCTAACAAATTTTACACATGCTCACTTACATGTAATATACATGACTACTAATGGAATTTCAACAAAAACGAGGCCGTGGTGTATGAATTCGGCTCCCACTCTAGTCATGCATGCATGCCATGGTCATGGTAGGGTGTGCGTTAAGTTTGCGATCATTTGGTGGTGCCGTGTCAGGGTCTCGGGGTGTCATGTCGGGGTGTCGTTGGTGTCGTGTCGGGGTACTGTGTCGGGGTCATGGGTGCCGTATCGGGGTCGGGGTGCTGTGTCGGGGTCATGGTGTCGGGGTGTCGTGTCAGGGTCAGGGTCAGGGGTGCCGTGTCGGGGTCTTGGGGTGTCGTGTTGGGGGTCGGGGTGTCGGTGGTGTCGTGTCGGGGTGCTGTGTCAGGGACGGGGGTGCCCCTCCGCAACCCTGGACCATCGGCGACCCTCCTTTTCTACTTTTCCTACATTTTTTCATCATCTTCTTCTACTTCTTTTTTTCATATTCTTCTTTCTTCTTCTCCTTTTTCTTCTACTTATTGTTCTTTTTTTCATCATCTTTTTCTTCCTCTTCTTTTTTTCATCTTTCTTGTTTATTCTTAACAAACAGAAATAAACTACCTAAACTAATTAAACTAAATAACCTAAACTAACTAAACTAAATAACCTAAACTAATTAAACCTGAACTAACTAAACTAAATAACCTAAACTAATTAAACCTAAACTAACTAAACTAAACAACCTAAACTAATTAAATCTAAACTAAGTAAACAAAATAACCTAAACTAAAAACCTAAACCTAAACTAAAAAACCTAAACTAATTAAACCTAAACTAACTAAATAACCTAAACTAATTAAACCTGTTGACACCAGATTTTGGCACGGTCAAGAACTTAATTAAGATGGCCTCAAATGGAGAAGTGCTCAAAGTGAGAAAGTTTCGTATCATCAAAAGGATAAACTTTTATATTTCGGCCATAGCCATCCGATCTCATCTCTCAGGTTGAAGTTGTGTTTGAAGTACTGAGATTTACTATTTAGAAGACTATTCGGCTGATTATGCCCCTGAGACTGCCTCATATGGAAAAATGATCTACACTGACTGCCTTTGTCTCGCCGAAACGATCGATTTTGATATAAATATCGTTCCAATCTGAGTTCGTATGCAAAATTTAAAGCCATCAGAATGTTGCTCTGTCAGGAGACAAAAAATGGCGCACCCCACCAGACACCCTGTCTGATGGGTAGCGCGAATAATAGCCTGTTTTGCCCAAGCGATTTGACCCTCAAGATAACCAATCCAAATTTGACTAGAGTTTTGAACGTGAATCCAAACCTTTTCCTTGCACGGGAAGTCCAGCCACCTCTTATATACCTAAGGGGTGACGGCCGATTGAACAACACACAATCGATCAAATCATATACCACTTTTTACCTTTACTTTTATCCTCTCCCTTTGTTCTTCTTCTTCCTCGTTCTTCATCTGTTCTTCTTCATTGCTGGGTGGCGAACCTCGAGGCCCTATGGGCGATCAGGTCGACCTAGGGCAGCCCATAGCCACCGCGCACCCTGACGGGGTCCCTCCCGGGCGTGTGGGGTTTTGGGTCTTCAAAAGCACCCGCCAGATTGCCTGCGTACCGTGCTTCCGGGTGGGTCACCTTCGACGTGAGCAGCGGGGCATCACCCCCGCCGTCGAGGGTACATTGTGACGTGTTCGTGTGCGAACAAAACCTAACAGCAAAAAGGAAAAAAAACAGGGGAGGGCGTGGCAGGGGCTCACCGTGGGGGCGGCGATGGGTCGGGGAGGGGGCGGCGATGGGGCAGGATGGCGACGGGGCGGGATGGCGACGGGGCGGGATGGCGACGAGGCGGGGAGGGGGCGGCGACGGGCGGCACTCCTCAGCGGTGGTCGACCCGCGGCTGCAGCTGGGAGGCTCGGGAGGGGGTGGAGATGCAGGGAGGGGGTGGTGACGGGGCGGGGAAGGGTGTGGCGACGGGGCGGGAAGGGTGCGGCGACGTGGCGGGGAGGGTGCGGCGGCGACGGTGCGGGATGGCAGGGATTGGGCAACCACGGTGCTCGTCGGGCGCGGAGGAAAGAGGAGAGAAAGAGAGAGGGCGACGGCGGGGCACGGCCCGTTAAGTTATTTTGAAGTGTTGTCGTCCGCCTCGCATTTGCGTACGCTAGCTAGCGGCAAGGGACGCTTCGCCGTCTGCTGCCAGACGGCAAAGAGGGGGCCGTTAGGGTTTAACAGCAAGTGGGCCAATTCCCCTCTTTGCCGTCCGCTAGCGGACGACAAATCTTCTTTGCCGCAGATGGCAAAAGGTCGGCTGATGGCTAAGCCTTCCTTTGCCGTCTGCTTTCTGTTGGCTGATGGCAAAGCCATTCTTTACTGTCTGCTAGCTGACGTCAAAGATGGAGCAGACGGCAATCTGCTAATTCCTGTAGTGAAAGCAGCCAAGTAGCAGGAGGGGAACCAAACGAGTACAAGCAGGTCACTTCAAACTATTTGTTCTTTCTTGTAGCCACGTAACCTTGCGCCTTGGCTCTATATAATACTAGTCATCAACCCATGCATCTGCACGGGCTAGCACTTTTAATATTAAATACGACAAAGTTGGTAGTTGAACAGTGACACGAATATGTTGTTATGTATTATTTTTATTATAATTGTAGTTGTAGAAGTAGTAGTACATTGATACCCCGTCCCTTTCCGTTTAGAGGGAATATCATTAAAAAATAGAACTTTCCTTTGAAAAGCTTTTTGTCTTGGAATATGCAAATATCGCTATGCACACATTAAATTCCTTTTAATTTTTGTTCTGATCATAGAATCAACAAATGCATAAAGAAGTGAGAGGGCCAAGCATGTTGTATTATTATGTTGTCTAGCACACTTATGTAGGCCTCCCTTTGATATCGTGATTTTCCCTATTAGGCCAATAAGCTGGAAAGGGGCGAGTAGACAACTTGGTTACAAATGTAAACATTGCTTCATTGATCATGTTATTCATGATTATAAGATTAGGTTCCCTACTGTTCCAACCTTGTGCTATCTACACAAACAAAATGCAAAGAAGGATCGAAGAAGAGGTGGAGGCATCGTATAGAGGAGTCCATGCATATTTTAATCGGCAAAATAAAAGAAAATAAAATGGATCGGCAGAATATTTGATTGATGGCTTTCCTTCTTGATTTGTTGGAACAGGTGCTTTTTACATTTTTTGATGCGAGCCTTTCCTTGTTTTTTCTTTTTTAAACGTGACGAATCCTTGTTTTGTTTCACTAATATTAAACGTGTCACTCGTAAAAAAACATTGGACGTGTTAGATGCGTTTCTTATATGGAATCATCTGCATTTTTTTATAGGCTTTCCTTCCTAATGTATCATTGTATTAATGGATTATATCACGGTCAATCAGCCGGATCTTGTTTTTTTTTCTATTCCCTTTCATCGCTGTAAATTTCTAAAAACATTTCAATGTTGGAGATTTTAAGAGAGGTTTTCCCTCTTAATTTATGGAAATGGATGGAGGTTTTCCTTTTTTTTCTTTTGATGTGAGGATTTCCTTGTTTTTGCAGGTGATGCTTTCCTTGTTTTGTTTTACTAATATTGGATGTGTCAGATGCGTTTTTATAGGCTTTCCTTTCTTAACTTATGGCAAGGGGCAGGTAAAAAAAACTTATGGCAACGGGTGGAGGCTTTCCTTTTTTTTGACGCGAGGATCTCCTAGTTTTTCTTACGTCAGGCTTTCCTTGTTTAGTTTCACTAATCTGGGATAAAAATGGACTCATGTCAGATGTGTTTTTTTATATAGCGGGATCATATTCGTTTTTATAGGCAACGAACAGGTCAAAAAACACTTATGGAAACACGTGGAGGCTTTCCTTTTTTGACAACTTATTATGGCAACACGTGGAGGCTTTCTTTTTTTTTTGACGTGAGAATCTCCTATTATTTTTACAGGCGTTCCTTGTTTGGTTTCACTAATTTGAGGTGAAAGGTGGTGCGTTGGAGGTGTTTGATCGGGGAAGGAAAGGAAACTACGTGAGTTTTTTTTTCCAAAGATGTGTTTAGGTGGGACAGCCGCCAAGGACTCCTTGACCTTGACGCATGCATCCGATGGTGGAAAATAATTAATTCCAAAATCGGACGGCTAATTTTCTTAGTTTTTGAGGATTAACGTGGTAACTCGAATGGTGTCTCCAATTAGTAAATATAAGATATAAGATGGAATCCAAGCTAGTAGCTTTCTCTTTTCACAAAGATGCACACGAGGAAAAATGCACACCTTCTTTTCAGTGCTTGACTTGACTCTATATAATATGTCGATTCCTTTTGGCAAAGTGTATAGCGTGGAAGCGTGCTGAGCGCAATCACCATGAGACCGTGGTCGTCCTCAACAGTAGAGGCATCTTTCGCGCTATGTTCTAGGACAAGTCTTCGCGTTGTCACAACATATGTTAGCAGATACGGTTAAAATAGAAGCAGAAACAGACATATTTGTATCACTTTCTTTATGGTATTTTTTAAGAAACAACTATAACTTTGTTCATACTCATAACAATTGCAGGTACACTGATTTGGATCTAATTAAGATTGAAGATGTAAGAAAATACAAAGTAACTTCTATAGCCAACAATTACCATGAAATCTCTTGAAAATATCTTCTTCGCGGTATCAGTCACTGCTAGAAGAAATACTCCAAAGACTTCATTAAAAAGACAACAACTCGACAAGAGCAATGATGTGGTCACTCATTCAATAATGGTTCTTTTAAACTGCCTTGAGTCGCCCGTTAAAAAAGATTGGGAGCCTTGGTCGATGAACATACTTGGGGTAGGATGATGCCCTAGATGTGTTGGCCGTTGAATCACAAAATTTTCACCATGGTGTCGATGAAAGATTTCATCTCTACAAATAATCAAACCAACAAAAAAAAGCTTGACACACTAACATAAACTCATCGAGGCAGTCTGTAACATGGCACTGCCAAAATAACAAGAGTAATTTTATTCTCACAAAATAAGATGATCACGAGACGTTTACGAAGAGCATACAACTCTTGAAGATACAAGGTCCCACCATCTCTGTGCACCGGATAGACGCCCTCAGCCCGCGCGCTCTTGCCAGTGTATCTATGTCCCCTATAAAGCTAGACTTAATTTTCTTAGGCTAATAAAACTAGACTTAAATGGGCAAGTCATAAGTAGACCTCACCTCCCCTCGAAAAAAGAAGAAGAAGTAGAGCTTACTACAAGCGTGAAGGGAGTGAGCAGCCCATTCAACTCTGGATTATCTGATTTTTTTTCTGCTCAGGTTATTTGGGCGCTTTCTCTGTGGTTTCATTTCGTTTGATGACTGCTTTTTGGTCCGCTTTATTGGTATGTGAATGACATTTTTCTCTTTGATTTTTTCTAGTTTTAGAAAATAGTTCATCATGCACTAAAAATTGTTCATCACGTGTTATAAAATTATTTATTATATACTCCCTCCGGTCCCATAATGTAAGACTTTTTTTGAAATTACACTAGTGTCAAAAAAACGTCTTACATTATGAGATGGAGGGAATACTTTAAAATGTTTATTCAAGGCATTAAAAATGTTCATCACATATATATAATTTATTATTTTCAAATGGTATTTTTGTATTTAATAAATGTTCACAAGGTAATTTAAAAAATGATCATCATGTACTAAAAATAGTTTAACGTGAATTAAAAAATGTTCATCGGGTATTTAGAAAAATTCATCATGTACCAAAAATGTACATCATGTATGTTAAAAAATGATAACCGTGTATTAGAAACATGTTCATCAAGTATTACAACATGTTTATCTTGAACCAAAAATGTACATCGTGTATGTTAAAAATGATAACCATGTATTAAAAACATGTTCATCAAGTTTTAGAAAATGTTTATCGTGTATGAAAAAATATCCATCATTATAATTTAAAGTGTTACAGTATATTAAAAATGTTCAATCATGCATTAAAATTTGACACATGTATAAACTTTTTTTATTTTTCTAAGAAAGATAAAAAAAATGAAATTTCAGATTTTTCCTAAACATTTTTTTTAACATTCCAGGAACTTGTTTTCGTTATGTGCTGAAATTTGTAAATACATTATGGCTATTTTGTTTTCAAACACACAATGAACAAATTTACAAAGAGCATTTGGAAGAAAGAATGCTCATGAATATTAAAACAAATGTTCACTCATTGCAACAAAAAATATTCACGACGAATGAATTTCAAATATACCCTGAGCAAATTTACATTTTTATTTTGATAAAAATAAAAATGCTTCACGGATATCCTGTATACTTAAGAGAGTGATCCACACTAACTTATTTATCTCAATATCCAAGCATGTCAGATCACCAAACAATTATCAATGGATAAGACCCTCCTCAACAAGTCAACATGCAACCATGCATGGAAAAAGATCCACCACCACATGCAATCATGCATGGAAAATATTTTGCATTCTATTATTCTACTTATATTCAATAAACAATCATGTATATACATAATCAAATACAATAAGTCATAAGTATTCTAAATTTTGGTTCACGTGTTATTAATCCAAATATTCCACACAATCATCTCACTGAAATAAATTGCAACTGATTCCGCAGTAACACGCGGGGTATCTATATCTATACCTACTAATAAAGCAAGGTGTGTTTCTCCAATATTTTCATCCGTTCACCGCCGAATATAATTTTTTGCTATCCGAGGTGTTACTAAATTTTTGTGTTTCTCTCCACTAAAAAAGACAAAAAGTTTGTCCAGAATAACGCACCTGGGCCTTGCGCAATCCAGCCCAACAAAGCCAACCCAGTAATTATCCTGCCCATGCGTTGGGATGACCTTATTTTTCGCACCACGCGACAAATAGTTTAATGTACGCACAGGTCGCCCAAGACTGGGCCGGCCCGTTTTTGTTTTTTCAGTGTCCTATTTCTGTTTCTGTTTCGTTTTCATTTTTCCCTTCTTATTTTTATTTTTCCGTGAAATAAAATTACAAAAGAAATTCAGAATTTTAATTTTTGTTAAAATATTCGAAAACATCAGCATTACAAAATTTTATTCCTGTTTTGTAAAATATTAGAAACTTCAAACTTCAAAAAAGTAGGTTTCAGAACTTTCTCAACATTTAAAAAATGTTGCAATTTTAAAAAATTAATTTCGGAACTATTCAATATTTTTTATAAAACTAATATTTTATAAAATGTTCCTAATTCAAAAATTTATACCTATTTTAGTGAAAAGTTCACAAAAACAAAATAATTTTTGCGTCTAAGAAACATTTTTAAAAAAATGTTCTGAATGCTCCCCTTTTCAAAAAAATTAATAATGCTGTGCTTTATAAATGGTTCATGTTTTCAAAATATTGTTTTTCAACTTCAGTTACTATTCCCATTACTAATTTTGTTTGTGTTTTTCCAAAATGATATGGAATTTTCAAAAAACAATGTTCACATTTTTTAGAACTATCCGGGCTTTCAAAAAAAATTATCGTTTCCAAGAATATTCGGCAGTTCATACTTCTTTGAATGTTCAATTCAAATCTAAAGCCATCGTATCTCCTTAAATATTGGCGTTGGCCATTGGTTAGAGCGCGCGTTTGTTCTATCCTGGTTGGATATAAATTAAAAAACTTGTGGGCATGTACCAATAAATGGCATTTTGTTGTTTGGCTCTAATTAGAAAAAAAATTATGGATACGTTAGCGCTAAAATAATCGAAGAGAATAAACCGTCATAATGAAGGGACATTCATTCCTGATTATGCTTATGAAATAGGATTTATGCGCTGCAATTAGTAATCCATCCGGTTAGGCCGTCATAGGAGAGCGGTTGAAGCAACCGTGTTCCAAAGGTCATTACACACCCACCAAATGAGGAGGCATGCACAACCCCGAGATGGAGGCGGATGTGAAAGAAAAAGGCGCGAGTTGGGTGCTCGCCACCACGCCTACCAACCCCATCACTATCAAGATTTGGGGGCCAAACATATCCAGTGAGAAGACCGCAACTCCTTGATCTGTCGCCTACCGTTGTGGAGACCATTGTTTTTTGGACACATCGATTATCTTTCTTGTTGCTTGTCGTAGATAAAATGTCTCTCCCGTTGCATCGCACGGGCATTTGTGCTAGTCATCTACGTAAAACAAAGAGGTCTATTTCAGTGCATCCCCTTAACACTACCGGACTCGCGGTCTATGCCTACGGCCAGGGGCCGTCGGCATAGGCCCCTAAGCCATCGGCATAGATCTATGCCGACGGCTGCCGTCGGCATATCCCCGTCAGTGTAGATCACGTCAGCATACTCCTGTCAGACCGTCGGCATAATAATGCCGTCGGCATAGAAACTATGCGCTGACCTGGCGCACCGTCGGCATAGTTTAGCCGTCGGCGTAGTTTTCCGTCTGACGCGGCAGCAGACGGCGCCCGTCAAAGCTGCTGGCGGCTCGGGAGGCGACACGTGGCAAGATATGCCTCTGACAAAAGCCATCGGCATAGATATAAATCTATACCGGCGGCTTTGCCGTGAGGCATATCTTTACTGCGATGTCGCCTAATTAACTTTGGCGGCAGGGCTATGCCTTGCCGTCGGCATAGACCTGCCACGTGTCGCCTCCTAGTGGCTCCTGAGCGAATCTATGCCGACGGCTTTGCCGTAGGCATAGTTTTTTTTATTTTTTTTATTTTCCCTGTTTTCTCTTTTCCAATTCATTTGACAATATTTCAAAACAGAATAATATGAAATATGACAGTTCATCAACATCATTTAAACATAGTCAAGTTCATCATCTAAAGATCATCACCGGCAAAAGTCCACGAACATAAGAGTAGTGCAAGACATGAAACATCATAAAAGTTGAAACATGAAAGATATGGCACAACGGCCGCATGCACGAAATCATCATCGACATCAAGCACCACCGAGTCCACCTCCGCCAAAACCACCACCTCTGCCAAGTCCACCTCCGCCAAAACCACCACCAAGTCCACCTCCGCCAAAACCGCCACCGCCAAGTCCTCCTCCGCCAAAACCGCCACCGCGACCACCATCACTCTGCCAGATCGGAGTATTTGGGGTCGACAGAGCGAGTCGAGCCACGGTCCCTACATGTTTGAAGAAGTTTCTAACGGTAAATATGACATGATAGTGTTGAATGAGCGAGAACTAGTTTGTCATTAGTTAGGCAAATTTACTAACCGGAGTATCACCGCCTAGTGCCAGCCATTCCTCGAGCGTGGGAAGGTGTGGGGCGTCTCCAGCAGTGGTGGTGGGGGTCCAACTTGTGGTGGCTCCGTGCGGTTAGTCCAAGACGCCAAGATAGCACGGATGTTAGTTAAACAAGTCCACTTAGAAACAAGCCGTGATCAACAAAGTCGGAAGGAATGAAAGTGCAAATTTGAGCTTGGTTTAAGAGGGCAAAACTAACCGCCATCACTTGGCAATTTGTAATCATTGTTTGCCTTCACTCGTTGCAAGTACTCCCTCACCTCAATATGCCTATGCTCGAGAAAGGCACGATATGCCTACAAAATTGAGGTTGTTTCTAAGTGGGCAGTGATGAAAATAAACTAAGAAAGATAGAGACAAAGAAGATAAGGGGAAGTACTTACAGCATGTTGGCGGACTAAGGGAGGCTGCGAACGCCCCGTACTCTCTAACGGGCTCGGGTTGGTAGCTCGAAGCCGTGTGTACGAGATTGACGGAGTGATCAAGCCATCGAAACACGGATACCGGCCATGGGACTTACCCTGGATGGCCACCACCGCTGTGTCGTCGGTCTGAGACTGGGCGACCTCAGGAACGGGAACATCCGGATGCAACCCGATAGTTACGAGTGTAAGACTCGGTGTTGCTCGGTGTTGGCGTAATCTTGGCTCTCGCCCTCCTTGCGATCACTCCGCTCATGAGCCCGGCTTCCACGAGTCCATGTGCGAGGCGGCCTGCGCAACTTGTCCTCCTGCAACGTCAAATAGAAGTGAGCCATACATAAGAACATGACGGTAAAGAAGAACCAAAATGCATCTTTCATATAGATATACCTTCATGGCCTTGAAGCCCCAGTGGTTCCTGTTTCCTTGGCCGTGTGTCCCGTCTTTTCCACGGTTAGCCGGGCCTTGATGCTCTTGGCAACAAACTACGGATCGTCACCGACCCACCTATCCACCAAACACGCCCATCCGTCATGCCTTCCATAGCACCAACGAGGAACAACCTATGCAAATTTTGGAAGCATGACATGTGAGCACGAAACATATAGTTAACTCCTTGAAACAATGAAAAGTCGATAATAGTTACCATCATGAACTGCTCCTGCTCATGGTAATTTTTTGCCTCACGTGCTTGAGTTTTGGTCATCTTTTGTTGCGGTAGATGTGGTAGTCTTGTGAGGCGGCAACCCAACGCACCTCGTCTTCGCAAGCGACGAGCTTTCTTCTTTGCGAGGCCTTAAGTAAGACCACGCGTCGGCTCTGGCCTTGTGCTCGTCAAGAACTCTATAGAGTTGCTGCAATCATGCATAAACCAGAAGCAAACAAGGCATGAGTTGAGTGATTCAATGATAAACTATGAACGAAACTAAAGACAAGTGATTCAAAAGGGAACTTACCCAAAATTTGGTGATCACGACCTTAGCGGCCGTCCGTACTCAGCGTTCTTTGCAAAGCCTCGTAGTGGGCCCAGCTTGTGGCCAAAACATTGTGGGTCCTGTCGGCAGCGGGAAGAATAGGCCAGGCCAAAACTGCTTCAACAGAGACGGTGAGAAGGCCGTTCGGTTCTGACCCTTTCCGTGAAGGATCCGATTCTTGCAAAAGAATCAAAGGGTTGCCATGTGTACAATAAAAAAATGTTGTCATGTGTTGAAAGTATGATTGAGATGCACTTACTTGCCTCAGGTTCAATGAGCCACTTGTGCGCCTCGATAGAAGGTGGTGTAGGTACTCGGCATTACCACGCAGCCACCCTGCGGAGCACCCGGTGGCAAGTCACCCCACAACTCGGGGTCAACCTCCCCTCCACCCTCCTCGCCCTCCTCGGCCTCCTCCTCCTCGGCCTCCTCCTCCTCACCCTCCTCCTCCTCGACATCAGGAATATACTCCTCCTCCTCAGACTCAGAAGCTGCATCAACATAGGAGGGCATCAAACAAGACCCTCCTATTTCGGACACGGACCGGAGTTTTTTGGCCCGGTTGCCTCTCCCCCCACCTCCTCGTCCTCTAGGGGCTCTCCCCCCACCCCCTCCTCCTCTAGGGTCTCCTCCCCCAACCCCTCCACCTCCCTGTGAGGTGCCATCCTCGCGTAGTCGGGAGGGAACCTTGTGGGCTCGTCCACTCCGAGTAAGTCCTCCTTTGAGTTCTTGAGAAAGCGGCACCGCTGGACTTGCCCATGATTAGCAAACCTGCATTGAGAAGAGAATAAACAATTAGTAAGGATATAAAGAAACAAGCATACAGGAAAGACATTAATAACGAAAGAGAACATTATTAAAAGAACATACATTTTCTAGAACCCATATGAATCATCACTATTGTAATCTATTTGTCGACCGGTCTCATCATCACTATCCCGCATATCTTCTTCGTTTTCTGACGGAGGTGGAGGCTCTTCCTCATCGTCGGCGTCGGTCTTCATTTAACTTTTCAAGCATAATTATGTCTCTTTGATTCACAACTGCCTCACCATCAATCCGGCAGCCGTCGTCGTTTGGGTCCAGTCAACATAACCCAAGTCATCATCCTCCTTGTTTGGGACCACGGCATCATGTTCCTCTTGAAAAACACTCCCTCGTATGTCATGGGGTTTATGTTGTAGTAATCATCATCGTTCGGGTCCGGTAGCTTACCATGTGGCGACACCTTGAACACAACTTCCCAACCCTTTAGGTACTCTTTATGGCATGGGTAAGGCAGATAATATACTTGTGTGGCCTGGGTAGCGGCGATAAAGAGATCAGCTCCGGCATAGGCGGTTGATGGTTTAACTTCAACTAAACCAACGGAAGGCGTATGTCTCGAGACCCTTTTGAGGGTCGAACCATCGACATTTGAACACGGTGAGACTTAGGTGTTTACGACCACATTTGAATGTAAGCTTCGTATATTTTTCCTACCCTTCCGTAGTAATCTACATTATTATCTCCTTCGGTGAAGACTCCGGTATTTATGGTTTTGGGATCAGGCCATTTGTTACGGTGCTCCTCTGTATGGAAGCGATACCCATTCACATCATACTTTTGGCATGTCATGACGGTAGGGTCAAAACCCATGGAAACCCATCTCAATTCTTCATCCATTGATTCGTTCGGATCATTTCCCTACAAGTTTAATTGAAATTATAGGGTGCATGAGTTTAATTGGAAGTGTGAAATGGGTAATAGGGAAGTGTGAAATATTACTTTCTCCATGAACCACACAACGAAAATTTTCCTTCCATCAGCACCCTTCCGGAGAAGAGCAAGTGCCTCCGTTTGATGGGAGGCAGCATTCTGTCCATTCTTCCTCAACGAATCGACTACAATAAGAAAAGCGGTATAAGAACTAGGCAAAGTGAACATAACGAATTGACTAAAAGAATGGTGCAAAGGTATTACCTCATCCACTCATCCTCAACTTCCTTGATGTTGTGCAAGATATAGAACATGACATCCTCCCACTCATCTCGTGGCATGACATAAGATGTCGAGCATCCAGCCCTGCCACCTTGCCCGGTGAATAGAGGCAACTTGGGTTTATACTTGGGTTCTCCTGTATTGTATCGAGACACCTTATTGTGCAACGTGGGAACATGGTCCGGATAGTAGGCTGTCCTGAGGTCTGCCACCTCCTCTAGGATAACTGCCTCAGCTATGGAAGCTTCAATCTTAGCTTTGTTTCCACATTTACATCTCGGATGCTTGTTACATCTCTCGGGGCCATGCCAACGACATCTTGCAGGTGGCCCCCAACAATACCTCGTTCGCAAGGTGCAAAATGAGATGTGTCATCGGAGTAAAGAAGCTGGCGGGAAGATCTTCTCTAGCTTGCATATCAACTCCGGCGCCTTCTTATGCATTTCTTTTATCTTCTCGGGACATAATTCTTTAGCACAAAGCGTTCGGAAGAAATGGCTTAACTCCATAAGCACACGCCCGGACACGCTCGGGAACATAGCCCCGAACCATCACCGCATAATCCGCTCAATCCATACATGATAGTCATGACTCTTCAGCCCGGTCACTCTGCCCGTTGAAAGATTGACCCCCTTACTTATATTCGACGCATAACCATCAGTGAACTTCACGACGTGTTTCAGCCACTTGAATGCCTCCATCTTATGATCCTTTTGAAGTCTGAAGTCGACATCGGCTTGAACCAAGATTTTCGATTTGCTGTGGGAGGTTGCATGTGAAGACGCGGTCTATCACAAATATTCTGTTGATCGACTCTAGCATTAACATTATCCTTTGTCTTATCAGAAATGTTGAGGATCGTGTTAAAAAGGACTCTGCGACATTATTTTCGGTGTGCATCACGTCGATGTTGTATGGAAGTTTGAGGTCCTTAAAATAGGGAAGCTGCGTGAAGGGGGTAATGTGAGTCCAGTTGTGCGTCTCACCATATCCTTCAAAACATTTTTTCCCTTTACCGATGCCTTTGCCTTTGCCTTTGCCTTTCCCTTCACCGGCAGGCTTAAGAGCTTTGAGCTGAGCAAGCACATCCGCACCAAAAAACGTTGGAATCTCGTTTACTTCATGGACAACTTTGCCTTTTGTGAAGTTCTTATTGTCTTCCCTATTAGGATGGTCTGGAGGGAGGAATTGTCGATGCTGGTCAAAGGCAACATACTTGCCACCCTTCTTCAGCCAAATGAAAATCAAAGCCTGCATGCACACTGGGCAAGGCATCTTTCCACTTGTACACCATCCGCGAGCAGGGCATAGCCGGAAAAGTCATGCATGCAATACTGTAGCCAAACTTTCATCAAGAAATTTTTCTGCAGATGCCGGTCGTATGTCAACCTCGGGAAGTACCAAGAATGGTGCAAATCATCCACCAACGGCTGCATAAACACACTCAAATTCTTCCCCGGATATTCAGGACACAGAATTATAAGCAACATGAACATGGTCTTGCGTTGCATTATGGCGCCAGGAAGGAGATTGAGCAGAATAACAAATACGGGCTAGCAGCAGTATGGATTAGACGACATACCATATGGATTGAACCCATCACCTGATATAGCAATTCGACATTCCCAAATTTCTGCTTCCTCCGGTACTTTATATCGAATGACTTCCATGCTTCACCTTCCGATGTATGTACAATTTTTTTGGATTGTACCTTTTCCCTTCCTTGTGCCACTTCATCATTTGGCAGACTCCTCGATGATGAAAAAGGCGCTGCAGTCTTTATAAAATCAAGATACGAAGAACCTTCACAGGATTTTTAGGCTGCCGCTTGACCATGCTTATCGACCACCTCAATATACCGAGAGGAACCGCACTTCCTCTGTAGTTGTCATCCGCATACTCATGCCTAAACAAAAGGCAATTCTTTGGACAAACATGTATTTTCTCATAGTCCATGGAGAGCGCCTTCATGATTTTCTTCGCACCGTACATGGTTTTCGGCAGTTCATGGCCCTCGGGCGGCTGTTAGCCCATACTCCCGAAATGCTTCGAAGCAACCTCGTCTACAACCGTACTCAGCCTTCACTGCCATCAGTTGCGAGATGGCATCCAGCACAGACAGCTTGGCACCCTCATAGAGAGGTTTCTTTGACGAGGCCAAGATTTCCAGGAAGGCCTTTGCGGTTTCCTCCGGCTCCTCCGGTTCATTCGCTGAATGTGACGGAGGTGTCGGCTGTGCAACAAAGACATCATCTAGCATGTCTCTAACCCCATCGTCCTCATAACCAGCGACGCGTTGTCGTATCACATCCTCTCTACCACGGTCCCGCTGGGCAAAGTTTATCGGCATATTAAAGTTGGGCATAAATCCATGCGTGCGAAGGTGCTTAGTCATCTCACTCTTATCTCTGCGGATACGTCTCTTACATCTGGAACACGGGCATTCTAGCACCATCCTCATTGGACTACGGAATATCTCTTTCAAAAACACATCAGTTTTCTCGACCCACTCTGTTGTTACTTGATTCCGACGGAAAAACCCACTATACATCCACTAATTATCTGCCATCTCTGCTTTATTGGAAGCCACACAACAAAATTAAGGATTCATTTAAATTACCAACATCAATATTTTATTTTTTACAAGGTTGACGAGTAATCCACCTACATCTCTAATAGGTAAAGATGGGTCCTAATCCCATCGGAGAATGTGTAGATTGAGTGCAGTCCATGCTCTACCCCATTCCGAGACAAAATTTGGCGGCACCTCCCGCTGTTCTCCAAATACACGTCTCGGCAAAATGCCGAGAGAATGTGCATCCGGAGAACAACAGGAGGCGCCGCCCGAAATCCTGTCTCGGAACGGGTAGAGCATGAACAACCCAATCTACACATCCTCGAGCTGTCCGTGGAAAGCGCTGGACAATCCGAAAGAGCTGCGGTGATAAATATGCAATTGAATGCATATTTATCGATGCAACCCTTTCGGACGGGAGACCTAGGTTATGCGACTTGATGTGAAAATTCAATCTAGTTAAAAGAGGCTAGGAGGTGAAGGTGGATTCGTAGCTCACCCTCCGAAGAAGTAGTCGAGCAGTGGCAGGATCACAGACCAAACCCAGACGACGAAGGCTCCAGGGAGATGAATACCACAAAGCCTGTAAATTTTGACGGCACCACTTCACATAAAGCATTGACACTTCAAACTATGAATTTTTTTGTTCAAGTGTCAAATTTTGTTCTTCAATTTTTTTTAGCAAGATCATCATGATAAAATAACTACTCATCAGATACCAATTTTTTCAACATCACAAAATGAAACTATAGCTATTTGACAACATCTCAAATATGCCAATTTTGTTCTTCAAATTTGACAACATCACTAAGTTGACCAAAGCTATAACTAACCAATATACATCAATCCATCCATTCATCCATACAACATGCATCTATCATATAACAAGCAGTAAAAATGCAAAACAAATGCAAAATAATGAAAAAAGCTCACCGGGCGGCGGGGACGGTGAGGCAGGGCGGTGAGGGAGGCAGTGGCGGGCAGCGGGCAGTGGGGCGGCGGTGGAGGCCAAGGCAGGGGCGACTGGGACGGGAGGCAGGGGCGGCCGGGACGGGAGGCGGGCAGGCGTCTTGAGCAGGAGCTGCTGGCCGGGCAGTGATCGGGGGAGGCCGGGCGGTGTTGGGGGTCGGGGAGGCTGTGGCGCAGCGCAGCCGAGGAGGCAGGCGGCGGGTGGAGACGGCGATGGGGTGGGGCGGTCGGGGAGGCAGGGCGGTGTTGGGGTCGGGGAGGCCGTCTGTGGCGGCGGTCGGGGTCGGGTGGGGCGGTGGCGCAGGTCGTGGGGTGCGGCGGCGGCGCAGGTCAGGGTCGGGGTGGGAAAGAACGAGTGGCTGGCTAGCTAGCTGCCCGCTGGTAGTGGATAAGGCCACCCTATGCCGATGGCTAAGCCGTCGGCATAGCTGCGGTCGCCACGTGGCAGCTATGCCGACGGCTTAGCCGTAGGCATAGTTTTTTTTGAGTCATACATGATATGTAATTATGTTAAAAATAATATATGGTATATAATTATAATTTTTTTTTCTGAACCGAATTTTTCCTATAGTCAGCAACATTTCTTTATTATATAAATATTTGCTAAATTGTACTAACAAAAAATGTACATTGTGTTAAAATATTTCGAAATAAATTGAGGGGGGCAACATTTCTTTATGATATAAATATTTTCTATGGTCTCGCGAAAGGTGATACATAGGAGAGCAACCGACTGAGGGGTACTGCTATCGAGTGCCCGATCCGGTAACTATGCGAGTGCTGATCCGTCTACTACCGCTTTCCCCTCGAGGTGCGGCGGCGGCGCCGTCCATGAGGGGGCACGCACCAAGACGCGTGCCGCCTCTTCGGACATGCCACAACACCACCCCGCATGTATGAGGGCCCGGTACGACGCTCCGGTGGCATTGCTACCCCCAGGGCCCCGTCCCGCCTAACCCTGGAGCGGTTGACCACGAGATCTAGCCCTTTGACTTCCCACGGACGGGCTTTGACCAGTGGACCTCTCCACCCGGTTGTGTCAGGTCGGCCCATAGGGACACCCGGGAGCAACATCCGGGCCAAAACCACAGCTACATCCACTCCGTGTAGACCCGACGCGTCCGTTTCCCCCTCCAGGTGCCGGCGGCGGCGCCGTCCGTGAGGGAGGCCACGCACCGGAGACGCGTGCCGCCTCTTCGGACATGCCACAACACCACCCCGCATGTATGAGGGCCCGGTACGACGCTCCGGTGGCATTGCTACCCCCCAGGGCCCCCGTCCCGCCTAACCATGGAGCGGTTGACCACGAGATCTAGCCCTTTGACTTCCCACGGACGGGCTTTGACCAGTGGACCTCTCCACCCGGTTGTGTCAGGTCGGCCCATAGGGACACCCGGGAGCAACATCCGGGCCAAAACCACAGCTACATCCACTCCGTGTAGACCCGACGCATCCGTTTCCCCCCTCGAGGTGCCGGCGGCGGGGCCGTCCGTGAGGGAGGCCACGCACCAGAGACGCGTGCCGCCTCTTGGGACATGCCACAACACCACCGCGCATGTATGAGGGCCCGGTACGACGCTCCGGTGGCATTGCTACCCCCCAGGGCCCCCGTCCCGCCTAACCCTGGAGCAGTTGACCACGAGATCTAGCCCTTTGACTTCCCACGGACGGGCTTTGACCAGTGGACCTCTCCACCCGGTTGTGTCAGGTCGGCCCATAGGGACACCCGGGTGCAACATCCGGGCCAAAACCACAGGTACATCCACTCCGTGTAGACCCGACGCGTCCGTTTCCCCCCTCGAGGTGCCGGCGGCGGCGCCGTCTGTGAGGGAGGCCACGAACCGGAGACGCGTACCGCCTCTTCGAACATGCCACAACACCACCCCGCATGTATGAGGGTCCGGTACGATGCTCCGGTGGAATTGCTACCCCCCAGGGCCCCCGTCCCGCCTAACCCTGGAGCGGTTGACCACGCGATCTAACCTTTTGACTTCCTATAGCACATGTGCCCACGCCATGTAAAAAACTCATGATTTTATCGCGCTCCGAGTATTTAATAATATTCACGCCGCATCATTACAGAACGCGTCTACTACCGTGTCATCGCCGTCCGTGAGGGGGGGGCCACACCGGAGACGCTGCAAGCCGCCTCTTCAAACATGCCACCACACCACCCCGCATGTACGAGGGCCTGATGCGACGCTCCAGTGGCATTGCTACCCCCCCCCCCCAACAGGGCCTCCGTCCCGCCTAACCCTGTAGCGTTTGACCACGGGATCTAGCCCTTTGACTTTGCACGGACGGGATTTGACCAATGGACGTGTCCACCCGGTTGTGTTAGGTCAGTCTATAGGAACACTTTGAAGCAACATCCGGGCGGACCCACAAAGAAGATCCCTCCGTGTAGACCCAGCGTCCGTTTCCCCCGCAGGTGCGGTAATGGCGCCGTCCGTGAGGGGGGGCACACCCCGGAGACGCGTGCCGGGCATTTGCAACCGCCACAACACTTCCAGACTTGTGAGAGGCCGCCTACGCAAGATTTGACGGTATGCTAGCCCCCGGAGGCCGCCGGCAACAGTCGCAGACGCGCGAAGAGCAATCCGCGTAGAGGGAAGTGTTCAGATACTTCTCCATCACAAAAAATTATGAAAAATTACCATCGGTCCTATAGCACATGTGCCCACATCGTGTAAAAAACTCATGATTTTATCGTGCTCCGAGTATTTAATAATATTCACGCCGCATCGTTACCGCGGAACGTCTACTACCGTGTCATCGTCGTCCGTGACCCCGGAGACGCGTGCCGCCTCTTCGGACATGCCACCACACCACCCCGCATGTACGAGGGCCCGGTGCGACGCTCCGGTGGCATTGCTACCCCCCAGGGCCCCCGTCCCGCCTAACCCTGTAGCGTTTGACCACGGGATCTAGCCCTTTGACTTTGCACGGATGGGATTTGACCAGTGGACCTCTCCACCCGGTTGTGTTAGGTCAGTCGATAGGAACACTTTGGAGCAACATCCGGGCCAGACCCACAGCAAGATCCCCTCCGTGTAGACTCGACGCGTCCGTTTCCCCCTCCAGGTGCCGGCGACGGCGCCGTCCGTGAGGGGGGGCACACCCCGGAGACGTGTGCCGGGCATTTGCAACCGCCACAACACTTCCGGGCGTGTGGGAGGCCGCCTACGCGAGATTTGACGGGATGCTAGCCCCCGGAGGCCGCGGCCCGCGGTCGTGAGACGCGAAGAGCAATCCGCGTAGAGGGAAGTGTTCAGATACTTCTCCATCACGAAAAATTATGAAAAATTACCATCGGTCCTATAACACATGTGCCCACGTCGTGTAAAAAACTCATGATTTTATCGGCGCTCCGAGTATTTAATAATATTCACGCCGCGCCGTTTCCGCGAACATCTACTACCGTGTCATCGCCGTCCGTGAGGGGGGGGCCACACCTGGAGACGCAGCGTGCGCCTCTTCGGACATGCCACCACACCACCCGCATGTACGAGGGGCCCGATGCGACGCTCGATGGCATTGCTACCCCTGTGGCCCCTGGCCCCGCCTAACCCTCGTAGCGTTTGACCATGGGATCTATCCCTTTGACTTTATGCAGACGGGCTTTGACGGTGGGCCTCTCCACCGGTTGTGTTAGGTCAGTCCATAGAAACACTTTGGAGCAACATCTGGGCGGACCCACAGCAAGATCCCTCCGTATAGACCCGACGCGTCTGCTTTCCCCTCCGGTGCGGCGGCGGCGCCGTCCGTGAGGGGGCACACCCGGAGACGCAGCGTCGGGCATTTGCAACCGCCTCAACACTTCCAGACTTGTGAGAGGCCGCCACGCAAGATTTGACGGTATGCTAGCCCGGAAGCCGCCCGGCCGCGGTCGTGAAGCGTGCGAAGAGCAATCCGCGTAGAGGGAAGTGTTCAGATACTTCTCCATCACAAAAAATTATGAAAAATTACCATCAGTCCTATAGCACATGTGCCCACGTTGTGTAAAAACTCATGATTTTATCGCGCTCCAAGTATTTAATAATATTCACGCTGCATCGTTACGCGAGCGTCTACTACCGTGTCATTGTCGTCCGTGAGGCCACACCCGGAGACGCGTGCCGCCTCTTCGGACATGCCACCAGACCACCCGCATGTATGAGGGCCCGGTGCACGCCTCGGTGGCATTACTACCCCGGGCCCCTGGCCCCGCCTAACCCTCGTAGTGTTTGACCACGGGATCTAGCCCTTTGACTTTGCACGGACAGATTTGACGGTGGACCTCTCCACCCGGTTGTGTTAGGTCAGCCCATAGGAACACTTTGGAGCAACATCCGGACCAGGCCCACAGCAAGATCCCCTCCGTGTAGACCCGACGCGTCCGTTTCCCCCCTCCAGGTGCCGGCGATGGCGCCGTCCGTGAGGGGGCCGAACCCCGGAGACACGTGCCGCCTCTTCAGACATGCCACCACACCACCCTGCATGTATGAGGGGCCGGTCTGACGCCTCGATGGCATTGCTACCCCTCCCGGGGCCCCGTCCCCGCCTAACCTGGAGAGGTTGTCGACGAGATCTAACCCTTTGACTTTCCACGGACGAGCTTTGAACAGTGGACCTCTCCACCCAGTTGTGTCAGGTCAGCTCAGAGGGACACCTGGGAGCAACATCCGGGCCAAACCGACAGCTACATCCCCTCCGTGTAGACCCGATGCGTCCGTTTTCCCCCTCCAGGTGCCGGCGGCGGCGCCGTCCGTTAGGGAGGCCACGCCCCGAAGATGCGTGCCGCCTCTTCGAACATGCCACAACACCACCCGGTTGTGGTAGGTCATCGCATAGAAACACTTGGGAGCAACGTCCCCTCCGTATAGACCCGATGCGTTGTTTCCGCCCTCCGGATGCTAGCGGCGGCGCCGTCCGTGAGGGGCACACTCCGGAGGCAGGTGCGGGCGTTTGCAACCGCCACTAAATCTTTGTCGCATAGCTGTTTTTGATTTTAATAAAATATAAGGACCTATATTCAAAAGAACATGACGGCACATTATTAATGTGCTCGAACAAACTATATATATATATATTCATAATCTGTGGAAAAAATTACAAACTACGTATATTTTCATATAATACATAAGAAAGCATAAAACATATTTTAAAAAAAGCATAAAAACATATGTTAAAAAAAGCATAAAAACATATGCAAAAAAACGCATGTAAAAAAAATAGCTATGTCGACGGCATTGCCGTCGGCATAAAAACGGCAGGGTTTTCGGAGGAACCGTGCCGCGGATCGGTGACGTGGAGCCTATGCCGACGGCTGCCGTCGGCATATCTACGCCGCGGATCGGTGACGTGGCATGCGGAGATATGCCGACGGCCGGCCGTCCCGACCGTCGGCATAAGGTTGACGGCGTTAGCGCTGGTCACGGGCGGGGTCGTCGGGCCCACTTTGTATGCCGACGGCTGCTGTCGGCGTATTTGAAGATAGGCCGACGGCCTTTCTATGCCGTCGGCTTATATCTAGGTAGCCCGACGGCCAGGCTACGCCGACGGCCAAGATGAGGCTGTCGGCATATCTCAAACTAGGCCGACGGCAGCCGCCGGCATTGATTTGGCCGTAGGCATAGGTCAGTTTTCCGGTAGTGTAACTAAATAAATGGTGGAGATTAAAACATATCCTTTTGAGTAAAAAGAGTTCTGTGTAATCACTTCACGAGGATGATTGCTGAGGCAGGGACCTAAAGCTGATGCTCACCGTTGGCGGGAGGATCTGTAGCGCCCGCAAGAAAGGATATCAAGCGAGGAGAAGCTAACTACAACGCCGGCGGCAGCCGGTGATCAATGCAGCAGCACCAAATATCTGTTACTAGTATTTTCTTCTATCTGTAGTTTCAAGATGAATCAAAGGCAATGTTGTGTAATGAATTAATGACTAGTGATGCGTCAGCGTATAGACAAATTGAAGCTTAGCGGGCCTCCCGGCAGCTACAGTAAGTCACAGAAGGTAGCAATGCAAGATGAATAAATGAATCTGATTGATGAATGGACCAGCCAGCCTCGTTGACAAGGAGGCAAAGAAGCCAAGTAGCTAATACTCTTTTCTCCGCTGGCCGGTGCCGCCTCTAAGGGATGGCGATGCGGGCAGGGAACCATTACAAAAACGACTACAGGCAGAAGCAGGTCACTTCAAACTATGTTCAAACTATTCTACCTTTCTTGTAGCCACGCAACCTTGCGCCCTATCATGGGGAAATCCTAGCTAGTAGCTTTCTCTTTTCAGTCCATATAGTTCAATCACATGTGGCATCATACATTAATTTATCATAATATTTTAAATAGCAACAGAACCATCCTAATCATGTAACATGAATATTATGAAATCGCAATTTAATTTTCATACACATTTAAGACGATGTCCACGCATTTGTGATGCATTTGAGAGGGCGACCTGGCTAGTTAAGCTAAAAAAACACAACGGCATAAATAAACACGGTCGACTGAATCTCAGTTGATTGGAATCTGATACTGAAAGTTCATACTATTCCAAACTGCTGGACGTAAAGCAGAAAAAGCAGCCAAGTAGAAAGTACTCTTTTCTCCCGCTGGACGGTGCTGCTGCCTCTAGGCCTGATGGCGATGCGGGCAGGGAACCATTACAAACCACTACAAGCATGTCACGCCAAACCATTCTTCCTTTTTTGTAGAGCCTCGCAATCCCGCGTGATATCAATCTTACATAGCTTTATTTTTTCAGAATGATGCACTCCAGGAAAAAAATGCACACCTTCACCTCAGTGCTTGACTTGACTCTAGCTCATATCATATGTTGATTCCTTTTTGCACAGTTTGTCAATTATATATAGCAGCTTTTGAGCAGCTTCCTGGGTAACCTAACAGGTCGTGCCTGCGCGTGAATCTTCTATTCTTATCCTCAACAGAATATATAGTACTAGGAGGAAGGGTTACATATACAGATGTTGGTGGGCTACCAACTCTGAAACAAAGCGTTAACTGAGCGTCCGTTGAAAGGGCAACAAAACTCCAGGAGCGCAAGAACTGTTACTCCGCTAGGCGGCAGAGTAAGACAGCCAATTGGCAGGCTTTAGTGCTTTACTACACGTGGGCAAGCAAATGGATCAGCGAGGTCCCAAGAAAACTTATCATCCGCCGTCTTTTTCTATTTTTGTCATGTGCTAATTACATTCAAAATATATTTGACTAATCATGCTAGGATGCTAAGTGATAGAATTCGACTGTAGGCCAAACTTCCAGTGATTCAGACTATTCCGGCGTTATAGAGATGGTTCAGCTGGCCAATGATCTGAGAGGTGAATTAGACGCACAATACATAAGCTGCTTCACCTAAGTGTTTCATCGAAAACATACTTTTCAATGAATCATTTATTGTGGCAACAAACTTTACATAATTTCCAACAAACAATATGTCATCCACATATAAGATTAGTAAAACTATAGATCTTCCACTAAACTTATTGTATACACAAGCTTCTTCATCATTTTAATAAGCCAAACTTCGTCAAAATATTGATTCCAGCTCCTTGATGCTTGGTTCAAACCTTAGATACATTTTTGAAGTTTACATGTCTTTCTGACATCCTTAGAATCGACATCCATCTGCTATATCTTGTTATCAACATATGCAGCAATTGCCATCACTTCTGTATAGAGTTTAGCATGGAAAGTGATGAGAAAGTCTGTCATAATCCGCTCCCTCAATTTGTGAAAGCCCTTTCGCAACTAGCCTTGCTCTATAGATAGTAATTACCATCCGCATACATTCCCTTTTGAAGATCCATTTACATTATATGGGTTTGACACCCTCTAGAGGTTCACCCAAGTTCCAAACTTGATTCTCGTACATGGACTTCATTTCGGATTTCATGGCTTTAAGCCATTCTTTTGAGCTGGGCGCCGCCATGACTTCCTTATCGTGTGTAGGTTAATCTTCTTCTAAGATGAATATTTTATTATAATAGTATTCAGGAGGTTCAATAACTCTTCCTAACCTACGCGATTCAGTTACAGGCCTGATAGAAGTTTCTACAACTAGTGTAGTAACTTCCGGTTTAGTTGTGGGGACAACTTCCAGAACTGAATCCGGTTTGTTAGTCCAGCTTATTTTTGCTGGAGATTCAGTAATCACGTCAAGTTGTACTGTCCTCCAACTTAATTCTTTAGCAAGAAACTCCTTCTCGAGAAAGTGTCCAATCTCCGCGACAAACAGTTTGTCATTGAACTTTTGGTACCAATTGTTTGTTTGGGATAACCTAGAAAGTGATATTTGTCTGATCGGGGATTGATTTTATCTGGTTGTACCGCTTAATTATCACAACCCAAAATTTTGAAACGCGACAAATTGGGGTTTTCCCTTTCCCATAACTCATATGTTGTCGACTCAACAAACTTTGATGGTGCTCTGTTTAGTGTATATGTGGTTGTCTCAAGTGTGTATCCCTAAAATAATAAAAGCAGATCGGTACGGGACATCATTGACCTCATCATGTCTAACAAGGTTCGGTTAATTACGCCTCTCAGATACTCTGTTCCTCTGTCAAGTTTCATGAAGAATTTTTTTTGAAACAATTCCACGATCACTTAGATGTTCGCTAAACTCATGACTTAGATATTCTCCATCACGATTTGATAGCATAAATTTTATCTTCTCGTCACAATGATTCACAATTTTGTTATGAAATTGTTTGAACTTTTTGAATGTTTTGAACTTATGTTTCATCAAGTAAATATAACCATATCTACTCAAATTATTAGTGAAGGTTATGAAGTACAGATATCCACCATGCCCTGGGTGAAAAAGTGCAAGAAGGGGCACTCTAACCAGCTACCTCTCCAAGAGGAAATAGGTTGTCACCACCACGCTAGCAATAACTATGTTAGAAAAACAGAGATGCTGCAATATTTTACTGTACATTGAGTGTTTAAATTCAAAAGAAATATTTATTTTTCTGGAAATGCCCGATTACCGGGGGGGGCATCGAAATATGTGTAACCGTGGTAAATCTCGAAATTTCGAGCCATAACCCAATGTGCTAGCTAGCATATCACAAAGTACTTTAGTGATCCAAAATCTCTTATATTTCTTTAAGAGGGAGTAATATGAATATTTTGATATCATAATTTAATGTTCAGACAATTCTAAAACATTTAAGATGATGTTCTCGCATTTGCGAGGGGCACCTGGCTAGTTAAGTAGTTAAAAAATTCAATGAGTACATACACACGGTCTACTGAATCTCAGTTGATTGGAATCTGATACTGAAAGCTCTATCATACTATTCCAAACTGCTGGACGTAAGTCGCCGAAGGTAGCAAGATGTACCAGCTTAGCCTCGTTGCCAAGCCGGCAGCTAGCTAGTACTCCTTCCTCCGCTGGCCGGTGCTGCATGTAGACTTTGATGTTGGCAAGGAATCAAATGTGCACAAGTAGCTTTCTCTTTTCAGAATGACTTGACTCGAGCAGGCGAGGTGATATGTCGATTCCTTTTCGCAAAGTATGTCAATTATAGCAACTTTTGAGCAGCTCCCTGGGTAATCTAGCAGATCGCGCCTGCGCGTGAATCTTGTGTCCTTATCCACAACAGATTGTATGGTACTAGGAGGAAAGGTTACATATACAGGTGCTGGGCTACCAACTCCGAGACAAAGCGTGAAGTGAGCGTCTGTTGGGAGGGCAAGAGAACTCCAGGAACGCTTGGCGGCAGAGTAAGGCAGCTAGTTGGGTGGCTTTAGTGCTTTACTACTCGTGGCAAGCAAATGGATCAGCAAGGTGCCAAGAGAACTTATCAGGCTGGTTGTAATGGGAAGTATCATATATTAATATCATTCATATGATACTAGTGTATAATACTACCTCCCTAATGTATACTATCATATTTTAATATCATGTAGTACTTTATTTATTGCCATGCATGACATAAAGTAGCATAACATTTATTATGATACGGTATCATGATATGATACTCTACACTCTTGTCGGGGAGGGCTGATCGTGTCCCACGAACACCTACGGGACCTGGGTCCCTTGTGGTTCGGACGGGGGCGGAGATTGCACAAAGAGCGGATCGAGGCGATGCACACGAGCAGGCTTACCCAGCTTCGGAGCTCTCCGGAGAGATAATACTCCTACTGCTGCTTTAGTGGATTATCTTGTGTTCTTGCTAGGAGCAATGGGAGCTACAAGACCTAGCCTGGGTGTGGTTTCGTATGAGTAGGATGTGCTAAGCCGGAACTGAGCCGAACCCTTTCTACGTTGCACTCGGGCCTCCTTTTATAGGCACAAGGAGTTACCACATGTGGCAAGTAGACAAGGGTAAGATAGTAAAAACATAGGTTGGTACACCGCTTTGTACAGTGTACAGTAATCTATACCTAACTCTGACGGCAAGGGACAAGAGTCATCAATGCCATTCTCAGTCGCCCGAACAGGTAACAGGGACCGTCAAGTGCACCTCCGTTTGCCACGATGGTAGCTTGTCAGCGCCGCTTGTCGCTGTTCCCCGCTGGCGGCACAGCCCGTCGACACGCGTGCTTGGGAGAGCCCCGTGGTGACACGTTGGCGGGTGAGCTGAAGCGGAGATGAAGAGAGGTCGCCCGCCCCGGCAAGTGCCTTGCCGCGGCAGGGACCTTGTCGCGTCTGGGGGCTCGGCGCCCACCAAGCCTTCCCGGCAAGCTCCTATTGCCGGGGCCTTGTTTCCTTCGCGCCCTGAGTGGCCTTCCCGGCAAGCTCCTCTTGCCGGGGTCTTGACTACCTTGTTCTTGAATCGGCTCCGAAGGAGCCGCTGAGGGCCTTGGCGGTCATCAGGCCAGCCCCGCCGTGGCGCCAGAATCGCTGCAGACGAAGTTCGGGGTACTAGGGTACCCTACTCTAGTACACCGACAGAGCCCC
The DNA here is from genome assembly GCA_021605145.1 of Aegilops bicornis. Classification (NCBI taxonomy): domain Eukaryota; kingdom Viridiplantae; phylum Streptophyta; class Magnoliopsida; order Poales; family Poaceae; genus Aegilops; species Aegilops bicornis. The sequence goes on along the minus strand of CM038671.1, from coordinate 832,690,418 downwards.
GGCCTGGGCCACACACGGCGCCAAGCTCTGTTGGGTCAGGCCCAAAATAAAGGCACGGGCACGCTGCGTGGTCTCGATTACGCCGTTATTTGCCTTGGACCCACCACGTCTCCCACGAACGGCACGCACCGGACGTGGCGTCGTGAGGGAGATCGTGGTGCTTTCTTTAATGGGAAAAATCGGAACGCCCGTCCCCTCTCCCCTTTATAAGCGGCGGAATAGGGGCAGAACGCCCGCTTGCCCTTGCTGTCACATCAAAAACCCCCGTCGCTTTCCCCTTTTCTTCTCGAGCCCAGAGAGAGCGTCGCTCCGCCCCCTCCACTGCCTCCGGTGCCACCAACGCCGTCGGCTTCCTCCTCCACCACTCCCTATGGCTCCGAAGGCCGATAAGGGAAAAGGCGTGAAATCGGCCGAGGCGCAGCGGCTCGCGGCGCTGCGGAAGGAGCGGGCCCTCTTCGATCCCCTGATCAACAGGAAGGAGCTGCGGGAGCTGTACTATCTCTTCTGGTTGACGGAGACCCGTGCGCATCCGCGCACGAGGGTCATCTCCGCCGCCACATCTGCGAAGGTCTCCATCGGGTACCCCTTCTTCGCGATTTTCTTCTGGTGCGGGCTCTGCCCGCCCTTTTCTGAATTTTTCTGCGATGTTATGAACACATATGGCCTCCGCCTCCTTGACTTCACCCCCAACGCTATCCTCACCATGGCCGTTTTCGCACACCTCTGCGAAAACTCTGAGGAATCCATCCAAATGTCGCACTTTTCCGCCACTACTTCTCACCCCGCGTAGAGAGAGGAGAGCCGCTTGTTGGAGGAATTGCATGGACCTCTAGGATCGGCAAGAAGGAAGCGTATCTTGACGGAGAGTTGCGCAGTAAGTGGGAGGAGTGGAGAGCTGACTGGTGTTGGATTTTAGAGGAGGAGCCACAGCCTTTCACCGCCCTGCGCCAGACCCCCATAGTTCGTGGCAACGATTGGAGCAACTTGGTGCCAGAGGACGACAAGTTGAAGATTGCCACGACTAGGATTTTGCGTCTCCGGCAAGCAGGGCTTACTGTCGGAGCAGTTGGCGCGGACTTCCTTCACCGCCGCATTGCGCCCTTGCAGGAGAGAGGGAAGTCTGCTTGGGAATTCCAGAACGCGGCGGATATCATGAGGCTGCGCCCAGGTCTGAATTGGAATTTCACTACCTTGGAGCTTGAAGGCATGCCGCGGGAGCTGTTCAAGCCTGAAGCGGATAATCCCGGATGGTGCATGTTGCCGAGGGGAGTTGTGCCCTTGTGCAACAATTCGGTAAACAGCGGTATCCGCAGCGATAATGCCGTTGCCAGCGATTCCCATGGAATCGTTCCAACTTGGCGTGAGCCTGCCGATGACATAGTGCAGCAGTTCTTCGACAACTTAAGTGAAGTGCCGATCCGCGCCGACGAGCAGAGGCGGCTCACTCGCGACACCACTGAGCAGGAGATGGCGCGCATCGCCACGAGGTTGGAGGAGGCTGCAGAGGCTGCTGCTGCCGGCGCGTCTGGGTTTACTGTCGAGGAGGCGGAGAGGGCCGAGGCGGTAAGCCTTGCCGACCGAGAAGAGTTCGTCGGTGAGGAGGAGCAGCCCGAGCCCGATAACGAACCGAGCGAGCCTGCCGGGGACGCCTCTCCTCCGCCGTCAGGTAGCTTGCCGCAAGAGGGGCCCGCTGTGCCGCCAAGGAGACGCCTCCGCAAGACTGGAGAAGCGGCAGGGCGGCCTATGGTCCAGCAGCCGCCTCGACGCGCGCTCCGCGCGGCAAGTACTGCTGCAGCTGAGGCGCCTCATTCCGCCAGCGGCGACGCGCAGGGCCTTCTGGAGTCGCGGCCCCTGCACCCGCCAAGCGTCAGAGGGAGTCTTCTCCCCCAATCCGTCGCGCCGGAGCAGAGTTTGATCTCTCCGCTCTCAGCTCCGAGGAAGAAGAGGAAGAGTAAGATCTTGTCGCTGCTACTTGTAATCCTCTAATTTATTGTTTTATCTTTATAATTGACTGGCTTCACTCTGAACCTTCTTCTTTAGGACGTTAGCTCAGAGGGCGCCGAAGAGGGCCAAGACGCCGGTGGTCGTCGTCTCAGATGACTCCCCTGTGGTGACAGGGGGCACGTCTGGAACTCTCTTGCCGGACCCGGCAACCCTTCAACAGAGCAGCCCCCAGCACAGCCCCCAGCGTAAGTGTTTGGTATACTTCTCACGGTTAGGCGTGCTTGGGTGTTTCTCCGTTATTGATATCTGATTTACTGAATTGTGTAGGAGCAGAGCAGCCTCATCAGGAAGCTCCGGAGGTCGCTCCCGAAGTTCTGCTTGCTTCAACTACGCCGCCAAGGGAAAACTCTCCGCCAAGGGAGCGCTCTCCAACAAGGGAGGCCTCTCCGACAAGGGGAGCTTCCCCGACAAGGACCAGCGCCGACGACCCTCCGGTAGTAGAGACTGCGGCAACAGATCCCATTGCAGGTGATTTTCTTGTTTGATAATTTCCCTTGGGTTCTTTCTTTTTCTGTTCTTCTCTTTCGAACATCTGCTTGACCTGTGCTTTCTTCTTCTGACCATTAGATCCACCTGCCGGAGATCCAATGGAGACTGAGGCCGCCGGCGAGGAAGACGCTCGCGGCGACAATGTCGACGCCGCCAACACGGAGGAGGAGGCTGGCGCTGACGGGCCCGGCCGTGAGGAGGTCAGCCGAGGTTGCCGGGCGCAGAGGTCGGGGAGGAACCTGGCGATCGTACTGACGGCCTTGAGGCCGCAGGAGCGCCAGGCGCTGCACCGACCGCTGATCCTCCCGCCACCGACATCGCGCCTGACTCCGAAGAGCCCCAGCCCGGCGCCTACCTGAAGGCCGGCGAGGGTGTCTTTATCAAGCTCCCCTGGGCATCAAGCCTGTGGCGCGGTCGAGGGGAGACTTTCGACGCTGAATCGCTTGCCTCCGCCGGCTGCCGCTGGTTGATGCCCCAAGCAGCAGCAATGTGAGCTGAGGAGGAGCAGCTGCTAAGGAAGTTCTTGTCGCTCTACCGCCCGACAAGCCAAACTGGAGTCCAGTGGAGGCACTTGTCGCGAGGGCGGAGCTGACTTGGGAGAAGCGCGAAGAGTTCGGCGCGCCAACAAAGAAACTCTCCGGGATATAAGCGGAGGCGCGAGCAGCTTGTCGAGGAGCGCACGACCTTCATCTTGGAGAAGGGCAAGGTCGAAGAGCAGCAGAGGCTTGCCGGCAGAAGCTTTCAGCGAGAAGGTGGTGGCGCAGCGGAAGATCAACCTCGGCAGCTTTGAGGAAGATCTTGCAGCGAGCAAATGATCAGCGGGCCACTTCAGGAGGCAAAGGATCTTTGCTGCTGCCGAGGCCGCCAAGAGGAATTGGAGACGAGGGTGGCTCAGCTGGAGTCCACCCTCCGGAAGAGTGCCGAGGAGGTCGCCGGGTTGAAGCGCCGGCGTGAGAAGGACGCTTACACCCTCGGCGCAGCTGCAGGGTCGTTTTGCTGAAAAGATCAAGGAGATCGATGCCGCCAAGGACGTCAAAGCGGATTTGGAGCTGAAGCTGACCACCCTGACGGAGACGTTGAATGGCGTCAAGGATCGGGAAAAGGGCCTGCTGGAAAAGATCAAGGCCACCGAGGAGTTGCTGTCGAATGCTGTGACCACCAGAATAATCTTGAGACAACATAATGCCTTCGGATGAAGGTCTTGTGGACACCGCCGCCGGCATCCATAATGAGCTGATGGAGTTGGGGATGACGGATCTTGGATACTCCACTGACGAGAACCTCCAACCCAGTGTCAAGCTCAGCCTATTCTTCAAAGGCGTGTTGGCGGGTATCCAACGGCTCCGGGAAGAGGTCCCGAAGCAACTGGTGGAGGAATCACGCCAAGTCTGCGCCGAGGCTCTCCAGAATGTGTTGATGAAGGTGGCCTTCCGCAACCAAGGCGTCGACTTCACCAAAGTCCTCAAGTCCCTGCCTCCATCCGCCGATGTTGAAGCGCTCAAGGCCCTTGTCGCACCCATTGTGGACAGGGTGAGCGGAGTTAAGAGGCTCGAGGGCGACCGCGTGGACTAGGCCGCCAAGTCTATCCTTCTCTTGTCGCTGTAGATCATGTTTAGGTAAAAAGTCCATTAGACGCGCGACAAGTTATTATGTAATATACACTATCTTAGGCCATCGAATGCAAATGTTATTTCCTTTACTCGATTTCTTCCCTTGTGTGTTTATACCCTGCGTTTTTAGGAGAACTTGTCAGTACGAACACCCTTGCCGCGAGCGCTGAGTGCGGAACTTCAGCAGCCTGCTGGCGATGCCGCTCCCGACAAGCAACCTTGTCTCAACTAGTTGCAGCACACTTAAGTTGTTGAGCGGACACGAAACAAAGTAAGGGCGCAAGCTAGTCGCGAGTCGGTTCCTCCACGCACAGGTTTTCCATACAAAGTACTATCGTTCGAGGAAGATAACTTAAAAATTTAAAACTGGTCGCTTAAACTTAGCAACTTAGCTTTCTGTTGTCCATTTTCCGGCAAGGCGACAGTTCCTCGAGCGACGCTTGGCGGCCCACACTATTATCTTCTCCTTCCCCCCCGGTTAACTTGTGGGTGGATGACCCTTCTTCTTGTTTGATAAGAAAGAAGAGAAAATAAAGTTATGGAGCTTAGTGGCTCATTATCGCTTACCGGGTGTGGATGCTGCACAAAATGTTAGTAAACACATGCATATATGATTATGAGGGCATGTATTGACGAGTTGTGCGCAACACATAGGCTTTACTGATGCACGGGGTCTGCGCCCGGCTTTGTACAAAGGATTACATGCAACAGCGGCAAGACTTGTACAAAAGGGTGGTTGCCGGAACAGGTTCCGGCAACCGCGCCTTATGGGTAAAACTTGCGAAGATGTTCTATATTCCAGGAATTGCTCACCGGAGCGCCATCTTCGGTCTCGAGGCGGACAGCGCCGGGCCTAGTGACTCGTTTCACCCGATAAGGGCCTTCCCACTTCGGCGTCAACTTGTTGGAATTCTTGGCGGATTGAACGCGCCGAAGAACAAGGTCGCCTTCCTCGAAGCTTATGGCATTAACTTTGCGGCTATGGTAGCGACGCAAAGCTTGCTGGTAACGAGAAGCTCAGACCGCATCCTCGAAGACGATCTTCCTCGAGGAGCGTGGCGTCATCTTGTCGCAGCTGCTCTTGCTCAAGCTCATCATAAGCGAGCACCGAGGTGACCCGCATACGAGTTCCGTGGGGAGAAATGCCTCTGCTCCATAGACTAGAGCGAAAGGTGTGCGGCGGTGGCTCGATTTGCCGTCGTCCTGATCGACCAAAGAACCACCGGCAGCTCCTCGATCCAGTTTCTTCCGCACTTGCGCAGCTTGTCGAAAGTTCTGGTCTTGAGTCCTCGCAGCACTTCAGCGTTTGCTCTCTCTGCTTGACCATTGCTTCTCGGATGAGCAATGCGAAGCAAAGCAGATCTTGGCGCCAAGATCTTGGGCGTACTGGATGAAGGTGCGGCTCGTGAACTGTGTGTCGTTGTCGGTGATGATTCTATTAGGAATACCAAAACGGCAACCAATTGACCTGAAGAACTTGACCGCTGACTGTGCTGTCACCTTCCTTACTGGTTCCACTTCTGGCCACTTTGTGGACTTGTCGATCGCAACATACAAGTACTCAAAGCCACCGACAGCTCGGGGGAAAGGGCCGAGGATGTCGAGCACCCAGACCGAGAAGGGCCAGGATAAAGGGATCGTCTGGAGAGCTTGAGCTGGTTGGTGTATCTGTTTGGAATGGAACTGGCACACTTCACACTTGGTTACTTGTGCAGTTGCATCCTGGAGGGCTTCTGGCCAGAAGAAAACCTTGCCGGAAAGCTTTGCCGGCAAGCGCTCTTGCGCCAATGTGGTGACCACATATGCCTCCATGTATCTCTGCCAACAGCTTACATCCATCTTCCGGCAAATGCACTTCAATTTCACACCGTTGAGTCTTCTTACATGCAGGATGTTGTCAACAAACTGGTACATACTTGACTGCCGGGCTACTTTTTCCGCTTCTTCTTGCTCTTCGGGAAGTTCTCCTGTCTGAAGGAAATGGACGATTTGCCGTGCCCATGCTGGAGCTTGTGGCTCGACAACAAGGACTAAAGGCTCATCCATCACTACGGGAACATCAGCTTCTGCGGCAAGAACCCATGGGTCCGCCGGAGCTTGATGATCCCCGGCAAGCTTGCCGGAGCGAAACTTGTCGGGAGAGTTTGCTTCAACGATACAAACTGCATGGTTTGTCGGAGCATACCGCTCCTTAGTGATACTTGCGTTGGTTTTAGGGACCTTCTTGTCGGCGGCTTCAGGGAGCTCTGCCAGAAAGTAGTCGCCGGAAACCAATTTTCTCTTCTTGCTCTGTCCTGTTGAAGGTGTTACGGTTGGCTGAGTTAGCTTGAGCACAAAAATCCTCGGTTCCATTGTGTAACTTGAGTGCAGCACATTTGGAGAGGCCATCAGCTATATCATTCTGAGCTCTTGGAACGTGTTCCATTTGCAGGCCTTCAAAGTGCCCTTCCAGCTTCCTCACTTCGTCGACGTAGGCTTCCATCAACGGACTTTGATAATCTTTATTTACTTGGCGGACGACAAGTTGCGAGTCCCCCCTGACAATGAGCTTCTTGATCCCAAGGTCTACCGCAATCCTGAGGCCGGCAAGCAAACCTTCATACTCTGCAGTATTATTTGTTGCTTGTTCCTTGGGAAAATGCATCTGGACTATGTACTTGAGGTGTTCTCCGGTGGGTGCGATAATCAGCACGCCGGTACCGGCGCCTTGCAGCGAGAAGGCACCGTCAAAGTACATCAGCCACTCTTTATTTGCCTCCTTGACGGGGATGCTCGTCTCTGGAATTTCTTCATCTTATGCTACGCCCACTCAGCTATGAATTCCGCCAATGCTCTGCTCTGGATAGTCGAAGTGCTTTCAAATTTGAGACCAAAGCTTGACAGTTCCAGTGCCCACTCGACGATTCTGCCCGTTGCTTCTGGATTTTGTAATATCCTCTTCAGCGGAAAGCGAGTGACAACTGTTATCTCGTGTGCCTGGAAGTAGTGGCGCAGCTTTCTCGAGGCCATGAGGAGGCCGAAAAGCAGCTTTTGCACGCCAGAGTACCTTGATCTAGCCCCCTGCAAAAGGGAACTGACAAAGTAGACTGGGCGCTGCACCATCTTCTTTTGTATCTTGTCGCTACCATGCGCTGATCCGTCCTTGTCGGGACCAGAGCTTGACGGCGGAGCCCCTTGCTTGTCGCTGGATGCGCTTGCCTCGGTTGCCGGCTCATCATCCGCCTCCCTCTCCGCTACTAACGCAGCACTAACCACTTGATTGGTCGCTGCTATATACAGCAGCAACTTCTCTTGTGGCCTAGGTGCGACAAGTATTGGAGCGGAGGACAGGTATCTCTTCAAGTCCCGCAGCGCAGCCTCCGCTTCGGGAGTCCATTTCATTGGACCTGCCTTTTTCAAAATTTTGAAAAATGGCAGGGCGCGCTCAGCAGACTTAGAGATAAACCTGCTGAGAGCAGCCACGCAACCGGCAAGCCTTCTGACATCCTTGACGCGCTTTGGTGCTTCGATCTGCTCAATGGCCTTGATCTTGTCGGGATTGGCTTCAATTCCCCGCTGAGACACAAAGAACCCGAGAAGCTTGCCGGAAGGGACTCCAAACACGCACTTCTCGGGGTTGAGCTTGAGGTTGATCTTGCGCAGGTTTGCAAATGTTTCATCCAAATCTTGAACCAGAGTCGCTTTGTGCTTGCTCTTGACCACTATGTCATCCATGTATGCTTCTACATTTCTGTGTATCTGTGGTTCAAAGGCATCATGGACTACCCTTGCAAAGGTTGAACCAGCATTCTTCAAACCGAAAGGCATCCGTATAAAGCAGTACGTGCCACATGGTGTAATGAATGCGGTTTTCTCTTCATCTTCTTCTGCCATGAAGATCTGATGATATCCTGAATATGCATCAAGAAACGAAAGTAGATCACAGCCAGCCGTGGAGTCAACAATCTGGTCGATACGCAGCAAGGGAAATGGGTCCTTGGGACAAGCTTTATTAACATCAGTGAAGTCAATACAAAGTCTCCATTTCCCATTAGCCTTGCGTACCACTACCGGATTGGCCAACCACGTGGGATGGAGGACTCCTCTGATAAGCCCTGCTGCTTCCAACTTCTTGATTTCTTCTGCTATGAACTCTTGGCGTTCCACTGCCTGTTTCCTAACTTTTTGCTTGACGGGCCGCGCGTGAGGACAGACAGCTAGGTGGTGCTCAATTACTTTCCTGGGAACACCGGGGATGTCAGATGGTTGCCATGCAAACACATCGACATTCGCCCGCAGGAAAGCAACGAGCTCGCCCTCCTATTTAGGATCAAGCGTGGCACTGATGGTGAAGGTACCACCAGCGCCGTCCTCCTTGGCGGGCACATTCTTGATCTTCGGCGGAGCTGCCATCGTCTTCTTGCACTTGCCGGTGGAGCTCGATGGTGCGTCCTCGACGGTAGCGCAGCACTCCGAGGAGGTGCGCTTGCCGGAGTGGGCAACAGAGCTCTTGCCGGACTTGGTGGTCTTCTTCCTCCGGGAGCTTCAGCGCAAGTGGTTCGCTTCATTGCGGCTGCTGCTTCCGGTAAATCTTGTCGGCAGATAAAGCGCGTCCTTCTTGTCGCCATGGACAGAAATGACGCTTATCGGGCCGGGCATCTTGAGTAGGTTGTATGCATAATGAGAGGCGGCCATGAACTTGGAGAGCGCTGGACGGCCAAGTATGCCATTGTAGGGTAATGGGAAGTCGGCGACGTCAAACGTGACCCTCTCGCCTGAAGTTGAGCTTCGCTGTCAACGTTACCGGCAACGTTATCTTCCCTTTGGGCTTGCTCCTTCCTGGATTGATTCCTTGGAAAGTACCAGTTTCTTCGAGCTCGCTGTCAGGGATTTGAAGTTTCTGAAGCACCGCAGAGGAAATCAAGTTCAGGCCGGCTCCGCCGTCAACCAGCACCTTTGTGACCTTGAGGTTGCGGATGGTTGGCGAGACCAACATCAGCAAGCACCCGACCGCAGTGATGCGATCAGGGTGATCCTCAATGTCAAAGATGATGGGTGTGCTGGACCACTTCAGAGGTTTGCGTGACTCTATGGAGGGTTCTGCTGCATTCACCTCACGCATCCATTGCTTGAGTTGGCGGAGCGAGGTATGCAGAGAAGCACCACCGTCAACACAAAGGACCTCTGTTGCCTTTTGAAACTCTTGCTCGTCTGCTTCATCGTCTTCCATGTCCTCATCATCTTCATCTTCGTCCTCTTCCTTGTCGCGGCCGCGGGGAGGTCTGTCACCTTGTCGCTGCTTGGCCTTGCCGCGGCGTCCTCCCCGACCGGGTCTCTTCTTACTTGCTGCACCTGCACCTTCTTGAGATTTCTCCTTGTCTCGCCGCTCGTATTCGGCTCTCTGTAGCTCAACAAGCTGCTCGACTTTCTTGCAGCTCTGGAGATCGTGGCCCTTGGTGCGTTCGATTTTACAGTACTGCTTGTTGGAGCTATCGGGCTTGTCGGCGGCCGCCACAGCTTGGCGGTCGGCGTCAACGGCAACCTCCTTGCCGGAGCCACCAGCCTTGGCTTTGTTGGCGGCCCCATCCTTGCCGGACTGCTCAACAACTAGCACTTCTTGGTTTTTCTTCCTCCTGTTGTTTCGCCGCCGGCTTTTTCTTGCCGGGGCGATTTCCTCACTGTCAGACTCTGCTCCCACATTCTCTCCTGGGAGTCTTCTTCCTTCTTCAGCTCGTGCACACTTGTCGGCCAGGGCGTAGAGCTCGCTGACGTCTTTCACTTTGCTCATCGCCATCTCCTCCCTCATCCTGTGGTTTCTTACATTCTGATGAAATGCACTGATCACCGCGGCAGGGTGGGCGTGCAGGATGTTGTAGTGCACTCGATGAATCTCTGGATGAACTTGCGCAGGGACTCTCCCTCCTTCTGGGCAAGCAGGTGGAGGTCACTCTCCTGGCCATGAGGCTTGTGGCCGCCTGTGAAGGCGCCAACAAACTGGTGGCACAAATCTGCCCAAGAGGAAATAGAGCTGTCCGGCAAGTGCATGAGCCAGGATCTGACGTTTGGCTTGAGCACCAGGGGAAAGTAATTGGCGAGGATCTTGTCGTCTCGTCCCCCCGCGGCCTGCACCGCGATGGTGTAGATGCTGAGGAACTCCGATGGGTGTGTCCTGCCGTCATACTTCTCTGGCACATCTGGTTTGAAATTTTTCTTGTCGGGCCACCGGACTTGCCGCAGCTCACGGGTGAACGCAGGGCAACCTACCGCGTACGGTAAGTCACCTGGTTCCCCTGGCGCATGCATGCCGACGGTTGGCCCGGCGCGTTGGTCAGATTGACGGCGCGCTTCTCTTCGGCGCTCGATATGGGTTCGAGCGTCTTCTTCTTGCCGTTCTCGGAGAACTTGGCGCTGGTCGCGACGAGTTCGCGGATCCGACGACGCTGTGGAGTCGCTGTCGAGGTGGATCCGGCGAGTCGGCGATCTTGGCCTTCGGGAAGGTGAGTGCACGGTGGCTGCTCCCCCGTAAGTCTCGTCGCCATCAGCTCGCGCCTTGTCGCCTTGCCGCGGCTGCGAGGCACTCGGTTGCCGTGGGACGTCGCCGTTGGCGAAGCCGATGAGACTCTGAATTGTGGCCCTCCACTCGTCGACCTTGTCGGCCGTTGGAGGGTAGTCTAGAAGTAACTGAGCTCTTGCCAAAGCTTCCGCTGGTGTGGTTGGCGGCAACGGCGTACGGAGCGAAGAACGGGATGTGCTCGGACTCCTAACCAAGTTAGGTGGAGCAGCATCCCGCCCAAGCGACCGTACTCCGCTCGTACCAGCATGCTGGGGTGCATGCGGGTCTCGAGGGCCTCGGGATCCCCCAGCTTGGCCTTGGTCCAACGAGCGTATGGTGCCGCGAGCTTCACGACGCTGTCTGTCTCGCGCCTCCTGAGAAGGACGCGGTGAAGATTCGGACGCCGACGCCTGCGCTGCCTTGTCTTTGGACCTGGTGGCGTTGTGGGCTCTCTCATCGACGCCCGTTCCTCCGCCAGCGTTTCCCCCACCACCTCACAGCTCCGGTGGCGGTGGGTTCGACGCGGACGGCTCCGCTGCTGCCGAAGACTTCTTCTTCGGCGCCATGTTGACGAAGATGTTGATGAAGTTGCTCGTGTGACCACCGGATCGGGTTCACACAGCCTCGACGCGCCCCTACCTGGCGCGCCAGAGATGTCGGGGAGGGCTGATCGTGTCCCCACGAACACCTACGGGACCTGGGTCCCTTGTGGTTCGGAGGGGGGCGGAGATTGCACAAGGAGCGGATCGAGGCGATGCACACGAGCAGGCTTACCCAGCTTCGGAGCTCTCCGGAGAGATAATACTCCTACTGCTGCTTTAGTGGATTATCTTGTGTTCTTGATAGGGAGCAATGGGAGCTACAAGACCTAGCCTGGGTGTGGTTTCGTATGAGTAGGATGAACTAAGCCGGAACTGAGCCGAACCCTTTCTACGTTGCACTCGGGCCTCCTTTTATAGGCACAAGGGGTTACCACATGTGGCAAGTAGACAAGGGTAAGATAGTAAAAACATAGGTTGGTACACCGCTTTGTACAGTGTACAGTAATCTATACCTAACTCTGACGGCAAGGGACAAGAGTCATCAATGCCCGTCTCAGTCGCCCGAACAGTGTAACAGGGACCGTCAAGTGCACCTCCGTTTGCCACGATGGTAGCTTGTCAGCGCCGCTTGTCGCTGTTCCCCGCTGGCGGCACAGCCCGTCGACACGCGTGCTTGGGAGAGCCCCGTGGTGACACGTTGGCGGGTGAGCTGGAGCGGAGATGAAGAGAGGTCGCCCGCCCCGGCAAGCGCCTTGCCGCGGCAGGGACCTTGTCGCGTCTGGGGGCTCGGCGCCCACCAAGCCTTCCCGGCAAGCTCCACTTGCCGGGGCCTTGTTTCCTTCGCGCCCTGAGTGGCCTTCCCGGCAAGCTCCTCTTGCCGGGGTCTTGACTACCTTGTTCTTGAATCGGCTCCGAAGGAGCCGCTGAGGGCCTTGGTGGTCATCAGGCCAGCCCCGCCGTGGGGCGTTGCAACTGCCCGTGCACGAGTTCGGGGTACTAGGGTACCCCTACTCTAGTACACCGACAACTCTCTTTCTTCATTTAATAATATGACACCTCATCAAAATGCGTGATATTAGCTATGATACTACCATTGCAACCAGCCTCATCCCCTATCTTTTTTCTATTTTAGTCGTGTGCTAATTACATTCAAAATATGGTTGACTATCATGCTCGCTACTAACTGATTGACTTGGACTGCAGGCCAATCTTCCAGCGGTTCGGACGATTCCCACGTCGTAGAGATGGTTCAGCTGGCCAATGAGCTTAGAGGTAAATTAGAAGCCCTGAACTCACAGCAAGCGTAGCTTGGCGGAGGGCGCCCTCCTCGTCCCATCGACATAGACAAGGTCCGCGACCACACGCGTAACGTCGACAACGACAAGTATGACCCTGACCACGTCGCCATCGGCCCGTACAACTACACTCGACCCGAGAGCAAGAGGCCGCACCTCGCCATGGAGGACCATAAGGTGATGAGCGTTCACATGGTGGTCACGGCAGCGAAGGCTTTGAGACCAGGCGTGACGGTGGAGGTAGACGACTACATCAACGAGCTCGCATGCCTCGATGAATCTGTGAGGAACTGCTACGCCCGCCGTGTCCAACATAGATATGCATTAATACCCAAGAATAATCATGGCGTGCCCGCCCGTAGCTGTGTTCAACATAGATATATTTTTCCAGAGTATGAGATGGCTCCGTAGTTTGTACCGATTGCATTAATGCCCAAGAATAATCATGTGTTTGCTTCTATGTGCTCGTATGCATGTTCTTTGCTCTTCTTATCATGATGAGGCCTATTTGACTCCCACCTGCTCACTTGTGTGGGAAAACACGACTGGGCGGCCATTGACATCCTTTTTTGAAAAAAGATATTCAATTAACTGGCTATGTAAAAAAACATTTGCCATGTATTTTAAATATATTCATCCCACCTTTGAAAGATGTTCATCATGTATTTTAAAATGTACATCGTGCATTTCATTGTTTTCTTGTATGCTGAAAAATGTCTATCGTGCATGCGATACATGTTCATCGTCTAAATATTAATGGTATGTCTTAAATATCCATCATATATTTTCAAAAAATGTTCACTATATTTTAAAAAAAATGGCCACCATATTTAAAAATATGTTTATAATATATATTTGTTAATAAAAAGGAAAGGAAAAACAAAATAAAAAAGAAAACCAGGAGAAAAACTGAAACGGAAAATGTAAAAAAATGAGGAAAACCAGAATGAAATCAGAGCTTGGACCAGAAAAACAAAAAAAAAATCAGAATGGAACATAAGAAAAAACAGGTCGAAAACAAAAAATGCAATAGAAATAATTGGTTCAAATGAAAGCACCCCAAATATTATAGAACTTACATCGAGATCCTTGGACCACCTATAATGACCACGGCCGTCGCAAGAATACCCATCCTTATCCTTAGAGAAAATAACTACAAATTGTCACGTTAGTTAAACATAGTTTACTTTATTAGATACGAATACTTAGTACGACATAAAAGGAGAATATACTAAAAACCAACCGTATCAAAAACATCCAGACGTTCTTTTTTATTGATATATCGCTTGCTCCTACAGAGCCTAGATTGAATGGGTTGAAAAAGGTGGTCACTCACACAACCGTTCATCCTTCCATGTGTACCTAAAGAGATCACAGTAAACAGACGTATTGTAGCTAAATGACGTGGTTGCACAGATTTTAGGCCCTCAGTTTGATTAATGAAACCAGTGTTATGTACCATCTGAATTTTTAGCATCACTATTACTATGGACAACCCACAATCTGAATTTGGACTTCATAACACTAGTAGAAAAAGGGCCTATTGTCCCGGTTGGTGAACCGGGACTAAAGGGTCGGTACTAATGCCTTCCCCCTTTAGTCCCGGTTCAATCCAGAACCGGGACTAAAGGCCGTGGCCACGTGGAGCTCCACCTTTAGTCCCGGTTGGTAACACCAACCGGGACTAATGGAAATTTTATGATTTTTTTTTGAATTTTTTTATTTTTAAATTTTTCAATTATTTTAACCTCTGATCTCTAATCAGCACCCCTCATCACTGCTCAATTTATCTTCTAATCATCCTCATCATTCCAAATCATCTAACTTCTCGAACGGTCACCCATCCTCCCACTCCCCTAGCATGAGCACGCTTAACTTCCGGGTTCTATTCTCCCTCGTTTCCAAGTCTGCACTTGTTGTTTTCCTGACAATAGTAAGATGTCAATCCTATTAACCCTCAGGAATTTTGCTTGAGCATGAAGTGACACATTTCACTATTTGAGTTTCAAACTATTGTTTTAAAAAACAATAATTATTTAGAAAACAATAGTTATTTTGAATAATTGGTTTGACCATAGTTTGACCAGATTTGACCAAAATTCAAAATAACTAAACAAATTATTTAGTAACACTAATATTCTAGAATAATTAGTTTGACCATAGTTTGACCACAGTTTGACCAGATTTGACCAAAATTCAAAATAACTGAACAAATTATTTAGTAACACTAATATTCTAGAATAATTATTTTGACCATTGTTTGAGCACAAATTATTTAGTTACATCCAAATTTAACTTTTTGAGTAGATGATTTTTCATATAAAAAACTTTTTCATCCGAGTTAGTATGCAAAAGTTATGCCCATATTTACAAATTCCAGAAAGATTTTGCAAATAAAGTCGAAATTCACATTTGCAAATTTTCCCAACAACTAGACCACATATCACATGGGAAACTTATTTTCTTTTATTTTTTTGACATTTTCATCATTTTCTTTTATTTCTTTAAAACCGAAAAGGCGATGGGGGGTAAGTTTGAAAATGGGACCTTTAGTCCCGGTTCGTGGCACGAACCGGGACTAAAGGTCTCAACCCCATTAGCACCGGTTCGTGCCTCAAACCGGGACTAAAGGTCTAATATTTAGTCCCGGTTTGAGGCACGAACCGGGACTAAAGGGCACAGGTGAACCGGGGCTAATGCCTTAGCCACGCGAACCGGGACCAATGCTCACATTAGTCCTGGTTCGTGATTGAACCGGGACTAATGTGGATATTGGCCCGGAACCATAGCCCTGTTTTCTACTAGTGTAAACCAATATAGTATTAAATCAGAACTGCCTCTAGCGCGTGATTGAAACTTTAGTTGTGAGTATACTACTGTAAGGTCGCGTGCACACAACACAAATAGTTATAGATATGGTGTTCTTTTTGGAAATGGAACCTTATAAGTACACATCCGTAAATTAAATCTGATCGGATATAGTTCAGTCATACGCACCATCCTAATCATGTAATATGAATATTATGAAACCCTGATTTAATTTTCATACACCTTTAACTCATGTAGGGCGTTATCCTGGCGTTTGTGAGGTATTTTAGGGGCACCTGGCTAGTTAAGTAGTTAAAAAAGTTAGCGGCATACATGTACATACACACACACACGGTTGATCGGAAGCTGATACTCAAAGCTAGTACTATTTCAAACTGCCGGACATAAGTCACGGAAGGTAGCAAGATGGACAAGACAGCCTCGTTGCCAAGCAGGCAAAGCAGCCAAGTAGGAGGAGGGGAACCAAACGAGTACAAGCAGGTCACTTCAAACTATTCTTTCATTCTTGTAGCCACGCAACCTTGCGCCTTGGCTCTATATAATATGGAATCCAAGCTAGTAGCTTTCTCTTTTCACAAAGATGCACACGAGGAAAAATGCACACCATCATTTCAGTGCTTGACTTGACTCTATATAATATGTCGATTCCTTTTGGCAAAGTGTATAGCGTGGAAGCGTGCTGAGCGCAATCACCATGAGACCGTGGTCGTCCTCAACAGTAGAGCCGTCTTTCGCGTTATTTTCTAGGACAAGTCCTCGCGTTGTCACAACATATGTTAGCAGATACGGTTAAAATAGAAGCAGTAACAGAAATGGCTCTGGATTAGGGGGGGGGGGGGGGGGGGTGGTGTGAATATTTGTATCACTTTCTTTATGATATTTTTTAAGAAACAACTATAGTTTTGTTCATGCTCATAACAATTGCAGGTACACTGATTTGGATCTAATTAAGATTGAAGATTTAAGAAAATACATAGTAACTGTTGGGGAATGTACCATGCAATTTCAAAAAAATTCCTACGATCACGCAAGATCTATCTAGGAGATGCATTACAACGAGAGGGGGAGAGTGTATCCACGTACCCTCGTATACCAAAAGCGGAAGCGTTAGTTAACGCGATTGATGTAGTCGAACGTCTTCACGATCCAACCGATCAAACAACCGAAAGTACGGCACCTCCGTGTTCAACACATGTTCAGCTCGATGACGTCCCTCAAACTCTTCAAATGTTTCAGACTTACGTTTTATTAAGTAGATATACTCATATCGGCTCAAATCATCTGTGAAAGTCAGAAAATAATGATACCGCCACGAGCCTCAACACTCATCGGACCGCATACATCGGTATGTATTATTTCAAATAAGTCAGTGGCTCACTTCATTGTTCCGGAGAACGAAGTCTTAGTCATCTTGCCCATGAGGCATGGTTCGCAAGCACCAAGTGATTCCAAAAGCCCATCCACATGGAGTTTCTTCATGCGCTTTACATCAATATGACCTAAACGGCAGTGCCAAAAATAAGTTGCACTATCAATACTAACTTTGCATCTTTTGGCTTCAATATTATGAATATGTGTACCTTCAAAATCGAGATTCAACAAAAATAGACCACTCAACAAGGGTGCATGAACATAAAAGATATTACTCATATAAATAGAACAACCATTATTCTCCGATTTAAATGAATAACCATCTCACATCAAACAAGATCCAGATATAATGTTCATGCTCAACGCTGGCACCAAATAACAATTATTCAGGTCTTAAACTAATCCTGAAGGTAGATATAGAGGTAGCATGCCGACGGCGATCACATCGACCTTGGAACCATTTCCTACATACATCGTCACCTCGTCCTTAGCCAATCTTCGTTTAAACCGTAGCCACTGTTTTCAGTTGCAAATATGAGCAACAGAACCAGTATCAAATACCCAAGCGCTACTACGAGCATTAGTAAGGTACACATCAATAACATGTATATCAAATATACCTTTTACTTTGTCATCCTTCTTATCCGCCAAATACTTGGGGCAGTTCCGCTTCCAGTGACCAGTCCATTTGCAGTAGAAGCACTCATTTTCAGGCTTAGGTCTAGACTTGGGCTTCTTCCCGGGAGTAGCAACTTGCTTGCTATTCTTCTTGAAGTTATCCTTCTTTCCTTTGTCCTTTTTCTTGAAACTACTGGTCTTGTTAACCATCAACACTTGATGCCCCCTCTTGATTTCTACCTCCGCAGCCTTTAGCATTGCGAAGAGCTCGGGAATTGTCTTTTCCATCCCTTGCATATTATAGTTCATCACGAAGCCTTTATAGCTTGGTGGCAGTGATTGAAGAACTCTGTCAATGACACTATCATCAGGAAGATTAACTCCCAGCTGAGTCAAGTGGTTATGGTACCCAGACATTCTGAGTATGTGTTCACTGACAGAACTATTCTCCTCCATCTTGCAGCTATAGAACTTGTTGGAGACTTCATATCTCTCAACTCAGGCATTTGCTTGAAATATTAACTTCAACTCTCGGAACATCTCATATGCTCCATGATGTTCAAAACGTCTTTGAAGTCCCGATTCTAAGCCGTAAAGCATGACACACTGAACTATCGAGTAGTCATCAGATCGAGCTTGCCAGACGTTCATAACATCAACATCTGCTCCTGCATCAGGCCTTGCACCTAGCGGTGCTTCAAGGACGTAATTCTTCTGTGCATCAATGAGGACAATCCTCAAGTTACTGACCCAATCCATGTAATTGGTACCATCATCTTTCAACTTAGCTTTCTCTCGGAACACATTAAAATTCAAGGGAACGGTAGCACGGGCCATTGATCTACAACTACATAGATATGCAAAAACTATAATGACTAAGTTCATGATAAATTAAAGTTCAAATTCAAGGGAACAGTAGCACAGGTCTACTTAGATAGACATCACTCTAGTCATCTAAATGATCATGTGATCCATATCAACTAAACCATGTCCGATCATCACGTGAGATGGAGTAATTTTCAATGGTGAACATCTCTATGTTGATCATATCCACTATATGATTCATGTTCGACCTTTCGGTCTCAGTGTTCCGAGGCCATATCTGCATATGCTAGGCTCATCAAGTTTAACCCGAGTATTCTGCATGTGCAAAACTGGTTTGCACCCGTTGTGTGTGAATGTAGAGCTTATCACACCCGGTCATCACGTGGTGTCTCGGCACGACGAACTGTAGCAACGGTGCATACTCAGGTAGAACACCTACACCTTGAAATTTAGTGAGGGATCATCTTAAAATGCTACCGCCATACTAAGCAAAATAAGATGCATAAAAGATAAACATCACATGCAATCAAAATATGTGACATGATATGGCCATCATCATCTTGTGCCTTTCATCACCATCTTCAAAGCACCATCATGATCTCCATTGTCACTAGCTTGACACCTTGATCTCCATCGTAGCATCATTGTCGTCTCGCCAACTGTTGCTTCTACGACTATCGCTACCGCTTAGTGATAAAGTAAAGCAATTACATGGCGGTTGCATTTCATACAATAAAGCGACAACCATATGGCTCCTGCCAGTTGCCGATAACTCTGTTACAAAACATGATCATCGCATACAACAATTTATGTCACGTCATGTCTTGACCATATCACATCACAACAATGCCGTGCAAAGACAAGTTAGACGTCCTCTGCTTTGTCGTTGCATGTTTTACGTGGCTGCTACGGGCTTCTAGCAAGAACCGTTCTTACCTACGCATCAAAACCACAATGATTTTTCGTCAAGTGTGTTGTTTTAACCTTCAACAAGGACCTGCCGTAGTCAAACTCGATTCAACTAAAGTTGGAGAAACAGACACCCGCCAGCCACCTATGTGAAAGCACGTCGGTAGAACCAGTTTCATGAACGCGCTCATGTAATGTTGGTCCGAGCCGCTTCATCCAACAATACCACCGAATCAAAATAGGACGTTGGTGGTAAGCAGTATGACTATCATCGCCCACAACTCATTGTGTCTACTCGTCCATATCATCTACGTATAAACCTGGCTCACCACTGTTGAGGAACGTAGCATGCAATTTGAAAAAAAAAATCCTACGATCACGCAAGATCTATCTAGGAGATGCATAGCAACGAGAGGGGGAGAGTGTGTCCACGTACCCTCGTAGACCAAAAGAGGAAGCGTTAGTTAACGTGGTTGATGTACACTAATGCAGAACCGGGCTATAGCTCCGGTTCGTAAGGGCCTTTAGTGCCGGTTCTGTAACCGGCACTATAAGGGTGTGGACTAAAGCCCCCCTCCCCTTTAGTATCGGTTCTGCATGAACCGCCGCTAAAGGGCCACCACGTGGCACGAGCCAGAGCCGGGTTTGGGGAGACCTTTAGTATTGGTTGGTAACACCAACCGGTACTAAAATTTGGGAAAGGGGGGGGGGGGGTTGGTTTTATTATTTATTTTTCCTTTAATTTTGTGTTTTCCATTTTATTCTTGTTCGTTTGCTGGTATTTTACGATACTACATATTGTACACGTTATGCATATATATAAATAGAATTTCTCGTAGAACCGCAATTTTATATATATATATATATATATATATATATATATATATATATATATATCAGCGAATGTCTCACAACCACACCATTATTCACACATACACATGTATATATATATAAAGTTTTTCCTACATGTTGCCTTAAGAGCCAGTGCCATTTACCTTGGTGCCTTCAAAGCCAGTGGTATTTGCATTGGTGCCTTCGGAGCACGATGACAATTGGGAGTGGTTCATTGGGGTGGTAGCTCGTAATAGAATTTGCCTTTGGGATCTATGACCTCGTCGAGCAAAAATCTCGCAATTTCCTCTTGAAGTGCTCGTATGCGATCCTCTGGTTGGAGCTTCTCCCGCACCGATTCGAACTATTGAGAAGGAGATCACTATGCATATGTATTAGTTATGTGACTAGATATCGATAATGATGTAAAAATTATGAATATTGTCCTGTCAAATGTATCCATAGCTGTCTATCAGTTTTGGTCCTCTCGGACGTCATTGTGCGAATGTTCTCGAAAACATAGTATGCACACACATCAGTCCCCTGCGCCTGCTTCAGGGCCTTTGCGAGAATAGAATTTAATCAAATAATAATTAATCAAGCATGATAATTAATGGTATTGAAACTAGAATTAAAGAGATGCATGGTAGCTAGCTAGTACTACTTGGTTAATTATACCTTGGGTCGAAACCAATACAGCTTTTCTCTCCATTCGCCTGGAACCGAATTCCTGAACTTTTCCCAAGCCCTGCCCGCCGACAAAGCAAATGAATAAACGAGTTATTAAATAGTTGATATCAAGAAATGACGAACTAAAGAGGCCGCCATATAGTTAATAATGATTGAAATTACCTGTCGACTATCCCCTTCACATTTGAGTAGTCTTTTTAAGTAGTAAGTCCAGTACTTCAACTGTTCCTTCGTCAACTTTAATGATTAACAAGATCCAATGGTAACTGCATGCACACACACGTTTGCATGTCTTAATTAAGCGGGCATGTGCATAACACTCATCATTGGTAGTAATAATTATTAATATCTAGCTAGCTAGTAAGTAAAAACAAAATTTGTAGTACAGGACAGTGTGACTCACAGGAAGTTGTAAGGAAGTAGTATATCTTCATTGGTATTGAGGCGCTTCAAGAACTCTAGCATGCTTTTCTCTACATCTGTTTTATACCATGGATATGTCCATGTTTCTTCATTAACGGTATTTGGGTCAATGAACCCAATACCATAGTGTCCACCTTTTTTCATTTCATACATCTTCATCCTGCATAATACCACAGAAAAGAATATAGTGAGGACAATTACTGGTAATGATCGATCAATGAGCACTACAGCTAGCTTGAGACTTAAATTATAGAAAGAAATCACTTACAAACAATAGCAACTAATGAGAGATTTGTCTAGTGCGTCTTGATTAAATAACTGAAATAGTTCTAAACACTCAATTGGCAGAGATAGTTTATGGAAGTAATACTCTTCCTTGACTTTCACCATGAGGGACTCTCGATTGATACTCTTGGTAATTTTCATGTACCAATCATGCAACTCATATATACATTCTCGTTGGGAGGTTCTTGGCCTCCTCAGGCTAGACCAAAGGTTGGCCGCGGACATATTTCTGTTTTATGTCCTTCTCAGCAGAGTCATGGGCTCAATCTCGAGGAGTTGTCCAACAGTGATACCGAGCATTTCAGCCTGCCTTCTATGCTGGTCGGTTATTACCAGCTGACCGGTGCCGGTACTCTCATGTGTTGGTACAACAAGTGGGGGGATCGATTGCGCCGCCTGTTCTCCTAGCCGGGGAACGATTTTCCGCATTTTTGGCCAGTTGCTTGGCTCGAGCTCGACTCCTTTTGTCGTGCTCGATGTGCCTTCCAGATTTGGCGCTCATAGTCTGAGTCAACAGGCTTGGGAGCTGGTGGTTTAGCCATACAAATAAAGTGGTCAATCTTATCCTCGGGCACTTTCTCCCTTGGTGGTGGTGGCGGTTTCGGCCCAAAATGGGCGTCCACTTGGGCCTTCACTATGGCTTCATTTTGCTCCTTGGTCATGTTGTAAGGCATCTACAGAAGAGGTGCGAGGCTTGGACCATATAGAAATTGCTTGCCTCCGCCTGTACCTCCTGTACTACCTCGACTTGTAGCACTACGCACCATAGCTGCGGTGGCTCTCTTCCGTGATTGCTGAGGCAGCGGAGACGGCTGATGCAGCGTCGGACTTGGAGGAGGAGTGACACGCTTTGGTGGGCTTGGAGGAGGAGGAGTGGCCTCACACATTGGGTGAGTTGAAGCGGGAGGTGTGGCCTCAGGGGTTGGCTGAGCTGAAACAGGAGGAGTGGCCTGAAGCTGTGCCGGGAGTCGTCTGCTCCCCGTCACCTCCTGGGGTGTCAAGCTCTAGCTGATGCGGTGTCGGTGGCCTTCGAAAGATTATGCAATCCTTTCTCCATAGGATGATACGATGTATGGCCTCTCCCAGTGTGTGCTCCTCGTCACCTCCAGGAATGTCAAGCGCTAGCACCGAATATTGGTCCACCACCTCATCAACCACGGCACGAGCATAGCCGGCTGGAATCGTTCTACAAATGAAGGTTGCTCCGAGGGGATTTGTATAAGCAACGATGTCAGCCGCCTTCACGGATATGTTCTTTATTTTGGAGTGTAGCTCACTGTTAGTGTTCTCCATGATGTCATCCATAGGGTATCTATCCAGCAGTGCGTCGCCCGGGGCGGAATCCACGCTGCTTCTCGGCATGGATGGGACGGTGCTATCCAATCCTGGATCATCCGCTAGCTGCTGCCGCTGCTGAGACCCCCTTTCCTGGCTAAGCGAGTCGATCTGCTGCTGCTGCCGCTGCAATTTGAGTGCCAAGTCCGCGTGCGCTGATTCTAGGCCTTGAAGGCGTTCTGCTTCCTGCTTCCTTTGCTCGTCCTCCATCTTCTTCTTCTCCTCCTCCATCTTCCTTCTCACAGGGCTTCTATAGTCGGTGTTCCAGTTAGAAAATCCCTCATACCACGGAACAACGCCCTTGCCTCGTGTTCTTCCCGAGTGTTCAGGATTTCCCAGGGCGCGCATAAGCTCGTCGTTCTCTCTGTTGGGCGTGAACACCCCTTTTCGAGCTTCTTCTATTGCTTCAAATAACTTAACATCGGCTCCTTTAAGACATGCCTTCTCCAAAACCTGGCCTGTCTTCGGGTCCAACGCCCCCCATGCGCATAGAACCAAGTTCTGCACATGGGGGGCCAACTCAATGTAACTGGAGTGACCTGTGCAGCCAGCATCTCCTGCTCAGACTTATCCCACTTAGGCATTGCCACCGTGTAGCCACCTGGCCCCATCATATGGAATTGCTCTTTTTTGTGGCATTGGCCTTGTTTTTTCTGGACCGTTCCTTAGATAATTCTGATTCCTTGAATTTCATGAAAGCGGGCCAGTGTTCTCTTTGGTTCTCCAGTGTTCCCTTGAATTCTGGAGTCTTCTTTCATACTTTTTCATAGTTATTCCATACAATTTTCTTGTGGTTGTCGAATGTAATTGTCATCTTCCTAAGAGCAGCGTCTTTGACTTTCTCCACATCTGCAGCTGTGAATGATCTGGTAGGGTGAAATGTTCCATGAGATTTTCCCAAAGCACAATTTTTACTCAGTCATCGACAAAGTAAGATCTGGAAGGGGCTTTGATGGCTCTTTCCATTATTGAAGGGAGATCGGGAGTTTATCCTTCACAAGAACTCCGCACTGACGATCGAATTTGTTCGCAATATTCTTAGGCGCTATTGGTTCGCCATTAGTTTTGATGGCATCGATGTTGTACATTACGCCCTCCTTCAACTTTTTGCCCGGGCCTTGCACTCTGCCTGTAGAAGATTTGCTCGATCCGAAGGGCTGAAAGAAGAAAGATCGATTCGTTAATATATCTTCAAATAATTTAAAACACGTGAGATCACCAGATGACTGCTTATATAAATATACCTCGCCGGCCTCTGTTATTTCAAGATCAGCATTTTCTTCACCAATTTCAAGATCAACATTTTCTTCACCATCAAAATCATAGTCGTCGTTCATGACTTCATCAATTCGGTCGTCACGATTGAATATCATCTCATCATCACCCTCCCCGGTATTGTTCAGATATTGGGAGCCATCATCTTCTTCATTTCGATCATGTGGCCCACGAGGGGAGCGTATGATCTCGAACATGGCCTCTTCTTCCTCTCTGTCGGTATTGTCCGCCATAGCTTTTAATTAACTAATACAAAAGAAATATAAAACAATTTGGTATTCAAATTACAATGCATGCATGGAATCAATAAGGAAATCCTGAATCATAGTACATAATATGCATCCTCTCGAATAATATATAATCTCGAATACATCGTCTCGAATGATGTATATCGAATACATCACTATAGCTAGCTAGCTAATAAAGATCGAATACTACAGAATAATCTAGGCCACTCGCGGTTCCTGAAGCGCGGGCGGTGGACAACCAAAGAGAAGGAACCATCACAGGATCATAGCTCCGGTGATCTCCCCAAAGACTCTGCCAGGTATTGGAGAACCTGACGTCCATAGCAGCCATGTAGCGACGGAAGTGCTCGTCCTCCTCCCTGACACGGCGACGCACCACCTCCGGCGGGGCCGACGCCCTCCGCACCGAAAGTAGCCCACGGGAACGCCACCAAAGGAGCTCAGGGTCGACGATGGGACCCGGGTTCCTCACCAAGCGGCGAGCCCCTGAAGGTAGCATTTCCCAATGCCAGCCCGACGGAGCCCAGTCTCGGACATGGGTCCTCTGAAGCAGGACATCATCATGAACGGTTCGACGGTGAGGATGCGGGTCAGGCATCGTCGAGAACGAATACTATATGCCGCAAAAGTAACAATTTTTAAATGATTGGATTTTGATTTCTTATATGCAAATTCTAAATTTCTATAACTAAAATTATAAGAAACTAAAAACTAACATTCCTATAACATTTCTAACATTTCTATAACAATTTTAAATTAATCCAATTCATCTAGCTAAAACTAACATTTCTAAAATTTCTAACATTTCTATAACATTTCTAACATTTCTATAAACTATTTGACATTAATCTAATCTAATTAATTAATTCATCTAAAACATTTGAATAAAAAACAGAGAAAACTAAAAACTAAAAACAGACTTATGTGTGTGTGTGCGGTGTGTGTGTGTGTGTGTGTGTGTGTGTATGTACACACACAAGACGTGCAAGGCGTTGTGTGCATCTGGCGCCAAGGCGCATGGAGGCTTCGATTGGAGGGAGGAGAGGGCCCGGGAAGAGGGGCTCACAGCGCGGGTGATGGCGAGGCGACGGGACGACTAGGCAGAGGGGACGGCGACGGGTGGTGGCGACGGCACGACGGCATTTACAGACGAAGCAGCGGCAAGCGGCGGCGACGACGACGGACGGCGGCGGGAACGGCGACGGGGGCGGCGACGAGGGGCGGCGGCGACGGGGCAGAGGAGAAGAAGCAGAGGGAGAACGAACTGACGATTTTTTTGAAGTGTTTTCTTATATAGAACCTACCTTTAGTACCGGTTGGAGCCACTAACCGGTACTAAAGGTCTATTTTGGCCAGGTGAAGCGGCGGGAAGAGCACCCCCTTTAGTACCGGTTGGTGGCTACGACCGGTATTAAAGCCCCCCCCCCCTTTAGTACCGGTTGGAGCCACGAGCAGGTACTAAAGGGGGTGCGCTGGCGCAGGTGCGATGCGGGCAAGTTTAGTCCCACATCGCTAGCCGAGGGCGCCCACACCTATTTAAAAGCCCCGGTGCGACTGCTCTCTCGAACTCCTCTCTATAGTAGGCTTCTAGGCCTAACTCTGCTCTCTGCCTTGTGGGCCTACTAGGCCTTGCGGGCCTGCATCCTGGCCCAACTACAAGTTGGGTTACTAGTCGTATGGAGGCTGCTGTAGCCCAGTAGGTGGGCTTTTTTAAATTTATTTTCTTTTCTACTTTATTTATTTTCATTTATTTATTTCTGAATATTTTTTCTTTAGGTACAAAAAATTACAAACTTTCTGTTAGTGCCAGTAGTTTTCAAATTTGAATAGTTTAAATTTGAATTATTTGATGAACTAATTTGTAGACGAAGTGCATCCACTTTTTGCACATAAAATTCCTTCGCGTTTCAAATGCCAAACGCATAAGTACCCTAACCTTAACTATTACAAAGATTCCCTCCGGTTTGTTCGAAGCGACACTTTCCAGATATATAAGTCCGGAAAGTCACTACAGAAGAAAGTGATGACGGTGAAGCCTATCACATTCCAGAGTGGCATCTTTGGGTCTGAAACTTTTTCTTCACGTGTGTCTCTTTGCACCGTGACCATGGACAATCTTCATCATTTAACTGGATGCTTGGATCAATATTGACTGTGAATGGAGCAATTTCATCAAACTTTTCATAATCGTCTGACATGTCTGTTTTGTCATCCACTCCCATGATGTTTCTTTTCGCTGAAAGAACTATGTGGCGCTTTGGCTCATCGTATGATGCATTTGCTTCCTTATCTTTTCTTTTTCTCGGCCTGGTAGACATGTCTTTCACATAGAAAACCTGCGCCACATCATTGGCTAGGATGAATGGTTCGTCTACATATGCAAGATTGTTGAGATCCACTATTGTCATTCCATACTGCGGGTCTTCCGTTACCCCGCCTTGTGTCATATTGACCCATTTGCACCTAAACGAAGGGACCTTCAAACCACCTCCATAGTTAAGTTCCCATATGTCCTATATGTAACCATAATGTGTTTCCTTTCCCCTGTTGGTTGTTGCATCAAATCGGACACCATTGTTTTGGTTCGTGCTCTTCTTATCTTGGGCGATCGTGTAAAATGTATTCCCATTTATCTTGTACCCTTTGAAAGTCATTATATTCGAAGATGGTAACTGGGACAGCAAGTACAGGTCATCTTAAATATTGCCATCATGCATGGCATGTGTCTGCAACCAACCGGCGAAAGTCCCCATTTGTTCACGTGTAATCCGGGTGTTTGGAGTGTAGAAAATTCTTGTGTTCCTCCATATACGGAGCCACCAAGGCGGAATTCTGTAGAACTGTGTAGTGTGCTTCAGTCAGAGAATGCCTGTCCATACATATTATTTGATCCCTGATGTCTACTACACAACCTTCTTCTTGTAGACGTTGTTGGGCCTCCAAGTGTAGAGGTTTGTAGGACAGTAGCAAATTTCCCTCAAGTGGATAACCTAAGGTTTATCAATCCGTACGAGGAGTAGGATGAAGATGGTCTCTCTCAGGCAACCCTGCAACCAAATAACAAAGAGTCTCTTGTGTCCCCAACACACCCAATACAATGGTAAATTTTATAGGTGCACTAGTTCGGCAAAGAGATGGTGATACAAGTGCAATATGGATGGCAGATAAAGGTATTTGTAATCTGAAATTATAAAAACAGCAAGGTAGCAAGCGATAAAACTGAGCGTAAACGGTATTGTAATGGTAGGAAACAAGGCCTAAGGTTCATACTTTCACTAGTGCAAGTTCTCTCAACAATAATAACATAGATAGATCATATAACAATCCCTCAACATGCAACAAAGAGTCACTCCAAAGCCACTAATAGCGGAGAACAAACGAAGAGATTATGGTAGGGTACGAAACCACCTCAAAGTTATTCTTTCGGATCAATCTATTCAAGTGTTCGTACTAGAATAACACCTTAAGACACAAATCAACCAATACCCTAATGTCACCTAGATACTCCAATGTCACCTCAAGTATCCGTGGGCATGATCATACGACATGCATCACACAATCTCAGATTCATCTATTCAACCAACACAAAGTACTTCAAACAGTGCCCCAAAGTTTCTACCGGAGAGTCAAGACGAAAACATGTGCCAACCCCTTTGTATAGGTTCATGGGCGGAACCCGCGAGTTGATCACCAAAACATACATCAAGTGGATCACGTGATTATCCCATTGTCACCTCAGATAAGCACGGCAAGACATACATCAAGTGTTCTCAAATCATTAAAGACTCAATCCGATAAGATAACTTCAAAGGGAAAACTCAATCCATTACAAGAGAGTAGAGGGGGAGAAAGATCATAAGATCCAACTATAATAGCAAAGCTCACGATACATCAAGATCGTGCCAAATCAAGAACACGAGAGAGAGAGAGAGAGAGATCAAACACATAACTACTGGTACATACCCTCAGCCCCGAGGGTGAACTACTCCCTCCTCGTCATGGAGATCGCCGGGATGATGAAGATGGCCACCGGTGAGGGATCCCCCCTCCGGCAGGGTGCCGGAATAGGGTCCCGATTGGGTTTTGGTGGCTACAGAGGCTTGCGGCTGCGGACCTCCCGATTTATCTTTGTTCTCGATGTTTTTAGGATATATGGGATTATATAGGTGAAAGAAGTCGGTCGGGGGGTGCTCGAGGGGCCCAGGAGACAGGGGGCGTGCCCTCCTATCTCCTGGCTTCCTCGAACCTTTCCTGGCTTGAACTCCAAATCTCCCGGATCATATCCTTTCCAAAAATCACGCTCCCGAAGGTTTCATTCCGTTTGGACTCCGTTTGATATTCCTTTTCTTCGAAATACTGAAACAGGCAATAAAACAGCAATATGGGCTGGGCCTCCGGTTAGTAGGTTAGTCCCAAAAGTAATATAAAAGTGTATAATAAAGCCCGTAATCATTCAAAACAGATAATAAAATAGCATGAATGCTTCATAAATTATATATACGTTGGAGACCCATCAATCCCCTCCTAGCGTGCCTTTTCCATCCAGTCTGCCCTTATGCCGCAATTCAGGAACACCAATCGGCTTAAGGTGAGGAATAAAGTCAATACAAAACTCAATGACCTCCTTATTTTCATGGCCCTTCGAGATGCTTCCTTCTGGCCTAGCACGGTTATGAACATATTTCTTCAAGACTCCCATGAACTTCTCAATGGGGAACATATTGTGTAGAAATACAGGACCCAAAACGTTAATCTCTTCGCATAGGTGAACCAGGACGTGTGTCATGATGTTGAAGAAGGATGGTGGGAACACCAACTCGAAACTGACAATACATTGCACCAAATCATTCTGTAACCTTGGTGCAATTTCTGGATCGATTACCCTCTGAGAGATTGCATTGAGGAATGCACATAGCTTCACAATGGCTAATCGAACGTTTTCCGGTAGAAGCCCCCTCAATGCAACCGGAAGTAGTTGCGTCATAATCACGTGGCAGTCATGAGTCTTTAGGTTCTGGAACTTTTTCTTTGCCATATTTATTATTCCTTTTATATTCGCCGAGAAGCCATACAATACCTTCATACTGAGCAGGCATTCAAAGAAGATTTCCTTCTCTTCTTTGGTAAGAGCGTAGCTGGCATAACCCTGATGTATGCCATCTTTTCCGTGCATACGTTGCTGGTCCTCCCATGCCTCCGGTGTATCTTTTGTCTTCCCATACACGCCCAAGAAGCCAAGCAGGGTCACGCAACGATTCTTCGTCACGTGCATCACGACGATTGTGGAGCGGACCTCTAAGTATTTCCAATAGGGCAGGTCCCAAAACATAGATTTCTTCTTCCACATGGGTGCGCGTCCGTTAGTGTCCTTCGGAACAGGTTTTCCTTCAGGATCCTTTCCAAAGATTACCTTCAAATCCTTGACCATATCATGTACATCAGCACCAGTACGGTGGCGAGGCCTCATCCGATGATCCACCTCACCTTTGAAATGGTTGCCTCACCCAGGTACATATTCTTCCTTCAACTATCCAAATATATACTGTCGGTATCATCCAAACAGTGAGTGCATCCGCGCTATCCCTTGTTTGTCTGTCCTGAATGGTTACTGAGAGCAGGCCAATCATTGATTGTCACGAACAGCAACGCCTTTAGGTTAAATTCTTCCTGTTTGTGCTCATCCCATGCACGTACACCTTTTCCATTCCACAACTGTAATAGTTCTTCAACTAATGGCCTTAGGTACACATCAATGTCGTTGCCGGGTTGCTTAGGGCCTTGGATGAGCACTGGCATCATAATGAACTTCCGCTTCATGCACAACCAAGGAGGAAGGCTTTACAAACATAGAGTCACAGGCCACGTGCTATGGTTGCTGCTCTGCTCCCCAAAAGGATTACTGCCATCTGCGCTTAGACCAAACCATACGTTCCTTGGGTCACCTGCAAACTCCTCCCTGTACTTTCTCTCGTTTTTTCTCCACTGTGACCCATCAGTGGGTACTCTCAACTTTCCGTCTTTCTTATGGTCTTCTCCGTGCCATCGCATCACCTTGGCATGCTCTTTGTTTTGGAACAAACGTTTCAACCGTGGTATTATAGGAGCATACCACATCACCTTGGCAGGAATCTTCTTCCTGTGGCGCTCGCCCTCGACATCACCGGGGTCATCGCGGTTGATCTTATAGCGCAATGCACCACATACCGGGCACGCGTTAAAATCCTCGTACTCACCGCGGTAGAGGATGCAGTCATTAGGGCATGCATGTATCTTCTGCACCTCTAACCCTAGAGGGCAGACTGCCTTCTTTGCTTCGTACGTACTCTTGGGAAATTCGTTGTCCTTTGCAAGCATATTCTTTATCATTACCAGCAAATTTCAAAATCCCTTGTCAGATACACCATTCTCTGCCTTCCATTGCAGCAATTCTAGTGTGGTGCCTAGCTTTTTATTTTCACCTTCGCAATTCGGGTACAACAATTTCTTGTGATCCTCTAACATACACTGCAACTTCTTCTTCTCCTTTTCACTTGCGCAGTTTCTCTTTGCATGTAGCGACCCGACCCAAAATCGGTCAAGTCTCTGTGTCTATACCATCCCAAGATCATGCTGGCACACACAGTACATTGATGAAATAATGAAAGTTCAATCACACCTGAATTTATTACACGATTCTCATATCGAGTCTTTATTACGATAGAATAAATTCGGCCGAAGGCCAACTCATGAGAAATGAACTAAATCAAGTTGCGGAAGCGTAGAAGAATAGCGAGTCCATCCGACTCCAAAGGGCAATCGCCAAGCGCGGAGCGTAGCCTCACTCCTGATCGGAATACTCCTCTGCAACATAAGACGTTGCAGCCGTGTAGGCCGGCATTTGGAATATGCCGGCAAGTCATGAAGAGAGAATAACAATAAAAATTACTAACACTATATGCAATTTGGCTGTGGGGCTCTAAGTTTCATTGTTTTTGCAAAAAGCCAGATTTTCCCTACAACAATGGACTTGTTTGCAAATACTACAAAATTGTTGGTAGTTATTGAGATGGTTCCGCCAACCAATGTCTCATTCCCAATTGTTAAATAATCACCCCTCAATTTATTAATTTCAGTGTTGAGATTTCCGAAATACTTCCAAGGTCCAGAGGCTCAAATTGTCCGTAACCGGGGACACGGCTAATCGATTAGATCTTTTCTCTGCAGAGGTTTGCGCACTTTACCCGCAAGAATCGTTCCCTCCTTTTAAGTCTTCGTACTTCATGGTGTTTGAAGACGGGACGAACGAAACAGGGTCTTCCGAAGAGTTCTTCTGGCCACCGCCGTACCCATCCAATCCTACCGTTCTTCTACATCTCGGAGCACCGTCCGGCCAGAGTCACAACTAGGGTTGACCAAGCCAGAGCCCATAATGGCTTGCGGCTGCACAAGTAAGCTTCCGGTCAATGGGGTATACATCCGTCTCTTCTTGGCTCGGTGAAGCTTTCCGCAAGATGTCATGGCGCTTCTCCATGCATCCCGGCCAACCACTGGGTTCTCCAGGGTGCCCGTCAACCGTCCTCCACCCAGTAGTGAATTTTTTTTGAAGTCCATCTTGAGCTTGAAGTTCATGGGGTTGTCATCATCTTTGACTCTCACATCTCCCTTATGATTCACTCAACCAACCCCGTCTACGAGCATAGAAAAAATAAACTACTACGTCCCGGGTCATGGTAACAAGGGGAATTGGTTCATCCTACCTCATGATACTACTCAAGAACATAACTTCAAAATTTCACCTACTGCATGCATGGTGGGGAGGTATAATTCTAATGCAATAAAAATCATAGGTATTGTAAAGAACATGATCAATGACTTGCCTTGCTGACGATCTTCGAAAGCTAGGGACTCGTGGTAGCAAGCTTCGCACTCCGGAAATTCTACGGAGGCAAACAACAATCATACTAAGCATACAACATATGATCACTTAACATAATAGCATGATAACATAACACACAAAGCAATCGAATCAAAACCCAAAGAAAAACTCGAAGAAATCCAACTCAATGTTTTCCTACATCAAGCACAACCAAGGAAATAGTTTTGCATATCAAAATTTTTCTTAACAGAACCTAAGCATGGGTTTATGCTACCTAACAGAAAGGAATTCATCATGCAACTAGGAGCAAAAAGAATCACCTTAAAAGCTATTATAAAACTCCTATTATGCCTAAAACAACTCCTAGCAAGAAAAATAAAATAAAAGTTTTATTTATTGCAAATAAAAGTTCATGCTCTAAAGTTACAGAAACTAACCTAGGATAAACTATCACATAGGAAAAATAAATTTATTTGTAATTAAAACAATAGGAAAACAGTAGCTAAGTAAATAATAGGAATAACTTGATTCTGATTAAAACTATTTTTTTATTAATTTCTAAAATGCCCAAATAAATTCCTACAGTTAGGTAATGTCAAAACAAAGTTGTGACAAAAAGAATCATTAAAAAATAATATTCCTAACTCATTTTATAGCAGATTTACTATTCTGTCTAAATCTAAAATAAAACAATTTTAAATAATTTTAACATGACTAATTATATTTTCTGCAGAAACTACAATAAATTTGCAAACCAACAAAAAAAGAATCACTTAAAAATATTAAGTAGATTAAAAGATATGAATTTTACAAAACTGAAACTATTCTGTTAAAAACAGAAACGAAAAAAATATTACTAAAAAGAAAAACGGGCTAATGGGCCTATCTAGCGCCCTGGGCGTAATTTAACTAAAAAGCACACATGGTTTTAAACCGAGTCGGCCTGTCCAACTAAACCCTAACTAAAACCGGAACTAACCGGTTTATTTGAAATAAACCTACCCCTTCGGGGGGATCTAATCTACAGCGTTGAAATCAGATCGGATGGCGGAGAGGAGTCCGGCGACTCACCGTGGCGGCGACGGCGACGGCAGCTCGGGCGGCGACGGCAGCTCGGGCGGCGACGGTTCCGGTGGCTCCGGTGGTCGGGGACATCGGCGGGGACCTCCGGCGGGTGCGGCGTGGCGAGGGGGGGGGGCTCGGGGTTGGAGTTGGACGAGCTCGGGGGTGGCCGGGGCGGTCGGGTGCGGTGGCAATGAGGCGGGCGGCTCGGTACTCGGCGAGGGTTTGCAAGTAGAGGAGGCGGGCGAGGGGCGAGGGAGAAACGGGGTCGAGGGGGGTATTTATAAGGGGGGGCACGACTTGGGCGAGGGGGCGAGCGCGGGAGAGGATCGGGATGAGATCCCGGGGATCTCGGGGGTTTCCGGCGAGCGGCGGCGCGGGTGACTTGGGCGATGGGAAGAAGGAGGGGTGGGGCCCGGGTGTCGTGAGTGAGGGAGAGGGATCGGCAGCATCGGCGGGTTGCTTTGAGGCGAGGGCTCGGCCGGGCTCATTGGCCGGGCTGGGCTGGTGGTCATGCGCTGATGGGCCTCGGCGCTGGTTGGGCCGGGGCTGGCCGGGCTGGCGCCTGGGTCCTTTTTCTATTTTTTTGAATTAAGAGAGAGAGAGAGAGAAACATAGTAAATATAAATATTTTATATAGGACATATATATATCAAAATGATCAGGGGAATATTCCATATAATTTGAACATTTTCCAGGGGCAAAACTCAAACTTTATAAAAAATCTTTTTTCTAAAATTCCAAATAAAACTCAAATTTGAATTCAAATTTTTTGGCAATGTTTTTCCTCTGATATTTTTGGAGTGTCATGTTTACTCCTCTCATACTTTTTCTCAAGTATTTATCAGGCATAGTTTTGAAATAATTTCCACTGCCAAAATTTGAATTCAAATTCCAACAACTCCAAAACTTCTGAAACTTCAAATGCCACTCAAATTCAAACAAAATGCATAGATGCTTAGCTATAATTGTAAAACATTCCAAATAGGAAATTTGGGATGTTACATTGCATCAGCAATGGCCCGACCTAGATCATCAGCGGGCTCATCTGATGCCTCTTCTTCAGCTTCTTCCCGCATTGCCGGCTCAGCTTCTTCCCCCGTTGTTGTACAATCGTATTCAGGGAACCCATGGCCAGGATAGCTATCGTCGTCCTCTTCTTCTTCTTCTTCATTGTCTTCCATCATAACTCCACTTTCTCCATGCTTGGTCCAAACATTATAGTGGGGCATGAAATCAAACTCAAACAGGTGGACGTGAATGGTTCTTGATATAAAGTAATTGTAATCATTCTTACAGCCAGCACATGGACAAGGCATAAAACCATATGCCCTCTTGTTTGCCTAAGCCGCAATAAGAAAAGTATGCATGCCAGCAATAAACTAGGGAGAGCATCTGTCTTCGTACATTCATTGTCGGCGCATCTTCATTACACACCACCAGATAGACCAAATTAATACAAGTTCATACAACACTTAAATGCAAAATACAAATAACTCTCTAGCTAAAGCATTTAAATGCAAAAACAGATGCGATCAAGATCGCAACTAAGATAATAATTGATCCAACAGCATAATGATACCAATCTTCACTATCAATGGCATATTTTATAATCTTTCTAATCTTAAACCGCATTTTCTCCATCTTGATCTTGTGATCATCGACGACATCAGCAACATGCAACTCCAATTCCATCTTCTCCCCCTCAATTCTTTTCAATTTTTCTTTCAAATACTCGTATTCTCTTTCAACTAAATTTAACCTATCGACAATAGGGTCGGTTGTAATTTCTGGTTCACATACCTCCTAGATAAAAATATCCATGTCAACTTGATGGGCATAATTTGTCATAAACACGAAAATGCAACAAATAGTTTTAAAAGAGAATATACCACATCCGAATCATAACACGGACGAGGGCCGACGGGGACGGATATCAAAACCATGGCACTATGTATAACAAACAACGTACGTGTAAGATAATTATACAAATAACTATATATCTAAATCACACAAACATGATTTTTTTTGTATAAAAAATATAATAACAAGAGGCTCACCACAAGGTGGTGCCGGCGACAGGTCGGTGCGGACGATCGACGGTGGTTACGACGGAGACGGGAAGGCACTAAGTAAACCACACCTACATATGCAAACTAAGAGTTATTTTAAGCTCAAATTGCATATAAATCACATATACTACCACATATAATTCCTCCCAAATTACTAAAACCCACAAATTAATCACTATATATGTTGGGGATCGTTGCAGAAATTAAAAAAATTCTACGCATCACCAAGATCAATCTATGGAGTAACTAGCAACGAGAGAGAGGGGAGTGCATCTTCATACCCTTGAAGATCGCGAGACGGAAACGTTGCAAGAACGCGGATGAAGGAGTCGTACTCGAAGCAATTCAGATCGCGGTGGATTCCGATCTTAGCGCCGAACAACGGCACCTCCGTGTTCAACACACGTGCAGCCCGGTGACGTCTCCCGTGCCTTGATCCAGCAAGGAGGAGGGAGAGGTTGAGGAAGAGGGCTCCAACAACAGCACGACAGCGTGGTGGTGATGGAGTGGTAGTACTCCGGCAGGGCTTCGCCAAGCTCTTGCGGAGGAGGAGAGGTGTTGGGGAGGGGAGGGGCTGCGCCTTGGATGTCGTCCTGCAGCCCTCCCCTTGCCCCTCTATTTACAGGAGGAGGGGGAAGGGGCCCGGCCCCCTCTAGATGAGATCTAGAGGGGGGGGGGGGGCGGCCAAGGGGAGGGGGCTTGCCCCCCAAGCAATGGGGGCGCCCCCTTTAGGGTCCCCCCCAACCCTAGGCGCATGGGCCCAGGGGGGTGGCGCCCAGCCCTCGAAGGGCTGGTTCCCTTCCCTCTGTAGCCCGTGAGGCCCTCCGGGAGAGGTGGCCCTCCCGGTGGACCCTCGGAACCCCTTCGGTGGCCCCGGTACACTACCGGTATGCCCCCAAACATTTCAGGTGACCGTATGACAACTTCCCATATATAAATCTTCACCTTCAGACCATTCTGGAACTCCTCATGAGATCCGGGATCTCATCCGGGACTTCGAACAACATTCGGTAATCACATACAAGTCTTCCTAATAACCCTAGCGTCATCGAACCTTAATAAGTTTGTAGACCCTACGGGTTCGGTAATCACGCAGACATGACTGAGACAGCTCTCTGGCCAATAACCAACAGCGGGATCTGGATACCCATGTTGGCTCCCACATGTTCCACGATGATCTCATCGGATGAACCACGATATCGAGGATTCAAGTAATCCCGTATACAATTCCCTTTGTTAATCGGTATGTTACACGCCCGAGATTCGATCATCGGTATCCCAATACCTCGTTCAATCTCGTTACCGACAAGTCACTTTACTTGTTACATAATGCATGATCCCGTGACCACTAGTGCAGAACCGACCTTTAGTGCTGGTT
The DNA here is from genome assembly GCA_021605145.1 of Aegilops bicornis. NCBI lineage: Eukaryota > Viridiplantae > Streptophyta > Magnoliopsida > Poales > Poaceae > Aegilops > Aegilops bicornis. The sequence goes on along the minus strand of CM038671.1, from coordinate 832,653,940 downwards.
CGTAACGGCCTTTAGTGCTGGTTTGCCAAACGGCACTAAAGAGTGGGGACTAAAGCCCCCCCTTAGTACCGGTTCGTCACGAACCGGCGCTAAAGTGACACAACGTGGCACGAGCCAGACTGTCTTGGCGTAGGACATTAGTACGGTTGGTAACACCAACCGGTACTAAATGTTTGGGGGGTTTTTTGCTTTATTTTCCATTCCATTTTTTTGTTTGCTGGTATTTCACGATACTACAAATTGTACATGTTCTGCATATATATAAATAGATTTTCTCGTACGTAGAACCGCATATATATATATATATAGGGTAACGCTATTCTCAGCGTGAGTGTAGAATAGCTTATTCTACACCCCAGTAACGGTATGTACAAAATCTAGTAAAATGCTATGTAAAATGTAGTAATTATGAGATATATTTTTTACTATCCAAGTTTTTGATTTCTTACATGGTCAAAAAATTTACTATATTTTACATGTTACGTTACTATATTTTGTATAGAGCGTTACTAGGGGTGTAGAATAAGCTATTCGACACTCAAGCTTAGTTTAGCGTTACTATACACACACACACACACACACACACACACACACACACATATATATATATATATATATATATATATATATATATATCATTGAATGTCTCACAACCAACACCATTATTCACACATACACATGTATATACATATACAATTTCTCCTACATATGTTACCTTGGTGCCTCTGGAGCACGATGACAAGTGGTTCATGGGGGCGGTAGCGGGTAATAGTATTCTCCTTTGGGATTTATGACCTGGTCGAGAAAAAATCCGGCTATTTCCTGTTGAAGTGCTAGTATGCGGTCCGATTGTAGGAGCTTATCCCGCACCTCCTTGAACTGTTAAGAAGGAGATCAATATGCATGTGTGTTAGTTGTGTGACTAGATATCGATAATGGTGTGAATAGTGTTCTGACAAACGTACCCAGTCCTGTCTATCAGATCTGCTCCTTTCGGACGTGATCATGCGAATGTTCTCGCAAACGTAGAATGCACACAGATTATTCCCCGGCGCCTACTTCAGGGCCTTTACGAGAATGGAATTGAATCAGATAATGATTAATCAAGAATGATAATTAATTAATGATATTGAAACAAGAATTAAAGATATGGTAGCTAGCTAGTACTACTTAATTACTTACCTTTGGTCGATGCCAAAATAACTTTTGTTTCCAGTCGCCTGGAGTCACCTTGATGAACTTTGCCCATGCCCTGCCCGCCGGCAAAGAAAATTAGTAAAGGGGTTATTAAATAGTTCATATCAGAAAATGACGAACTAATAATAGGTCGAGATATATATATATATAGTTAATAATGATTGAAATTACCTGTTGACTATCCCCTTCACGATGTGAAGTCTTTATCTTCTGTAGTTAGTGAGTCCAGTAATTCAACTTTTCCTTCCGCAACTTTAATGTCTATCAAGACCCAGTGCCAACTGCATGCGCACACGTTTGCATGTCTTAATTAAGCGGGCATGTGCATAAAATTAATCAACTACCGTAAACCGTATACACTTAATTATTAACATCTAGCTAGCTAGTAAGCAAAAACAGAATTTGTAGTACAAGACAGTGTGACTCAAGGGAAGTTTTAAGGAAGTAGTATATCTTCATTGCTATTGAGGCGCTTCAAGAACTCTAGCATGCTTTCCTCTACACCTGCTTGATAAAATGGAAACTTCCATATGTCCTCATTAATGGTATTTGGGTCAATGAACCCAATGCCATAGCGTACAGATTTTTTCATTTCATACATCTTCATCCTGCATATAATACCACAGAAAAAAATATAGTGAGGATAATTACATGTAATGATTGATCAAAATTATCACTACTTAATTTAGCTTGAGACTTAAATTACAGAAAGAAATCACTTACAGACAATAGCAACTGACGATAGATTTGTCGAGTGCGTCTTGATTGTATAATTGAAATAGTTCTGGATACTCAATGGCCAGAGCTTTCACATGGTAATAATGCTCCTCCTTGACATTCACCATGAGGGACACTCAATTGGAAATCTTGGTAATGTTCATGTACCATTGATGCAATTCATACATTCTCGTTGGGAGGTCCTTGACCTTGTCTGGATGGACCAAAGGTTGGCCCCAAACATATTTCCATTTTATTTCCGATTCTTTAAGCGGAGACATGGGCTCGATTTCGAGGAGTTGTCCAACAGAGATCTTGAGCATTTCAGCCTGCATTATATGCTGTTCCATTATTATCACATCGCCCTGCTGGGGAACGCTAACGGTTTGCCCACAATAATATTTGGCGCGCGTACTCCTCTCATGTGTTGTTGGCACAACAAGCAGGGGGATCGCTTGCGCCGCCTGTTCTCCCAGCTGGGGAACGGTTTTCCCGCATTTTTTGCCAGCTGCTTGTTGGCTCGAGCTCGTGCTCGATGTAGCTTCCTGATTTGACGGTCATAGTCTGAGTCAACAGGCTTGGGACCTGGTGCTTTAACCATACGAATGAAGTGGTCAATCATTTTCTCAGGCACTTTCTCCTTTGGCGGCAGTGCCGGTTTTGGTCTGAAATGGGCGTCCACTTGGGCGTGCACTATGGCTGCGTTTTGCTCCTCGGTCATGTCGTAAGGCCTCTGAGGAAGAGGAGCGAGGCTTGGACCATATTTATATCGCTTGTCTCCACCTGTACTTCCTGTACTACCTCGACTCGTACCGCTACGCACCATAACTGCGGCGTGTCTCTTCTGCGGTTGCTGAGACGGCGGAGACGGCTGAGGTGGCTGACGCTGTGTCGGACTTGAAGCAGGAGGAGTGGCCTGACGCTATGCCGGACATGAAGGAGGAGGAGTCTTCTCAAGCGTTCGGGGACTCGGAGGAGGTGGCGGACTTCGAGGAGGAGTTGGCTCACGCGTTTGTGGACTTGGAGGAGCGGGAGTCTGCTGACTTGGTGGCGGACTTCAAGGAGGAGTCGGCAGATGACGCGGTGTTGGTGGACTTGGAAAGATGATGCAATCCTTTCTCCATAGGATGATACGATGTACGGCATCTCCTAGTGTGCGCTCACCGTCACCTCCAGCAATGTCAAGTACTAGTATCGAATATGGCTCCACCACTTCATCAACCATGACACGAGCATAGCCCTCTGGAATCGGGATGCAATGGAAGGTTGCTTCAGGGGTAATTGTGAAAGCAACGCCGTCCGCCACCTTCATGGATATGTTCTTCATTTTGGAGTGTAGCTCACAGTTAGTGTTCTCTATGATGCCATCCACAGGGTGGTATGTATCCAGCAGTGTGTCGCCCGGGGCAGAACCAATGTTGCTTCTCAGCATGGATGGTACGGTGCTATCCAATGATGGACTATCATCCGCTTGCTGCTGCCGCTGCTGAGACCCCCTTTCCTGGCTAAGTGAGTCGATCTGCTGCTGCTGGAATTTGAGTGCCAAGTCCGCGTGCCTTGCTTCTAGGCCTTGAAGGCGTTCTGCGTCCTGCTTCCTCTGCTCCTCCTCCAGCTTCCTCTTCTTCTCCTCCTCCATCTTCTTTCTTGGACGGGACCTGTAGTCGTCATTCCAGTCAAAAAGCCCTCATACCAGGGAATAACGCCCATGTCTCGTGTTCTTCCCGGTGTTCAGGATTTCCTGTATGCGCGTAAGCTCGTCGTTCTCTCTGTTGGGCGTTAACACCCCCGCTCGAACTTGTTCTATTGCGTCAAGTATCTTTTGTTGGGCTCCTTATAGACTTGCCTTCTTCGAAACCAGGCCTGTCTTTGGGTCCAACGCCCCCCCCCATGCGCATAGAACCAAGTTCTGCACCTGGGGGGCCAGCTCCTAGTAATCGGAGTGACCCCTGCACCCTCCATCTCTTGCTCAGACTTATCCCACTTAGGCATTCCCACCGCATAGCCACCTGGACCCATCCTATGGGCTGCGTCTTTTTGCGGCATTGGCCTTGTTTTTTATCGACCGTTCCTTAGATATTTCTGAACCCTTGAATTTCACGAAATCGTCCCAGTGTTCTCTTTGCTTCTCCAGTGTTCCCGTGAATTCGGTAGTCTTTCTTTTTGCAGCAAGGTAGTTGGCCCATACAGTTTTCTTGTGGGTGTTGAATGCAATTGCCATCTTCTTAAGAGCAGCGCCCTTCACTTTGTCCACATCTGCTTTAGTGAAATAATCTGGTAGGGTGAAATGTTCCATCAGAGAATCCCAAAGGTCTTGTTTGGCTCTATCATCAACCCAAGTAACACCTGGACGTTTAGTCTTTGGCTCTTTCCATTCTTGAATGGAGATCGGGAGTTTGTCCTTCACAAGAACTCCGCACTGACGAGTCCGCTTGTTTGCAATGTTCTTAGGCTTCAAGGGTTCGCCACTTGGTTTGACGAATTCGATGTTGTACTTTACACCATCCTTCAACATTCTGCTCGGGCCTCGCTTTGTCCTGCTGTCTGTAGAAGCATATTTGCTCGATCCAGAGGGCTGAAAGAAGAAGATCGATTCGTTCATATATCTTAAAATAAAAAAAACATGTGATGATCAGCAGATGCCTGCTTATATAAATATACCTCGCCGGTAGTCTTTGTTATTTCAAGATCAGCATTCTTTGTGTCATCATAAACATTGTTTGTGTCATCATAATCAGAATCATAGTTCATGACTTCATCGGCTCGGTCGTCGAGATCAAATATCTTTTCATCACTCTGTCCGGTATTGTTCAGATATTGGGAGCCGTCATCTGCTTCATTCAGATCATCTAGCCTGCCAGGGCTGCGTATGATGTCGAACAATTCCTCTTCTCTGTCTCTGCTGGTATTGTCCGCCATAGCTTTTACTTAAGTAATACAGAAGAAATATAGAACAATTTAGTATTCAAATTACAATGCATGGATGCAATCAATAAGGAAAAATTGAATCATATAAATTAGCAATATATATGCATCGTCTCGATTAATATATAATCTCGAATATACATCATCATCTCGAATAATATATATAATCTCGAATACATTGTCTCGAATATTATATATCGAATACATCACTGGCTAGGTACCTAATAAAGATCGAGTACTACAGAAGAATCTAGGGCGCCACTCGCGGTTCCTGGGGCGCGGGCGGTGGACACCCAAAGAGAAGGAACCATCACAGGATCATATCTCCGGTCATCTGCCCAAAGAACCTGCCAAGTAGTGGAGAACCTGACGTCGTCCATAGCAGCCATGTAGAGATGGACGTGCTCGTCTTCCTCCCTGACACGGCGACGCACCCGCTCCGGCGGGGCCGACTGCCTCTGCACCGAATGTGGCCCACGCGAACGCCACCAAAGGAGATCAGGGTCGACGATGGGACCCGAGGCCGGGTTCCTCACCAAGCGGCGCGCCCCTCCAGGTAGCACCTCCCAGTGCCAGCCCGGCGGAGCCCAGTCCCGGACATGGGTCCTCTGAAGCATGACGTCGTCACGAACGGGTCGACGGCGAGGATGCGGGCCGGGCATATCATCGAGAACAAATACTATATGCCCGCAAAAAGTAACATTAATCTAACATTCTATATGCAAATTCTAAAAATTTGACATTAATCTAGCTAATTCAACTAACTAAAACTAATTCTAAAATTTCTAACATTTCTGATTATATAACTAACATTTCTAATATTTCTATAACTAAAAACATAAAAATTGCTAACATTTTTATAAATATTTCTATAACTAAAAAACAGGAAACAATTATAACATTTCTAATATTTCTATAACTAAAAAACAGTAAAAATTTATAACATTTCTATATAACTAACATTTCTAAAAATATTTCTATAACTACAAAACAGAATAATTTCTAACATTTCTATAACTAAAAAACAAAAAAAATTCTATAATGTGTGTGGGTGTGCGTGTAGTGTGTAATGTGTGTGTGTGAACATGGCGGCCGGGGTGAGCTCACCGGCGAGGCGATTTAGGCGAAGGTTTAAGGCGGCAGCGACGGCGGCAGGGACGGGCGGCGATGACGGGACGGCCGGCGACGGCACGGAGGCGGGCTGGGACGGGACGAGGGACGGGACGGCCGGGCGGCAACGTCGATGGGGCAGCAACGAGGGGCGGGGACGGCCGGGGTCGGCGATGAGGGGCGGGGGCGGCGACGTCGACGGGGACGGCGTCGATCGGGGCAGGGCGGCGCGACGGAGGGAAGAAACAGAGAGAGAAAGTGAATTTTTTTCCAACTGTTGTATATGTAGGATGGACCTTTAGTACCGGTTGGAGCCACCAACCGGTACTAAAGGTCTGTTTTGGCCAGGCCAAGCGGCGGGAAGCGCCCCCTTTAGTACCGGGTAGCGGCTCCAACCGGTACTAAAGACTCCCCTTTAGTACCGGTTGGTGCCACGACCCGGTACTAAAGGGGTGCGATGGCGCAGTGCGGTGCGGCAATTTTAGTCCCACCTCGCTAGTCGAAGGGCTACCGCACTGGTTTATAAGCCCCAGTGCAGTAGCTCTCTCGAGCTCCTCTCCTAAGCAGGCCTACTGGGCCTACCTATTCATTGCTGCCCTGTGGGCCTACTTGGCCTTTGCGGGCCTGCATCCTGGCCCAACAGAAGGTTGTGTTTCTAGTCGTATGCAGGCCGCTTTGGCCCAGTAGGCGGGCTTTTTATTTTCTTATTTTTTTTTGCTTTTTTTGTTTTATTTATTTTTGAGTTGTTTTTTTGCTGTATTTAGAGTTTCTCTCTGAATATTTTTCTTTAGGTACAAAAAATTACAAACTTCCTGTTAGTGCCGGTAGTTTTCAAATTTGAATAGTTTAAATTTTGAATTATTTGAAATTTGTGTGAATCACTAGTTTGTGAATAACTTAACTTTGAAAAAAGATTTTTGAGTGATTCTTTTTTCTTATGTTTAATATTATTGTGTTTTATCATTATATTCAATTTGGTAATGCTTAGGTTATTTAAAAAATGAAATGCCTTTGTAACAGATGAGTTTTCGTCCGAAACCCTGATACTTCGAAAGAGATAGTACATGCATGAAAGAATTTGTTTGCACATAAAATTTCTTCGTGTTTCAAATGCCAAAACACATAACTACCCTAACTATTACAAAGATTCCCTCCTGGGTGTGAAACACAGAAGAAAGTGATGATAGTGAAGCCGATCACATCCCGGATCTTTGGATGTGAAACTTTTTTTCGCGTGTGTCCCTTTGCACCGTAGCCATGGAAAATCTTCATCATTTAACTGGATGCTCGGGTCAATATTCACTGCGAATGGAGCAATTTCATCAAACTTTTCATAATCTTCTGACATGTCTGTCTTGTCATCCACTCCCATGATGTTTCTTTTCCTGAAAGAACTATGCGGCGCTTTGGCTCATCGTATGATCCATTCGCCTCCTTATCTTTTCTTTTTCTCGGCCTGGTAGACATGTCTTTCACATTAAAAACCTGCGCCACATCATTGGCTACGACGAATGGTTCTTCTGCATAGGCAAGATAGTTGAGATCCACTGTTGTCATTCCGTACTGCGGGTCTTCCGTTACCCTGCCTCGTGTCATATTGACCCATTTGCACCGAAACAAAGGGACCTTCAAACCACCTGCATAGTTAAGTTCCCATGTGTCCTCTATGTAACCATAATATGTTTCCTTTCCCGTGTTAGTTGTTGCATCAAGCGGACACCACTGTTTTGGTTGGTGCTCTTCTTATCTTGGGCGATCGTGTAAAATGTATTCCCATTTATCTCGTACCCTTTGAAAGTCATTATATTCAAAGATGGCAACTGGGACAGCGAGTATAGGTCATCTTCAATATCGCCATCGTGCATGGCACGTTTCTGCAACCAACCGGCGGAAGTCCTCGTTTGTTCACGTGTAATCCAGTTGTCAGACTTCTCTGGGTGTTTGGAGTGTTGAAAATTCTTGTGTTCCTCCATATACGGAGCCACCAGGGCGGAATTCTGTAGAACTGTGTAGTGTGCTTCAGTGAGAGAATGCCCGTCCATACATATTATTTGATCCCCTCCTAGCATGCCTTTTCCATCGATGCGCCCTTATGCCGCGATTCAGGAACACCAATCGGCTTAAGGTCAGGAATAAAGTCAATGCAAAACTCAATGACCTCCTCATTTTCATGGCCCTTCGATATGCTTCCTTCTGGCCTAGCATGGTTATGAACATATTTCTTCAAGACTCCCATGAACCTCTCAAAGGGGAACATATTGTGTAGAAATACAGGACCCAAAATGTTAATCTCTTCGCAAAGGTGAACTAGGACGTGCGTCATGATGTTGAAGAAGGATGGTGGGACCAACTCAAAACTAACAAGACATTGCACCAAATCATTCTGTAACCTTGGTATGATTTATGGATCTATTACCTTCTGAGAGATGGCATTGAGGAATGCACATAGCTTCACAATGGCTAATTGAACGTTTTCCAGTAGAAGCCCCCTCAATGCAACCGGAAGCAGTTGCGTCATAATCACATGGCAGTCATGAGACTTTAGGTTCTGGAACTTTTTCTCTGCCATATTTATTATTCCATTTATATTCGACGAGAAGCCAGACGGTACCTTCATGTCGAAAGGTGCATTCAAAGAAGATTTCCTTCTCTTCTTTGGTAAGAGCATAGCTGGCCAGACCCTGATGTATGTCGTCTTTTCCGTGCATACGTTGCTTGTCTTCCCGTTCCTATGGTGTATCTTTTTCTTCCCATAACGCCCAAAAAGCCAAGCAGGGTCGTGCATCACGTCGATTGCGGAGAGGACCTCTAGGTCTTTCCAATAGGGCAGGTCCCAAAATATAGATTTCTTCTTCCACATGGGCGCGCGTCCGTCAGCGTCCTTCGGAACAGGTTGTCCGTCAGGACCCTTTCCAAAGATTACCTTCAAATCCTTGACCATATCATGTACATCAGCACCATTACGGTGGCGAGGCCTTGTCCGGTGATCCGCCTCACCTTTGAAATGCTTGCCTTTCTTTCTTACAGGATGCCTACTCGGAAGAAATCGACGATGTCCCAGGTACACATTCTTCCTACAACTCTCCAAATATATATTGTCAGTATCATCCAAACAGTGCGTGCATCCACGGTATCCCTTGTTTGTCTGTCCTGAAAGGTTACTGAGAGCAGGCCAATCATTGATGGTCACGAACAGCAATGCCTTTAGGTCAAATTCTTCCTGTCCGTGCTCATCCCACGCACGTAAACCTGTTCTATTCCACAGCTGTAATATTTCTTCAACTAATGGCCTTAGGTACACATCAATGTCGTTGCTGGGTTGCTTAGGGCCTTGGATGAGCACTGTCAAAAATAATGAACTTCCGCTTCATGCACAACCAAGGAGGAAGGTTATACAAACATAGAGTCACATGCCACGTGCTATGGTTGCTGCTCTTCTCCCGAAAAGGATTAATGCCATCTGTGCTTAGACCAAACCATACATTCCTTGCGTCATTTGCAAACTCCTCCCTGTACTTTCTCTCGATTTTTCTCCACTGTGAACCGTCAGCGGGTACCTCAACTTTCTGTCTTTCTTACGGTATTCTCTGTGCCACCGCATCACCTTCGCATGCTCTTTGATTTGAAACAAACGTTTCAACCGTGGTATTATAGGAGCATACCACATCACCTTGGCAGGAATCTTCTTCCTGGGGCGCTCGCCCTCGACATCACCAGGGTCATCGCGACTGATCTTATAATGCAATGCACCACATACTGGGCAAGCGTTCAAATCCTCGTAGGCACCGCGGTAGAGGATGCAGTCATTAGGGCATGCATGTATCTTCTGCACCTCTAACCCTAGAGGGCAAACAACCTTCTTTGCTTCATACGTACTCTCGGGCAATTTGTTGTCCTTTGGAAGCATATTCTTTATCATTACCAGCAACTTTCCAAATCCCTTGTGAGATACACCATTCTCTGCCTTCCATTGTAGCAATTCCAGTGTGGTGCCCAACTTTTTTTTGTCAGCTTCACAATTTGGGTACAATAATTTCTTATGATCCTCTAACATGCGTTGCAACTTCTTACTCTCCAAATCACTTGCCAGTTTCTCTTTGCACGGCAATGGCCCGACCTAGATCATCAGCGGGCTCATCTGATGCCTCTTCTGCAGCTTGTTCCCGCATTGCCGGCTCAGCTTCTTCCTCCATTGTTGTATCATCGTATTCAGGGAACCCAAGGCCAGGATAGATGTCGTCGTCCTCTTCTTCTTCATTGTCTTCCATCATAACCCCTATTTCTCCGTGCTTGGTCCAAACATTATAGTGGGGCATGAAACCGGACTCAAATAGGTGGACGTGAATGGTTCTTGACATAGAGTAATTGCGAGCATTCTTACAGCCAGCACATGGACAAGGCATAAAACCATCCGCCCGCTTGTTTGCCTCAGCGGCAAGGAGAAAAGTATGCACGCCATTAATGAACCCGGGAGAGCATCGGTCATCATACATCCATTGTCGGCTCATATCTTCATTATACACAACACCGAATAGACCAAATTAATACAAGTTCATACATAAAGTTCATACATAAAGTTTGTATACAACACTTAATTAAATGCAACAAATAACTCTCTAGCTAAAGAATTTAAATGCAACAACAAATGCGATCAAGATCACAACTAAGGTAACAATTGATCCAACAGCATAATGATACCAAGCCACACTATAAAAGGCATATTTTCTAATCTTTCTAATCTTCAACCTCATTTTCTCCATCTTGATCTTGTGATCATCGACGACATCGGCAACATGCAACTCGAATTCCATCTTCTCCCCCTCAATTCTTTTCAATTTTTCTTTCAAATACTCATTTTCTCTTTCAACTAAATTTAACCTCTCGACAATAGGGTCGGTTGGAATTTCCGGTTCACATACCTCCTAGATAAAAATATCTATGTAAACTTGATGGGCATAATTTTTCATAAACACGAAATGCAACAACTAGTTTTAAAAGAGAATATACCACATCAGAATCATAACAAGGACGAGGGCCGACGGGGACGGATATCAAAACCATGGCACTATGTATAACAAACAACGTACGGGTAAGACAATTATACGAGTAACTATATATCAAAATCACACAAACATCAATTTGATAATGTAAAACATTCATGAATAAGAGCCTCACCACAAGGTGGTGCCATGACGGATGAATGTGAGGCGATCGACGGTGGTTACGACGGAGATTTAGAAGGCACTAAGTAAACCACACCTACATATGCAAACTAAGTGTTATTTTTGACCTCTAATTGCGTATTAATCAAATACTAGCAAATATAATTCCTCCCAAATTAATCACTAAACAAAGCATTGCAAGAGCTAATCTAGCAATGAGAGTTGAAAGGACAAAGTTGCTAACCTTTGTGATCATTTGAATGGATGGGGGCCTTAAATCTTGACAAATTTTGGGCAAAATTTGTGAGGAGCTCGAGGAAGAGAGGGGAAGAACAGAGGAAAGTGAGGGGAAAGGGGAAGAACAGAGTGGCTCGGGTGGACGAAGGGTTTATGTACGTCGACCTTTAGTACCGGTTCGTGTCACGAACCGGTACTAAAGGTGCTGGTAGGGCCCCAGACTGACAACATCCTGCCACCACTCTCTTTAGTACCGGTTCGTGCCACGAAACGGTGCTAAAGGTTCGCCACGAACCGGTACTAATGAGAGCGGCCGGCTAGCCGTTGGAACCGGCACTAATGGACACATTAGTGCCGGCTCAAAATCAAACCGGTACTAATGTGTCTCAGATTTGCCCCTTTCTCTACTAGTGGACTAACCACTTAGTCACATTGAGCTCATTATGATGATGCATTACCGAGTGGGCCCAGAGATACCTCTCCGTCATACGGAGTGACAAATTCCAGTCTTGATTCGTGCCAACCCAACAGACACTTTCGGAGATACCTGTAGTGCACCTTTATAGTCACCCAGTTACGTTGTGACGTTTGGTACACCCAAAGCAATCCTACGGTATCCGGGAGTTACACAATCTCATGCTCTAAGGAACTGATACTTGACATTAGAAAAGCTTTAGCAAACGAACTACACGATCTTGTGCTATGCTTAGGATTGGGTCTTGTCCATCACATCGTTCTCCTAATGATGTGATCCCGTTATCCATGACATCCATTGTCCATAGTTAGAAAACCATGACCATCTGTTTATCAACGAGCTAGTCAACTAGAGGCTCACTAGGGACATGTTGTGATCTATGTATTCACACATGTATCACGGTTTCCGGTTAATACAATTATAGCATGAACAATAGACAATTATCATGAACAGGGAAATATAATAATAATAATTTTATTATTGCCTCTAGGGCATATTTCCAACAGCCTCCCACTTGCACTAGAGTCAATAATCTAGTTACACTGTGATGAATCGAACACCCATAGAGTTCTGGTGTTGATCATGTTTTGCTCGTGGAAGAGGTTTAGTCAACGGATCTGCGACATTCAGATCCGTATGCACTTTGCTAATATCTATGTCTCCATCTTGAACATTTTCACGAATGGAGTTGAAGCGACGCTTGATGTGCCTGGTCTTCTTGTGAAACATGGGCCCCGACGCATTGCGAATAACTCCTAGGTCGGTGATGAACTCCTTCATCCAGATTGCTTCATGTGCTGCCTCCGAGGCTGCCATGTACTCCGCTTCACATGTAGATCCCGCCACGACGCTTTGCTTGCTGCTGCACCAGCTTACTGCCCCACCATTCAAAATATACATGTATCCGGTTTGTGACTTGGAGTCATCCAGATATGTGTCGAAGCTAGCATCGACGTAACCCTTTACGACGAGCTCTTTGTCACCTCCATAAACAAGAAACATATCCTTAGTCCTTTTCAGGTACTTCAGGATATTCTTGACCACTGTCCAGTGTTCCATGCCGAAATTACTTTGGCGCCTTGCTACCAAACTTACGGAAAGGTTTACATCAGGTCTGGTACACATCATGGCATACATAATAGACCCTATGGCCAAGGCATAGGGGATGACACTCATCTTTTCTCTATCTTCTGCCGTGGTCGGGGATTGAGCCAGCCTTAATTTCACACCTTGCAACACAGGCAAGAAGTCCTTCTTGGACTGATCCATATTGAACTTCTTCAATATCTTATCAAGGTATGTGCTTTGTGAAAGTCCTATGAGGCGTCTCGATCTATCTCTATTGATCTTGATGCCTAATATATAAGCAGCTTCTCCAAGGTCCATCATTGAAAAACAATTATTCAAGTAGGCCTTTATGCTTTCCAAAAGTTCAATATCATTTCCCAACAAAAGTATGTCATCCACATATAATATGAGAAATGCTACAGAGCTCCCACTCACTTTCTTGTAAACGCAGACTTCTCCATAAGTCTGCATAAACCCAAACGCTTTGATCATTTCATCAAAGCGAATGTTCCAACTCCGAGATACTTGCACCAGCCCATAAATGGATCGCTGGGGCTTGCATACCTTGTTAGCATTCTTAGGATCGACAAAACCTTCCAGCTACATCATATACAATTCTTCCTTAAGATAGTCGTTCAGGAATCCCGTTTTGACGTCCATTTGCCATATCTCATAATCATAGTATGCGGCAATTGCTAACATGATTCGGATGGACTTCAGCTTCGCTACAGGAGAGAAAGTCTCATCATAGTCAACCCCTTGAACTTGTCGATAACCCTTAGCGACAAGTCGAGCTTTATAGACGGTAACATTACCATCCGCGTCCGTCTTCTTTTTAAAGATCCATTTATTTTCTATCGCTCGCCGATCATCTGGCAAGTCTGTCAAAGTCCATACTTTGTTTTCATACATGGATCCTATCTTGGATTGCATGGCTTCAAGCCATTTGTTGGAATCTGGGCCCGCCATCACTTCTTCATAGTTTGAAGGTTCACCGTTGTCTAACAACATGATTTCCAGGACAGGGTTGCCATACCATTCTGGTGTGGAATGTGTCCTTGTGGACCTACAAAGTTCAGTAGTAACTTGATCCGAAGTACCTTGATCATCATCATTAACTTCCTCTCTAGTCGGTGCAGGCACCAAATGGAACATCTTCCTGAGCTGCACTACTTATCGGTTCAAGAGGTAGTACTTCATCAAGTTCCACTTCCTCCCACTTACTTCTTTCAAGAGAAACTCTTTCTTCAGAAAGGACCCGTTCTTGGCAACAAAGATCTTGCCTTCGGGTCTAAGGTAGAAGGTATACCCAATGGTTTCCTTAGGGTATCCTATGAAGACGCATTTTTCCAACTTGGGTTCGAGCTTTTCAGGTTGAAGTTTCTTGACATAAGCATCGCATCCCCAAACTTTTAGAAACGACAGCTTAGGTTTCTTTCCAAACCATAATTCATACGGTGTCGTCTCAACGGATTTAGATGGTGCCCTATTTAAAGTGAATATAGCTGTCTCTAAAGTGTATCCCCAAAATGATAGCGGTAAATCGGTAAGAGACATCATAGACCGCACCATATCCAATAGAGTGCGATTACGACGTTCGGACACACCGTTACGCTAATGTGTTACACGTGGCGTGAGTTGTGAAACAATTCCACATTTCCTTAAAGTGCGTACCAAACTCGTGACTTAAATATTCTCCCCCATGATCTGATCGTAAGAACTTTATTTTTCTTTCACATTGATTCTCTACCTCATTCTGAGATTCCTTGTACTTTTCAAAGGTCTCAGACTTTTGTTTCATTAAGTAGACATACCCATATCTACTCAAGTCGTCAGTGAGGGTGAGAACATAATGATAGCCATCGCGAGCCTCAACGCTCATTGGACCGCACACATCAGTATGTATAATTTCCAATAAGTTAGTTGCTCGCTCCATTGTTCCAGAGAATGGAGTCTTGGTCATTTTGCCCATGAGGCATGGTTCGCACGTGTCAAATGATTCGTAATCAAGAGACTCCAAAATTCCATCTGCATGGAGCTTCTTCATGCGTTTGACACTAATGTGACCAAGGCAGTAGTGCCACAACACAACTAGGGAAAACCTTATACACAGAATCTTAGCAGCAGCGTGGCTCAAAAAGAGGCGCTACTGCTAATTATCAGTAGCGCGTGCTTGCAAAACTCGCTACTGAAACGAAGTTAGCAGTAGCTCGCTTGGAGCAACCCGCGCTGCTACAAATATCGACCGACAGTGTCTGCCAACCTACATTCAGCAGCAGCGCGCTGTCTCGACCCGCGCTACTGCTAAAGCATTAGTAGCAGCGCGCTTTTTTTGAGATCGCTGCTGCTAATTTTCAATTTGGGCCCACTTTTGGTCCCAGTTAGGAGTAGCGCTTGTGTGGGAAGCACACTGCTGCTAATTTATTGTGAGTAGCGTGTTTTGCCACCCGTGCTACTGCTAAGCCGCACCAGCCCACCACCGTTCCCCCATCTCCTCTCTTCCCTTTCCCCTACCCCCACATCCTCCCTCACTCACTCTTCTTCTTCCTCAATACTTCTCCCCCATTACTCTCCCTCTCCTACCTACCTTTCTTTCTCATCATTACTCCTAGCTAACTACACCACCTCCATTAATGCATCTCATTTCTCTTTTTCCTCCCCCCTCCACTATTTGAAGTTCTCTCCTCCCAAATTAGCTAGCTAGGTAGATGTAACATTTAGTTAAGTGACCTATTTGCCCCCTAACTAGATCTATCTTTGTCAAGAAGAGCTTTGTGCACTTTTTGCTCTCCCTACATCATCATCTCCACTGTGTGCTCAATCTCGAGATAGAGGTGATTAAAAATTCATGCTTTTGCAAAATGGAAATATGTTTATGTGTGTGTGATATGATAATTGGGAGATATGATGGAAATTGTGTGTGTGGCGTGAGTTGACGCCAAATTGTGCTTTTGAGTTGCCTATGTTTTGCTGAAATGTCGATTTATTTCCGTTCGGCGAATTCTGGGCAAACTCTAGACCTATATATGTCCTATTTTTAGGGAAGGTCATGCCGAATTTTTGTATGACTTTGATGCATGCACGCATTTTTATAATATATTTGTTTATTATTACCATGCAGAGTTCACGATGGTCAGTGGAATGATGGTGGACAGGTGGTTGTGGTCGGCGGTGCAGGACATGGAAGAAAATAACCGGGCAGAGGTTTTATATCCATGTCGAAAATGCAAAGGAATAGTTTGGCTCGACCCCCATGACGATTGTAGTGTCGAAGCGCACCTGCTGATGACTGGTTTCATGGATGGCTATACTCGGTGGATAATTGAAGATGAGGATGATGATGTTGAGGACGCCGACGGGGCAGGCAATGATGACACGGGGCAAGAAGAAGAGATGATCGATAATGGCGGCGGTGAAGAGGCCGGACATGGTGGCGGAGAAGGGGTCGGACATGGCGGAGGAGAAGGGGCCGGACATGGCAGCGGAGAGAACAACATGGACTCCACGCAGCAGAGTTCGTCGGTACTAAGTTCAATCATGCGGGACCCTCATGTTCAAGCATTGCTTCGCAAGGAGACGAGTACTGAGAGAGCTGCTTCTAGAGAGGAGGCTAAGCTGGAGCAACTGGTGGTAGACTCGAACACTCCATTGTATGATGGTTGCAGTCCTGAGGGCTAAAAACAAACGGACCGACACTAGCCTCAATGAGCATCTCAAGTACCTAAAGGATATTCTTCCCACGGGGGAATCTTTGTCCTACTAGTGTTGATGAGGCCAAGAAGATCGTGTGCCCTCTTGATCTGCCACACGTTAGATACCATGCATGCATCAACGATTTCATAATTTATCGGAAGGAGCACGCGGAAAAAACAGGCTGTCCGGTGTGCAATGCTTCTCGATACAAGAAGGCCAGGAAGAAATGTCCCCAGAAAGTTGTATGGTACTTAACGATCACTCCCCGTCTCCAGCGGTATTTTGTAGATCCCAAGGAAGCAAAGCTAATGCGCTAGCACGCGGAAAGGAAGAAGCCCGACGATGGAGATGATCCGAAGCTGAGATATCTAGACACAGACAAGAAAAGGTTCAGCGGGATGAAGTCCCATGACTGTCATGTGATGATGATGCAGATACTACTTGTTGCCCTTAGAGGGATAGTGGGCAAGCACGTCCGTGACACGCTTATTGGTCTCTGCAACTTTTTCGACGTCCGTGACACACTTAGCCATTATTATGCATGGGTCCAATGATGTAATATATATCTTCCTATTTTGTATACACACTTAGCCATTATTATGCATGGGTCCAATGATGTAATATATATGTTCCTATTTTGTATACACACTTAGCCATTATTATGCATGGGTCCAATGATGTAATATATATGTTCCTATTTTGTATACTGATACGTCTCCAACATATCTACTTTTCCAAACACTTTTGCCCTTGTTTTGGGCTCTAACTTGCATGATTTGAATGAAACAAACCCGGACTGACGCTGTTTTCAGCAGAACTGCCAAGATGTTGTTTTATGTGTAGAAAAAGTTCTCGGAATGACCTGCAAATCCACGGAGGCACTTTTTGGAATTAATAAGAATTTCTAGGCGAAAGAAATACACCAGGGGGCCCAGGGCCTGTCCACGAGATAGGGGGGCGCCCCCCTTGTAGGGCGCGCCCCCTATCTTGTGGGCCCCCTGGACCTCCACCGACCTCAACTCCAACTCTACATCTTTCGTCTCGCCGAGAAAAAAATCAGAGTGAAAGTTTCATCATGTTTTACGACACGGAGCCGCCGCCAAGCCCTAATCTCTCTCAGGAGGGCTGATCTGGAGTCCGTTCGGGGCTCCGGAGAGGGGGATTCGTCGCCGTCATAATCATCAACCATCCTCCATCACCAATTTCATGATGCGCACCGCCGTGCGTGAGTAATTCCATCCTAGGCTTGTTGGACAGTGATGGGTTGGATGAGATTTACCGTGTAATCAAGTTAGTTTTGTTAGGGTTTGATCCCTAGTATCCACTATGTTTTGAGATTGATGTTGCTATGACTTTGCTATTCTTAATGCTTGTCACTAGGGCCCGAGTGCCATGATTTCAGATCTGAGCCTATTATGTTTTCATGAATATATGCGTGTCCTTGATCCTATCTTGCAACTCTATAGTCACCTATTATGTGTTATGGTCCGACAACCCCGAAGTGACAATAATCGGGATACTTCTCGGTGATGACCGTAGTTTGAGGAGTTCATTTATTCACCATGTGTTAATGCTTTGGTCCGGTTCTCTATTAAAAGGAGGCCTTAATATCCCTTAGTTTCCGCTAGGACCCCGCTGCCACGGGAGGGTAGGACAAAAGATGTCATGCAAGTTCTTTTCCATAAGCACGTATGCCTATTTATGGAATACATGCCTACATTACATTGATGAACTGGAGCTAGTTCTATATCACCCTATGTTATAACTATTGCATGATGAATCGCATCCGGCATAATTATCCATCACTGATCCATTGCCTACGAGCTTTTCATATATTGTTCTTCGCTTATTTACTTTTCCGTTGCTACTGTTACAACTATTACAAAAACCGAAAAACATTTATCTTTACTGTTGTTACTGTTACCATTACTATTATACCACTTTTGCTACTAAATACTTTGCTGCAGATACTAAGTTATCCAGGTGTGGTTGAATTGACAACTCAACTGCTAATACTCAAGAATATTCTTTGGCTCCCCTTGTGTCGAATCAATAAATTTGGCTTGAATACTCTACCCTCGAAAGCTGTTGCGATCCCCTATACTTGTGGGTTATCAAGACTAATTTATGCCGCCGTTGCCGGGGAGCATAGCTCTATTCTCTGAGTCACTTGGGATTTATATCTGTTGATCACTATGGAGAACTTGAAAGACGCTAAGACCAAGATTTTGCCCTTAACTACGAGGGGAGGTAAGGAACTGCCATCTAGCTCAGCACTAGATTCTCCTTCCGTTATTAGTAGGCTTGCGACACCTAAACCTGCTACTGCTATGAATTCTGATATGTCGCATGTTATTGATGATGCCACTCGCTATGCATGATGAAACTACTTCTGTGCGTGATACTACCTTGCCATTACGTGAATTTCTTGATGAACAACTTGCTAGAGTTAGGGGGAATGAAAATATTGAAGATGCTATTGATGATAGTGATGATGAACGTTCCCCCAATGATTATGTATTACCTGTTGTTCCTCAGGGTTATGTTATGAATGAAGAAGCTGGTATGGAAATTCTTGCTTGCAATGATAGATCTGATCTTAAGAAATTATTAGCTAAATGGAAGCAACAGTCTCTTAATGCTAGAATGAAACTCGATCCTGCTTTTGCTACTTCACCTATTTGTGTTACTGATAAGGATTATGAATTCTCTGTTGATCCTGATATTATTACTTTAGTTGAATCTGATCCTTTTTATGGCCTTGAATCTGAAACTGTTGTGGCACATCGTACCAAGTTGAATGATATAACCACCCTGTTTACTCATGATGAGAGGTATCACTATTTATACATCCTTAAGATATTTCCGTTCTCATTAAAGGGTGATGCTAAGACTTGGTATAATTCCTTTGCTCCTGGTTGTGTGCGTAGTCCCCAGGATATGATTTATTACTTCTCTGCTAAATATTTCCCTGCTCATAAGAAACAAGCTGCCTTGCGGGAAATATATAATTTTGTGCAAATAAAAGAAGAGAGTCTCCCACAAGCTTGGGGGAGTCTTCTCCGGTTACTAAATGCTTTGCCTGATCATCCTCTTAAGAAAAATGAAATACTTGATATCTTTTATAATGGACTAACCGATGCTTCCAAGGACCACTTCGATAGTTGTGATGGTTGTGTTTTCAGGGAAAGAACAGTCGACGAAGCTGAAATATTATTGAATAATATGTTGACTAATGAAAATAATTGGACTCTTCCCGAGCCAATTCCTGAAGTAATTCCTGAACCAATTGAGCCAACTCCTGAGCCTATTCCTAAACCCACTCCGAAGAAGAGAGGTGTTTTCTTTCTCAGTCCTGAAGATATGCAAGAGGCAACGAAGTCAACGAAAGAAAAAGGTATTAAAGCTGAAGATGTTAAGAATTTACCACCTATTGAAGAAATACATGGTCTTAATTTACCGCCTGAAGAACCACATTGTCTTGATAACCTGACAAAGGTAGTAAAGGTAAATTCTCTCTATAGATATGATAAAGTTGGAATACCCTCTACTAAATTTCATAGCCCATGCTTGGATGAATTTGATGACTTTATGGCTAGACAAGAAAGTTTTAATGCTTATGTTGGTAGAGAGTTAAAGAATAATGCTTTCGAGATAAGATGCGTAGGTGATAATCTGGCTAGAGTTAAAGATGAACTTCACCGCATTAACAAATATGCTTCTATGGTTGCTACTCAAGCTGAGCAAGTACTCAAAGCTCAAAATGATTTGCTTGATGAGTTGAATAATAAAAATGACTTTGCCATTAGAGTGGCTACTAGAACTGGTAGAATGACTCAGGAACCTTTGTATCCTGAAGGCCACCCTAAAACAATTGAACAAGATTCTCAGAATAATAATCTAGATGTTCCTAGTTCTTCTAAGAAGAAGAAAAAGAAGAATGATAGGACTTTGCAAACTTCTAGTGAACCTAATGTAGAAACACTTGAGAATCCCAATGATACTTCTATCTCTGATGCTGAAACACAATCCGAAGATGAATATGAACCTGATGATAATGCAAATAATAATGTTCATGTAGATGCTCAACCTAGTAATAACAATGATGTAGAGATTGAACCTGCTGTTGATCTTGATAACCCACAATCAAAGAATCAATGTTATGATAAGAGAGATTTTGTTGCTAGGAAGCACAGTAAAGAAAGAGAACCATGGGTTCAGAAACCCATGCCCTTTCCTCCTAAACCATCCAAGTCAAAGGATGATGAGGATTTTGAGCGCTTTGTTGAAATGATTAGACCTATTTTCTTACGTATGCGCTTAACTGATATGCTTAAAGTAAATCCTTATGCTAAGTATATGAAGGATATCATCACAAATAAAAGAAAGATACCGGAAGCTGAAATTTCCACCATGCTTGCTAATTACACTTTTAAGGGTGGAATACCAAAGAACTTGGAGATACAGGTGTGCCAACTATACCATGCTCCATTAAAAGAAATTATGTTAGAACTGCTTTATGTGATCTTGGAGCCGGTGTTAGTGTTATGCCTCTCTCTTTATATCGTAGACTTGAATTGAATAAGTTGACACCTACTGAAATATCTTTGCAAATGGCTGATAAATCAACTATTGTACCTGTCGATATTTGTGAGGATGTGCCTGTTGTGGTTGCAAATGTCCTTATCTTAACGGACTTTGTTATTCTTGATATTCCTCAGGACGATAGTATGTCTATTATCCTTGGTAGAACTTTTCATAATACTACAGGGGCTGTTATTGATTGCAACAAAGGCAATGTCACTTTTCATGTTAATGGCAATGAACATACGGTACACTTCCCGAGGAAACAATCTCAAGTTCATAGCATCAATTCTATTGAAAAAGTTCCAACTATCATTTTTGGAGATTTTGAATTTCCTCTCCCTACTGTCAAGAAAAAGTATGATATTCTTATTGTTGGGGATTTGCATATCCCTGTTGAGGTAACTTAGTATTATTCGAAATTTCTCCGGTTCCGTGTTATTCGGAATGAGTTTGTTAACAAGACTTGATCAACCTTGTTAGCGGGTTCATTTTGATGATCACGAGATGGATGAAACTAGAAGGCACAACCTTCTATACCCTCTTTTTACTTTCTGTTATTTAGAATAAATAAAGCAAAAATAGTATTATCCGTCTGTTTTCTGAATTATCCGTGCATTAAAAAATAGTCCGAAAGTAAAAGTGCTCCAAATGCCCTGCAAATTTAGTATGATTTTTTCTGGAATCAGCCAGGCGGTCCTTGGTATTAAACCAACTTAGGCCAAAAGCCTAAGCTTGGGGGAGTACATATTTCTCACCGACTTTACATTCATGTTCACACACTAGTCGTCGGTACTCATACTCTTAAATTGTATTATCCATGCTAGTTTAAATTCCTTTTTCTAGTTTTCTTCTTGTGTGTTTGATAAACCTTGAGAAAAATCAAAAAAATTAGTTAGTTTAGTTTCCAAGCTTGTAGTAGTAACTAAAATTAAACCCAAAAAGATTTCTCGTTCTTCTTTTACTTGTTGGGAGCTTTCCCGTGTAAATAGTTTTATTTTCTTTTCTTTCCTTTGGGGGTCGAGAAGACCATATTGGAAAGGCTTAGTGGCTCTTATATGCATGATTGTTTATTTAATTTAGAGCCCATATTACTTGTCTTCTCTCTTGAGTTGAATGCTGGCAGATTCCATCTTAGTCCAATGCACGAACATTCTTATTATTATACACATCGTTCGGTCGTGCGAATGAAAGGCAATAATGACGATATATGATGGACTTATTGGGATGAGAAAAGCTGGTATGAACTCGACCTCTCTTGTTTTTGTAAATATGATGAGTTCATCGTTCCTGAGTCAGCTATTATGAAGTAAACATATTTGCAATAACATTTAGAGATTATAGTTACTTGTGCCATGCTTGATTAGCTATGAGTTATAATGGTTTACCTTGCGTACAACATGCTATTAGAATGATTATGATGTGGTATGATGGGATGGTATCCTCCTTTGAATGAATCGGGTGACTCGACTTGGCACATGTTCACGCATGTAGTTGAATCAAATCAACATAGCCTTCACGATATTTATGTTCATGGTGGATTATATCCTACTCATGCTTATGCTCGGTGTGAGTTAATTTTAATGCATGCTTACGACTGTTGTCGCTCTCTCAGTTGTTCGCTTCCCAGTCTTTTGCTAGCCTTCACCTGTACAAAGCGGGATTACTGCTTGTGCATCCAAACTCCTTAAACCCCAAAGTTGTTCCATATGAGTCCACTATACCTACCTATATGCGGTATTTACCTGCCCTTCCAAGTAAATTTGTATGTGCCAAACAACAAACCTTCAAATGAAATTCTGTTTTGTATGCTCGAGTAGCTCATGTTATAACTAGGGCTGCCTATATCTTCCATGCTAGGTGGGTTATTCTCAAGAGTAGTGGACTCCGCTCCTCATTCACGAGAAAGGGCCGGTAACCGGGATGCCCAGTCCCATGATCTAAAAGATCAAAGCAAATCAAAATAATTAAACAAAACTCCCCCAGGGCTGTTGTATGTTGGAGGCACTCGTTGTTTCGAGCAAGCCATGGATTGATGCTTGTTGGTAGTTGGGGGAGTATAAACCTTTACCATTCTGTTTGGGAACTGCCTATAATGCATGTAGTATGGAAGATACAACCATCTCATAGGTGTTGCGTTCACAAATAAAGTATGCCGCTCAAAATGCTATTCAATCTCTATTTTAAAATCGAGCTCTGGCACCTCTACAAATCCCTGCTTCCCTCTGCGAAGGGCCTATCTATTTACTTTTATGTTGAGTCATCACCTTCTTAATAGAAGCACCCTCTGGAGAGCACACTGTCATTTGCGTTCATTATTATTGGTTCATATTGTGTATGACTTGGCTGGATCTCTTTTACCATGAAATACAATGTTTAGTCAGTCCTCCTTGATCTTTAAAGGTGCTCTGCATTTATGTTTTGCGGTCTCAAAAAGCGCTAGCGAGATACCATTTTGTTATATCATGTTATGATTGTTTTGAGAAAGTGTTGTCATCCGTTTTATTATTATTGCTCGCTAGCTGATTATGCTATTGATATGAGTACACTACTAGGAAAAGGCCTACTAATGGCGCACCGGTTTTGCCTACTAATGGCGCACCGGTTTTGCCTAATAATGGCGCAATACCGATGCGCCATTAGTACCACGCCACTAGTATTTTTTACTAATGGCGCACCACAGCGCACCTGTGGTGCGCCATTAGTATCTGGTATACTAATGGCGCACCACATAGAAGTGCGCCATTTGTAACAATATTCTTTCAATTTTTTTTCAGAATTTTTTTTTAAAATTTTCATATTTTTTTTTCAAATTTTTTTTTGTTTTTTTTCTTAATCTCAATTCACTATGGCTTAATCTCGGGTCAATATGCTTAATCTCAGGTCAAATCACACTCCATGGTCAAACTTTTCGAAAGGTCACCCATCCTCACACTACTCCAGCCCAAGCATGCTTAACTTCAGAGTTCTATCCAACCCCAGCAAGAGCTCACTTCACAGGAACTTGTTGATATATCTAGCATATCAATCCTATTATACCTTGTTGATGTCTAGGACTTTGTTCATGTTCATGACTATGCTGAAATTTTGAAAAATATTTCAAACTTCCCGGTCATATTACGTATCATTTTTTGAAAAAAAAATCAAAACCAATTTTTTTTCTGTTACTAGTGGCGCACCACATCCACGGTGCGCCACTAGTAAGTTTGAAATTTTTTGAATTTTTTTGCCTCTAGATCTTGAAAGCCCTGTAACTTTTTTCTGTTAGGTTTTTGGGGATTTTGAAAATGTTTAACGGGGTACCCCCAGTTAAATTCGGATATAACTTTTCGAGTAGATGATTTTTCAAATAAAAAACTTTTTCATCCGAGTTCATATGCAAAAGTTATGCCCATTTTACAAACTTCCAGAGAGATTTTGCAAATAAAGTTGAAATTCATATTTGTAAATTTTCCCAACAACTAGACCACATATCACATGGGAAACTTATTTTCTTTTATCTTTTTGACATTTCCATCATTTTCTTTTATTTTTTTTAAAACTGAAAAGGCGATCCAAGGGGGGGGGGGGGGGTGCATTCGGTGTTGGAGCGAGTTAGTAATGGCGCACAGTGGGGTGGTGCGCCATTACTAGTTAAAACTAGTAATGGCGCACCACACCCACGGTGCGCCATTACTAGTTTTGAAAAAAATAAAAAAATTGATATATTTTTTAATTTTTTTTAAAAATCTTAGTAATCGGGCAAGATTAGTGGATGGCGCCATTACTAGTTAAAACTAGTAATGGCGCACCGAGACATGGTGCGCCATTAGTAACAAATATTTTTTTATTTTTATTTTTACTTTCTTTCAAAACTACTAATGGCGCACGGCGGATGTGGTGCGCCATTACTATGTCAACTAGTAATGGCGCACTATACAACAGTGCGCCATTAGTAACAATTTTTTTCTTTCAAAACTACTAATGGCGCACCAGACACCAGGTGCGCCATTAGTAATATATTACTAATGGCGCACCTAGACATGGTGCGCCATTAGAATATAGTAATGGCGCACCACATGACAGGTGTGCCATTAGTGGCCATTCCATCTATAGCCCTTTTTGTAGTAGTGGTAGTTGTGAGCCCTCTGTGTTATTATGAGTATGGTTAGTTCGTAATATCTGCTAAAACTTGAATGCTGGCTTTTCATGTTTACAACAACAAGAGCAAACAGAGTTTGTAAAAGTTTTTCTTTATCACTTTCAGTTTATCAACTGAATTGCTTGAGGACAAGTAAAGGTTTAAGCTTGGGGGAGTTGATACGTCTCCAACGTATCTACTGTTCCAAACACTTTTGCCCTTGTTTTGGACTCTAACTTGCATGATTTGAATGAAACTAACCCGGACTGACGTTGTTCTCAGCAGAACTGCCATGATGTTGTTTTATGTGTAGAAAAGAAAAGTTCTCGGAATGACCTGCAAATCCACGGAGGCACTTTTTGGAATTAATAAGAATTTCTGGGCGAAAGAAATACACCAAGGGGCCCAGGGCCTGTCCATGAGACAAGCCCCCCCCCCCTGTAGGGCGCGCCCCCCCTATCTCGTGGGCCCCCTGGACCTCCACCGACCTCAACTCCAACTCTATATCTTCCGTCTCGCGGAGAAAAAAATCAGAGAGAAACTTTCATCGCGTTTTACGACACGGAGCCGCCGCCAAGCCCTAATCTCTCTCGGGAGGGCTGATCTGGAGACCGTTCGGGGCTCCGGAGAGGGGGATTCGTCGCCGTCATCATCATCAACCATCCTCCATCGCCAATTTCATGATGCTCACCGCCATGCGTGAGTAATTCCATCGTAGGCTTGCTGGACGGTGATGGGTTGGATGAGATTTACCATGTAATGAAGTTAGTTTTGTTAGGGTTTGATCCCTAGTATCCACTATGTTGTGAGATTGATGTTGCTATGACTTTGCTATGCTTAATGCTTGTCACTAGGGCCCGAGTGCCATGATTTCAGATCTGAACCTATTATGTTTTCATGAATATATGTGTGTTCTTGATCCTATCTTGCAAGTCTATAGTCACCTAATATGTGTTATGATCCCACAACCCCAAAGTGACAATAATCGGGATACTTCTCGGTGATGACCGTAGTTTGAGGAGTTCAAGTATTCACCATGTGTTAATGCTTTGGTCCGATTCTCTATTAAAAGGAGGCCTTAATATCCCTTAGTTTCCGCTAGGACCCCGCTACCACGGGAGGGTAGGACAAAAGATTTCATGCAAGTTCTTTTCCATAAGCACGTATGAGTATTTACGGAATACATGCCTACATTACATTGATGAACTGGAGCTAGTTCTATATCACCCTATGTTATAACTATTGCATGAGGAATCGCATCCGGCATAATTATCCATCACTGATCCATTGCCTACGAGCTTTTCATATATTGTTCTTCGCTTATTTACTTTTTTGTTGCTACAGTTACAACTATTACAAAAACCCCAAAACATTTATCTTTACTGTTGCTACTGTTACCATTACTATTATACCACTTTTGCTACTAAATAATTTGCTGCAGATACTAAGTTATCCAGGTGTGGTTGAATTGACAACTCAACTGCTAATACTCAAGAATATTCTTTGGCTCCCCTTGTGTCGAATCAATAAATTTGGGTTGAATATTCTACCCTCAAAAGCAGTTGCGATCCCCTATACTTGTGGGTTATCATATACACACTTAGCAGTTACCTGAAAAAGAAAAGTGAGAGAAAATAAAGGAAAGGAAAATGGAAAACTAGTTATAGTAGTAGCGGTTTACTGAAAAAGAGCTACAACTAGTCAAGGTAGCAGTAGCGTTTTCCTTAAAAACCGCTATAGCTACTTGTTTTAGTAGTAGCGCGTTTGGTATAAACGCACTGCTGCTACGTCCACTTAACCCAAAATCCTCCCTCTCTCTCTGCTTCATCACGCCTCTTTTCCCCCCAAATCCCCACTCTCTCTTCCCCGTCGCTTGCTGCCGATGCTCGCCTCGACCTGCCTCGCCCTCGACCTCGGTGCTCGCCCCGACCCAGCCTTCGCCCGACCCGACCTCAGCGCTTGCCCCCGAGCCGAGCCTTGCCCCAGACCCGGCCCTCTCCCCCGACCCCGGTGCTCGCCCCGACCCCGACGCGCCACGCCTCCCTCCTCTGCTTCCTCCCGTCCCAACCTCGGCCTCCTCGCCCCTGCACCCTCTGTAACCCCCCTCTCTCTCTCTGCTAGGTTATTTATTTATTTAGGTTAATTAGGTTATTTATTTAATTATGAATTTAGCTAGGTTGAATTTATATGCAAATTTAGGTAGGCTGAATTTAGGTAGGCTAAATTTATATGCAAATTTTAACTGGACATGTGATATGTGGACATGTCATGTTTTGGACATGTCATGTTTGGAATTTGGACATGTCATTTGGAGATCTGATGTTTTGGTTCAATTTTGGTAAATGATCCGAGTGGCCTATATTAAGCTGGAATGTTGATTCATTTTCGTTCCGGTGAATTTCAAGCGCTCGATATGTCCATTTATTAGCAAAGGTCATGTCGAAATTTTCCGTGAATTTTGGCATGATTTGTGCTAGATAGTAGGCATATCGAGTGCTGGCACATAGATTTCTTTTTGTCGGGGAAGCTGATCGTGTCCCACGAACAACTACGGGACCTGGGTCCCTTGTGGTTCGGAGGGGGGCGGAGATTGCACAAAGAGCGGATCGAGGCGATGCACACGAGAAGATTTACCCAGCTTCGGATCTCTCCGGAGAGATAATACTCCTACTGCTGCTTTGTGGATTATCTTGTGTTCTTGCTAGGGAGCAATGGGAGCTACAAGACCTAGCCTGAGTGTGGTTTCGTATGAGTATGATGAACTAAGCCGGAGCTGGACCGAACCCTTTCTACGTTGCACTTGGGCCTCCTTTTATAGGCACAAGGGGTCACCACATGTGGCAAGTAGACAAGGGTAAGATAGTAAAAACAGAGGTTGGTACACCGCTTTGTACAGTGTACAGTGTCCTATACCTAACTCTGATGGCAAGGGACAAGAGTCATAAATGCCCATCTCAGTCGCCTGAACAGTGTAACAGGGACCGTCAAGTGCGCCACTATTTGCCACGAGGGTAGCTTGTCAGCGCCGCTTATAGCCGCTCCCCGCTGGCTGCACAGCCCGTCGACACGCGTGCTTGGGAAGGCCCCATGGCGACACGTTGGCGGATGAGCTGGAGCGGAGATGAAGAGAGGTCACTTGTCGCGGCGAGCACCTTGCCGCTGCAAGGTTCTTGTCGCCTTCGGGAGCTTGTCGCTCACCAGCCTTCCCGGCAAGCTCCTCTTGCCGGGGCCTTGTTTCCTTCAAGGCCGTGAGTGGCTTTCCCGGCAAGCTCCTCTTGCCGGGGTCTTGATTACTTTGTTCTTGAATGGTTCCAAAGGAGCTGCTGAGGATCTTGGCGATCACCAAGTCGGCCCTACCGCGGGGTGCTGCAACTGTCCGTGCACGAGTTCGGGATACTAGGGTACCCCTACTCTAGTACACCGACAGGAGCCCCCGGGCCTGGGCCACACACGGCGCCGAGCTCTGTTGGGCCAGGCCCAAAACAGTGCACGGGCACGCGTGGTCTTGATTACGCCGTTATTCGCCTTGGACCCACCACGTCTCCCACGAACGTCACGCACCGGACGTGGCGTCGTGGGGGAGATCGTGGGGCTTTCTTTAATGGGAAAAATCGGAACGCCCGTCCCCTCTCCCCTTTATAAGTGGGGGGAACAGGGGCAGGAGGCCCACTTGCCCTTGCTGTCACATCAGAAACCCCCGTTGCTTTCCCCTTTCTTCTCGAGCCCAAAGAGAGCGACGCTCCGCCCCCTCCATTGCCACCGGTGCCACCAACGCCGTCGGCTCCCTCCACCACCTCTCCCCATGGCTCCGAAGGCCGACAAGGGAAAAGGCGTGAAATCGGCCGAGGCGCAGTGGCTCGCGGCGCTGCGGAAGGAGCGGGCCCTCTTCGATCCCCTGCTCGACAGGAAGGAGCTGCGGGAGCTGTACTATCTCTTCTCGTCGACGGGCGACGCTACAAGCACTCACAAGACGAGGGTGATCTCCGCCGCCACGTCCGATAAGGTCTCCATCGGGTACCCCTTCTTCGCGATTTTCTTCCACTGCGGGCTCTGCCCGCCCTTTTCTGAATTCTTCTGCGATGTCATGAACACAAATGGCCTCCGCCTCCTTCACTTCACCCCCAATGCCATCCTCACCATGGCCGTTTTCGCACACCTCTGCGAGAACTTCGTCGGGGTCCATCCAAATGTCGCACTCTTCCGCCACTACTTCTCACCCCGCGTAGAGAGAGGAGAGCCGCTTGCCGGAGGAATTGCATGGACCTCTAGGATCGGCAAGAAGGAAGCGTATCTTGACGGAGAGTTGCGCAGCAAGTGGGAGGAGTGGAGAGCTGACTGGTGTTGGATCTTAGAGGAGGAGCCACAGCCTTTCACCGCCCTGCACCATACCCCCATAGTTCGCGGCAACGATTGGAGCAACTTGGCGCCGGAGGACGACAAGTTGAAGATTGCCACGACTAGGATTTTGCGTCTCCGGCAAGCAGGGCTTACCGTAGGAGCAGTTGGCGCGGACTTCCTTCGCCGCCGCATTGCGCCCTTGCAGGAGAGAGGGA
Source organism: Aegilops bicornis (assembly GCA_021605145.1). NCBI lineage: Eukaryota > Viridiplantae > Streptophyta > Magnoliopsida > Poales > Poaceae > Aegilops > Aegilops bicornis. Next base: position 832,624,102 of record CM038671.1, on the reverse strand, counting down.
GGCCTGCTTGGGAATTCCAGAACGGCGGACATCATGAGGCTGCGCCCGGGTCTGAATTGGAATTTTACTACCTTGGAGCTTGACGGCATGCTGCGGGAGTTGTTCAAGCCTGAAGCGGATAACCCCGGGTGGTGCATGTTGCCGAGGGGAGTTGTGCCCTTGTGCAACAACTCGTCGCTTGACAGCATCCGCGCGATAATGACGTTGTGGGATTCCCATGGAATCGTTCCAACTTGGCAGGAGCCCGCCGACGACGTCGTACAACTTGGTTGAAGTGCCGATCCTCGCCGACGAGCAGAGGCGGCTCACCCGCGACACCACCGATCAGGAGATGGCGCGCATCCCCACGAGGTTGGAGGAGGCTGCAGAGGCTGCTGCCGCCGGCGTATTTGGGTTTACTGTCGAGGAGGCGGAGACGACCGAGGAGGCGAGCCTTGCCGACCGAGAAGAGTTCGTCGCCGAGGAGGAGCAGATCGAGCCCGTCAACGAGCCGAGCGAGCCTGCCGGGGGCGCCTCTCCTCCGCCGTCAAGTAGCTTGCCGCAGGGGGAGCCCGCTGCCCCGCCAAGGAGACGCCTCCGGAAGACTGGAGAAGTGGCGGGGGGGCATACGGTCCAACAGCCGCCTCGCCGCCCGACGCGCTCCACCCGCAAGCATCTGTTGCTGGAGCGCCTCATTCCGCCACGGCGACGGGCGCGGGGTCTTCTGGAGTCGCGGCCCCTGCACCCGCCAAGCGTCCGAGGGAATCTTCTCCCCCAATTCGTCGCGCCGGAGCGGAGTTTGATCTCTCCGCCCTCAGCTCCGAGGAAGAAGAGGAAGAGTAAGATCTTGTCGCTGCTACTTGTAATCTTCCGATTTATTGCTTTTTCTTATATCTGACTGGTTTCACTCTGAACCTTCTTCTTCAGGACGTTAGCTCAGAGGGCGTCGAAGAGGGCCAAGACGCCGGTGGTTGTCGTCTCAGATGACTCCCCTGTGGCGACAGGGGGCACGTCTGGAACTCCCCTGCCGGACCCGGCAACCCTTCAACAGAGCAGCCCCAAAGACAGCCCCGGCGTAAGTGTCTCGGTATGCTTCTCATGTTTGGGTGTGCTTGGGTGCTTCTCACATCGATATCTGGTTTGTTGAATTGTGTAGGAGCAGAGCAGCCTCATCAGGAAGCACCGGAGGTCACTCCCGAAGTTCTTCTTGCTTCAACTACGCCGCCAAGGGAGAACTCTCCGGGAAGGGAGCGCTCTCCGGCAAGGGAGGCCTCTCCGACAAGGGGAGCTTCCCCGAGAAGGACCAGCGCCGACGACCCTCCGGTTGTGGAGACCGTGGCAACAGATCCCATTGCAGGTGATTTTCTTGTCTGAAAACATCTCTTGGATTCTCTTTTCTTCTGTTCTTCTCTTTCAAACATCTGCTTGACTTGTGCTTTCTTCTTCTGACCATCAGATCCATCTGCCGGAGATCCGATGGAGACTGAGGCTGCCGGCGAGGAAGACGCTCGCGGCGACAATGTCGACGCCGCCAACATGGAGGAGGAGGCTGGCGCTGACGGGCCCGCCGGCGAGGAGGCCGCCAAGGCTGCTGGCGCAGAGGCTGGGGAGGAATCTGGCGATCGCACTGACGGCCCTGAGGCCGCAGGAGCGCCAGGCGCTGCACAGATCACGATCCTCCCGCCACCGATGCCGCACCAGACTCCGAAGAGCCCCAGCCCGGCGCCTACCTGAAGGCCAGCGAGGGTGTCTTTATTAAGCTCCCATGGGCATCAAGCTCCAGGGCGCCGACCGAAGGGGAGACCTTCGATGCGGAACTGCTTGCCTCCGCCGGGCTGTCGCTGGTTGATGCCCCGAGCAGCAGCAGCGGTGAGCCTGAGGAGGAGCAGCTGCTAAGAAGGTTGCTGTCGCTCTACCGCGCCGGACAAGCCAAACTCGAGTCCAGGGAGGCGCTTGTCGCGAGGGCGGGGGCTGACTTGGAGAAACGCGCGGAAGAGCTCCGGCGCGCCAACAAAGAAACTCTCCGGGATATAGCAGAGGCGCGGGAGCAGCTTGCTGAGGAGCGCACGGCCTTCATCTTAGAGAAGGGCGAGATCGAGGAGCAGCAGAGGCTTGCCGGCGAGAAGCTCTCCGCGCGAGAAGGTGAGCTGGCGCAGCGGAAGATCAACCTCGACAGCTATGAGGAAGATCTCGCCGTCTTGTGAAGCAAACGATTGGCGGGCCACTTCAGGAGGCAAAGGATGCTGCTGCGGCTGCCGAGGCCGCCAAGAAGGAATTGGAGACGAGGGTGGCTCAGTTGGAGTCCACCCTCCAGAAGAGCGCCGAGGAGGTCACCGGGTTGAAGCGCGAGCGCGAGAAGGACGCCTACACCCTCGGCAAGCTGCAAGGTCGCTTCGCTGAAAAGATCAAAGAGCTTGATGCCGCCAAGGACTCCAAGGAGGATCTGGAGCTGAAATTGACCACCTTGACTGAGACGTTGAGTGGCGCCAAGGAGAGGGAGACGGGCCTGCTAGAAAAGATCAAGGCCACCGAGGAGTTGCTGTCGGATTCTGTAACCGCCCAGAATAATCTCCGAGACAGCATAATGCACTGGACAGAAGGTCTTGTGGACACCGCCGTCGGCATCCATAATGAGGTGATGGAGCTGGGGATGACGGATCTTGGGTACTCCACCGACGAGAACCTCCAACCCAGCGTCAAGCTCAGCCTATTCTTCAAAGGCGTGCTGACGGGTCTCCAGCGGCTCCGGGAGGAGATCCCAAAGCAGCTGGCGGAGGAGTCGCGCCAAGTCTGCGCCGGGGCTCCTCAGAAGGTGTTGATGAAGGTGGCCTTCCGCAACCCAGGCGTCGATTTCACTAAAGTCCTCAAGTCTCTGCCTCCATCTGCTGACGTTGAGGCGCTCAAGGCCCTTGTCGCACCCATTGTGGACAGGGTGAGCGGAGTCAAGAGGCTTGATGGCGACCGCGTGGATTAGGCCGCCAAGCTCATCTTTCTCTTGCCACTGTAGATCATGTTTAGGCGAAAAATCTATTAGATCCGCGACAAGTCATTATGTTATATACACTATCTTGGGCAATCGAATGCAATGTTATTTCCTTTACTCGATTTCTTCCCTTGTACGTTTATACCCTACGCTTTCAGGGGAACTTGTCAGTGCGAACACCTTTGCCGCGAGCGCCGAAAAGCGGAACTTCAGCAGCCTCTTTGGCGATGCCGCCTCCGACAAGCAACCTTGTCGCAACTAGTTGCAGCACACTTAAGTTGTTGAGCGGACTCGAAACAAAGTAAGGGCGCAAGCTAGTCGCGAGTCGGTTCCTCCGCGCACAGGTTTTCCATACAAAGTACTATCGTTCGAGGAAGATAACTTAAAAATTTAAAACTGGTCGTTTAAACTTAGCAACTTAGCTTCTCTGTTGTCCATTTCCCGGCAAGGCGACAATTCCTCGAGCAACACTTGGCGGCCCACATCATTATCTTCTTCTTCCCCCCTGGTTAACTTGTGGGTGGATGAACCTTCTTCTTGTTTGAGAAGAAAGAAGAGAAAATAAAGTTATGGAGCCTAGTGGCTCGTTATTGCTTACCGGGTGTGGATGCTACACAAAATGTTAGTAAACACATGCATATAAGATTATGAGAGCATGTATTGACAAAATGTGCGCAACACATAGGCTTTACTGATGCACGGGGTCTGCGCCCGGCTTTGTACAAAGGATTACATGCAACAGCGGCAAGACTTGTACAAAAGGGTGGTTGCCGGAACGGGTTCCGGCAACCGCGCCTTATGGGAAAAACTTGCGAAGATGCTCTATATTCCAGGAATTGCTCACCGGAGCGCCATCTTCGGTCTCAAGGCGGACAGCGCCGGGCCTAGTGACTCGTTTCACCCGATAAGGGCCTTCCCACTTCGGTGTCAACTTGTTGGAATTCTTGGCGGATTGAACGCGCCGAAGAACAAGGTCGCCTTCCTCGAAGCTTCTGGCATTAACTGCGGCTATGGTAGCGACGCAAAGCTTGGTAACGAGAAGCTCAGACAAAGAGCCTGAAGACGATCTTCCTCGAGGAGCAGCACGTCATCTTGTCGCAGCTGCTCTTGCTCAAGCTCATCATAGGCGAGTACTCGAGGTGACCCATACACGAGTTCCGTGGGGAGAACTGCCTCTGCTCCGTAGACTAGAGCGAAAGGTGTCTGGCCAGTGGCTCGATTTGGCGTCGTTCTGATCGACCAAAGAACCACCGGCAGCTCCTCGATCCAGATTCTTTCGCGACTTGCAGCCTGTCGGAAGTTCTGGTCTTGAGTCCTCGCAGCACTTCGGCGTTTGCTCTCTCTGCTTGACCGTTGCTTCTCGGATGAGCAACAGAAGCAAAGCAGATCTTGGCGCCAAGATCTTGGGCGTACTGCATGAAGGTGCGGCTCGTGAACTGTGTGCCGTTGTCGGTGATGATTCTCTTAGGAATCCCAAAACGGCAAACAATTGACCTGAAGAACTTGACTGCTGACTGTGCTGTTACCTTCCTCACTGGTTCCACTTCTGGCCACTTTGTGAACTTGTCGATTGCGACGTACAAGTACTCAAAGCCCCTGACGGCTCGGGGGAAGGGGCCGAGGATGTCGAGCCCCCAGACCGAGAAGGGCCAGGATAAAGGGATCGTCTGGAGCGCTTGAGCTGGTTGGTGTATCTGTTTGGAATGGAACTGGCACGCTTCACACTTTGTTACTTGTGCAGTTGCATCCTGGAGGGCTTCTGGCCGAAAGAAACCTTGCCGGAAAGCTTTGCCGGCAAGTGTTCTTGCGCCAATGTGGTGACCACATATGCCTCCATGTATCTCTGCCAACAGCTTCTGTCCATCTTCCCGGCAAATGCACTTCAATTTCACACCGTTGAGTCTTCTTCTGTACAGAATGTTGTCAACAAACTGGTACATACTTGACTGCCGGGCTACTTTTTCTGCTTCTTCTTGCTCTTCGGGAAGTTCTCCTGTCTAAAGGAAATGGACGATTTGCTGCGCCCATGCTGGAGCCTGTGGCTCGACAACAAGGACTAAAGGCTCATCCACCACTGCGGGAACATTAGCTTCCACGGCAAGAAACTGCGGTTCCGCCGGAGCTTGATGATCCCCGGCAAGCTTGCCGGAGCAAAGCTTGTCGGGAGCGTCTGCTTCAACGAAACAAACCACAGGGTTTGTCGGAGCAGACTGCTCCTCAGTGATATTTGCATTGATTTTAGGGACCTTCTTGGCGGCGGCTCCAGGGAGCTCTGCCGGAAAGTAGTCGCCGGAAACCAATTTTCTCTTCTTGCTCTGTCCTGTTGATGGTGTTACGGTTGGCTGAGTTAGCTTGAGCACAAAAATTCCCGGTTCCACAGGTAACTTTAGTGTGGAACATTTGGAGAGGCCATCAGCTACATCATTCTGAGCTCTTGGAACGTGTTCCATTTGCAGGCCTTCAAAGTGCTCTTCCAGCTTCCTCACTTCATCGACGTAGGCTTCCACCAACGGACTCTGATAATCTTTATTTACTTGGCGGACGACAAGTTGCGAGCCCCCCCTGATAATGAGCTTCTTGATCCCAAGGTCCACCGCAATCCTAAGACCGGCAAGCAAACCTTCATACTCTGCAGTATTATTTGTTGCTTGTTCCTTGGGAAAGTGCATCTGGACTATGTACTTGAGGTGCTCTCCGATTGGGTGCGATAAGTGACGCCGGCACCGGGCGCCTTTGCAGCGAGAAGGCACCATCAAAGTACATCAGCCACGCTTTATTTGCCTCCTTGACGGGGATGCTTGTCTCTGGAATCTCTTCATCTTGTGTTGGTGTCCATTCTGCTATGAATTCTACCAATGCTCTGCTTTGGATAGTTGAAGTGCTTTCGAACTTGAGACCAAAGCTTGACAATTCCAGTGCCCACTCGACAATTCTGCCTGTTGCTTCTGGGTTTTGCAATATCCTTTTCAGCGGAAAGCGAGTGACGACTGTTATCTCATGTGCTTGGAAGTAATGGCGCAGCTTTCTCGAGGCCATGAGGAGGCCGAAAAGCAGCTTCTGCACACCAGAGTACCTTGACCTAGCCCCCTGCAGAAGGGAACTGACAAAGTAGACTGGGCGTTGCACCATTTTCTTCTGTATCTTGTCGCAACCATGCGCTGATCTGTCCTTGTCGGGACCAGAGCTTGACGGCGAAGCCCCTTGCTTGTCGCTGAATGCGTCTGTCTCGGTTGCCGGCTCATCATCTGCCTCCCTCTCCGCTACTAACGCAGCACTAACCACTTGATTGGTTGCCGCTATATACAGCAGCAACTTCTCTTGTGGCTTAGGTGCGACAAGTATCGGAGTGGAGGACAGGTATCTCTTCAAGTCCTGCAGCGCAGCCTCCGCTCGAGTCCATTTCATTGGACCTGCCTTTTTCAAAATCTTGAAAAATGGCGAGGCGCTCAGCGGACTTAGAGATAAACCTGCTGAGAGCAGCCACGCATAACCGGCAAGCCTTCTTACATCCTTGACGCTTTGGTGCTTCAATCTGCTCAATGGCCTTGATCTTGTCGGGATTGGCTTCGATTCCCCGCTGAGACACAAAGAACCCGAGAAGCTTGCCGGAAGGGACTCCAAACACGCACTTCTCGGGGTTGGGCTTGAGGTTGATCTTGCGCAGATTTGCAAATGTCTCATCCAAATCTTGAACTAGAGTCGCCTTGTCCTTGCTCTTGACCACTATGTCATCCATGTAGGCTTCTACATTTCTGTGTATTTGTGGCTCAAAGGCATCATGGACTACTCTTGCAAAAGTTGAACCAGCATTCTTTAAACCGAAAGGCATCCGTATGAAGCAAAGACGTGCCACATGGTGTAATGAATGCGGTTTCTCTTCATCCTCTTACGCCATGAAAATCTGATGATATCCTGAATATGCATCAAGAAATGAAAGCAGATCACATCCAGCCGTGGAGTCAACAATCTGGTCGATACGTGGCAAGGGAAATGGGTCTTTGGGACAAGCTTTATTAACATCTGTAAAGTCAATACAAAGTCTCCATTTCCCATTAGCCTTGCGTACAACCACCGGATTGGCCAATCACGTGGGATGGAGTACTCCCCTGACAAGTCCTGCTGCTTCCAACTTCTTGATTTCTTCCGCTATGAACTCTTGGCGCTCCACTGCCTGTTTCCTAACTTTTTGCTTGACGGGCCGCGCGTGAGGACAGACAGCGGTGGTGCTCAATTACTTTCACAGGAACACGGGGATGTCGGATGGTTGCCACGCAAACACATCGACATTCGCCTCAGCAGAAAGCAACGAGCTCGCCTTCCTATTTAGGGTCAAGCGTGGCATCGATGGTGAAGGTACCACCGGTGCCGTCCTCCTTGGCGGGCACCTTCTTGGTCTTGGCGGAGCTGCCATCGTCTTCTTGTACTTGCGGTGGAGCTCGATGGTGCGTCCTCGGCGATGAGCGCAGCACTCCGAAGAGGTGCGCTTGCCGGAGTGAGCATCAGAGCTCTTGCCGGTCTTGGTGGTCTTCTTCTTCCCCCCGGGAGCTTCAGCGGCAAGTGGTTTGCTATCTGTTGCGGCTGCTGCATCCCGGTAAATCTTGTCGGCGCAGATAAGCGCATCCTTCTTGTCGCCATGGACATAAATGACGCTTATCGGGCCGGGCATCTTGAGTAAGTTGTAAGCATAATGAGAGGCGGCCATGAACTTGGCGAGCGCTGGACGGCCAAGTATGCCATTGTAGGGCAATGGGAAATCGGCAACGTCAAACGTGACCCTCTCAGTTCTGAAATTGAGCTCGCTGCCAAATGTTACCGGCAACGTGATCTTCCCTTTGGGCTTGCTCCGTCTTGGGTTGATTCCTTGGAAAGTACTAGTTTCTTCGAGCACGCTGTCAGGGATTTGAAGCTTATGGAGCACTGCAGAGGAGATTAGGTTCAGGCCGGCCCCGCCGTCAACCAACATCTTTGTGACCTTGAGGTTGCGAATGGTTGGTGAGACCAACATCGGCAAGCACCCGACCGCAGTGATGCGATCAGGGTGGTCCTCAATGTCAAAGATGATGGGCGTGCTGGACCACTTCAGAGGTTTGCGCGACTCTATGGATGGTTCTGCTGCATTAACCTCACGCATCCATTGCTTGAGTTGGCGGTGCGAGGTATGCAGAGAAGCACCACCATCAACGCAAAGGACCTCCGTTGCCTTCTGAAACTACTGCTCATCAGCTTCATCGTCTTCCATGTCTTCGTCATCTTCATCTTCATCTTCTTCCTTGTCGCGGCCGCGGGGAGGTCTGTTTCCTTGCTGCTGCTTGGCCTTGCCGCGGCGTCCCCCCCCGACCGGGTATCTTCTTACTTGCTACACCTGCACCTTCTTGGGCCTTCTCCTTGTCTACTTTTCGTATTCAGCTCTCTGTAGCTCAACAAGCTGCTCGACTTTCTTGCAGCTCTGGAGATCGTGGCCCTTGGTGCGGTGGATCTTACAGTACTGCTTGTTGGACCTGTCAGGCTTGTCGGCGGCCGCCACGGCTTGGCGGTCGGCGTCAACGGCAACCTCCTTGCCGGAGCCACCAGCCTTGGCTTTGTTGGCGGCACCATTCTTGCCGGACTGCTCGACAACTAGTACTTCTTGGTTTTTCTTCCTTCTGTTGTTTTGCCGCCGGCTCTTCCTTGCCGGGGCGATCTCCTCTTGTCGATTCTGCTCCCACATTCTCTCACGGAGTCTTCTTCCTTCTTCGGTAGCGTGCACACTTGTCGGCCAGGGCGTAGAGCTCGCTGACGTCTTTCACTTTGCACATCGCCATATCCTCCCTCATCCTGCGGTTTCGCACATTCTGATGGAATGCACTGATCACTGCAGTAGGGTGGACGTCTGGGATGTTGTAATGCACACGGCTGAATCTCTGGATGAATTTGCGCAGGGACTCTCCTTCCTTCTGGGTCAGTAGGTGAAGGTCACTCTCCTGGCCATGAGGCTTGTGGCCGCCTGTGAAGGCGCCAACAAACTGGTGGCACAAATCTGCCCAAGAAGAAATAGAGCTGTCCGGCAAGTGCATGAGCCAGGATCTGACGTTTGGCTTGAGCACTAGAGGAAAGTAGTTGGCGAGGATCTTGTCGTCTCATCCCCCCGCAGCCTGCACTGCAATGGTGTAGATGCTGAGGAACTCCGATGGGTGTGTCCTGCCATCATACTTCTCTGGCACATCTGGTTTGAAGTTTTTCTTGTCGGGCCACCGGACTTGCCGCAGCTCACGAGTGAACGCAGGGACAACCTATCAGCGTCGGCAAGTCGCCTGGTTCCCCGGGCGCATGCATATCGACAGTGGGCCCGGCGCGCTGGTCGGATTGACGGCGTGCTTCTCTTCGGCGCTCGATGCGGGTTCGAGCGTCTTCTTCTTGCCGTTCTCGAAGAACTTGGCGCTGGTCGCGATGAGCTCGCGGATCCGATGACGCTGTGGAGTCACTGTCGAGGTGGATCCGGCGAGTCGGCGATCTTGGCCTTCGGGAAGGGGAGTGTACGGTGGCTGCACCCCCGCAAGTCTCGTCGCCATCGGCTCGTGCCTTGTCGCCTCGCCGCGGTTGCAAAGCACTTGGTTGCCGCGGGACGTCGCCGTTGGCAAAGCCGATGAGGCTCTGGATTGTGGCCCTCCATTCGTCGACCTTGTCGGCCGTCGGAGGGTAGTCTAGAAGTAACTGAGCTCTCGCCAAGGCTTCTGCTGGTGTAGTGGGTGGCAATGGCGTACGTAGCGAGGAACGGGATGTGCTCGGACTCCTAACCAAGTTAGGAGGAGCAGCATCCCGCCCAAGCGACCGTACTCCACTCGTACCGGCATGCTGGTATGCATGCGGGTCTCGAGGGCCTCTGGATCCCCCAGCTTGGCCTTGATCCAATGAGCGTATGGTGCTGCGAGCATCATGACGCTGTCGGTCCCGCGCCTCCGGAGAAGGACGCGGTGCGGATTCGGACGCCGACGCCTGCGCTGCCTTGTCCTTGGACCTGGCGGCATGGTGGGCTCTCTCGACGACGCCGATTCCTTCGCCAGCGTTTCCCCCACCACCTGACAGCTCCGGCGGCGGTGGGTTCGACGCAGACGGCTCTGCTGCTGCCGAAGGCTTCTTCTTCGGCGCCATGTTGACGAAGATTGTTGATGAAGAAATTGCTCGTGTGAACGCCGAATCGGGTTCACACCGCCTCGACGCCCCCTACCTGGCGCGCCAAAGATGTCGGGGAAGCTGATCGTGTCCCACGAACACCTACGGGACCCGGGTCCCTTGTGGTTCGGAGGGGGGCGGAGATTGCACAAAGAGCGGATCGAGGCGATGCACACGAGCAGATTTACCCAGCTTCGGAGCTCTCCGGAGAGATAATACTCCTACTGCTGCTTTGTGGATTATCTTGTGTTCTTGCTAGGGAGCAATGGGAGCTACAAGACCTAGCTTCGAGTGTGTTTCAGATGAGTATGATGAACTAAGCCGGAGCTGGACCGAACCCTTACTACGTTGCACTTGGGCCTCCTTTTATAGGCACAAGGGGTCACCACATGTGGCAAGTAGACAAGGGTAAGATAGTAAAAACAGAGGTTGGTACACCGCTTTGTACAGTGTACAGTGTCCAATACCTAACTCTGACGGCAAGGGACAAGAGTCATAAATGCCCATCTCAGTCGCCTGAACAGTGTAACGGGGACCGTCAAGTGCGCCTTTGTTTGCCACGAGGGTAGCTTGTCAGCGCCGCTTATAGCCGCTCCCCGCTGGCTGCACAGCCCGTCGACACGCGTGCTTGGGAAGGCCCCATGGCGACACGTTGGCGGATGAGCTGGAGCGGAGATGAAGAGAGGTCACTTGCCGCGGCGAGCACCTTGCCGCGGCAAGGTTCTTGTCGCGCTCGGGAGCTTGTCGCTCACCAAGCCTTCCCGGCAAGCTCCTCTTGCCGGGGCCTTGTTTCCTTCGCGCCGTGAGTGGCTTTCCCGGCAAGCTCCTCTTGCCGGGGTCTTGATTACTTTGTTCTTGAATGGTTCCAAAGGAGCTGCTGAGGATCTTGGCGATCACCAAGTCGGCCCTACCACGGGGTGTTGCAACTGTCCGTGCACGAGTTCGGGATACTAGGGTACCCCTACTCTAGTACACCAACACTTTTTTATGTCATTTCTCATTTTTTTCATACTTTTAGAAATAAACGAGGAGACTTAATCATAGGAAACATGTCGAACAACGAAGAAACTGGGCCTTCTGACCAAGATGCAGACGAGATGGATTATGAGGGTGAACAAGACTACCTCAACTATTTGACTGCTAATCAAGGTTTGCAGGTCGGCCTCAATGATGGTACTGACGCCGACATCGACACCGACGGCGCCGACACCAATGACGAGGCGGATCCGTACTACATGCACGAGTATTTCTTGAGTCTCAGCGACTTTGAGCGTGAAACTGCTAGGGACTACCTCCAAAACTTCATGGTACAAAATAAGGACCACAAAATTGTCCTCGTGCCTTATCGTCCAAAGTAAGTCAGTTCCGGACAACCCTTTCGTACATTTAAATCATTCCTTCTCGCTCAGATGGGGAATAATTTGAGGTGTCTTTTCCCCACAGCAACGGGCGCGCCGTCCTTATCGTTCTTTACCCGCAAGTCTCCCACGCTGTGTATTTTGACCCTTCCAGAGACTACGAGAAAAAGGACTACACCCACATAATGAATATTCTAGATGATGCTCTCGAAGGCTTCAGCACTAGAGGTGGCCACATGCAGATCAGGAAACAAAGGAACTAGAAGATGGGTTTCGCGCATAAAACTAACTTCTCCTCCATCCATGTCCCAAAACCAAGCAAGAAGGATGGTTTCTACATCGTCCATCTCATGATTCAGTTCAACACGGATCACCAAAAGCTTTGCATGACAAGAACAAATGATGATCATATCCAAAAGTGCCTAGAATCTCGTGGAGAAGCGAATTATAAACTTAGAGATGACTTCTTTCGCATCCAAAGGGACATTGCAATGATCATCATAAATGAAGTCGTCGATGAGAAGGGGATGTTGCACCACGGCCCTATATCACGAGCTGACATCCGAACTCGCATATGCATGCAACGTCTAGACCTCACGCCGTTCAAGAAGCTAGGGTCCATCCTCGATGATATGCAAGGATGGAACTTCTAGTGATTTATGATGCCGATGATGATGATATGTGTCGGTTCAACTTGTATACTTTCTGTACCAATGAAACTTTGTGATGTCCACGGTCCCTGCCGAACTTGTGTAATGCTACTTTGTTAGTTTGCGTATGATGACCTGCGTACCTCTAGTTAATTAGTTTGCGTACTGTATGTTGCATCTAGTTGCTAACCCTTTCTTTTTTCGTGTTGTTCTTGTATATTTTGTTGCATATGATTGTACGTCCTCTTCATGAAGATGCATCTCTAACAGGTACCTAGTTTCTTGAGGGCGAGATGGAAGTGCTATGTCATGTACAAAGGGAAGGTTCCGGGGGTGTACAATGAGTGGCATGAGTGTCAGGCGCAAGTGAATGGGTTCTCAGGCGCCAGCCATAAAGGCTTCAAAAGCAGACAAGAAGGAGAAGCTAGTTACTTGAGGTTCACGCTAGCGTGAGAGAGGACTCGTAACCGCCACCTCATGTACTGCATAGTTCTGCTCTCACTCATAGTGATAGCTCTTCTCGCGTATACCTTTGTTTAGATGGATGATGTTGTAGTTGCAAGTATTCGATACTTGCATGTATCGCTATTTTCGAGATGATGACAAGATACCACTTTGTGTTGGATGATGATTATGATGACACTATTTGTATGTATATTCTATGATTACATTTGTGGTCTTGCAGGCATTTGTATGTGTATCATGATGACATTTCTATGTGCTAAAGATTCTTCTATAAAGCCCGTTCAAATACAAAACAAATATGCAGAAAAATAAACAAAAAACTACTAAAATTAGCAGTAGCGAGTGGAGAAAAGTTAGCAGCAGTGCGGTAGTAGCAGTAGTGCGCACTGGAGAAGCACGCTATAACTATTAGCAGTAGCGAGCTCCCGGTAAGAACGCTGCTGCTACACTTGTATAATAGGAGCACGGGCGCGCACGCGCTGCTGCTACGAGTTAGCTGTAGCGCCTTATTAGTAGCGCCGCCCCACGCGCTACTGATATACCTAGAACCCGCGCTGCTGCTAGGCTTTTCCGTAGTAGTGCAGGTATGTGGGACTATCATTATTAATCTTACATCTTTTGGTATTCACACTATGAATATGTGTCACATCACGTTAGAGATTCATTAAGAATAAACCATTGACCAACGGGGCATGACCATAAAACATATCTCTCATATAAATAGAACAACCATTAATCTCGGATTTAAATGAGTAGCCATCTCGTATTAAACGAGATCCAGGTACAATGTTCATGCTCAAAGCTGGCACTAAATAACTATTATTGAGGTTTAAAACTAATCCCGTAGGTAAATGTAGAGGTAGCGTGCCGACGATGATCACATCGACCTTGGAACCATTCCCGACGCGCATCGTCACCTCGTCCTTCGCCAGTCTCCGCTTATTCTGCAGCTCCTGTTTTGAGTTACAAACATGAGCAACCGCACCTGTATCAAATACCCAGGAGCTACTACGAGTACTGATAAGGCACACATCAATAACATGTATATCACATCTACCTTTGGTGTTGTCGGCCTTCTTATCCTCTATGACTTGGGGCAGTTCCGCTTCTAGTGACCGTTCCCCTTGCAATAAAAGCACTAAGTCTCAGGTTTGGGTCCGTGCTTTGGCTTCTTCCCGGCAACTGGCTTACCGGGCGCGGCAACTCCCTTGTCGTCCTTCTTGAAGTTTTTCTTGCCCTTGCCTTTCTTGAAACTAGTGGTTTTATTGACCATCAACACTTGATGTTCCTTTTTGATTTCTACCTCCGCTGATTTCAGCATTGAAAATACCTCAGGAATGGTTTTCACCATCCCCTGCATATTGTAGTTCATCACAAAGCTCTTGTAGCTAGGTGGCAGCGACTGAAGGATTCTTTCAACGACCGCCTCATCCGGGAGGTTAATGTCCAGTTTTTTTTTTTTGACCATGAAGACTGCAGGGCTTAAGCCCCACAACATTTTATTAATAATAGACAAAAACCATACAAGATTTCCTCAAGTTGAGGAAAGGAAAAAGAAAGAAGACTCTAAAGAAAGCTATACAAATAAGGGGTGTACTATACCTAATATGTACAATGTTAAAGAGGAGCATCTCTCCTCAAGGAGGTAGAAAATCAATCCACTTAAGAAGGGCCTCTCTATATTTCCGTTTAATTATGTGAGAGAGCAGAGTAAGATCATGAATGAAGCCACATCTCCATGCCCTGAAAGATGGCTGGATGTTCCTGAAAGCTCTGTCATTCCTGATCTTCCAAATATTCCACCAGGCCGTGAAAACCACCTCCCCAAAGAAAGGCTTGTTGAAATCCTTCCTAGCATGGCAAGCAATTTCCACCATATCATCACAATCCTTCCATACAATTTGCAGATAATTCCACACGCGAACACTGAAATTGCACTGAAAAAAGAGGTGATTTTTGTCCTCTAGTATTCCAGTAGGACAAAGAACACATTCTGGTCCATCATTAATCTTCCAATGACTCCTCTGAATCATGTCTTTAGTGTTAACTCTGTCCATTATAACAAGCCAAGCAAACATCTTGATCGACATAGTACAACAAGTTTTCCATATCCACCCCAGAACGGGGCTGGATACCATTGGCTGATAGACAAAATCATAAAAAAAACATTGCAGTATATTCAGACTTTTTACCATGCCTCCATTCCCAGTGGTCATGAGAGGTACTGTCTTATTGGAAAGACCCCATTAAGGAGGAAATCTGTTGTAGATCCTGAAAAGCTTGTTCAGAAAGAGGCAAGTAAAAAAGTTCCTGGAAACTAGTAGCCTCAAAGACTTCCTTGACTGAGAGATTTTTGTGTAGACAAAAAGAATAGAGCCTAGGAAATCGATCCTGCAGAGGGACATAACTGTTTCCAAAATGCCAATAGTCAGACCAGAACAACACAGTATCTCCACAACGAACATCAACCGAAGTAACTGATCTGAAATTATCCATCAACTTGCAGATATCTCTCCACCAAAAAGAGCCACAAAGAGTAGTATCATGTGGAATCCTTTCAAAATAGTAAGAATCCCAGACTAACTGAACCCAAGGCACATCCATCTTATTATAAAATTTATTTAGATGTTTCAGAAGGAGAGCATCATTTTGCAACCCAAGGTTTAAGATTCCAAGCCCCCCCTTCAACTTAGGCCTGCAAACAATTGGCCAAGAAGCCAATGAATGTCCCCTTTCCTGACCATATTTCCTCCATAAACACTGCCTCTGAATTCTTTCCAATTGTTTCAGAATGCCCTGAGGAATTGACAAGCTGCAAAGAAAAAAGATAGGCAAAGAAGAAATGACAGAGTTTACTAATTGCAATATGTTCCCTTGAGGCAAGAACCAAGAACTTGCTGTCAATCTTCTCTCCAAACAATCCACAAGGGGAAGAAGATCCACTATTTTGGGCCTGGTAGTCCCCACTGGCAGTCCCAAATAAGTGAAAGGCATTTTGCCTAAATTGCATCCAAAAAAGGCAGCAAGATCAGAAGCATCCTGGTCAATCACATTAATGGGGTACATGGAGGATTTATGGAAATTAATCTGAAGACCAGTTGCCTTTGAGAATGAATGTAATACTGATTTCAGTGCCCCCAATTGATCTTTGTCAGCATTTAAGAAAAGCAGTGTTTCATCAGCATATTGGAAAACAGGGAAATCAGGGTCATGATTAGGCAGAGGCCTGCATAGTAAACCTTGACGAAGAAGATCATTGATCAATGTCTGGAAGAGATCAGCCGCAATAACAAAGAGCAAGGGAGAGATAGGGTCCCCTTTCTTAACTCCACATTTGCATTTAAAGTGATTTCCTGGAACTCCATTCGGCGAAGGAAGAAGTGCCGGATGACAAAGAATCGCTTAATCCAGATAATCCATCGTTCATCAAAACCCTTTGCAATCAGAATTCTTATGGTAGCTTCATGCTGGATAGAATCAAAAGCCTTCTCAAAGTCTAACTTAAGCAAAAGGATGGGCCGTTTAGACTGATTGCACTGAACGGTTGAGTATGTGCTCGCTGACAGAACTATTTTCCTCCATCTTACAAGTGTAGAACTTGTCGGAGACTTCATATCTCTCGACCCGGGCATGAGCTTGGAAAACCATTTTCAGCTCTTGGAACATCTCATATGCTCTGTGCTGCTCGAAACGCTTTTGGAGCACCGGTTCTAAGCTATAAAGCATGCCGCACTGAACGAGGGAGTAATCATCAACACGCAACTGCCAGGCGTTCATAACGTCTGCATTCGCCGGGACGGTTGCTTCACCTAGCGGTGCTTCTAGGACATATTCTTTCTTGGCAGCTATGAGGATGATCCTCAGGTTCCGGACCCAGTCCGTATAGTTGCTTCCATCGTCTTTCAGCTTGATTTTCTCTAGGAACTCGTTGAAGTTGAGGTTGACATGAGCATGGTCCATTTGATCTAAGTTCATGATAATTAAGTTCATCTAATCAAATTATTTAATGAACTCCCACTCAGATAGACGTCCCTCTAGTCATCTAAGTGATACATGATCCGAGTCAACTAGGTCGTGTCTGATCATCACGTGAGACGGACTAGTCATCATCGGTGAACATCTCCATCTTGATCATATCTTCTATACGACTCATGTTCGTCCTTTCAGTCTCTTGTGTTCCGAGTCCATGTTTGTAGATGCTAGGCTCTTCAAGTCAACCTAAGTGTTTTGCATGTGTAAATCTGGCTTACACCCGTTGTATGTGAACGTTAGAATCTATCACACCCGATCATCACGTGGTGCTTCGAAACAAAGAACTTTTGCAACGGTGAACAGTTAGGGAAAACACTTTCTTGAAATTATTATGAGGGATCATCTTATTTACTACCGTCGTTCTAAGCAAATAAGATGCAAAAACATGATGAACATCACATGCAATCAAATAGTGACATGATATGGCCAATATCATTTTGCTCCTTTTGATCTCCATCTTCGGGGCGCCATGATCATCATCATCACCGGCATGACACCATGATCTCCATCATCATGATCTCCATGAAGTTGTCTCTCCAACTATTACTTCTACTACTATGGCTAACGGTTTAGCAAAGAAGTAAAGTAATTACATGGCGTGATTCAGTGACACGTAGGTCATACAATAAATAAAAACAACTCCTTTGGCTCTTGCCGGTTGTCATACTCATCGACATGCAAGTCGTGATTCCTATTACAAGAACATGATCAATCTCATACATCACATATATTTCATTCATCACATCCTTTTTGGCCATATCACATCACGAGGCATATGCTGCAAAAACAAGTTAGACGTCCTCTAATTGTTGTTGCATGTTTTTACGTGGCTGCTATTGGGTTCTAGCAAGAACGTTTCTTACGTACGCCAAAACCACAATGTGATATGCCAATTTCTATTTACCCTTCATAAGGACCCTTTTCATCGAATCCGATCCGACTAAGGTGGGATTGACAGACACCCGCTAGCCACCTTATGCAACTAGTGCATGTCAGTCGGTGGAACCTGTCTCATGTAAGCGTACGTGTAAGGTCAGTCCGGGCCGCTTCATCCCACGATGCCGCTGAAACAAGATAAGACTAGTAGTGGCAAGTAAATTGACAAAATATACGCCCACAACAAACTTGTGTTCTACTCGTGCATAGAAACTACGCATAGACCTAGCTCATGATGCCACTGTTGGGGATCGTTGCAGAAATTAAAAAGTTTCTATGCATCACCAAGATCAATCTATGGAGTAACTAGCAATGAGAGAAAGGGGAGTGCATCTTTATACCCTTGAAGATCGCGAGACGGAAGCTTTGCAAGAACGCGGATGAAGGAGTCGTACTCGAAGCGATTCAGATCGCAGTGGATTCCGATCTTAGCGCCGAACAACGGCACCTCCGCGTTCAACACACGTGCAGCCCGGTGACGTCTCCTGCGCCTTGATCGAGCAAGGAGGAGGGAGAGGTCGAGGAAGAGGGCTCCAACAGCAGCATGACGGCGTGGTGGTGATGGAGTGGCAGTACTCCGGCAGGGCTTCGCCAAGCTCTTGCGGAGGAGGAGAGGTGTTGGGGAAGGGAGGGGCTGCCCCTTGGATAAGGTGCTGCAGCCCTCCCCTCGCCCCTCTATTTATAGGAGAAGGGGGAAGGGGGCTGGCCCCCTCTAGATGAGATCTAGAGGGGGGCGGGGGGGGGGGGGGGGCGGCCAAGGGGGGGGGCTTGCCCCCCAAGCAAGGGGGCGCCCCCTTTAGGGTCCCCCCCCCAACCCTAGGCGCACGGGCCCAAGATGGGTGGCGCCCAGCCGTCCAAGGGCTGGTTCCCTTCCCTCTACAGCCCATGAGGCCCTCCGGGAGAGGTGGCCCCTCCCGGTGGACCCCCGGAACCCCTCCGGTGGCTCCAGTACAATACTGGTATGCCCCCGAACATTTCCGGTGACCGTGTGACAACTTCCCATATATAAATCTTCACCTCCGGACCATTCCGGAACTCCTCGTGACGTCCGGTATCTCATACGGGACTGCGAACAACATTCGGTAATCACATACAAGTCTTCCTAATAACCCTAGCGTCATCGAACCTTAAGTGTGTAGACCCTACGGGTTCGGGAATCACGCAGACATGACTGAGATAGCTCTCCGGCCAATAACCAACAGCAGGATCTGGATACCCATGTTGGATCCCACATGTTCCACGATTATCTCATCAGATGAACCACGATGTCGAGGATTCAAGTAATCCCGTATACAATTCCCTTTGTCAATCGGTACGTTACTCGCTCGAGATTCGATCGTCGGTATCCCAATACCTCGTCCAATCTTGTTACCGGCAAGTCACTTTACTCGTTACATAATGCATGATCCCGTGACTAACCACTTAGTCACATTGAGCTCATTATGATGATGCATTACCGAGTGGGCCCAGAGATACCTCTCCGTCATACGGAGTGACAAATTCCAGTCTCGATTCGTGCCAACCTAACAGACACTTTCGGAGATACCTGTAGTGCACCTTTATAGTCACCTAGTTACGTTGTGACGTTTGGTACACCCAAAGCAATCCTACGGTATCCGGGAGTTGCACAATCTCATGGTCTAAGGAACTGATACTTGACATTAGAAAAGCTTTAGCAAACAAACTACACGATCTTGTGCTATGCTTAGGATTGGGTCTTGTCCATCACATCATTCTCCTAATGATGTGATCCCGTCATCAATGACATCCAATGTCCATAGTCAGAAAACCATGACCATCTGTTGATCAACGAGCTAGTCAACTAGAGGCTCACTAGGGACATGTTGTGGTCTATGTATTCACACATGTATTACAGTTTCTGGTTAATATTGTTATATCATGAACAATAGACAATTATCATGAACAAGGAAATATAATAATAATCATTTTATTATTGCCTCTAGGGCATATTTCCAACAATATAAAGCATTGCAAGAGCTAATCTAGCAATGAGAGATGAAAGGACAAAGTTGCTAACCTTTGTGGTCACTTGAATGGATGGGGGCCTTCAAATCTTGACAAAATTTGGGAAAAATGTGTGATGAGCTCGAGGGGGCGAAGAGAGGAAGAATAGAGAGGAGAGGGGAAATGGGGAAGAACAGAGCAAGCTGGACGAAGTGTTTATATGTAGGATGACCTTTATTACCAGTTTGTGGCACGAACCGGTACAAAAGGTGCTAGAGGGGCCCCAGTCTGACAACATTCTGCCACCACTCTCTTTAGTGCCGATTCGTGGCACGAACCGGTGCTAAAGGTTAGCCACGAACCGGTATTAATGAGCTCCGCCCCCCTAGCCGTTGGAACCGGCACTAATGGTCACATTATGCCCGTTCTGTTACAAACAGGGACTAATGTGCTTCACATTAGGCCCTTTTTCTACTACTGGTAGTTGAACGTCTTCATGATACAAACGAGCCAAGTACCTAACGTATGCACCTCCGTGTTCAACAGACGTTGAGCTTGATGATGTCCCTCAAACTATTGATCCAGCAGAGGGTCGAGGGAGTGTTTCATCAGCACGACGACGTGATGACGGTGTTGATGATGTGATCCGCGCAGCGCTTCGCCTAAGCACTACGATGCTACTATCGGAGGAGTAAACGATGGAGGGGGACACCGCACACGACTAAGAATAAATGTTGTTGTGCCATTGGGGTGCCCCCGTGCCCCTGTATATTAAGGAGGAGGGGAGAAGGCGGACGGCCTAGGGGGCGCGCCAAGTGAGGGGAGTCCTACTAGGACTCCCAGTCCTAGTAGGATTCCCCCTTCCTTTCCGGAGAAGGGTAGAAGGGGAAAGAGGTGGAGGAGAAGAGGGAAAGCGGGCCGCACCCTCCACTCCTAGTCCAATTTGGTTTGGGCTTGGGGGGGTGCGCGCCACCACCTGGCCGCCAGTCCCCTCTCTCCACTAGAGCCCATGAAGGCCCAATAGTCCCCCGGGGGGTTCCCGTAACCTCCCGGTACTCCGAAACTTATCCGATACTTGACGAAACCATTCCGGTGTCCGAATGTAACCTACCAATATATCAATCTTTACCTCTCGACCATTTCAAGACTCCTCATCATGTTCGTGATCTCATCCGGGACTCCGAACAAACTTCGGTCATCAAAACACATAACTCATAATACAAATCGTCATCGAACGTTCAGCGTGCAGACCCTACGGGTTCGAGAACTATGTAGACATGATCGAGACACATCTCCGGTCAATAACCAATAGCAGAACCTAGATGCTCATATTGGCTCCTACATTCTCTACGAAGATCTTTATCGGTCAAACCACACAACAACATACGTTGTTCCCTTTGTCATCGGTGTGTTACTTGCCCGAGATTCGATTGTCGGTATCTTCATACCTAGTTCAATCTCATTACCTGAAAGTCTCTTTAATCGTTCTGTAATGCTTCATCACGCAACTAACTCATAGTCACATTGCTTGCAAGGCTTATAATGATGAGCATTACCAAGAGGGCCCAGAGATACCTCTCCGATACACGGAGTGACAAATCCTAATCTCGATCTATGCCAACCCAACAAATACCTTAAGAGACACCTGCAGAGCATCTCTATAATCACCCAGTTACGTTGTGACGTTTGATAGCACACAAGGTGTTCCTCCGGTACTCGGGAGTTGCATAATCTCATAGTCAGAGGAACATGTGTAGTCATGAAGAAAGCAGTAGCAATAAAACGTAACGATCACTATGCTAAGCTAATGGATGGGTCTTGTCCATCACATCATTCTCTAATGATGTGACCCCGTTCATCAAATGACAACACATGTCTATGGTGAGGAAACATAACCATCTTTGATTAACGAGCTAGTCAAGTAGAGGCATACTAGGGACACTTTGTATTGTCTATGTATTCACACATGTACTAAGTTTCCGATTAATACAATTCTAGCATGAATAATAAACATTTATGATGATATAAGGAAATATAAATAACAATTTTATTATTGCCTCTAGGGCATATTTCCTTCACTAGCTTCTATAGCTAAGAATTACCATGAAATCTCTTGAAAACACCTTCTTCGCGGTATAAATCACTGCTAGAAGAAATACTCCAAAGACTCCATTAAAGAGACAACAACTCGACAAGAGCAACGATGTGGTCACTCTTTCAGCCGTACGAACATTACCAATAATGGTTCTTTTATACCGCCTTGAGTCGCCAATTAATAAAGATTGGGAGCCTTGATCGATGAACATACTTGGGGTAGGATGATCCCCTAGATGTGCTGGCCGTTGAATCACAAAATTTTCACCATGGTGTCGATGAAAGATTTCATCTCCACAAATAATCAAACCAACAAAAAAAGCTTGACACACTAACATAAACTCATCGAGGCAGTCTGTAACATGGCACTGCCAAAATAACAAGAGTAATTTTATTCTCACAAAATAAGATGATCACAAGACACTTACGAAGAGCATACAACTCTTGAAGATAGAAGGTCCCTCCACCTCTGAGCACCGGATAGGCGCCCTTAGCCCGCGCGCTCTTGCCAGTGTATCTATGTCCCCGATAAAACTAGACTTAAATTTTTTAGGCAAATAAAACCAGACTTAAATGGGAAAGTCATAAGTATACCGCCTTGGGCGCTTTCACTGTGGTTTCCTTTCGATTGATGACTGCTTTTTGGTATTCATCACGTGTTATAAAATAGTTCAGCATGCACTAAAAATTGTTCATCACGTGTTATAAAATTATTTATCATATACTTTAAAATATTTATTCAAGGCATTAAAAATGTTCATCACATATATATAATTTATTATTTTCAAATGGTATTTTTGTATTTAACAAATGTTCACAAGGTAATTTAAAAAATGATCATCCTGTACTAAAAATAGTTTAACGTGAATTAAAAAATGTTCATTGGGTATTTAAAAAATTCATAGTGTACCGAAAATGTACATCATGTATGTTAAAAAATGATAACCGTGTATTAAAAACATGTCCATTAAGTATTACAACATGTTTATCTTGAACCAAAAATGTACATCGTGTATGTTAAAAAATGGTAACCATGTATTAAAAACATGTTCATCAAGTATTAGAAAATGTTTATTGTGTATTAAAAATCATGCATCGTATAATTGAAAGTGTTACCGTATATTAATAATGTTCAATCATGCATTACAATTTGACACATGTATCAACTTTTTTTATTTTTCTAAGAAAGATAAAAATGAAATTTCAGATTTTTCCTAAACATTTATTTTAACATTCCACGAACTTGTTTTCGTTATGTGCTGAAATTTGTAAATACATGGTGGCTATTTTGTTTTCAGACACACAATGAACAAATGTACGAAGAGCATATGGAAGAAAAAATGCTCATGAATATTAAAACAAATGTTCACTCATTGCAACAAAAAATATTCACGATGAATGAATTTCAAATATACCCTGAGCAAATTTACATTTTTATTTTGATAAAAATAAATATGCTTCAGGATATCCTGTATGCTTAAGAGAGTGATCCACACTAACTTATTTATCTCAATATCCAAGCATGTCAGATCACCAAACAATTATGAATGGATAAGACCCTCCTCAACAAGTCAACATGCAATCATGCATGGAAAAAGATCCACCACCACATGCAATCATGCATGGAAAGTATTTTGCATTCTATTATTCTACTTATATTCAATAAACAATCATGTATATACATAATCAAATACAATAAGTCATAAGTATTCTAAATTTTGGTTCACGTGTTATTAATCCAAATATTCCACACAATCATCTCACTGAAAGAAATTGCAACTGATTCCGCAGTACCACGCGGGGTATCATCTATGTAAAACAAAGAGGTCTATTTCAGTGCATCCCCTTAACTAAATGAATGGTGGAGATTAAAACATATCCTTTTGAGTAAAAAAAATTCTGTGTAATCACTTCACAAGGATGATTGCTGAGGCAGGGACCTAAAGCTGATGCTCACCGTTGGCGGGAGGATCTGTAGCGCCCACAAGAAGGGATATCAAGCGAGGAGAAGCTAACTACAACGCCGGCGGCAGCTGGTGATCAATGCAGCAGCACCAAATATCTGTTACTAGTATTTTCTTCTATCTGTAGTTTCAAGATGAATCAAAGGCAATGTTGTGTAATGAATTAATGACTAGTGATGCGTCAGCGTATAGACAAATTGAAGCTTAGCGGGCCTCCCGGCAGCTACAGTAAGTCACAGAAGGTAGCAAGATGAATAAATGAATCTGATTGATGAATGGACCAGCCAGCCTCGTTGGCAAGGAGGCAAAGAAGCCAAGTAGCTAATACTCTTTTCTCCGATGGCCAGTGCTGCCTCTAAGGGATGGTGATGCGGGCAGGGAACCATTACAAACGACTACAAGCAGAAGCAGGTCACTTCAAACTATTCTACCTTTCTTGTTGCCACGCAACCTTGCGCCCTATCATGGGGGAATCCTAGCTAGTAGCTTTCTCTTTTCAGTCCATAAATTAAAACTGATCAAATATAGTTCAATAACATGTGGCATCATACATTAACTTATCATAATATTTTAAATAGCAACAGAACCATCCTAATCATGTAATATGAATATTATGAAATCGTAATTGTATATATAAGTTGTATTCGTCTGTATGAGTGTTTAAATTGTATACCATGCTGAATCTAATCACACTTGTGTTAGATATAATCTTGATTTCCTGTGTATCTGCATGTTTATTTTTGTATTTGCATGTAGTAGTGTGTCTGTGCAGAGGTACGCGTGAGGCATACACTTGGTGGTTCAGTTTGAAGAGCATGCATGGTGAGACTCCAAGGTGCAGTGAGAAGCTGCTGCATGCAAGGATCTGAAGCCAACGGGCTGCACAAGTTATCTAGGAAGTTGTTATGCATGCGTGTGTTAGTGCCATAAGAATTGGTGATGGATTAGTTGGTTAGTGGAGCAGGTCGTGTGCACAAGAGACGGGCATGTTGTGGCCTGGCAGCGCCTGTGAGCTAGCTACTTAAAGCATTGTAATTCAGTTTGTCTGGTTAAGAGAAAAACAGAGAGAAAACGGCAGGCTGTGTGATACAGCGGCCACCAAAACCAGAGTTCTTCTGTTCCTTGAGAGTTCTACGTGAGGTAGAAGAGAGGAAGAAGAAGGGGCTGAGCGATTCAGCTCCAACAACTTGCACATCCATTGAACCCAGGATGCTTCTTTGCCGCCATATGAGGAGTTCATAAAGGGATTAAACACGCGGCAAAGGATGTACATCCAGTTGATACGACTGGGTGGACTTCTCAAGACACCTAGCATCAAAATCAGACGTGTACTATGCATGGCCATCGCTAATTCATATAATGCAGAGCAGGATGCCTTTATCATCAACGGGAGACCATGTAGGATCACACTAGAAGATGTAGCGCATATAATATGCATGCCCTGCCATGGGAAGAAGCACATCCCTTCAAATCTTGATGATGATATGGAGTTGTGGAAGAAACTGAAAGACCGTAATGACACCAAAATAACTTTCAAAGGATTGCTAGCCAAGATGAAAGGCGACAGCACACCAAATTTTGCCAGGCCATTTGTCTTGTACACCATAAGCAAATATGTATGCCGAACAAAAGAGGAGTATGTGGATAACAAATATATTGGGATTGTTTGAAACGTTGAGACGATAAAGGGCACAAATCTTGGACAACTAATGCTTGACTACCTTATGGATAGCGTGAAGAATTTTGTAAATGGTGAGGCAATTTTGGAGGGGAATCTACCACTGCTGCAGGTAACTCGTAGTAGTACAATTATCACTTACCTAACATACATTACACTAGAACATAAATGCATGCGTTGCCGCGCCTGTCCCTAATGGTCAATAGAAATATGAACAAAAAAGATGAACAAAAGTGATATTCCAGGTATAGGTATATGACATACGAAGAGAAAAACCAATACAAATGGTATTCCAAGTATAAGTATACCGACAAAGTAAAATGAGTATGTCAAGGATTTTTTTGTGCTCTGAAATAGTTCATTACATTTTTCCTAAATAGTTAACTGAAGATTTCCTTTCTAAAAATATTCGTGAATTTAATTTTTATTTGTGAAGGTGAACATAAATCCTCCATACTGCATCACGCCTGCACTTTATTTTTATGAATCAGTTTTATAATGAGCAGCATTGATCAGTTTATCTGCACGTCATAGCAAGTCACACTAAAATTTCAGCACCAAACCAAGGAAGAGCGTGTCAAACTATATCCTTTTGGCACAAAAGATTTAGTGCTGCCTACACATAGTTTCAGCTGAAAGATTATTGTCCACTGTGACAAATAAACACACCAATTAGTAAGCATTACATACACACACAATTATGTAAGCATGACGAAATATATGCACATAACAACTATTTTACATTAATAATATTTCCAAGCTCTTTATTGTGCCAATAATTTCCCAATGGAATCTTTCTGGTTGACTCAAGAACTCGATAGACATGCAAGTTTAAGATTTCCTCTAGTGAGCATTGTCCTAAGTGTGCAGAGTGGAAGCGTTTCCCCATTTTGAATAGGAACACCTTGCATGTGAGGCACAAAAATGGAAGATCAGACAAAAATAAGAACATGCACTTTAAGCAGATAGTGTAAAAATAAATAAAGATGATGCTTTATGTCATTGTATTTTTCTAACCAATAATACTTTCAAACAAAGAAATCAAGGAGACAATTTAAGCAATTTATTTCTATGTGCACAAAGAAGACAATACTTCTTTTATATTCTGAATTTCTTATCCAGTAATACTTTCAAGGAATTATAATTAAATGCGTACCAAATGTCCATCTGAGCTAGGATGTAAATTGTTTAGTTTTATCCAATAATGCTTTTATGGAAAGTGGGTAGCAAGTATTCATCGGAGAGTAGATGAGGGCAAATCACAGCACAGAAAACTTACCATATGCTTGCAAAGTGCAAGCAAAAAAGTCAAGGCCACCAAACAACCATACAAAAACTATACGACCAGAATATGTGGCAAAGCAACATCAGCTCCATCCATCCAGCATGCAAACAAGCTACTTCCTCGCACATGTCACCAAACGTCCGTCCATGGGAAGCAAACAAATTTATACTACCGGAGACCAGAGGAGAGAGAGGGGCGACCCCGGAGTAATGGGGTGACGTTAATCAAACGCAAGCCATATGTAGAAGAGATGCACGCTACAAACAGGGGGCATCTAGGACAGCGGGAACGGCTTCTTTGGCCGCCGTCCAGGCAAACCCTAAAACAAATGTCATTAGGTAAGGTGCGCTCATGACAACACAAGGGGAGAAAGGACAGCGGGTGATCGCCAAACTATCTATCTGTACGCAGCAAAGGATCTGATTCAGGCAACATATATATGTACGGCTCACGGGGTAGATGAGGCAAACGGATAGTAACACCGAGCTTCTCCCCATTATTGCATCGCGTCGCACCCGCCACCGCCGGGTGCACCGAGTAGACTAAAACGAGCAAAAACAGAAGAAAAGATCAGCAGGCGTGACGCTAAACGCGGGGCCATGGGGCCGTTCAGGTCGTGTACAGCACGTTGGCCCGGTTCACCAGAAAGCGCCCAGATCGTTCTGTGGAGCAGCGGCCCATTTGACGTTGGCCCGGCCGGCTCATCTAGACCGCGCATCACACGAGGGCAACGGCGTTGTGCGGCATGCTAAAACGATCTGGTGCGTTCATGAGCCTGATCGGATGGTCAAGGGCGTCAAAACGTTGTGGGTGGCCGTAGCTAGCTGAGTTATATTATTTTTAATAATGTACGAGAATATTTGTAAACTACTTTTGTTGTCATGCAAACATGGTACTACGAGAAGTTCAGAGTGCATCAATTGGACTCTAGCATCTCGTATGAATCAAGGGTAAGGCCGCTGATCCAGAACTGGAGCGAGGAGAAGGCAAAAAAGGTTGACAATATAATCCAGAATAATTATCTGGGAGTTAGAGAGGTAAAATGTCAGCACATTGCCTGGATTATGTAACATGTATATTTTCTAAATCATACTAACGACACTAAACTGCAGTATGTTGAGGACCTGATGAGGCCTTTCATTCCAGCACGAGATGGTACGCTGGCCAAACCGAAGACTGGCGCTCAGGTAAATGAGTTACATCAGACGCCCAATATATATTGTAACATTACAACTAGTATGAAGTTATATGATTCTAACTGTTTCAATGTCTCAGATTAAGGTACTCATCGGACGTGTATTGACTGATTTGCAAGAAGTTGCCTCCCTCGTGCGGGAGGCTGGTGCACAACAAGTTGATAGGATGTGCACCCTTTGAAAAGAAAATGGATGAGTGCCTTAGGCATACCCATACAAATGGCAAGCTCACAGAGGACCTCATCAAAGAATTGAACGTAAGTCTAGAATTATGATATTAGTATATATAATTGGAAATTTACGTGTACAAGGTTATTTCTAAATTAGTTTACTATGAAAACACCCCAGACTGACATGTATTTTTTAAAGACAAAACACGACGGAATATTTCCAGGACTAGAGGACATACATCTTTCTGACCTCGGGGCACCTTCACATCCAATGGAGGCCTTTGTTGAGAATGCTGAGCAGGCTTCTGACCAGGGGAAACAAAATGATGTCATGAAGGTCGCTGCTAAGCACCATTGTAAGCAGGGAATAAAAAATGATGACATGGAGCCCCCAATTAAGAACCTTGATGAAGAGTTTGACGGACGCATGTTAACTTAATTATGAAACAATCATTGCCGTTTCAGAAATAACATGTGATCTTCCACGTACAGGAGGAAGCATTAGAAAGAGCTGAAAGAAAACTCAAACAAGATCTCAGTGGTATTCATAAGCTTTTGAAAGAGGTGGATGATATCCAGGGTGCTCCTAGTTTGGATAAGCAAATGCATTCCAAAGCCACCACAAGCCTTGAAGAATTCCAGGTGATGCACATTTTACCTATAATTGAGCAAGAATCTGCTAAAAGCTAACATGTGGTTTATTTTGTATGACAGATTCCGTTCAGCATATGGAGTAAGCAGCACTCTGTGAAGGCTACGGGATCGCGACAGCCTGAAGAGCCCCATGCCTTCGCAGATGATGACAGCCATGATGAATCCTTTCCAAAGCAGCAAGAAGTAAGTGTGCTTGAATCGACGCCACCAAATCATGGGGGCGAAAAGAAAAATGTGGTATTGTAATTATTTAAGAATGACGAGTATGCTTCGTACGATACTGAGAAAAAAAAAAAGGAAAAACAAGACTCCATCAGAGTCTACAAATGATTCCGATGACACGAATAATAAAAAGAGGAAAATCGGCTCTAGCAACTTAAAAAAGAGGTCAGAAGTTACTGAAACCCGGAGGGACCAGCTAGATGTGGTTCGACAGGATTTAGTGGCGTCACTGATCAACAGTACAAATCATGAAAAACAAATGGTCTTAGTTGATGACATTGTCGTGCTATCGAAGCATTTGCAATGCCTCAACCAAAAACATGGATCTGAAGAAGCCGTATGGTTGGGTGACGAAGTAAGATATTTCACAAATTAGTTTATGAAGTTTCATTTTTGTACAATACAATTACTTGATTACTAGTCATCAACCCGTGCACCTGCACGGGCTAGCAATTTTATTATTAGATATAACAAAGTTTTAAGAAATTGGAAATGTCAAACAATAATTTGCATATTTTGATATAGATTATTATTATCACACATGCACATATGGTCCAATGAAGTTACATTGCTTTGACTATTTTGTGATTATATTGTTTGCATCAAATTGTGTCTTAGCGATCCACATCAGATTTATGGACGATATCTGGAACTATGGATGTCCTACTTGTCAAGGTCACATAAGGGTATATGTGTTATGTTGGTAGAAAACATAGTTCCAAACGCAGAAGTTGTTGCATGTATCATCTAGTGATCTAAAAATTTCGAGAAGGTATAAGGATGAAATGCCCTATTGTAACACCATATCTTACTTTCTCATTCAACCTTAAAAAGACACGCATCTTCCTTTTTGCCACGGAAGCACGGTAGAATTAGAAAAACTTCATTTCCATATAGAATAATGGACACATACATTAACAACTTCCTATCAACATACGTCATATCGTAGCGAATAATATACATATTTAAAAAAGAGGCAGTTGCATATTTTCATTATACTATAAGCACCATTCATTATTCCGATCATAAGTCTTGTCGGTACAACAAATTTTAAGTAATTTCTCTTCTGATTAACTTGCATGGAAAATTTTAGTTATTTTCTATCCATACTATACATACCTATATCGCATAGACAATCATGTTTATATGAGAGGGAAAGTAGTGGCTGTAGAAAAATTGTACTCCTTATATGATATATTTGTGGCGCTGATAAAATCAAATTCTTTCTTTAATTGATTCAGCAATTTATATGTATGTAATGATGTTTTAATAGCTATTTTTTTCTTTTTATTAGGATAAAAAATGGGCATCAAATGGATCTATTTCCCTATTCTTTTCATCGGTGAAGTTTTTATGGAAGGAAGCTATTTATTTTTTGAGCTGGAAATAGTTCATTCCATTACTGAACTCAAGACAGCAGACTCGCTTAGCGACCACACCTGAAACAAAATCCGGAGCCTACTCCCGTCCTGAAGCCATACGCGGCTAGTTCGTGGGCAAGAAGCTATCCTTTTTTTATATAAGGAAACCATCGATATATCCTTATTTACCTTCACCAACGTTACATGTACGTGTTTTTTTTGGAGGACACCTATATGTTACGTTTGCGTTTCAGCCGCGAGATTTGTGGGAGAGACGTTTTCCCCTTTTTGCATGACTGTTTTTTCCTTTCCAATAAAAAATAGAGTGATTTTAGTAATGGACTTTCAGGGGTCATGAAACAGATCTGTTTTTTTTTTTCATCGCTAGAGTTTTTATGGAAGGAGAGTACCCTTTTTTTGTTTCACCAAAGTATACGTCTCAGATGCGATTTTTTGTTTCTATTTCAGCGCCCAACTTTTATGGAAGGAGGCTATCTCCAGATCTGTTTTTTTTCATCGCTAGAGTTTTTATGGAAGGAGAGTACCCTTTTTTGTTTAACCAAAGTATACGTCTCAGATGCAATTTTTTGTTTCTATTTCAGCGCCCAACTTTTATGGAAGGAGGCTATCTCCAGATCTGTTTTTTTTCAATCGCTGGAGTTTTTATGGAAGGAGATTAGCTTTTTTTAGGGAACCATGGACACAACTTTCCTAGTTTTGTTCCACCAAAGTATAATGTGTCAGATGTGATTTGTTTTTTTTTCCTTTTCAGCGCCCAACTTTTATGGAAGGAGGATATCTCTTTTATGGATCCGTGGCTGTTTTTGTTTCACCAGTTAATGTTTTTTTGCGATAATTCACCAATTAATGTTGAACGTGTCAAGATGTAAGGATATCTCTTTTTAAGGAATCTTGGCTGTTTTTTTTTTCACCAATGTTGAACGTGACAGATGTATTTTTTTGGATGGGACCATCTGCGTTAAGTAAGTTTTCCTTTAATCTTAGACGTTATTTCTACAATCCAACGGTGTAATTAATTTTGATGATGTGGATTAATGAGAAGTCTTGAAAGGTGCCTCCAATTAGTAAATACTAGTCGTCAACCCGTGCACCTGCACGGGCTAGCAATTTTATTATTAGATATAACAAAGTTTTAAGAAATTGGAAATGTCAAACAATAATTTGCATATTTTGATATAGATTATTATTATCACACATGCACATATGGTCCAATGAAGTTACATTGCTTTGACTATTTTGTGATTATATTGTTTGCATCGAATTGTGTCTTAGCGATCCACATCAGATTTATGGACAATATCTGGAACTACGGATGTCCTACTTGTCAAGGTCACATAAGAGTATATGTGTTATGTTGGTAGAAAACATAGTTCCAAACGCAGAAGTTGTTGCATGTATCATCTAGTGGTCTAAAAGTTTCGAGAAGGTATAAGGATGAAATGCCCTATTGTAACACCATATCTTACTTTTTCATTCAACCTTAAAAAGACACGCATCTTCCTTTTTGCCACGGAAGCATGGTAGAATTAGAAAAACTTCGTTTCCATATAGAATAATGGACACATACATTAACGACTTCCTATCAACATACGTCATATCGTAGTGAATCATATACATATTTAAAAAAGAGGCAGTTGCATATTTTCATTATACTACAAGCACCATTGATTTTTCCGATTATAAGTCTTGTCGGTACAACAAATTTTAAGTAATTTCTCTTCTGATTAACTTGCATGGAAAATTTTAGTTATTTTCTATCCATACTAGACATACCTATATCGCATAGACAATCATGTTTATATGAGAGGGACAGTAGTGGCTGTAGAAAAATTGTACTCCTTATATGATATATTTGTGGCGCTGATAAAATCAAATTCTTTCTTTAATTGATTCAGCAATTTATATGTATGTAATGATGTTTTAATAGCTATTTTTTTCTTTTTATTAGGATAAAAAATGGGCATCAAATGGATCTATTTCCCTTTTCTTTTCATCTGTCAAGTTTTTATGGAAGGAAGCTATTTATTTTTTGAGCTAGAAATAGTTCATTCCATTACTGAACCTGCATAGCAGACTCGCTAGCGACCACACCTGAAACAAAATCCGGAGCCTACTCCCGTCCTGAAGCCATACGCGGCTAGTTCGTGGGAAAGAAGCTATCCTTTTTCTATATAAGAAAACCATCGATATATCCTTATTTACCTTCACCAACGTTACGTGTAGGTGTTTTTTTGGAGGACACCTATATGTTACGTTTGCGTTTCAGCCGCGAGATTTGTGGGAGAGACGTTTTCCCCTTTTTGCGTGACTGTTTTTTTCCTTTCCAATAAAAAATAGAGAGATTTTACTAATGGACTTTCAAGGGTCACGAAACAGATCTGTTGTTTTTTCAGCGCTAGAGTTTTTATGGAAGTAGAGTACCCTTTTTTTGTTTCACCAAAGTATACGTCTCAAATGTGATTTTTTGTTTCTATTTCAGCGCCCAACTTTTATGGAAGGAGGCTATCTCCAGATCTGTTTTTTTTAATCGCTAGAGTTTTTATGGAAGGAGAGTACCCTTTTTTGTTTCACCAAAGTATACGTCTCAGATGTGATTTTTTGTTTCTATTTCAGCGCCCAACTTTTATGTAAGGAGGCTATCTCCAGATCTGTTTTTTTTTCAATCGCTAGAGTTTTTATGGAAGGAGATTATCTTTTTTTTGGGAACCATGGACACAACTTTCCTAGTTTTGTTCCACCAAAGCATAATGTGTCAGATGTGATTTGTTTTTTTTTCTTTTCAGCGCCCAACTTTTATGGAAGGAGGATATCTCTTTTATGGATCCGTGGCTGTTTTTTTTCACCAATTAATGTTTTTTTGTGATAATTCACCAATTAATGTTGAACTTGTCAAGATGTAAGGCTATCTCTTTTTAAGGAATCTTGGCTGTTTTTTTTTCACCAATGTTGAACATGACAGATGTATTTTTTTTGGATGGGACCATCTGCGTTACGTAAGTTTTCTTTTAATCTTAGACGTTATTTCTACAATCCAACGGTGTAATTAATTTTGATGATGTGGATTAATGAGAAGTCTTGAAAGGTGCCTCCAATTAGTAAATATAAGATAAGATTGTTGTAGGTGGTTGATGCTGCAATGCAGCTCATGCGTCATGATGACCCAATTGACACAAGGGACGACCAACTGGTTTATATTGAGAGGGTGGCCGGCGTCGCTAAGCTTGAAAGAGATGGTAGGATAGAGGAGTGTTACGAGGACGCTTTGGCAGGCATTCCTAGAACAACACAAGGCACCAGCTACCTGAAACATGATATGGTATTTTAACCTCACTTTGAATAGATTTTTTTATTACTATACACGTTGGTCTAATTATCTGTGCAATCCAGGTTTTCCTACCTACGAACAACCAAAACATCCATTAGTTACTTGTGGTCGTAAACCCCGGAAGGAAGGAGATTTAGGTTCTTGATTCACTTTTCCACTGTATGGTACCCAAAGAAGTACATAACGTGGTGAGAATTTTAACATATTTAATTATAACAAAGGATTTGACATCGTATGTAAGTATTAGTCGTAGGAAACTTCTCATCCCATTGGACTTGCAGGTATTTGGGATGGAAGCACATCTGAGAGCAGCGAGGCGAGTCAATGGGATAGAAATCAATGCATGGGAAGACATAAACGTGACGCAATGGCCAGTACGGAACATTAATGTGCCAAAATCCGATGAAACGTCAGTCAAAAATATTAGCTTTTGTTTTTGTTTTAGATTGTTAATATCTCAAATGCTGATCTAACAACATAAGATGTTGCAGTTCTTGTTGTGCACTGTACATGCTGAAGAACATCGAATTATTTACGGAACTAAAACTGAGTAAGCAATATGACAAAGTACGTAGAGTAACACCTAAAATTATGTCATTTTCTGAAACTTATGGAACGATACTAACATATCCTTGCATGCAGGCCTACATCGAGAAATTCAGAAAAGAGCTACCTGTTGTGCTTGTCGATTCACCGTACAATAAAATGAAATACAGGAATAGGTTCAAGCAGTACCATGCTAGGCTATCGGATGCAGCTGCAGTTAGTCCAACAGTGTGGAGTGTTCACTTGGCCATAAAGCGATAGAGTAGGGTGTGGTTGGGTTTTAGTCCCACTAGTAGAAAAACCCCCATTCGTCCCGGTTGGTTGGGGCCTTTTGTCTCGGTTCTTGAACCGGGACTAAAGGATCGTTACTAATGCCCTAGACCTTTAGTCCCGGTTCTAACAGGAACCGGGACAGATGGGCCTCCACGTGGCCGGTGCATCGAGCCCAGGCAGGAGGGCCTTTGGTCCCGGTTGGTGGCACCAACCGGGACCAAAAGGCATCCACGTCGACAAGATTTCAGTGGGCTGGGGTTTTTGTTTTTTTTTTTTTGAAAGGGGGGGGGGTTGGGGGTTTTGGGGGGTTAATTTAGGTGTTTCATATATTGTGTTAGCTAGCTAATTAATTGAGAGAAGTGTCCTCTCTTATGTCCGTGCTTGGTCGACGCTACGTACAATACATAGAGAA
The DNA here is from genome assembly GCA_021605145.1 of Aegilops bicornis. Lineage (NCBI taxonomy): Eukaryota > Viridiplantae > Streptophyta > Magnoliopsida > Poales > Poaceae > Aegilops > Aegilops bicornis. The sequence goes on along the minus strand of CM038671.1, from coordinate 832,589,384 downwards.
GCCCTCAACACGCTGGCTAGTAAGAAAATGAAGGAAACCATTAAGTATAGAAGTTCGTCATGCATACCGAGAGAAGTGATCGATCGACCTCTCCTTCTCCGAGATTTGTCGAACAACAAGTTTTCAGACATTATCTATCCGACGCCATCGGCTACATACATATACAATATGTAAGATCTCTTACAATCCCCTAGCATTTGAAATCAACTTCCACATGGTATTCTCCGTCTTTATTGATGACGTGGTCAATAAAGAATCCCGTCAATTCCTCTTGAATTGCTTTCATGCGATCTTGTGGTAGGAGTTCATTCCGCATCTGCCAGGTCTAATTTGAAGAAGGGGGTTAATACATATATATGAATGAAACTCAACAGAAATGATGGTGTAATAAAATGAAATTGTGAATATTATTGCTTACGCACTTCATATTGTCTTTTAGAGTAGCCCCGCTTATTTTTCAAAGTCGCGTTGTAGATGAACTCGCACACGTAGTATCCACAGTAATCATTCCCTTGTTCCTGCCACAAGCACTTTACGAGAAATAGAGGTCAATCAAACTGATAATGAAGCATTAGAAATGGCATTGATGAAAGTATAGCTATAGAATCAACCGGAGATGCGCGCAACTAGCTAGGTAGTAGTACTTACTTTCGGGTATGTATATCGCAGCTCCTTCGACAGTCCCGGAGCTTCTGCGGTGAACTGTTTCCAAACCCTGCAAGACAAAGAAAATAATTATTATTACTTCAGATATCAGGAAATGAACAAAAAGTTGCCGATATGGTGCGATAATGATCGATTGAACATACTTGTTGAGCATTTTAGTCATGTCCGCATAGGTTTCGGGATCTTTTCGTCTCGAGTCTAAGACGGTTACTAGTCCCCGCTCGAGCTTAATCTCCAGAAGAACATAGTGGAAGCTGCGCATGCATGCATAACTCATCAATTACATTACTATAACCTCGCTCGAGTAATAAGGGAAACCGGATATGCACACGACAGTAACACTCACTCGAAGTTGTAAGGAAAGAGTATTAAATCTTTGTTTTGATTTTTGATCAATGATTGTAGCAAGTAGGCCTCGGCCTCTTCGGTGTCCTTTGTAACCAGAAATTCATCTATGATATCTGTGTTAATGAACTCAATATCATACATTTCTTGTTTTCTGCACTCGACGATCTTCAATCTGCATAATATAGTGAGGATAATTAATTATAAATACATGCAATGAAAGAGCTGAGCTATATATAGAGACTTAATGACAAAAATAGTACTTACAGACAGTAGCAAAAGACCGTTAATTTATCGAGGGCCTTTTGATTGAAGAACTCGAAGAACTCCTCAAATGTAACAGGAAACAGATCAGTTCCAATGAGGTCGTGATCCTCTTTAATCCTTAGATACAAAGTATTCGTCCCCCCAGACGCTCTGCAGGTTTTGATGTACCAATTATGGAATCTTCGCATCATCGTTGTTAGAGATTTTTCATCTTTGACGAGAGGCTTCCGTACTTTCGTATCGTGTTCGTCCCACCTCCAAGAAATCAAAATGTACATCGTCAGCAGGTAATCTCTAAGATTGTTATAATCGGGCACCGTGTTCGAGCATTAGCGACGATGTCGCTAGACACATTGAGCGGGCACGATTGCTTTGCTTGTTCGCCGAGCTGGGCAATTTTTTTCCCAGCTGCTCATTCTTTTAACCTTTGATCACTGATAGTACTTCCCGACTGCTCCGCTTCGAGATATGACTTTTCAGTAATGCGCTCGTAGTTGGTTTTCGGCAGAGACTTTGGTGGTTTCCTCAGGGCATCGATAGTGCGCTTTGCTTTCATCGGATCTACCTTCTCCTCCAGAGGTGGATGTCTCTTTGCTTTCAACCCTTCAAAGAAGTCCTTCACTTCGGTCCGCACGATCTTCGCGTTTTCCTCCTCGGTCCTCTCTTACGGTAACTTCTCTAGAGGCTTGAGAGGTGGACCGTATTTGCATTGCCTCCCGCCTCTGGCTGTACTGCTAGACGATGGAGCAGACGGAGTGGCTGCGGCTGTCTTCTTTCGTGCTTGCTTACGAGGCAGAGGAGAAGGACTACGACGCGCTGGAGCAGCCGGGGCGGCGGCGGGTCTCTTCCGCCCTTGCTGGCAAGGCGGAGAAGGAGGAGGCTGCTTGCTGCTCGGGCGTGCCGGTGCAGGCGGAGGAGGCGGAGTGCCGCCACGCACCGGAGAAGGAGGCTGAGTTCCCCGACCGTCACTCGCCGGAGGAGGAGGCCGTGGAGGAGGCGGAGTGCCCTGACTCGCCGGAGGCGGAGGAGGAGGCGGAGGCGACCAGTTTGGAAGGTTGATGAACTCCTTCCGCCATAGGCATGGAGTCTTCGGAACAGAACCCAGCCGAGTCTCCCCTTCACCGGTAGGGTGGTCAAGCTGTAGGTCCTCAAATCCCTCCGTTATTTCGTCCACCGTCACCCTAGCATATCCTTCTGGAATCGGACGACAGTGAAATGTTGCGCCGAGTTCAGAAGGTCGAACAGAGCCGACAGCCGCCTTGACTTTTAAGTTCTGCCATTGCGTCATAAGGTGGCAATTTTGAGACTCCATGATAGCATCCACGGGGTAGCTAGCAGGAGCCGTCAAGACATGCTCCGGCTGAAGCAGCTCGGTGGAAGCCACGCTGCTTCTCCGCTGAGATGGCGGGGTAGCTTCGGGGGAAGCTTCGGCAGTTTGTTTGCTGCGATTTGCTTCTCGTTCCTCTATCGCTTGTACCCTTGCGTGCAGCGCCTGCAGTTCGGTCTGCTGCACTTTCTTCCTCCTCTCCTGGCATTTGTAACCGCCTGCGTCCGAAAACCCAGCCTTCCACGGAACGGAGCCTGGCGTGCCTCGTGTCCGTCCAGGGTGCTCAGGATTCCCGAGGGCCATTGTGAGCTCGTCGTTCTCTCTGTCTGGAACGAACGTCCCTTCCTGCGCTGCATCGATATAGTGCTGAAGCCTCTTGACTGGTATTTTCATTTGCTCGTCCGTCCAAAGGCACTTCCCTGATATAGGGTCCAAGGTTCCGCCAGCACCGAAGAACCAAGTCCGGCAACGGTCTAGCCAGTCCATTGTCTCTGGTTCGATCCCTTTATCAAGCAGATCATTCTCAGCCTTGGCCCACTTAGGCCGGGCTTTGAGGTAGCCACCTGACCCCGTGCGATGGTGAAGCTTCTTCTTCACAGCATTTTGCTTGTTTGTCGCTGACATCATCTTAATCTTGTCGGATGTCTTGTGGGCCACAAATGCGGGCCAGTGATCACTGATCTTCTCATATTTTTCCATGAATTCTGGTATCTCTTCTTTGTCGACAAACCTTTTCAGCTCATTCTTCCACCTCCTGAATAGGTCTGCCATCTTCTTAAGAGCATGAGACTTGATTAATTGCTCTTTAACTGGCTTCTCCGGATCCTCCTCTTGCGGTAGGGTGAAATTTGCCTTCAGCTCAGTCCAAAGATCATCTTTACGCATATCATTGACATAAGACACCTCGTGGTCTTCGTTCTTAGGCTTATACCATTGGTGGATGCTGATCGGGATCTTGTCCCTAACAAGAACCCCGCACTGAGCAGCAAATGCGTCCTTTGTCCGGATGGGTTCAATCGGTTGGCCAGTGCGCGCGATTGCTGTGATCTCAAACATTTCATCCGAGCGCAACTTTTTCTTCGGGCCTCGTCTCTTTACCGAAGTTGTGCTCGATCCGGAGGGCTAGAAAAAAGAAGAAAGACGAGAGTTAATTAATATGTGTACATATACCAAAACAATGAATGCATCAATTAGCTAGTCAGCACAGGCTTAACTAATATATATACCTGGCCGGACTCGGTTCGGTCACCGGAGCCGTCATCACTGTCTCCTTCTTGCACCGTCAATGGGTCACCGGAGCCATTATAATCATGCACTAGTAGAAAAGGGGGCAATGACCCAGGCCAGTTCAGCCCATTAGTCCCGGTTCAATCCAGAACCGGGACGAATGGAGCTATTTTCCCCGGTTCGTGAGCCCAGGGGGGCGGCCGGGCCACGTGGGCCATTGGTCCCGGTTCATCCGGACCTTTTGGTCCCGGTTGGTGGGACGAACCGGGACCAATGGGCATGGCTCCTGGCCCACCACTATTGGTCCCGGGTGGTGGCATGAACCGGGACCAAAGGCTTACCTTTAGTCCCGGTCCATGCCACCAACCGGGGCTAATGGTGCTGCCTATATATAGCCCTCGCGCAAGAGCAAAGTACACCGCTCTGCTTTTTTCCGGCCGAGGGGAGAGGGCTTGGTGGTGGTCTAGCTCACCTCCTATGCACACAAGGTGTTCGATGGAATGCCCGAGCCACACTACTTAAGGTTTCTCCTCTCCAAGCTCGACCGCCAAGCTCCATTTTCCTCAATATTTATCTAGGTTTAGCGGTCCGTCACGCCCCGTCCCCGTCTTCATCGTCGTCGATCACCCGCGCCGATCTCATCGCCGGCACCACCGTGGTGAGCCTCTTGTTCTTATCTTCTTTCTGAAAGGAAAAATATTCTTACTTGTATGTTTAGATAGATACTTGTATTATTTTCTTACTTTTATTATTGCATCTTATATAGTGCGATGCTTTTGGTATCCGCCCCCGTCGACCCTCGTCCTGTCTATGATTCGGATGTGGTATATATTATCTTTTCATAACTATTGGTTCATTTATTGTTTATGAAAATTATGCCGACCAACGTGACATAGATTTTATTTATCTAGGAGGTTGTTGAACCGGAAATTCCAACCGAACCTATTGTCGAGAGGTTAAATTTAGTTGAAGAAGAAAACAATTTCTTGAAGGAAAAAATAAAAAAACTTGAGGAGGAGAAGATGATATTGGAATTGCATGTTGCGGATGTCGTCGATGATCACAAGATCAAGATGGATGCAATGCGCTTGAAGATTAGAAAGATTAGAAAATATGCCATTCATACCGAGGCTTGGTATCATTATGCCGTTGGATCAGTTGTTACCTTGGTTGCGATTATGATCGCATTTGCTTTCGCATTGAAATGTTTTACATAGTTTCAATGTATGGTTTAATTAATTTAGATGCTCTGGAGAGCTTTATGTTGTTAGATGAGAACTATGTATGTACTTTGGTTTTTATGATGATGAACTTCTATTAATTTGGTCACTTAATTATCTATTCATGATGTTCTGTAATGATTTTTGACACACTTAATTATATATAATGCACGCAGATGAACCGGCAATGGATGTACGGTGAGGACACACCTCCGAGTACACTAAGGGCGTGCATGATTTTCTCAAGTGGCTGAGGCAAACAAGCAGAATGGTTTTATGTGTTGTCCATGCCCTATATGTGGGAATACGAAGTCTTACTCTAACCGGAAAATCCTTCACACCCACCTACTTTACAAGGGTTTCCTGCCACACTATAATGTTTGGACGAGGCACGGAGAAATAGGGGTTATGATGGAAGACGACGAACAAGAAGAGTACGATTACAACTATGTGCCCCCTGAATACGGTGACGCTACTGAACATCAAGAGGAAATAGACGATGTGCATGATGGTGCTGCAATGGGCGAAGCTGCTGAAGATCAAGAGGAACCAGACGATGTGCCCGATGATGATGATCTCCGTCGGGTCATTGTCGATGCAAGGACGCAATGCGAAAGTCAAAAGGAGATGCTGAAGTTCGATCGCATGTTAGAGGATCACAAAAAAGGGTGGTACCCCAATTGCGAAGATGGCAACACAAAGCTCGGTACCGTACTGGAATTGCTGCAGTGGAAGGCAGATAATGTTGTGCCTGATAAAGGGTTTGAGAAGCTACTGAAAATAATGAAGAAGAAGCTTCCAAAGGATAACGAATTACCCGACAGTACATACGCAGCAAAGAAGGTCGTATGCCCTCTAGGATTGGAGGTGGAGAAGATACATGCATGCCCTAATGACCGCATCCTCTACCGCGGTGCATACAAGGATCTGAGCGCATGCCCGGTATGCGGTGCATTGCGGTATAAGATCAGACGAGATGACCCTGGTGATGTTGACGGCGAGCCTACCAGGAAGAGGGTTCCTGCGAAGGTGATGTGGTATAATCCTTTCGGGGAGGAGAGTAGCAATCACAGCACCTGGCCCGTGACTCTATGTATGTATAACCTTCCTCCTTGGATGTGCATGAAGCGGAAGTTCATTATGATGCCAGTTCTCATCCAAGGCCCTAAGCAACCTGGCAATGACATTGATGTGTTCCTAAGGCCATTAGTTGAAGAAGTTTTACAGCTGTGGAATGGAAACGGTGTACGTACGTGGGATGAGCACAAAAAGGAGGAATTTCACCTAAAGGCGTTGCTGTTCGTGACGATCAACGATTGGCCGCTCTCAGTAACCTTTTAGGACAGACAAACAAGGGATACCACGCATGCACGCACTGTTTACTTGACACCGATAGTATATACCTGGGAAGCTGCAGGAAGAATGTGTACCTAGGCCATCGTCGATTTCTTCCGACCAACCATCAATGTCGAAAGAAAGGCAAGCATTTCAAAGGCGAGGCAGATCACCGGAAGAAGCCCACCATGTGTACCGGTGATCATGTACTTACTATGGTCAATAATTTACACGTAATCTTTGGAAAGGGTCCCAGCGGACTAGCTGTTCTGAATGACGCTGACAATCACGCACCCATGTGGAAGAAGAAATCTATATTTTGGGACCTACCCTACTGGAAAGACCTAGAGGTCCGCTCTTTGATCGACGTGATGCACGTGACGAAGAACCTTTGCGTGAACCTGCTAGGCTTCTTGGGCGTGTATGGGAAGACAAAAGATACACCTGAGGCACGGGAGGACCTGCAACGCTTGCACGAAAAAGAGGGCATGCCTACGAAGCAGTATGAAGGTCCTGCCAGCTACACTCTCACGAAAGAAGAGAAAGAAATCTTCTTCGAATGCCTGCTCAGTATGAAGGACCCGACTGGCTTCTCGTCGAATATAAAGGGAATAATAAATATGCCAGAGAAAAAGTTCTAGAACCTAAAGTCTCATGAGTGCCACGTGATTATGACGCAATGGATTCCGGTTGCATGAGGGGGTTTCTACCGGAAAACGTCCGATTAGCCATTGTGAAGCTATGTGCATTCCTCAATGCAATATCTCAGAAGGTGATCGATCCAGAAATCGTACCAACGCTAAGGAGTGATGTGGCGCAATGTCTTGTCAGTTTTGACCTGGTGTTCCCACAATCCTTCTTCAATATCATGACGCACGTCCTAGTTCATCTAGTCGACGAGATTGTCATTCTGGGGCCTGTATTTCTACACAATATGTACCCCTTTGAGAGGTACATGGGAGTCCTAAAGAAATATGTTTGTAACTGCGCTAGGCCAGAAGGAAGCATCTCCATGGGCCATCAAATAGAGGATGTCATCGGGTTTTGTGTTCACTTCATTCCTGGCCTTAAGAAGATAGGTCTCCCTAAATTGCGGTATGAGGGGAGACTGACTGGAAAAGGCACGCTTGGAAGGGACTCAATAATATGCAGGGACGGATATTCTTGGTCTCAAGCACACTACACAGTTCTACAGAACTCTACCTTGGTGACCCCGTATGTCGTTGAACACAAGAACAGTCTGCGCTCCAAACACCCGGAGCAGTGCTACGACTGGATTACATGTGAACACATCAGGACTTTCAGCAGTTGGTTGGAAACACGTCTCAGAGGTGACAGCACTGTTTTTGATGAGTTGTACTTGTTGACCAGGGGACCATCTTTCACTGTAATGATTTGGAAAGGATACGAGATAATTGGGAATACATTTTACACGATTGACCAAGATCAAAAGAGCACCAACCAAAACAGCGGTGTCCGCTTTGATGCAGCAACCGGCAGGGGAAAGGACACATATTATGGTTACATAGTAGACATATGGGAATTTGACTACGGAGTAGATTTTAAGGTCCCTTTGTTTAAGTGCAAGTGGGTCAATCATCGGGGAGGCGAGTGCAGGTAGACCCACAAAGACGGAATGACAACAAGTGGATCTGTAAAATCTTGGGTACACCGACAAACCGTTCGTCCTAGCCAATGATGTGGCACAGGTTATCTATGTGAAGGACATGTCTACTGCATCGAGGAAAAGAAAAGATAAGGAAGCGAATACATCATACGATGAGCCAAAGCGCCACATAGTTCTTTCCGGAAAAGGGACATCTTGGGGGTGGAGGGCAAGACAGACATGTCTGAAGAGTATGAAAAGTTTCATGAAATTCCTCCCTTCAAAGTCAACGCTGACCCAAGCATCCTGATAAACGATGAAGATTATCCATGGTTACGGCGCAATAAGCAAATGACACAAGCGAAGAAAAATGAAGACTTTCTCCGCAACTATAATGATGATACCATGCCAACTTTGTAACAGATTTAGTATGATACCATTCTCTGCTTTTGTACATGCACATGCTATGCCAACTTTTTCAGAGTTCATTTGAAAACTATGAATTTCAAAGAATTTAAATTTTAACTATTCAAATTTGACAACTAATGGCACAAACAGAAATTCTAAGACTAATGGCACTAACAGAAAGTTTATAATTTTGCTGACCTAAAAGCAAAAAGAATTAAAAATAAAGCAAAAACCAAAAGAAAATAATTAATGCAGAAAACAAAACAAAAAACTGGAAAAAATAAAAATAGCAACAATAAGTATTTTATTGTAAGTAGAAACAAAATAAAATGAATAAAGCAACAAAGAAAACAAAAAGTGTTTTCAAATTTGAAAACTAATGGCACTAACAGAAAGTTTATAATTTTTCTAAAACTAAAAGCAAAAAGAATTAAAAAATAAAGCAAAAAACAAAAGAAAATAAATAATGCAGAAAACAAAACAAAAAACTGGAAAAAAATAAAAATAGCAACAATAAGTATTTTGTTGTAAGTAGAAACAAAATAAAATGAATAAAGCAACAAAGAAAACAAAAAAAGTGTTTTCAAATTTGAAAACTAATGGCACTAACAGAAAGTTTATAATTTTTCTAAAACTAAAATAAAAAAGAATAAAAAAATAAAGCAAAAAACAAAAGAAAATAAATAATGCAGAAAACAAAACAAAAAACTGGAAAAAATAAAAATAGCAACAATAAGTATTTTGTTGTAAGTAGAAACAAAATAAAATGAATAAAGCAACAAAGAAAACAAAAAAAAGTGTTTTCAAATTTGAAAACTAATGGCATTAACAGAAAGTTTATAATTTTTCTAAAACTAAAATCAAAAAGAATTAAAAAATAAAGCAAAAAACAAAAGAAAATAAATAATGTAGAGAATAAAACAAAAAAATTGGAAAAATTAACTAAATAAAGCAACAAATAAAACAAAAAACAAAAAAAGTGCCACCTACTGGGCCCCCACGGCCTGAATATGACTAGAAACCCTATCATGGGCCAGGATTCAGGCCCGCAGGAGGCCCAGTAGGCCCACAGGCACATATTGCAGTGTTAGGCCCGAAAGCCTGCTTAAGAGAGGAGCTCGAGAGGGAAGGCGCACCGCACCTTATAAATAGGTGCGCCTCCCTCTCAACTAGCGAGGTGGGACTAAATAGGGCAGCACAGGGCTTTGGTCCCGGTTGGTGGCACCAACCGAGGCTAAAGGGGTGCATTAGTCCCGGTTGGTGCTACGACCCGGGACTACTGACTTTAGTCCCGGTTGGTGCCACCAACCGACCAAAGGCCGCTTCCCGCCCTTTGGGCTGCCGAAAAGAGGCCTTTGGTCCCGGCTGGTGGCACCAACCGGGACTAAAGGGGGACATTAGTCCCGGTTGGTGCCACAAACCGGGACTAAAGCCTTTTCTATATATAAGCCAGCACTTAGCATTTTTTCAGATTTCATCGCCAGTTGCCGCCCGACGACGCCGCGGACTTCCTCGACGCTGCCAGGCTGCCCCGCCGCCATCGCCCGTGCCCCCGAGCCCACGCCGACGTCGTCCGCCGCCTCGAGCCCACGCGTCGTCGCCCGGCCGCGCCCTGCGCCATGCCCCGACGCCATCCCGCCCACCCGGCGCGCTCGCCGCCCTCGACGCCATCTGCCCGACGCAAGGCGTCGCCTCGCGCCTCGACGCCGCCAGGCTCCCACCGCCACCCTGTGAGCACCAGCCCTGCCATGCCCGCGCCCCCTGCCTTGCCCCGCCGGCGCCCCTGCCCTGCCCAGTTTTATTTTTTTAGTTTAATTTTTTTCATATATATATATAATGTATGTGTATGTATGTGGCTATATGTTTTTGTTCATATGTTGCAATATGTTTTATTTTTATTTTTATTAGTTTATTTGTTTGTTCATATGTGATGTATATGTGTATGTGGCTATAATGTATATGTGTATATGATGTATGTGGCTAGAATTTGCTAAATATATATGTTAAAAATGTTTTTTGGTTCATAGAAAGTTTTTGTTCATATATAGAAAGTTAAAATTTTATAAAAGTTTTATATATGCAGAAGTTACATTTTTAGAAAAAGAAGGATAGGAAAGAACAAAATAAGAAGAGGAAAGAAAGAAGAAGAGGAGAGGAAAAGAAGAGGAGAAATAAGTAAGAAGAAGAAAAAAAGAAGAAAAAGATATTCTATTTTCTCTTCCTCTCCACTATTCCTTTCTTCTTCTCCTCTTTTTCTTCTTCTTTTTTTTCTTCGATCTTCTCCTCTAGCTATTCCTTTCTTCTTCTCCTCTTTCTTCTTCTTCTTCTTCTTCTTCTTCTTCTTCTTCTTCTTCTTCTTCTTCTTAATTTTTATCGGGAACGAGGGTGTCGAGGATCGCCGAGGGGTCGAGGGTCGGGAACTAGGGTAGAGGGTCGAGGGTCGTTAAGGGGTCAAGGGTCGAGGGTTTCAGGTCGAGGTTCGAGGGTTCTATAGGGTCGAGGATCGAGGTCGAGGTTCCAGTGGTCGTCTAGGGTCGAGGGTTCCAGTGTCTCGAGGGTTCGAGGTCGAGAGGTTTCCTAGTGTCAAAGTATTGAAGAAATCCATGGCTTCATCATTAGCGGAGTAACGGGGCATGATGGTGCGAAGTCCTCAAAGTTATTCGGAATGGAGTCGGATAGGATAATTTGCCTTTTATGCAATTTCAGCAAAGGCCTTCCAAATAACGATATTCGGAAGGTTCTTGCTGAACTTTGTACCAAAAAGAATTATCCTATCTGGGACTCCGCTCCAAAATAACTTTGGGGAGCTGCACCATCATGCACCTGTTACTTTCCTAATGATGAAGACATGGTTTTGTTGAATCCTTTGACACTAGGCAACCTCCCGACCGCGGTGATCCTCGACCCCTTGACCTCGACCCTCGGCGATCCTCGACCCCTTGACCCTCGACCCCTCAGCGATCCTCGACCCCTTGATAAAAAAAAGAAGAGGAAGAAGAAAAAAAAGAGGAGAAGAAAGAATAGAGGAGTTCTTCTCCTCTATTCTTTCTTCACCTATTTTTTTTTATTCTTCTTCCTCTTTTTTTATCAGGAACGAGAGGGTCGTCGAGGGTCGCCGAGCGGTAGAGGAAACACTAATTAAATAGCAAGTATCGCCGGTGTGAGATACATGTGGCCGTCGGTGTCGGACACTACATCCACGTCCCACAAGTGACGCGGGCGTCGATGCCCACGTCACTTGTGGGACATAGATGTAGTGTCGTCGTTGTTTTTGTCGATATACCCCCTCCCGATAGCTTCAACACGTGTGGGGGGGGTCGATATTACCCCCTCCTTGAAGCGTTCTCGAGGCCACCCCTAACCCTTGAAGCGTTGTCGAGGCCACTCGAAACCCTAGAGAAGCAGCGTCGAGGCCACTAATTAATATGATTCCTTATTGTGATTAGCTAGCTAGTTCTATGTTTGCCACTAATATATCCATATCTGTCATGTTTGAATAATAATTGCCATGTTGTAAATATTTGTAGAAACTATGGACACCCCGCCCCTAGACGAAGCACAAGAAGCGTTGTTGACGCACATAATCGTAGAAGGAAGTGATGCCATCAACTCGATGATGTTTCTCAACGACACCGATGGTCTGGAAGGAGAGGGTGAAGAAGCAGCTGGCTATGCTTATGATGGCTCCAATGACCCAATGCCAGTGGAAGAAGGAGAGGGTGAAGAAGTAGACCATGAGGACTGCTCCGGTGATCACCGAACTGAGTCCGGCCAGGTATATATATTAGTTAAGCCTGTGCTGACTAGCTAATTGATGCATTCATTGTTTTGGTATGTACACATATTAATTAACTCTCGTCTTTCTTCCTTTTTCTAGCCCTCCGGATCAAGCACAACTTCAGTAAAGAGACGAGGCCCGAAGAAAAAGTTGAGCTCGGATGAAAGGTTTGAGATCATAGAAATCGCATGACGGCCAACCGATTGAACCCATCTCGGACAAAGAAGGCATTTGTTGCTTTCGGGGGGTTACGGTTAGGGACAAGATCCCGATCAGCATCCAGCAATGGTATAAGCCTAAGAACGAAGAGCCTGAGGTGTCTTATGTCAATGATCTGCAGAAAAATGATCTTTGGACTGAGCTGAAGTCAAATTTCACCTTACCGCCAGAGGATGATCCGGAGAAGCCAGTTATAGAGCCATTAATCAAGTCTTTTGCTCTTAAGAAGATGCCAGAACTATTCAGGCATTGGAAGAAAGACCTGAATAAGTTTGTCGATAAAAAAGAGACACCAGAATTCAAGGGCAAATATGAGAAGATCAGAAATGACCGGCCCGCATTTGTGGCCCACAGGACATCGGAAAAGAGTAAAAAGATGTCGGCGACAAACAAGCAAAATGCTGCGAAGAAGAAGCTTCACCATCGCACGGGGTCAGGTGGCTACCTCATAGCCCGGCCTAAGTGGGCCAAGGCTGAGAATGATCTGCTTGATAAAGGGATCGAACCAGAGACAATGAACTGGCCAGAACATTGCTGGACTTGGTTCTTCGGGGCTGGTGGAACCTTGGACCCTGTATCAGGGAAGTGCATTTGGACGGAGGAGCAATTGGACATACCAGTCAAGAGGCTAAAGCAATATATCGAAGCAGCGCAACAAGGGAAGTTCGTTCCAGATAGGGAGAAGGACGACCTCACAATGGCCCTCGGGAATCCTGAGCACCCTGGACGGACACGAGGCACGCCAGGCTCCCTTTCATGGAAGGCTAGATTTCCGGACGCAGGGGGTTACAAAACCCATGAGAGGAGGAAGAAACTGGAGCAGAGCCAAATGCAGGCGCTGCACGAAAGGGTAATGGGGCTAGAGGAACGAGAAGAGGAACGAGAAGCAGCAGATCGCAGCAAACGACTTGCCGAAGCTTCCCCCGAAGCTACCCAGACATCTCAGCGAAGAAGCAGCGTGGCTTCCACCAAGATGCTTCAGCCGGAGCATGCCTTGACGGCTCCTGCCAGCTATCGCATGGATGCTATCACGGAGTCTCAAAATTGCCACCTTATGGCGCAATGGAGCAATTTGAAGGTCAAAGCGGCTGTTGGCTCTGTTTATCCTACTAAACCCAACTCAACTTTTCACTGCCGGCCGATTCCAGAAGGATATGCTAAGGTGATGGTGGATGAAATAACGAAGGGATTTGAGGACCTCCGGCTTGACCACCCTACCGGTGAAGGGGAGTATCGGCTGGGTTCTGCTCTGAAGACTCCATGCCTATGGCAGAAGGATCTCATCAACCTTCCGAACTGGACGCCTCCGCCTCCTCCTCCTCCTCCGGCGAGTTAGCGCACTCCGCCTCCTCCACCTCCTCCTCCTCTGGCGAGTGACGATCAAGGCACTCGGCTGGCTCCTTCTCCGGCGCGTGGCGGCACTCCGCCTCCTTCTCCGCCTGCACCGGCGCGCCCGAGCAGCCAACCTCCTCCTTCTCTGCCTCGTCAGCAAGGGCGGAAGAGACCCGCCGCCGCTCCGGCTGCTCCGGCGCGTCGTAGTCCTTCTCCTCCACCTTGTAAGCAAGGAAAGAAGATATCCGCTCTGTCTGCTCTGGCGGCGTCTAGCAGTACAGCCAAAGGCGGGAGGAGATACAGATTTGGTCCTTCTCTGAAGAATCCAGAGAAGTTACCGTACGAGAGGACCGACAAGGAAAACGCAAAGATCGCGCAGACCGAAGTGCATAACTAGTTTGAAGGGTTGAAAGCAAAGAGACATCCACCTCCGGAGGAGAAGGTAGATCCGGTGAAAGCGAAGCACACTCTGTCTGCCCTGACAAAACCACCCAAGTCTCCGCCGAAAGGCAACTATGAGCGCATTATTGGAAAGGCTTTTGCCGAAGTGGAGAGGTCGGGAAGTACTAAAAGTGATCAAAGAATGAAAGACCGACGAGCTGGGACACAACTTGGCCAGCTCGGCGAACAAGCAAGCAATCGTGCCCCCGCTCAAGGTGCACCGCTAGCGACATCGTCGATCCGAGGATGGTGCCCGGTTATGGCAATCCTGAAGATTACCTGCCCGACGATGTACATTATGATTTCTTGGAGGTGCAGATACAAAGATACGGTATCGGGAAGCCTCTCGTCAAAGACGAAAGCTCTCTATCAACGATGATGCGAAGATTGCATGATTGGTACATGAAAACCCGCAGAGAGTCTGAGGGGAGGAGTACTTTGTATGTGAGAGTTAAAAAGGAGCATGACCTTGTTGGAATTGAACTGTTGCCTATTCCATTTGAGGAGTTCTATCAGTTTTTCAATCAATTGGCCCTCGATAAAGAAACGGTCACCTGCTACTGTCTGTAAGTAGTACTACTTCTGTCATTAAGTCTCTCTATATAACTCAGCTCTTTCATTGCATGTATTTATAATTATTCTCACTATATTATGCAAACTGAAGATCGCCAAATTGAAGAAAAGACAAGTGGGTTCCATTGGGTTCATTAACACATATCTCATAGATGCAACTAAGGTTGAATTTCATGCCGAAAATACCGAGGCCAACTTGCTACAATCGTTCGTAATAAATGAACACAAGGATATAATACTCTTTCCTTACAACTTCAAGTGAGTGTTACTGTCTTGTGGCATATTCGGTTTCCCTTATTAGTCCAGGTTATAGTAATGTAATATTGATGAGTTATGCATGTGTGCGCAGGTACCACTATATTCTCCTAGAGATTAAGCTTGAGCAGGGAGTAGTAACGGTCTTAGACTCGAGACGAAAAGATCCCAAGGAGTATGCGGACATGACTGAAATGCTCAAGAAGTAAGTTAAATCGATCATTATCCACCATATCAGCAACTTTGTTCATTTCTGATATCAAGTAATTGTTTTCTTTGTATGGCAGGGTTTGGAGAAAATTCACCAAAAAAGCTCCGGGACTACCGAAGAAGCTGCAATTTAGACACCCGAAAGTAAGTACTATAGTAGCATATTCCACGCATCTCCTAGTGATTCGAGCGCTAGTTTCATCAATACCATTTAACATGCATGCAAATTATCAGTTTGATTGACCTCTACTTCTTGTAAAGTGGTTGTGGCAGGAACAAGGGAATGATTTCTGTGGATACTACGTTTATAGTCCATCCGCCACACGACCTGTGAGCGGGCTACTCGACAAACAATATGAAGTGCGTAAATAACAATATTCACAATTTTATCTTACTACCATCATTTGTGTTGAGTTTCATTCATTCATATATATATATATATATATATACATATATATATATATATATATATATATATATATATATATGTATTGACCCCTTCTTAAAATTAGATGTTTCGGATGCGGGATGAACTACTAGCACCAGATCGCATGCGAGCAATTCAAGAGGAATTGGCGGCATTCTTTCTTGACCACGTGATCGCTGAAGACGGAGAATACTATGTGGACCACGCGTCCGTATGTTAGGAGATTATTTTTGTAAAAGATAATTATTGTATATATGTAGCCGGTAGTGTCGGATAGATATACGAGAACTTGTTGTTCGACCGATCTCTCGGAGAAGGAGAGGTGGTCGATATCACTTCCCTCTATATGCATATATGTTCATGACGATCTTCTGTTTCCTTCGTTTGCTTACTAGCTAGCTAGCGTCTCTAGCTAGTCATCTCTATACATATGTATAGTATGTAGCGTCGACCAAGCACGGACAAAAGAGAGGACACTTCTCTCTATTAATTAGCTAGCTAACACAATATATGAAACACCTAAATTAAACCCCCAAAACCCACAACTCCCCCCCCTTTAAAAAAAAACCCAAGCCACAGAAATGCTGGCGCGTGGATGACTATTGGTCCCGGTTGGGCTCAGCGCAGAGGCCACGTGGAGGCCCATCAGTCCCAGTTCTGGATTGAACCGGGACTAAAGGGCCAGGGTATTAGTACCGACCCTTTAGTCCCGGTTCATGAACCGGGGCTAAAGGCCCTCACCAACCGGGTCAATAGGCCCCTTTTCTACTAGTGATGTCTTTCCTCCTCCATTCTTCGATCACTGTAGCCTGCTTCTTCACCTTGTTCTTCCAGACCATCATTGTCGTTGAGATACGACAAGATATCACCTCCGGCTAAGATTATGTCCCCCAACACCTCTTCTTCTTCCTCGTCTCGTATGTGCTCCATTGTTTCTGCAAATATTACAACATGGAAATTATTACACAAACATGACAGCAGGTGGATATATTAGTGACAAACATAGACCGAGCTTATTCCGGGTTTGGGGTGGCCTCGGCAACGCTTCAAGGGTAGGGGCGCAGCAGGAGGGGTAGGAGACCGACATCGTTTTTCTTTCTAGGGTTTGGGTGTCCTCGAGAGTTTTGGTCGAGCGAGAGGGGTGGCCTCGAGAGAGTTTGTCGGGTAGGGGCGCGGCAGGAGGTGGTAGGAGACCGACATTGTTTTTTTCTAGTGTTTGGGTGTCCTCGAGAGTTTTGGTATAAGTAATCACAGTCGAGACGGGGTAATATCGACAACGATGACATACATACATGGGAAAATAATGTTATCGGGGAGGGGGTATATCGACCCCCCCCCCCCCACGTGTTGAAGTTATCGGGAGGGGGTTATATCGACAACGACGACATACGTACATGGGAAAATAATATTATCAGGGAGGGGGTATATCGACCCCCCCTCGTGTTGAAGTTATCAGGACGGGTATATCGACGACGACAGACCTCATAAAACATAAGAAAAAGAAGAAAAAATAAAAAGAGGAGAAGAAGAAAGGAATAGAGGAGAAGATCGAAGAAAAAAAAAGAAGAAAAAAAAAAGGAGAAGAAGAAAAAACAGAATATTTTCTATTTTTTCTTCTTCTCTTCTATTCCTTTCTTCTTCTCCTCTTCTTTTTCTTCTTTTTTCCTCTTCTTATTTATTTCTCCTCTTCTTCCTCTCATCTTCTTCTCCTTTCTTCCTCTTCTTATTTTCCTTTCGACTTCTCGGTCTATGCACGATATAAAATTCTGAAAAAATACATCTATGATCCCTCATACATACATACATACAAAAAATACATATATATAACAAAAAAAGAAAGCTAGGGGCCGGGCAGAGGGGCCTGGCGGTGGCGGCGGCGCCGGCGGGGCAGGGCAGGGGAGCAGGTGCGCGAGGTAGGGCAGGGGTGCGGGAGCGAGGCAGGGCAGGGGCGCGAGGTAGGTGCTCACAGGGGGTGGTGGGGCACGGGCGGCATCGGGGCAGCGCAGGGCCTTGGGAGAGGCGCCGGTGTCGGGGCAGATGGCGTCGAGGGCGTCAGCGTGGCAAGACGGGCGCAGGGAGCGGCGCCAGGCTGGGCAGATGGCATCGAGGGCGTCGACGGCGGGCGGTTGAGCAGCCTGACGGCGTCGGCGGCGGCGGCGACGGTGACGTGGACCAGCCTGATGGCGTCGGGGCAGGCTCGGCGGCGACGGCGACGAGGAGCAGGGGGCGTCGGGCGGAGAAAGTGATGGATTTTGGAGAAACTGCTAAGTCCTTCTTATATACACAGCGCACTGGTCCCGGTTCGTGGCACAAACCAGGACGAATGCCCCCTTTGGTCCCGGTTCGTGCTACCAACCGGGACCAAAGGTCTCTTTTCAGCAGCCCAAAGGGCGTGAAATAGAGGCCTTTGGTCCCGGTTGGTGGCACCAACCCGGACCAAAAGGGGGGCATTGGTCTCGGTTGGTGCCACGAACCGGTACCAATGCACCCCTTTAGTCCCGGTTGGTGCCACCAACCGGGACCAAAGGCCTTGTGCTGCCCCGCGTCAAAAGTTTAGTACCACCTCGCTAGCTGAGAGAGCTCGAGAGTGGTTTATAAGCGCTGTTGCGCCCACCCTCTCTAGCTCCTCTCAATTGTAGGCTTTCGGGCCTAACCGTACACTGTGTGCTGTGGGCCTACTGGGCCTCCTGCGGGCCTGAATCCTAGCCCATGGTAGGGTTTCTAGTCGTATTCAGGCCGTGGGGGCCCAGTAGGTGGCACTTTTTTATTTTTTTGTTTTCTTTGTTGCTTTATTTATTTTATTTTGTTTCAACTTACAACAAAATACTTATTGTTGCTATTTTTATTTATTTTATTAAAGTTTATTTTTAATTATTTTTCTTTTAGGTCATAAAAATTATAAACTTTCTGTTAGTGCCATTAGTTTTCAAATTTGAATAGTTAAAATTACTGTGTTTAATATTACTGTGTTAAAATTCAAAGTTTTTTTTCCGGTTTTTTGTTTTGTTTTTTGCATTATTTATTTTCTTTTGTTTTTTGCTTTATTTTTTAATTCTTTTTGCTTTTAGGTCAGCAAAATTATAAACTTTCTGTTAGTGCCATTAGTTTTAGAAAAATTATTTTGTTTTTTTGTTTTCTTTGTTGCTTTATTTATTTTATTTTGTTTCTACTTACAACAAAATAATTATTGATGATATTTTTTATTTTATTAAATTTTATATTTAATTATTTTTCTTTTAAGTCACAAAATTATAAACTTTTGTTAGTGCCATTAGTTTTCAAATTTGAATAGTTAAAATTTGAATTCTTTGAAATTTGTGTGAATCACAAGTTTGTGATTAACTTTACTAAAAAAATGAGCATAGATGCGCCTATAGAGAAAATTTAACCTAAATTGATAATAAATTTCTATGAATTTCTGAGAAATTCAGTATGAATTTAGGTCAAATTCCCTGTATAAGGGCATCTATTTTCACTTTGAGAGGAGCTCAACAAGGCGGAGAGGGAGGGGCTTATAAATCGGTGTGAGCGCTTCGGTTGGCGAGGTGGGACTAAACTCTGACCGCAACGAGGACCAACCCTTTAGTCCCGGTTTGTGGCACAAACCGGGACTAATGGTCATGCGCCAGGGGCGAGGCGCATTGGTCCTGGTTCGTGCGTGGGACCGGGACCAATGGCCCACATGGCTACCCTCTTGAGTGTTCTTGGTGAGAACATAGTTGATAAGGAGCGAACCGGGATTAATGGTATTATGAGGGCCAAACCATAAGACATTAAACCATTTCAAATGAACTCTGAAAAAGTTGAAAGTTGGCATGGTATCATAATTTCACCCACATAGCATGTGCATGTGCAAAATGGACAATGGTATCATACTCGTCTGTTACAAAGTTGGCATGGTATCATCATAATAGTTGCGGGAGAAAGTCTTCACTTTTTCTTCGCTTGTGTCATTTGCTTATTGCGCCGTAACCATGGATAATCTTCATCGTTTATCAGGATGCTTGGGCCAGCCTTGACTTTGAAGGGAGGAATTTCATGAAACTTTTCATAATCTTCAGACATGTCTGTCTTGCCCTCCACACCCACGATGTCCCTTTTTCCTGAAAGAACTATGTGGTGCTTTGGCTCATCGTACGATGTATTCGCTTCCTTATCTTTTCTTTTTCTCGGTTTGGTAGACATGTCCTTCACATAGATAACCTGTGACACATCATTGGCTAGGACGAACGGTTCGTCAGTGTACCCAAGATTTTTCAGATCCACTGTTGTCATTCCGTCTTTGTGGGTCTACTTGTACCCCGCCTCCTGACAGATTGACCCATTTGCACTTAAACAAAGGGACCATAAAATCATGTCTGTAGTCAAGTTCCCATATGTCCACTATGTAACCATAATAAGTGTCCTTTCCCCTCTCGGTTGCTGCATCAAAGCGGACACCGCTGTTTTGGTTGGTGCTCTTTTGATCTTCTTCAATCGTGTAAAATGTATTCCCATTTATCTCGTATCCTTTGTAAATCAATACAGTCAAAGATGGTCCCCTGGACAACAAGTACAGCTCATCACAAACAGTCTTGTCACCTCTGAGACGTGTTTCCAACCAACTGCTGAAAGTCCTGATGTGTTCACATGTAATCCAGTCGTTGCACTGCTCCGGGTGTTTGGAGCGCAGACTGTTCTTGTGTTCATCGACATACGGGGTCACCAAGGTAGAGTTCTGTAGAACTGTGTAGTGTGCTTGAGACCAAGAATATCCGTCCCTGCATATTATTGAGTCCCCTCCAAGCGTGCCTTTTCCAGTCAGTCTCCCCTCATACCGCGATTTAGGGAGACCTATCTTCTTAAGGCCAGGAATGAAGTCAACACAAAACCCAATGACATCCTCTATTTCATGGCCCATGGAGATGCTTCCTTCTGGCCTAGCGCGGTTACAGACATATTTCTTTAGGACTCCCATGAACCTCTCAAAGGAAAACATATTGTGTAGAAATACGGGCCCCAGAATGACAATCTAAATCCGACTAGATGAACTAGGACGTGCGTCATGATATTGAAGAAGGATGGTGGGAACACCAGCTCGAAACTGACAAGACATTGCGCCACATCACTCCTTATCCTTGGTATGATTTCTGGATCGATCACCTTCTGAGATATTGCGTTGAGGATTGCACATAGCTTCACAATGGCTAATCGGACGTTTTCCGGTAGAAGCCCCCTCAATGCAACCGGAAGCAGTTGCGTCATAATAACGTGGCAGTCATGATACTTTAGGTTCTGGAACTTTTTCTCTGGCATATTTATTATTTCCTTTATATTCGACGAGAAGCCAGTCGGGACTTTCATACTGAGCAGGCATTCAAAGAAGATTTCTTTCTCTTCTTTCGTAAGAGCGTAGCTGGCAGGACCTTCATCTTGCTTGGAGGCATGCCCTCTTTTCCGTGCAAGCGTTGCAGGTCCTCCCGTGCCTCAGGTGTATCTTTTGTCTTCCCATACATGCCCAAGAAGCCTAGCAGGTTCACGCAAAGGTTCTTCGTCACGTGCATCACGTCGATTGAAGAGCGGACCTCTAGGTCTTTCCAAAGAGGGTAGGTCCCAAAATATAGATTTCTTCTTCCACATGGGTGCGTGTCCCTCAACGTCATTCAGAACAGCTAGTCCGCCGGGACCCTTTCCAAAGATTACGTGTAAATCATTGACCATAGCAAGTACGTGATCACCGATACGCATGGCGGGCTTCTTCCGGTGATCTGCCTCGCCTTTGAAATTCTTGCCTTTCTTTCGACATTGATGGTTTGTCGGAAGAAATCGACGATGGCCCAGGTACACATTCTTCCGGCATTTGTCCAGGTATATACTTTCAGTGTCATCTAAACAGTGCGTGCATGCGTGGTATCCCTTGTTTGTCTGTCCTGAAAGGTTATTGAGAGCGGGCCAATCGTTGATGGTCACGAACAGCAACGCCTTTAGGTCAAATTCCTCATGTTTGTGCTCATCCCACGTTCGTACACCGCTTCCATTCCACAGCTTTAAAAGTTCTTCAACTAATGGCCTTAGGTACACATCAATGTCGTTGTCGGGTTGCTTAGGGCCTTGGATGAGAACTGGCATCATAATGAACTTCCGCTTCATGCACATCCAAGGAGGAAGGTTATACATACATAGAGTCACGGGACAGGTGTTGTGATTTCTGCTCTGCTCCCCGAAAGGATTAATGCCATCCGCGTTTAAAGGAAACCATACATTCCTTGGGTCACTTGCAAACTCATCCCAGTACTTTCTCTTGATTTTTCTCCACTTCGACCCGTCAGCGGGTGCTCTCAAGTTCCTGTCTTTCTTACGGTCCTCACTGTGCCATCGCATCAACTTGGCATGCTCTCCGTTTCTGAACAGACGTTTCAACCGTGGTATTATAGGAGCATACCACATCACTTTCACAGGAACCCTCTTCCTGGGGCTCGCCGTCAACATCACCAGGGTCATCTCGTCGATCTTATACCGTAATGCACCGCATACCGGGCATGCGTTCAGATCCTTGTTCGCACCGAGGTAGAGGTTGCAGTCATTAGGGCCTGCATGTATCTTCTGCACCTCCAATCCTAGAGGGCATACGACCTTCTTCGCTGCGTATGTACTTTCGGGCAATTCGTTATCCTTTGGAAGCTTCTTGTTCAATATTTTCAGTAGCTTCTCAAATCCTTTGTCGAGCCTGACATTCTCCGCCTTCCTTTGCAGCAATTCCAAAGACGGTACCGAGCTTTGTGTTGCCATCTTCGCAATTGGGGTACAACCCTTTTGTGATCCTCTAACATGCGGTTGAACTTCAGCTTCTCCTTTTGACTTTCGCATTGCGTCCTTGCATCGACAATGACCCGGTGGAGATCATCATCATCGGGCACATCGTCTACTTCCTCTTGATCTTCAGCAGCTTCCCCCGTTGCAGCATCATTGGGCACATCATCTGGTTCCTCTTGATCTTCAGCAGCTTCCCCCGTTGCAGCATCACCGTATTCAGGGGGCACATAGTTGTCATCGTCCTCTTCTTCTTCGCCGTCATCCATCATAACCCCTATTTCTCCGTGCCTCGTCCAAACATTATAGTGTGGCATGAAACCATTGTAAAGCAGGTGGGTGTGAAGGATTTTCCGGTCGGAGTAAGACTTCGTATTCCCACATTTAGGGCATGTACAACACATAAAATCATTATGCTTGTTTGCCTCACCCACTTCGAGAAAATCATGCACGCCCTTAATGTACTCGGAGGTGTGTCTTTCACCGTACGTCCATTGCCGATTCATCTGCGTGCGTTATATATAATTAAGTGTGTCAAAAACCATTACAGAACATCATGAATTGATAATTAAGTGACCAAATTAATAGAAGTTCATCATCACATTAAAACCAAAGTACATACATAGTTCTCATCTATCAACATAAAGCTCTCAGAGCATCTAAATTAATTAAACCATACATTGAAACTATGTAAAACATTTCAATGTGAAAACAAATGCGATCATAATCGCAACCAAGGTAACAATTGATCCAACAGCATAATGATACCAAGCCTCGGTATGAATGGCATATTTTCTAATCTTTCTAATCTTCAAGTGCATTGCATCCATCTTGATCTTCTGATCATCAAGGACATCCGCAACATGCAACTCCAATATCATCTTCTCCTCCTCAATTTTTTTATTTTTTCCTTCAAGAAATTGTTTTCTTCTTCAACTAAGTTTAACCTCTCGACAATAGGGTCGGTTGGAATTTCCGGTTCACATACCCCCTAGATAAATAAAATCTATGTCACGTTGGTCGCATAATTTTCATCAACAATAAATGAAGCAATAGTTATATAGATAATATATACCATATCCGAATCATAGACAGGACGAGGGCCGACGGGGGCGAATACCAAAACCATCGCACTATATAATAACAAGCAATAAAATAGTAAGAAAATTAGACAAGTATCTATCTAAAGAAAGATTTTTTTTCTTTCAGAAAGAAGATAAGAACAAGAGGCTCACCACGGTGGTGCCGGCGATGAGATCGGCGCGGCGATCGACGACAGTGAAGACGGGGACGGGGCATGACGGGCCGCTAATATAAACCTAGAAAAATCTCGGGAAAAATTGAGTTCAGAGGTCGTGCTTCGAGAGGACAAAGCTTAACTAGTGTGGCTCGGGCATTTCATCGAACACCTCATGTGCATAGGAGGTGTGCTAGAGCACCACAAAGCCCTCCCCTCCCCGGCCAGAGAAAAACAGAGCAGTGGAGTGCTACGCTCATGAGCGAGGGGTATATATAGGCACCTCAATGGTCCCAGTTTATGGCACGAACCGGGACTAAAGGGCAGCCTGTTGACCCGGTTCAAGCCACCAACCGAGACCAATGGTGGTGGGCCAGGAGCCAGGCCCATTGGTCCCGGTTCGTCCCACCAACCGGGACCAAAAGGTCCAGACGAACCGGGACCAATGGCCCACGTGGCCCGGCCGGCCCCCTGGGCTCACGAACCGGGACCAATGCCCCCATGGGTCCCGGTTCTGGACTCACTACTAGGAAAAGGCCTACTAATGGCGCACTGGTTTTGCCTACTAATTGCGCATTACCAGTGCGCCATTAGTAGCACGCCACTAGTATTTCTTACTAATGGCGCACCAAGCAGTGCGCCATTAGTATCTGGTATACTAATGGTGCACCAAGCAGTGCGCCATTAGTATGTAACACCATGCGCCATTAGTGTGCCTCCCGGGGGGCCATACGTAAGCATGTGCTTTGTCATACTAATGGCGCATGGCGCACCTGGTGGTGATGCGCCATTAGTATGAATATTTGTTTTTTTTCTTTTCTGATTTTTGCACAGGTTACAAAATATATTATTGCACAGAATATAAACAGTAGCACACAGCAACATCAGATTCATCGAATACAATAGAAGATTAGTCTCCGAATACAATTCATCATACTAATCTCCGAATTCAAAAGACCGAACAAAGATAAAACATTACAAGTCTCAAGACCGCGAGTATCGAGTTTGTCTTCACATTACAAGTCGATATCGATCATCTAAACTACCATCACATAGAAGAGAGCTGTGGTCATCACGATGAGCATCATCGCGATCAAACTGGTCTCCATCCGGTTCCCCCAACGCTCCCTCCTCTCTCCTGCTAGATAGAGGGCGTACCTAGATTCGGCATCCGCCCTAGTGGTGTACCCTTTGTAACTGTTACCGCTGAAACGGTGAACCTGTCTCCGACACTCCTCCCAGTCGTCGTAGACTCCGGGAACCTTACCCTTGTACACGACATACGACGGCATCTCTATGCACAAGACAAACAACAGACAATACATAAGCAATATGTAAGTATGCAACAAAAGGATCGGAAGAGAAAAGCAAGACATTAATAGCACGATTCATGGTCCTACTAATAAATAGCATCGATTACATCTAAGTTGAACGACTGTCCAAACCAAAGAGACATATGAATTCATTAAAGTATAATTACAACATGAGCCAATCAATGTTTCAGAACTACACATCACTACTTTCGACTCGACTCATCGGACGGAGGCGTGGATGAAGCCGCCCGTCTGTCATGATGGTCATGAAATCACGGTTGTTGTCACCTGCATTTGTAGCGTTTCATCTATCTCACCGTTGGACGGTTGATATCTCGAGGAAGAACTGCCCCGAGGTATGAAGGACATCTTGATGGATGATGTCCGCAAACTCCGATCGGATGCAAAAGAATTCTTATGCGAGGTCCACGCCCCGACTGCCGACAAGCTCGCGCCCAATCTTTGAGATTATCTGGTAGCAGAAGTTGATGATGGTCCCTTACGATCGCCCGCATGTGATGGAGGGCGTAGTAGGCATCCTTCTGACCGCCAGGCGGCTGCTTGACGCAGCAGAACTTCGTATTGTGTGAGAACATGTGCTTGCCGTACTTACGAACTGCCCTGGTGAAGGTGCCTCCAGATTTGGCGTAGCCGGCTAGAACATCATCAAGAACTTTCTTGACATCTGTGTAGTCTATCTTGGAGTTACGGTTCGGTTGAAATACGTGGCCATGGAATATTTCGGCTTAAGAGGATGAGTGTGCAATGTGTGTCACCGCACGAACACGGAATGTTAGAAAAAAAAGAACGATCGAAATCTAAGAAATCATATGTTACGGGGCGGTTAAGGGATGACTTACTTGGGAAAGTAAGCCACAAGGAAGCCTTATCTGGGTTTGCCAGAATGACGCCTTCGAGGTGTGAACTCGCAACTTGGCGGTCCCCAGCGCTGCTCAAGTGCTTGGCACGCATGTAGAAGAGGTCGACTATCACGATGTCCGGGGTCTTGTCTCTAATGATCCGCATCTCCATACTCAGTGAAAATAGCTGGACGAAGGTGTAGTGCAGCGGATGAAGGTTAAACATAGCAAAGATGTCATCAAACCGCAGGACGATCGTACCCCCGATGTCGCCATCCACAAAGCCCTTGCCCTCTGGCACCTTGGCCACGAAAACCGGGTATGCCACATCCTTCTCTCTGAGATGCCGCTTCTCCAAAGAAAGAACACTGTCGTGCAGACTCCGCATAGCACCGGTTGCAGCATTCAGCATATTTGGCGGTAGCATCGCCCTACCCGCCACATGCACCCTCCTCGAGATATCCTTAGGTGAAGGTGGCCCGTCCTGAGCACGGATCGAACTCGGTGCCGGCTGGCTCGCATCGGCGCCCTTTTTAGTCTTTCGTTTCCGTCCCTTCTTCTTGATCTCCTGTAATGGGACCGAGTTCTGCTCACAGACCGCCTTCTTGAGCGTGTTGGGGCTGATAATATTTCGCACCTCAGCTATCTGAGGCTTGGTGAAGGCGGGAGGCTGAGGCGTGTCCTGAGAACTGAATGCCAGACGACGCCTGTTGCAATTGGATTTCTCCGCCGTACCAGCTAGATCGCGGTCGTCTTGGTTGGGTTCTTGAGAAAGAGGCCTGTAGAACTCGTCAGCGTACCCATGTTCGGCAAAGTACTTATCAACTTTGGTAAATGTACCGTCGTCGTTGTCGTCGCCATCCGGATCCTGTGCCATAGGGCTGTCCGGATCCTGTGCCATAGGGTTGTCCGGATCCTGTGCCATAGGGATGTCCGGCAGGTCCGGTAGCGTTGCGGCGTTCTTGCCATGGCTTGGCGCCGGCACGACTGGCGGTCTTGTCTGTGGGGTGGTGTCCCCGCCCAAACGAATCTGGCTCTTCGCCAAAGCGAGGGACCGATTTACGCAGCGCCGAGGGTCATCTCATCTTCTTCGCCGCCCGCTGGTCGAATCGGAGGTAACAGCTCGTCGCAGCCTGGCAGCACCCGAACCACTTCAACCCTATACACTATGGGTGGCATCGGATTAGCGTGGAACATGCGGTTGCCCGATTGAACGATTTTGCCCTTGGCGACATCGACCAACTCGGCGCCCACGAAGTGCAGAAGAGTGCAAGGAACATCGGCGGTGCCCTGCGAAAACATGTACAGGGCATCAGGGATGCCCAGTCAAAGGCAAGGAGATGAAGTCATCGGCCGAGAGGCTTAGTTACCGTGATGCTGTCGAGCTCGGCTAATGTCGAGGCACCGCCAACGGCGGGCGTGCAACTGACGGAGAGGGCGCTTGCTGGCGAGGTGCCGGCCGGCGTACACCCGGGTGCATTAAGCTCCAATGCCCATGCCGGCGGCGGAGACACGAATACCGCCTCCGCAGGAGACACCAATGGCGCCGCCGCCGGAGACACCAATGGCGCCGCCTGCGCGCTGTGCGAGTTGCTGGCTGTGAAGCTGGGAACCGGGGGAGGCCCCTGTTGGCCGCCCGCAATCCATGTCGTCAGCCCATGAATCAACGTAGGCACCATGGCGTTGAGCTTCGTTCCTAGTTGTTGTTCCACTTTCTCTTGGACAAGCTCCGGAATCCGTGCCACTTGTGCCTTGAGTTCTTCAACCTCGCGCGTCTGGCTTTCCGAGCTGCTTTTTTTCTCCTTCCGCACACCAGCGGTATAGTATGACCCCCATTTTGTGGACAAGCCTTTGCCGCCACACGACCAGCCGACGTCGGCTTAGTGAGCTTATCCTTGTTTTCATTACGTTCAATGCCCTATTTAAAGGGGTGTCGAAAGGGGAGCTCGAGACGACCCCGCCATCGCTTTCAAAGGTCCCGTGAAAGGAACGTGAACCATTTAGAAATATTGGGGATTAATAAGAGTGCAACCATATGGAGCTAATTACGCAGGGGGGTGTATTCCTTACGAGAACAAGCTCAAGCGCCCGGTCTCTGGATCCGTGGTAAGCTCCTTTGTTATCGGGTCCTCCTTGTACTGGGCCCTGACATAGTTCCTGGTCTGCTTGTCACCGCTGTATTTCTCGAAGCGGGGTGGTAGGCCTTGCTCGGCACGCTCCGCGCCCTCCTTGTCCCATATAGGCTCCGCCACTCTGTAACTGCCCGGACCGAGTTTGTGTTCCCCTAAGTTCAACTCCCGCATTTCTTTCCCCCACTGACTTGATTCGGAGGTTGCACTGCTCTCGCACTTGATCTTGAACTCCTTGTAATCATCTTCGCTCATCAAAGGATATTTCGCCTTGATCTTCTCATAACTATCACCTTTATCAACCATTCTCTTCACCGCGCTTCTCCAAGTAGAGAGGGCCGTGCTCATCTTCGTGAGGGCGGCACTGTTCACTTTATTCCCTGAAAGGCGTGTGTTTTCAAATTCGCGGGGAACTTGTATCGTTCGTGCAGCTTCGTGAAGAGGAGGTTGCGCAAATTCCCTCGGTCCTTATGCCTAAGGTTCTCGGTGTTGATCGAGACGGTGCTCCGGAGAATGCACCCGAGCTGAACCGAGTACCCCTTGACTATATGTTTGGGCTCCGTTGGATTCCCGTCGGAGTCCACTTGAGTGAATTCCTCCTTGAGGGTGCGGAGCGCATTCGGGCGCCGGTCCTTCCTTTGCTTCTTCGGTTGGCTGCGATCTGTGTGTGCGCCGCCATCATCAGTGGTGGCATCCTCGGCGGCACCATCAGTGGTGTCATCCCCGACGCCACTAGGGGTTGTGTAATCAGGATCGGTGTCTTCTGCGGCGTCCTCATAGTGGTGAGGTTGTTCCTCATCTCCTGGGACAGCTCCCAGAATTGCTTGCCGCCCGAACCACCGGCCTCATCGTTGTGGGCCATGTTTTGCTCTAAATAGGAAAAAAGTTTGGTCAAAAAGTTGGTTATTGTCAAGGAACAAGATCATGGTCTCATCATTTAGGGTTTGTCGACACCGAGGCACCCTAAAAGCCTAAGCTTTCATCATTTAGGGTTTGTCGACGCCGAGGCACCCTAAAAGCCTAAGCATACATCATTTAGGTTCTTCTCATCGACACCGAGGCATCCGGGGCAGCCCAGTTAAGTTTTCATCATTTAGGGTTTATCGATGCCGAGGCACCCTAGGTTGGGCCTAACCACTTGGCACTAATCACTTGGCTCTATTGCCACCTATGTTGGGTTTATCATCTAGGGTTTATCGGTGCTAAGGAGAATTCTAAGTTGGGCCTAATCACTTGGCTCTATTGCCACCTATGGTTTAATGCAGCAAGAATGGCGAGGCAGTTGATCCTACTTAACTAAGTACTAAGATACCCTGGCCCATGCATTAGTCATAAGCACCCCAAATGTCCTATTTTTAGCAAAGTCATGCTAAAATTCACGGAAAATTTTAGCATGACCTTTGCTGAAAATAGGACATATAAATACCAATTTGCGGAATGGAAGTTAATCGACATTCCGGCAAACTCAAGGGCCTCTCGGGGTACCTGCAAATTCATCACGACACAATGGTCGGAGACAAAACCCAGCAAACTAGCAAGATGATCATCATCTTTGCAAGACAGTAGCTCAAGTTTTTGACAGTAGCCTCTGAAGAAAACAGAATTGCAACATTCAAGTTTAGACATACACACTGAACATTTGACCAGTTACCTCTGAAGAAAAATATACGCTGACTATTGGACACAAAGAAAACAGCTATTGTAAACATTAAGTCATGGTAGTGTGCGCTGAAGCAATTACAATATAGGAACAACAACACAACAGTAGCAAATACAAGTCCTCAGTAAGTGTAAGAGAAGTGTACTAGAGCTGTAAACAGACTCAAAAAACCCACATGATGGTACACTGAACATGATGATACCAAATGGGAAGGAAAATTGTATCACTCTAGATTAGTGTAGCCACTATCTAACAAAACCAGAATGTTAACAAAATTACACCATGATGATACCAAATTCTTTTAGCAGTACAATCAGTTCACAGGATAAAAAAATCATCCACATTCACCAACCCAAACTAGTGGAGATACAGCAAACCAGAACCTCCCAGGTTTACGCCATTTTATTTTCCCACCGTATATGTTTTTGATTCATGTCATGGTACTTGCTGTCAAACCAAGTATTTTCTTTCTACATAATATGGGAAGTTTCCTTCTTCTTGTCTCACTATCTTACGTCTCACTACAAAAAACTAGTATGCTTAGTTGAGACTAGTATGCTTAGTTGCATTATGACAGGCAAAGTGTCACGATTCAGACAACAGAGCAGCTAAGCATAGCAAGTGGATAGTTTAGTCAGTATACTAGTACTCTTTAGAAAGCATGAGACATATATTACCTGGAGGAGACTTCGTCGGAGAGTTGCCTGTGAATTGAAAATACAGCGAGATCAGCAAAGGACAGTAAGATATATACTGAAATTATCATAACAAAATGCCAGCTACTACCATGGTCAAAGAATAGATTATGATAGCTGGACAAGTATAGGTCAAACTAGATAATTTTCAGAACCGGTTTATCCACCGCAGGATAAAACAATGCATCCAAGACTGGGCTTAGACTAATATCCTCATAGCATAATCTGACATCAATCACATATTATAAGAACAGTGAAAATGTATGTTCACTGCAAATGAATATGGACCAAGTGTTCTCATTAACTACTTAAAGAATTAGTTCCATATTGTTGCATGAGAACTGTAGAGAGAAAAGATACATGGTTCTACTTACGGGATTGGTTACATCTCTTATTGTTCACATTCTTGTCAAAGGACTTTAACCATTAATTATCGGAAGAACTAATGCACATTTAAACACCCTGAATCCGGAAGAAGTAATACAACACTACATAGTACCTCTGTAGTTTCCATGCCAAACTTGCCAATAATGTTCATCTACTCATTTGTAACCCCTCCTGGTAACAAATATTCATCTACTCATTTGTAGATACCTAGGAGTAACAAGACTGCACTTTCCAATAATGTTTTATTTATGCTTCCCAAGGACCAACTCCTAAACTGAACACAAAATACTGTGTGCACGTCTGCAAGTTGTAGAAGGAAAAGGTGCAACACTAAAAAACTATCAAATTAACAGATCCATTAATCAATTATGGACTTCTTACATGTTACATCTATCATTAGTGGCCAGAAAGAATAGTAATTAATGTTTCATATTGTTGCATGAATCCAAACTCCTTTGGAAAATTCACTAATTGAGCCTAGCTACTTAAAGAAAGAATGTCTAGGCGGATGCTTAGTTGAGACTAGTATCCTCTAAAATGCATCTAAATGCAAGCTCAGAGATTTGAACATTTGGAAAACCCTAGCTACTTAATTCTCCAACCCCCTTTCCTTGTCCAAATTTCTCCAACCCCCAACCCTAGAACACATCAGAAGGAAATAAAGAGGGGGAAGAGGGGGAAGCGGCTCGGGTGCTCACTTGGGAGGTCGAGGGCGACTAGGGGCAGTCGGAGCTAGTTGAGGCGGCGCGAATTCGGCATCGAGCGGTGGCCGTCCTCCTGGGCAGGCCGCGCGGTCGAGGGCGTCGAGCGGTGGCGGTCCTCCTGGGCGTCCGAGCTCGTCCGGGTCCTCGTAGTCAAAGAGGAAGAAGGTGGCGGTCCTCCTGGGCAGGCCGCGTGGTGTTGGAAAGCGAGCACGTCGAGGGCGCGGGCGGGGCCGGGGGGGGTGGGGGCGCTTGGGCGGGAGGACGTCGAGGGCACTCGGCTCGGTGATGGCGAGGGAGGCGGCGCTCGGCTCGGGGACGGCGAGGGAGGCGGCGAGGGAGGCGGCGCTCGGCTCGGGGACGGCAAAGGAGGCGAGGGGGCGGCGAGGGGAACGGCGAACACGCGGGGCAGCGGGTGAGATCGATGAGGCAGGGGAGAGATTAAAGAGATTGGGGATTTAGTGTGGGGGAAGCTTTCTAATGGCGCACCACCCCCTCGTGCGCCATAAGTATGACTATTCTAATGGCACACCACCCCTCGGTGCGCCATTAGATTTTTTTTTAATCTAGCCCACTAGCCCTATCTACCACCTAACCCTATCTACAACAGAACCCACCCACTAGCTCGACTGGTCAGCACGCAGCACACACACCAGGAGGTCCTGGGTTCGATTCCCAGGCTCCCCAATATTTTTTTATGCATTTTAAATGCTGTTTTTTATATTTATTTGTGTTTAAATATGTTCAAACTTGTTTAAATCATAACAGTAATATTTTTCATAAAATCAGTAATAATTTTTAAAAATATGTTCAAATTTGTTACTTGAAAATATCATCAGCGGCAGGGTGGAGCGGGAGGTGCGGGGGCGGTTGCTCGTCGGCGGGCGGTGGAGGCGGGGAGGTTGCGGTGGAGTCGTCGGCGTGGTGGAGCTAAGCGGGGAGGTGCGGGTGGTATAGAGATGGAGGTGGATCGAGAACGAGATGGAGGGGGAATCGAGATCGAGATGGAGGGGGATCGAGATCAAGTGTCCTCATGAATTCAAAAAGTGCCCATGAAATTTAAAAATATTCATGATATCAAAAAGTGCCCATGAAATACAATCGAGAAATGAAGACTACGATTGAAATACAATCGATCTTAGCTAGCTATCTGTTCACAATCTTCTTGCCCTTCTTTTTCGCAAATGGAGTTCTTCTGTGGACCGGACGTCCTTTAGGTAGGGTGGTCCTGCTTCTTCTTGTGGTGTGTGCTGCTACTTCATCGTAAATGCGTCATGTTCGATCTTGGTCGCCGTACTTGTCGAAGTCTTGCTCATTGGCTACTCCATCCATTCCGATGATCTTCCTTTTGCCTCTCCTCACGACAACATGGTGGGCTTTGTGGTCGGTAATGAAGAAGCATTGGTCCACTTGGGAAGCCAGTACCCATGGCTCATTTTTAGCGGTGACGTTTAGCCCATGGTCTTGGATTAACCGGGTATAACCATGGTGGTGAAATACCGGTCTTCTTTTAGGACGCTCTTGGCCCATCTGACACGGAACATCGGGACCTTCTCTCCAGCGTAGCTCAGCTCCCAGATCTCCTCGATCCTTCCGTAGTATCTGTCCTTGTCGTTGCCGGTGTAGGATTCCATCGTTACCCCAGAGTTCTAATAACCATTGCTCTTCATGTCCTTGTTCTCGGTGTAGAATGTGTAGCCGTTGATATCGTACGCCTCATAGGTCATCAGGTTGTGCTCGGCGCCCTGTGACAAGGCGAATATGAGTTGTTCTTCCGCGGAAGAATCCTCATGCAAAGGGTACGACAGAAGCTTCTGCTTGAACCAACGCGTGAAACATGAGTTGTGCTCTTTGATTATATCTCCGTCCGTCCTCTGTTGGCCTCGGTCAATGTCGTCTTCTCAATAAAGGTTTTGTGCTCTACCACCCAAGGATCGACCACGTCTATGTGTTGTAGCGCGACTAGGTTTGCTCTTTCAAAGTCGGCAAGTCGACCCTCGAACTCGACATGCATTTCACGGTGACCCTCACGGTGACCCCATCCAGCGAGCCTGCCGAGGTGCCTGTTGACGGGCAGACCAACGGGGTTCTCGATGCCTAGATAATTCATGCAGTAGGAGATGCACTCTTCGCCGAAGCCCGGCTATACTTCCCTCTGGACGTGACATGTTGCAAACGTATCCTTTGATGACACCATTCATCCTTTCAAACGGCATCATGTTGTGCAGGAACGTCAGCCCGAGTTGGATGATATCCTCCACGATATGGACCAGCAGATGCACCATAACGTCGAAGAATGCGGGCGGGAAGTACATCTCAAGCTCGCATAGTATCACCACGATCTCTTCCTGTAGCCTTCTGAGTTGCCTCACGCCAATCGACTTCCGAGAGATGACGTCGAAAAAGTTGCATAGGCCAAATAGCACATCACCATGTCTCTGGTGCGCCATTAGTGTCTTCCACACTAATGGCACATCACCGACTGGTGCGCCATTAGTATATAGTAGTGGCGCACTGGTTCCACGGTGCGCCATTAGTATCAATCCTATCTATAGCCCTTTTCCTAGTAGTGACTGAACCGGGACTAATGGGCTGACCCGACCTTAACCAAAGCCCTCTTTTCTACTAGTGTCCCGAAGAAGGTTTCCTAGCCGTGTTCTTAGTCCATTGCACATGAGTCAAGTTGTAAAACTTCAATAATATTGGTTACTATATTTTGCTTGAAATAAATTTGGTCTCTACGGGATCTCGTAGAAATCTATATTTGCTTTTTACTACCATGGGAAAGTAATGGTGCCTGGGGCAACCCTAGAAAAATAATGGATTATGATATGGCTATTATCATACGAGAGAAAAAGGTACGAGCATGAGCACAGCCTCACAACAGAAGTCAAAAATACTGCCTGATTCAATACGCAATCCCAGCTATGCCTCGTAGGCAGGCCACAAAGCCCAAAAAATAGAGCATAGGATAACAAGAGTAAAGCACGTACCATAGGGGGCCTCTGCAGGTACTGCAACGCTGAATTGAAGCGATCACCTTCAGGAGCACAGTGGTGTGGCCATGGTACATCAATCCTGCCTCAGGGAATCACATAGCATGTTCTGCCATAGCCCTGCAAAACAGAGGAAAAATTACTACTTGTACTAACCTTGTCAAGTGTGTGCATGTAACAAATGTTAGACATAACTAAACATGGAAGAATGAAATGCAACATATGGAAGAATCAAATGCTTATTCCTTTCTCTCTGCTTTTTGCAAGGACCATTACTCTCCCTTTAACAAGGCTAAAACATCATAATAAGAATTAACAACAATCTTGAAAAGGTGGATATCCCATGTGAATCTAATTTTTCATATAAAGCACATGCCAAGTCTGTTGATCCCAGTCCAGCAATTGCACAAGAAAAAGCGAGCATCATAAATATTGAGCAACATAAGCTATGAATTGTTTATAGTACATTCCAAAATTAATATCTTATCATCTCTATTGATCTCCAAATCTCATCTATCAGCCAAATTGAAAGAATACATGTTGAATGCAACGATTGAACGTTCGTAGATCATGCAGTCGGGGCTGTGGGGCTGGCCGTTGAGGCCGGCGGCCGGCTTCATCTAGTCCCGTAGAACATGATCCATACCCAACCACCTTACCATCGGACAAGATGCATGGCCAGATCAAAGTTGTAGCCATGGCTGAGAAATGATATGTAGAGGACGCAAACAACCATTTGGGGTGTGGGAAAGAGGTTGCCTATAACCTTGTGGCTATGGGCACCCGCATGGAGGACTGGGAGGTGGGATGGCGCCGACTCTTCGCCGGCGGCCGCCACGGGGAGGGCAGTGGGC
Source organism: Aegilops bicornis (assembly GCA_021605145.1). NCBI lineage: Eukaryota > Viridiplantae > Streptophyta > Magnoliopsida > Poales > Poaceae > Aegilops > Aegilops bicornis. Next base: position 832,554,127 of record CM038671.1, on the reverse strand, counting down.
CTTCTCTAGTGTTCGTTGAAAAGATGGTGCGAGATCGCGAGGGAATTGGGGTGGAGAAAGGGAGGGGCCGCGACGCGCGGCTAGATCCTGCCGGCGACGCGGGAGGGAGGGGATGCGATGCGCGGCTAGATCCTGCCGGCGACGAGGGAGGGAGGGGCCGCGACGAGCGGCTTGATCCTACCGGCGAGGATTAAAACCCTAGCAGCGGCGAGGTACAAACCCTAGCGAACGGGATAAAAATCGAACCGAAAATAGCCCTGAAATTCGTACCGAGAATACCCTCGAAATATTTGGGAGGGGAAATCAGATCAGTTCGAAATATTTTTTCTCCCGAAAATGCCCCTCGGGGTCTGATATAATACACGTGACATCAGCGTATTGCATCGGATCTGGACCGTCGAATTCGCTCCGACGGACGGTCCATATCGTCCGGATGCACTGTAAAATGACTCTTTAATTTTCATACACATTTAAGACGATGTCCACCCATTTGTGATGCATTTGAGAGGGCGGCCTGGCTAGTTAAGCTAAAAAAACACAACGGCATAAATACACACGGTCGACTGAATCTCAGTTGATTGGAATCAGATACTGAAAGTTCATACTATTCCAAACTGCTGGACGTAAAGCAGAAAAAGCAGCCAAGTAGATAGTACTCTTTTCTCCCGCTGGCCGGTGTTGCTGCCTCTAGGCCTGATGGCGATGCGGGCAGGCACTAGTAGAAAAGGGGCCTATTGACCCGATTGGTGAGGGCTTTTAGTCCCGGTTCAGGAACCGGGACTAAAGGGTCGGTACTAATACCCTGGCCCTTTAGTCCCGGTTCAATCCAGAACCGGGACTGATGGGCCTCCACGTGGCCTCTGCGCTGAGCCCAGGCAGGAGGGCCTTTGGTCCCGGTTGGTAGCACCAACCGGGACCAATAGTCATCCACGCGTCAGCATTTCTGTGGCTGGGGTTTTTGTTTTTTTAAAAAGGGGGGAGGGTTTGGGGTTTTTGGGGGGTTAATTTAGGTGTTTCATATATTGTGTTAGCTAGCTAATTAATAGAGAGAAGTGTCCTCTCTTTTGTCCGTGCTTGGTCGATGCTACGTACTATACATACGTATAGAGAGGACTAGCTATACACGCTAGCTAGCTAGTAAGCAAACGAAGGAAACAGAAGATCGTCATGAACATATATGCATACAGAGGGAAGTGATATCGACCACATCTCCTTCTCCGAGAGATTGGTCGAACAACAAGTTCTCGTATATCTATCCGACACTACCGGCTACATATATACAATAATTATATTTTACAAAAATAATCTCCTAACATACGGACGCGTGGTCCACATAGTATTCTCCGTCTTCAGCGATCACGTGGTCAAGAAAGAATGCAGCCAATTCCTCTTGAATTGCTCGCATGCGATCTGGTGCTAGTAGTTCATCCCGCATCCGAAACATATAATTTTAAGAAGGGGGTCAATACATATATATACGAATGAATGAAACTCAACACAAATGATGGTAATAAAATAAAATTGTGAATATTGTTATTTACGCACTTCATATTGTTTGTCAGAGTAGCCCCGCTCACAGGTCGTGTGGCGGATGGACTCGCAAATGTAGTATCCACAGAAATCATTCCCTTGTTCCTGCCACAACCACTTTACAAGAAATAGAGGTCAATCAAACTGATAATTAGCAAGCATGTTAAATGGTATTGATGAAACTAGCGCTCGAATCACTAGGAGATGCGTCGAATATGCTACTATAGTACTTACTTTCGGGTGTCTAAATTGCAGCTTCTTCGGCAGTCCCGGAGCTTTTTTGGTGAATTTTCTCCAAACCCTGTCATACAAAGAAAACAATTACTTGATATCAGAAATGAACAAAGTTGCGGATATGGTGGATAATGATCGATTCAACTTACTTCTCGAGCATTTCAGTCATGTCTGCATACTCCTTGGGATCTTTTCGTCTCGAGTCTAAGACAGTTACTACTCCCTACTCAAGCTTAATCTCTAGGAGAATATAGTGGTACCTGCGCACGCATGCATAACTCATCAATATTACATTACTATAACCTGTACTAATAAGGAAACCGAATATGCCACAAGACAGTAACACTCACTTGAAGTTGTAAGGAAAGAGTATTATATGCTTGTGTTCATTTATTACGAACGATTGTAGCAAGTTGGCCTCGGTATTTTCGGCATGAAATTCAACCTCAGTTGCATCTATGTGATATGTGTTAATGAACCCAATGGAACCCACTTGTCTTTTCTTCAATTCGGCGATCTTCAATCTGCATAATATAGTGAGGATAATTATAAATACATGCAATGAAAGAGCTGAGTTATATAGATAGACTTAATGACAGAAGTAGTACTACTTACAGACAGTAGCAGGTGATCGTTGCTTTATCGAGGGCCAATTGATTGAAAAACTGATAGAACTCCTCAAATGGAATAGGCAATAGTTCAATTCCAACGAGGTCATGCTCCTTTTTAACTCTCACATACAAAGTACTCCTCCCCTCAGACTCTCTGCAGGTTTTCATGTACCAATCATGCAATCTTCGCATCATCATTGATAGAGAGCTTTCATCTTCGTATCTTTGTATCTGCACCTCCAAGAAATCATAATGTACATCCTCGGGCAGGTAATCTTCAGGATTGCCATAACCGGGCACCATCCTCGGATCGACGATGTCGCTAGCAGGCACCTTGAGCGGGGGGCACGATTGCTTCGCTTCTTTCATTCTTTGATCACTTTTAGTACTTCCCGACCTCTCCGCTTCGGCAAATGCCTTTCCAATAATGCGCTCATAGTTGCCTTTCGGCGGAGACTTGGGTGGTTTTGTCAGGGCAACCAAAGTGCGCTTCGCTTTCACCGGATCTACCTTCTCCTCCGGAGGTGGATGTCTCTTTGCTTTCAACCCTTCAAACCAGTCATGCACTTCGGTCTGCGCGATCTTCGCGTTTTCCTCGTCGGTCCTCTCAGACGGTAACTTCTCCGGATTCTTGAGAAGGACCGAATCTGTATCTCCTCCCGCCTTTGGCTGTCTTGCTAGACGCCGGCAGAAGCAGACGGAGCGGATGTCCTCTTTCCTTGCTTACGAGGCGGAGGAGAAGGACCACGACGCTGGAGCAGCCGGAGCGGGCGGCGGTCTCTTCCGCCCTTGCTGACGAGGCGGAGAAGGCGGAGGCTGGCTGCTCGGGCGCGCCGGTGCAGGCGGAGAAGGAGGCGGAGTGCCGCCACGCGCCAGAGAAGGAGCCGGCTGAGTGCCCTGATCGTCACTCGCCGGAGGAGGACGCGGTGGAGGAGGCGGAGTTCCCTGACTCGCCGGAGGAGGAGGAGGAGGCGGAGGCGTCCAGTTCGGAAGGTTGATGAGATCCTTCCGCCATAGGCATGGAGTCTTCAGAGCAGAACCCAGCCGATACTCCCCTCACCGGTAGGGTGGTCAAGCCGTTCGTTATTTCATCCACCATCACCTTAGCATATCCTTCTGGAATCGGCCGGCAGTGAAAAGTTGAGTCGCGTTTAGTAGGATAAACAGAGCCAACAGCCGCCTTGACCTTCAAATTGCTCCATTGCACCATAAGGTGGCAATTTTGAGACTCCGTGATAGCATCCACGGGATAGCTGGCAGGAGCCGTCAAGGCATGCTCCGGCTGAAGCAGCTCGGTGGAAGCCATGCTGCTTCTCCGTTGAGATGGCGGGGTAGCTTCGGGGGAAGCTTCAGCAGGTCGTTTGCTGCGATCTGCTGCTTCTCGTTCATCTTCTCGTTCCTCTAGCCCCATTACCGTCTCGTGCAGCGCCTGCATTTGGCTCTGCTCCAGTTTCTTGCTCCTCTCATGGGTTTTGTAACCCCCTGTGTCCGGAAATCCAGCCTTCCACGAAAGGGAGCCTGGCGTGCCTCGTGTCCGTCAAGGGTGCTCAGGATTCCCGAGGGCCATTGTGAGCTCGTCCCTCTCCCTGTCTGGAACGAACTTCCCTTGTTGCGCTTCTTCGATATATTGCTTTACCCTCTTTACTGGTATGTCCAATTGCTCGTCCATCCAAATGCATTTCCCTGATACAGGGTCCAAGGTTCCGCCAGCCCCGAAGAACCAAGTCCTGCAACGGTCTGGCCAGTTCATTGTGTCTGGTTCGATCCCTTTATCAAGCAGATCATTCTCAGCCTTGTCCCACTTAGGCCGGGCTATGAGGTAGCCACCTGACCCCGTGCGATGGTGAAGCTTCTTCTTCGCAGCATTTTGCTTGTTTGTCGCCGACATCTTTTTACTCATTTCCGATGTCCTGTGGGCCACAAATGGGGGCCAGTCGTCTCTGATCTTCTCATATTTTCCCTTGAATTCTGGTGTCTTTTTTTTATCGACAAACTTATTCAGGTCTTTCTTCCAATGCCTGAATAGGTCTGCCATCTTCTTAAGAGCAAAAGACTTGATTAATGGCTCTATAACTTGCTTCTCCGGATCATCCTCTGGTGGTAGGGTGAAATTTGACTTCAGCTCAGTCCAAAGATCATTTTTCTGCAGATCATTGACATAAGACACCTCAGGGTCTTCGTTCTTAGGCTTATACCATTGCTGGATGCTGATAGGGATGTTGTCCCTAACCAGAACCCCGCACTGAGCAACAAATGTCTTCTTTGTCCGGATGGGTTCAATCGGTTGGCCGTCGCGCGCGATTTCTATGATCTCAAACCTTTCATCCGAGCTCAACGTTTTCTTCGGGCCTCGTCTCCTTACCGAAGTTGTGCTCGATCCAGAGGGCTAGAAAAAGGAAGAAAGACGAGAGTTAATTAATATGTGTACATACCAAAACAATGAATGCATCAATTAGCTAGTCAGCACAGGCTTAACTAATATATATACCTGGTCGGACTCAGTTCGGTGATCACTGGAGCAGTCCCCACGGTCTATTTCTTCACCCTCTCCTTCTTCCACCGGCATTGGGTCATCGGAGCCATCATAAGCATAGCCAGCTGCTTCTTCACCCTCTCCTTCCAGACCATCGGTGTCATTGAGATACATCAACGAGCTGAGGGCATCACTTCCTTCTGCGATTATGTGCCTCAACAACGCTTCTTGTGCTTCGTCTCGGGGGGTGTCCATAGTTTCTACAAATATTTACAACATGGCAATTATTATTCAAACATGACAGATATGGATATATTAGTGGAAAACGTAGAACTAGCTAGCTAATCACAATAAGGAATCATATTAATTAGTGGCCTCGATGCTGCTTCTCTAGGGTTTTGGGTGGCCTCGACAATGCTTCAAGGGTTAGGGGTGGCCTCGAGAACGCTTCAAGGAGGGTAACATCGACCCCCCCACGTGTTGAAGCTATCGGGAGGGGGTCGGCGTTGAACACTACATCTATGTCCCACAAGTGACGTGGGCATCGACGCCCGCGGTAGGGTAGAGGGTCGTGGATCGCCGAGCGGTCGAGGATCGCCGAGGGGTCGGGAGGTTGCCTAGTGTCAAAGGATTCAACAAAACCATGTCTTCATCATTAGGCAAAAGTAACAGGTGCATGATGGTACGAAACTCTCCAAAGTTATCTTGGAACGGAGTCCTAGATAGGATAATTCGCTTTTTGGTACAAAGTTCAGCAAGAATCTTCCGAATATCGTTATTTGGAAGGCCTTTGCTAAAATTCGTACAAAAAGGCAAATTATCCTATCCGGACTCCATTCGAAATAACTTTGGAGGACTTCATACCATCATGCCATGGTTACTTCCGGCTAATGATGAAGCCATGGATTTCTGCAATACTTTGACACTAGGAAACCTCTCGACCTCTCGGCGATCCTCGACCCCTAGATGACCCTGGAACCCTCGACCCTCGATCCCTCGACCCTATGGAACCCACGAACCCTCGACCCTGAAACCCTTGAACCTTGACCCCTTAACGACCCTCGACCCTCTACCCTAGTTCCCGACCCTCGACCCCTCGGCGATCCTCGACACCCTCGTTCCCGATAAAAATTAAGAAGAAGAAAAAAAAGGAGAAGAAGCTGCGCTATTCCTGCTTCTTCTCCTCTCTTTTTTCTTCTTCTTTCTCTTCTTCCTCTCCTCGTCTTCTCCTTCTTCTTCTCCTTCTTTCTCTACTTATTTTCCTTTTCCTTATTTTACTTTTTCCTCTCCACTAACATAAAATGCACTATCCTAAAATGCAACAAACATAAAATGCACTAAACCGTTCAACTAACCTAAAATCAGTGATAAAATGCACTAACCTAAAATCGATATCTACTAACAACTTAAAAAAATAATACATATATGAAAAATGCATATATGAAAAAAACATCATCATATCATCAACAGAAAAAAATAGTATTTTTTCTAAAAGTCTATATTTTGCATATATACATCAACATATATATACACTAAACTAAAATGCACAAAAATGATATCGGAGAGGGGGTATATCGACCCCCCCCCCCACCCCCTCATGTATCCACATACATACATATCTATACATATATACTTACATATATGTATAAATTTTTGCATATATGAACTTTTGCATATATAAAGTTTTTCTAAAATCTAACTTTTGCATATATGAACATATATACACAGAGAACATATAAATATATACACAGAGAACATATACATAACATGCACAAAAAATAAAGGAAAGGCGCGTGGCCGAACGGCGGCGGCGTGTGGTCGGGCGACAGCGACGGGTTGGGGAAGGGCGTGGCAACGGCGACGAGGTCGGGGAAGGCGATGGCGACGGGTCGGGAGGCAGGTGGCGCAGACGGGCGACGGCGACGGGTCGGGCAGAAGCGGCGTCTTGTGGCGACGGCGACGGGTCAAGGCAGGGCGGCGACGCGGCGACGGGCGACGGCGACGGGTCGGGAACGGGTGGCAGCGATGGCGACGGGGTCGGGCAGGGCGGCAGCGGCGACGGCGACGGGTCGGGCCGGCAGGGCAGCGGCCGGCGACCGTGTCGAAGCGATGGCTCGGCGGCGGCGACGGCGAGGTGGACCAGCCTGACGGCGTCGGGGCAGGGTTCGACGGCGACGGCGACGAGGAGCAGAAGGCGTCGGGGCGAGAAGAAATAGATGGATATTGGCGAAAACTGCTAAGTGTTGTATATAAAGCAAGAGCATTGGTCCCGGTTCGTGGCACAAACCGGGACTAATGCCCTTTAGTCCCGGTTGGTGCCACCAACCGGGACCAAAGGCCTCTTTTCAGCAGCCCAAAGGGCGGGAAGCGGCGACCTTTGGTCGGCCTTTGGTCGGTTCGTGGCACAAACCGGGACTAAAGGGGGGCATTAGTCCTGGGTCGTAGCACCAACCGGTACTAATGCATCCTTTTAGCCCCGGTTGGTGCCACCAACCGGGACCAAAGGCCAGTGCTGCCCCGAACCCAAATATTTAGTCCCACCTCGCTAGTTGAGAGGGAGGCGCACTGTTTATAAGGTGTTGTGCGCCTTCCCTCTCGAGCTCTTCTCTAAGCGAGCTTTGGGCCTAACCCTGCGCAGTCTGTGCCAGGCCTACTGGGCCTCCCGCGGGCCTGAATCCTGGCCCATGGTAGGGTTTCTAGTCGTATTCAGGCCGTGGGGGCCCAGTAGGTGGCACTTTTTTTGTTTTTTTGTTTTATTTGTTGCTTTATTTAGTTTATTTTGTTTCTATTTACAACAAAATACTTATTGTTGCTATATTTATTATTTTTTCCAGTTTTTTTGATTTATTTTCTGCATTATTTATTTTCTTTTGTTTTTGCTTTATTTTTTAATTCTTTTTGCTTTTAGTTTTAGAAAAAATATAAACTTTCTATTAGTGTCATTAGTTTTCAAATTTGAAAACACTTTTTTTGTTTTCTTTGTTGCTTTACTCATTTTATTTTGTTTCTACTTACAACAAAATACTTATTGTTGCTATTTTTATTTTTTTCCAGTTTTTTGTTTTGTTTTCTGCATTATTTATTTTCTTTTGGTTTTTGCTTTATTTTTTAATTCTTTTTTGCTTTTAGGTCAGCAAAATTATAAACTTTCTGTTAGTGCCATTAGTTTTAGACTTTCTGTTTGTGCCATTAGTTTTCAAATTTGAATAGTTAAAATTTAAATTCTTTGAAATTCATAGTTTTCAAATGAACTCTGAAAAAGTTGGCATAGCATGTGCATGTACAAAACGGACAATGTTATCATACTAAATGCTGTTACAAAGTTGGCATGGTATCATCATAATAGTTGCGGGAGAAAGTCTTCATTTTTTTCTTCGCTTGTTTCATTTGCTTATTGCGCCGTAACCATGGATAATCTTCATCGTTTATCAGGATGCTTGGGTCAGCCTTGACTTTGAAGGGAGGAATTTCATGAAACTTTTCATACTCTTCAGACAGGTCTGTCTTGCCCTCCACTCCCAGGATGTCCCTTTTTCCTGAACGAACTATGTGGCGCTTTGGCTCATCGTATGATGTATTCGCTTCCTTATCTTCTTTTTTCCTCGGTCTGGTAGACATGTCCTTCACATAGATAACCTGTGCCACATCATTGGCTAGGACGAACGGTTCGTCAGTATACCCAAGATTTTTCAGATCCTTGTTGTCATTCAACTGTGGGTCTACCTGCACCCGCCTCTGACAGATTGACCCACTTGCACTTAAACAAAGGGACCTTAAAATCTACTCCGTAGTCAAGTTCCCATATGTCTACTATGTAACCATAATATGTGTCCTTTCCCCTGTGGGTTGTTGCATCAAAAAGGGACATCGCTTTTTTGGTTGGTGCTCTTTTGATCTTGGTCAATCGTGTAAAATGTATTCCCATTTATCTCATATCCTTTCCAAATCATTACAGTCGAAGATGGTCCCCTGGACAACAAGTACAACTCATCACAAACAGTGCTGTCACCTCTGAGACGTGTTTCCAACCAAGCTGCTGAAAGTCTGATGTGTTCACATGTAATCCGATCGTCGCCTTTGCTCGGGTGTTTGGAGCGCAGACTGTTCTTGTGTTCATCGACATCCGGGGTCACCAAGGTAGAGTTCTGTAGAACTGTGTAGTGTGCTTGAGACCAAGAATATCCGTCCCTGCATATTATTGAGTCCCTTCCAAGCGTGCCTTTTCCAGTCAGTCTCCCCTCATACCGCGATTTAGGGAGACCAATCTTCTTAAGGCCAGGAATGAAGTCAACACAAAACCCGATGACATCCTCTGTTTGATGGCCAATGGAGATGCTTCCTTCTGGCCTAGCGCGGTTTCCTTCTGGCCTAGCGCGGTTACGAACATATTGCTTTAGGACTCCCATGAACCTCTCAAAGGGGTACATATTGTGTAGAAATACGGGCCCCAGAATGACAATCTCGTCGACTAGATGAACTAGGACGTGCGTCATGATATTAAAGAAGGATGGTGGGAACACCAGCTCAAAACTGACAAGACAATGTGCCACATCACTCCTAAGCGTTGGTACGATTTCTGGATCGATCACCTTCTGAGATATTGCATTGAGGATTGCACATAGCTTCACAATGGCTAATCGGACGTTTTCCGGTAGAAGCCCCCTCAATGCAACCGGAAGCAGTTGCGTCATAATCACGTGGCAGTCATGAGACTTTAGGTTCTGGAACTTTTTCTCTGACGTATTATTATTCCCTTTATATTCGACGAGAAGCCAGTCGGGACCTTCATACTAAGAAGGCATTCAAAGAAGATTTCTTTCTCTTCTTTCGTAAGAGCGTAGCTGGCAGGACCTTCATACTGCTTCGGAGGCATGCCCTCTTTTTCGTGCAAGCGTTGCAGGTCCTCCCGTGCCTCAAGTGTATCTTTTGTCTTCCCATACACGCCCAAGAAGCCTAGCTGGTTCACGCAAAGGTTCTTCGTCACGTGCATCACGTCGATCGAAGAGCGGACCTCTAGGTCTTTCCAGTAGGGTAGGTCCCAAAATATAGATTTCTTCTTCCACATGGGTGCATGATTATCAGCGTCATTCGGAACAGCTAGTCCGCCGGGACCCTTTCCAAAGATTACGCGTAAATCATTGACCATAGCAAATACGTGATCACCGGTATGCATGGTGGGCTTCTTCCGGTGATCTGCCTCGCCTTTGAAATGCTTGCCTTTCTTTCAACATTGATGGTTGGTCGGAAGAAATCGACGATGGCCCAGGTACACATTCTTCTGTAGCTTCCCGGTATATACTATCGGTGTCAAGTAAACAGTGCGTGCATGCGTGGTATCCCTTGTTTGTCCGTCACGAAAGGTTATCGAGAGCGGGCCAATCGTTGATGGTCACGAACAGCAACGCCTTTAGGTGAAATTCCTCCTTTTGTGCTCATCCCACGACGTACACCGTTTCCATTCCACAGCTGTAAAAGTTCTTCAACTAATGGCCTTAGGTACACATCAATGTCGTTGCCGGGTTGCTTAGGGCCTTGGATGAGAACTGGCATCATAATGAACTTCCGCTTCATGCACATCCAGGGAGGAAGGTTATACATACATAGAGTCACGGGCGAGGTGCTGTGATTGCTGCTCTGCTCCCCGAAAGGATTAATGCCATCCGCGCTTAAATAAAACCATACGTTCCTTGGGTCCTTTGCAAACTCATCACAGTACTTTCTCTCGATTTTTCTCCACTGCGACCCGTCAGCGGGTGCTCTCAACTTCCCGTCTTTCTTACGGTCCTCACTGTCCCATCGTATCAACTTGGCATGCTCTCCGTTTTACGAGCAGACGTTTCAACCGTGGTATTATAGGAGCATACTACATCATCTTCGCAGGAACCCTCTTCCTGGGAGGCTCGCCGTCAACATCACCAGGGTCATCTCGTCTGGTCTTATACCGCAATGCACCGCATACCAAGGATGCGTTCACATCCTTGTGTGCACCGTGGTAGAGGATGCAGTCATTAGGGCATGCATGTATCTTCTCCACCTCCAATCCTAGAGGGCATACGACCTTCTTTGCTGCGTATGTACTGTCGGGCAATTCGTTATCCTTTGGAAGCTTCTTCTTCATTATTTTCAGTAGCTTCTCAAATCCTTTATCAGGTACAGCATTCTCTGCCTTCCACTGCAGCAATTCCAGTACGGTACCGAGCTTTGTGTTGCCATCTTCGCAATTGGGGTACAACCCTTTCTTGTGATCCTCTAACATGCGATCGAACTTCAGCTTCTCCTTTTGACTTTCGCATCGCGTCCTTGCATCGACAATAACCCGGCGGAGATCATCATCATCGGGTACATCGTCTGGTTCCTCTTGATCTTCAGCAGCTTCGCCCGTTGCAGCACCATCGTGCACATCATCTGTTTCCTCTTGATGTTCAGTAGCATCAGCGTATTCAGGGGCACATAATTGTCATCGTACTCTTCTTCTTCGCCGTCTTCCATCATAACCCCTATTTCTCCGTGCCTCGTCCAAACATTATAGTCTGGCATGAAACCCTTGTAAAGTAGGTGTGTGTGAAGGATTTTTCGGTCAGGGTAAGACTTCATATTCCCACATATAGGGCATGGACAACACATAAAATCTTTCTGCTTGTTTGCCTCAGCCACTTCGAGAAAATCATGCACGCCCTTAGTGTACTCGGAGGTGTGTCTGTCACCGTACATCCATTGTCGGTTCATCTGCGTGCATTATATATAACTAGCACATATGCCCGTGCGTTGCAACGGGAGAAATATTTTTTCGAGAAGCAACGAGATGAATAAATTATGTGTTCACCAGAAACGGTATCAACGGTATCCACAATGGTGGGGCGACAGAGCGAGGAGCTGTGGTCTTTTCGCGAGTCATGTTTGTCCCGCGAGATCTTGATAGTGGTGACATTAGTCGGCATGGCGGCGACTAGCCAACTTGTGTTTTTTTTCCTTCAGGTCTCCTCATTTGGTAGATGCGCAGCGACCCTCGGGGCCCGGTAGCTTCGACCATTCTCTCCGAGGATAACGTAAGCAGATGGATTACGCATAAATCCCGTTTTATTAGCATAATCCATGCATAACCAGACAATACCTTCTTTATCAGGGTTTATTCTCTTTTTCAACGCTCACGTGCCCACAGTTCTTCAAAATTAGAGCCAAACCTACATATTTACTTTCATTGACACGTACCCACAATATATTTCAATTATAGCAAACGAAAGTAATCTCTTTTATCGTCAAATAGCGTGTGGGACGCCCAACAGTTCACATCTGGGCCGGCCCATTGACAGGCACCAAAACGACCTATGTTTGTAAGGCATAATATAAATTTAAAAAATTACGTGTTGAAGGACCGAACTCGCGACCTCAAAAAGTCATCCACGGGCTGCTAACCCACCAATTAATATTTAACAATATGTTGCAGCGTCAGATTCAAAAAAAATTATGTTTTTTTTCTGATTTTTCCGAAAATAAATTAATAATTACGAATGCCAAATATTTTTGAAAACATGAACAATTTTTGTAACCCCGAACAATTTTCAAAAATTCAAAGCATGTTTAAAAATGTCGTTCATTTTTGGAAAAATATGAAAATTATTTGAAACAGGTAAATTTTTCTTTAAAAATCTTAAACATTTTTTGACAACATGAAGCTTTTGAAAAAACACGAACATTTTATGAATGTGTGAACATGTTTTGAATATTTAGAACAAGTTCAGAAACTGTGTTTTCTTAACCACGAACGTTATTTTGAATTTGCAAATATTTCACGAAAACAATTTTTTAAATCTGTAATTTTTAAATGCAACTTATTTTGAAAATCTTAATTTGTAATACACAAACATTTTATGAAAAAGTGAAAACATTTTTTAAATTTAGAAAACATTTCGGAACTGGAATTGTTTCTAAAATTTTGAACATTTTACAAGAGAGGAACAAAAGAATTGAATTCTGATTTTTTCTTCTAAAATATGGAAGAAAATTGAAACTTTGAACGCTTTTTTCAATATTTTAATTTACGGGAAAAGGGAAAATATTCTAAAATTGGTAGGAAAAAAGAATCATGATAGAAAAAGAAAAAGAACAGGAAAACTTCAAAAAAAGGAACACAGAGAAAATAAAATGGGCCGGCCCAGTGTTGGACCATTTGGCGCTGCATGCGGAAAATAGGCTTTCTCTAAATTTAAAAAAAGGACGTGTCGAAAGATCGAACTCGCGACCTCAAAAACTTGATCATCGACTGCTAGTCACTCGAACAAATGGGTCCTGCTAACTAATTAATATTTATGAATATGTTATAGCATCAGATTCGAGTTTTTTGTCTTTTTTTAATTTTTTCAAATTTTAAATTAATATTTACGAATTTCGGAATATTTTTGGAAACACGAATATTTTTTGAGACCTCAAACAGTTTAAAAAAAATACGAACCATTTTGTAAAATTTCAAACATTTTTGGAAAAGACGAACATCACTTGAAATAGGTAGGGTTTTTAAAAACTTCTTAAACATTTTTTGACAACATGATCCTTTTGAAAAAACACGAACATTTGTTGAATGTGTGAAGATGTTTTGAACATTTAGAAAAAGTTCAGAACGTATGTTTTTGAACCACAAACATTATTTTAAATTTGTGAATATTTCACTAAAATATTAATGTTTTATAAATCTGGAATACTTTTTAAAATGCAACTTATTTTGTAAATTTTGATTTTTTATTGTGATTCACATTTTTTTAAATGGGAACATTTTTAGTTTTGAACACATTTTGGTAGGGGAACAAAACTAATTAAAGTTTTGAACATTTCACAAGATAGGAACAAAAAAATTATATTCCAACTTTTTGTCTAAATATGGCAAAATTGAAATTTTGTACGGTTTTTTCAAGATTTTAATATCCGTGAAAACGGAAAATAATGCAAAATTGGTAGAAAAAAAGAATCATGAAAGAAAAAGAGAAAGGAATAGGAAAAAATAGAAACAGAACATATAGAAAAAGAAAATGGGCTGGCCCAGTCTTCGGCGTCCTGTGGGAAGCTCCAACTATTTGACGCCGCGGGCGGCAAATAAGCTTTCCTAGCTGTCTGGGCAGATAAATATTTGGGCTGGCTTCGCCGGGCCATAGCGTGTGCGGCCCATGTACGAAAAATATTTTATCTTTTCGAGCAGACGGATGCACAAAAATTTAGTACCACCTCGGATAGAAAAAAACTTTACGTCGGTGAACGGATGAAAAAATCGGAGAAACGCACCTTGCTTTATTAGTAGGTATAGATTAAGTGTGTCAAAAATCATTACAGAACATCATGAATAGATAATAAAGTGACCAAATTAATAGAAGTTCATCATCACATAAAAACCAACGTACATACATAGTTCTCATCTAACAACATAAAGCTCTGCAGAGCATCTAAATTAATTAAACCATACATTGAAACTATGTAAAAACATTTCAATGCGAAAACAAATGCGGTCATAATCGCAACCAAGGTAACAACTGATCCAACGGCATAATGATACCAAGCCTCGGTATGAATGGCATATTTTCTAATCTTTCTATTCTTCAAGCGCATTGCATCCATCTTGATCTTGTGATCATCGACGACATCCGCAACATGCAACTCCAATATCATCTTCTCCTCCTTAAGTTTTTTTTATTTTTTCCTTCAAGAAATTGTTTTCTTGTTCAACTAAATTTAACCTCTCGACAATAGGGTCGGCTGGAATTTCCGGTTCAACAACCTCCTAGATAAATAAAATCTATGTCACATTGGTCGGCATAATTTTCATAAACAATAAATGAACCAATAGTTATGAAAAGATAATATATCCCACATCCGAATCATAGACAGGACGAGGGTCGACGGGGGCGGATACCAAAACCATCGCACTATATAAGATGCAATAATAAAAGTAAGAAAATAGTACAAGTATTTATCTAAACATACAAGTAAGAATATTTTTCCTTTCAGAAAGAAGATAAGAACAAGAGGCTCACCACGGTGGTGCCGGTGATGAGATCGGTGCGGGTGATCGACGGCGTTGAAGACGGGGACGGGGCGTGACGGACCGCTAAACATAGATAAATATTGAGGAAAATGGAGCTTGGCGGTCGAGCTTGGAGAGGAGAAACCTTAAATAGTGTGACTCGGGCATTCCATCGAACACCTTGTGTGCATAGGAGGTGAGCTAGAGCACCACCAAGCCCTCTCCCCTCGCTTGGGAAAAAACAGAGCAAAGGTGCTCTGCTCTTGTGAGGTATATATAGGCACCACCGTTAGCCCCGGTTGGTAGCATGAACCAGGACTAAAGGGAAGCCTTTGGTCCCGGTTCAAGCCACCAACCGAGACCAATCGTGGTGGGCCAGGAGCCAGGTCCATTGGTCCCGATTCGTCCCACCAACCGGAACCAAAAGGTCCGGACGAACCGTGACCAATGGCCCACGTGGCCCGGCCGGCCCCCTGGGCTCACGAACCAGGGCAAATAGCTCAATTGATCCCGGTTCTGGATTGAACCAGGACTAATGGGCTGAACCGGCCTGGGCCATTGCCCCCTTTTCTACTAGTGAGGGAACCATTACAAACCACTACAAGCAGGTCCCGCCAAACCATTCTTCCTTTTTGTAGCCACGCAATCTTGCGTGATATCAATCTTACACAGCTTAATTTTTTCAGAATGATGCACTCAAGGAAAAATGCACACCTTCACCTCAGTGCTTGACTTGACTCAAGCTCATATCATATGTCGATTCCTTTTTGCAAAGTTTGTCAATTATATATAGCAGCTTTTGAGGAGCTTCCTGGGTAACCTAACAGTTCGTGCCGGCGCGTGAATCTTCTATTCTTATCCTCAACAGAATATATAGTACTAGGAGGAAGGGTTACATATACAGATGTTGGTGGGCTACCAACTCTGAAACAAAGCGTGAACTGAGCGTCCGTTGAGAGGGCAACAGAACTCCAGGAGCGCAAGAACTGCTACTCCGCTAGTCGTCAGAGTAAGACAGCCAATTGGCAGGCTTTAGTGCTTTACTACCCGTGTGCCAAGAAAACTTATCATCCCCCGTCTTTTTCTATTTTTGTCATGTGCTAATTACATTCAAAATATAGTTGACTAATCATGCTACTGTGCTAAGTGATGGAATTCGACTGTAGGCCAACTTCCAGCGATTAGGACTATTCCTGCTTATAGAGACCGTCCGGCTGGCCAATGATCTGAGAGGTGAATTAGACGCGCAATATATAAGCTGCATCACCTAAGTGTTTCATCAAACATACTTTTCAATGAATCTTTTACTGTGCCAACAAACTTTACATAATTTCCAATAAACAATATGTCATCCACATATAAGATTAGTAAAATTATAGAGCTTCCACTAAACTTCTTGTATACACAAGCTTCTTCATCATTTTAATAAGCCAAACTTCATCAAAATATCGATTCCAACTCCTTGATGCTTGGTTCAAACCTCAGATAGATTTTTGAAGTTTACATGTCTTCCCGACATCCTTAGAATCGTATATCTTGTTATCAACATATGCAACATTTGCCATCACTATCTATATAGACTTTAGCATGGCAAGTGATGAGAAAGTTTGTCATAATCCACTCCCTCAATTTGCGAAAGCCCTTTCGCAACTAGCCTTGCTCTATAGATAGTAATTACCATCCGCGTACATTCTCTTTTGAAGATCCATTTACATTATATGGGTTTCACACCCTCTAGAGGTTCAACCAAGTTCCAAACTTGATTCTCGTACATGGACTCTATTTCGGATTTCATGGCTTTAAGCCATTCCTTTGAGCTGGGCGCCGCCATGACTTCCTTATCGTGTGTAGGTTCATCTTCTTCTAAGATGAATATTTTATTATTATAATAGCATTCAGGAGGTTCACTAACTCTTCCTAACCTATGCGATTGAGTTATAGGCCTGATAGAAGTTTCTACAACTGGTGTAGTAACTTCCGGTTCAGTTGTGGGGATAACTTCCGGAATAGAATCCGGTTTGTTAGTCCAGCTTATCCTCGCTCGAGATTCAGTAATCTCGTCGGGCTGTACTATCCTCCCACTTACTTCTTTAGCAAGAAACTCCTTCTCGAGGAAGTGTCCAATCTCCGCGACAAACAATTTGTCATTGCTTTTGGTACCCAATGGTTTGTTTAGCCTACAAAGTAATATTTGTTTGATTGGAGATTGATTCTATTTGGTTGTACCGCTTATCACAACCCAAAATTTTGAAATGCGACAAATTGGGGTTTTCCCTTTCCCATAACTCCTACGTTGTCGACTCAACAGACTTTGATGGTGCTCTGTTTAGTGTATATGTTGTTGTCTCAAGTGTGTATCCCCAAAATGATAAAAGCAGATCGGTACAGGACATCATTGACCTCATCATGTCTAACAAGGTTTGGTTAATTACGCCTCTCAGATACTCCGTTCCTCTGTGAAGTTTCATGAATAAAAAATTGTGAAACAATTCCACGATCACTTAGATGTTTGCTAAACTCATGACTTAGATATTCTCCACCACGATTTGACCGCAAATTTTTTATCTGTTTGTGATAATGATTCACAATTTTGTTATGAAATTATTTGAACTTTTCAAATGTTTCGAGCTTATGTTTCCTCAAGTTAATATAACCATATCTACTCAAATCATCAGTGAAGGTTATGAAGTACATATATCCACTGCGCCTTGGGTGAAAAAGTGCAAGAAGGGGCACTGTAACCAGCTAGCTCTCGAAGAGGAAATAGATTGTCACCACTACGCAAGCAATAACTATGTTAAAAAACAGAGGTGCTGCAATATTTTACTGTACATTGAGTGTTTAAATTCGAGGGGGGGGGGGGGGGGTCATATGAATATTTTGATATCATAATTTAATTTTCAGACAATTTTAACACATTTAAGATGATGTTCTCGCATTTGCGATGGGCACCTGGCTAGTTAAGTAGTTAACAAACTCAATGGATACATACAGACGGTATGAATATTTTGATATCATAATTTAATTTTCAGACAATTTTAACACATTTAAGATGATGTTCTCGCATTTGCGATGGGCACCTGGCTAGTTAAGTAGTTAACAAACTCAATGGATACATACAGACGGTCTACTGAATCTCAGTTGATTGGAATCTGATACTGAAAGTGGCGGAAGGTAGCAAGATGACCAGCTTAGCCTCGCTGCCAAGCAGGAAAAGCAGGCAGGTAGCTAGTATTTCTTCGTCCGCTGGCCGGTGCTGCAAGTAGAAGTAGGCAAGCAATCAAACGTCCACAACTAGCTTTCTCTTTTCAGAATGACTTGACTCGAGCAGTCGAGGTGATATGTCGATTCCTTTTCGCAAAGTATATGTCAATTATCGCAACTTTTGAGCAGCTCCCTGGGTAATCTAGCAGGTCGTGCCTGCGCGTGAATCTTCTATTCTTATCCTCAACAGAATATATAGTACTAGGAGGAAGGGTTACATATACAGATGCTGGTGGGCTACCAACTCTGAAACAAAGCGCGAACTGAGCGTCCGTTGAGAGGGCAACACCAGCGCAAGAACAACTGCTACTCCGCTAGGCGGCAGAGCAAATGAATCAGCAAGGTGCAAGAGAACTTATCGTGCCCTCGTCTTTTCTATTTTGTCATGTGCTAATTACATTCAAAATATAGTTGACTAATCATGCTCTGCTGCTGACTGACTGACTTCGACTGCAGGCCAATCTTCCAGCGATTCGGACGATTCCCACGTCGTAGAGATGGTTGAGCTGGCCAATGAGCTGAGGGGTAAATTAGACGCCCTGAACTCACCCCAGGCGCAGCTCGGCGGAGGGCGCCCTCCTCGTCACATCGACATAGCCAAGGTCCGGGACCACACGCGTAACGTCGACAACGACGAGTACGACCCTGAACACGTTGCCATCGGCCCGTACAACTACACTCGACCCGAGAGCAAGAGGCCGCACATCGCCATGGAGGACGATAAGATGATGAGCGTCCAAATGGTGCTCACGGCAGCGAAGGCTTTGAGACCAGGCGTGACGGTGGAGGTGGACGACTACATCAACGAGCTCGCACGCCTCGAGGAATCTGTGAGGAACTGCTACGCCAACGCGTTTGTTGAGATGACGAGCGAGCAATTCGTGCGCATGCTCCTCCTCGACGGCTGCTACATACTCTCCCGCCTCGTCGGCCTCCAACTCGGAGCACAACCCATGGCCGATGCCGCGGGGACTGCAAATGCGGTGCCGCTGCCCGTGCTCCGTGATGTGTTCTACCTTGCAGAGAACCAGATACCTTTTTTTGTCCTTGCAAAGATTGGGGAGCTGACGGGTTTGGACGGTAACGATCGTGTGATTGCGCAGATTGCCAAGTATGCTCTCGATCTCATGAGGAGACAAAAGTATTCAGAGGCAGCGCCGGCCGTGGTGCCGACGGTGCCAGGCAATCTTCTCCATCTTCTTCATATGCACTTGAAGCCTGTGGCACCTACGGTCTCTTCTGCTGCAACGGTCAACGGGGCCGACCCCGAGCCCGTGCGCCGGTGGCGCTCTGCGACAGAGTACTACTTCGCTGGGGTGATGTTCAAGCGTCGAGAAATGAGCGAGACCGGACACACGCGGTGCATCCTCGACGTGAAGCTGAGCAGCGGAAGTGGCACGCTGGAGGTCCCCTGCTTGGACATCGACGCCGAGACATGGCGCCTGCTGCGCAACTTGATGGAGCTGGAGCAGCAGAACCGGGAGAAGGTCGGGAGCCACGTCACAGCGTACTGTGTGTTCATGTCCCAATTGGCCTGCACCACAAAGGACGTGGAGCTGTTGACCAAGAGACGCGTCATCGTGCATGGCCACGGCAACAATGATGAGGTGGCCAAATGCTTCGCCGACCTATGCAAGGGTATTGTGTTTGATCCCAGTGACTGCCATTGCAACTATCTGTGGGAGACATGCTGCAAGCTGGAGAAGCGTTTCCTGAGCAACCCGCAGAGGTGGATGGCGTGGCTGAGGCGGAAGTACTTCAACAACCCCTGGCTTGCCGTCGGGCTCCTAGCGGCTGTCATTGGACTAGTTTGCGCTATCGTCCAGGCAGTCTACTCTGTTTTGAGCTACAAACATGGATGAAACTAGATGGTATGGCGCGCCCGCCGTACTTGTGTTCGACATAGATGTATTTTTCCGAGTATTAGATGGCTTTGTAGTTTGTACTGATTGTATTAATGCCCAAGAATAATCATATGTTTGCTTGTATGTGCTCTTATGCATGTTCTTTGCTTTTGTTACACTAGTAGAAAACACGGCTTTGATAATCCTAGTTTACCCACGAACCGGAACCAAAGGGGGCATTAGTCCCGGTTCATGAGGCCAGGGGGCCGGTCGGGCCTTGGGGGCCATTGGTCTCGGTTCGTCTGAGCCATTTGGTCCCGGTTCCAGACACGAACCGGGACCAATGGGCCTCGCTCCTGGCCCACAACCTTTAGTTCCGGTTTGTGGCTGGAACCGGGACCGAATGTTGTCCTTTAGTCCCGGTTTTAGCCACCAACCGGGACTAAAGAAAGACCTATATATACCCCTTGCCCATGACTAGAGCGGTGCACTGGTCTGTTTTTTTTTTTTTTGACCGGTCGTGGGAGAGCTTTGTGATGCTCTAGCTCACCTCCCGAGCCACACTTAAACTTTCTCTTCTCAAAGCTCCTTGTCTAAACTTCATTTTCCTCAAGATTTGTCTAGGTTTGGCGGTCTGTCATGTCCCGTCCCCGTCCTCAACGCCGTCGATCGCCCGCGCCGATCTCGTCGCCAACACCACCGTGGTGAGCCTCTTGTTCTTATCTTCTTTTTAAAAGAAAAAAATTCTTACTTGTATGATTTAGATTGATACTTGTATAATTTTCCTACTTTTATTATTGTTGGTTATTATATAGTGCGATCGTTTTGGTGTCCGCCAATGTCGGACGTTTAAATTCAATGCTAGCATGCACCCTGCACGACCTTGCGGAAGAGCAACTTTTGTGGCATGTGAACCCTGCGCAGAAAGCACTAAATCGGTATTTACAAACCTCCAATAGTACGACCAGGCCACTGCACCCGTAAATAGAAAGTAGCAAACTTGGTGTGCATGTTGCTTTAAGAAAAGTGACACGACCATAATCATGAGCCCCTAAAAAAGGACTACACACATAACTGACAGAGTGTGTCAACATTGTCTGAAAATTTATTATTTCTAATTCAACCAAATTACACTCATACTATGTCACAATTAGGATGCTTACTGCATGGTTGAAGTGTAAGTATGCTTGAGATGGACAAGGCCATGATAATAGTATAACGTGCATTTTATTTTTTGACAAGGTAGTGATGTGCATTTTCAATGCAAGTGTGATGAAAAGTTACAGCATAGGGCTGAAGTTTAGGAGGAGAACTTTTGGTCTATGGGGGATATGTGCATCCTATATGGGAAAAAAATAGTAATTCAACAAAAAGTCAAAAATTCTTGAAAATACTTTTGAAATAAACTTGACCTTCTATTGTACTCGTGAGAAAAAAATCCACAAAGAAAAATATCCCTTTGAATTCTTTTCAAAAAAGACAAATTTTTGACTAAAATAGTGTGAATAGTGACCTATAATAGCAAATAAATTTTGTCTTTTTTGCTGTGAGGTCAATTTTTTTTCATCGAGATTTATATACTAGTGCAAAAGTAAATCAAGTGTTTTGTTAAAATAGTTCTTACCTATTTTGACTTTTTATTAAAATATTAAAAAAATCACTATATAGGGTGCATATACAACCAGGAATACAAGCGTATTTCCCCTGAAGTTTAGAGTTTTGGCATCCCTCCGGACACAACTACCAAGAGACCACGGTCATCCTCAACAGCGGACGGGCCCTCACAGAATTTTCTTTTAGAATAACTGACATAGTAGCCCGCACAAGTGCATCATCTCTAGTACTTCACGAAGTTTATTTAACTAACAACGAAATTAGTTTTCCATTTCTATCAGTTAGTCGTCAAGTGGTTTTTTGTTAATACAATTTTATTGGGCAGCTCCTTAACTATCCATTGTTTATGTCCCAATGAAATATTATGAGTCTTCAATTCTGTATTATTGATACTCAATATAGTGTATTAACAGCTAAAATATAGTCCTTGAGATGACTATGAGAACACAAAAGAGATCATGATATTGTGCATGAAAGCATTTACCGCCCCTTGCATATACAGGATGGTGATGGTGACAAAAGTATGTATGTTTGTTTGTTTAATATAATATTGCAGTTTTTCTATATTTGTATTTAACAACTACCAGTCGATTTATTCACTTATTTTGTGGTATCTTCTGGCATTGGTATTACATATATAAACCTTGATACAAAAATTAATGCATACACTAGTAGAAAAGGGGGCATTGGTCCAGTCCGGGTCAGCCCATTAGTCCCGGTTCAATCCAGAACCGGGACCAATGGTGGCATTGGACCCGGTTCGTGAGCCCCGGGGGGCCGGCCGGGCCACGTGGGCCATTGGTCCCGGTTCATCTGGACCTTTTGGTCCCGGTTGATGGTACGAACCGGGACCAATGGGCCTCGCTCCTGGCCCACCACCATTGGTCCCGGTTGGTGGGACGAACCGGGACCAATGGCAGCCCATTAGTTCCGGTTGGTGGCACGAACCGGGACTAACGGGTTGTTTAGTCCCACATCGCCAACCGAAGGGCACTCACACCCGTTTATAAGCCCCTCCCTCTCTGCCTTGTTGTGCTCCTCTCAAAGTGAAAATAGATACCCTTATACAGGGAATTTGACCTAAATTCATATTGAATTTCTCTGAAGTTAGTAGAAATTTATTATGAATTTAGGTCTAATTTTCTCTATAAGCGCATCTATGCTCATTTTTTTAGTAAAGTTAATCACAACTATTTTTTCTTCTATTTATTTCTGAGTAGTTTTCTATATAGTTTTTTTTTCTTTTCTGCTATATTTATTTTTTTTTATTTTTTCTGAGTTCTAATAAGTCTTTAAAAATAAAAAAGGGGCGCAATGCTCGTTAATTAGCTTCAAACCTTTCGGAATAGTGTAAACTGCACTGCACATAGCTCCGTGCAGTCTACCCTATTTCTCAAGGCTTAAAGCTAAGCAACGTGCAACATTGAGCCTCTTCTGCATCGTCTCTGCACTCGGGGCTTATAAACCGCTGCGAGTGCCTCTCGCTTGGCGAGGTGGGACTAAAAAATAGCTGCAGAAAGAATCAACTGAAAAACTCTTTTACCGATTTATGGCACGAACCGGAACTAAAAGGTGCTCGTGGGGCACCATCCTTAAAACCTGTACCAAATAAAATGCCTTTGTAACAGCCTTAGAACTGGTACTGAAGGAATCACCAAAAAACTTTTATAAACCTCTAGTATTATTGAAACTAAAATTATATAGAATTTTGTTACAAACTTTAATAGCAAAAAGAATTATCATAAAAGAAAATAAATAAGTAATTAGAATTCAGTTCAAAACATTAAAAGCAAAAAGAATTATCATAAAAGAAAATAAATAAGTAATTAGAATTCTGTTCAAAACATTAAAAACAAAAAGAATTATCATAAAACAACATAAATAAGTAATTAGAATTTTGTTACAAACTTTAATAGCAAAAAAAATATCATAAAAGAAAATAAATAAGTAATTAGAAAGATTATAATTAATCTGAGCTAAAGGAAAACAAATAAAAAAAGCAAAAATCAAAAGAAAATAAATAATTCAAAGAAAAAATAAAGTAAATAAAATAAAAAAAGTGCCACCTAAAGGGCTACCATGGCCTGAATACGACTAGAAACCCAATAATGGGCCAGGATTCAGGCCCGCTATAGGCCCAATAGGCCCACATGCACATATAGTGTGTTTAGGCCCGTAAGCCTGCATTTGAGAGGAGCTCGAGAGGGCAGCGGGACTGGGGCTTATAAACCACTCTCGAGCTTCCTCAGCTAGCGAGGTGGGACTAAACTTTCGGGCCGCGACGCGGGCAGCACATGGCCTTTAGTCCCGGTTGGTGGCGCCGACCGGAACTAAAGGGGTGCATTGGTCCCGGTTGGAGCTACAAACCGGTACCAATGCCCACCCTTTAGTCCCGGTTGGAGCCCCCAACCGGGACCAAAGGCCTCTGCTTCCCGCCCTTTGGGCTGCTGAAAAGAGGCCTTTGGTCCCGGTTGGAGGCACCAACCGGGACTAAAGGGGGGAATTGGTCCCGGTTGGTGCCACAAATCGGGACCAATGCCTTTGCTATATAAGTAGCACTTAGGAAAATTTCGGAACCGCCCATCCCCAGTTCAATCTCTTCTCCATCCTGCGTCGCCCCGTCGCTGTCGTCGCGCCGCCCCGTCGTCGTCTCCGCGCGCCCTGCCGTCGCCGCCCGCCTTGCCCGGCCCGCGCCCGATGCGTCGCCGCCCCGCCCGCCCCGCGCCGCACCTCGTCGTCGCCGTCGCCGTCGCCGTAAGTTAGATTTTTTTGTAGTTTATAGATTTTTTTTGTTAGATGTGTGTAGTAACTTAGATGTGTAATAATTTTTTTGATAGATGTGTAGTAATTTTGTTAGATTTTTTTCAGATTGTGTAATTGATTTGTTCATTTTGTATTAGATTTTTTAATGATTTTTTCTGTTATAATTTAGATGTCAATTTTTATGATTTGTTTCTGTTGTAATTTAGATGTCAATTTTTTTTCATATTGTGTAAGTAATTTAGATGTCAAATTTTTATGATTTTTTTCTGTTCATAGAATTTTTATGATTTTTTCTGTTCTAATTTTGTTCATAGAATTTTAATGATTTTTGTAGTTCATTGATTTTTTTGTTAGATGTGTAGTAATTTAGATGTGTAGTTCATAGATTTTTCTGTTAGATTTTTTTATGATTTTTTCTGTTGTAGTTTAGATGTCAAATTTTTATGATTCTTTTCTGTTGTAATTTAGATGTCAATTTTTTTCATATTGTGTAAGTAATTTAGATGTCAAATTTTTTATGATTTTTTCTGTTCATAGAATTTATATGATTTTTCTCTGTTCTAATTTTGTTCATAGTATTTTAATGATTTTTTGTTCATAGTATTTTCTTCGTCAACTTATTGTGTATGTATAGGAAAATTAGTTAGAAAAATAATAGAACTATAGTTAAACCAGTTTATTTTTAGTAAGTAGTACTTAATAAAAGTAGTTTATTTTTAATAAGTACTACATTATTTATTTATAGTAAGTGCTTAGTAGTTGAACTAGTGGATTCAATTAATAAAACTACTTTATTTAACTATATATAGAAGTAGTTACCGCATCGAAGTCGACGATGCCTATACCGCATCCTCGTCGTCGTCGACTCGGCGGTGGTGGAGGCTTGCTTAATCAGGGCCATGTGCGGGACTGGGCTCCGCCGGGCTGGTATTGGGAGGTGCTACCTTCTGGAGGACGTAGGTTGGTGAGGAGGCAGCCCGTTGTTGACCCGATCCTTGTTTGGTGGCGGTCGCGTGGGCCAGTGACGGTGCCGAGGCTTCCGGACACCGCGGAGGTGGTACGTCGCCGTGTCAGCGAGGAGGACGAGCACGTCCGTCGCTACATGGTTGCGTTGGAGGGCAGGTTCGACAATACTTGGCAGGTTCTTCAGGGATCTCACGGGAGCTATGATCCCGTGATCGTTCCTTATCTTTGGGTGTCCACCGCCCGCGACGATACCCATCGGGCGCTATGGTTCTAGCTGTATTAATTAGCGATGCTATATGTATGATAGTATTCGAGGAGTATTCGACGATGTACGGACACAAGAGATGATGTACTTTTGGTTATAATTGAATGCATGCTAATTTGAATACTACTTTATTTTACGATTTGGTTTTGCTTATGGAATGCTCATATTGGAAAAGTACTCCTACTTTGAATGCTAAAATTGAAGAGCACTCTATGCAGAAATCTAGGAGCCCCCTCCATCATCCACGCCGTCGTGGGGGTAGCTTCTCCTTCATTCCCGTGTGCTAGACAATTTGTTGTAATAATGCACTCGGGAATGAAAGGAGGAGCTACATACCATCACCGATAGTCAACCCGTGATTAATAATAATGATCTAATTTAGGTTTTTTAGTACATATATTTAATATTTGAATTATGAACTTAGGCCGGAAATGTCGTACTCAGACGATGAAAACCGCTGAGGAGTCTGTTGGTGCCACGACGGCCGAGGTATGTGCGACAGGTTCATTGAGCTGGACGAAGATCGGCGCTTCAACATTAACCTCGAGGAGACCTTCGATGTTCATACGGTACACAACGACGACAATAGTTTTTTTCGTAATTAAGCACGACTTCAACTATTTTAACGTATATTTTTCATCTTTTCCAATTCGTCTAGCTTATCCCATGCTATTCAAGACGCTATGTCTCGGAGAGGATGAGTTTTGAAGACCATGAAAGTATGGAAACCAAAACAATTCTCTTAAGGACCCATCATGGTGTGGATTTTCAAGTAAAGTTGTACAATGCTGAGAGTGTAACCCATTTTGGTTGCAAAAATTGGGAAGCACTTTGCAAGATGTATGGTTTTGATGAGGGTATGCTTGTCACCATGGATCTTGGTGATCCTACAATCCAGCAAGACAATATGGGCATTTGGGTCCTTGTGGATACACCTCCAATTCTTCCGCCATGTGAGTTTAACATAGTTATTAAGTAATTTATATTGTTTATTTCAAAATAGTTGACAGCTTGTTTCCATTGACAGCTTATTTTCATTCTTCAAAGAATGTGCGGAAAATGGTAGACAAAACCCACTACACCGATGGCTCCGAATTAACTTATAAGGAGAAAAATTATCCGATCGCATTTTGTATTGATCTTGAGAATTACAATGTCTACAATCGAACTCCTCAACATTATGGTCAATATGTGCCACTAGTGCACGTGTTGAACTACGGTAACTACCATGGAGATACCCTGGTAAGATTTTTTACTATTACGACATCCTTGCATCTTTTTTAAAATACTTCTAAAACCAGTACATCATTGCTAACTACGAAGTTATTACTATGTTCTTCAACAGATAATCCCGAATGATTGTGTGCCTCATCTGATGTATACGCACGGTCGCCTTGATGTTTTGAACATACAACCAGGTCGTCCTACAAATCTCAATTGTCCATACCGAATTTCTAAAAGAAGTGGAGACATGACAACCATAGAATGGAAAAAATGTATGGACAGTCGTAAGGAGCTTCTTGCAAGCAAAAGGAGGCGAAGCGCAAGAATTGGAGACAGGATGATCTCCATTCTTCATAACAGAGACTCAGGATCTATATTGTTTTATGCTATTTTACCTTAAGGGTGTTTAGGTCCTACCTGATACTGATGATCATGTGCTAAGAACAATTATGTAGGGTTGGGTTCGATGACTATGAGGATGATGATCGTATGACTTGTTATTAATAACGAGTAGAAGTTGTATGATGATGCATGATTAGTAGGACTTGTTATTATATATGATGATGTATGATGCGAGCATGCATGAGTTATTATATATCAGCAGGTGAAATGAACGTATATAGCAGTATAAGAGAGGACACTTCTCTCTATTAGCTAGCTAATAACAAGCTAAAATTAACCCCCAAAACCCCTAAACCAGCCACTTTTTTTTTTAAAAAAAAGAAAAACCTCAGCTGCTGACACGTGGAAGCCTTTTGGTCCTGGTTCAAGTCACCAACCGGGACCAAAGGCCCCCTTGCCTGGGCTGCTCGCAGTGGCCACGTGGAGGGCCTTTAGTCCCGGTTCGTGTTAGAACCGGGACTAAAGGGTGGAGGCATTAGTCACGACCCTTTAGTCCCGGCTCAAGAACCGGGACTAAAGGCCCTTACGAACCGGGACTGATGAACCCTTTTCTACTAGTGATAATAGGCTTCTTAACTAGAAAGTACATGATAAAGTGGGATAAATGTATGCAAACAAAAAAATTATGACATGTGAAGAACTTTTCAAACAATTATTTCATTAAAAAAAGAGGTACCCTTTCAATGATATGGAGGGGTGGATCCTTTTGCGTAATTATTAGTACAAATTAATTGTTGGTCACAACTACATAAGTTTTTTTCCTAACCAAGTCTAAGAGTACCATTTTTGGAAATAAAAAAATTCTTCTGGGAATTTAACTATTATGATACAATAAAAGATCTCAAAAAGGTGATTGGAAACATAATCAAATATGATTGAACCTTGTCCTTGTCCTCCAGTCCTTTGTCCTCAGCCCCAACAATTGCATCATCATTGTTGTATTCTCTGTCCTGAATAAACGATATGCCAGGCCATGTCCAAACCCTAGCTACCCCGCCCCAGAAACCAAGCCGAGTCAAGACCATGGATCGGTTTTGTCTCGTGGCCGGAGTACATGTAGGGAGGGAGACAAAGACTAAACAACACGAGCCGCCGTGTGCGACAATGCTTCTATATCTTACTTGACGTGAGATAGAAGATGTGGCCTCGCCTCAAGCAAGCATATGGTGGGCCGGCCAATAGTGTTAGGTTCAGTGGTTGTCTCTTTTCCTTTTTTCCTTTTTTACATTTCAAACATTATAAAATATATGATATATCTCAAAAATTAATTTACTTAAATGTTTATCTCGCATTAAAAAAAGTTAACATGATGTAAAATAATTGTTCATGAAGTTTTAAAAAATGTTCGTATCAAAAAAAAAAAATGTTGTGGCATGTTTGATTCATGACTAACTTTGTCACAACTAAACTCAGGAAAATTTTGGTTATCACGCAACAAATTGCAACCACAAGCATAATAAGATTTGGCAGAAAAACTAAGGCCCTAGCATCTGCACCATGTAGCTAGAGAAGTGTAAGAACTATGAAACACTACAGATTATAAACTGGTATATTTATATGTGTGAATGAATAAGCATACAAAAATAATAAATACTCATATTATTAAGTAGAATAAAAATCATTGAATAACCACAGTATTAGCAGAACTATTTATTTCAACATTGCACTCAAGTTTGCATGTGCTATTTTCGTGCCAGATTTCTTTTGAAATTTCCACACTAATGTAAGAAAAATAACTATTTAGAAACTCCAATGTTATTAAAAAATAGAGAACATTCTCTTTTTAAAATTAGGGTTTCGGTCCATATGGTTAACACTTCATTACATTGAATATGCAAGAATTTATTCTACAATACATAGTAAATTTATAATGTTGCGAAAGGGGTCCAGAGCTATAAAAAGATCACCAGAAGATCACCAGAAGTACAAAGCGCCCCAAATATTATAAAATTTGTATCAAGATCCTTGGACCACTTATAATGAGACGGCAAGAATACCCATTCTTATCCTTACAGAAAATAACCTCAAGTTGTCATGTTATGCAAACATAATTTACTAATTTTATTGGATATAAATACTTAGTACGACAAAAAAAGGAGAATATACTAAAAATCAACCGTATCAAAAACATCCCACTACCAGACGTTCTTTTTATTGATATATCACATGCTCCTACGGAGCCTAGATTGAGTGGATTGAAAAAGGTGGTCACTCACACAACCATTCATCCTTCCATATGTACCTAAAGTTATCACAGTAAACAGACATATTGCCGCTAAGTGATGTGGTCGCACAGATTTTAGGCTTTCGGTTTGAGTAAAGAAACATGTGTTATATACCATCATAACTATATCATCGAATTCATATTCGTATAAAGTTTGAAACAAATAGTTTGGGTAATATAGGAAAAATATTTCATTAGGAAATTAACAATCTGAAGCACGTGCATGCCATATGCACCCATCTGAATAGAGTAACAAAGATTAATATTTTATTATCACTCCCTCTATTTTAATTTACTCTAAATATTAGCTTTATCCTACATCAAACTTTAATGGTATTGGTTTGGTATATTAGATGTTAACAATTTAATATAAAATTAATCAAATCATACAAAGTTTGACTTCAGACATTTAGTATGCGGAGTAAATAAAAATGGAGAAAGTACATAGTATGGGATGTACGATAAGAACATGGAATTATCATAGAAATCCCCCGCGCCCACTCACACAAACAAAAGCAAAGCATCCAGCTATACTGCTGGTGCATCCTCCTTTCATGAGTACCATGAGATATCCTCCTTTCATCCTCATTTGATGATCATAAAGATGTCGGTTGTGCTATGAACTGTAATGCAGGTATGACGTGCAACAATAAAACCACTGTCTATTTAGGTGTTGATAGTTTTATTGACTTCATTAAGCAAGCTATTCCCTTTTCCCGTAAAAATACCATATAAAAGATTCTCATTAGGATATATAAGTTGGCTCAGGATAAGAGGATTTTGTGTGGCAATAGTAGTACCCAGTCTGTCCTTGAATGCTCTGAATAGGATAGCAGCTTTAGCACTGTGAGAGTAATGTTCCAAGTCATCCTCATCTTTGAGCATAGTAATACAATTATTTCTATGTTTGATATTTTTCGACTAGATAGAAATAGTAAATTTGAATTGAGACACCTATTCCATGACGGATTTAAACTTATCTTCTATTTTTGTGCCTAAGGTGCCAAACTACCAATGTGCGTATGTGTCTTTTGCAATTTTTGTTGGTACATAATGATTTCTTTGTTTATTACCAAGGGGATGCTCATATGGCAGACAAAATAACTAAGGGTCAAACTACATGTTAGTGGCAGGTAGTGTCCAAAATGGATACATTATTTTTTAGGAAAAATGAATATAGTTTTTATAGGCTGTGTAATCCCTCGGTTCCGAAATATAAGCCCTTCTAGAGATTTCAATAACCCATCATGCTAGCTATCTTACGATCATGCAAAGCAATATGACAATGAATCCTCAAGTCATGTATATGATGATGATGGAAGTTGCATGGCAATATATCTCGGAATGGCTATGGAAATGCCATGATAGGTAGGTATGTTGGCTGTTTTGAGGAAGATATAATGAGGCTTATGTGTGATAGAGCGTATCGTATCATGGGGTTTGGATGCACCGGCGAAGTTTGCACCAACTCTCAAAGTGAGAAAGGGAAATGCACGGTACCGAAGAGGCTAGCAATGATGGAAGGGTGAGAGTGCGTATAATCCATGGACTCAACATTAGTCATAAAGAACTCATATACTTATTGCAAAAATCTACAAGCCATTGAAAACAAAGTACTACGCGCATGCTCCTAGGGGGATAGATTGGTAGGAAAAAACCATCGCTCGTCCCCGACCGCCACTCATAAGGAAGACAATCAATAAATAAAATTGTGCTCCAACTTCATCCCAAAGCGGTTCACCATACGTGCATGCTACGAGAATCACAAACCTCAACACAAGTGTCTCTATAGTCCACAACCACCCACTAGCATGACTCTAATATCACCACCTTTATATCGCAAAACTATTGCAAGGAATCAAACATATCATATTCAGCGATCTACAAGTTTATGTAGGATTTTATGACTAACCATGTGAATGACCAATTTCTGTCATCTCTCTAAATAGATATAAGTGAAGCAAGAGACTTTAATTCTTTCTACAAAAGATATGCCCGTGCTCTAACAAATATAAGTGAAGCAAAAGAGCATTCTACAAATGGCGGTTGTCTATGTATAGAGAAACAGGCAATCCAAACTTCAAATGATATAAGTGAAGCACATGAAGAATTCTATAAAGCCACACTCAAAAGATTTAAGTGAAGTGTAATGAGCATTCTATAAATCAACCAAGGACTATCTCATACCAGCATGGTGCATAAAAGAAAAATAAAAACCTAATTGCAAAAGATGCTCCAAGACTTTCACATAATGCATGAATGAAACGAATCTGAAAACATACCGATACTTGTTGAAGAAAGAGGGGATGCCTCCCCAGCATCCCCAAGCTTAGACGCTTGAGTCTCCTTCAATATTTACTTGGGGTGCCTCGGGCATCCCCAAGCTTGAGCTCTTGCCTATCTTCCTTCTTCTCACATCGAAACATCCTCGATTAGACACTACATCCACACAAAACTTCAACAGAAAACTCGGTAAGATCCGTTAGTATAATAAAGCAACACTAGTGCAGAACCGGGCAGTAGCAACGGTTCGTAAGGCCCTTTAGTGCCGGTTCCACAACCGGCACTAAAGTGTGGTCACTAAAGCCCCCCCCCCTTTAGTACCGGTTCAGCACGAACAGGTGCTAAAGGCCAACCACGTGGCACGAGGCAGCTCCGGGGCAGGAGCCCTTTAGTACCGGTTGGTAACACCAACGGTACTATAAGGTTTGGGGGTTTATAGTTTTATGATTTCTTTTTCATTTAATTTTGTGTCTCCATTTTAATTCTATTTCTTTTGCTGGTATTTATATATACTAAACATTTTACCATTTATTTATATATATATATATATATATATATATATATATATATATATATATATATATATATAATTTTTAGTAGAACCAATCATGCATATATATATATATATATCATCAATGTCTCACAAACCACCATATTAATTAATTCACACATACACACATGTATAGCTATATACAATTTCTCCTACATATGCATGTTGCCTTCGGAGCCAGTGGCATTAGCCTAATTGGTGCCTTCGGAGCACGATGACAATTGGAAGTGGTTTTCATGGGGGCGTAACGGGTAATAGTATTCTCCCTTGGATTTATGACCTAGTCGAGCAAAAATCCCGCTTATTTCCTCTTGAAGTGCTTCTCTGGCGCTCCGTTTCTAGGAGCTTGTCCCTTTCTCTGTGAACTGTTAAGAAGGAGATCAATATGCATGTGTATTAGTTGTGTGACTAGATATCGATAATGGTGTAAAAATTGTGAATAGTGTTCTGACAAGCGTACCCATTCCTGTCTTTGAGATCTGCTCCTTTCGGACGCCATCATGCGAATGTTCTCGCAAACGCATAATGCACACAGATCAGTCCCCTGCGCCTGCTGCGGGACCTTTACAAGAATGGAATTTGATCAGATAATAACTAATCAAGCATGATAATTAAAGAGATGGCAGCTAGCTAGCTAGCTAGTACTACTTAATTCCTTACCTTGGGTCGAAACCATTTAAGCTTTTTTTTCCATTCGCCTCCGTGACGCTGATGAACCTTGCCCAAGCCCTGCCCGCCGACAAAGAAAATGAATAAAGGGGTTATTAAATAGTTCATATCATGAAATGACGAACTAAATAGGCCGAGATATATAGTTAATAATGATTGAAATTACCTGTTGACTATCCCAAACAAGATGTTATAGTCAGTATTTGCTTTGAGTAGTGAGTCCAGTATTTCAACTATTCCGGCGTCAACTTTAATGATACACAAGATCCAGTGAAATCTGCATGCACACACGTTTGCATGTCTTAATTAAGCGGGCATATGTAAGCAAAAACATGTAGCTAGCTAGTAGGCAAAAACAGAGAATTTGTAGTACAAGACAGTGTGACTCACTTTGGAAGTTGTAAGGAAGTAGTATATCTTCATTGTATTTGAGGCGCTTCAAGAACTCTAGCATGTTGTCCTCTACGGCCTTTTGATGATGTGGATTTATTTTCCATGTGTATTCATTAACGGTGTTTGGGTCAATGAACCCAATGCCAAAGCGTCCACCTTTTCTCATTTCATACATCTTCATCCTGCATAATACCACAGAAAAGAATATAGTGAGGATAATTACAGGTAATGATTGATCAAAAAGATCACTACAGCTAGCTTGAGACTTAAATTACAGAAAGAAATCACTTACAGACAATAGCAGCGGCGATAGATTTGTCGAGTGCGTCTTGATTGTATAACTGAAACATTTCAGAATACTCAACGGACAGAGCTTTCTCATGGAAGTAATGCTCCTCCTTGACATTCACCATGAGGGACAATTGATTGGAAATCTTGGTAATGTTCATGTACCATTGATGCAATTCATACATTCTCGTTGGGAGGTTCTTGATCTTGTCTAGCTTGACCAAAGGTTGGCCCCGGACATATTTCCGTTTTATTTCATCCTCTGTAAGCACAGGCATGGGCTCGATCTCGAGGAGTTGTCCAACAGTGATGTTGAGAACTTCAGCCTGCATTATATGGTCCTTGGTTATTACCACATTTCCCACCTCGGGAACGTAAACTGTTTGCCCACAATAATATTGGTAGCAGCGTCTTTATCACGTGTTGTTGGCACAACAAGCGAGGGATCGATTCGCCGCCTGTTCTCCCAGCTGGGGAATGGTTTTCCCGCATTTTTTGACAGGTGCTTGTTGTTTGCTCGATCCCGAGCTCGCCTCCTTACGTAGACGTGCTTGATTTAACTTCCTGATGTGGCGCTCATAGTCTGTGTCAACAGGCTTGGGAGATGGTGGTTGAGCCATACGAATAAAGTGGCCAATCGTTTCCTCAGGCACTTTCTCCCTTGGCAGCGGTGGCGGTTTCGGTGCAAAATGGGCTTCCACCTGGGCCTTCGATATGGCTACATTTTCCTCCTCGGACCTATCATAAGGCCTCTGTGGAAGAGGCGTGAGGCTTGGACCATATTTATATCGCTTGCCTCCGCCTGTACTTCCTGTACTACCTCGACTCGTACCGCTACGCACCATAGCTGCGGGGTATCTCTTCTGCGATTGCTGAGGCGGCGGAGACGGCTGACAGGGCTGAGTTGGACGAGGAGGAGTGGCCTGAAGCTGTGCCAGACTTGGAGGAGGAGTGGCCTGAGGTGTGCCGGACTTGGAGGAGGAGTGGACGTCTGACGTTGTGGCGGACTTGGAGGAGGTGGAGTGGCACGACACTTTGCCGGGACTTGGAGGAGGAGTGGCCTGAGGTTGTGCCGGACTTGGAGGAGGAGTGGACGTCTGACGCTGTGGGCGGACTTGGAGGAGGAGGAGTGGCACGACACTTTGCGGACTTGGAGGAGGAGTGGCTGACACTTTGCGGACTTGGTGGACTTGCAGGAGGCGGGAGTTTGCTGACTCGGTGGCGGACTTGACGAGGAGTCGGCTGACGGTGTCGGTGGCCTTGAAAGATGATGCAATCCTTTTTCCATAGGATGATACGATGTTTGGCCTCTCCGAGAAAGTGCTCGTCGTCACCTCCGGGAATGTCAAGCTGTAGCTCCGAATATGGGTCCACCACCTCATCAACCAAGACACGAGCATAGCCCGCTGGAATCGGGTTGCAATGGAAGGTTGCCTTGGGGGGATTTGTAAAAGCAACGGCGTCAGCCACCTTCATGGATATGTTCTTCATTTTGACGTGTAGCTTGCAGTTAGTGTTATCCGTGATGTCATCCACGGGGTATCTATCCAGCATTGCGTCGTTCGGGGTGGAACCCACGCTGCTTCTCGGCATGGATGGGGCGGTGCTATCCAATGCTGGATCATCCGCTAGCTGCTGCAGCTGCTGAGACCCCTTTGCTGGCTAAGTGAGTCGATCTGCTCCTGCTGCCGCTGGAATTTGACTGCCAATTCCGCTTGACTTGCTTCTAGTCCTTGAAGGTGTTCATAGTCCCGCTTCCTTTGCTCCTCCTCCATCTTCCTCTTCTTCTCCTCCGTAGTCTTCTTTCTCGCACGGGTTCTGTAGTCGTTGTTCTAGTCTAAAACCCCTCATACCACGGAATAGCGCCCTTGCCTCGTGTTCTTCCTGGGTGTTCAGGATTTCCCAGGGCATGCGTAAGCTCGTCGTTCTCTCTGTTGGGCTGGAACACCCCCGATCGTGCCTCTTCTATTGCAACAAGTATCGCATCGTCGGCTACCTTCAGACTTGCCCTCGTCGAAACATTGCCTGTCTTCGGGTCCAACTCCCCCCCATGCGCATAGAACCAAGTCCTGCACCTGGGGGGCCAGCTCTTAGTAACCGGAGTGACACCTGCATCCTCCATCTCTTTCTCAGACCTATCCCACTTAGGCATTGCCACCGCATAGCCACATGGCCCCAGCTTATGGAACTTATCCTTTTTTTCGGCATTCTTCTTGTTTATTCTCGACCGTTCCTTAGCTAATTCCGAATCCTTGAATTTCACGAAATCGTCCCAATGAGCACATTGGTTCTCTAGTGTTCCCTCGAATACTGGAGTCTTCCTTCCTCCCTTGACGTACTTGTCCCATTCACGATTCTTGTGGTTCTTGAATGCAACCGCCATCTTCCTAAGAGCAGCGTCCTTGACTTTATGCACATCTGCTTCTGTGAAATGATCTGGTAGGGTGAAATGTTCCATGAGAGTATCCCAAAGCAGTTCTTTTTGTCTTCTATCGACAAAAGTAACATCTGGACGTGGAGCAGCGTCCTTTTTGTCCTTTTGTCTTTTGTCTTTTGCTGACTCTCTCCATTCTTGAAGGGAGATCGGGAGTTGGTCCTTCACAACAACTCCGCCTTGTGAACGAACTTGTCTGCAATCTTCTTAGGCACTAATGGTTCGCCATTAGGTCTGATTGCCTCGATATTGTACTTTACGCCCTCCTTCAACTTTTTGTTCGGGCCGCATTTCGTCCTTTTGCCTGAAGATTTGCTCGATCCGGATGGCTGAAAGAACAAAGATCGATTCGTGAATATATCTTCAAGTCATTTAAAACATGTGATGATCACCAGATGCCTGCTTATATAAATATATATATCTCGCCGGTCTTTGTTGTTTCAAGATCAACATTTTCTTCGTCATCATCATAATCATAGTTCATGACTTCATCAATTCGGTCGTCGCGATCGAATATCATATCACCCTCTCCGGTGTTGTTTAGAAATTCGGAGCCGTCATAATCTTCTTCATTCTGATCATCATCTGGCCCGTGAGGATGGCGTATCATATCAAACATGGCATGTTCTCCCTCTCTGCCGGTATTGTCCGCCATAGCTTTTATTTAACTAATCCAAAAGAAATATAAAACAATTTAGTATTCAAATTACATCGTTTCGAATAATATATATAATCTCGAATACATCGTCTCGAATAATAGATATAATCCCGAAAACATCGTCTCGAATAATAGCTATAATCTCGAATACATCATCTCGAATAATAGATATAATCTCGAATACATCACTGGCTAGGTAGCTAATAAAGATCGAATACTACAGAAGAATCTAGGACACTCGCGGTTCTCGCGGGCGCGGGCTGTGGACACCCAAAGAGAAGGAACCCTCACAGGATCATAGCTGAAGTGAGATCCTGAAGAAACTGCCAGGTATTGGAGAACCTGCCGCCCTCTAACGCAACCATGTAGCGATGGACGTGCTCGTCCTCCTCCCTGACACGGCGACGTACCACCTCCGGCGGGGCCGGCTCCCTCCGCACCGAAACTGGCCTACGCGAACGCCACCAAACGAGATCAGGGTCGACGACGGGACCCGGGGTTGGGTTCCTCATCAAGCGGCGCACCCCTCCAGGCAGCACCTCCCAGTGACAGCCCGGCGGAGCCCAGTCCCGGACATGGGTCAGCCGGACGTCGTCATGACGTGTCGACAGCGAGGATGCGGCCCGCATCGTCGAGAACAAATACTAGCTATATGCCCGCAAAAAGTAACATTTTTTAATGATTGGATTTTGATAACTAAAATTTCTAACATTTCTATATAACACTAATTATGCTATCATTGCATATGTCAAAATTCTATATGCTATTTCATACTAATTAAGCATCTAACACTAAAAAAAACAACTTCTATACATCCATTAAAAAACAGAAAAACAACATTATACAAAAAATTCCATACTAATTAAACACTAATTATATCCATCTAACATGCATTCATACATATATACTAGTGAAAAAATAATAATCTAAAAATCTAAACTAATTAAACATACAAAATAGGTATATACTAGTGTGTGTATGGGCTCGGGGAGGGGCGGCGCCCATGGTGGCCGGGGTGAGGAGAGGGGTAGAGGGGAGAGCTCACAGCGGGCGACGGGCGACGGTGAGGCGACGGCCGGGGCAGGCAGTGACGGGCGGGCGTGACGGGGCAGGCGACGGGCCCGGGCGGGCGAAGGAGACGAGGCGGCGACGGGACGGGGCGGTGATGGGGACGGGCCCGGGCGAAGGAGGAGACGGGCGCCTGACGGGACGGGCGATGGGGACGGGGCGGCGACAAGCGTCGATCGATCGAAGGCGGTGCTTCAATGGGGAAACAGAGGAAGAAACAGAGGGAGAATGAAATTTTTCGAAGTGTTGTATATATAGAAGGAACTTTTAGTACCGGTTGGAGCCACCAACCGGTACTAAAGGCCAGTTTTGGCCAGCCCAAGCGGCGGGAAGCGACCCCCTTTAGTACCGGGTGGTGGCACAAACCGGTACTAAAAATCTTTAGTACCGGTTTGTGCCACGACTCGGTACTAAAGGGGGTGCGCTGGCGCAGGTGCGGTGCGACAAGTTTAGTCCCACCTCGCTAGCCGACGGGCGATCACACTGGTTTATAAACCCCCGTGCGGTCGCTCTCTCGAGCTCCTCTCCAAAGCAGGCCTACTGGGCCTACGTGTTCTTTGCTGCCCTGTGGGCCCACTTGGCCTTTATGGCCTACATCCTTGCCCAACAACAGGTTGGGTTTCTAGTCGATGCAGGCCGCTCACGGCCTACTAGGCGAGCTTTTTTTATTTTTTTGCTTTATTTATTTTTGTGTTGTTTTTTGTGTATTTAGAGTTTCTTTGTGAATATTTTTGCTTTAGGTACAAAAAATTACAAACTTTCTGTTAGTGCCCGTGGTTTTCAAATTTGAATAGTTTAAACTTTTAATTATTTGAAATTAGTGTGAATCACTAGTTTGTGAATAATTTAACTTTAAAAATCAGTAAAGGCATGAAAGAATTTGTTTGCACATAAAATTTCTTCGCGTTTCAAATGCCAAAACACATAACTACCCTAACTATTACAAAGATTCCCCTCGGGTGTGAAACACAGTAAGAAAGTGATGATAGTGAAGCCGATCACATCCCAGCATCTTTGGGTGTGAAACTTTTTCTTCGCGTGTGTCCCTTTGCACCGTAACCATGGAAAATCTTCATCATTTAACGGGATGCTCGGGTCAATATTCACTGTGATTGGAGCAATTTCATCAAACTTTTCATAATCTTCTGACTTGTGTGTCTTGTCATCCACTCCCACGATGTTTCTCTTCCCAGAAAGAACTATGTGCCGCTTTGGCTCATCGTACGATGCATTCGCTTCCTTATCTTTTCTTTTTCTTGGCTTGGTAGACATGTCCTTCACATAGAAAATCTGTGCCACATCATTGACTAGGACGAATAGTTAAATGCGCATACATAAGATTGTTGAGATCCATTGTTGTCATTCCGTCATGCGGGTCTTACATTACCCCGCCTCGTGTCATATTGACCCATTTGCACCGAAACAAAGGGACCTTTAAACCACGTCGATAGTCAAGTTCCCATATGTCCTGTATATAACCATACTATGTTTCCTTTCCCGTCTTGGTTTCTGCATCAAAGCGGACACCACTGTTTTGGTTGGTGCTCTTCTTATCTTGGGCGATCGTGTAAAATGTATTACCATTTATCTCGTACCCTTTGGAAGTCATTATATTCGAAGATGGTAACTGGGACAACAAGTACATGTCATCTTCAATAAAGGTGTCATGCATGGTACGTGTC
The DNA here is from genome assembly GCA_021605145.1 of Aegilops bicornis. Taxonomy (NCBI): domain Eukaryota; kingdom Viridiplantae; phylum Streptophyta; class Magnoliopsida; order Poales; family Poaceae; genus Aegilops; species Aegilops bicornis. The sequence goes on along the minus strand of CM038671.1, from coordinate 832,514,682 downwards.
TGCAACCAGCTCGCGAAACTCCTGTTTTGTTCACGTGTAATCCAGTCACCAGACCGCTCCGGGTGTTTGGAGCGTAGCAAATTCTTGTGTTCATCCATATACGGAGGCACCAAGGCAGAATTCTGTAGAACTGTGTAGTGTGCTTCAGTGAGAGAATGTCCGTCCATACATATTATTTGTTCCCTCCTAGCGTGCCTTTTCCATCCAGTCTGCCCTTATGCATGATTCAGGAACACCAATCGGCTTAAGGTCAGGAATAAAGTCAATACAAAACTCAGTGACCTCCTCATTTTGATGGCCCTTGGAGATGCTTCCTTCTGGCCTAGCACGGTTATGAACATATTTCTTTAAGACTCCCATGAACCTCTCAAAGGGGAACATATTGTGTAGAAATACAGGACCCAAAATGTTAATCTCTTCGCATAGGTGAACTAGGGCGTGCGTCATGATGTTGAAGAAGGATGGTGGGAACACCAACTCGAAATCGACAAGACATTGCACCAAATCATTCGTAACCTTGGTATGATTTCTGGATCGATTACCTTCGAGAGATTGCATTGAGAAATGCACATAGCTTCACAATGGCTAATCGAGCGTTTTCGGTAGAAGCCCCTCAATGCAACCGGAAGCGATTGCGTCATAATCACGTGGCAGTCATGAGACTTTAGGTTCTGGAACTTTTCTCTGCCATGTTTATTATTCTCTTTATATTCGACGAAGCCGACGGTACCTTAATCTTGAGCAGGCATTCAAAGAAGATTTCCTTCTCTTCTTTGGTAAGAGCGTAGCTTGCATGACCACGATGTATGCCGTCTTCTCCGTGCATACGTTCTGGTCCTCCGTGCCTCGTGTGTATCTTTTGTCTTCCCATACACGCCCAAGAAGCCAAGCAGGGTCACGCAAAGATTCTTCGTCACGTGCATCACGTCGATTGCGGAGCGGACCTCAAGGTCTTTCCAATATGGCAGGTCCCAAAATATAGATTTCTTCTTCCACATGGGTGCGCGTCCGTCGGCGTCCTTGAACAGGTTGTCCGCCAAGACCCTTTCCAAATATCACCTTCAAATCCTTGACCATATCATGTACATCAGCACCAGTACGGTGGCGAGGCTTCGTCCGGTGATCCGCCTCACCTTTGAAATGCTTGCCTTTCTTTCTTACGGGATGCCTGCTCGGAAGAAATCGGCGATGTCCCAGGTACACATTCTTCTTACAACTATTCAAATATATACTGTCGGTATCATCCAAACAGTGCGTGCATCCGCGATATCCCTTGTTTGTCTTTCCTGAAAGGTTACTGAGAGCAGGCCAATCATTGATGGTCACGAACGGCAACGCCTTTAGGTCAAATTCTTCCCCCATGTGCTCATCCCACGCACGTACACCTATTTCCTTCCACAGTTGTAAGAGTTCTTCAACTAATGGCCTTAGGTACACATCAATGTCGTTGTCGGGTTGCTTAGGGCCTTGGATGAGCACTGGCATCATAATGAACTTCCGCTTCATGCACAACCAAGGAGGAAGGTTATACAAACATAGAGTCACATGCCAGGTGCTATGGTTGCTGCTCTGCTCCCCAAAAGAATTAATGCCATCTGCACTTAGACCAAACCATACGCTCCTTGCGTCATCTACAAACTCCTTCCCGTACTTTCTTTCGATTTTTCTCCACTGCGACCCGTCAGCGGGTACTCTCAACTTTCCGTCTTTCTTACGCTCTTCTCTATGCCATCGCATCGCCTTGGCATGCTCTTTGTTTTGGAACAAACGTTTCAACCGTGGTATTATAGGAGAATACCACATCACCTTGGCAGGAATCTTCTTCCTGGGGCGCTCGCCCTCGACATAACCAGGGTCATCGCGGCTGATCTTATAGCGCAATGCACCACATACCAAGACAGCGTTCAAATCCTCGTACTCACCGCGGTAGAGGATGCAATCATTAGGGCATGCATGTCTCTTACGCACCTCTAACCCTAGAGGGCAGCCAGCCTTCTTTGCCCATTACATACTCTCGGGCAATTCGTTGTCCTTTGGAAGCATATCCTTTATCATTACCTGCAACTTTCCAAATCCCTTGTCAGATACACCATTCTCTGCCTTCCATTGCAGCAATTCCAGTGTGGTGCCCAGCTTTTTCTTGTCACCTACGCAATTCGGGTACAACAATTTTTTGTGATCCTCTACCATGCGCTTGCAACTTCTTCTTCTCCAAATTACTTGCTAGTTTCTCTTTGCATCGGCAATGGCCCGACCTAGATCATCAACGGGCTCATCTGATGCCTCTTCTTCAGCTTCTTCCCGCATTGCAGGCTCAGCTTCTTCCCGCATTCCGGCTCAGCTTCTTCCCCCATTGTTGTATCATCGTATTCAGGGAACCCATGGCCAGGATAGCTGTCGTCGTCCTCTTCTTCTTCATTGTCTTCCGTCATAACCCCTCTTTCTCCGTGCCGGTGTGTGTCCTTTAGATCTGTAGATGGACCTGGCTGCACCGGCTTTCTTATCCAGATGCTCACGTAGATCGTGCGCGGTGTCAGTAGCTGCTCTGTTGTGGTTGTGAAGCGGTACGTCTGGTCTCCTAGTCGTATTATTCTTTGGTGGAACGGCCTCGTCGTCGAATTCTGGCAGCAGTTTGCGTTTTGGATAGCTTTTTGTATGGAGATCGTTGCCATATCTTTCTTCAATGGCTAGCACTTTATTCCATATGTGACTGAGCGTTTCCTGTGCGGCCTTGAGCCGTTGCTTCTGCTTCTTAAGACTTCTTGCTGTGGCCATAAGCTTTCGGTGGAGGTTGTTTCTTTCCACTCGTTTGTTCGGAATGATGAATGCATCGTTGTCCGGACAGTGATCCTGTTCTGGGGTGGTTTCATGAGCTCGTCCCACCGGATCATTGTGATCGGGTATTTTCTCCGAACTCGGTTTGGTGTGACCTGGCTCGTCCTACTCCATCGCTGGGTCCACGTGGTCGTTACTGCCTTCGGGGTTTACTGGTATGTCGACCCTTTTTGCGCTCTTGTCGCTATTTTTGCTGTTGCTGGACTTTGAGCGGCGTCTGCGCCGCCGTTTTGGCTTTTGCCCGGGTGTTTTATCTTCCGGATTATTCGTCGTCCTTCTTGGGCGTATCCACCTTGTATATATCGTGATACCAGGAAGTAGTCCCGCGCCCCAGAGATTCTGAATCTTCTCCTGCATCGTCGTCCATACTGTCGATGTCTTCGGAGTCGAAGTCAAGAACGTCGGTTAAATCATCGATCGTAGCAATGAAGTGGGTGGTGGGTGGGCAACGAATTCCTTCGTCGCCTGCTTCCCACTCAGGCCAGACATAGTTAGGCCCAGAGCCTCCTGACAAAGAGAGAGATTTTAATGAGTTCAGCCTGTCGCCAAAGGGCGGGTGCTGGAAGATGTCCGCAGCGGTAAACTCCATTACCGGAGTCCAACCTGGCCCGACTGGTTCGAGGGTATGTGGACCGGGACCAACAACCGGATACGAGTCCGGGGGCCCGAGGTTACAAGCCTCGACAGAGGTGAGACCTGTGTTCGGCTCCACCGTCATTGAGTATGCAGCCCGCAGGGCGGGGTCCAGCCCTCCGTCCCTAGGCAACGCAACCTGCTCCGGATTTAGATCTGGGGCTACTGCAGGGGTGATATCCCGAGCATTGTCCGACAACAGGTCTAGGCTGTGCTTGTCGTGACTGTCCGGCGCTCCTGGCATATGCCCGAATCCGTCGAAGATCGTCTCCGTGAATATCCGCCTTGTAGTTCAAATTTCCGAACCTGACCTGGTGGCCAGGGGCGTAGCTGTCGATCTGCTCCAGATGACCAAGCGAATTGGCCCGCAGTGCGAAGCCGCCGAACACAAGGATCTGTCCGGGGAGAAGAGTCTTGCCCTGGACTGTATTGTTGGCGATTGAAGACGCCATCAGGCCTCGAAGCAACGACACAGAGGAACTCTCAATGAAAGCACCAATGTCGGTGTCACAACCGGCGGATCTCGGGTAGTGGGTCCCGATCTGTGCGTCTTAGGCTGATGGTAACAGGAAGCAAGGGACACAATGTTTACCTAGGTTCGGGCCCTCTCGATGAAGGTAAAACCCTACTTCCTGCTTGAGATTTTGGTGTATTGAAGACTTATAGGTTAAGGGACTAATGCGTTTGTGAGTGTACACATGTCTATAAGTGTATGAGGAGTTTCATATTTACAGAGAAAGTCGACCCCTAAAAATGAAGTTCTTCGACTGAAGACTTTGGATTTCGGAGACTTTCTAAAGACTATGAAAGGGAAGTCTTAATCAAATCGGTAAATAGCCACTTTTTTATTCTGTCCATTGTTACTCTAAAACTATTTCTACAGATTTCAAAATTTGACATTATCGTGTGCCTGAGGTCAAAGATGAATCAGTCGAACATGTACTAATTTTCACCCTAAAGCAAACAGTTTTGCTAAGTCTCAGTCGACTTAGACTTCGTTATGTCTCAGTCGATGTTATATTCCATTGATCTTGCATTGAGATTCATACAAAAATTTCTCTTCAGTTTTTCCTTTTTCTTCACATATACTATATCACTTGACTTAGACTTGGTTAAGTCTCAGTCGACTGAGACCTAGACGAACCCTAAAGCAAATCACAACTGCAATTTGACATATACGAAGCATTGAAAGAGGCGTATATCCATACCAATACGATGTGAAGGTTGACTGCAGCTTCGGGAGACAGTCAGAACCTATAGGAAACCATTTTAAGCATAGACATAACTGCCACCACACGAACAACTCGAATGTTCAATCAAACATCATGTGAATGTGTGCCGTCTTGGTCGTTCATGCAAATGGCTCGACTGAGCACGCTTTCATCATCTACAGTATCGACATGACCACCGTCATGAGCGCCAACTATATGGATGGATCTGATCTTCGCCAAGGCCTTTAGCAAATGATGTGTGTTGGATTCGACGGAACTCTAGTGAAGCACTTCATCGATGTTTAGATTAGGTGCGGTTGGTGGATGCAACTTGGCTCATAAATCAGGTGTGGCTATGCAGGAAGACTGGAGGCTCTCGAAAAAGGAGCGTGATAAAGAAGGATCAGAAAGCCAGTGTTGTACAGGAGAAACAGAAACAGCAGGAGAGAGGAGACATCCTTATTATTATATTATATAGTAGCAGAAATCCATTTATATGTGAATTGTGATTCATATGTATGTGCAAGGAGGTCATGCACGTATGGAAGATGGGAGAAATTAATGCGTAGATGAAAAGACCTGTTCAACAGCTATGCATGAATCCTCTGTACTGCTATCTCTCCATCCATCTTTTGGTGACTTACCTTGCATATTTTTGTGCAGTCTACATATCACCGCTGGAACTAATGCATCAACATCCGTTCATGCCATATGCTGTAACTATGCTTCCGGCTTCTAGCTATTTTTGAGCAGAGAGCGTCCCTCTCGCAGAAGCCACAGCTCCATGCATGCAGCAAGGTGTGACGATTGATGTCCCGAAAAAAAAAGGTGTGACGATTGATGTACCTCCATCAGAGATGTCTAATAGCATGCCTGTACTCATCTAGATAATTCCTATTCAACATCAAAATTAACTGATTGTTTGTAGGCATCTATTCCGAATCCTGCAAGCTCGTAGGCAACATGGTAGCATATGATATCACACCGATCTGATGAGCCTAGAGAAGACATGGTTTCTTTATTATTTTTCCTTTAGCTTTTTTTTAGATATATTGTTCCTTTAGTTGTTTGGATGACGTTCTAGAGGGAGGTTTTGTACGCTAGGACTCCTTTTTTTTTGAGTTCCTGTACGCTAGGACTCTCGAGTCTAGAGGAATAAGGCTCCATGGACAATCTCCCCTGCAGAAAAAGAGACTATTAAATCTTAACCGTAGAATTTAGATCGTGAGATTACTTTTATGTATTTTCCAGGATTAACGTGGATGCTCTAACGATGCTTCCAATTAGTAAATATAAGATGGAGAACAAACAATCTAAATTTGGACTTCATAAACCAATACACACGGTGGAAAAACGGCTACCCACAACTTCCGTTTGTGGCGCGCCATTTTTCATCAACGCCAGCAATATTTAGCGCTGGCGTCTGCCAAATTGGTACGCTAGCTATAATTGCTATTGCTGACGCTAACAATACATCCTACGCCACTACTATGCGGCCCAGTTGTCGTGACCAGTTACAGCATATTGCTATCGTGCGATTTATAAACACGCCATAAATATTTTACATTGAGCTGTCGTGTCTCCGCCCAGAACGCCAGAACTAAGTTGTGCCTATATATAGATGTGTTGGAATCCACTTCTTTTCACATTCTTCACTTCCATTCTCCACAAAATTCTACTCCCTCTTAGTCAGCTGCTTTGGTGACAATCAGCTGCTTTGGTGACAATCAGTTGCTTTGATGACAATGGACCCACCGGAGCTTGTCGAATCCGCACGAGCCGCCCGTTCGTCGGCGTGGCTCGCAAGTTTGGGACTCTGCTGCCTTGGCCGAGCTCCCATCTGGCCCCGTTCGCCACGACATGTGCTCACCACGTCCAATGCAGCCAGCCCTGTCTGGCGAATCATCCCGCTGCAGCGCGACGTCCATTCGACGATCCGGCAGCTATGCCACCGGCGCCGAAGCTGCCAGGAATCAGGCGAGGGCACCTGTGTTGCTTTTTTGCGGTTGTGGACGCCGTGCTGATAAGCATATGTCGCACACACAAAGTAATCTAGAGCAAGAGTTCTACAGCTGCGGTAACCGTGAAAAGGTACGTAATATATATGATAGAAAACACCTCGATATTCTCCTAATTTGCACAATTCGTGATCATTAATATATGTGTGTGTGTATTGTGATCCATAGGCGCCAGGGACAAAATATTACTGCACATGGATATGGTTTGATCTCGTGCAGAAGTACGTGAGCGAGTTTCTTGAGTACTCCATTAGTGAACTAAGACAACATATAGATGAGATGCAGTTGAATACTGATGTGATGCGCAGCCAAATCCAAAAATTCAAGATGCTTCGATATGCTCTTTTAGCTGGTGTTATTCTTGGCCTCGTTCTCCCTGCTGGATCGGTGACATCATTTTTCTCATGGGAATCATTACACTGGTGATGTTCCTAGTCTAGATCAAGAGTGTGCACGTTCTAGTACTAGAAGTTATATATATATATATATATATATATATATATATATATATATATATATATATATATTATTTTCATCCTTCAACTATTTTGAATCTATGCTAGATTAATGAGATCGATCGATGTTAGAAAATAAAACAATAAAATAATAAACAATTGAAAAAAAAACAATTAAATAATAAACAATAGGAAAATAAAACAATAATATAATAAACAATTGGAAAATAAAACAATTAAATAATAAAGAATAGGAAAATAAAACAATAAAATAATTAGTAAAAATAACAATACAATAAACAATAGGAAAATAAAATAATAAGATAATAAACTAAACATCTATATAAATATAAAAAAATTTGTTTTAAAATATATCATTGGCGTTGGCCAACGCCAGCAATTACCCCGCCGCCACCCGCAGGAGATATTGATTAAATCCCCCCCCCCCCCCCCAACACCCGCAACCGACAGTCCCCATTAAATTACCGCCGCCGCTGTCGCCCTCGCCTCCCCTGTGCGTCCACCGTCGCCGTCGCCTCCGCCTCCACGACTGAAGTCCCCTCCGTTGTCGCCTCCGCCTCCACCGCCAAAGTCCCCGCCCCCATTGTCGTCGCCTTCGCATCCACCCCGGCCACCGCCCCCGTCCTCGTCCCCATCGCCATCGCCTCCACCCCCGTCCCCGCCAGCGCCCGCTCCCGGCCCCGTCGCCCGCAATGCCACCTTGCCGTCTACCGCCGCCGCAGGTGAGTTCTACTTAATGTAGTGTAATAGTAGTGTAGAAAAATATTGAATTTTGTGTATATGAGTAGTGTAAAATTTTAGTGTAGTTGTAGACTATGATTTTATATAGTGTAATTTTATTAAATTTTAGTAGTGTACTTGTGGTGAAATAATGTACTGTAGTTGTAGACTATTATTTTAGATAGTGTAATTTTATTAAATTTCTAGTAGTGTACTTGTGGTGAAATAATGTAGTGTAGTTGCAGACTATGATTTTAGATAGTGTAATTTTATTGTATTCCTAGTAGTGTACTTGTGGTGAAATAATGTAGTGTAGTCGTAGACTATGATTTTAGATTGTGTTATTTTATAAAATTTCTAGTAGTGTACTTATGGTGAAATAATGTAGTGTAGTTGTAGATTATGATTTTAGATAGTGTAATTTTATTGTATTTCTAGTAGTGTATTTCTGGTGAAAGAATGTATAGTGTATAGTTGTAGACTATTGTATTTCTCATTAATATGCCCATTTTTTACTAACTTGTTTAGTTATATATATGCATCGTCACAGATGGCACTGAAGTTTCGTGGTGTGCGACAGAAGGGAAATAAGTATTATGCCACCATTAGGAAGGAGAATGTCGTCCACAAACATGGCCATTGGGACACCCCGGAGTTAGCGGCGCACGCTTATGATGCCATGGCAGTAGAATTTTTTCAGAAAGGGGCGAATCTGAGTGTCGTCAGTTTGCGAGGTTCCTCGCGCCCGAGGACATGAGGATATGCACTAGGGTTGAGGAGAAGGAGAGCAAAGAGGCTGAGATGCAGTTCTTCGACCCATTGGTGAGCGAGCTTACGAGAGATGACAAACTCGTGGAGGCTGATGTCTACTACACAACCTTCTTCTTATAGACGTTGTTGGGCCTCCAAGTGCAGAGGTTTGTAGGACAGTAGCAAAAATCCCTCAAGTGGATGACCTAAGGTTTATCAATCCATGGGAGGCGAAAGATCAAGATGGTCTCTCCCAAACAACCCTGCAACCAAATAACAAAGAGTCTCTTGTGTCCCCAACACACCCAATACAATGGAAAATTGTATAGGTGCACTAGTTCGGCGAAGAGATGGTGATACAAGTGCAATATGGATGGTAGATATAAGTTTTTGTAATCTGAAAATATAAAAATAGCAAGGTAACTACTGATAAAAGTGAGCGTAAACGGTATTGCAATGGTAGGAAACAAGGCCTAAGGTCCATACTTTCACTAGTGCAAGTTCTCTCAACAATAATAACATAATTAGATCATATAACAATCCCTCAACATGCAACAAAGAGTCACTCCAAAGTCACTAATAGCGGAGAACAAACGAAGAGATTATGGTAGGGTACGAAACCACCTCAAAGTTATTCTTTCCGCTCAATCCATTGGGCTATTCCTATGTGTCACAAACAGCCCCAGAGTTTGTAGTAAAATAAGACCTTAAGACACAAATCAACCAAAACCCTAATGTCACCTAGATAATCAAATGTCACCTCAAGTATCTGCGGGTTTAATTATACAATATGCATCACACAATCTCAGATTCATCAATTCAACCAACACAAAGAACTTCATAGAGTGCCCCAAAGTTTCTACCGGAGAGTCAAGACGAAAACGTGTGCCAACCCCTATGCATAAGTTCACAAGGTCACTGAACCCGCAAGTTTATCACCAAAACATACATCAAGTGAATAAATAGAATACCCCATTGTCACCACGCGTATCCCATGCAAGACATACATCAACTGTTCTCAAATCCTTAAAAACTCAATCCAATAAGATAACTTCAAAGGGAAAACTCAATCCATTACAAGAAGGTAGAGGGGGAGAAACATCATAGGATCCAACTATAATAGCAGAGCTTGCGGCACATCAAGATCGTGCCGCAGAGAGAGAGAGAGAGAGAGAGAGAGAGAGAGAAAGAAAGAGAGAGAGAGAGAGAGAGAGAGAGAGAGAGAGAGAGAGATCAAACACATAGCTACTGGTACATACCCTGAGCCCCGAGGGTGAAATACTGCCTCCTCGTCATGGAGAGCGCCGGGATGATGACGATGGCCACCGGTGATGGATTCCCCCTCCGGCAGGGTGCCGGAACAGGCTCCCGAGAGGTTTTTGGTGGCTTCAGAGGCTTGCGGCGGCGAAACTCCCGATCTAGGTTTACTTCTGGGGGTTTCTGTATTTATAGGAATTTTTGGCGTCTGTGTCACGTCAGGGGGGTCTTCGAGTCATCCACGAGATAGGGGCCGCGCCCAAGGGGGTAGGACGCGCCCTCCACCCTCGTGGACGGCTCGGGACTCTTCTGGCCCTACTCTTTTAATGGGGCTTCTTTGGGTCCATAAAAATCATCAAAAATTGGCACGTCAACTGGACTCGGTTTGGTATTCCTTTTCTGTAAAACTCAAAAACAAGGAAAAACAGAAACTGGGATTGGGCTCTAGGTTAATAGGTTAGTCCCAAAAATCATATAAAATAGCATATAAATGCATATAAAACATCCTAGATGGATAATATAATAGCATGGAACAATCAAAAATTATAAATACGTTGGAGACGTGTCAAACATCCCGAACCTTAATTCCTGCTCGTTCTCGAGTAGGTAAATGATAAAAAAAGAATTTTTGATGTGGAATGCTACCTAACATATTTATCAATGTAATATCTCTTTATTGTGGCAAGAATATTCAGATCGATAAGATTCAAAACAAAAGTTTAATATTGACATAAAAACAATAATACTTCAAGCATACTAATAATGCAATCATGTCTTCTCAAAATAACATGGCCAAAGAAAACTATTCCTACAAAATCATATAGTCTGGCTATGCTCTATCTTCATCACACAAAGTATTTAATCATGCACAACCCCGATGACAAGCCAATCAATTGTTTCATACTTTTGATATTCTCAAACTTTTTCAATCTTCACGCAATACATGAGCGTGAGCCATGGACATAACACTATAGGTGGAATAGAATGGTGGTTGTGTAGAAGTCAAAAAGGAGGAATATTGTCTCACATCAACTAGGCGTATCAACGGGCTATGGAGATGCCCATCAATAGATATCAATGTGAGTGAGTAGGGATTGCCATGCAATGGATGCACCAGAGCTATAAGTGTATGAAAGCTCAAAAAGAAACTAAGTGGGTGTGTGATATGTCTCCAACGTATCTATAATTTTTGATTGTTCATGCTATTATATTACCTGTTTTGGATGTTTATGGGCTTTATTTTACACATTTATATCATTTTTGGGACTAACCTACTAACCGGAGGCCCAGCCCGTATTGCTGTTTTTTTTGCCTAATTTAGTATTTCGAAGAAAAGGAATATCAAACGGAGTCCAAACGGAATGAAACCTTCGGCAGCGTGATTTTTGGAACAAACGTGATCCAGAGGACTTGGAGTGCAAGTCAAGAAGCAATCGAGGCGACAAGGAGATAGGAGGGCGCGCCCACCCCTCCTGGCGCGTCCCTCTGTCTCCTGGGCCCCTCGAGCGGCCACCGACGTACTTCTTCCTCCTATATATACCTACGTACCCCGAAAACATCCAGGGAGTGATGACCCAAAAGTGTAGGGGATCTATCGTAGTCCTTTCGATAAGTAAGAGTGTCGAACCCAACGAGGAGCAGAAGGAAATGATAAGAGGTTTTCAGTAAGGTTTTCTCTGCAAGCACTGAAATAGTAGGTGATAGATAGTTTTGTGATAAGATAAATAGTAACAAGCAAAAAGTAAATAAAGTAAATAAAATGCAGCAAGGTGGCCCAATCCTTTATGTAGCAAAGGATAAGCCTGGACAAATCTAATAATGAGAAAGGAGCTCCCGAGGACACATTAGGAATTATCGTCAAGCTAGTTTTCATCACGTTCATAAGATTCGCGTTCGGTACTTTGATAATTTGATATGTCGGTAGACCGGCACTTGGGTACTGCCCTAACTTGGACAAGCATCCCACTTATGATTAACCCCTATTGCAAGCATCCACAACTACAAAAAGGAGTATTAAGGTAAACCTAACCACAACATTAAACATATGGGTCCATATCAACCCCTAACGAAGCAACGCGTAAACTAGGGTTTAAGATTCTGTCACTCTAGCAACCCATCATCTACTTATTACTTCCCTATGCCTTCCTCTAGGCACAAATAATGGTGAAGTGTCATGTAGTCGACGTTCACATAAAACCACTAGAGGAAAGACAACATACATCTCATCAAAATATCGAACGAATACCAAATTCACATGGCTACTTATAGCAAGACTTCACCGATGTCCTCAGGAACAAACGTAACTACTCACAAAGCATATTCATGTTCATAATCAGTGGAGTAATAATATGCATAAAGGATCTGAAGATATGATCTTCCACCAAGTAAACCAATTAGTATCAACTACAAGGAGTAATCAACACTACTAGCAACCCCTGGGTACCAATTTGTGGTTTTGATACAAGATTGGATACAAGAGATGAACTAGGGTTTTGAGAGGAGATGGTGCTGGTGAAGATGTTGATGGAGATTGACCCTCTCCCGATGAGAGGATCGTTGGTGATGATGTTGGTGATGATTTCCCCCTCCCAGAGGGAAGTGTCCCCAGCAGAACAGCTCCGCCAGAGCCCTAGATTGATTCCGCCAAGGTTCCACCTCGTGGTGGCGGAGTTTCGTCCCGTAAGCTTGCCCACGATTTTTTCCAGGGAAATAGTGATGATATAGCAGAAGATAGACGTCGGAGGCCCACCAGGGGGCCCAGGAGATAGGGGGCCGCGCCCTACAGAGGGGGGCACCCCCTGTCTCCTGGACAGGGTGTGGGCCCCCTGGCCTATTTCTTTCGCTCATACATTCTTAATAAATCCAAAAGGTTGTTTCGTGGAGTTTCAGGACTTTTGGAGTTGTGTAGAATAAGTTTCCAACGTTTGCTCCTTTTCCAGCCAGAATTCCAGCTGTCGGCATGCCCCCTCTCCATGGTAAACCTTGTAAAATAAGAGAGAATAGCCAATTTTGGGTCATTTTTTATTGCACGGAAAACTCAGAAAACAGACAAAGCATGGCATTTTATTTCATTTAATTTATAAAAATAGAAACAAAAGGTAGGGAAGAAGGTAGTGCCACTACAAGAAATCTGTTAATACGTGACAGATCTAGTCCATCACAGATTAGTGAAAAACTGTCATGGGTGCCCATCCTTGACGGATTTGAAATCCGTCATGTATATCGCGTCATAATTTGATATGGTACCAGTCACGACGGTTCTTGGCCGTCATAGATCTGTCCCAGGCCCACCCAGGCCCAACCCTTTGTGACGGAACAATCCGTCATGGACTAACGCCACGTAGGATTTTCAATTCACTAATTCAAATGATGTGGCTGCATACGTGGATACTATTTTTCGTCACGAAATCCATCATGGATTTAGGCAAAATTTAAAGGGCAGTTTAAATTTGCTTGAGCCCAATAGCCCATTTCTTTTGGCCAAAATTAGACCCAATATGTTTTTAACATAATGCGTTACACAAATCCTAATGCCAATTTTGGCCCAACAGAAAATATTTGTAAGGTGTGAAACATTACAAAGTTTATCACATCCATCTATACATATCTACAACATAGCATCTACAACATAGCAGTTTAAAAAAATCCTCTACAAAATGATAACATACAACATAGATTGAGAAAATACAACAGAGTTATGAACCAATACAATCCATTTTACATCAACAGAACATATAAAATATTGAGGCTGTTGTTATTCAGGCTCTTGCGGTCGACGCTCTTGATGGCAACTATCATGCTGTAGCTGATTGTGATGGGCAGCACCAAGTAGCACTCTATCCAATCTTACCTAGCATATTTACAAGAATATTAGATATTTGCATATATGAATGGATAGTAGAAATAAGAGAATTGCAACAAAAATAAAAAATGAATTACATGTCACATACATGCCAAAAATTACTTCGGCTTACAAATAATATACATATTTGTGTGAGAATTTGCAAAATGCTCACATATCCAAGGAGGTTAAGAAAGTCTTCGTGCTGATGGAAACCATAATTCCTTTGTCCGCTAAGTATCTCGAGAAGTAACACACCAAAGCTGAACACATCAGATTTGATCGAGTAAATGCCTTCAGATGCATACTCTGCAGCCATATAACCACTGAAATGAGTTAGAAGCATAAGTAAAATACTATGTCAAATTTTAAAGGTTGATGAATCATCTGATTAATGGTTTTCTAATTAATCGTGCCATATGCTTACTATGCTCCCACCACCCTCTTTGTGCTTCCTTGAATATCATTGGAGCTGAAAATTTTGCTAGCCCAAAATCAGAAATTTTGGGATTCATGCCCTGGTCCAAGAGAATGTTGCTGGCCTTAAGGTCCCTGTGTATGATGCGCAACCGAGAGTGCTTGTGGAGATACAGTATACCTTGGGCTATCCTTCGATTATCAGACATCTTTTATTCCAATCAACCAAAGTTGTTCGGCTAACATCTGCACATTAGAGAGTGCATTTTATAGTATGGCTGAAACACGATCGAAAATAATGGTTAACCTACATTGTGCATACCAAAGATAAAGAAGTCCAGGCTCTTATTTGGAAGATATTCGTACGCCAAAAGTTTTTCCTCTCCCTCAATGCAGCATCCTATGAGCTTGACCAGGTTATTGTGTTGTAGTTTCGCAATAAGTTCAACTTCATTTTTGAATTCTGTGAAACCCTGTCCTGAATGTGAGGCAAGCCTTTTAACTGCAATTTTCACTCCATCTGGTAATTGGCCCTGGAAGTATGTACAAAACCGGAGGCATTATTTTTTTTTTTGAAATTGCAGAAAATTAATCACATGCCATCCATGGGAAGACTTTTGGGATATACAACATCACATATCCAATATATTGTCTTAATATTCCATTTCAGTGCATTTTAGGGCAAAATAAACATGTTTATCAAGAGTTCCTTCATTTTTTTTTTCTAGTTTAAGGCCCCGTATGAGGTTACTTTGCTAATCATATTTGGTTGAGATACAATATAACACTGGATTTTAGGCTATATACACTACATGTTTATCAAGCAACCGTCTGCATTATTATTATTTTCATTCTAGGGCATCGATAATATAATGGAAAGCGTGTGGCTTCGCTTTTTTCTATCATAGGTTACTACAAGATAAATTATATGATAACTACCATTGTAGATATTGGAATGTATATAGATTATTTTCCAAGGTAGCTTAAAAAACTAAGCACACATAGCACGATTCATTATAGATTGTAAACAACGCTACTATAAATAACTAAATATATAAGGATGTTTTTAGGCAATCGTGATTTAATATATTTTTTACAAAGAATATTGATTGAATCTTTCCTGGACAATGCATTTACCTTGTAGACAGGACCAAAACCACCTTGCCCAAGTAGGTTTTCTTTGGAGAAGTTGTGTGTAGCATGCAATATCTCAGAAAATTCAAAGAGAGTGAACTCTGGACTCTTGTCTTCCAATCTCGAAACCAATGCATCTTCTTCCAGCCTATTCGTGGTCGTGGCAGCTTGATCGTGTAAGATATCAGTTCCTAAATTGAGAGGACACACAAATTTACAACGTTAAGGCCGACTACATAAATGTGCGGTAGTTTTTTAGAGCAATGTTTGTAACCGTGATAACAACAAACCTTTTCTTCGTCTTGTCATCCATACAATGCAATAGATAAAGCACAGACATATTGACAGTAATGGAGCTGTAATAGCATTAATCCGCAGCGCCTTCCGGTGTGAGTTGCGTCCTAAAAAGAAGACGAATCATCTATAGTTTTCATATAAATATATAATTATAAGTACCTTCCGGCGTGATCTGCATGCATCGTCACTCAACGGAAAGACAAAGGGAGTTCACTCTTTTTTCAAGAATTTTCCAATAAAAAATTTGTATCACGCAAGATGTGTCAAGAAGGATGAGAATTCACATACCATGATGTTCTTGGGTGCTCGCTTGCGCCTCTGGAGGTGGTGGTGCCACAACCGGCGACTGTGACTGTGACTGTGGCCATGGTGTTGGGTTCACGGTAATCCGTGGAATGGTGTTTTTGATCGCCAGAACTTCAGATACCAAGTTGATAATACGCAGCATGGGGTCCCCTTGGAAGAATGGGAATATCTCGTACCTCATGGTACACCGTGTCCCCAGGATTCGACCACCTTTCTTACCATCCATGTAGTTGACTGTATACTGGAAGTAAGGCTGCAAACATGCGTTGCAGTCGTCGGCGGTCAGGTCTGGCGTGCACTGCATAAGGCAGTAGAGCGTTGGGAAGGAGTTGACGTCTAAGCGCGAGGTGGTGAACCTCCTCGAGCTGTTCGCGGCGGATTGAGCAGTGCTGTTCAAAAGCGTGAACAACAAGAGCTTGAAGGAGTCAGCTCTTGTCGAGATGTTCATCATCAAGCTCTCGATGCTCACAATGGCGAGTATATGGTCATTGACGGTGGTGGCGAGAAAATTCTTGTTGGAAAACCTGAGCATGCAGGGATTACCATAGTAGTACACGGTGGTGTCCTTACTGTTGGGGCAGTTGTCCTGTCCGTCCTGGAAGGCGGTAACCAAACAGCCCTCACAGGCAGAGGCGTTGGCGTCCCCGCGGCAGAGTGCGAGTCCGAAGATGACATTCGGAGCATTGCCATGGGTGTCGGTGGCGAAGAGGGTGGTGCTGGATGCTGCCTTCTTCGGGAGGGTGGATGAGAGGTGCCTGAGGTTGTCTTCGTAGGTGCTATCTGATTCGTAGACACCGCTGTCGCCACAAAATGGCCAAGCTTCGGCAGCGGCGAGAGGCACAAGGGGCAGGAGCAGGAGGAGGGGGAGGATAACCACGGCCATCCGTGGATGACAAGCCAGATCCACACATGATAGGAACCGCCTGAAAAAAGTTATAGAACAAGAACATAATCAGTAAATAAAAAGTAAAAGCAATGTAGAGAACTGGGAAACGCCTGCATACATCAATAAGTCGGTAGATAACTGAAAAGGCTGAGGAGATCCACCGTCCCAAGTTTGTAGTAACTATGGATCATCAATAAGTGATGGATCGGAGTCAATGATTCAAAGGAGTTGAGGGGGACCGAACACGCTCTAAGTCTTCTAAATTTCAACTCCTCAATATGCAACTGGTGGATCATAGTTAGCTTATGATCTCAAGAGAATACAATATGATGCAGATACTCCATAAGAATTCCGCATAAAAGTCTGCCAAAAAAATATGATGCAGATACTTCTGGATTTTGACAAGTGCCTATTTTCAATAATAGGAATCTTACGCTATGGTGGGTATCTCTTACATGAAGAAACAAGAAACTACAGCTACTCCAAACACAATGAAATCTCAAGTACAATAAAACCTATGTTGGTGTAAAATCTGGCAAATCCCTTAGTAGGGTGTCATGTCTAGCTGAACGATCGAGATGGGAAACAAAGAGGCAAGGTTTACCTAGGTTTCGCCCCCCTCGGTGGAGATAAAACCCTACTTAATTACTGCTCTTTTATTGTTATTGATGGATGGACTGCACATAGTACAATGACGATCGTAGGTGTATCGAGTGGGTGAAAGTGTGAGATTGTAAGGTGCCTATTGAATAGCCTGATCTCACCTTATAAAGGACGGCGAGGCCCGTGATTACAAGTTTCAACAATCTCTGGGTAGGCTTGCCTTCGAGATCATGTTGGTTACTTCGTCTTGGAGGCCCATAGGTAGGGTAGCGGGAATGGGCCATAATGTAGCATGGTGCGCCGCTACTCTCGTGTTGGACGACTTCTGGTTGCCTTCGGTACCCCAGGTACAGATGTTTCACGAAAAAGAAACGTCCCCGGGTAGGGTATTCCCTAATGTGTAACGGCAATAAAAATCCGGCGTGCCAATATACTTTCAAATAAAAAATAAATAAATAAACAAACACATAGGGAAATACTGCTTCATTAATTCTCACGAGAATTACAAAGTGCGGTTTTCCACACGATTACATATGTTGCGCCATGGAGTACATTTGACTAATATCCAGCGATTGTGGGTGTTCTGGTTCCCGGAGCCTCGTAAGACAATCCAGTTAATTACATCTGCTGCTAAATACCACAGAACACCTCCGATTAAACGCGACGATGGTTGTCATGTTGAACCTGAAATATTCTCATTATATGTTGAGAAGTGAAAGTGAGTGGCATGAATGTTCCAAGGCCTTGTTGGCCCTTGGTATGAAGCGTTCGTCCTCATCAGCACCTGGTTCATAGTAAAGTCTCAAAAAAATGTGTTCGACCTCGTTGGTCGAGAACAAAGCGGGTCCAGCCTCGTCGGTCAGGACATGATCGATTTCCGTCCTCGTCGGTCGCGGAAAAGGGAAACGATCTCATGGCCTTGTCAGCCAAGGCGAAGTATGTCTAGCCTCGTTGGCCTAGACAGAGATGGTTAATTCCGTTCTTGTCGGTCGCAGAAAAGGATTATGCTGCAACACTTTCTATAAAATATCCGGCCTCGTCGGTACCGACTGTTCAAACAAAGTGTGTTGGCACTATTAATTATTTGGCAATGCCACGAGCTAATGGATCGCTCTTACCGTCAACTTAAATCATGGAGCCAAGCTCCTAAACGCATCACTCGATCACCAAACGATCTTGAGTATGATATTATACCCGGCACCTCGTCATAGATCGGATCCATATTAAAACATGGAATTACTTCTTCATGCATCACTCGATCGCCCCATGATCATGAGTGCGCTATCAAAGAATGGGACTTTGCCGCAGCTCAACTCGCTCACAATCATAACATGCAGCTAATGAAACTCCTCGTCACACCACTCGACCACCGCATGATCCGAGTGTGCGGGGGTCCATTCAAAGAGCATCTTCACAACAAAGCAGGCACGATAAAGTGTTTTTCTTTTACTGCATAGTTCTTGTACATGTTTATCTTTGTATAGACATGTTCATCGTTTGTACCTATGAATTTGTGGGATTTATCCCTATGGCCGACTTGCCTCAAAATTTATGGGCACACCCATGTATGTGTTGTTTACCCCTCTGAATAATTTCAGAAATATTTGCCCTTGGATGATGTACGTTTTGTCTGTTTTATCTCAAGGCGGTCTTGTGGTTTGACCTCTAAAATAGAGCACAAGATGGTATGTTTCTCATCTCAATGAACTTGGCAATGTAAGGCGGCATGTCATAATAATAATCTCATCGCTTTTCTTCGCAAGGGTTGTTCATGTCATAATAATAATCTCATCGCTTTTCTTCGCAAGGGTTGTTCGTACCCCATCGGGGTAGCCTGTAAAATGCAGCACGAGATGGAGTTTTCCTCATCTCTCCGGTCATGGCAGCATAGGGTTGCATGCCGTGCTCGATCTCATTGTCTTTCCTCAGAAGGGTGCGCCACCACGCGCAAAACCTGTTCATCTCTCTTGTGAAACCTATTTGACCTTTTAATCAAACCTGTACACCACTTGTACATGTTTCATCTTAGATTGGCAAACCAATATAGATTTCCGAATGCAAAAGTTTCTCGGTACATCGACCGTTTTCTGTGGCAACATGATTGGATGAACCTATCTTTATGCTTGGTGGTACGTTAGATCGGTGTGCAAACCAACCTAATATTCAAGGTAACCTAGCTATTAACCGGTGTAAACCGATCTGGTGTCGATGCATCAAGCAATAATGAGGAAATGGAAAAACTCTATGTATTATATCACCGTCCTTACCATAAAGCGTGTAGCCCATGTTGATGCGGCATCCGGAGATGAACGAGCGTGCTCGTGGCCGTCGGAGATGAACAACCTCTCTCGTGTTTTTTGTTTGAGCAACACAACCTCTCTCGTGTATGCATGTGTAGCATGGTCGCCTGCGAGCATGCCTGGCAGAGACACTGTTTCAAATAGCCCGCTATAGCGTTTACAAAAGGTCTTGCGCTAAGAGACTTTGGTCCAAACAAATGAACAAATATTTTAAATAGCGCGCTATAGCTCCGCTATAGCACGCTATAGCATTTGAAAGAGGTCCGGTGCTAAGATGCTTAGCGCGCTATTTAAAACTTTGGGCAGAGATCAGCAGCCTCGGACTTATGCGCAAGCCGCCTGTCGACCAACGGCGGAGAGGCTGAAGGGGCCGTGCCCCCACCCCACCCCCCCACACCCCCCCAGCCCAACCACAGATTTGTTGTTCACAGAGAGCATGGAATCGAGATTTCATGTATGAGTTTGATTACTAATTTAGTAATAAGATGGAAGATGAGAATCTGCCAACAACTTGGTTGTTCACATAGATGATGAAATAAGAGAGATGTACAACTTTTAACAGAATTCAAGAGCATGAGGGATCAAAAAGCTGATCTGTAGTACCACTCCCTTTGTATTTGTTAGTTGGCTTACAAAATGTCTTTGTACTTTGAAGTCATATATTTTGGTGTAGTTAGTTCTCTTATGGAGCATATATTGCTAATCATACATAATTATTTTACGGCTAGTATGGGTGCCCACCCATTGATTCTTGTCAAGCTCCGCCACTGCTGTCGGCCTGCGTATTCTGCCAGCCTTGCAGCCGTGCATGAGGCGTGAGAGCAAACAAACTAATTAAGCCAACTAATTCGTTTTTTTAGACAAACCAACTAATTGGTAGTAC
Source organism: Aegilops bicornis (assembly GCA_021605145.1). NCBI lineage: Eukaryota > Viridiplantae > Streptophyta > Magnoliopsida > Poales > Poaceae > Aegilops > Aegilops bicornis. The sequence continues at coordinate 832,494,115 of CM038671.1, read as the reverse complement.
CCATCCGGCCATCCTCGGCCAAGACATGGGCTGCATTGTGCAAAGCCCAATTAATTAAGCCAGGATACTAGCACATATATTTGATGAAAATACACACGGCTTTGCCCATCGATTAATAGTTTTATTTGCCCATGTAAATATCACTAGCAAATGTGCCGTGCGTTGCAACGGGGAGTGAAAAGATTTATCTAAGCCGTTATCATTTCGGCTCAATTTTGATTCCGACTCGTCATATGGATGGCAAACACCTACAATCACACCTAGTCAACACCTTTGTGGCACCATTTGACACAAAGGAGGTCGCGTCTATAAATTAAGTTTATACAAGAAAGCCTACATGTATCACCATCACATGCAACAGATGGAACACAAATTAAAATTGTATTTATCGGTTTCACTATGAACGTGCATGACTATCACATGAATAGTTCAGATATTTTGAAAATAAACATTCATGCACTTCTGATATTCATGAATTTGGTAAGTGTATGTACATCCTATAAAAATTGTTTGTGTATTCACTACAAAAGAAAAGTGTAGTCCGCTGGTAAGTACGTGCGTGGATTTTGCAAAGAAAAGGTATGTGCGTAAGGTCTTATCTCATGAAACGTGTACAAAGAGAGAATCTAGTGCTACAACATGCCCTAGGATTATAATCTTTCCCAATTATTAACATTCAATTTTACATGTTGCAATAGGGATCCGCGTCGGTACGAAATAATGACAGATCATGCGCCATTTATTGGCATTGCATCCTAAATATAATTTTAAAAACATTTAACATGTAAGATAACATCATATTCAAATTCTACATATTTTTTAATCAAATTCCGTATATACATGTTAAAATCGGAGTTACGGTGATATGATTATTTGAAAATATTTATTTATTTTCAATAGACTGCGGGGTGATTACCGTAGATATCAGGGGTGTTTATGTAAAACTGCAAAAAATGATTCGTTATGACTCAAATCTGACCGTGGGTTAATTAGTGTTAAATCCAGGGGGTTTTGTGTAAACTGCAAAAAAACGGTTCGTTCTAACTTAACGATGGACTGCGGGTTAATTATTTGAAAATGCAGGGGGTTTTCTGTGAATGAACGCGTCGGACGACTAGAAGCAATCGCTGCTTTATTTTTACAGAGAGATTTGCATCTATTATGTATCACATGAGCATAACATGTGGGCCTGAAAAATAAATGACAAAATCTCGTCAAACAACAGGGACCGTCGGTAGCCTCTGAACTGGTCTTTGAACTCGATAGCTTTCGGGTGGTGGCTGCACTCGGCGCGCTGTCTTACGGGTCCTTCATGAGGTCTTGACTGGTTCCTGAAAGGTAAACTATGCGCTGACTCGCCCTTAGGAACGATAAGTAGCACCGTCTGCCAAGCTCTGAAGCCGACAAGAAGTGGTGAAGTCGGCCTACATATGATGTTCGTTCAATGGGGGAAAACGCGTCAGCACATGCTAGATTTCATGAGATTAACAACAGACCACGTCCGCATATATTGGCTTTCGTGTGAGCATGTCGTCAGGGTAGTCGTGGTACACTGTGCGGATCCATTGCTTCAAGGTGAAGATGAGTCTGGCGTAGACGCCTTGTCTTGACGAATTGCACTAGATCGAGCGGAGTGAAGAGGTGGTGCCTTGTCTTTGATACCAGATGTTTGCACCCAGACAAAATCACTCGATTATCTTTAGAAATTGGATAGCTAGTCTCGATTACAGAGGAGTTGGTTACACGAATGGATGAACTAGTCTTACAAGAGGTGAAAGGGGATAGAGGTAGCTGCCAAGTGTTGATTGCCTTTGATCCATCAGATGGACCTCTCCTCGGTTCTCCCTGCCTTAAGTGATAGACACTAGTGTCACAATGGATGCGTTCAACCACTCGGGCCCACGGAAGTGTGAGTTGGCCTGACGTGCATGCTTGGGACCTGTTGTGTCGTTAGGAGGTGGGCCCAACTTGTCAGAGTAGCTGACAAGGCACACGGGTAAACTGGTGCAGTTTTGCAAACGATGTGGAAGTATCGTGTATTGTTGTCTCCCTCCAAAATGGAACGGGAGTCGGATCTTCAATACCGCTTGATTTCCTCTTCTAGAAAAAGACTCCAATCTTCTCATTGGGTTGATTTTTTCAATCAATCTCATGAGGTGCCAAAAATGACGGGCTCCGTGATTTTATCGAGATCATTAATAATCATGGAAAGGCATTGCTTTTCTTTTTCATAAATACCATTGGTGTGTTTTGTCCATCCAAATTGGAATCATCTTCAGGCTCTGATCTTAAAGCTCCATCGCTGAATTGGTGTTACGACCAATGATAGACTTCTTCAATGCACTCTTAACTAAGTCAGCAAAGCCCACCTAAGTAACCACCCCAATTTAAATGTGAATGGGCGGCGAGTACTAGGGGAGCTAAGCGAGTTAAGAGTCGAGAATGATGGGAGCACGGTCCGAAAGTGTTTCAATATACTTGAGTGCACGCACGGTTACCATTTGAAATTTTAATTCCCACTTGGTATCCATAAACACATGATTAATTTTCTGGTATGTCGGCACTGAACGATTATTAGCCCGCTTGAACTGTCGCCCTGACATCATACTGGCTTCCCTAAGATTCAAATTGTCAATCGCAGCCTTGAATAGCTCTTTGGGTGATTCACACAGGTGCTTGCTCACTCGGCTCATCCCTCCACCAGCGGCCGGCAGGGTCGATGGGTTTGCGCCCCACCCAAGTTGAATTGATCACGAATATTGTCTCTCGCTTCTCTCAAGCAGCAGCCACCGCGAGTGCAAGCCTCTGACGGGCCTTCCTTGTCTTCCCTCAGGTACACAATGAGAAGCAAAGGATTACATCTTCAGAAGTAACGTAGTTGTTAAAATTATATCAAATATGTGTATTGGGCAGACTTGGAACATGCTGAGGGTTAGGTGTTTGAGTCAGACACATATAACCCGTGCCTATTATTTAAAGGCACCGTGGGCAGCAAAATTAGACTAGACAAATCTAGTAGGCTGGACACGAGATCAAGAAGATCGGTCCAGGTACCAATGGCAAGAGGAGGCCGGCAGCAGATGGAGGACGGCGCCCGCAGCGCCGACGCCAGGTCGTGGCCCGAGTTCTGGAGCCCGGGCAGCCAGCGCTCCTGGATGCTGGCGATGCGTTGATCGACCAGTGTCAGAGGGCGGCGCGGCGGTGGGCAAGGCGGAGCCATCGGCAGAGAGGAGAGGAGAGGGAGGGGCGGTGAGGGAGAGAGTGAGCGGTGGGAACAGTGCGCGCGGGGCGGTGATAGGAGAGTGGGGGCAGTTATGAGGCATCCCGTACGTCTCCCGCGCTGCCCGAGGCGTCCAACCCCCTCGCACGCGTGGCCGCGCCGAGCCAGGCTCGCTAAAAACTGCCGACTCGGTAGTTCCCGCCGGGCCAGGCTGCGGCCTGCTTTAAGGTCTGTGCGGGCTGCAAACCGCATGCAGCCCAGGCAACCAAACAGGCCGCGCACATCCCGCGCGGGCCTGGTTGGGCTGCATACGGGCAACCAAACACGCCCATAAACTGATACTCAAAGCTTGTACTCAAGCTTTTAAATCTAGGCTGATACGACCGATATATAGGCCGATATATCACTTTTGGGGCCCTACCGATATGGACATAACATATCATTTGGTAAATATCATTTTCCAACATATCACCCGATATGGACCGAAATATTGACCGATATGGCCGATATCTAGCCCGATATGTATTTACAACTTCATTATACATTATATGTCGACATTCGATATATCACCCGATATATCACCCGATATCCGACATCCGATATGTCGAAGCCAAACCGATATGAACCCGATATACGATATTTTGAAGCTTGCTTGTACTATTCCAAACTGCTGGACGTATGTCACGGAAGGTGGCAAGATGGACCATGGATGGACAAGCCAGCCTCGTTGCCAAGCAGGCAAAGCAGCCAAGTAGCAGTAAGGGAACCAAACGTTTGGAAGCAGGTCACTTCAAACTATTCTTCCTTTCTTGTAGTCGTGCAACCTTGCGCCCTATCATGGGGGAATCCTAGCTAGTAGCTTTCTCTTTTCACAAAGATGCACACGAGGATAAATGCATACCTTCACTTCAGTGCTTGACTTGACTCTAGATGACTTGTCGATCCAAGGTGTAGTGTACAGCGTGGAGCGTGCTGAGCCGTTCAAGGTGTAGCTAATGGCCAAAGTTTAGGGTTGTGTCATCCCTCTGGGTGCAATCACCATGAGACCGTGGTCGTCCTCAACAGTGGAGGCGTCTTTCGTGTTTTTTTCTAGGACAAGTCTTTCACATTATTTTCTAGGACAAGTCTTCTCGTTGTCACAACATATGTTTGCAGATACGGTTAAAATAAAAGCAGAAATGGTTCTGAATTAGGAGGGGAGGGGGAGGTCAATGTCATGTGAATCATTGGATCACTTTTTTGTTGATGGTATTTTTTTAGAAACACTTGTAACTTTATTCATGCTCATAACAATTATAGGTACACTGATTTTGATCTAAGATCTAAGAAAATACAAAGTAACTCCTATGGCTAAGAATTTCAATGCAGTCTCTTGGAAAAACCTTCACATTACTAATATTTGTTAGAAGAAATACTCGAAATACTTCGGTAAACAAGATGCAATTGGGCCGGAGCAATGATGTTGTCACTTTTTCACCCGCAGGAACATTACCAATAATGTTGTTTGAAACCGCATTGAATCGCCCATTCAAAAACATGTATGTAAACCTATTATAGCCATAAGACCCACATAAACGTACCTAAATGGGTCATTTCAGTCAGATCTATGTACCATACTCATCAGATTGTATATGTTAGATTATCATAATTACACTTGACATATCTCACACAAATAACTTTTAGGTATGTATGTTAATTATTGTTTTACTCATAAATATAAGTGTGCATTTCGTCTCTTTTAACCATGTTAGTACTCTCCACATACACCAATGCCAATGTAATGCATTAGATAGAAATAGAATACACGATTAGAATCCTATAAAAAGTATAACCAATTCCAATGTTATTTGTTGCCATCTAATGATTTCTAGACAATTAGTACTATCAGCAAGGGCATAAAAGTTTTCAGGGGTGGTCACAGAAAATGATTGAGTGTTTATGCACCAAAATAAGCAATGACAGAGTAGTACATAAATGAGAGCACTAGTTACTCGAACCGATGTCTCAATAGGCATGTTAATTTCTTAAACACAAATATTGCTTTTAATTTAAATTAGAGCACTGGTTACTAGTAGAAGTTATGATATGCACATAATCAGATTATTCTGTATAGCCATGCACAGAATAGCAAAGTGGCATACAAATGTACACATACACATATGACAATTGACCTAGCGGATATATGAAGATTGCAGTTTAGTTTGTTTGGTTTAGTTGACTTGTGACCATATAAACAAATTACTGAGAAAATATAAATCAATGTCATAAGATTTACTATAAAATAATATTTTATAAAAAATACTACCTCCGATCCACAATAAGTGTCCAAGTTTTCACTTAAGACCAGTTCAAAACTGTGACACTTATTTTGAATCGCGGGGGTATTATTTATTAGAACATAGTATTATCTTTTTACACAAATAAAGGCCAATGTTACATTTTAGACAGGTATTGATGCCTAAAATATTATCTATTATGCAATGCAAGGGTAAATAGGAGTAAAAAAAATATCTTGCATTGGATGAGATCGTAAAACTAACGGAATCGATAACTCCCGAACGTCAGGATTTTAGCGTTTGGTCCTGAACGCCTCGACTGCCGTCAGATGATTTGCACAAATCTTAGAGCAGGTGTCACTGCCAAGTCAGCAGAGAATTAGTTCGGGATTTTCCTCCCAGCTCCCGAACGACCTCGTCTCCTTCTCCCCCCGCAGTCTTATCCTTTTCTTTCCCTCACCCACTCTTCTTCCTCACATCGCCTCTTTGGATCGCCGCTGCTGCCAGCTCCCCGCGCCGCCGCGTTGGGCGGGGTCGAGGCCGCATAAATCCGCGTGATACTCGCCGGCGTAGAGGTGCGGTCGTGGAGGAGGCCAAGCGCCGCCCGCGCGCCTGCGCCACCGCAGTATCCGTTTCCCCTCCTCGAGCCGCCACCGCGGTAGCCGTCTCCCCTCCTCGAGCTCGTTCAGGCGATGTTGACCGGAGTGCACCATGACTCTGGTCCGCTCCCACCGGCTAGAGGTGCGGCCGTGGCGGAGGCAGAGTGCCCCGCTCTCCTACGCCGCGGCTGCGGGCATCTAGGTCGCCTCCCCACCTCAAGCTCACCGCCTGGCTCAAGGGTGGTCGCGCGAAGAGAGCGGCGGCAGAGCAGCGCAGCGCCGTGCCATCTCTGCTCCCGTTCGGTGAATTGGGAGAGGCAGCAACGCTCCATTGATTCTCGGCGTGCACCGGGTGGAGAGCGAAGTCGGGTGCCTGGTGACGAGTCCCCTGGGACAGCGCCATGTGTCCGCTGCGGGGCGACACGATGGACTCCTCACAGACGGCGCCCATCCACAGAAGGGAGCCCGGCGGGGAGGTGCTTGAGCTCGAGCTACACCACGGGCTAGGGGATCCGACAGGTCCATGTGTGTGCCGCACTCCTTCTGCGGTTCTGTGTGTGCATCTGTACAACGTCCCACTTCCCCCATTTTTTACCGATGCCTGATGAATTTTGCAAGATGCTGAGTACCATGAGCTTTTTTGAACACATTTTGCCACTGCTTGTGTATGAAATAGTCCCTAAATTTGCCATGCTACACTAAAATCTGAGTAGAACACAAATTTTTGCTGTGATTTTTGTAGTTACTAACTTTGCCATGTGAGTAGTGCACAAATTTAGGTTTTTGGTCCTATAATACATGGTAATTTCTAATCACGATGTTCAGCACAACATGGCAATTTTTTAGATTATTACAAATTCCCATACCATGACAACTTTATAAATTGTTAGTTCATTCACACATGACAATATATTTGATAGATTTTGTCTTAATATCACAGGCCATCACAGATTGTTGTTTTCTAATGGTTATATGGCAAATGTAGGCTTTTTTAGTAACTATGTGTCATATGGTCATATGACAACGAGGTGATCATTACATTTTAGGGCTTTTTTTGCCATGGAATGTACATTTGTTTTTTTACATGGCTAATTAAGATGTTTTGCCATGGCCTTTTTTGTTGTTCTTTTTGCACGCCAATTTAACAATTGCCATGACAACTTAACATGTGTTTTGCCATGGCAAGTGTAGATGTTTTCCCACATGTCGACCATTAATACCTTTTTCACGACGACATTTTAGAAATTATAATTTATGGCAAACTCAAATTTTGTTTTTCTCCATTTTGGGAACTCAAAATTATGTTGCCATGGCAACTCAAATTTTATTGTTGTGACAAATTACATTATTTTATTGCCATGGCAAAAAACATAATATGTTGCCTTCAATGGCTTTTGCTTTTCGAGAATCCAATAACTCCCGAACTTTCGGATTTTGAGCATTTCGTCCTGAACGTTTTTACATGGCAACTTTAGTTGATAGGGGATGGCAACTTTAGTTGATACGGGATGGCAACTTTGTCCTTTTTCGTTTTTTTGTCAGAAAATTGCCGTGTTTCCCTAATCTCACGCAAACTAAACTTGCCATCTAAATCGTTCGGGTTGCCATGCTTCACTCCCGAACATTCGGGAGTTATCATTACCGTAAAAAAATGAGTTGTGCCATGGCAAGTGTATTTTGCTAACGTAGCAAAAGCTATAATTTGCCATGGGCTGTAAAGTAATTTTGCCATGGCAAAAAAATTCATAACTTTTGGCTTTTGTAAAAAAGAATTTGTGTTCTGGCAATGTCAAGAGTTTTGTATTGATGTCGTCGAAATTTTACCTTCAATTGAAGAAAAATTGGCAAAATTTTCTTTTAATTTCCATGGCAATTTCCCCAATATTGGCATGGAAAATCTATGTATAACGCCATGACAATTATTTTCTAACCTCTATTTTTTCTACGAGAATTTTATCAATTTATTGCCATGGCAATTTTTACGGTTTTGACATGCAAGTTTCGCTATTTTTCCATGGCAATATTGGACCTTCAAATGAAAAAAAAGATGGATTTTTTCTTTTCAATTTGCCATGGCAATTTTTCCTATGTTGACGTGGCAAATTTATCTGTAACGACATGGCAATTTCTTTTTTTAACCTCTATTTCTATTTTTGTTAAAATTTTATTTTTTATTTTTCCATGGCAATTTTTACCTTCTTGACATGGCAATTTTTACCTTCTTGACATGGCAATTTTTTATTTATCTGTAACGACATGGCAATTTCTTTTTTTAACCTCTATTTCTATTTTACCTTCCACGGCAATATAGGACCTTCAAATGGAAAAAGAAGATGGCAAATTTTTTATCAATTGGCCATGTCAATTTTTCCTATATTGACCTGGAAAATTTGTCTGCAACGCCATGGAAATTTCTTTTTTTACCTCTATTTATATGTTTTTGTTAAAAAAATTCATTTTTCTTTTTCCATGGTAATTTTTACCTTTTTGTCATGGCAAGTTTACTTATATTGCCACGGCAATATAGGACCTTCAAATGAAAAAAAAAAGATGGCAAATTTTCTTTCATTTTGCCATGCCAATTTTATTTGTAACGCCATGGAAATTTCATTTTTAACCTCTGTTTCCTATTTATTTTTTGTTAAAATTTTACATTTTTTATTTGGCCATGACAATTTTTAGCTTTTTGACATGGCAAGTTTACCTATATTGTCAACCTTCAAATTGAAAAAAGGGCAAATTTACCTATATTACCTTTTACATACAGGTCAACCTAATCGCTAATGGTTTTTTTTCATGTCAAACCAACTTTATGGGACTGGCATTTTTACTCTAATATTCTTTGAAAATTTTACTTTATCCATGGCAATTTTTTGTCCCAGCAAAAAAACAGACTTGTGTTTATTTTGTCCCAGCAAAGAAGGGCTTTTTGTTGCGTTTCTATGCTTTTTTTTTTGTTTCAGTAGAGAAAAGGCCTGTAAGGCGGTGTTTCTAAAAGAGGGCCTGTAGGAGCAGTGATAATGGGCGTTCGGGCTGGCGGCCTCTCGTCCCGAACGAAATCGTTCGGCGGGGCTAGGATGGCTTACCGAACCTTTCGTTCGGTCAGGCACGCCCCCAGACCGAACGTTCGGTAGTTATCGACGTCCAAAATTAAATACATAACACTTTTCACGGACAAAAAATATGACGCCCTCTCATTTGGGAGGGCCACCTTGCAAGTTAAGTTAAAAAACACAACGGCATACATACACACGGCCGACTGAATCTCAGTTGATTGGAATCTGATACTGAACGCTCATACAATTCCAAACTGCTGGACGTATGTCCCGGAAGGTAGCTAAGATACTTAGCCTCGTCCAAGCAGGAAAAGCAGCGAAGTAGCTAGCTATACTACTCCTTTCTCCGCTGGCCGGTGCTGCCTCTAGGCCTGATGGCGATGCAGGCAGGGAATCAAACGGTCACGCCAAACCATTCTTCCTTTTGTTGTAGCCACTCAACCTTGCGCTCTATAAGCGGGAATCCTACTAGCTTTCACTTTTTAGAAAGATGCACGAGGGGGAAATAAAATGCACACCTTCACTTCACCTTAGTGCTTGACTTGACTCCAGCTGATATGTCAATTCCTTTTTGCAAAGTGTGTCAATTATATATAGCAGCTTTTGAGCAGCTTCCTAAGTGATCTAACAGATCTTGCCTGCGCGTGAATCTTCTATTCTTATCCTCAACGAAATGTAAAGTGGGAGAAGAAGGGGTTACATATACAGATGCTGGGCTACCAACTCTGAAACAAAGCGTGAACTGAGCGGTCCGTCGAGAGGGCAACAGAACTCCAGGAGCGCAAGAACTACTGCTACTCTGCTAGGCGGCAGAGTAAGGCAATCAATTGGCTTACTACTCGTGGACAAGCAAATGGATCAGCAAGGTGCCAAGAAAACTTATCCTCCCATCTGTTCAATTTTTTCATGTACGTACTAATCACGCTCTGTTTGCTGACTGGTCGACTTTCATCGCAGGCCAATCTACCGATTCCTACGTTATCGAGATGGCTCGGCTAGCCAATGAGCTGAGTGGGAAACTAGACGCCCTCAACTCATCACAGGCGCAGGTCGGGGGCGGGCGTTCTTCTTGTCCCATCATCGTCGCCAAGGTCCGCGACCTCACGCGCAACGTCGACTGCGGCGAGTACGATCCTGACCACGTCGCCATCGGCCCGTACAAGTACCCTCGGCCGCAGAGCAGGAGCCCGCACCTCGCCATGGAGCACGACAAGCTGACGAGTCTTCACAAGGTGCTCTCAGCTGCAAGAGCCACGAGACCCGGCATGACGGTGAACGTCTACATCAACGAGCTCAGATGCCTTGAAGAATCCGTGAGGAACTGCTACGCCAACACGTTTGATGACATGACGAGTGAGCAGTTTGTACGCATGCTCCTCCTCGACGGCTGCTACATACTCTCCCGCCTCGTTGGCTTCCAAGCACATCCCGCAGGTGATGCGCATGCGCCTGTGACTGTAGATGTCGGCGTCCCATCGGCGAACAGGGCGGAGGCGCTGGCGGTGGTCCGCGACGTCTTCTACCTCGCCGAGAACCAGATACCTTTCTTCGTCCTCCAGAAGATTGGAGAGCTGACGGCTTTGGATGGTAAGGATCGTGTGATTAACGAGATCACAGAGTATGCCCTCGATCTCATGAGAAGACAGAAGTATAAAGAGGCAGCGCCGGCCATCATGCCGCCGCAGCCAACCGTGCCTGGCAATCTTCTCCATCTTCTTCATATGCATTTGAAGCCTGCTCCACCCTCCGCCCCGCCTGCTGCCACCGTGAACGACTCCGATCAAGTGCGCCGGTGGCGCTCGGCGACAGAGTACAGCTTCGCTGGGGTGAAGTTCAAGGGTCTGTCCATGAAAGAGAAGGGCATGCGCTGCATCCTCGACGTGAAGCTGAATGGCGGGGGAGGCACGCTGGAGGTGCCCCGCCTGGACATCGACAATGAGACATGGCGGCTGCTACGCAACCTGATGGAGCTGGAGCAGAGGAACCGGGAGGCAGTGGGGAGCCATGTCACGGCATACTGTGTGTTCATGTCCCAGGTGGCTTGCACCACCAAGGACGTGGAGCTGTTGTTGAAGAGAGATGTCATTGTACACGGCCACGGCAACAACGACGAGGTGGCCAAATGCTTCGCCGACCTTTGCAAGGGGATCCAATTCGACCCTGACGACCCCGATTGCAACTACCTACGGGAGACGTGCTCAATTCTAGAGAAGCGGTCTCGGAGCTCCTCACGGAAGTGGATGGCATGGCTGAGGCGGAAATACTTCAGCAACCCCTGGCTTGCTGTCGGGCTACTCGCAGCAGTCGTTGGGCTAGTTTGTGCAGTCGTGCAGGCAGTGTACTCTGTTTTGAGCTACAAACATGGGTGAAGTTAGAAATATGATCATCACGCGCTTGTGGACTTTAGGTTAAAAATAGTATTGTGTGTTATGAGGCTTGTAAAAGGTCCATTGGACAGCCGTGTTTAATAAGGATGTAAAATAGGGGAGATTTCTTGTTGGGATTGTCTACTGGCCAGTCAACTGAAATCTCACTTTGGGTTAGTCGAACTCTGATCCAATGGTTTTGAATTTCAGTTTTGGAAAAGTTTCAGCACCAACCGAAATCAATGAAATTCAATGAATTTCAGTGATTTCAGTTTGCATTTCAGCCAAATGACTGAAATATTCACTTGAATTCAATTAAAAGATTTAAAATTTTAAAAAATATTTCAAAAACTATTTGTATTCCTGTGCAATACTGAAATTGCTGAAATATTTGGCCGAAACATAATTATTCCAGTGTCGACTGAAATTATTGAAATTCAGTGAATTTCATTGAAATCTCACTAAAAGTGAAAACCATCACATCCATCGTAAGTTTCCGATGAAGACCAAAAACAACTTCAGTGCAAGGGTCATTCGATAGCCCAGCGCAGCACTTCTGGCTTTGGTGCCCTTTGTCCACAAAAACTAAGCACAACTAAAACAGGCCAGCACCGAGAAAACCCATTAACCCATTGCGCCTTTAGTGTTCTCTAACAACCACCGCACAGAGCCCTAGGTCAAGTACCTTCCTCTTCTTCCTCCCTTCCGTCGAACCAAGGCCGGCGCCACCATGGATGAAGAAGAAAACACATAACCAAAGCAGAATAGACATGGGACAAAAATTAAAGGAAAGAACACAAGAAAGAACCTGGGCGGTTTCTCCCTTTTGATCCACCCTCGGTAAATCATCATGTCCCCATCAAAATTCCTACTCATCACTGTCCATCACATGTGAAATTCGAAATAGATTAGAGGAAACAGATAGATATTTCGAAACCAAAACACATGTACTCATCACTCTTCTATAAACCTACATCCTAAATCAAAATAGATTTCAAATACAAAATTTGTTTTAGCCTATCTTCTTGACATTCTCATGATCTCCATGTAACAAAAATAATAATAGATAATACAATATTAGGTTGCAACCTAAAACATTTCTTAGAAAAATAAAGAATTAGGGTAAAATCTTTTACCCACCATAAAAACTAAACTAAACGCAGACTAAAAATTGCAAAGACTCAAAAACAAAAGAAATAAATACAACAAAATGTTATCTAGGCTAGAATGAATTAGAGCATATCTTGTTACCCTACCTAAAGACAAACACAAAACCGGAATGTGAGTGAATTAGAGGTAACTTGTCACCCCACAAAATATATAAACAAAAACAGAATTTTATCTATAATAGAATGAATTAGAGAATAGCCTGTTACCCCAAAAAATACAAAAACAAAAACAGAATGTTATCTATAATAGAATTAATTAGTGGGTAGCCTGTTACCCCTCCCCCCCCCCCCCCCCAAATACATAAACCAACGCAGAATGTTAACTATAATTGAATGAATTAGAGGGTAACCTGTTACCCCCACCCCCACCCCCCACCCAAAAAAATACATATACTAGAACTGATGCTAAATCGAAGTCAATTTGACATAAAGAATGATGGATGATGATGTTTAGAGAAATATTAGATACTTCCTGAATTTGCACAATGGGACGTACTTATTGCACATAGTCAGCATAAGCAAACATACCTGCAATGGGTAGCAAAGCATACAATCACTACAGTGAGCAATATCACAATAACACCATTTGGACAAGATCAAAAAAGAGGAGCATTGGAACAAAGTAATACTCAAAGGATTCATTTGGATCAAGTACACAAAGCATAATAGTAATTTGATTTTTCTTCAGTTTCGTTCATTATAAAATTAATGTATTTATTGTTGCAAATGCAGGTTGGAGATTTTGCATACATAAAGCACTAGCAAGGAGTAGAATGACATCAAGGAAAACAATAGGAAACCAAGGTAATGGTAGCAGGAAAACTGCAATCATTGATAATATGAAGTCATTCACCCATCTAAAGTGTAATTTAGAATTGTTCTAGTTCATATCATTTGGTCTAATCATTAAAAAAATTGCTTGCTCAGACAACCAAAATAGCAGACATTGTTCTAGAGCATGAAGTACCTACAAAAGACAACAAGGTAACCATACTAATATTAAGGAAAACATAAAGATTAGCTTAAATTTAAAATACCATTGTAGTTTACTAATTACTGCACAATGGTTTTGCAGGTGCCTAAAAATTCAGTTAAGGGATATCAACAAATGCATTATGAAACAAATGTTATCAACTGAAAAAGTTTTCTGAATGTGTTGTATCAGAAAAATACAGTATGAATGATGTTAAAAAATTGCATTAGCAGGACATGTTGCTTGCACAATAGAATAGGGAGGAAGAAGGTCATCATAACAGGCGAAACAAAATGAGGTAATCCCAAAACTATGCTCACACAAACAACACAACATGACATCACATAAATATGAAAAATAGAAATCCATTTTGCATTGCTTAAACTCTTTCGTAAGACATAAGAATTAGAAGAAGCTAAATATGGTAAACAAGCATTTGAGCTTATGAATGAACAAGCAACACCCAATCTGATACAAGGAGCACGACAATCTTACACAACATTGATGCAACAAATGACTGTGATGAGTCATCTTCGGACCGACAATATGGCAATCCACATTCCAAGCTTCATTGTCGTGTTACCAAGAGGCATAATGTCGAGGTACTTATACATTCAAAACAAAAAATTTATTCAGAAAATATGCACTTCCTTATAAGTATGAAAATATGCACTTGAGGACGAGCAGGAATTAAGCTTGGGGATGCTTGATATGTCTCCAACGTGTCTATAATTTTTGATTGTTCCATGTTATTATATTATCCATCTTGGATGTTTTATATGCATTTATATGCTATTTTATATGATTTTTGGGACTAACCTATTAACTTAGAGCCCAGTGCCAGTTTCTGTTTTTTCTCCTAGTTTTTGAGTTTCGCAGAAAAGGGATATCAAACGGAGTCCAATTGACCTGAAAATTTACGGTGATTATTTATGGACAAGAATAAGCCTGCGGAGCATTGGAGATGGACCAGACGAGTCTCGAGGCCACCACAAGGGTGGGGGTGCGCCCTACCCTGGCGCGCCTCTATCTTGTGGTTGACTCGTGGACCCCTTGACTTGTTCCCGACGCCAACACCTCTTATATATACCCAAACTTCCGAACAGAACCTATATCGAATTTCGCCACAAGAAGCCCTCAGTAGTCCGCCAAGAGGCCCTATTTCGGCACCCTGCTAGAGGGGGGAATCATCACCGGTGGCCATCTTCATCATCCCGGTGCTCTCCATGACTAGAAGGGAGTATCTTACCCTCGGGGCTGAGGGTATGTACTAGTAGCTATGTGTTTGATCTCTCTCTCTCTCTCTCTCTCTCTCGTGTTCTTTATATAGCACAATCTTGATGTATTGCAAGGATTGCTATTATAGTTGGATCTTATGATGCTTCTCCCCCTTTACCTTCTTGTAATGGATTGATTTTTCCCTTTGAAGTTATCTTATCGGATTGAGTCTTTAAGGATTTGAGAACACTTGATGTATGTCCTGCATGTGCTTATCTGTGGTGACAATGGGATATTCACGTCATCCACTTGATGTATGTTTTGGTGATCAACTTGCGAGTTATGTGACCTTGTGAACTTATGCATAGGGGTTGGCACAGATTTTATCTTGACTCTCCAGTAGAAACTTTGGGGCACTCTTTGAAGTTCTTTGTGTTGGTTTAAATAGCTGAATCTGAGATTGTGTGAAGCATGTTGTATAATCAAACCCGCGGATACTTGTGGTGACATTGGAGTATCTAGGTGACATTAGGGTTTTGGTTGATGTGTGTCTTAAGGTGTTATTTTAGTACGAACTCTAGGGCTGTTTGTGACACTTATAGGAATAGCCCAATAGATCGATCAGAAAGGTTAACTTTGAGGTGGTTTCGTACCCTACAATAATCTCTTTGTTTGTTCTCCGCTATTAGTGACTTTGGAGTGACTCTTTGTTGCACGTTGAGGGATTGTTATATGATCTAATTATGTTACCATTATTGAGATAACTTGCACTAGTGAAAGTATGAACCCTAGGTCTTGTTTCCAAGCATTGCAATACCGTTTTCGCTCACTTTTGTTTCTTTCTACCTTGCTGTTTTTATAATTTCAGATTAGAAAAACCTATATCTACCATCCATATTACACTTGTATCACCATCTCTTCGCTAAACTAGTGCACCTATACAATTTGGCATTGTATTGGGTGTGTTGGGGACACAAGAGACTCTTTGTTATTTGGTTGCAGGGTTGTTTGAGAGAGACCATCTTCATCCTACGCCTCCCACGGATTGATAAACCTTAGGTCATCCACTTGAGGGAAATTTGCTACTGTCCTACAAAACTCTGCACTTGGAGGCCCAACAACGTCTACAAGAAGAAAGGTTATGTAGTAGACATCAAGCTCTTTTCTGGCGCCGTTGCCGGGGAGGTGAGTGCTTGAAGGTATATCTTTAGATCTTGCAATCGAATCTTTTAGTTTCTTGTTTTATCACTAGTTTTGTCTATAAAAGAAAACTACAAACAAAAAATGGAATTGAGGTTGCCTCATATGCTTCATCTTTCTAATGTCTTTCGTGAAAATGATGGAAAGGACAAGTGTGCTCAAGTGCTAGAAGAAGAAGTCAATAAATTGTTTGGCACTACATATTTGAATGATGAGCATGATTGCAGTGTTGTTAATATGAACTCTTTGAATATCCATAGTACTAATGATGATTGCACTAGTCATGATAAAAAATGTCCCTTATAAGCATTCAACTTTTGTGGAGAGCATAGAGTTTGTTGTTACATACCAAAAAGGGAAGATAGATTTTGCAAGAGGCATAAGTATTTAGAAACTAAATGGTTGCAAGAGAGGCTAGATGTTTGCGCTGAAAATTTAAATTTTCTTCGCCATCCTTGTGAACTTTGCAATGAACGTGGTCATTTAAATCTCCAATGCAAATTGTTTCATGATCGAATCGTGTCCAAAAGTTGTGATGGCTTGATTTCCCTTGTGCATCATAATGAACTTAGTTTGCTTCTGGGTTATAAAGAAATGAAACGTATAACTAAGGATATTCCAGAATTTGTCCTTGAGAGTGTTCTTGATTTTGATCTAGTGGAAATTTATATGTATTGTGCGGTGAATTGCATTGAAAATCCTTATATTGCCAATTACATAAAGACAAGAAAACTAATAGAAGATGAAGAGAATAGTAATGAAAGGGAAGAGGTTTCCCTATATCCTCCTATTCTTTCCTATGATGAATCAGGTAACGAGGAGGAGCTTTCTATTCAACCAATCTCATTAATAAGGAGCTCCAAAAAGAGGATTAAACCCACACATAATGTGGAGAAGAAAAAGAAAGACGGAGAAGCAAAGGTAAAAAGGTATCCCTCCCAAATGACGTTGCTCCTATTATTTTTATGCCTATTACTCATTGTGATGATAATAATTGCTATACTATTGGTGTTGTCCATACTATTAATGATGTGAGTGATTATGCTTATGGTATGAAAAGGCCGAAGCTTGGGGTTGCTATGTTTGATAAGAATGACATGTTTGAGAATTTATTTGCTGCAATTAATGTTTGTCCCAAGCTTGGGGATGCTATGCTTAACGAAGATGATATTTTTAGCCTCCAAGTGTTGGTATGCAAATTTATTATGATGATAGCATGCCTCCTATTTATGATGATTATATTGATGAAAGTGGGTTTGGAAGAGTGTCAACATTAGGAAGTAATGATCCCACTATTTGGAGGGTGTTGAATCTTATTGTGATAATTATGAAAGTGGATTTGGAGAGGTCATGACTTTAGTTAGTAATGATTCCACTATCTTGGAAGAGGTTTCAATTGATTATGATGAGAACAAAGTTGTTGCTTATGATGATTATTGTGATGATACTTATGTTATAAAAAGTAGTGATGATTATATTTATAAAACTTGTCATGATTATGATTACCCTTTTTCTGAACATTACTCTTTTAATGTGGAAACAATTTATAGTATTCGAGTTTCTTATGATACTCCCACTATTCCAAATGAGAAGAAATTTGCTTATGTGGAGAGTAGTAAAATTTATATGCATGTAGATCATGAAAAGATGCTTTATGTGATGGTTACATTGTTGAATTCATTCATGAAACTACTGAAAATTATTATGAGGGAGGAATATATGCTTGTAGGAATTGCAATAATATCAAGTTTCCTCTCTATGTGCTTAAAATCTTGAAGTTTTTCTTGTTTTACCTTCCTATGCTAGTTGATTCTTATTAACATAAGTTATTTGCTCACAAAATCCCTATGCATAGGAAGTGGGTTAGACTTAAATGTGCTAGTCATATGCTTCATGATGCTCTCCTTGCGTTTCAATTCTTATCTTTTATGTGAGCATCATTGAAATCATCATGCCTAGCTAAAAGGCATTAGAGAAAAGCGCTTGTTGGGAGACAACCCAATACTTACACCTATTGTTTTTGTGTGCTCACATGATTAAGCTACTGTATTAATCATGTTTTATAGCTTTTGTTTCAATAAAGTGCCAAGTAAAGCCTTTGGGATAGTGTGGATGATAGTTGACTTGATTCTGTGCAAAAACAGAAACTTTTGTGCTCAGTCTAGGAATTTTCAAAATTCACTGAAACGTGCTTTTTGATCTGATTTTTTTACACAAGATTGATATACAAATTTTCTATGTTGTCCTAAATTTTCAAAAAAATGGATGTACAGAGGTATGGAAAGTTTCCAGATTACTACAGACTATTTTGTTTTTGACAGGTTATGTTTTCATTGTGTTGTTGCTTATTTTGATGAATCTGTGAGTAGTATCGGAGGGTATGAACCATGGAGAAATTGGAATACAGTAGATATAACACAAATATGAATTTAGAATGAGTTCACAACAGTATCAAAAGTGGTGATTTTATTTTCTTATACTAACGGAGCTTACGAGTTTTCTGTTGAGTTTTGTGTTGTGAAGTTTTCAAGTTTTGGGTAAAGATTCGATGTACTAAGGAACAAGGAGTGGCAAGAGCCTAAACTTGGGGATGCCCAAGGCACCCCAAGGTAATATTGAAGGACAACCAAGAGCCTAAGCTTGGGGATGCCCCGGATTGCATCCCCTTTTTCGTCTTCGTTCATCGGTAACTTCACTTGGAGCTATATTTTTATTCACCACATGATATGTGTTTTGCTTGGAGCGTCATTTCATTTTATTTTGTTTTGCTTGCTATTTGAATAATATTCCAAGATCTGAAATTCTTAAATGTTAGAGAGTCTTCACATAGTTACACAATTATTCGATGACTCATTGATCTTCACTTATATCTTTTGGAGTAGTTTGCCATTTGCTCTAGTGCTTCACTTATATCTTTTTAGATCACGGCGGTGGTTTTATTTTGAAGAAATAGATGAACTCTCATGCTTCACTTATATTATTTTGAGAGTCTTAAACATCATGGTAATTTGCTTAGGTTATGAATTTAGTCCTAATATGATGGGCATCCAAGAGGGATATAATAAAAACGTTCATATATATAAAGTGCATTGAATACTATGAGAAGTTTGATTCCTTCTGATTGTTTTGAGATACGAGGATGGTGATATTAGAGTCATGCTAGTGAGTAATTGTGGATTCTAGAAATACTTGTGTTGAAGTTTGTGATTCCCGTAGCATGCACGGTGAACCGTTATGTGATGAAGTCGGAGCATGATTTATCTATTGATTGTCTTCCTTATGAGTGGCGGTCGGGGACGAGCATGGTGCTTTCCTACCAATCTATCCCCCCAGGAGCATGCGCGTAGTACTTTGTTTTGATAACTAATAGATTTTTGCAATAAGTATGGTAGTTCTTTATGACTAACACTACTAGGGAAAACCCTAGTAGTAGCGCGGGTTTAAGGCCCACTAGTAGCGCATGCTACCGCGCTACTAATAAGGAGCTACAGCTAGCGTGTGACACGTGCTACTGCTAAGACACATAGCGGCAGCGCTTCTTCTCTCCCGCGCTGATGCTAATCTAGCTAGTTACAGCGTGTTTACTATCCACCGCTACTAGTATTCTTTATTTATTTATTTTTTTATTTTTAGTGTATTTATACGCTGTTATACAAATTTTGGTACAATATCAATTATGAGGTTTATATCATTATGTCCATAACAGTGTGTCAAATGAAGGTGGATTAGGTACAAGTGGAGGCAATATGTGGTGCATGTCAAAAGTATACTACTAATCCAAACTTGATCTAGTTTGGACTAGTAGTACTTTCGATATCCACCACATGTTGCCTCCACTTGAATCTAATTCGCCAGCACAAGCTATTTAATCATCATCATAGTCATTACCACCAACAGTATTTATTTAATCACCATAGTCATGGTGTAGCACATAATCATCTTCAAACTCATTGTGGCTAGCTAATCACCACCAACACTAGATGCGGTAGCTATCTAATCACCACTAACACTAGCTAATAATAATCATCATAGTCATTACCACCAACACTAGCTATTTAATCATCAGTCATAGTGTAGCACATAATCATCTTCAAACTCATTTCTAGATCTAGCTAGCTAATCACTCCTGCTGCTCTCTCTCAGGTAAAATAACATAAAACATGTGTAGCTCTCCTCCTTCATCAAGTTGGAGCATGCAGATGCACATGTCTCCTAATCGTGGGCGGCGCTTCTGATTGCTGCCCCTAGTACTTCTCTGCGCTCCTCCATCACAAATTTGGTCCAGTCTTTGTAGGATATCTTGGTCGTAAGCTAACAATACTCATGGTACCTTTAGTCTCGATCCCATGAGGCACAACATTCATCGGGAGTCTCTGTTGAAGAACATCGTATGTTAACATACTTAGCAATGAAGTTTAGCTTAAAAAATAATGTATGGAAAAGATGCACTGAGGACAAATAGTAAAAATCTTACCATCTTTCCTAAATAGATGTGACCGTAGTTGATTACGAACACTATTGGTCGCACGTTTTCAGTACTAACATTTCTAAGTGCAGAAAGAAAATTTGTCTTGACAGTATCAAGATCCGCAAGCCATGAAACATGATGACTTAGCTCCTCGCAGTTTAGTTCAGCCCCGGGACGATAGTAGGTCCTGTCTACCAAACGCTGGACATGTTTGCTTGAACGGAAATAAGATGACAATAGAAATTAGTTGTCAACTATTTTTGAATAAACAATATCAAAGACATAAATATGGTTGAGAAACTCACATAATGGTACAACTGGAGGCGTCTGCACATCGACCCAGATGTCGGTATTACCTTCAATATCATCTTCCGAACGAATATCAAAGGTGATAACCATATCAGGCTCAAATGCATAAGTCTTGCATAGTGCTCGCCATGTTTTGCATCCAAAATAGGTGTAGTCGTCTGCGTTGTATAATTTTGCGTGGAAAATATAACCATGCTCGGTCTTCAAGTAAACTTTCTTTACCTCCATAGTACGACTGAAACCTATCTTATTCAATACAAAAATTCTTGCATGGCAGGGGATACGCTAGTAGAATAGTAAAAAAAGTAAATTATAAGTTGAAGCAGATGTCATGCTTAATTACGAAAAAAGACTTGTCGTTGTGACTTACTGTATCCACTTCGAAGTTCTCGTCCAGCTTGATGCTGAAGCGCCTATCATCATCTAGGAAAATTCCGTCGCACCGGCCGCGCTCGTCTTCGCAGTATTTGCAAATACCGAAATCCTTTTCGTTGTCAGACATTTCCTATGTTCATAGTTGAAACATTAATTGAAATTCGATCGAAGACAACTACCAGGATACTCAACACAGAAATCCGGGGCACTCAATATTTCCTACATATTTTGGCACAAGTCATGCCAAAATTCACGGAAAAATCCGGCATGACCATTGCTAAAATAGGACATATCGAGCGCCTGAAATTTGTCGGAACGGAAATGAATCAACACTCCAGCAAAACATAGGCCACTCGGAGGTGTAACCTGCAAACATGACTGGCCACTTGGGCAAGCACATATCCTATTTGAGCAACACAAGATATACATTTCAAAATATCTTATAGGACTCAAATTAGCATGCATTCAATAAGCAAAAGTAAATCATCTCATGCATCCATACATCGTCGAATATTATCACTAATACATCCCGAATAGTATCATACATATAACATCATTAATACAACTAAAACCCGAGCGCACGGCGGGTATCGGCCTTGAGCGGTGGACACCTGAGAGAAGGAACCATCACATGATCATAGCTCCAGTGAGATCCCTGGAGAACCTGCCAGGTATTGGAGAACCTGTGCTCCAACGCAAACAAGTAGCGATGGACGTGCGCGTCCTCCTCACTGACACGGTGACGCACCACCTCCGCGGGGTCCTCGATCCTCTGGACCGTCACTGGCCCATGCGACCGCCACCAAAGAAGGTTCGGGTCAACGACAGGCTGGCTCCTCACCAACCTGCGCCCCCCGGTAGGTAGCGCCTCCCAGTACCACCCAGGCGGAGCCCAGTCCCAGCATGGCCCATCTGGTGACGCAGGTGTCCTCCGCCGACTCGACGACGAGGATGCGGGATAGGCATCGTCCCACGTAGATGCGGAAAAATTGCTTTAACTAAAAAATAACAACAAGTTCTTACTAACTAGTTCTATTAATTCAACTAGTTCTTACTAAAATAAACTTACTATAAATAAAAATAAACTAGTACCTAATTAGTACCTAGTTCTTACTAATTAATTAGTACCTAGGAACTACTGCCCTAATTACCATATAAGTATCCATTTTTTAACTAGGGTTCGTACTACCTAATTAAATAGGGTTAATACTAATTGTAATTAACTAACTAGCACTAAAAATAGCCTAGGGTTCATACTAACTAGCACTAAATAGCTAGGGTTCATACTAACAGAGAGCAGAGAAGAGGGAAGGGGAGAGTGCTTACAGAGGGCGGGGAGAGAGATGGGGTCGGGGGAGACGGCGGCACCGAGGCGCGGCGAGGCGGGGTCGGGGGAGACGGCGGCGAGGCGGGGTCGGGGGAGACGGCGGCGAGGCGGGTCAAGGGAGACGGCGGCGGAGAGCGAGGGAAGGTGCTCCGGCAAGGTCGAGGTCGAGGAGGAGGAGGCACAGGCGCGACGACGTCGAGGGCAGACTCTGGCGGAGAGCGAGGGCGGGGCCTCTGGCGAGGGAGAGGGCAGGGGCTCCGGCGGAGACGACGAGAGGGAGAAGAGAGAGTGGGGAATTGGGGGAGGAAGCAGAGGAGAGGGAAGCCCGCGCGGGGGGTTAGGTGAAAATAGCTTTAATAGTAGTGTGGGGAGCAGCAGCTGCTGCTAAAATCCGTGGCGATGGGCGCCCTCACAAACTCGCTACTGCTAAGATGGGCCCGTCCTGTGGTGTGTTCAAACTTAGCAGTAGCGCCCTACCCTAAAAGTGCGCTTCTAATAATTTTGTAGTAGTAGCGCGGTTTGTAGAAGGGCGCTACTACTATACCTAGCACGTCGAGAATGGTGTGGCAATTATAGTAGTAGCGTGTTTTGTTCCTGCCGTGCTACTGCTAAGTGGATAACAGTAGCGCCCTTTATGACAACGCGCTACTGCTAACTAGCAGTACCGCCTCATTTTAACACGCGCTATTGGTAAGATTCTGTGTATAAGGTTTTCCCTAGTAGTGTAATGTTGAGTTCATGGATTATACGGACTCTCACCTTTCCACCATTGCTAGCCTCTCTAGTACCGCGCAACTTCCGCCGATACCATCCACCCACCATATACCTTCCTCAAAACAGACACCATACCTACCTATTATGGCATTTCCATAGCCATCCCAAGATATATTGCCATGCAACTTTCCACCATTCCGTTTATTATGAAACGCTTCATCATTGTCATATTGCTTTGCATGATCATGTAGTTGACATCGTATTTGTGGCAAAGCCACCGATCATAATTCTTTCATACATGTCACTCTTGATTCATTGCACATCCCGGTACACCGCCAGAGGCATTCATATAGAGTCATATTTTGTTCTAAGTATCGAGTTGCAATTCTTGAGTTGTAAGTAAATAAAACTGTGATGATCTTCATTATTATAGCATTGTCCCAGTGAGGAAAGGATGATGGAGACTATGATTCCCCCACAAGTCGGGATGAGACTCCGAACGAAAAATAAAAATAAAAAAAGAGGCCAAACAAGAGAAGGCCCAAAAAACAAAAAAAACAAAAAAAATGAGAGAAAAAGAGAGAAGGGGCAATGTTACTATCCTTTTTACACACTAGTGCTTCAAAGTAGCACCATGATCTTCATGATAGAGAGTCTCCTATGTTGTCACTTTCATATACTAGTCGGAATTTTTCATTGTAGAACTTGTCTTGTATATTCCAATGATGGGCTTCCTCAAATTGCCCTAGGTTTTCGTGAGCAAGCAAGTTGGATGCACACCCACTTAGTTTCTTTTTGAGCTTTCATACACTTATAGCTCTAGTGCATCCGTTGCATGGCAATCCCTACTCACACACATTGATATCTATTGATGGGCATCTCCATAGCCCGTTGATACACCTAGTTGATGTGAGACTATCTCCTTATTTTTGTCTTCTCCACAACCACCATATTCTATTCCACCTATAGTGCTATGTCTATGGTTCACGCTCATGTATTGCGTGAAAGTTAAAAAGGTTTGAGAGCATCAAAAGTATGAAACAATTGCTTGGCTTGTCATCGGGGTTATGCATGATTTGAATATTTTGGGTGATGAAGATGGAGCATAGCCAGACTATATGATTTTGTAGGCATAGCTTGCTTTGGCCATGTTATTTTGAGAAGACATGATTGCTTTATTAGTATGCTTGAAGTATTATTGTTTTTATGTCAATATTAAACTTTTGTTTTGAATCTTGTGGATCTGAATATTCTTGCCACAATAAGAAAAATTACATGGATAAATAAGTTAGGTAGCATTGCACATCAAAAATTATGTTTTTATCATTTACCTACTCGACACTACTAGGAAAAGGCCTACTAATGGCGCACCTAATTTGGCCATTAATGGCGCATTAGTGGTGCGCCATTAGTGCCACGCCATTAGTATCTGGTGTACTAATGGCGCACCACTGGATGCGCCATTAGTATATACAACAGTGCGCCATTAGTATGCCTCATGGGGGCCCATGTATACCCTGGTGCTTGGGCATACTACTGGCGCACAACGGCAAGATGCGCCATTAGTAACTTCGGCATACTAATGGCGCACTGTTTAATGATGTGCCATTAGTATCCTTTGGCATACTAATGGCGCACTGTGATGTGACGCGCCATTAGTATGAATATTAGGTTTTTTAATTTTTTTATTTTCTGTTTTTTGCACAGGTTACAAAATGTATAATTGGACAAAATATAGACAGCACACAACAACAACAGATTCATCGAATACAATAGAAGATTAGTCTCTGAATACAATTCATCATATTAGTCTTTGAATACAATTCATCATATTAGTCTCCGAATTGAAAATACAAAACAAATATAGAACTTTTTTTTACAAGTCTCGAGACCGAGAGTAGCGAGTTTGTCTTCACATTACAAGTCGATATCGATCATCTATACTACCATCACATAGTAGAGAGCTGCGGTCAACACGATGAGCATCATCGCGATGAAACTCGTCTTCATCCGGTTCCTCCAACGCTCCCTCCCCTCTCCCGCTAGATAGCGGGCGTATCTAGATTCGGCCTCGGCCCTAGTGGTGTACCCTTTGTAACTGTTACCGCTGA
This sequence comes from Aegilops bicornis, assembly GCA_021605145.1. Lineage (NCBI taxonomy): Eukaryota > Viridiplantae > Streptophyta > Magnoliopsida > Poales > Poaceae > Aegilops > Aegilops bicornis. The sequence goes on along the minus strand of CM038671.1, from coordinate 832,468,734 downwards.
ATCGATGAACCTGTCTCCGACACTCCTCCCAGTCGTCGCAGACTCCGGGAACCTTACCCTTGTACACGACATACGATGGCATCGCTAAGCACTAGCCAAACGAAACGTTAGTACCAATTCACAGACAATACATAAGCAATATATAAGTATGCAACAGAACGATCGGAAGAGAAAAGCAAGACATTAATAGCATCGATTACATCTAAGTTGAACGACTCTCGAAACCAAAGAGACATACTACAAGTTCATTAAAGTTTAATTACAACATGAGCCAATCGATGTTTCAGAACTAGACACAGCATCACTGCTTTCGACTCGACTCAAGGGACCGGAGCGTGGATGAAGCCACCGCTCATCGTGGGAGTCATGAAAGAGCAGGCGTTGTCAGCCTGCATTTGTAGCATTGTGTCGATGTCACTGTTGGACGGTTGATTTCGAGGTAGAACTGCCCGAGGTGAAGGACATCTTGATGGATGATTCCGCAAACTCCATTTGGATGCGAAAGAATTCTTGTCGATGTCCGCGTCCTGGATTGCCGACACGCCGCGGCCCAATCTTTGAGTTTACTCGGTAGCGAAGTTGATGATGGTCCCGTCGATTGCCCGCATGTGATGGATGGCATAGTAGGCACCCTTCCGACCGCCAAAGCGGCTGCTTGACGCAGCGTAACGTCAGATTGTGGGAGAACACGTGCTTGCCGTGATTTCACGAATAGGCCTGGTGAAGGTGCCTCTAGATTGGGCGTGGCCGGGAGAACATCATCAAGAACCTTCTTGACATTTGTGTAGTCTACGCTCGACTGACGATCGGGGTCGAAATACGTGGCCATGGAATATTTAGGGCTTAGGAGGATGAGCGTGCAATGTGTGTCACTGCAGAAAACACGAAATGTTAAAAGAAAAACGATCGAAATCTAATAATTCATATGTTACGGGCGGTTGAGGGAGGACTTACTCGGAAAGTAAGGCACAAGGAAGTTATCCTTATCTTGGTTTGCGAATGACGCCTTCGAGGTAAGAACTTCGCGACTTGCGGTCCCAGCGCTGCCCAAGATATTGGCACACATGTAGAAGGGGTCGACTATCACGATGTCCGGGTCTTGTCGCGAATGATCCGCATCTCCATACTCAGCGAAAATAGCCGAACGAAGGTGTAGTGCAGCGGATGAAGGTTCAACATAGCGTGGATGTCATCAAACCGCAGGACGATCAGACGCCCGATGGAGTTATCCACAAAGCCCTTGCCCTCCGGCACCTTGGCCACGAAAACCGGGTATGCCACATCCTTCTCTCGAGACGCCGCTTCTCCAAAGAAAGAACAACATCATGCAGACTCCGCATAGCACCGGTTGCAGCATTGAGCATATTTGTCGGTAGCATCGCCCTACCCGCCACATGCAACCTCCTCGAGATATCCTCGGTGAAGGTGGCCCGTCCACGAGCACGGATCGCATTTCGGTGCCGGCTGGCCCGCACCCTTGTTAGTCTTTCTTTATGCGTGCCTTCTTCTTCTCCTGTAATGGGACCGAGTTCTGCTCACAGACCGCCTTCTTGAGTGTGTTGGGGCTGATAATATTTCGCACCTCGCCTATCTGAGGCTCGGTGAAGTTGGCAGCTGGAGGCGTCTCCTGAGAGCTGAACGGCAGACGACGCCTGTTGCAACTTGGCTTCTCCGCAGTACCAGCTAGATCGCGCACGTCTTTTGTTGGGTTGAGTTCTTGAGAAGGAGGCCCCATGAAGTCGCCACCGTACCCATGATCGGCAAAGTACTGATCGACGTTGGCAAATGTATCGTCGTCGTCGTTGCTCGATCCCGTGCCATATGCATGTTTGGATCGATGGCATAGGGATGTCCGCACCGCTGCGGGCGGTCTTGCCATGGGGGCCGACTTGGCGACGGCACGACCGGGCGGTGTTGTCTTTGGGGTGGTGTCCCCGCCCCCAAACGAATCTGGCTCTTCGCCAAAGCGAGGGCCAGCTCAGAGCGCCGAGGGTCATCACGTCATCATCGTCGGCCCCGACGGGTTGAATCGGAGGTAACAACTCGTCGTAGCCTGGCAGCACCCGAACCAGTTCAACCCTAAACAAGTTGGGTGGCATCTGGGTACCGTGGAACAAGGGGTTGCCCGGTTGAACGATTTTGCCCTTGGCGACATCGACCAACTCATTGTTCACGAAGTGCAGGAGAGTGCACAGAACGTCGGCGGCGCCCTGCGAAAACATGTAGGGCGTCAGGGATGCCCAGTCAAAGGCAAGGAGATGAAGTCCTCGGCCGAGAGAGGCTTAATTAGTTACCGTGATGATGGCGTCGAGCTCGGCTAATGTCGAGGCACCGCCAACGGCGGGCGTGCAATTGACGGAGGGGCCGCTTGCTGCAGAGGTGCCGGCCGGCGTACACCCGGGTGCATTAAGCTCCCGTGCCGGCGTCGGAGACACCAATGCCGCCTCCGCCGGAGACACCAATGGCCCCGCCATCGCATTTTGCGAGTTGCTGGCCGTGAAGCTAGGAATCGGGCGGCCCTTGGCCGCCCGCAATCCACGCACTCAACCCCTGGATCAAGGTAGGCACAATGGCGGTGATCGCCGCTCACGAGTTGTTGTTGCACTTGCTCTTGGACAATCTCCGGATCCGCGCCACCTGTGCCTTGAGTTCTTGAACCTCGCTACCGGCTTTCCGAGCTGGTCTTTTTCTCCTTCCGCACACCAGCGGTATAGTATGACCCCCATTTTGTGGACAAGCCTTTGCCGGCCACACGACCAGCTGACGTCGGCTTACTGAGCTTATCCTTGTTCTTCATTACATTCAACGCCCTATTTAGAGTGGTGTCCCAAGGGTTGCTCTTAGTCGACCCCGCTTCTGCTTTCGATCGCTCAAGGGAAGGAATGTGAACCATTTAGAAATTTGGCTTCATTAATTAGAATCCAACCATATGGAGCTAATTACCCCGGGGGCTGAAATTAGGCTTCATATTCGCCCGAGTATTTTTTTACTTCTGCTCGAGCCAATAGGTTATCTACCACCTGACCTGATACACATCAAGTCTTCTCTACTAGCTCGACTGGTCAGCAGCTAGTTCTCACACCAGGAGGTCCTGGGTTTGATTCCCAGGCTCCACGATTTTTTTATGCATTTAAAATGCTGTTTGATACTTATTTGTGTTCAAATATGTTCAAACTTGTTTAAATCATAACAGTAATATTTTTTTTATAAGACAGTAATAACTTTTTAAAAAATATCATCAAATAGTAATGCATGCCGGTGGAGCGGGGGAGGGTGCGGGGGGTGCGGGGGGTCGGCAGCGGCGGTTGAGTAGGGGAGGGGTGCGGGGGGTCGGCGGCGGCGGTTGAGTAGGGGAATCGAGGGTGCGGGCGGTCGGCGGCAGCGGCCGGTGGACCGGATCTGGCGAGGTGGGATAGCGATCGAGATGGAGGGGGATTGAGATCGAGTGTCCATGAAATTAAAAAATATTCATGATAGTTCAAAAAGTGCCCATGAAATAAAATCGAGAAATGAAGTCTACGATTTAAATACAATCGATCTTAGCTAGCTATCTCTTCACAATCTTCTTGCCCTTCTTTTTCGCAAATGGAGTTCTTCTATGGAGCAGACGTCCTTTAGGTAGGGTGCTCCTGCTTCTTCTTGTGGTGTATGCTGCTACTTCATCATCGTCGTCATGTTCGATCCTCGGTCGCCCGTGCTTGTCGAAGTCTTGCTCATTGGCTACTCCATCCATTCCGATGATCTTCCTTTTTCCTCTCCTCACGACAACACGACCGGGGCTTTGGCGGGTCGGTAATGAAGAAGCATTGGTCCACTTGGGAAGCCAGTACCCATGGCTCATTTTAGCGGTGACGTTTGCGCCCTTGATCTTGGATTTAACCGGGTATAACTATGTTGGTGAAATACCGGTCTTCTTTTATGACGTTCTTGGCCCATCGACACGGAACATGGGACCTTCTCTCGAGTAGCTCAGCTCCCAGATCTCCTCGATCCTTCCGTAGTATCTGTCCTTGTCGTTACGGTGTAGGATTCCATCGTTACCCGGAGTTACGATAACCATCGCTCTTCATGTCCTTGGCCTCGGTGTAGAATGTGTAGCCGTTGATATCGTGACGCCTCATAGGTCATCAGGTTGTGCTCGGCGCCTGTGACAAGGCGAATATGAGTTGTTCTTCCGCGGAAGAATCCTTATGTAAAGGGTACGACAGAAGCTTCTGCTTGAACCAACGCGTGAAACATGAGTTGTGCTCTTTGAGTATATCTCTGTCCGTCCTCTGTTGGCCTCGGTCATTGTACATCTTCTTAATAAAGGTTTTGTGCTCTACCACCCAAGGATCGACCACGTCTATGTGTTGTAGCGCGACTAGGTTTGCTCTTTCAAAGTCGGCGAGTCGACCCTCGAAGTCGACATGCATTTCGCGACGACCCTCACGGTGACCCCATCCAGCGAGCCTGCCGAGGTGCCTGTTGACGGGCAGACCAACGGGGTTCTTGATGCCTAGATAATTCGTGCAGTAGGAGATGCACTCTTCGGTCAGAAAGCCCCTGGCTATGCTTCCTTCTGGATGTGACATGTTGCGAACGTATCCTTTGATGACACCATTCATCCTTTCGAACGGCATCATGCTGTGCAGGAACGTCGGCCCGAGTTGGATGATATCCTCCACTATATGGACAAGCAGATGCACCATAACGTCGAAGAATGCGGGCGGGAAGTACATCTCAAGCTCGCATAGTATCACCACGATCTCTTCCTGTAGCCTTCTGAGTTGCCTCACGCCAATCGACTTCCGAGAGATGACGTCGAAGAAGTTGCATAGGCCAAATAGCATTTCACGCGGACGTGCGTGTCCATGATCCCACGGATTACTGGCCGGAAGTATCAGCGTCATCGGCCGCGTGACGGTCGTGAGACTTCATCCCATCGAACTTCTGCTTCGCTGGGTCTAGGTATCTCGCTTATCTTCCCAGCGTAACCGTAAGGAAGTTTTACTCCTAGGAGGCAGGTGAAAAACTGCTCGATCTCCTGACTTAGAGTGAAGCACGCGGGAGGGTAGTCATTTCCGGTCTTCTTGGCCTTTTTGCCTTTGCGACGACTTTCTGTGTCCTGCTTCGCCTCATCATCATCATCATCATCATCATCATCATCATCATTAGTGTGAAGCTCCTGCATGATGCCCATTGATTTCAAGTCTGCCCTTGCTTTCGGCCCATCTTTGGTCCTCTCTGGCATGTTGAGCAGGGTACCAAGCAGACTCTCGCACACGTTCTTCGTGATATGCATGACATCAAGGCTGTGAGGCACACGATGGATATTCCAGTACGGCAAGTCCCATAAAACAGACCTCATTTTCCATACCTTCAGCAGCGGCTCTGGCGCCTTTCGCTTCTTTCCCGGCTCTGGCACCTTTTGCTTCTTTCCCGGCAGTGGGCAATCTTTCCAATTTTTCAACAGCTTGTCTATTTCCTCGCCGCTCCTCGTGACAGGCGTTGGGTTCGGTTTCACCATCGAATAGATCCTTGCGTTTCCTCCACGGGTCATCGTCGCGAAGCCACCTTCGATGTCCCATGAACACGGTTTTCGAAGACCCGGGATCTCTATCTAGCTGGCGATACGTTGTGTCATCCATGCACCTTACGCATCCAGAAAATCCGTGGACTACCTGCCCCGCGAGATATCCGTAACCGAGATAGTCGTGCACCGTCGTGAGCAGTGCGGCTCTCATAGGGAAATATTCTTTCTCTGCAGCGTCCCACGTATTGGCTGGCGTTTTCCACAGCGTGTCAAGCTCCTCTTTCAGCAGCCCCAGATACAGATTGATGTCGTTCCCTGGTTGTTTCGGCCCTTCAATTAGCATACTCATGTGAATGTACTTCCTCTTCATGCACAACCAGGGGGTAAGGTTGTACATCCACACAAACACAGGCCAGGTGCTATGTGTGCTTCTCACGGCTGCCAAACTGATTGACTCCATCGGTGCTCGCGCCCAGCATGATGTTCCTTGGATCGTTCCCAAATTCTGAGTCTTCGAAGTTCAACGCTTGCCACTGGCTCGCATCCTTAGGGTGACTCAGCATCTTTTCTTTTTTATTTATCTCCGGATCATTTGCGTCATCTTCTCGCTTCTTCTCCTCCCTATCCACGTGCCAACGCAGGAGCTTTGCTACCTTAGGGTCATGAAATACCGCTGCAGACGAGGAGTGATCGGAAAGTACCACACCACTTTTCGAGGAGCTTTCTTCCTCTTCTTGTATCGAGTGACGCCATACACCGGACATATGGTAGACTCCGCGTGCTCGTCCCGATAAATGATGCAATTGTTCATGCACACATGGTATTTCACGCGGCGGTAAATCGAGAGGACACACGATTTTCTTCGCCTCCTCAAACTGGTCGGGCACTTGTTCCCCTTGGGAAGACGTTCGTGCGAATGACATGTTCTCGTCGAAGCATCGCCGGTCATTTTGTGTTTTACCTTCATCTCGAGCCATGAGCGTTACTTTCAGGCGGTATCCTCGGCCTGCATCCTTCATACAATGGAGTAACCGCGTCTAACTCAAGTTGATCCATCTTGGCTTTCTCTCGGGCGGCAGCTCTGGCGTTATCCGTCTGCTTGAGAAGCAGCTCTTGAATATGAGGGTCCTGCACCCAGCCCATCGATGGTCCAGCGTCGTCTGCTCCGTCGGCATCATCACCTTAATGATCATGCCCGTCGTCTGCTCCGGCATCTTCCTCATCATCATGTCCTACATCTTCTACATGATGACTGTGTACAGCATCACCGTCGTGATCATCTCCTAGGGATTCTTCGTCTTCTCGCCCGCCCGAGCCGCGGTGGTTGTCTTGCTGCCCTTCCTCATTTCTTGCCCGGCCCCCATGGACGACTTTGTAGTCATCTTCATCACCTTGCCACCGATAGCCATCCATGAAACCACACAAGAGCAGGTGGTCCCGCACCTGCCCGGAATCTGGGTCCGTAATAAGGCTCTTCAGCTTGCATCTTCGACACGGACATCTTATCTCCGTCTCGTTCTTTTGAAGCATCTCGGCCTTCGCGGACCTCAAAAACCTATTCACGATGCCTTCGGTCATCGTATGCGGACCATGGTCGCCATGCAGGTAGAGCAAAACGATATTTTAGAACCAAGGAAAAATTTGGCATGACTTTCCCTAAAAATAGGACCAAAAGAATGCTTAATGCCAAAATTCTCGCTTGAAACGGAAATGAATCAACATTCCGGCAAAATATTGGCAACTATCGCATTTCAAATACCGGTACACCTCCAAACACAAACACATATGCAACACCACAAACATATGCAACACCACGAACATACATAGATCTAGCTAGGCCATAAAAAGTGCATCGCACATTGTTGTAGGGAGAGCAACATAAATATAGCTTCCCCCTTACTTACCTATTAAAACAAGGTAATTTAACCACTTAATTTGAATGAATCTATGGTGGAAATGAGGTGAAAAAGAGGAGGCACCGAGACAAGGAGGAGGTGGAGAGAATGAAGTGGGGAGAAAGTGAGTGTGGGTAGGAGAGGCTGTCCAAAATATCTTGTTGCTGCCCACTTACTAATGGCGCACCAGCACTAAATGCGCCATTAGTAATCCAGGTTACTAATGGCGCACCTTCTGCCGGTGCGCTATTAGTAGTTTTGCAAAAAAGAAAATACTAATGGCGCACTGATCCATGATGCGCCATTACTAGTTTAAACTAGTAATGGCGCACGGTTGATCAGTGCGCCATTAGTAGTATTGCAAAAAAGGAATACAAAATATAATAAAAAAGAACAACATTAGTGGCGCACTTTCGGACGGGTGCGCCATTAGTAGTTACAACTACTAATGTCGCACTTTATCTGGATGCGCCATTAGTATGTTTGGACAGGCGCACTAGTTCAAAAAAAATTGATACTAATGGCGCACCCTTTGCCTGGTGCGCCATTAGTAGTTTCAACTCTAATGGCGTATCAGCAGGTAGTGCGCCATTAGTGTCAATCCCATCTATATCCCTTTTTCTAGTAGTGCGAGGACGAGCAGGAACTAAGCTTGGGGATGCTTGATATGTCTCCACTGTATCTATAATTTTTTATTATTCCATGCTATTATATTATCCATCTTGGATGTTTTATATGCATTTATATGCTATTTTATATGATTTTTGGGACTAACCTATTAACCTAGATCCCAGTGCCAGTTTCTGTTTGTTCCTTGTTTTTGAGTTTCGCAGAAAAGGAATATCAAACGGAGTCCAATTGACCTGAAAATTTACGGAGATTATTTATGGACCAGAAGAAGCCCACGGAGCATTGGAGATGGACCAGAGGAGTCCCGAGGCCACCACAAGGGTGGGGGGCGTGCCCTACCCCCTTGGACGGGCCCCTCTATCTTATGGTTGACTCGTGGACCCCCCTTGACTTGTTCCCGATGCAAACACCTCTTATATATCCCCAAACTTCCAGAACAGAACCTAGATCGGGAGTTCCACCACCGCAAGCCCCTGTAGCCACCAAAAAACCAATTAGGGCCCTATTCTAGCACTCTGCCGGAGGGGGGAATCATCACCGGTGGCCATCTTCATCATCCCAGCGCTCTCCATGATGAGGAGGGAGTAGCTTAACCTCGGGGCTGAGGGTATATACCAGTAGCTTTGTGTTTGATCTCTCTCTCTCTGTCTCTGTCTCTCTCTCTCTCTCTCTCTCTCTCTCTCTCTCTCTCTCTCTCTCTCTCTCTCTCTCTCGTGTTCTTGATATGGCACGATCTTGATGTATCGCGAGCTTTGCTATTATAGTTGGATCTTATGATGCTTCTCCCCCTCTGCCTTCTTGAAATGGATTGAGTTTTCCCTTTGAAGTTATCTTATCGGATTGAGTCTTTAAGGATTTGAGAACACTTGATGTATGGCTTGCATGTGCTTATCTATGGTGACAATGGGATATTCACGTGATCCACTTGATGTATGTTTTGATGATCAACTTGCGAGTTATGTGACCTTGTGAACGTATGTATAGGGGTTGGCACACGTTTTCGTCTCGACTCTCCGGTAGAAACTTTGGGGCACTCTTTGAAGTTCTTTGTGTTGGTTTGAATAGATGAATCTGAGATTGTGTGATGCATATAATATAATCAAACCCGCAGATACTTGTGATGACATTGGAGTATCTAGGTGACTTTAGGGTTTTGGTTGATGTGTGTCTTAAGGTGTTATTTTAGTACGAACTCTAGGGCTGTTTGTGACACTATAGGAATAGCCCAATAGCTCGATCAGACAGAATAACTTTGAGGTGGTTTCGTACCCTACAATAATCTCTTTGTTTGTTCTCCGCTAATAGTGACATTGGAGTGACTCTTTGTTGCACGTTGAGGGATTTTTATATGATCTAATTATGTTATCATTGTTGAGAGAACTTGCGCTGGTGAAAGTATGGACCCTAGGCCTTGTTTCCAAGCATTGCAATACCGTTTTCGCTCAGTTTTGTTACTTGCTACCTTGCTGCTTTATAATTTCATATTACAAAAACTTATATCTACCAACCATATTACATTGTATCACCATCTCTTCGCCGAACTAGTGCACCTATACAATTTGGCGTTGTATTGGGTGTGTTGGGGACACAAGAGACTCTTTGTTATTTGATTGTTGGGTTGTTTGAGAGAGACCATCTTCATCATATGCCTCCCATGAATTGATAAACCTTAGGTCATCCACTTGAGGGAAATTTGTTACTGTCCTACAAAACTCTGCACTTGGAGGCCGAGCAACGTCTACAAGAAGAAAGGTTGCGTAGTAGACATCACACTGCATGTTGGTGTCGTTCCATGCTAGCATGTCAAGTTTCATAAATTTCAGACGCGTTTTTGATTTACTAGAATTTAAAAACCATGTATCTCAATGTTAGCGGCCGAGCGAATGTGGCAACATGTTTGACATTCATTCTCATTTCTTGCATGGGACTTAATCATGTAACCAAGGACACACATTCCAAATTTGAACCCATTTATATGCACTAGAGCATGTGCATATAGTTCAAATTTAAATTATGCACATGAATGCATTGAAAACTCAATTAATGCATAAAAATGTCCAAGCGAAGCCCGAAAAATCCCAAAAATTGAGACAACACTCCTGTTGCTCTATTTTGACATGAGAAAAAAATTGAAAGTAAGAAGAGGCAACAAATATCTTCTCGTCCCCCAAGGTGGCACGTTTCCTACCGAAACCATCAGGCTTGTTGTGAGAGAAGCTCTTGTTTGCGAGAAGCTTATACCCAAACCTGCCCCAAATAGGACAATATTTTTACCACGGCATGTCGATGCCATTCCATGATATCATGTCAAGTTTCATGAATTACAGACGCGTTTTTGATTTACTAGAATTTTAAAACCATGTATCTCAATGTTTGCGGCCGAGCGACGGTGTCAAGGTGTTTGACATTCATTCTCATTTCTTGCATGTGACCTAAGCTTGCAACCAAGGACAAACATTTGATTTTGCAACCCGTTTTTATGGACTGGAGCATGGAGCATGTGCATGTAGTTCAATTTTGAATTATGCACATAAATGCCTAGAAAACTCAGTTAGCATATAAAAATGTCCAAACGATCCCCGAAAAACTCTAAAATTTAACACGACACTCCTATTGTTCTATGTTGACACCAAGAAAAAAATTGAAAGGAAGAAGAGGCGACGAATATCGTTTTGTCCACAAAGGTGACATGTTTCCCTAACGGAACCATGAGGCTTTTTGTGAGAAGCTCTTGTTTGTGAGAAATTTATACCATAACCTGCCCCAAATGGGGACGTGGACCCGCGTAATAAGGGCAACTTCAGCGGGCCACACCGGCAAGAGCGCGGCCGCAGCCGCCATGCGCGTGCTAACAAGGTGCATGGGCGCGGCCGCAATCTGCGACTGGGCGGCCAAGGCAGCCCAAACGGCCGCTGTTGCTTCTCAGGTGGCGGCAGCATCATCTGCCCTGGGGATAGCAACTGGCGAGAGCGGCACAGCAGTTGTCCGTTCCGCGGCGGCGGCCTTAGCCCTGATGGAGGCCGCCCACGACCATGTCGAGGCTGCCCACGCCCAGCTCGTGGCGGTCACCGCACAAATCAAACGAAGCTTCTCCGACAATGGTCGACAACCTATGACAGAAGAGTTGGCAATCGCCGAGAGCGTTCGAGCAGCCGTCCGTTCCTCCGCCGCATACCTTGCCACGACGGAGCCCATCCAAGCCCAGATCGCGGCCGCCCTGGCCCAGCTCATGGCGGCCTTTTCCAAAGAGATGGCGTACGAGGATGGTGAGATGCTTGCCGAGTATGGTGCGATGGATGCCATTGAGCCCATTCCCTAGGATACCGTCGGGCGCGAGCTGTACATGGAGGAGGCGAGAGATCGACGAGCATCAGCCGTAGTAGTACTCTTTGTTTTGTTTAACTAAGAGCATCGGTCTTTAATTTGTTGGAGTAATGTTTAGGTCAACTAGCTTTGTTTAATTGCTAAACTTGCTCGATTAAGAAGTGTGGGTGTGTTGTAGTCTCTTTTGTGTACCCAAATTATGTAATGACGTGGATGACCACTGTAACCAGGGAAATTCGAACCAAAATTTTGACGTTCAAACTCATCACACACGGGTTAAGCTATTTGAATCGTTTGTGATGTTCACATATCGTACGCAGTTCTGAATAAGGGACCGTGTCTGACGACACTTTGCGCGCCAATTTTTTCGCTGAACCGATTCAAAATTTTCGTCTTCCGTGATAATATCTACCTCCCCGCCCCTTCACCCTTACCAAAAACCACATTTCTCTTGTTTTCGCTTTCCTTCCCAAGTTGAAACCTTCACTCCTTGCTTGCAGCGCCGCCTCCTCACCGGCAACCCTCCTTCACGCTGCTCGGCCACGTCTATCCAGGCTCAACCCGGCAATTCGACCCACGGGTACGGACGCCCATGGGCACCCGACCCGAATGGGTAGAGTATGGGTCGTCATCTATGCCCATGGGTACGACCCATGGGTAACCCGATTAGTCATGGGCAGGGTATGGGCATAGATCTAACGGGCTATCTGATTAGTATGAAATATGGGTCACATACACACTGTGGTATAATTTGTACGTGTTTAATCATCATGCATATACGTACCAGCCATGGCATTTTTTTTGAGCGTACTACAAGCCACAACAAAGAAACGATGAAAGCAAAAAAAAAAAAGTTGGCAGCTCAGCGGTACAGCGGCCACATGCATGCACGTACAAACAGAAGCATAGCACAGGAAAAAGGTTGAAACAATTGGCAGCCCAATGATACAGCCATATATGGGCCAACATGAACATGCAAAGAGAAGCACCTGGCCCATGTTTGATACCTCTCGCTGGCTCCTACAGACGGGCAGGGGAGCTCCTATTGGGCGCTGTAGGCGCCCGTTGGAGAAGTGGCGCCTACAGCGACCAACCATGGGCCGCAGACCATTAAGAAAATCGCTCCCTCGCTTCCCATCTGTTCGATCGCTCGCTGAACTCGCGTCGTTCGTATTTTTTTTTCGGGCTGTGCTGCGCCGCTGGTTCAGGAAAAAGACCGGCCTCCGCTTCTTTTATTTACAAATTTGAATATGTTTGTGAAAAAAAGTTCATATATTATTGAAAAAGTTCATCATGTTGAACAAAAAAGTTCACAAATATGAAAAAGTTTATCAATTTTGAAAAAGTTCATCGGATATGAAAAAGGTTCATGAAATTGAAAATAGTTCATTGGATTTGAAAAAAAAAGTTCATAGAATCAGAAAAAGTTCATTGGATTTCAAAAAAAAGTTCATCGAATTGAAAAAGTTCTTCAGATTTTATAAAAAGTTCATCGATTTTTTAAATAAGTTCATCAAAATGTTAGGAAGTTCATCATTTAAAAAAGTTAATCGAGTTTGAGAAAAGTTCATTGAACCTGAAAAGGTTCATTGAAATTGAAAAAAGTTCATCTATTTAACAAAAAAGTTCACGAATTAGGAAAAAAACATCTATTTGTAAAGATTTCACGCTTTTAAGAATAAAAGAAAACAGGATACAAAAAAAGGGGGGAAAACACAGAAAACATAAATGGCATTTCCTGTATTATAGAAAGATTGAAAGGATATTTGTGAACATGAGTCAGGGTGGTGGAGTTAGTTATCAACAAAGAGATACTTGGTACGATTCCTGTGCTGCCCACAATTTCTCTTTTTGAGTTTCAAAACAGGGAGAAGATTGGTAGTTGGGCCGAGCCCAGCTAGCCCCGCTGCAGGCGCCAAATAGGAAATGCCGACGGGCAGTCTCGCTATGATGCTAGTAGTATGAGTTTAGTACCACCTCGTCTAGGGAAGAAGGAATGGAAGGAATGGGTGCCTATAAAAGAGAAACACCACACTCGACAGCTTAGGCCTTGTTTGGACACGGAGGGAGAAATCTCCAGGGAAAAGACGCCCTGGGTGGAATAATCTTGGCAAAACAAAATACCTGTGGAAAATTCACGCGGCCCTTTGGTGTGTGCTTGGGAAGGTTGAGGAGATCAGCGGAGGAGGTAGGCGCCACCGCATTTTAGCAGAGGAGGTCGCAAGGCGGAGTTCGATTCTAAGACTCGTCGTGAGAAGGACGGGGAGAATTCTCCTGACCTGTCGAGGCGATGGTTTCATACCCAGGGAACTGGGTGGGTCGAGGAAGAAAATGCCTCCCCCGCTTAGCACCAAATGGGCCTCCCATAAAACCGGGGCGAAATTTGCTCATGGTATTCCCACCCAGGGAAACGACGGGGATCCCGGGAGGGTCCCTCGGAACCAAACGAGGCCTTAATGGTCTCTGCGCTGCAGTATGTACCACTCCGTTTTTTGCCGCGATAATAGCAGAGTCTGATGCCAGTGGAATTAAGAAAAGGTTGTTTGCTGCTTTACCCGATGGGTGCCCAACTGTGTCGGGTTGCCCGACGGGTTCGGGCATGGGTGCGATTTAAGACCCATGGGTAGGGTCGTGGGTCGATGAGGCACCCGATAGTAGTGTCGGGCATGGGTTTGGTTTAGGTCGACCCGGTCAAACCCGACCCGACTGCCAGGTTGAATCCAGGCAGGTAATCCACACCCAACCCCCATCCTCCTTCTCCTTCCACATCCCACATGCCCTGACCGCCGGCGCGACACCTTCCACCCAAATCACCGTCCCCTCCACCAAATAAGCGCCGCCCTAAGCCATGGTGCACGCAGTATAGCCAGGAGCTCAAGGAGCATTTGGCAGCAGAGAAGCAAATCGCGGCCGCACGCGCGGATGAGGTCGCGATGGCTGCCATTCGTGCCGACCCCCAGATCTTGGAGGAGCACCTTGCCATTTGCTAGCTATGCCGGTTAAGCATGCTCAGTTTACCCGTTGCGTGTGCTGCTCCTGCCTTTCCTTAACAAATTCTAGTGAATTATGCTATCTAATTTTATCATGCAATCTGTTGCTCTAGTGTATATGTTTCTATATGTCGTGCGGTGTGGTGCTCACTTATTAACTGTTTGGTTAATTAGTTGTCGTCTTCAGTTAACTATTTGGTTCAATTCTGTAAATGTGATGTTCAATTCTTCAGGCTGCAATTTTTTATTGTCTTCCATGTGCGAAATAAATTAAAATTATCTTTACAAAATACATGAGAATCGAATGCAATTGCTATATCTGCAAGTTGTTAATCATGCTTGGTTTGGTTAACTGCCTGATCTTCTAGTATGATATATATATTATGCAATGTGATGCTCAGTTAACGTTTGGTTCATTTGTTATGGTGTTTAGTTAACTGTTTGGTTCAATTTACAATGCGATGTTCAATAGTTGTGGGTGCATTTTGTTATTGTGTACCATGTGAGGAATAATTGAATTTAGCTAGACTAAATACATGAGAAATAAATACAATTGCTATATTTCCAAATTGTTAAGCATGCTTGGTTTTGGCTAACTGTCTGATCTTCTATTAGGAGTATGTTATATTGTACAATGTGGTGCTCAGTTAACGTTTGGTTCATTTGTTGTGGTGTTTAGTTAACTGTTTGGTTCAATTCTGCAATGCGATGTTCAATTTTTGTGGGTGCATTCTGTTATTGTATACCATGCGAGGAATAATTGAATTTAGCTAGACTAAATACATGAGAAATAAATACAATTGCTATATTTCCAAGTTGTTAAGCATGCTTGGTTTGGTTAACGGTCTGATCTTCTATTAGGAGTATGTTATATTGTGCAATGTGGTGCTCAGTTAATGTTTGGTTCATTTGTTGTGGTGTTTAGTTAACTGCTTGGTTCAATTCTGCAATGCGATGTCCAATTGTCGTTGGTAGAATTTTGTATTGTTGTGCGAGGAATAAATCAAATTTGGTTGCACTTAATACATGAGAAACATATACAAGTGCTATATTTCCTAGTTCTTAATCATGCTTGGTTTGGATAAATGGGTTTTCCATGTGGCTTGAATTAATCTGATGAATCTTCAATGTCCTTATTCTTCATCAACATATTTTACTGAAAGCATGCGAACCCTCACTTAACCTGATTACTAACTACCTTATATGTGTTGCAGGGAAACAATGGGAAGAACTGAGGTTTATAATCGAGGTTAGTACGTGCATGGTATGTTGTCTAATAGCACATTATTGTGCGATTTGCAGGAACCATTCTAATATTTAGGTTTTTAACAATTTGGTCTTGCACATGTAGGTCCTGCTGTCAGAGGTTTTGACCCACTGTTCGACCCTTTTTGCATATGGGGAAATGAGTTGTCCATGAATATCAATCAAGTCAAGAAACTCGGAAAGATTGTTAGGATAAAGAAATTAGCGACAAAAAACAACAACATCTTTGTCTGCATAATGAAGAAGATATCAGTTCACTATAAGATGGTACTAACTATTATACATTGTCTTTTTTTCCTTTGCCCCATTTCCAATATAGAGAAGATATTTATGCACATCATTGTTTCAGGCCTTTCCAAAGTAGTTCACTGATGATTACCTCTCAAACCACCTCTATGGTCAGGAGGTGAGGAAGGTTTTCATACAACACCCACGGTTCAATATTGAAGTGTTCTTGACACTACTAGGAAAAACCCTAGTAGTAGCACGGGTTTTGAGTGTAGCAGCAGCGCGGGTGGCCGCGCTACTAATAAGGCGCTACAGCTAACTTGTAGTAGTAGCGCGGTTCGTACCCGTGCTACTACTGATGACGATATCAGCAGCGCTTTTTTCCGAACGCGCTACTATTACTTAGCTGCAGCGATTTCTCAGTCCCTCGCTACTGCTATATCTTTCATCATTTTCCCGTACCCCTTTCCCTTTCAGTTTCCCTTTCAGATACTAGATACTAGGTACTGCTACTAGATACGAAGGGAGTACTAGATAACAATTTCATGCATAGTCAATATGCATCCTCAAGCAGTACAAGGTCATATCAACGGCGATCATCATGTCTAGTTCTAGATGATATCGACGACAATCATCATATGTAGTTCTAGATGATATAGCCACACACACATATGTAGTTCTAGATGATATAGCCACACACACACACACACATATGTAGTTCTAGATGATATAGCCACACACACATATGTAGTTCTAGATGATATCGAAGACAATCATCATCCTCAAGCCTGGGCGGTTGGTGTTCCTGATAGTAATTAAGATAGCCTGTCCAACACGAAGATTCTTGCCATCGAGGAATTTCTTCCAGCCAACCGAGTTTAAGTGTGTGCGACCGTCCGTGTCCACGCGGTAAGTACAGATTGTGACGGAGCCCCTTGCAGTAAGGCGTAGTCCAGCTGAGCCTTCTTCATCAGGCTCGATACCATAACTCACAGATATCACTAGTAGAAAAAAGGGCTTTCGTCCAGGCCAGTTTAGCCCATTAGTCCCGGTTCAATCCAGAACCGGGACCAATGGAGCTATTTTCCCCGGTTCGTTAGCCCAGGGGGCCGGCCGGGCCACGTGGGCGATTGGTCCCGGTTCGTCCGGACCTTTTGGTCCCGGTTGGTGGGACAAACCGGGACCAATGGTCCTGGCTCCTGGCCCACCACCATTGGTCCCGGTTGGTGGCTTGAACCGAGACCAAAGGCTTCCCTTTAGTCCCGGTTCATGCCACCAACCGGGGCTAATGGTGGTGGCTATATATAGCCCCTCGCGCAAGAGTAGAGCACACTGCTCTGTTTTTTCTGGCCGAGGGGGAGAGGGCTTGGTGGTGCTCTAGCTCACCTCCTATGCACACAAGGTGTTCGATGGAATGCCCGAGCCACACTACTTAAGGTTTCTCCTCTCCAAGCTCGACCGCCAAGCTCCATTTTCCTCAATATTTATCTAGGTTTAGCGGTCCGTCACGCCCCGTCCCCGTCGATCACCCGCGCCGATCTCATTGCCGGCACCACCGTGGTGAGCCTCTTGTTCTTATCTTCTTTCTGAAAGGAAAAAATATTATTACTTGTTTGTTTAGATAGATACTTGTATTATTTTCTTACTTTTATTATTGCATCTTATATAGTGCGATGGTTTTGGTATCCGCCCCCGTCGGCCCTCGTCCTGTTTATGATTCGGATGTGGTATATATTATCTTTTCATAACTATTGGTTCATTTATTGTTTATGAAAATTATGCCGACCAACGTGATATAGATTTTATTTATCTAGGAGGTTATTGAACCGGAAATTCCAACCGACCTTATTGTCGAGAGGTTAAATTTAGTTGAAGAAGAAAACAATTTCTTGAAGGAAACAATAAAAAAACTTGAGGAGGAGAAGATGATATTGGAGTTGCATGTTGCGGATGTAAATCGATGATCACAAGATCAAGATGGATGCAATGCGCTTGAAGATGAGAAAGATTAGAAAATATGCCATCCATCTTGAGGCTTGGTATCATTATGCCGTTGGATCAGTTGTTACCTTGGTTGCGATTATGATCGTATTTGTTTTCGCATTGAAATGTTTTACATAGTTTCAATGTATGGTTTAATTAATTTAGATGCTCTGCAGAGCTTTATGTTGTTAGATGAGAACTATGTATGTACTTTGGTTTTTATGTGATGATGAACTTCTATTAATTTGGTCACTTAATTATCTAATCATGATGTTCTGTAATGATTTTTGACACACTTAATTATATATAATGCACGCAGATGAACCGGCAATGGATGTACGGTGACAGACACACCTCCGAGTACATTAAGGGCGTGCATGATTTTCTCGAAGTGGCTGAGGCAAACAAGCAGAATTGTTTTATGTGTTGTCCATGTCCTATATGTGGGAATACGAAGTCTTACTCTGACCGGAAAATCCTTCACACCCACACCTTTACAAGGGTTTCATGCCACACTATAATGTTTGGACGAGGCACGGAGAAATAGGGGTTATGATGGAAGACGGCGAGGAAGAAGAGTACGATGACAACTATGTGCCCCCTGAATACGGTGATGCTCTTGAACATCAAGATGCACCCAGACGATGTGCGATGGTGCCGGAACGGGCGAAGCTGCTGAAGATCAAGAGGAACCAGACGATGTGCCCGATGATGATGATCTCCGCCGGGTCATTGTCGATGCAAGGAGACAATGCGAAAGTCAAAAGTAGAAGCTGAAGTTTGATCGCATGTTAGAGGATCACAAAAAGGTTGTACCCCAATTGCGAAGATGGCAACACAAAGCTCGGTACCGCACTCAATTGCTGCGATGGAAGGCAGAGAATGTTGTGCTGATAAAGGATTTGAGAAGCTACTGAAAATAATGAAGAAGAAGCTTCCAAAGGATAACAAATTGCCCGACAGTACATACGCAGCAAAGAAGGTCGTATGCCCTCTAGGATTGGAGGTGGAGAAGATACATGCATGCCCTAATGACTGCATCCTCTACCGCGGTGCGTACAAGGATCTGAACGCATGCCCGGTATGCGGTGCATTGCGGTATAAGATCGACGAGATGACCACTGGTGATGTTGACGGCGAGCCTCCGGGAAGAGGGTTCTGCGAAGGTGATGTGGTATGCTCCTATAATACCACGGTTGAAACGTCTGTTCAGAAGCGGAGAGCATGCCAAGTTGATGCGATGGCACGGTGAGGACCGTAAGAAAGGCGAGAAGTTGAGAGCACCCGCTCACGGGTATGATGGAGAAAAATTGAGAGAAAGTACTGGGATGAGTTTGCAAAGGACCCAAGGAACGTATGGTTTGCTTTAAGCGCGGATGGCATTAATCCTTTCGGGGAGCAGAGCAGCAATCACAGCACCAGGCCCGTGACTCTATGTATGTATAACCTTCCTCCTTGGATGTGCATGAAGCGAAAGTTTATTATGATGCCAGTTCTCATCCAAGGCCCTAAGCAACCCGGCAACGACATTGATGTGTACCTAAGGCCATTAGTTGAAGAACTTTTACAGCTGTGGAATGGAAACGGTGTATGCGTCGTGGGATGAGCACAAAAGGAGGAATTTGACCTAAAGGCGTTGCTGTTCGTGACCATCAACGATTGGCCCGCTCTCGATAACCTTCGTGACAGACAAACAAGGGATACCACGCATGCACGCACTGTTTACTTGACACCGATAGTATATACAGGAAGCTGCGGGAAGAATGTGTACAGGCCATCATCGATTTCTTCCGACCAACCATCAATGTCGAAAGAAAGGCAAGCATTTCAAAGGCGAGGCAGATCACCGGAAGAAGCCCGCCATGCGTACCGGTGATCACGTACTTGCTATGGTCAATGATTTACACATAATCTTTGGAAAGGGTCCCGGCGGACTAGCTGTTCTGAATGACGCTGACAATCACGCACCCATGTGGAAGAAGAAATCTATATTTTGGGACCTACCCTACTGGAAAGACCTAGAGGTCCGCTCTTCGATCGACATGATGCACGTGACGAAGAACCTTTGCGTGAACCTGCTAGGCTTCTTGGGCGTGTATGGGAAGACAAAAGATACACACGAGGCACGAGAGGACCTGCAACGCTTGCGAAAAAGAGGGCATGCCTCCAAGCGGTATGAAGGTCCTGCCAGCTACGCTCTTACGAAAGAAGAGAAAGAAATATTCTTTCAATGCCTGCTCGATATGAAGGTCCCAACTGGCTTCTCGTCGAATATAAAGGGAATAATAAATATGCGGAGAAAAAGTTCCAGAACCTAAAGTCTCATGACTGCCACGTGATTATGAGGCAACTGCTTCCGGTTGCATTGAGGGGGCTTCTACCGGAAAACGTCCGATTAGCCATTGTGAAGCTATGTGCATTCCTCAATGCAATATCTCAGAAGGTGATCGATCCAGAAATCGTACCAACGCTATGGAGTGGTGTGGCGCATGTCTTGTCAGGTTCGAGCTGGTATTCCCACCATCCTTCTTCAATATCATGACGCACATCCTAGTTCATCTAGTCGACGAGATTGTCATTCTGGGGCCCGTATTTCTACACAATATGTACCCCTTTGAGAGGTTAATGGGAGTCCTAAAGAAATATGTTCGTAACTGCGCTAGGCCAGAAGGAATCATCTCCATTTGCCATCGAACAAAGGATGTCTTCGGGTTTTGTGTTGACTTCATTCCTGGCCTTAAGAAGATAGGTCTCCCTAAATCGCGGTATGAGGGAAGACTGACTGGAAAAGGCACGCTTGGAAGAGACTCAATAATATGCAGGGACGGATATTCTTGGTCTCAAGCACACTACACAGTTCTCTGAACTCTACCTTGGTGGCCCGTATGTCGATGAACACAAGAAACGATCTGCGCTCCAAACACCGGAGGCGGTCGACGATCGGATTACATGTGAACACATCAGGACTTTCAGCAGTTGGTTGGAAACACGTCTCGGAGGTGACAGCACTGTTTGTGATGAGCTGTACTTGTTGTCCGAGGGACCATCTTCGATTGTAATGATTTGGAAAGGATCTGAGATAAATGGGAATACATTTTACACGATTGACCAAGATGAAAAGAGCACCAACCAAAACAGCGGTGTCCGCTTTGATGTAGGAACCGACAAGGGAAATGACACATATTATGGTTACATAGTTGACATATGGGAACTTGACTACGGAGTAGATTTTAAGGTCCCTTTGTTTAAGTGCAAGTGGGTCAATCTGTCAGAGGCGGGTACAGGTAGACCCACAGTACGGAATGACAACAGTGGATCTGAAAAATCTTGGGTACACTAACGAACCGTTCGTCCTAGCCAATGATGTGGCACAGATTATCTATGTGAAGGACATGTCTACCATACCGAGGAAAAGAAAAGATAAGGAAGAGAATACATCATACAATGAGCCAAAGCGCCACATAGTTCTTTTCAGAAAAGGGACATCCACGGGAGTGGAGGGCAAGACAGACATGTCTCAAGAGTATGAAAAGTTTCATGAAATTCCCTTCAAAGTCAAGGCTGACCCAAGCATCCTGATAAACGATGAAGATTATCCATGGTTACGGCGCAATAAGCAAAGCGACATAAGCGAAGAAAAAGTGAAGACTTTCTCCATAACTATTATGATGATACCATGCCAACTTTGTAGCAGTGCAGTATGATACCATTGTCCGTTTGTACTCACACGGTTTATAAGCCCGTCCCTCTACACGCCTTTGTTGAGCTCACAAACTTGTGATTCACAGAAATTTCAAAGAAAACTAATGGCACAAACAGAAAGTTTATAATTTTGCTGACCTAAAAGCAAAAAGAATTAAAAATTAAAGCAAAAAACCAAAAGAAAATAAATAATGCGGAAAACAAAACAAAAAAACTTGAAAAAAAATAAAAATAGCAACAATAAGTATTTTGTTGTAAGTAGAAACAAAATAAAATAAATAAATAAAAGCAAAAAAGTGTTTTCAAATTTGAAAACTAATGGCACTAACAGAAAGTTTATAATTTTTCTAAAACTAAAAGCAAAAAGAATTTAAATATAAAGCGAAAAACAACAAAAAATAAATAATGCAGAAAACATAACAAAAAAACTGTAAAATAATAAAAATAGCAACAATAAGTATTTTGTTGTAAGTACAAACAAAATAAAATATATAAAGCAACAAAGAAAACAAAAAAGTGTTTTCAAATTTGAAAACTAATGGCACTAACAGAAAGTTTATAATTTTTCTAAAACTAAAAGCAAAAAGAATTAAAAAATAAAGCAAAAAACAACAAAAAATAAATAATGCAGAAAGCAAAACCAAAAACTGGAAAAAATAAAAATAGCAACAATAAGTATTTTGTTGTAAGTAGAAACAAAATAAAATAAATAAAGCAACAAAGAAAACAAAAAAACAAAAAAGTGCCACCTACTAGGCTTTACGGCTGAATACGACTAGAAACCCTACCATGGGCCAGATTCAGGCCAGCGGAGGCCTATTAGGCCCACAGGCACAGATGGCAAGGTTAGGCACGAAAGCCTGCAGTTGAGAGGAGCACGAGCGTGTGGGCTCAGCAGCGCTTATAAACCACTCTCGAGCTTTCTCAACTAGCGAGGTGGGACTAAACTTTTCGGCGAGGGGCAGCACAAGGCCTTTGGTCCGGTTGGTGGCACCAACAGGACTAAATGAACATTGGTCGGTTCGTAGCTCAAACCGGGACTAATGCACCCTTTAGTCCCGGTTGGTGCCACCAACCGACCAAAGGCTCCGCTTCCGCCCTTTGGGCGGCTTAAAAGTGGCCTTTGGTCCCGGTTGGTGCCACGACCCGGGACTAAAGGGGTGCATTAGTCCCGGTTTGTGCCACGAACCGGGACCAATGCTCAGTGTATATAAGCAACACTTGTGAAAATTGTCAGTTTCATCGCGCATTTGCCCCCGACTGCCCCAACCTCCCCGACGCCGCCCGCCGCCGTCGCCGTCGCCCACGCCCGTCGTCACCATCGTCGTCGCCCGCGCCCGTTGTCGCCGCCGTCGTCATCATCGCCGTCGCCCGCGCCCGTCGTCGCCGCCGTCGCCTTGCCGTCGTCGCACCGCATTCGCTAACGCCCGTCGCCCTGCCTCGTCGTCTCCGTCCCGCCCGTCGCGGCGCCCTCGCCGTCGCCGCCCTGCCTCCGCGACCTCGCCGTCGTCCAACGCCTCCCGACCTCGCCCGTCGCCTCCGCCTCCCGACCTCGCATTCGCCTCCTCGCGTCAGCCCTGCCTGCGCGCCACCTCTGCATCAGGCCGGCCCGACATCGCCGTTGCCCGGCGCGCCGCCTGATGAGCTCCAGCGCACCTGCCCCTGCCGCCACGCCGCCACCGTATGATGTTTTTTTGTTCATAGATGTGATGCTTTTATTCATAAATGTTCATGTATATATATTGATGTATGGATATATGTATGATGCTTTTTTGCATATGTGTTGATCTAATGTTTTTTTTTTTCTGCATATATATATATATATATATGATGTTTTTTTGTTCATAGATGATCATATGAATTTTTTTTGTTCATAGATATGATCATATATATTATGTATGAAAGGATCGATGTGGATGGAATATGATGTTTTTTGTTCATAGAATATGATGTTTTTTTATTCATAAATTTTATTTTGTTCATGAGAGAGGCGGGGGCGTCGAGGAAGTTGTACTGTTTAGAGTTAGAATTAAATCGAGGAAGAAGGAAAATAAGGAAAAAGAATAAAGAGGAAGAAGGAAGAAGGAGAAGAAGAAGGAGAAGAGGAGAAAAAATAAGAAGAGTAAGTACAACAAAAAAGCACAAGAAGAAGCAATAGAGCACAACAAGAAAAAATTCTATTTTTTCTTCTTCTCCTCTATTCCTTCTTCCTCTTCGTATTTTTCTTCTTCTTCTTCGTCTTCTTCTTCTTCTTCTTCTTCTTCTTCTTCTTCTTCTTCTTCTTCTTCTTCTTCTTCTTCTTCTTCTTCTTCTTCTTCTTCTTCTTCTTCTTCTTCTTCTTCTTCTTCTTCTTCTTCTTTTTATCGGGAACGAGGGTGTCGAGGATCGTTGAGGGGTCGACGGTCGGGAACTAGGCTAGAGGGTCGCGAGGGTCACAGAGGGGTCGAGGGTCGTCGAGGCCGGTCGAGGGTCAATGTTTTGAGGGTCGAGGGTCGTCGAGGCCGGTCGAGGGTTCGAGGGTTCTAGGGTCGAGGGTTTGAGGGTTCTCGGGTTCGAGGGTCGAGGGTTCGAGGGTCATCGAGGGCCGCCGGTTTGATAGTCGAGGTTCGTCAAGGGGTCGAGGTTTTGAGGCACAAGGGTTTGAGGGTTCGAGGGTTCTAGGGTCGAGGGTTCGAGGGTTCTAGGGTTCGAGGGGCGAGGTCATCGAGGGGTCGAGGGTTCGAGGGTCGAGGGGTCGAGGGTCGAAGGTTCGAGTGTTCTAGGGTCGAGGGTAGAGGATACGACGGATCTAGGGTCGATGGTACGAGTGTTCAAGGGTCGTAGAGGGTCCTAGGATTAGAGGGTCGAGGGTCGTCTGGGGGTCGAGGATCACCGAAGGGTCGAGAGGTTGCCTATTGTCAAAGTATTGAAGAAACCCATGGCTTCATCATTAGCCGGAAGTAACCGGGGCATGATGGTACGAAATTCTCCAAAGTTGTTCTGGAACGGAGTCCCGGATAGGATAATCATAGATGACTGGCCCGCATTTGTGGCCTACAAGACATCGGAAAAGAGTAAAAAGATGTCGGCGACAAACAAGAGAAATGCTGCGAAGAAGAAGCTTCACCATCGCACGGGGTCAGGTGGCTACCTCGTAGCCCGGCCTAAGTGGGCCAAGGCTGAGAATGATCTGCTTGATAAAGGGATCGAACCAGAGACAATGAACTGGCCAGACCGTTGCCGGACTCGGTTCTTCGGGGCCGGCGGATCCTTGGACCCTATAACAGGAAGTGCATTTGGACGGACGAACAATTGGACATACCAGTCAAGAGGCTTCAGCAATATATCGAAGCAGCGCAGCAAGGGAAGTTCGTTCGAGACGGGGAGAAGGATGAGCTCACAATGGCCCTCGGGAATCTCGAGCACCACAGACGGACACGAGGCACGCCGAGCTCCGTTCGTGGAAGGCTGGATTTCGGACCTTGAGGGTTACAAAACCCATGAGAGGAGGAAGAAAGCTGGAAGCAGAGCCTAATGCGGGCGCGCTGCGAAAAGGGTAATGGGGCTAGAGGAACGAGAAGAGGAACGAGAAGCAGCGAGATCACAACAAGCGACCTGCGAAGCTTCCCGAAGCTACCCCGACATCTCGGCGGAGAAGCGGCGTGGCTTCCACCGAGCTGCTTCAGCCCGAGCAGCATGCCTTGACGGCTCTCGCCAGCTATCCCGTGGATGCTATCACGAATGCTGAACATTGCCACCTTATGGCGCAATGGAGCAATTTGAAGGTCAAGGCGGCTGTTGGCTCGCTTTATCCTACTAAACCCGACTCAACTTTTCACCGCCGCCGATTCCGGAAGGATATGCTAAGGTGATGGTCGATGAAATAACGGAAGGATTTGAGGACCTCGGCTTGACCACCCTACGGTGAAGGGGAGTATCGGCTGGGTTCTGCTCAAGACTCCATGCCTATGGCGGAAGGATCTCATCAACCTTCCAAGCTGGGACGCCTCGCCTCCTCCTCCTCCTCCGGCGAGTCGGGGCACTCCGCCTCCTCCACCGCCTCCTCCTCCGGCGTGACGATCAGGGCACTCGGCCGGCTCCTTCTCCGGCGCGTGGCGGCACTCCGTCTCCTTCTCCGCTTTGCCGTGGCGCCCGAGCAGCCAGCCTCCTCCTTCTCCGCCTCGTCGGCAAGAAGGGCGGAAGAGACCCGCCGCCACTCCGGCTGCTCCAGCGTCGTAGTCCTTCTCCTCCGCCTTGTAAGCAAGGAAAGAAGACATCCGCTCCGTCTGCTCTGCGGCGTCTAGCGATACAGCCAAAAAGGCGGGAAGAGATCAGATTCGGTCCTTCTCTGAAGACTCCAGAGAAGTTACCGTACGAGAGGAGCGAGGAGGAAAACACGAAGATCGCGCAGACCGAAGTGGATGACTGGTTTCAAGGGTTGAAAGCAAAGAGACATCCACCTCCGGAGGAGAAGGTAGATCCGGTCAAAGCGAAGCGCACTCTGGCTGCCCTGACAAAACCACCCAAGTCTCCGCCGAAAGGCAACTATGAGCGCATTATTGGAAAGGCATTTGCCGAAACGGAGAGGTCGGGAAGTACTGTCAGTGATCAAAGGATGAAAGAACGACGAGCTGGGAAACAAATTGCCCAGCTCGGCGAACAAGCGACGCAATCGTGCCCCCCGCTCAACGTGCCTGCTAGCGACATCGTTGATCCGAGGATGGTGCCCGGTTATGGCAATCCTGCAGATTACCTGCCCGACGATGTACATTATGATTTCTTGGAGGTGCAGATACAAAGATATGAGTACGGGAAGCCTCTCGTCAAAGATGAAAGCTCTCTATCAACGATGATGCGAAGATTGCATGATTGGTACATGAAAACCTACAAAGAGTCTGAGGGGAGGAGTACTTTGTATTTGAGAATTAAAAAGGAGCATGACCTCCTTGGAATTGAACTGTTGCCTATTACATTTGAGGAGTTCTATCAGTTTTTCAATCAATTGGCCCTCGATAAAACAACGGTCACCTGCTACTGTCTGTAAGTAGTACTACTTCTGTCATTAAGTATCTCTATATAACTCAGCCCTTTCATTGCATGTATTTATAAATATCCTCACTACATTATGCAGATTGAAGATCGCCGAATTGAAGAAAAGACAAGTGGGTGATATTGGGTTCATTAACACATATCTCATAGATGCAACTGAGGTTAAATTTCGTGCCAAAGATACCGAGGCCAACTTGCTACAATCGTTGGTAATAAATGAACACAAAGATATAATACTCTTTCCTTACAACTTCAAGTGAGTGTTACTGTCTTGTGGCATATTCCGTTTCTTTATTAGTCCAGGTTATAGTAATGTAATATTGATGAGTTATGCATGTGTGCGCAGTTACCACTATATTCTCCTAGAGATTAAGCTTGAGAAGGGAGTAGTAACTGTCTTTGACTCCAAGCGAAAAGATCCCAAGGAGTATGCGGACATGACTGAAATGCTCGAGAAGTAAGTTAAATCGATCATTATCCATCATATCAGCAACTTTGTTCATTTCTGATATCAAGTAATTGTTTTCTTTGTATGGCAGAGCTTGGGGAAAATTCACCAAAAAAGCTCCGGGACTACCGAAGAAGCTGCAATTTAGACACCAAAGTAAGTACTATATAGTAGCATATTCCACGCGCATCTCCTAGTGATTCAAGCACTAGTTTCATCAATACCATTTAGCATGCTTGCTAATTATCAGTTTGATTGACCTCTGTTTCTTGTAAAGTGGTTGTGGCAGGAACAAGGGAATGATTTCTGTGGATACTACGTTATGCAGTCCATCCGCCACACGACCTGTGAGAGGGGCTACTCCGACAAACAATATGAAGTGCGTAAATAAAAATATTCACAATTTTATTTTATTACCATCATTTGTGTTGAGTTTCATTCATTCATATATATATATATATATATATATATATATATATATATATATATATATATATATATATATATATATATATATATATATATAGACCCCTTTCTTTAAATTAGATGTTTCGGAAGCAGGATGAACTCCTAGCACCAGATCGCATGCGAGCAATTCAAGAGGAATTGGCGGCATTCTTTCTTGACTATGTGATCGCTGAAGGCGGAGAATACTATGTGGACCACGCAGCGTCCGTATTGTAAAAGATAATTATTGTATATATGTAGCGGTAGTGTCGGATAGATATACGAGAACTTGTTGTTCGACCAATCTCTCGGAGAAGGAGAGGTGGTCGATATCACTTCTCTCTGTATGCATATATGTTCATGACGATCTTACATTTGCTTAATTACTAGCTAGCTAGCGTGTCTAGCTAGTCCTCTCTATACTTATGTATAGTACGTAGCGTCGACCAAGCACGGACAAAAGAGATGACACTTTTCTCTATTAATTAGCTAGCTATAGCACAATATATGAAACACCTAAATTAACCCCCCAAAACCCCCCAAACCCCCCCCCCCCCCTTTCAAAAAAACAAAAAACACAGCCATGGAAATGCTGACGCGTGGATGCCTATTGGTCCCGGTTGGTGCCACCAACCGGGACCAAAGGCCCTCCTGCCTGGGCTCAGCAGACAGGCCACGTGGAGGACCATCAGTCCCAGTTCTCGATAGAACCGGGACTAAAGGGCCAGGGTATTAGTACCGACCCTTTAGTCCCGGTTCAGGAACCGGGACTAAAGGCCCTTACCAACCGGGACAATAGGCCCTTATTCTACTAGTGTATGCTCTTTGCCAATTTCTGAATAAGAAAAACATATCAATTAATAAATAGCCTCGCAAATAAGTACATATGGATTATCTACACTATTAAAATTTTCCTTAGATTCTATACTAATAAGCATGTGATCGAACTCTACACTAAAACATATCATCGACTAGATGCCACACAACATACCATATCATTGGATTGTACACTAAGTATTTCATCGGATAATTTGCATTTGTAAGTATAACATACCATATCATGTCGATCAACCATGGTATTTGTCAGGCGGGTCACGAATGGCACCCCGACAAAGTCAGCACGTGGCGGAATTATGTCCCATAGGTTGGACACCTCCTCCTCGCTCAGCCTTGTTCTTTGAGCTACGATGGCTTCATGAAGTGGGTCCTCATCATCTTCATCGAGTGGGTCCTCATTATCTTCATCATCTTCGTCATCTTCATCATCTTCCACCAGGTTGAGATAAATGACAGCCAGCTTGGGTCTTTCTGCTCTGAAGGAGAAGCTGATCAACTCACCACCAGTAAGACGCATGCGAGCGACGAAACGGGCCCATCCATCTCCTCCAATCTGCGACATATTGCGTCCTTTCTCGACCTCCATAGTGTCTCCTGTCAGCTTGTTGAATTTCAACCTCACATTGCATGGGACGATCTGTGTAAAATAAGCAAAATGACACAATGCAATAATGCCAACACTAAAAATAAAATAGTTATTACATTTCATCCAATTTCTTACCGTCGCATGACGAAAACTCGGCTGGAAGTAGATGCCGAACAGCTTACTAGTTGCAAGGCTGTTGGCACACCTTGACTTGCACAGTCGACATAGTGGTGGTGGTGGTGGCGCCATTTTTCCTAAATCAATGTGAGCAAAGGATTAACGATCCACTTCACAGGAAAGAAAAACAGTAGCATGTGATATTTTTGGTTCTTCCGCGAGAAGCAATTTGATGGACAATTATAATCCTAAGATCTAGTAACATATTAGATGACAAGGTACCACCTACATTTTGCCAAAAAGTAAATCATATCAACTAAATCAAAATGTTCTAAATCAACTAAATCATATCAACTAAATCAAAATGTTCTAAATCAACTAAATCAACTAGCCTAGTAAATCAACTAAATCATATCAACTAAATGAAAATGTTGCATATGAACTAGCCTACTAAATCAAAATGTAGCAGGCATGAGGGAAAAGGAGGGGCGAATCGAGGAGGGAGAAGAGAGTATACGGAGGAGGAAGGCGGAGTGAGGAGGGGCCGACCGGCGGCCAGTGGAGGGAGGACGGAGGAGGAAGGCGGAGCAAGGAGGGGCCGGACGGCGGCCAGTGGAGGGAGGACGGAGGAGGAAGGCAGAGCGAGGAGGGGCCGGCCAGCGGCGAGTGGAGGGAGGACGGAGGAGGAGGCCGGCACCGAGTCCAGCAAGGAGGAGGAGGTGACGGCAGCGCAGAGGGATGAGGGGCGACAGGGGAGGACCCGGCGGGGGTTGAGAGGGGATCCGGTGAGTGTGTGACTGTGAGTGGATCGGATTTTGTAGTAAACTTAGCGATGGCGCTTATTGGGAAATGCGCTGCTACTATGCACCGTGTGATGGCGGCTCGTCGTTATAACGCGTTGCTGCTATAACTAGCCTCGCGGCGGCCTCGTGGGAATTATAGCAGTAGCGCGTCTTTGGGCGGGCGCGCTACTGCTATATTTATTTCAGCAGCGAGTTAACCTCGACCTCACTACTGCTAATTAGCAGCAGTGCCTTATTTTAAAGCGCGCTGCTGATAAGATTCTGTATATAGGCTTTTCCCTAGTAGTGTGAAAAGGACGAAGAATGAACGGTCAATCATCCACAGGCACTGGCCTAAAGTTGCAAAGACCATCAACATGAATGAAGGCTCAATATTCGCCTTCCGCTTCAGCAGTTTTCCAGATGAGATGCTTCTGTCTATGTACTGTCTATAATGCTAATTTCGAAAGGTTCTAGATGTTGCATGTGAAACTTGGTGTTGGTGCAGTTGTGTAATGAGGTAGCTGAGTGTTGAAGCTATATCCTGTTGTACTCTAATGTATTTCAGTTATGAAATCCTGCTTCCTCAATATAGAAATGAAATATATTATGTGCTTAATAAGAATGTCAATTAGATTAATAAATGGATTATTAATAATAGGGCAATTATCCTACTAATGGCCAATTATCCTGCTAATTGGGTTTTTCTATTGCAAACGGTTATTGAGAAAACACCGTGGGCGATGACCTCAGACAACACACACAGTTTCTAGAAATAAACCGTGTTGGATCAATGAACCATCACACACGACATCCTCTTGAAAACTGTTTACGTTAGGCCACCTTGCGCCAATATTTACCACATAAAAACTGTGTGTGATGGACAGCCTTGCCGCACAGTTCCTTCTACTCACCATGTGTGATGCATTCAATAACGCAAACGATAAAATTGTTAATATCGTGTGTAATGGCAACGCTATCACAAACGATTTAACGGGGAAAATTGTGTGTGATGTACCTGCGAACGGAAACGTTTTACTTGGAGCGACTGTGTGGGATGTATATACGAACGGAAATGTTTAGCGGGGACTAACTGTGTGGGATGTGCTTACGATCAAAAATGATTTCGCCTGTATAATTGTATTTTTTTAGCACTACTGTACGTATAACCGTATTTGCTCGCTCGCCGGTCGCACACGACCTTATTTTGCCGAGCGTGTGTGCCAGGAGGGCATATCCCTGAAGGTTTCTGGGTCGTGGGGGAAGGACCCCCCTATCGCAGCCACTCACTAGGTGACGGTTCAGAACGCCGTCACGGAAAGGGGTTAAAACCGTTTGTATAGCACCTCACTTCACCATGTGGTATATTACTCTCCTTAACTAGCAAGATCTATATCGCCCGTGGACCCATAAGTCTGTGAGCATCGTTCTTTTCCCAGTGCGCCAAATGAGCATTTAACAGAAATCAACCGGGATTAGATAGTATAGTGCCAGTTTTAGGGATTTTGAGGTCGAGGTTTGATTCAAACCTAGAGCATCAATTCAAGGTTTACTTTAGACTTTTTCCTTTAAACAAAGTTCTTGCTGAATTCCATTTCCTATGACAATATTGTTTAATTTGCTTACATATGACAAGTTAATGGGTTTAGCATGAACATTGCTAAATATGACAAGTGGCAATGATGTTTGAATTTTTCTTACATATGAGAAGTGCATGGGCTTCATGTTATTCAGAGGGATTTGAAAAAAGAGTGGCAATGATTTTGCGAAACGTTGATTCATTTCCGTTTCACCAAATTTCTGTCACTCAATATGCCAAGTTTTCAAGCAAAGTTCATGTCGAATTTCGTTTGCTAAGACAATATTGTTTCATTTGCTTACATATGACAAGTGCAGGGGTTTAGCACGTTATTCATTGGGATTTGAAAATGAGTGCCAACATTATGACGAATGGTTGATTAACTTATGTTTCATCAAATTTCTAGTACTCAAAATATGTTCAATATTCAGCAAAGGTCATGTCAAATTTCTCGAACCCTTCTTAGCCAGTTCCTCTTCTCAAAATTACTTTCATAAGCTAGTATTCATGTCAACCATTTACAACTGATTAGTGCTTCATAATGATTATTAGGGATCATGATGCGTTAGATCTGCTATATCTGCAAGTGTCCATGTATGGACAGTGTGGATACTGCAGTAAATTTCGCACTCTTCTTGATGAACGAATTTAAAAAATCAGTGTTAACCGTCTTTAACTTCAATTAATATTGTATTCTAACCATTTGTATAATTATTGTACTGACTTTATTGTTAATGATTAACCGCTGCATAGTGTATCCCATGCAACATAAGGGTTGACTTCAACAATTTATGAGGTAACATTATGTACTTTGAGGATGATATCGGGCGCACATTCGAACTGGATGTGCGTAAACGAAATGATAGAACCATCATATATGGCGATGGATGGGAGCAGTACATTGCACAGAGTAATTTCCTTGGAGGAGTACATAGCCTTTTCCTTGGAAAGGCGATCAACAGGTTAAGGACAATGTATTTCTGCAGCAATGACGATGATGATGATCAGGATCATGACGATTGCCAGGATCACCAAGACGGTGGAGACAGCCACGATGACGAGGAGAGCCATGAAGATTGGGGCTGCTAGGATGATGCTGACAGCCACAATGATGAGGATGAGCAAGATGATGACGATGAGGAAGATGTTGATGATGGTCCATTCAGTTCCGCAATTTTCTCTCAAAGAATAAGGAAACTTACTCGAGATGACACCATGATGGTTACCGCGATGTTACCATCGCGTATGGCCTTCATGGGGAAGCCCACCGTTTAAATAAAACCAACATCGTCCAAAAAGTCATGGTGACATGTTTTGTATTCTTTCATCTTTTTTTGTTCATAACCAGGTATAGTGAGATGTCTAACATTGCGTGCTCTCTATTTGCTCTTAATGATGGGGAGTTAAGAAGTTACATATGAAGATGTTTTTCGGAGTGGACATCCCCGTCGTCGGCACCGCTGGAGTACACCATGCACCAACGGGGCGTGTCACCAGCGTTTAGTACAAGACAGAATCAGACGGATGCATATCCTTCTATGAGTCTGGCTCGTGGGAGTTCATGACGGAAAAGAGATAACTAAGGATGGACACCCTTGGGATAATCACCATAAGGAAGAGCAACCGCACTGACTTTCAGATGATGGTTGTCGTTGACCATGTTTAGAAATATTGTTTAAGTCATGAATATATCAACCGATGAACTGTTACTTAATTAGTATGTTAAGATTGATGTGATCGATACATTGATGTTTGTTTCTTGAGTCGAAAAAAATTGAAAGTGTTACTTAATTATTTGGTCGTTTGTTTCCAAAATGAATTCAGTATGCTTCAATTGTGTTGTGAATCATATGACTACACCTTTTGAAGTAATGTGTGTCAACGCGCAATCCCAACAATTTGTATACTCTACCCTATCCCCTCAATGGCGGGCGCTATGGTAGAACCGCCACTGCTACAATGGTATCAGTGGCAGGCAGTAATAGCGAGTTGTGGCGGGTAGGAACTAACGCCCGCCACTAGAAACTACGTACCAGTGATGGGCGCGCGCCCACCACTAATGCAGTTATAGAAATGGCGGGATGTCGGTGACGAGAGCCTCTGGGAGCTTGGCCTGCCGCTGCATTCCTGTAGTAGTGCTTGTAGATAGATTGTAGATGTCTGTTTGTTTCACCGTAGCAAACAAAAAGAAGAAGAAAAGGAGCGAGCGAGCCTGCTAAGTGGGCCAACCCATAGAGGTTCCATTATAGCTCTCAAATCCTAACCTGCAGGGGTTCTTGTTTAGCACATTACGTGTTGGGTGCAGGGCAAATGCCGGCGGCACTCCTAGATTTTCCTATTTGATGCATTGTGTGTCAAAAATGCCGGGGTGCCGCTCAGGCAATCGAAGGGGGCGAGAAGACGGGCTGGCCCGTTTAGAAGTGAGGCATGCATTCTACCGATCCTGGTTTTAGGAATCTTCTAGAAGGTTCCATCTAGTTTTGAGAACCATCTAGAAGGTTCTAAACCATTTTTTGTTTAATTTTCGTTCTCCTTTTTTCTATTCTCTCCTTTTTCTTTTTTTGTTTTTCTTTTTTCCTTTTTCTGTTTCTCTTTTTCTTTTCTTTTTTTCAAAGTTTATTTTTCTTTTTTCACAAACTAAAAGAAATTTGTAAAATGTTCGCATTTTAAATTTTGTTCACAAATGTCGACATTTTTTAGGAATTTTAAAAAATGTTCCACATATCAAAATTTTGCTAACAAATTAAAAAAATGTTCATGTTTCGAAATTTTTGTTTGCATATTTAAAAAATGTCTGGGACTTCAGAAAATGTTCTCAATGTATAATTTTTTCACGAATTTGAAAACTGTTCATCTTTTAAAATTTTGTTCTTATATTTAAAAATTTCTGGGAATTTAAGAAATATTCACATTTTTATTTTTGTTCACAAATTTAGAAAATGTTTGGTAATTTCCAATAATGTTCTTGCTTTTCAAATTTTCTCACAAATTCAAAAAACAATTATGTTTTCAAATTTTGTCCGCACATCCAAAGATGTTCGGAGAATTTCGGAAAATGTTTGAGTTTTGAGTTAATTGTTCGTAATTTTGAGAAATGTTCTCGTTTCCAATTTGTATTCCTCTTTTTCAAAAAATATTTTCTGTTTTCACAAAATTCTTCATAATTTTGGAAAATGTTCTTGTTCGCAATTTCTCTTTTTTACCAGAAAATGTTTCATAATGCAAAATAATATTCACGTTTTCATGAAATGTTCGAGGTTTTATAATTTTGGTAACGATTTCCAAAATGTTCTTGTTTCACAAAATATTTACATTTTTCAAAAAGAAATCATGTTTGAAATTTATAAATTGCTTAAATCAATTGCAGCTCATAGTTCATATCCATAAGGCTGGAATTTTGGGCACAAAGTCCCAGGAATTATAGAACCGGGCTAGCGACCTGGTTCCATAGCAGGAGGTGCTCGTTTTGATCCCTTAGTGGGACATTAGTTTATGGGATGCTTTATCGAACATAAAGTGTTTATTGCTGTCGTTTGTTTCTTATAGAATTGCGCTGCACATCAAGCACAAAATTACTTGGTCACAGCCGCTAGCACAGCGCGCGTAATACCGTGAAGACACGGGATCAAATCCAAGCGCTAGCTTGTTCATATATCGCGTTTTTTCATCTCGCTAAAGTCAAATGGGCCGCCCCAGGTGTGCCACCCCTGTATGAAACGCCGACTCTTCGACGCAAGGAGCGTCACATAGGAGGTCCCGGCACTCCTTGGCATGTCTCTCGCGCACAGCTCTTCTTTTTAGCTGACAATCCACTGAGAACAAAATCAGTACAAAAATGTGATCTCCCATCTAAAAACAATCAGTTGCTGGTTTCTGATATTTTTAAATTTTCATTCATGAATTAAAAAAGTTAATGATTTGAAAACGATGCTCATCAATAGGAAAAATATACGCAAATTGAAAAAATATTCCAGAATTTACAAAAATGTTGAAGAATTTTAGATGTATTCAAGAATTAAAAATAATGTGCACAAAATTTTAAAATATTCATGGATTAAAATAATGTTCACAAGATTCGTGTTTATGAATTTCAAAAAAATTTAACAAATTGAAAACATATTAAAAAATTCAAAAAATGTTGAAAATACAAAAAAATGTTCCTAACTTTTGAAACATATACCTGAATCTGAAACATGAATTTGAAAATATTTTTAAAAAATCAAAAAGGATGAAAGAACATACAAAAAAGGAAAACCTGGAAAAACTGGCAAAAGAAACACAAGAAAATAATGAGCGAGGGAAGGACCTTACCAAAAACGATGGGGAAGGAAATAGAACGACTCGAGCAGGCTGACCCATTACCAGCTGGCAGGGGCGGGGCATGCTCGTTTCGCCGCTACCCCATGCCTATGTGGGGTGTAAGGTTTGTCCACAGATAGTACCATACTAGTTTTTCATTTTTTCACAAACTAGAAGAAATTTGTACAATGTTCGCACTTTAATTTTTGTTCACAAATACCGACTTTTTTTAGGAATTTCAAAAAATGTTCCACATATCAAAATTTTGTTAGCAAATTCAAAAAATGTTCATGTTTCGACATTTTTGTTTGCATATTAAAAAAATGTCCGGGACTTCAGAAAATGTTCCCAATGTACATTTTTTCACGAATTTGAAAACTGTTCATCTTTTAAAATTTTGTTCTTAAATTTAAAATTTTCTGGGAATTTAAGAAATATTCACATTTTTATTTTTGTTCACAAATTTAGAAAATGTTTGGTAGTTTCCAATAATGTTCTTGCTTTTCAAATTTGCTCACAAATTCAAAAAACAATTGTGTTTTCAAATTTTGTCCGGACATCCAAAGATGTTCGGAGAATTTCGGAAAATGTTTGAGTTTTGAAATAATTGTTCATAATTTTGAGAAATGTTCTCGTTTGCAATTTGTATTCCTCTTTTTCAAAAAATATTTTCTGTTTTCACAAAAATTTTCTTGTTTGCAATTTCTTTTTTTTTACCAGAAAATGTTTCATAATGCCAAATAATATTCGCGTTTTCATGAAATGTTCGAGGTTTTATAATTTTGGTAACGATTTTGAAGATGTTCTAGTTTCACAAAATATTTACATTTTTCAAAAAGAAATCATGTTTGAAATTTATGAATTGCTTAAATCAATTGGAGCTTATAGTTCATATCCATCAGGCAGGAATTTTGGGCACAAAGTCCCAGGAATTATAGAACCGGGATAGGGACCTGGTTCCATAGTGGGAGGTGCTCGTTTTGATCCTTTAGTGGGACATTAGTTTATGGGATGCTTTATCGAACGTAAAGTGTTCATTGCTGTCGTTTGTTTCTTATAGAATTGCGCTGCACATCAAGCACAAAATTTACTTGGTCACAGCCGCTAGCACAGCGCACGTAATACCGTGAATGCACGGGATCGAATCCAAGCGCTAGCTTATTCTTATATCGCGTTTTTTCATCTCGCTAAAGTCAAATGGGCCGGCCCAGGTGTGCCACCCCTGTATGAAACACCGACTCTTCGATGCAAGGAGCGTCACATAGGAGGTCTCTGCACTCCTTGGCATGTCTCTCGCGGGCACCTCTTCTTTTTAGCTGACGATCCGCTGAGAACAAAATCAGTACAAAAATGTGACCTCCCATCTAAAAACAATCAGTTGCTGGTTTCTGATATTTTTAAATTTTCATTCATGAATTAAAAAAGTTCATGATTTGAAAAACGATGTTCATGAATAGGAAAAATATACGCAAATTGAAAAAATCTTCAAGGATTTATTAAAATGTTGAAGAATTTTAGATGCATTCAAGAATTAAAAATATTGTGCACAAAAATTTAAAATTTTCATGGATTAAAATAATGTTCACAAGATTCATGTTTATGAATTTCAAAAAAATTTCACAAATTTAAAACATATTAAAAATTCAAAAAATGCTGAAAATACAAAACAAATGTTCCTAAATTTTGAAAAATATACCTAAATCTGAAACATGAATTTGAAAATATGGAAAAAAATCAAAAAGATGAAAGAACATACAGAAAATGAAAACCTGAAAAAACCGGCAAAAGAAACACAAGAAAATAATGAGCGAGGGAAGGACCTTACCAAAAACGGTGGGGAAAGAAATAGAACGACTCGAGCATGCTGACTCATTATCAGCTGGCAGGGGCGGGGCATGCTCATTTCGTCGCTACCCTTGGCCTATTTGTGGTGTAAGGTTTGTCCACAGATAGTACAATACTAGTTTTTTTCCTGTTATTCATTCACTTTTTTTGGGGGGGGGGGGGGGGGGGATCAGGGGGGGTTCCTTTTTTGTTTTCATTTTCTGACAAAATCATGAAAAAAACCGGGATTGATTTGAAATTCGAGTTTTCTTTACTTCATCAACATTTTCTAAATTTGTGAACTTTCTTTGAAATTTGTGAGCACTTTTAAAAATTAAGAACATTTTTAGTTCATAAATATTTATCTAAGAGTTCTAAAGAATTTTTGAAATTCAAGAACATTTTTTGGTTCCTGAGCTTTTTCAAATTTGAGAACATTTTTTTAAATCCGTGCACATTTTTTTAAATCCATCTGATCATTTCTTGGAGCTACTTTATTTTTTTCACAGCAAATAGACTTAATTTAAAAATGAGGAGAATAATAACGCAAGGGACGGAAAGCTACCATCAGAGAATAAAGCTATACACTGGTACATGAACCAGGTACATTGCACCCATTGTTAATCTATCCTTAACGACACCACAGGACACACACTCACCTGCGTTTACCTGATTTGGGAGCTCCGTGGATCGATGCCTTTTAATTAAAAACCAACCAGTTGGGGGCTCTAGCTAATCAATCATCCTTAACTAGTGTATTTCAGCTGGCACTAGAGACTAGCACCTGAGGTGACCTGAATCTGGATACAAATCCAGAACAGAGAGACATAATTAAGCTGTGTGGTACAGTCACTTGGGCAGCTAAAACAAACAACTAGCTACTTTCTCCTGGTATATTATATATCCACTAGGTTCCCAACAAGCTTGGTGGGTGTGCTAATTATTAAGCCCCACGCTTCTAGAATGATCTAGAGGAGTAGCCACCACGGCTATGGCTGTGTGCATCAATCGATACAGAGGCCAGGGTTATCCTCCTTCTTGAAGAAAAAAATGTGTTCAACATAGCTTGAGCTTACCATAATTTCTTAACATGATAATTTTCTCTTCTTGCAACCGTTCTATGTGATGTTATCAACTGTTGCAAAGCTTCCCCACATACACAAACTTATCCAAATAATCCAATCATGCAGCCTGGTCATTAACCATTATTAGCACTACGGATCGATCTGTCCCAAATATGACATGGTGGGTCTGGCTTATATTGGTATATAGAGTATTGTTAGTTGTACCATGGTCGTACATGCCTTGGATTCTCCACAGATGTATCTAAGCACGACTTGACAAGCCAAGCCGTGGATATATGTTAGAGCCAGCTTCGTGTGCTTCCAGCTGAAAGAGAGTGGGAGACAATGTCATTGGCATAACAAGAGCTAGCTAGGCCGGTGATGGACTCCGCGACGGTGCTGCTGCTGGTCGCAGTGGTCGCCGTCCTCCTCTGCTACCCTCTCGTCCTGCCGGCGCTGCCGCCTTCTCCACCCGCGCTCTTCGTCTGGATCCCCGTGCTCATGCTGCTTCTGCTCTTCGCCCTCGCTTTCTCCCCCGCTCACTGATGATGATGATGATGCATGCACAGTATCCAGCTAGCCTAGCTGCATCGCAAGGTTATTTTTCTCATCCTCCTAGCCGGCCATGCATGTACGATGCTTCCAAGGGGTGAAACATTGTAGAATACCCAGCTAGCTAGCTAGGAGATCAGCTAGTTCCTTCAACCAATATGCTGATTATATGTAGGATCATTTAGCGAAGAACTTTGTATCTCTTAATTATCTTGATCGAATAAAGATGTAGTATTCTATATTTCTATCTCTTACTGGTTGATGAATG
The DNA here is from genome assembly GCA_021605145.1 of Aegilops bicornis. NCBI lineage: Eukaryota > Viridiplantae > Streptophyta > Magnoliopsida > Poales > Poaceae > Aegilops > Aegilops bicornis. The sequence goes on along the minus strand of CM038671.1, from coordinate 832,429,370 downwards.
GATCACTCGATTGAGCAAACATTTTGTGACTCTCTTTGCTGGATTTGTATGTGCCCTCCTCATTTTCCATTAACTCACCAAGCAGCACCGTATAAATATGCACACATGCATGAAGTAATAGCCAGGAACAGCAGACTGCAGGATTAATGACAGAAGAATGATGCCGCCAGCGCATATTACAGCCCTTAACAGAATTTGAAAAGATAAGCTAGCTATGTCTTGACTCTGGATTTTGATGTCTTCTGAAAAACAAACGAAATAAGATCGAGGAAATCTCTCTTTACCAATAACAAATGAGCATGAGCAGACCAGATCCAGTGCGAGGCACAATCTATATCCAGCATGATTCGCGAGACCTAACACACCAGCTACCTGGGAGTTGATTAGCTAGAAATTAGTAGCCTGGGGCCTACAATACTTGGATACAAATATACTTAATATAATTATTATGTGTGCACGTACGCGTGCAGTTTAATATCTATATCTATACCTACTAATAAAAAAAAAGGTATTCTTAGTCTGTTTTACTATTTTACAGAAAACCCCCTAATGTTTCTGACATTAAATCTGCGGTACATATTAAATGTTTTTTTAAAATACTCATATCTTCTAAACTGTAACTACAAATTTAACATGTTATATATGGAATTTGATTAGAAAAATATGTAGAATCTGAATGTCATATTACTTTACCTAAAAATACTATTTAGGCTGCAATGTTAATCAACAATGCATTATTCGTCTTTTTTTCATACCGGTACTGATTCAGATTGGGGATGAACACCTCAGCAAAATAAGGATTGGACATGAAATTGAAGATAAATTTGTTAGAACAATGCATTATTTGTCTTTTTATCATACCGGTACTGATTCAGATTGGGGATAAACACCTCAGCAAAATCAGCATTGGACATGAAATTGAAGATAAATTTGTTAGAGACCCCTATAAATAAGGATATGCATGACAAGAAATAGAAGAAGAGCCCAACAAAGATGGGATGTCCGCTATAAAAGAAATAAAAGAGAAAATACAAAGGAGATCCAATAAAGATGAGATGTTGCGCTATTCTCCTATATATAAGAGGAAAAAAAGAGAACATGCATGAAAAATAGTAAAAAGGAGGCATGCATGACAAAAAATAAAATAAAAGACAAATTTGAAAAGATATAAATAGTGGTGAAACAGGGACTAATACCTATGACATGTATGGCAAGAAATAGTGATGAAATAGGGGCACAAGTACCTGCGTCCACAGGAGATCATACAACAATGTTCTTTTCCAGATAAAAAAAAATCTCTTTTTATGATTAAAAAACCCTGTATATTTTTAACAACCTTTTTAACAACTCTTCATGTATTTAAGAAATACGCATGTGAAAAAAAGTGCTCAATATTTACCCTAAGTTGGTGATTCTTAAACTGAAAACTATCATTGATGCACACATGTCTCTGTAGTGTGCTAATGTGTTATCGTTTGTTTAGTCGTTTCTTTACTCGCCCGTAACAACACCCCATTCCGACCATGACATGAATAAATGCATGATTACTGATACGTCTCCAACATATCTATTTTTCCTAACACTTTTCCTCTTGTTCTGGACTCTAATTTGCATGATTTGAATGAAACTAACCCCGGACTGACGCTGTTTTCAGCAGAACTACGATGGTGTTGTTTTTGTGTAGAAATAAAAGATCTCGGAATGGAACGAAACTTTGCGAGGATTTTTTATATCAATAAAGAAATTTTTTGCAGCCAAGAGATATCTGGGTGGGCACAACCCATCAGGGCGCGCCTGCCCCCCTCCCCCCGGCGCGCCCAGGTGGGTGCTGCCCACCTGGTGGCCCCGCTGACCCTGAAACCGACGCTATAAAATCACATTATTCTAGAAAAAAATCAGGGAGAAATAATTATCGCGTTTTCACGAGACTGAGCCGCCACCGTCTCTTTTTCTTCATCGGGAGGCCAGATCTGGAGTTCGTTTGGGGCTCCGGAGAGGGGGATCTTCGATCTTTGTCATCACCAACACATCTTCATCGCCAATTCCATGATGTTCCCCATCGGGAGTGAGTAATTCCTTCGTAGGCTCGCTAGTCAGTGAGGAGTTGGATGAGATTCATCATGTAATCGATTTAATTTTGTTAGGGCTTGATCCCTAGTATCCACTATGTTCTGAGATTGATGTTGCTATGACTTTGCCATGCTTAATGCTTGTCACTTTGGGCCCGGGTGCCATGATTTCATATCTGAAGCGTTTATATTATCACCATTATATCCATGTTCTAGATTTGATCTTGCAAGTTATAGTCACCTACTACGTGTTATGATCCGACAACCCCGGAGTGACAATAGTCGGGACCACTCCCGGTGATGACCGTAGTTTGAGGAGTTCATGTATTCACTGTGTGCTAATGCCTTGTTCCGGTTCTCTATTGAAAGGAGGCCTTAACTATCATATTACTGTGCTACTAATCACCTTGCTGCAGATAATTAATCTCCAGGTGTGGTTGAATTGACAACTCAGCTGCTAATACCTTCAAATATTCTCTAGCTCCCCTTGTGTCGAATCTATAAATTTGGGTTGAATACTCTACCCTCGAAAACTGTTACGATCCCCTATACTTGTGGGTTATCAGGACCTTTTTCTGGTGCCGTTGCCGGGGAGCATAGCAATATTTGTTGTGTCACTTGGGATTATTATCATATTATCACTATGAAGAATCTGAAGGATGCTAAGACTAAGATTTTTACCTCTAAGGCAAGAGGAGGTAAGGAACTGCCATCTAGCTCCGCTTTAGATTCACCTTCTGTTATAAGTAAACTTGCAACACCACAACATGCTATTAATTCTGATATGTCGCAAGTTATTGATGATGCTACTTCTTCTATGAATGCTACTCATGATGATGCTAGTACCTTGCTTGATGATGATGTGCCACTAGGTGAATTTCTTGATGAACAAATTGCTAGAGTAAGACAACATGATATTGTTGAATCTGATGATGAACTTGAAACTGAAAATCTTGAAACACCTACTAGAGCTAGTCCTCCTAGATATGAATTTCCAAAGGTACCGGAAGGTTATACTATGAGTGAGGAGGCAACTAGATATGTTCTTGCTTGTAAGGATAGAGATGGTATAGAGAAATCATTATGCAAGTATAAAGAAAGATCTCTGAATGCTAAAATGAAATGTGATCCCGAGTTTGCTACTTCACCTATTTTTATTGATGATAAGGATTTTGAATCTCTATCGACCCAGAGTTAATCACTTTGTTTGAATCTGATCCTTTCCATGGTTATGAAATTGAAACTGTTGTGGCACATCTTACTAAGTTGAATGGTATAGCCACCCTTTTTGCTCATGATGAGAAGATTCACTATTATTATATTCTCAAGTTATTTCCGTTCTCATTAAAGGGTGATGCTAAGGCTTGGTACAATACTCTTGCTCCTGGTTGTGTGCGTAGTCACCGGGATATGATCTATTACTTCCCTGAAAAATATTTCCCTGCTCATAAGAAACAAGCTGCCTTGTAGGAAATATTTAACTTTGTGCAAATTGAAGAAGAGAGTCTCCCACAAGCTTTGGGGAGGCTTCTCCAATTGCTTAATTCTTTGCTTGATCATCCTCTTAAGAAAAATGAAATACTTGATATCTTCTATAATGAACTAACCGATGCTTCTAGGGATTTCCTAGATAGTTGTGCTGGTTGTGTTTTCAGGGAGCGAACTATTGGGAAAGCTGAGGAATTATTGAATAACATACTGAAAAATTATGATGATTGGACTCCTCCTGAAACACCTATTAAACCCAATCCGAAGAAGAGGGGTATCTTATATCTCAGTCCTGAAGACATGCAAGAGGCAAATAAATCTATGAAGGAAAAAGGTATCAAGGCCGAGGATGTTAAAAATTTACCACCTATCGAAGAAACACATGGGCTTGAAGCACCACTACCACCTAAGGTGGTAGGGGTAAAATCTTTAATGAAATTCAATGATAGTGATGATCCTCATAATAAACATCATAGCCATTGCCTTTATGAGTTTCATAACTATATGAGAAAGCAAGATCACTTCAATGCAAATGTTATGAAACAATTGAAATAAAACTCTGATATGATTGCTCGCTTAAGTGACTTGTTATTTAGAATCTCAAATGATGTTGGAGGTGTAGGAAAGCATGCCTCTATGGTTCAAGCTCAATTAGAACAAGTTGCTAAATCTCAAAGAGAGTTGCTTGATGAAATGAACAATAATATAAGTGACTTTGCTGTTAGAGTAGCAAATAGAGGAGGTAAAATGACTCAGGAACCACTTTATCATGAGGGACACCCAAAGAGAATTGAAAAAGACTCTCAAAGAACTAACAGTGATACACCTAGTCCTTCTAAAAAGAAAAAGAAGAAGAAAAATAATAGGACCTTGCCTGCCTCTAGTGAACCTGAAATAGAAAAACCTCGTGATAATGATAATGAAGTTTCTATCTCTGATGTTGAAACTCAATCTGGTAATGAACACTCACCTTCTGGTAATGAAAAAGATAATGATGAGGTTCATGAAGACACTCAACCGAATGATAAAGAACCAGGTAATGATGTTGACATAGAACCAGTTGTTGATCTTGATAACCCACAACCTAAGAATAAAAGATATGATAAAAGAGACTTTGTTGCTGCCAGTTTTTCTGCGAACTCGCTTAACTGATATCTTAAAAATGCCTCCTTATGCAAAGTATATGAAAGACATCATCACCAATAAGATAAAAATACCGGAAGCTGAAATCTCCACTATGCTTGCTAATTACACTTTTAAAGATGGAGTACCTAAAAACCTTGGAGATCCGGGAATACCAACTATACCTTGCTCCATTAAAAGAAATTATGTGAAAACTGCTTTATGTGATTTGGGAGCTCGTGTTAGTGTTATGCCTTTCTCTTTATATAAAAGACTTGGTTTGAATAAACTCACACCTACTGAAATATCTTTGCAAATGGCTGATAAATCAACTGCCATACCTATCGGTATTTGTGAGGATGTGCCTGTTGTTGTTGTCGCTAATGTTACTATTTTGACTGACTTTGTTATACTTGAGATGCCCGAGGATGACAACATGTCGATTATCCTTGGTAGACCCTTCTTGAATACTGCAGGGGCTGTTATTGATTGCAATCAAAGCAAGGTCACTTTTCATATCAATGGTAATGAGCATACGGTCACTTCCCATAGAAACAATTCCAAGTGAATAGTATTAATGTTATTGAAAAATCTCCGACAATAACTATTGGAAGTTTTCAACTACCTCTACCTACTGTTAAAAAGAAATATGAAATGCTCATTGTGGGGGACATTCATATCCCCATTGAGTTAACTTAGTGATTTATGGAAGTTCTTCGGTTTCATGCTAATCGAAAGTGGTTGTTAATAAGACTTGATCAACTTTATTAATGGATCATTTTTGATAGGTATGAAGTTGATGAATTTAGTAAGCACTACCTTCTGTCCCTACCTTTTGTTTTCTGTTTTTATAAGTTAAATGAAATAAAATGCCATACTTTGTCTGTTTTCTGAGTTTTCCGTGCAATAAAAAATGACCCAAAAAATAAAAGTTCTCAAAATGATCTGAAAATCTGATATGATTTTTTTTCTGAATATTTCTGAATTTTTGGTGCAAATAATATCAGAGGGGGGGTGCACCAGGTGGGCACAACCCACCTGGGCGCGCCAGGACCCCCAAGCGCGCCCTGGTGGGTTGTGGTCCCCACGTGGCCCCCTCACTTACTTCTTCTTCCCACATCACTCCATTCACTCAGAAAAAAATACTATCACACTCTCTCGTGTTCTTGCTCCCGAAACCGCGGATTTTGATCTCTTTGCTCGAAGCTCCGTTTCTGAAACCGTTTCGGGGATTTGTTGCTTGGTATGTGACTCCTCCATGTGTCCAATTAGTTTTTTTTAGTGGTTTATATTTAGAATAATGAGCTACTCTTGGTGCTGTTGTAGATGAGCTTGCATGTTGAATTCTTAGAGTTATAAGTAGTTTGAATGCTTGCTATGGCTGAAGGAAATATGCCCTAGAGGCAATAATAAAGTTATTATTTATTTCCTCATATCATGATAAATGTTTATTATTCATGCTAGAATTGTATTAATCGGAAACATGATACATGTGTGAATACATAAACAAACTTAATGTCACTAGTATGCCTCTACTTGACTAGCTCATTAATCAAAGATGGTTATGTTTCCTAACCATAGAAATGTGTTGTCATTTGATTAACGAGATCACATCATTAGGAGAATGATGTGATTGACTTGACCCATTCCGTTAGCTTAGCGCTTGATCGTTTAGTATGTTGCTATTGCTTTCTTCATGACTTATACAAGTTCCTACAACTATGAGATTATGCAACTCCCGTTTACCGGAGGAACACTTTGTTTGCTACCAAACGTCACAACGTAACTGAGTGATTATAAAGGAGCTCTACAGGTGTCTCCAAAGGTACATGTTGAGTTGGCGTATTTCGAGATTAGGTTTTGTCACTCCGATTGTCGGAGAGGTATCTCTGGGACCTCTCGGTAATGCACATCACTATAAGCCTTGCAAGCAATGTAGCTAATGAGTTAGTTACGGAATGATGCATTACGTAATGAGTAAAGAGACTTGCCGGTAACGAGATTGAACTAGGTATTAGGATACCGACGATCGAATCTCGGGCAAGTAACATACCGATGACAAAGGGAACAATGTATGTTGTTATGCGGTTTGACCGATAAAGATCTTCGTAGAATATGTAGGAGCCAATATGAGTATCCAGGTTCCGCTATTGGTTATTGGCCGGAAACGGTTCTCGGTCATGTCTACATAGTTCTCAAACCCGTAGGGTCCGTGACGCAAGGTTTCGACAGCGGTTATATTATGAGTTTATGAATTTTGATGTACCGAAGTTTGTTCGGAGTCCCGAATGTGATTACAGACATGAGCAGGAGTCTTGAAATGGTCGAGACATGAAGATTGATATATTGAAAGCCTATATTTGGATGTCGGAAGTGTTCCGGGTGAAATCGGGATTTTACCGGAGTACCGGGGGGGGGGGGGGTTACCGGAACCCCCCGGGGGCTTAATGGGCCTACATGGGCCTTAGTGGAGAAGAGGAGAGGAGGCAAGGGCTAGGCCGCGCGCCCCTCCCCCTAGTACGAATAGGACAAGGAGAGGGGGCGGCGCCCCCCCTTTCCTTCCTCTCTCTCCCTCCTCTTTCCCCCCTTCTCCTAGTCCAACAAGGAAGGAGGGAGTCCTACTCCCGGTGGGAGTAGGACTCCCCTTGGCGCTCCCCCTCCTAGGCCGGCCGCCACCTCCCCCCTTGCTCCTTTATATACAGGGGCAGGGAGGCACTTCTAGACACAACAATTGATCTCTTGATCTCTTAGCCGTGTGCGGTGCCCCCTCCACCATAGTCCTCCTCGATAATATTGTAGCGGTGCTTAGGCGAAGCCCTGCGACAGTAGAACATCAAGACCGTCACCACGCTGTCGTGCTGAAGGAACTCTTCCCCGGCATTCTGCTGGATCGGAGTACGGGGAACGTCATCGAGCTGAACGTGTGCTAGAACTCGGAGGTGCCGTAGTTTCGGTGCTTGATCGGTCGGGCCGTGAAGACGTACGACTACATCAACCGCGCTGTTCTAACGCTTCCGCTTTCGGTCTACGAGGGTACGTGGACAACACTCTCCCCTCTCGTTGCTATGCATCACCATGATCTTGCGTGTACGTAGGAATTTTTTTGAAATTACTACGTTCCCCAACAATGGCCTCTGTACATCTCTATGAGTAGTTGCTATCAATTTTGTGAAGTTTTGTTGAGAAAAATTTTGTGGACTAAAAATTTCAGAATTTTGTTCATAGGAAAAGGATGAGTTTCTTTAGGAAGTTTGCTTCCAAGAAGAACTCCAAGGGGGTTATTGGGCAGTCATCTGACAATGATCTCCATACACCGAGGTTGGCGGAGCTACGGCCGTGCAACTGGCCGCATAATGCGTTCATGGAAGATGCCGGAATCCTCCAAGAGTTCAACCAATATGCTACTAATGCCAGCCTCACCGACTTCATCGCAGCTGAATGCGAACAAGATGTATACTGGATTATGCTTGAGGACATTGTCGCTTACCAGAACAACATGGCTGCGGCACAGGTGAAGCCTCAGCAGTGGGACCCTATGGTGCCTGCTCCTCAGCACTTCAACATTGGACCTCATGGCTTCTACGACTGGTGATTACCAAGTTAGGCCAAAATCCTAAGCTTGGGGGAGTACGTATTTCCACTGACATTACATTCATGTTCACACATTTCATTCCAGTTGTCGGTGTCCACACTTTTTCATTGTATCATCCATGTTTAATTTATTTTCTCGCTTTATTCTTGTGTGCTTGAAAAACTTTGAGAAAATCCAAAAATACGTTTCTTGCTTCTTTTTGATTTTTCTTCCTAGTTTAAATTGTTGTAGCACTAAAAAGAAAACCCAAAAAGATTTCCTTATTCTTCTTTTACTTGTTGGGAGCTTTCCTGTGTAAATAGTTTTTCTCGTTTTTCTTTTTTTCTTTTTCATTTGCTTGCTTTTGAAAAAACAAAAACTCCAAAAATATTTCTGTGTGTTTCTCTGAATTTCTTTTCTTTTTGTTGAGTAATACCAGGGAGAGGACCACGATGAAAATGTTGAGTGGCTCTCATTTGCATTATTGATGTAATAAAGAGTCCATATTACCTTGTTTTCTCCTCTTGAATAAAATGTTTGCAGATACTAGCTTAGTCCACGACACTCTTGCACTATTATTATTTTCAAATCGTTTGGTCATGCAAGTGAAAAGCAATAATGACTATATTAGATGAACTGGTCGTGGCAGAGAGAAACGGGTATGAATTCGACTTGTTCTATTTTTGTAAATATGTTTAACCTAGTATCCATGATTCAGCCTATTATGATCAAACATGTTTGCAATGACAATTAGAGATTATAGTTTCTCATGCCATGCATAAGTAGCTAGGAGTGAATAATGATTTATCTTAGATATCAACATTGCATTAAAATGATTGTGATATAGTATGATGATATGGTATCCTCCTCTGAATGTTCAAGTGGCTTGACTTGGCATATGTTCATGCATGTAGTTGAATCAAAATCAACATAGCCTCTATGATATTTATGTTCATGGTGTTCAAATCCTACTCATTCTAGTATCCAATGTTACTTATGCATAATGCATGTTCATGACCGTTGTTGCTCTCTAGCTGGCTGCTTCTCAACCTATTTGCTAGCCTTCGCCTGTACTAAGTGGGAACTCTGCTTAGACATCAAAAACCTGAAACCCAAGTTATTCCAGATGAGTCCACCATACCTACCTATATGCGGTATTACCCTGCCATCCTAAGTAAATTTACATGTGCCATCTCTAAAAACATCAAATAAATATCCTTTTTGTGTGCCTGGATCGTTCATGGAACGACATGAGGTAGTCGGTATCTTCCATGCTAAGCGGGTTATTCTCAGGTCTAGTGTTTATTCACTTGTCATCGCACGAGAAAAGGGCGGTAATAGGGATGCCCAGTCCCAAACTGCAAAAAGAAAAGAGCTTGCAAATAATCAAGGAAAAAACTCCCAATGGAGTCATAACCTTTACATTTCCGCTTGGGAACTGCCACTGGCGTGTTTAGCAAGCTATTGATAACTAATAGTCGTGAAGTAAATGAGAAGGGTGCAAGTCTCAAAATATCATTTACCTCTATTTCAAAAACTGAGCTTTGGCACCTCTGCAAATCACTGCTTCCCTCTGCGAAGGGACTATCTATTTACTTTTATGTTGTGTCATGCTGTCATGCTGATGCATTGTGTGTAGCTAATGTTGGGTGCATCATGACTGGATCTTTTCTACCATGAATTACAATGTTTAGTCGATGCTTGAACTTTGTGGGTGCTCTGCATTTATGTTTTGCGGTCTCAGAAAGGGCTAGCGAGATACCACTATTGCATATTATATCATGGTTGTTTTGACAGCGTGTTGCTATTTGAGATATCTTATTATTGCTCTCTAGTTGTTTATGTCATTGATATGAGTTAATATAATTTTTAAGAGTTATTGTTGACATGGTTAGTTATAATCCTGGCTGAAAACCTGGGTGCTATTTAAGCTTATTTATGAAACAAGAGCAAAAGAGTTCGTAAAAGTTTTTCTTTTTCACTTTCAGTTTATCAACAGAATTGCTTGAGGACAAGCAAAGGTATAAGCTTGGGGGAGTTGATACGTCTCCAATGTATCTACTTTTCCTAATGCTTTTCCTCTTGTTCTGGAGTCTAATTTACATGATTTGAATGAAACTAACCCCAGACTGACGCTGTTTTCAGCAGAACTACCACTGTGCTGTTTTTGTGCAGAAATATAAGTTCTCAGAATGGAACGAACTTTGCGAGGATTTTTTATATCAATAAAGAGAATTTCTGGAGCCAAAAGATACCTGAGGGGGGCATCTGCGTGGGCACAACCCACCAGGGCGTGCCTGCCCACCTGGTGGCCCCACTGACCTTGAAACAGACGCTATAAAATCACATTATTCTAGAAAAAAAATCAGGGAGAAAGGATTACCGCGTTTCACGAGACAGAGCCGCCGCCTTCTCCTATTCTTCATCGGGAGGCCAGATCTGGAGTCCTTTTGGGGCTCCGGAGAGGGGCATCTTCGATCTTCGTCATCACCAACACATCTCCATCACCAATTCCGTGATGCTCCCCACCGGGAGTGAGTAATTCCTTTGTAGGCTCGCTGATCGGTGAGGAGTTGGATGAGATTCATCATGTAATCGAGTTAGTTTTGTTAGGGCTTGATCCCTAGTATCCACTATGTTCTGAGATTGATGTTGCTATGACTTTGTCATGCTTAATGCTTGTCACTTTGGGCCCGGGTGCCATGATTTCAGATCTGAACCGTTTATGTTATCACCATTATATCCATGTTCTAGATCCGATCTTGCAAGTTATAGTCACCTACTACGTGTTATGATCCGGCAACCCCAGAGTGACAATAGTCGGGACCACTCCCGGTGACGACCGTAGTTTGAGGAGTTCATGTATTCACCGTGTGCTAATGCTTTGTTCCAGTTCGCTATTGAAAGGAGGCCTTAATATCCCTTAGTTTCCAATAGGACCCCGCTGCCACAGGAGGGTAGGACAAAATATGTCATGCAACTTCTTTCCATAAGCATGTATGACTATTTACGGAATACATGCCTACATTATATTTATGAACTAGAGCTAGTGCCGTATCGCCCTAGGTTATAACTGTCTCATGATGAATATCATCGAACAAGTCACCGGTCCAATGCCTACAAATTTATCTTATATTGTTCTTGCTAAGTTACTATTGTTGCTACTGCTATCGTTACTGCTACAATATCACTGCTATCACCGTTACCGTTACTATTGCTATTGCTGCTATCATCAAAACTATCATATTATTGTGCTACTAATCACCTTGCTACAGATAATTAATCTCCAGGTGTGGTTGAATTGACAACTTAGCTGCTAATACCTTCAAATATTCTTTGGCTCCCCTTGTGTCGAATCTATAAATTTGGGTTGAATACTCTACCGTCGAAAAATGTTGTGATCCCCTATACTTGTGGGTTATCAATCACTTGCTCGTTTCTTTGTACAGACTAAATCTACATGCAAGCCGTGTTGAAATATAACACCTGTGGAATCTTAAACTACGCTTTTATAGGTTAAGACCATCTTTATTTGGGCCGTAGCTACAAATTTTCTGATTATTGACAATTTTTTGTAAATTAAGAGCGTGTGGTATTTTTTCTCCCCCGTTGCAACGCACGGGCCTTTTTGCTAGTAGAAACAAACAAGATAGATCAACAATGAAAGCTAGCTAGCTTGCATAGTGAGATCAAGTTTCGAGCTTTTCTTGCGGAAAAAAACATATTTTTTTGCGAATCCGAAAAAACCACATTTTGAGCTTAGCTGAAATTTATAAATGGCTAGCATAGTAAAAAAGAAGTATTACGTGTAATGTACATTGATCGATGCAGAGACTAAGGTTATCTGTCATGAAAAAAATGTATCTCCAACAAATTGAGTCAAAAGCTTTGGCCAAGAATGAAAACAATAATAGGCCCGACTTTCATTAGGACGACATCTTCTAGGGTCCTTAGCAAAACAATGGACCAGACGCTCTTCCATGCCAGAAGACCTTGCCAAGGAGATCCTCTATCACCGTTACTCTTCACTTTGGCGACTAGCCCATTACAGAAGTTGTTCCACCTTGCCATGGAAAGAAGGATTCTTGCACCATTAGGAAGAAGGGATCCAATGAGTACCAATTTATGCCAATGACTCGAAGGTCTTCACTAACCCTACTATCCAGATATTTATGCCTTCTTGCAGACTATAAATTGTTTTTCTGACTCCTATGGGGCAAAGACATACATTTCAAAGAAAAAAATTCAGTTGATTGTGAGTGACTCAATCTTGAGAGCATTCATCATCATGTTAGCATAATTTCTATTTATATCTATTAGCAAGCATGTGGCAAAGAGCATGCATTCACAAGAATCAACGGAGGTCATGAGGGGGGTAGCCCATGGCCGTAGATGTGGACGATGAACAATTGGTCGGATTTGACCTAAATGGTGCCATCAGCACTACTCTCGCGGTGGCCTAGAGTGGCAGTCTGTCTTCTAGCCTTTTAGTACCTCTTTTTGGAATCGGCGGTTAGACACCAGGGGTTTGACCCATGCATGTGCTTGTACATGACCTCCTATTATGAGGGGTTGATAGACAATGAACTGAAACTAACCATTGGTTTTTGGTGCCCCCGCCCCCCCCCCCCCCTCGAAATTTCTTGGACAATAACAACGTGATAGCAATTCCAACACACCCATCCTAGCTAAAACTCCCACCTTTCGCGGAGATAGCTTGGACTTCCCCTGCACCATAAAAGCTTAAAAAAAGCCATTTCCAAGCAGGTCATCAACGAGGTCAAATCTCGAACGCTAGGGTGAGAAGGCAAGAACCTCTCTAAGGCAGGGACAATAAGACTTGAAAAATCAGCCTTATCGGCCATCATAACCTACCACGTGACGTCCATCCAATACCAAAGTGGTTCACCAAGAAAATTAAAACATTATTTCAAACATGGTAATTTTCAAATACTCGATGAACTATTTTAAAATACACGACACACTATTTTCAAGACATGATTACATTTGTTTACGATAATGATGAATATTGTTTTAATCCAATAATTTCTATATACATGGTAAACATTTTTTATTACACAATGAACATTTCTGAAATACATGTTTGATATGTTTGTGAAGTATGCGATCAACCCTTCTAAGGTATTCAACGAAAAAGATACACGGTGAACATTTTTCAAATATGCAACAAACCCTTTTTTGTAGTACACTATGAAATATATTAACATACAAGACACACATTTTTTTGAACACTATGAATTTTTTATACATGATGAACAAAAAAGAATTGGAAGAAAAGAGAGAAAATACACGCTGCAAATTCAAAAAAGAAAATAAAATCATAAAGGAAAAGAAACACCCGACAAAAATCCATGTTAAATAGATCAAACAATAGTAAAAAGGCTGGAACCGCAACAAATGAAAAATAATTGGAGCCAGTTCTTTCTGCAAACCGGCGCACACCCCGCCTCAGCTATGGGCCGGCCCATTTCTACTCTATTTTTTTTTTCAGTTTTTAACCGTCAAAAGGTGTGGGCACAAGGGTTACTTTTCGGTGCTGGAATGTTTCTTCGTTTTTTTCTTTTAATTTATTTTCTTTACGTCCGTGAAAGCCCCGGTTTTGGGAAGCTCGGCTTCCCAAACCAGTTTTTCCTGGCTCGCGATTCAGTTAATGAATGGTTTTATTAGGGTTTATTCGTTGTTCTTCTATCTTTTGTTTTTTGACCCATGATATTTTAAAAAACATCCTTTTGTTAAAAAATTAGGATTATTTTTTCAGTTTTCAAATTATTATTAAAAATATCGATGAAATGTTTTAGAAAACGAAGAATGTTTTTCAAATTGTATGGACTTTTTCGAATTTTATGAATTTTTCAAATTTGTGAACATTTTTCAAATTAGATGATGTTTTTCAGGTGTTATGGAGATTTTTTTTATAAAATCGATGAAATTATTTCAAGTTTGATTAACTTTTTTCAAAATTGATGACTTGAGAAAATGAACTTTTTTTCAAAATTGATGAACTTATTTTGAAATTCAATTTTTTCAAAATCCGGGTACATTTGCGTTTTTGTGAATGTTTTCACAATCTTTTCCATTTTTGCACATTCCCAAACTTTTTCGTTTCTTGTAGTTTTTTCATATTAATCAATCGTTGAGTGGGCAAATGTCAATGATGAATAATATGGGCCAGGCCACGGGGATGGTGCGTGGGCGCCAACTTAGGAAAACTGGCGCCTAAAGCACTAATTAGGAGGAAGCTTCTATAGGGCGCCTTGTGCACCGTTCACATAAAGGGCACTCACTGCAGCACCCTGGTGGCCCGGCCCACGAACAGGCAGCAGCGCAATGTATTTGTAGTGCGACAAAAATAACCCAAAAATTATGGCTAACCACTGCAGCTACAACGCATCTATAATACATAAATAGTCCATCCCCACTATGTTATTTCTCTTGACATGCAGCTATGCCACATCACTACAGATGCCACCTCAGCTTTTCCAGCCAACCACGTCCCTAAACCCTTAGTGGATTTGAAGTTTAGTGGATCATTCCTGGCCACTAAACTTCAAATCCACTAACAGCAAGAATAAAGGAAACTGCAAATCCACTATTCGTCTTAACTTCCCCATACACGACATCTGAGAAGTCATTTGGAGATGCCTCACCTCCTACGCTCATCCTCCCTCCCCAAGTGTTCCCCATATATATAACAGAAGCACCTTCCATTGTCCCCTGTCATCCTCTCCATGGCGTCCTTCCTAAAATTTCTCTTGACGCAACAATTGCATAGGGTGCACGCCCTCCACTATCCCTATCTTCTCCACGTACATACCTATCTAGGATTTTAGTCATTTGTATCCGGCGGCTGGATAAGATGCCAGATCGGATGAAGGGCGTGGTGACCACAAGGGGTTTGGCTGCATCTCCCCGGGGACGGCGCTGGGGAACTCTTTGCTCACCAGCCTTCCTCAAGTGCAATGATTTAGCACCAAGGCCATCGACGTCACCGATGTCGCTGGTGCCGCTCTCCCGGTGGCTCGATTCCTAGCAGCTGAGGAGATTTCTGATATGGACGCGGCAGTGGCAGATGCTCCGGAGTTGGCGACGACGGCGATCGTTACAGTGGCGGTGGCAGCAATGGCTCTGGCAGCGGGGGAGGCGGTGGTGGTGGAGGCC
This sequence comes from Aegilops bicornis, assembly GCA_021605145.1. Classification (NCBI taxonomy): domain Eukaryota; kingdom Viridiplantae; phylum Streptophyta; class Magnoliopsida; order Poales; family Poaceae; genus Aegilops; species Aegilops bicornis. The sequence continues at coordinate 832,413,941 of CM038671.1, read as the reverse complement.
AGGTCGTGGTTGCAGTAGTGGCGGCCGTGGTTGCTACAACTGCAGGTGCTTCACCATCCCATTGGATCAGACTCCGATATAGTATGTTGTTTTTTAGTTTTTTACGTCCTACTTTCCTTCCTGATTATGCATGAACTCACAACAGTCTTATCATGTATATATATAATGTTATGTTCCTTGCCCTGCTCGTAGGAAGAAAGAAGATGTCATGGGATATATTTATGGATGGATCCATGTATGGGAGTTCAAGTGATTTATGTTCCATGTATTTTTTGTTATCGTGTTTGAAAGACAACCATGCATGGACGCCTTTATCTTCTCTACCCTTCAATTATGAAACAGACCGTGCTCAACTAATGTGCAGAAACTGATCCCATTGAACTCACCTTCCTCGCCCTTTTTGTAGGTAAAACCTCCCCTCCTTTTCAGGTCCCCCCTCTCCAATATGGGACACGTGTATATCAGCCCCCTGAGTCTTGATCCTTCCCTTCTCTTTGCTCTCTCTCTCTCTCTCTCTCTCTCTCTCTCTCTCTGAACAAATTTCTTCAATTATATGTGTCACTGCTGTCATGAAGATATGATACATTGAACTGATATTCTCCGGAGAAGTTTTGATTTATCTTACTTTTGCAGCAACTGCTGCATATCTCTGGTCGCAATGTGCAAAGGTTGTAACCTATGTCGGGCAAGGTCTTTTGATGAATATGGTAGAACATCATTGTGGCTGAAAAATAAATCTACATAACCTTTACGGTTTGCTGTCTACTCGATGTGCCTTTTGAAACATTGTACAGTCACTGGTAACAAATTCATTATAGTTCACATACAGTTCACAATTTATAATTTTGGAAAAGAAAAAATTCAACAAGTTCATGATCCCTATCTATCTAGCATCGTAAAAATACTATATGTTGTCTCTTCTTGATACGTATGATATATTTATATCTTCGTCCATAGATTGAACGATCAATTCTACCACAATTAGTTATTCGTGCAAATCACATGACACATGTGGTAAGGAATCCAAACAATTCCAAAAAAATTAGTTATTCGTGCAATAGCTGATTTTGTTGAGAAAAACTTTGCTATATATTTCTATTATTGATACATGTCCTCTATGCAGATTCTTTTCTGATTTCTATCGACGAGTTGTTTGATAAAAAATGAAGTAGATAGGCCACCAATCTTGCTTAACTATATAATAGGAGGGTCACATGCAATTGTTTGCCCAAGTGTGATGCATACATCCAAAAAGCATGCGATTTGAATAGATTCTGCCCTGCGCTGAATATATTAACACACTATCAGGTATATGTTCATATTCTTCTTTTGCCCATTGATGCACTAAGGTCATCTCTCTTTTGAATTAGCTATCCTATATTTATTTACAGTAACATATATAGGTGAAGCTCAAAGTGCCGCAACACAAAGATTGAAGCATGCAAGCAGGCTTGCCATCACATGGTGTATTTTATTTTATTATGTATAATGTTAGGACAGTAAAATTATTTTTATTGGGATATAGTACTTTGTTGTACATATGCTTATATCCTAAGATCTAGAGTAATATCTCCCCCATGCAACGGATTATGTGTATTAAACTGATTTGTATATATGTATGGAATTTGGTTATCCCATTCAATTTATTTAAATCTTGACATCATGTTTTGTTTTGGATCTGTATATATCTTCATACAGTAGATAAAGTTTACTTAATCTGATTTCATTGTTTATATATGTATGTTCAAACCTAGCCAAAAATTTTCACATGTATGTGTTGTAAGTGTGCTCGCATGACCAAGTTGTTCTGGTTCGTGAAGTGAAATGTCAATAAAACATACATCTAATTGTTTGAACTTTGCCATGAGACTTTGCAGGATGAAAGCCTTACTACAATTGTTCCATTGGATTGACAACCTTTCTGTAATTTGCATGATTGAAACAACATAGAGTTATCATTTTGCAAATGTTGTTTGCGTGAGCTCACAAGCATCCCACTTTAGTGCTAAAATTCCATTTCCTTCTTATCTATTATTTGTCCTCTAAGAATACACCTCATGAGTTTACAACTTGGAATACTAATTTCCCGCAGCAACACGCGGGGTGTTATCTAGTTTGTGAAATAATGCAGCGCGATAAAGCATAAGAAAAAAAAACTGTAGCAAGGTAGATTTCGAATTATTTGAAACATTTTAGAAAAAACTGATTTGTTTTGAAAAAATATGATACTTTTTTTAAATCCAGTGATTTAAAAAAGAATTATGACTTATAAAAATTTCATGAAAACTGAGAAAAATAATCAATTTTGAAGAGAAGTTCATCAATTTTCAAAATGTTCATAAAATCTGATAAAAAGTTAAACGATTATCAAAAAACACAAGAAAATCTAAAAAAATCATCAATTTGGAAAAATTCCATTGATTTTGAAATTTTTTTATCGATTTGGAAAAAGTTCATTCATTCTCAAATATTTGAAAAAAAATCATCGATATTGGAAAAAAGTATATCAATCTTGAAAAAGTTCACAAATTTGAAAACAATTCATCAATTTTAGAAGTAAAGACCATCGACATGAAAAAAAAAGTTCATGGATTTTGAATAAAAATTCACGATTTTAGGAAAATAATAAAGGAAAAGAGTTCGTCGAGTTTGAAAAATAGTTCACTGATGTCCCGACGCACTTTTTGGGGGAATTTATGAGAAAACAGAATAAAAAGTTAAAAAAGGAGGGATGGAGTGTGCCCGTTGGCCCGATGAGTGTAACAGACGCAATGGGCACCGTTTAGGAAATGCCAATTAGGAGCTCCCAGTATTTCCCTCCCTACTAGGCAAGCCCATCTCACGGTGGCCTGGCGAGCAGACGCTAGGTCTCTTAGTTAGCTTCGCTAAAAATAAAAGGTATCACACGTAGTGAAGAGAGTAGGTTTTAAGTACCTCAAAGGTAGAGTATGGGCCAAGGTACATGGGTGGATTGAGAAGTGCATGGTGTCAGCTGGAAGAGAAGTACTCATAAAATCAGTGGTGCGAGCCATACCCAATATCTCTATGTCTTGCTTTTTGCTATCGAGAGGTTTGTGCCAACACATTGACATGGTGCTAAGGAAGTTTTTTTGGTGTAGTGGAACATAGAGAGGAAGGTTGCTTGGGTGTCGTGGGAGACCCCAGCTATGGTGCAGCAGGAACAGAGAGAGGAAGGTTGCTTGGGTGTCATGGGAGACCCTAGCTAACCATGACTAAGTATTTGGGAGGTTTAGGTTTTCGGGTCACTCATGCTTTTAATCTTACAATGTTAGCTAAACAATCATGGAGACTATTGCAAGACCCGGATTCTCTCAGCGCAAGAATACTAAAGGCAGTGCATTTCCCTTACCCTGATTTTCTTGAAACAGAGGTGAGAAGTGATCCGTCTCATATTTGGAGGGCGATACACGAGGACACCTCAGTTTAAAAGCAAGGTCTTATTCGAAGAATTGGCAACGGGAAGGGTACACTATTTGGTATGATAATTGGATCCCAAGGGATCGCATGTTGCGTGCATTACAACCACGAATCATGATCTGGTTCAATGCCCCGTGGCGGGCGTGCAGTCCTGAGTCAAAGATGAGCTAGTGGAACACATGATAGCCTGCAATCACAATGACGCTAAGCTCTGGCTTATTGAGCTTCAGGAATCGATGAGGCATGAGACCTTTTTGAAACTCATTGTTACCCTGTGGTCGATTTGGTGGGTGCGGAGAAAGGTTGTCCATGAAGAGCAATTTTAGTCTCCGCTAACCACTTTTCTATTAAGATACATGCTAGATTTGCATATTTTAAAGGATGAAATTCCTTTGCACAAACCCAAGGTGAACGATCAAGTTCCTAAATGGATTGCTCTGCCTGCAGGGAATGTTAAACTTCATATCGATGCTGCTGTCGGCAGAAACACGACCATGGGGCTTGGGCAGTTATCTGTTGGGAGAAGTCTGGTGCTTAGTTGGGCGCTTCTGCTATAACTTTTCAGGATTTGGTTGATCCGGAAATCCTCGAAGCAATGGCGAGTTTGGAGGCCTTATCTTTAGCCACTGATTTGGATTGCCAGCGAATTGTTGTTGCTACAGATTGTATGGCAACGATCAAACATCTAAAGTGTGACTTAAGGGACCCTCAGCAATAATGATCCAAGATATTAAGCAAAGGATGCAAGACTTTATTTCAGTTGATTACATCCATGAGAAGCGGGAGATGAATCTTGAAGCTCACAAGCTTTCAAAAGCAGCGATTACTTTACCTTTTGGCCGTCATATTTGGCTTTCTATTTTACATGCCATTATTTGTATCCTAGAACTTATTGTTATTTAAGTTTATTAGCTTTCCCTACTAAAAGAAGGTAATGAGGAGAGTGCCCGCCTGCGGGCGGCAAGTAGTCGAGCCCTTGCTAAGGGCCGACACGAATAAACCAGACCAAGTGTCCTTCCTTCGTTGGCTGTGTTATGTTTCTTTTTTCCTTCTGTTTCTGTTTTTTTGTACTGATTATTTATTTATTCAGATTTTTTTTGTTTTTTTGTTTTATTTTTACGGTGATTTTTTTTCAAATATACATGGATTTATAAAATGTCGAATGATTATTTTAGTATATATGTTGAACATTTTACGTATACACACCAAACTTTTCTAAGATATACAATGAATGTTTTTTTGTATGTATCGAACATTTTTTTAATACACAATGGACACTTTTTTAATACACATTGACCTTTTTTAATATATAGTAAACTTTTCTATGATATGCGATGCATCTTTTTGTTGTATACATCGGTCAATTGTTTTGTATACATCGAACATTTTCTAATACTTCGCAAAAAAATAACATTTTTTAATACATAGCAAACAATTTTTCAATGCACGGTGAACTTTTTTTAATGTACATTGAACAGTTTTCTTAAATATATGTTTCTAATTTCTAATAGTAGAAACACACCTTAAATCATTGAAGGTATAAACTTTCCAGATGAATTTTGCGTGAAAGTTTTAACCAAGAACTTCTGTCCTTATCAGTGAGTAAGTCAATGGACTTATCTGGCCTTATCATGAAAACTCTATGGAAACGCTTGTTTTCGTAACAGTATGGAAGTGCTACAAGCATATCAATGAAATTATCTTTCAGGAAAACATGAAAGGCGCGTATAGATGCAACAAATACTTTACCCAGCAGGATTCAATTAATGCATCTGTTGTCAGATTGAAATTCTTTGGATTTCAAGTCTTCTTTTAAAAGTCTATATATAGCAGCAGCCACCAGTGGAAAAATACATCTGTTATCAGATTGAAATCCTTTGGGTTTCAAGTCTTCCTTTAAAGTCTAACAGCCACCAGTGGAAAACGATGGTGCGGTGCACAAAAGCTAAATACACCAGCATATCAATACAGCCTATGCATACAGTGAAAAGCCTCATTCACTGCAGGACAGAACAACCGCTACAGAGATACGCCGGTGGCCATCCTTCATAACAAAAATATGATAGGCTTACTTGGTCTGCCCTAGTTCACTTGACCTGGTCTGCCTGCCTGCTGTCTGATTGCTAGCACTTCCATTAACAATTGAACCAAGGTGATCAACTATCTGCCATCTGGCTCCTCAGTGATGGTTAAGTCGTTATTACTGCAGACGGTTACGTCATTATTACCCGATTCATCTACCTTAGATACCCTTAGGCTGAAGTATGCTGGATGTTTAGGCTCTGGAAGAATAACACTCTCGCTATTTAACATCGCAATAACATTTGACATTGTTGGTCGATCATCTGCGTGCTCTTGTACGCACATTAGTGCAATGTTAATGTACCTCCTAGCCTCCGCTGCATGGATCCCCTTAGCAATTGATGCTTCTAGAATCTCAAGACATCTTCCTCCTTCCCAGAGCTGCCATGACTGCAGATAATTTATCATCACATACATGCCAAAAATTACTTCGGCTTACAAATAATATACATATTTGTGTGAGAATTTGCAAAATGCTCACATATCCAAGGAGGTTAAGAAAGTCTTCGTGCTGATGGAAACCAGAATTCCTTTGTCCGCTAAGAATCTCGAGAAGTAACACACCAAAGCTGAACACATCAGATTTGATCGAGTAAATGCCTTCAGATGCATACTCTGGAGCCATATAACCACTGAAATGAGTTAGAAGCATAAGTAAAATACTATGTCAAATTTTAAAGGTTGATGAATCATCTGATTAATGGTTTTCTAATTAATCGTGCCATATGCTTACTATGTTCCCACCACCCTCTTTGTGCTTCCTTGAATATCATTGGAGCTGAAAATTTTTGCTAGCCCAAAATCAGAAATTTTGGGATTCATGCCCTGGTCCAAGAGAATGTTGCTGGCCTTAAGGTCCCTGTGTATGATGCGCAACCGAGAGTGCTTGTGGAGATACAGTAGACCTTGGGCTATCCCTTCGATTATCAGACATCTTTTATTCCAATCAACCAAAGTTGTTCGGCTAACATCTGCACATTAGAGAGTGCATTTTATAGTATGGCTGAAACACGATCGAAAATAATGGTTAACCTACATTGTGCATACCAAAGATAAAGAAGTCCAGGCTCTTATTTGGCAAATATTCGTACACCAAAAGTTTTTCCTCTCCCTCAATGCAGCATCCTATGAGCTTGACCAGATTATTGTGCTGTAGTTTCGCAATAAGTTCAACTTCATTTTTGAATTCTGTGAAACCCTGTCCTGAATGTGAGGCAAGCCTTTTAACTGCAATTTCCACTCCATCTGGTAATTGGCCCTGGAAGTATGTACAAAACCGGAGGCATTATATTTTATTGAAATTGCAGAAAATGAATCACATGCCATCCATGGGAAGACTTTTGGGATATACAACATCACATATCCAATACATTGTCTTAATATTCCATTTCAGTGCATTTTAGGGCAAAATAAACATGTTTATCAAGAGTTCCTTAATTTTTTCTTTCTAGTTTAAGGCCTCGTATGAGGTTACTTGTGCTAATCATATTTGGTTGAGATACAATATAACACTGGATTTTAGGCTATATACACTATATGTTTATCAAGCAACCGTCTGCATCATTATTATTTTCATTCTAGGGCATCAATAATATAATGGAAAGCGTGTGGCTTTGCTTTTTTCTATCATAGGTTACTACAAGATAAATTATATGATAACTACCATTGTAGATATTGGAATGTATATAGATTATTTTCCAAGGTAGCTTAAAAAACTAAGCACACATAGCACGATTCATAAAGGACTGTAAACAACGCTAATTTAAATAACTAAATATATAAGGATATTTTTAGGCAATCGTGATTTAATATATTTTTTAGAAAGAATATTGATTGAATCTTTCCTGGACAATGCATTTACCTTGTAGACAGGACCAAAACCACCTTGCCCAAGTAGGTTTTCTTTGGAGAAGTTGTGTGTAGCATGCAATATCTCAGAAAATTCAAAGAGAGTGAACTCTGAACTCTTGTCTTCCAATCTCGAAACAAATGCATCTTCTTCCAGTCTATTCGTGGTCGTGGCAGCTTGATCGTGTAAGATATCAGTTCCTACATTGAGAGGACACACAAATTTACAACGTTAAGGCCGACTACATAAATGTGCGGTAGTTTTTTAGAGCAATGTTTGTAACCGTGATAACAACAAACCTTTTCTTCGTCTTGTCATCCATACAATGCAACAGATAAAGCACAGACATATTGACAGTAATGGAGCTGCAATAGCAATAATCCATGGCGCCTTGGTGTGAGTTGCGTCCTAAAAAGAAGACGAATTCATCTATAGTTTTCATATAAATATATAATTATAAGTACCTTCCGGCGTGATCTGCGTGCATCGTCACTCAACGGAAAGACAAAGGGAGTTCACTCTTTTTTCAAAAATGGAAAGTTCTTTTCCTAGAATTTTCCAATAAAAATTTGTATCACGCAAGATGTGTCAGGAAGGATGAGAATTCACATACCATGAAGTTCTTGGGTGCTCGCTTGCGCCTCTGGAGGTGGTGGTGCCGCAACCGGCAACTGTGACTGTGACTGTGGCCGTGGGGGTGGGTTCACGGTAACCCGGGGCATGGTGTTGTTGATCGGCGGAACTTCAGATAGCAAGTTGACAATACGCAGCATGGGCTTCCCTTGGAAGAATGGGAATATCTCGTACCTCATGGTACACCGTGTCCCCAGTACTCTACCACCTTCCTTACCATACATGTATTTGACTGTATACTGGAAGTAAGGCTGCAAACATGCGGTGCAGTCGTCGGCGGTCAGGTCTGGCGTGCACTGCATAAGGCAGTAGACCGTCGGGAAGGAGGTGACGTCTAAGCGCGAGGTGGCGAACCTCCTCGAGCTGTTCGTAGCCAATTGAGCTGTGTTGTCCATAAGCGTGAACAACAAGAGCCTGAAGGAGTCACCTCTTGTCCAGATGTTGAGCGGCATTTCCATGCTCGCAACGAGTATTTTGTCATTGTGGGTGGTGGCAAGAAAATTCTGGTTGGAGAACCTGAGCATGCAGGGATTACCATAGTAGTACACGGTGGTGTCCTTGCTGTTGGGGCAGTTGTCCTGTCCGTCCTGGAAGGCGGTAACCAAACAGCCCTCACAGGCAGAGGCGTTGGAGTCCCCGCGGCAGAGTGCGAGGGCGAAGATGACATTCGGAACATTGCCATGGGTGTCGGTGGCGAAGAGGATGGTGCTGGATGCTGCCTTCTTCGGGAGGGTGGATGAGAGGTGCCTGAGGTTGGCTTCGTAGGTGCTATCTGGTTCGTAGACACCGCTGTCGCCACAAAATGGCCAAGCTTGGGCAGCGGCGAGAGGCACGAGGGGCAGGAGGAGGAGGAGGAGGATAACCATGGCCATCCGTGGATGACAAGCCAGATCCACGGATGATAGGAACCGCATCGTCAGGGAACTTGTAGAAACTGAGGAGCTCTGAAAAAAAAAAGTTATAGAACAAGAACATAATCAGTAAATAAAAAGTGAAAACAATGTAGAGAACTGGGAAACGCCTGCATACATCAATAAGTCAGTAGATAACTGAAAAGGCTGAGGAGATCCACCTTCCCAAGTTTGTAGTAACTGTGGATCATCAATAAGTGATGGATCGGAGCTTATCTTCCACAGAGCTCTGAGTTGCAGGAGGAACTGCCCTCCGGCTCCGGACGATGACAAGAAAAAGGTGGGAACGATCGAGGTGATTTCGTACCTCCGCCCTCCGGCTCCGGACGATGACAAGAAAAAGGTGGGAACGATCGAGGTGATTTCGTACCTCCGCCCTCCGGCTCCGGACGATGACGTCGCCGGCGCACGACCTCCGCTCTCCTGCACGCTCGCCAGCCAATGTAGCCTCCGCTACAGGTGGCGCGGCCAAGAGATAAGTCAGCAGGGTGTGGGAATGGAGACGAGGGTTCAGTGGAGGACGGCGGCGGAGTAGACTTCTTTTCAACTTCGGCGGCGGACGACAAGGAGGAGGAGAAGGACTGGTTGACCCGCCGCGAGTCTCCGTTCCGTCTCGTAGTGCCGACCTCCTGCCTCAGTGGGCTCGCGTGGCCCTGCGTCGACCGTGTCTGCTGTGCGAGCCCAGGCCACACGGCTGAAAATAGTTTGTTTTTGTTTTTTCCGCAGATGCAAGAAAGTGCCCCAAAAGAAAACTGGTTTTTTTTTTTTGCGAAATGGAAATGTACACGCAAGACCAAGGAAATTGTAGTAGCAGTCCCTCTGCAAAGAAATATTTACAGAGGAAATAGTATTTTTTTTTCAGTGGTGTTCTATTAAAAGAACATTTTTGCGACACACTCGCCGCACATATATTCGATGATTTTTTCGGGTATATATTGGATGATCTTGTCATTACCTCTTGTGTTTCTTACATCACAGTTTTATTTATTTATTTTAAGGGAGAATCATATTTAGGTTGTATTGTTTTTTAAAAATAAAACTATGTTTGTATTATCAACTGGGAATACTTTAGGTACAAAAAGAGGATCGTCGCAAGAAAAAAAGGTAAAAAAGAGGATATGAGGAGTCCACCGCTAAGGGCAACTAGAAAGCATGAACCCGAAAGGACATCCGTCTCGTCCGCTTATTGTCCGCTTGTTGGGGGTGGCAATGGGGCCGTGTCCTCCCTGATTTGTGGATGTGCCGGCCGTGCGCGCAACACACGGCCGCATTTCGGCCGCATCTCGTCCGCGGTGCATGCAAACAAAAATACGTAGATCATGCCAGCGGCCGCATTCACGCTAGATCATGCCGGCCGGCAACAAAGACAACGGCCTACAGAATGGTCACCCCAAGTTTGGCGCTGGCAATAAAGCCAGCGGCCAACACACGAGCCAACCTTCAAAATGGACAAGTTTTAGTGTCGGCAACAAAGTCAGCGTCCGGCACACGAGCCAGCCTTTAAAATGCACAAGTTTTGGCGCCCCGCAACAAAGCTAGGGGCTGACACACGAGCCAACCTTCAAAATGGACAAGTTTTGTCGCCGGCAACAAAGCCAACAGCCGGCACACCAACCAGCCTTCATAATGGACCGCCATCGCGGCCGAGGTATCACCTAGTTCAGGCCGTCGCAGGCGAACATCTCCTTCTGCCGGTTTGCAAACCAAGCCTTCCTCTCCGGTGACATGTTGTTCTTGTCGACACTCATCAAAGAGAGTGCCACCTCCTTGGCTTTTGTGCCGGTATTGGTGGCCTCGATCTCTAGCTTCTTGAGTTGAGTGGCCTCTTTGATGTCAAGCTTTCTCCTCTTCACGGCCTACTTCATGTCAAGCTTCTTCGTTTGAAGATCCAGATATATCTTCATTTGCTCCTCCTTCCCTTTGGTCTTCCTCTCCTCCCTTGCATACTTTTTGCTCATCATTTCCTCCAAAGTTCCTTGCAAGGTAATGGACGACGCATCACGCTTCTCGTCAGCCTTCGAGTTTTTTGGGCCCCTTGGCCTCTTGAGCAAGTCTACCTCATCAGCCACGGTCGCCTTCCCTCCTTTCTTCATCTTAATAGCGTTATATTGGTCTTTGAACTTTGGGAAATCTTTGATGAGCACCCAACAATGCGTGAGAGTGAATGTCTTGTCTTTGTGTCGGGCCTTGAAGGCTTCCAAATATTGGAATGCCTACACAATCAAACATGCGGCCACAGTTGTAACATGAAAGGACATACAATGCATGAAACTTAAATGGCATGCCAACATGAATGGACACATGATGAAAAAGAGAGAGGTTCACACCAAGTAACCAAGGCCTAGGCCGCTCACGGGATAGGCTTTGACGCTCTCAAGCGCGACACAATATTTGTTGCACTCTTGTTGGATGAATCCCCACCTATTTTGGATTGAATTGATGTCGCCGGTGCTTGTGAATTGGTAGGGGGGAACTTTCTTCGCTCATGAAAGTTCTTGTGAACTCTTGTCCAAAAGGCGACTCATTTTTGCTCGGCACCTTTGGTTGGATCTTGGTCGATTTCGTTCCAACTCTCGCAAGTCAAAGTGTCCTCAGGTGTATGATCCCGTGCGAATGCTTTTACTCCTCTTTTGTGCTTCGGCCTTTTGGGTGAGCTCATCGATAAATAACAATGGCTCCACGGAAATGTCGACCTCTTCTTCTTCATCTTCACAACACAAGTCATCATCTTCATGCCACGAGTTGCCATGGTCGTGCTCATCACAATCATCATGGCCAGTGAATGAGTGTCACAATAGTTACTGCGGTCGCCCTGGCTTTGGGTCGCGTCAGTATCTAAAGCTTGCTCTTGGCCGTCGACGTGGAATGCGTCACCATGGCCCTCGAAGATGACGTTCTGGATGAACGAGGCGTAGTCAGGGTCGTCAACCGTCGTCGTCGGCTGAAAGTGCAACTATCCTTGGGTGGTTTCGGTAATGATTAACAACATGTAGCTCGTTGAACTAATGCTATTTCAAGATAAATATTTCAGGAAAGTTCAATGGTTGGCATGGCATGGATTAGGAATGTGGACCCCTCAAAATGCTAAGGACAAAGGATTGGCTCAAGCCTCAAAGTTCAAGACTCTACATTTTACTTTTAGTGATCCAAGATCACATTGAGTCCATAGGAAAGCCAATACTATTAAAAGGGGATGAGGTGTCGCTTAATGGCTTGCTTGCTCTCATGATGCTTAATGATATGCTCCAAAGCCCTCAACCACTTTCTCATATCCACATATGTCCCAAACCAAAAGTCAAACTCGGCCCCACCGATTTGATCCATCCGGTGCCACCGAGTTCATTTGACATAGCTACGGCCAGAAACCCTAGTCACTTCGGTCCAACCGATAGGGATCTCGGTCTCACCAAGATGGGATTGCAAACTCTCTGTTTCCCATCATAATGTTTCGGTCCAGCCGAGATGAGTGATCGGTCCCACCGAGTTCGCAATGTAAATTCTCTGTTTCCCTTTCGTAACGTTTCGGTCCCACCAAGATGAGCGAATCGGTCCCATCGAGTTTGCCTGACCAACTCTCTGGTTAGCTTATTACCAACATCGGTCCCACCGAGTTTGTGTAATCGGTCTCACCGAGATTACGTTATGCCCTAACACTAATGATATCGGTGCCACCGAGTTGACATGTGGGTCCCACCGAAATTCCTAACGGTCACATTATGTACTGAATCGGTTCGACCGAGTTTCATGATTCGGTTCCACCGAGTTTGGTAAATTGTGTGTAACGGTTAGATTTTGTGTGGAGGCTATATATACCCCTCCACCCTCTCCTCATTCATGAGGGAAGCCATCAGATTGTGCCTACACTTCCACTACTCATTTTCTGAGAGAGAAGCACCTACTCATGTGTTGAGACCAATATATTCCAATCCAACCATATGAATCTTGATCTCTAGCCTTCCCCAAGTTGCTTTCCACTCAAATCATCTTTCCACCAAATCCAATCCTATGAGAGAGACTTGAGTGTTGGGGAGACTATCATTTGAAGCACAAGAGCAAGGAGTTCATCATCAACACACCATCTATTACCTTTTGGAGAGTGGTGTCTCCTAGATTGGTTAGGTGTCACTTGGGAGCCTCTGACAAGATTGTGGAGTTGAACCAAGGAGTTTGTAAGGACAAGGAGATCGCCTACTTCGTGAAGATCTACCCTAGTGAGGCAAGTCCTTCGTGGGCGATGGCCATGGTGGGATAGACAAGGTTGCTTCTTCGTGGACCCTTCGTGGGTGGAGCCCTCCGTGTACTCGCGCAACCGTTACCCTTCATGGGTTGACGTCTCCATTAACGTGGATGTACCATAGCACCACCTCTCGGAACCACGACAAAAACATTCGTGTCTCCAATTGCGCTTGCACACTCCAATCCCATCCCTTTACTTTCTTGCAAGTTGCATGCTTTACTTTCCGCTGCTCATTGCATGCTTGCTTGAAGTATTGTGATTGCTTGACTTGTGCTAAGTTGCTAAAATCTGCCAAGAACTAAAATTAGGAAAGGGCTAGATTTTTATTTGGTCAAGTAGTCTAATCACCCCCCTCTAGACACACTTTCAATCCTACAATTGATATTAGAGCTTTTGTCTTCATTTGCCTTGATTTCCATAGCTTTTGGTGATCATAGCATTGGTTTCACAACCTAGGAGAGTATGGCGTCTAGCAAGGGAAATTACCACCGTAGAGGTCCTTACTTTGATGGTACTAATTTTGCTAGTTGGAAGCATAAGATAAAAATGCATATTCTTGGACATAACCCCGCCGTTTGGGCTATTGTGTGTATTGGCTTGCAAGGTGAATTCTTCGATGGGAGAGAACCGAACCGTGAAGCTAGCGCGGAAGAGTTGAAGATGTTGCAATACAATGCTCAAGCTTGTGATATCCTCTTCAATGGATTGTGCCCCGAAGAATTCAACAAAATCAGCCGTCTTGAGAATGCAAAGGAAATTTGGGACACTTTGATTTATATGCACGAAGGTACCGTCTCCGTCAAGGAATCCAAATTGGATGTGCTTCAAAGTCAACTTGACAAGTACAAAATGAAGGATGGTGAAGGTGTCGCTGAAATGTACTCTAGGCTTGCTCTCATCACAAATGAGATTGCCGGCTTAGGAAGTGAAGAGATGACCGATAAATTCATCATCAAGAAGATCCTAAGAGCCTTGGATGGAAAATATGATACCGTATGCACATTGATCCAAATGATGCCCAATTACAAACATCTCAAGCCAACGGAAGTCATTGGAAGAATTGTTGCTCATGAGATGTCACTCAAGGATAAAGAAGAGCTTCACAACAAGTCAAGTAGTGCTTACAAAGCCTCATGTGATGCTCCTACATCATAAAGTGAGAAACAAACCTTCAATGAAGAATTGAGCCTAATGGTGAAAAACTTCAACAAATTATACAAGGGTAGAAGCAAGGAAAGAAGTTCCAAGTCAAGGTCCTACAATGACAAAACATCTTCGAGTCGTGAGCGTAATTGCTACAATTGTGGAAGACCCAGACACTACTCCAATGAGTGTACGGCTACCTACAAGAGAAGAGAAGAATCACCACCAAGAGAGAGAAGGACTAGAGATGATCGTTATGAACGAAGAACCTCCCGGAGAAGAAAGAATTCGGAAAGGAAGGACAAATCATCAAAGAGCTACACAAAGCGAAGACATCAAGCACATGTTGGTGAATGGGTGTCCGGCTCCGACTCCGACCATCACTTCGAGAGAAGTTATCACTCCGACTCTGAATATACTCAAGATGAAGGTGTTGCCGGTCTAGCACTTGTGTCAACCAACTCCTATAACATATTTGATTCACCAAATGAAGGAATTGGAAGATGCTTCATGGCTAAAGGCCCAAAGGTATCACACCCCGAGTATGTTGAGTTCAATAGTGATGAAGATGATTTGTTAGGAGATGATGATTTACTTGTTGACAACTCTAGTTATGAAAACTATGATGAAACGTCAATTAATCATGCTAATCAGGATAAAACGAATGACAATGATAAGGAGAAGATTGAGTGTCTAAATAAATAACTAAATACTCTTAAGTTAGCTCAAGAAACTACCTTGGAAGATCATCGAGAACTTTTAAAGACTCACGAGAAGTTACGCTTTGAAAAGCTCAACCTTGAGCAAGAGCATGAGTTTTTAAAGGAAATCAATGATGATCTTCGCAAGAAAAGTTCTTCTTACATTGCCAAGCGTTTACTCTTGTCTACTTACATGCCACAAGCTAAATCTAACAACAAGAGTAAGAAAGATTCTTCTTCTAGTAGTAACAATAATCATGCTAAATCCAATATTATTGCTTCTAGTAGTTCTCTTGATTCCACTAATGATTCTCTTAGCCAAGTTACACTTGAGCAAGAAAATAGCTTATTGAAGGGAATTATAGAGAAAGGTGTCTACAAGAGCCTTGCCGGGAGTAAGCAATTTGAGGAAATTGTACGCAAGCAAGGAAGGCACCGGAAGAATCAAGGTGTTGGTTTTGAATGAAAGTTTAATGCAAATGGAGTTGAGTGGGAAGAAGATAATACCCCAAGACGAAGTTTGTTCCTCAACAAGAGAAGTATGATCCTACTTCTTTCCAAGGGACACAAGCTCAAGATGATTTTCCATCACAAGACTACAAGCTAAAAGGTGATACGTCCATTTTGCATCATGCTTTTATATAGATATTTATTGCATTATGGGCTGTTATTACACGTTATGTCACAATATTTATGGCTATTCTCTCTTATTTTACAAGGTTTACATGAAGAGGGAGAATGCCAGCAGCTGGGATTCTGGGCTGGAAAAGGAGCAAATATTGGAGACCTATTCTGCACAGCTCCAAAAGTACTGAAACTCCACGAAAGTCATTTTTGGAATTAATAAACAATACTGGCGAAGGAATCAGCGTCAGGGGCCCCACACCCTGTTCACGAGGGTGGGCGCCCCCCACCACTACAAAAAAAAGACACATCCGTGACATTTTGGGCCGAACGAATTTTTTTTCTGTCATACATATGACACTTCTATGACGATAGTTGTGACAGAACCTGGTATCATCATAGATGTGGTGGACTCCTACTTCTATGACAAAAATCATGATGAGAAAATGGGCTTTTTCGTCCTGGGCGGGCCGGAGACGCAGCTGCATGACATTCTTTGGGCCATCCATGACGGAAAAAACCGTGGTAGAAGCGAGGGGCAGGAAAACTTCGGGGAGTTGCCGGTTACGGTGGGAGGTCGGGGGCCGAGCGATGCGCGTTTCTCTCGTACACGTACGCGCGTGTGTGCGAGGCTTTGGCTCTAACTGAACCCGAGCGAGGCGTTGGGCTCTAACTGAACCCGAGCGATTGCACTATAGGCTACGCGTTACTGAACCCGAGCGATCGATTGATGGCTGTTAACTGAACCCGATGGAGCGATTCCTTCGCTACTGCTGCTAACTGAAGCCGATCGATTGGATGAACAGTGAGCGTTGCGGGGGTGTTGGATGAGCGATGGCGGTGGCGTTGCGTGCGGATGAACAGGACCCGTGGTGTGGAGGGCTGGATGAACAGTAGATGGTGGAGGGGTGGGCGTGGAGGGGTGATTGAACAGGACCCCGTGGTGTGGAGGGCTGGATGAACAGTAGACGGTGGAGGGGTGGTTGAACAGTAGCCGGTGGAGTAGCGCACGGTCGAGGCTGGATGAACAGGAGCCCGTGGAGGCTGGAGGAGGTCGACGGTAGCCCGTGGAGGCTGGATGAGGTCGACGGTGGAGATGAAAAGTATCCCGTGGAGTCCCGTTTTGCGGTACGCCACACCCCTCCTGATGAACAGGACCCCTGTTTCGAACGTAGGAGGTCCGTTTCGTCCGTTTTGCGGTACGCCACACCCCTCCCGATGAACAGGACCCCCGTTTCGACCGTAGCGCTCCAACACAAGTCCGTTTCGTCCGTTTTGCGGTACGCCATACCCCTCCCGATCAACAGGACCCCCGTTTCGACCGTAGGAGGTCCGTTTCCTCCGTTTTGCAGTACGCCACACCCCTCCCGATCAACAGGAGCCCGTTGCGAACGTAGGAGATCTGTTTCCTCCGTTGTGCGGTACGCCAGGCCTCATTTCCATCGCCTGTTCCGTCCAAGCCCTCCCCATGAACACGACCACGCATTCTGTTCCGACCCAGCCGGTTGGCTCCCCATGAACACAATGACGACACTGTTTCTTCGTTCCGACCCAGCCATGTACGTATGCACGAGTAGGCGTTCGAGACCCTGCCCGTATGTACGTACGTGGCCGTATTTTCTTTCTTGCACCCTCGCCGTTGTACATACGTGTACATACTACGTGCGCGCCTCTACATCGACACGTGCGCGCCTCTACTACGACACGTGCGTGCCTCTACATCGACCAGTATGTACGTACACTTTCGCGACGTAATGACAACGCCACGTGCACGCTTTGACCAGGTGGGTCCCGACCGCCGTGCACTTCCTTACTGCGAAGATGTAGCTGGTGGGTCCCAGCGGTCGGGGGCAAATCGTTTTTTGCGGACGCACTTCCTTGCGGCGAAGATTTAGCTGGTGGGTCCCAGCAGTCGTGGGGGCGTAATCGTTTTTCATGCCCGGACGCACTTCCTTGCGAGCGAAGATGTAGCTGGTGGGTCCCAGCAGTCAGGGGGGCAAATAGTTTTTTTTCGGACGCACTTCCTTGCGTGCGAAGATGTAGCTGGTGGGTCCCAGCAGACAGGGGGGAACATTCCGAGAGCACCAGGGCGGTGGACGACGGCGAGGCCTAGGAAGGGGACGACGCGGAGCCGGGGAAGACGCGGCAGTGGATGCCCACGCGTAGAGGAGTACTAGGGTTCGCTGCGGTGTGAGGCTGCCGTCGCCGCAGAATAACAGGGGTGTGGGTGCGAGAGGGATGGCCTGGCCAGCGGTGGGAGTAGTAAAGGCGGTGGCGCCTCAGCGGCATCCTGAGCCACGCAGGCGGCGGAGCAAAGGCGGCACGGCGGCGCTGCTTTGGGCGGCTGGAGCAAGAAGACCAGAGGTTGAAGAAGCACTACGGCCGTTGGATGGACATCAGACGGTCATTGGAGCTAGAATCGTTCATATATTGACTAAAGTTGACAAAGGCCTCCGTCGATCAACTTAGTAGGCCCACAAGTCAGCCTCCCACCAAGGTTGGTCCCAGCTAGCAGGGGGGTATTCATTTTTTTGTGCGTAATAAGGAGGCACTTCCGGTGGGTCCGAGCTGACAGCGGGGGGAACGTTTTTTCGCGAAATACGGTGGCCCGTCCTGTGGGTCCCAGCAGTCAGGGGGAAACGTTTTTTCGCGAAATACTGGTGGCCCGTCCGGTGGGTCCCTGCTGTCAGGTGGAGGAATAATTATTTTCCGCGTAATAAGGAGGCACTTCCTTGCGGCTGCCGTGGACCCAGCTGTCAGCCTCTCCACATACAGTACTCTTCCGATGGAAGTCGGTCGTTGACCACATTGACCACGCCGCGCCGAGAGCACCACGGCGGTGGACGACGGCGAGGCCTAGGAAGGGGACAACGCGGAGCCGGGGAAGACGCGGCAGTGGAAGCCCGCGCGGAGAGGAGTACGAGGGTTCACCGGTTCGGCTGCGGTGTGAGGCTGCCGTCGCCGCAGAATAACAGGGGGTGTGGGTGAGTAGAGGGATGCCCTGGCCAGCGGTGGGAGTAGTAGGGGGCGCTGAGGCCTGCGCGGCAGCACAGCCGGCCACGGGAGGCGGGAGCAGGCGGTCCCGCCGGCGCTGCTTTGGCGGCTGGAGCAAGAAGATCAGAGATTGAAGAAACACGACGGCCGTTGGATTGACATCCAACGGTTATGTCTGCTAGAATCGTTTGTTGACGTAGTATATAATAACTAAAAAATCTTGCATACGCGTCAACTAAACAGGCCCACAAGTCAGACCACTCCCTCTTTTTTTAATAATTTATATATAGCTCATGGCAACTTCTTATGCAATTTATTGCAGTCGTTTTTTTGGTTGGCGAGGGCCAATTTCGCATATTTCTGTGGGTTCCAAACTATTTTAATACCGAAATGTCGAGCCAGATTTAAAGTACTTTGAAGATATATTTAAATTAGGTTAATGCCCAGTGAAATAGGAATCTGAAAATGTGAAAAAAATCAGAAATTATAAAGTAATTGCCAATTTGTCATCTGTTTTTATATTTACAACCCATTTCATATTACTTTCAAGATTTGCAGGCGTCTTGAAAGAGTTGCAACCCATCAGGGCGTAGAAAAATAAGTAGGCCTGGATTGGGTATTCTTCAGAAAAAATAAACTGGGCTCATTTTCACAAAGAAAAAATAGCTGGGCTGGTCACATGGTGAACATAAAATATAAGCCTGGGCTAGACGGGCCAGAGCCCAGTTCAAACCCTGCTCCGTCTCAACAATACCAAACAAAAAAATACTGCTCGAGTAGCTACGTCCCAGGTGTCAGCCGATCTTGTGTTGTTCTCTTGTCTATTGACTATATACGCTCACAATGTCGTGGGTCCCAGATGTCAGGAAAACACTAGGAGGAAGCATTTTATTTTTCCATACGCTGACGTGGTGGGCTCCTACTGTCATCCTGTCCACGTATTTCTGGCGATTCCTGTTGTTTGTTGACCATGTTGACAACGCGAGAGGGCGGCGCCACGGCAAGCGCACCAAAGCGCGCGGAGGACGTCGGCGTTAACGATTTAGGAGACGGTGGGGCGGCGATGCGTGCGCTGAGGCGCAGCCAGCCGTGGGAGGCGGAAGCAGGCGGCCCCGCTGGCGCTGGTTTGGTTTTGGCGGCTGGAGGAAGACAGGACTGAAGAAACACGACAGATTGTAAAAGCAGCAGGAGTACTTAACAACCTTAACTGAAACCAGCAGGGGCACTTAACAACCAAAGCTGAAAGCAGTATGAGTACTTATCTGTGTTCAACCGTACATAAAGCACGCCTCGAACAGTGCTACTTTGCCTTGATTAACCAAGGGTGAGGCCGCCAAGCCCTGTGACAAGGCCCAGGTGCCACCCCGCGCATCCACAACCTTCTGAAAGCGGCTTCATCTCGCAACGTGGTCAATAAACAAGATATTCGCTTTAGAACCATGGAAAAGCATGAACATAATCTTCTGTCCTATTCTCCAAGTTGGATGGGCCTTCATTATTTGAGACCACCCACGAATAAGTATCTTTTCACCTCCAAGGGGAATTGAGTAGGTCGACATAAACATCATGTTGTGACCAAGCGCAAGTCTGACCCGACCATGGTCAGGCATCTGTATAGGAACAATAGAACTCGGCAGTTCCTGTTTCAAGAAGATCACAGCTGTAAAATTGTGTATAAGAAATAGTTTATGAACAACATATATAACAGAAAACAGCTCATACCATAAGTTTCTCGGCACAGTTGGACCTGTTCAACGAGTGCAGCAGTGGCACACATATCCCACGTGGCCTTCCACCATTGAAACGCCCCACAAGGACCTCAAGACGATCAATAAAGTGTAGGAACTTGTGGATGTCGTCCCAGTCAACTTCAGTGCCATCAGTAACAGCCGAGTTACTACAGAATAACAAACGAGCAGCCTGCTTAACTCTGAAAAAACCTACACGTGCCACCAATTATAAGAAAATATTAGTTAGAAGTAGCATCTTCGTGAGAGATTCAATGCTACTTCTAAAGTTAAATTGTGATTAGTTAGACAGAATAGGTGGATTAAGAAGTAATCGAGGCAACAAGCAAGAACCAGATACAAAACTAACATGGATGAACAATTGGAACGACATCGGGGTGGAAGATCGCAGTGAAGATGAGACCAGGTTCTGCTATTTCCATCAACATTCGTGCGCCAACTTTCAGTCTGTAACACTTGAGAAAGTTTATCCAAGTTCGGCCATAAAAAAAGCAGCAATCTTCTTGGTTCACGAACCCAACTCGGAAGTAATATCCATGGATTGTCTTCACGGTGACCATTAAACTAGTGTATTCAGTTATGGTAAGGCCGAGCATCTTGAGTACATGTGTTCTGGCAGAGCAAATAATGCACTGCAGGAAAAATAATATGAGAACACAGCATGTTCAAAAAACCCCACCCTCCGGATAGAGAAGAGGATTCTAGGAACATCATGCGGCGTTTCAAAATGCTGTGGTAGGATGAGAAGGAACAAGTGTGGCGTCTCAAGAAGCGCGAGAAATTTGTAGGGTACTCGCACTTTGGGCACTGCAACTGAAACTCACTAGATTCAGTACGAAGAAAAATGCATCAACGGCGGCGGCTGCCATCCTAGGATTACCTGCGACCAAGGGACTCGGATTTATCGGGGATGGATGAAGAATTTGTACCTAGTTCTCCAGGAGAAAACCCTATGCAATCGCCGAGCGGGGTTTTCTCGAACAAGGCATTTAGGGAGAAGGGGATTCAGGCCCAGTGAAATATTGCCGCTTCGTCCGTCCAGCTTACTGCTAAAGCAGGAAAGGGGGGTTGTAATTTGATGGCTCATTGGGCATTACTGCAGCGCTACGACCGGGGTGTGTCTACCGTGAAGTTGTGCACTCTAATTTGTGCATATGGCACGTGGACCCCGTTGCCGGTTGCCCCACATATCAGCGAAAGGAAGTAGAAAGACAGGAGTAACTAGTAACACATAAATATATTTTTTGACAGAGAGACACTCCCTATGTAAACAAATAAACAAATATTATATATCACAGGTTCACCTTGCCAAGAAATATACTCCTCCGCAACGCACGGGCATTATGGGGTTCAACTTTTTTATGGGGGTTCAGCTGAGAATATAATACTCAGATAGGCTCACGGTTACGACTTTGGGCCGCAGGCCGACCCTGCATGTTTGGGGCCCCATGTGTTCTACCCCAGCGCTTTTCATATTGCAAGCGATCGGTACTGCGCTGGTTTTAGATGCTGTCGCAAGGCGAATACACAAAATTGAATACAGCACGGCAGCTGTTGGAATGAAATCGAACGACAGTTCTAACCAACAATCAGAGTTGCAATTCTATCAACGATATACCATGTGATAAATAATATTGTCGTACTACTTATACACACAGGACACTTGTTTCACCATGCCAGATTATTACATCAAAATCTCTCGGAGGATAGATCAGTTCGGCAGTTGCATGCTGCTACTGAAGAATTTCAAAGTTGATTTGGACCAGCTCTCCTTTCCAAGAAAGTTCGATTTTGACATCATCCCCTACCGCAAGATATGATTTAGATTTGAACCTTGACCATCCTTTAGCATCAATCATCATGCGACCATCCTTTGTACTTACGGTATATTGAGTAGGTTCATTCACACCAAGGCTGCGCATGGTAAGAGAAACTTGGCCGCGGTCGCCCGGATTGTTGAACGACTCCCTCGTTGCTCTAGGAATTCTCTGTTTGCAAACAAGAAGACATACCCAAACAGTTAGATCAACACAGTGAATCATGTGAAACAACATGGAAAGAAAAAAGAACGAAGCACTTGGGCGGCCAATTCTTATCAAGAAGGTGGACATGTCGGTTTTTGTAAGGACTTTGGTATATGAAGTGTGAACTGCAGCCCAGTCTGTTGCCGGTGCAACTGCACGGGCCGGACCAAATGCAAGTGCAAGTGTTGGTGCAGGTGCCGAAGCCGCTGCTGCTACCGGAGATGGTGCTCCTTGTAGAGCTGGTGCCGGTGTCGATGCCCGATCCTCCGGTAGATCAGACTGATCCGCTGACGCGGTCGGTGCCCAATCCTCAGCTGGATCAGACTGAGCTGCTGCCGCTGTCAGTGCTAGAGCAACTGCCGGTGCTCGATCTGTGCGAGACAGCGGCGATCGTGTCTGGTCTGCTATGATCAGCTTTCTAACTTGACTAGGATCCGTGACCGTGATCCAGTTTTTTCTTCATTTCTTTTAAGCGAGAAGGACTAATTGTGGCGTTTTGTTAAACCAAACTGTAGTTCATCACGGGATTCAGCTTGTACTCGGACAAATGCATCGATCCAATTTTTTCCAGTAATATAAGTGATGGACGTGCCTTCAAGCATCGACACGACATAAGAAGTGAAACCTGCAAAAATAGCCATCTTAGAGCAAACCAAACGGTTTATTCTGTGATGAATGTCACATGGCAAAACCTGCATCGTAAAATTGCAGGAAAAGAAAGAAAACATGACATTAAATCAATAAGATTTAGACAGTAAATCAATAAGATTTACTTGATGTGACACGAGTGAATCCTTACCAGGAAATCACTATGTTGAAGTACTAAACAGAAGATTGATCGTCCAACTACGCGTGGCATGCAGGGGCCCTGCCTACTCCCACAAGCAGGACAGTCCAAAGGTCATGACAAATCGTATGGACCGAACATCCATGGGACTGGAAATCCTGGTGGGTGCGATAAACCCTGCAATGCATACAGATATTGGAGTGTAACCATAATTGATAAACCGTCCTCACAAAAAATATGATCTGGATACTTCAAAACGTACAGACTGAATTGAGTGGACAGACATTAACATAGACCGTTCTCAGGACTGACCACTCACCAAAAGCGGTAGTACTAATAAATAATACAGGGTTCACAAACACAAATCAAGTACTGAACAATAGTACTTACTACAGACAAGCAAAGTTGCACTAACTAAACTCTGCAGACTATTTCTTGCCACCGACCTACGGGATGAACCCCGCATAACTGACTAGGCCATGGACTTCGTGTGAGATGTCTACATGCACCATCACCATCTTGTCAACCTTGGAGAACCTAACAGAGTGGTCTTTCCACTCATAAACATGATGATGAAGACAGGCCACATCAGATTTGTTGGGAAGCTTTATAAGAACCACACCCTTCGTAATCGAAGGCACAGCCAGGAAATTGTTGTGGTCAAGTACAGCCTCGAGAACACGCCTGCCGACAATGCTACAGGAAAACACTAGTTCAGGACACGTGGCGACAAGGACACAACAGCTGGATAGTTCAGCAGTAGAACTCATCATCAGGTCTTCTAGTTCACACGGCATGACTTTGAGAACTTCATCTCCACCGCGGACCTAGTTCTAATTCAAACAGAAACCATATTTTATTACTACCTCCATTCAGAAATATAAGATGATTTTCGATATTATACTCCATATATGACTACATATACGCACAGAAATGAGTGAACAAAGACACTAGAACATGTCTTCAAAGGCATGAGAGCAGAGGGATTACATGCAATATCCATAACACAAGTTACTGAGGCAAATATACCCTCTTAAAAGGTAGCATTGATGTTCATAAATTACTCCCTCCGTCCCAAAATTCTTGTCTTAGATTTGTCTAGATACGGATGTATCAAGTCACATTTTAGTATTAGATACATCTGTATCTAGACAAATCTAAGACAAGAAATTTGGGACAGAGGGAGTAGTTGAAAGTAATCTATAAGAAATCAATGTCAACCTCTCGCATGTTTTGGTCAAAAGAGGAATTTAGAACCGTCATTTGGCACACTAAAATCACATGCAAGATCACCCAAAACACGATCAAGATCGAGAAAAAGATCGTCAACAAGAGACATTACCTGGACTTGCTTAATGAGGGATCCCGGAGAGGGGGCTTGGACAGGCGATGGCTTTGAGCTTGTCTCAGTAGTCTCGGCAGGGTGCTTGCACTTCTTCATACCATGAGCCTCGACGGTTTTGGCCAGAGCCATAGACATCACGTCGGCCGGTGCTCCGGCGTCCATCCAAGAGAGGAAGCTGAGAGAGAAGAGTGAAAGGAGGAACGAGATGAGGGAGAAGCAAAGCGAGTGGGGTTTTCTTCAAGAGAGGAAGCTGAGAGAAGAGTGAAATGATGGTTGCTTCGTCCGTCCAACTTACTGCTGGAAAGGAGGGGGTTTTGTGATTTGACGGCTCATTGGGCATTACTGCGGCGGTTCGATCGGGGTAGTCTACCGTCACTCTACTACAGAGTAATTTAGTGCATGGCTGGTGGACCCAGGTGCTGGCTGTCCCACACGTCGGCGAAAGTGAGTAATTTAGTGCATGGCTGGAGGAGGATCCGCACGATAGAGCGTGTCCACTGTTTTTCATTCTGAAGAAAAAAATGAATACAACAAGCGTTTCCACTCTTACGACGGAGGAGTGCGAAACACGGCAGCCACTTGAACATACATAGTGCTCCTACTACTAGGCATGTGCAGTGGTTCATACGACAGTACTATACAATCTTGTTGCTAGTGTAGTAAGATATGACGATAACAAATGATGTTGTGTGCATGTCAACTACTCCTATATGTAACATAGTACCGCTTTTTCGACTCTCCGGTCGAGAATGAACGGTGAGATCAATGTTAACAGAACTAGTTCCAAAGCGCACGGAGAGTACGGTGCTACAGTACTCCACGAAACATGAACCATATGAAGCACATCCTATAGTGTTAGACAGGGTGTATGAAGGGTGCACGGGATGGGAGCAAAAGTTCCCTTCTCGGCCCACTTTTGGGTGTTTGGCAGAGTGCATGAACCATGAAGGGTGCATGAGTCCACACTAGTAGGTTGACAAAAATACACGAAGAGGAAACAACTATATTGAGATGAGAATGCAACCAAACACACCCACACGCTTTGTGCTACAGTGACTGATCTGCACCGTCTGAGTTTGATCCAACGGTCATGTTGCGCCGAGACATGGACATGCCCATGCAGAGGGCGCCTAAACACCACCGAAGTCCCTCTGCTTCTCGAGGCGCACGACGTTGGTGATGCAGGGTGCAACCGCCGCAGTGCCCGCTCCCGGTCGACGGGAGCAAGCTAAATCAAAGACGGCGCCCAATGGCACGAATGGATTCGGTGACGGAGCCACGAAAGGATTCGCCCGGCAACAGCGACGGCAGCCTGCAACCCCTCCTTGTCCAGCTCAGCCCCACCATCGCGCGGAGACGGCTCAGCTCCTCGGAGATATAGGTGAAGAAGGAGACCAGGTCAGGAAGCCGCAGCTCGTTGAAGTCGACCGGGTGGTCGAACGGGTTTAGCCTGACGGCCGGCATCGTCGCGCTGGCACGACGGTAGGCATCGCGCAGCCGCAACACGTGTGTGGCAACTTGGTTCACCAAGTGGCTGAGGCGATCCTGGACCTCGTCATGATCGGCCCGCTCGCGCTCCAGCCGGCTCCCCTGACGGCCTATCGTATCTCACACTTTCTGCAGCAACGCCGCCAACGCCTCGAGCATCTTTGTGGTGGACGCCTGCCGCTTTTGAAGCTCCGTGAACTCCCGCACATAACGGAGGAGCATGGCACTCCTCTCCTCCTTGAGCTCACGGAGCTCCACGTCCTTGCCCTGAGCTCTGCATCCTTGGCATGGAGCTCCTGTGTCAGGCGCCTCACCTCGGACTCCGTGATCTGCTGCGCCGCCATGGCACCAGGTAGAAGCAATGGGGAGAGGAAGCAAATGGGGCGAAACGGCTGAAAGGCAATGCAATCTACGGGAAGGCGGAGAGAGCCAGCCGAGGAGCGGGAATCTTTTGGTTTTCACCACGGTAAAACACCAGTCGATGACTTCTCACATCAGGGAGCAGTGGGTTTTACAGGCGGAGTCATCGTGACTAATTGCTGCCGCGCCTGCTCCCGTCAATCAAAAAATTAAAAATCCTGCCGCGCCTGCTCCCGTCAATCAAAAAATTAAAAATCCTGCCGCACCCAAACACCAGAGCAACGCGCGGTGGATATTTAAATTTACCTGCCGGCAAGTAGATAAAAAAGGGTGAAAAACAAATGTGGCGGCGGCCTAGCTAATCGGTCGAACTAGCCCAACTATCTAGCCACCGTGCTTCACTGATGTACTCGGCGGGATAGGTAGTCTTTCGTGATTTGACGACTCATTTACTTGCTTCGGCGCTACGACCGAGGAGGACCCAGAAAACGCGCGCTAGGGTGTCCCACGTCAGGAAGAATATATGCGTGCACCACCCGGGAGGACCCCGAAACCGCGCGGTAGGGTGTGCCACGTCTCGGCACGGAGGAAAAATGTGCGTGTAAAAATATACTGTATCAGACGTAGTACCTATGGTTCGACCTCGGGACCCAGCCAGTCGGTCGAAAACACCCCACTAGCCACACAACTTCATCATGCAAACGTGGCACGGTTTGCTCCGTCTCGACCAGCCACAACGTCTCTTGTTCTAGGCGATTCTTCTATTTTCCAAGCTTTTTTTAGTTGTAATAACACCACGGCAAGCTAGCCGCTCTTTGTGTGTGCCCGTGCAAAGGTTAGACGATGGAGAGAAGAGAGATTGAGATCGCAGACCTGGGACCCACCAGTAAGTGAGACAACGGTCATGCACGTGTTGACGAGGCACTCCCTCTACTCTACTCAAGCAAGTACTGTATAAAATCAAGTTATGGGACAAACCCAACAACCGTTCGTTTTTTCAGGCTATCGACTTACGCTTTGTAGTCCAGGTTGCCAGTTCGAATCTTGTCTTTCAGATTTGTTAGTTTTAGGTCCAAATTTGATTAATGACAAGTGGGACCCCCGTGTGTTGTTCCGATATTTCAGTGTAGGATGGTTTTTTTGAACAAACACTTTGCACGGTTAGACAAGTAACGGCACGAGTTACATGTATTTTGCAAGTTTACGAACAAGAATGATAGCGGCATAAAATATCACATCCACCCCGCAGCTTAGATACTATGGTGATACGAGTTTTTACACCGTTGGAAGTGAGATCCAATGGCTTGAGAGTAGTCTTTGTGATTATGCGCAATTTCCAAACTCTCCGAAGGTTTTTTTTGCAGATAAAACATTCAGGCCCCGTGTGTGCCGCTGCATCTTCGATCCAACGGCTCCCCGGTGCTCATATTAGGTGCTCCCCGTAGCTTAATTACCCGCTACGGTGATATGAGCATCTAGGTCGTATGATCAGTGATCAGATGGCACATGCATAGTACTTGTACTTTCTGCGCATTTCCCAAACTCTATCAGCCGTATATTGCAAAAACATTCAAACCTCCTACTGTGGGCCGTTAGATCTCAGTGAACTCGTATCACCATAGAATCTACGGTGCGGGAGCACCTCATACTCTCCCGTGCGAGAAAACATAAGGTGCTATCGCGGCTTTGATGCTACGGTGATACGAGCTTGGAGGTCGTTTGATCTGAGATCCAATGGCATCTGAGAAGTCTTTATGCTTGTAAGCAGTGGCCGAACTCTTTTGGGGCTTATCTGCAAAAAAATATTCGAACCACCGAGGAGGTGTTGGGTCACAAATCCAACGCCTCCGAAGAGCTTGTATCACCAAAGCATCTAAGGTGTGGTAGCACATGATATTCTTACATACAGGAGAATATGATGTCCTCCTTCATCTTAGATGCTACGGTGATCTGAGCCGAGGTCGTTGGATATGGGATCAAAGGGCATCTAAGTAGTTTTTGTACAAATTGTGTGCAATTCTCAAACTCATCAAGGTTTCCTGCAAAGAAATTAAGACACATCATGTGAGCTGCCATATCTCAGATCTACAAGCTCCAGGCAACTCGTATCGGCATATAGCATCTAAGGTAAGGGGGCACATGATATTCTCCCGGGGAGGAGGGGTGGGGCGTGCACAACCAATCGGTGGTTGGGAGGGTGGGGACAAATATAATCTAAACAACCCTAAACAGAGCTCCACAATTTTATCTAAAGTCGAGGGGTTGAGCCCCGACAATCATAGCTCCGCCTAAACACAACATTTGCATGTACTGTAGTACTAGACTTAATATTCATGTTTCAGTTTCATGTTCATTTTAAATATTGAACTGAGGACCATGGATGTCTTACATTTTACTCCCTTTGTTCCTAGATATTAGTCTTTTAGAGGCTTCAAATGGACTGGCACATACGGATGTATATAGACATATTTTAGAGTCTAGATTCACTCATTTTGCTCCGTATGTAGTCACTTGTTGAACTCTCTAAAAGACTAATATTTAGGAATATAAGGAGTATTTTTGAATTTGTGTCATACATGCATGGGTTGGAAAAATAGATGCACTATACTTATTGGATTGTTGTTGTGTTCGTGCGTGTGTGTGTGTGTCTCTGTGTGTGTGTGTGTGTGTGTGTGTGTGTGTGTGTGTGTGGTCATATGTTTGATACATACAAAGTTTTCTCACCTCCATATTGTTCATCTTTTAAATTTGAATTTGCATTGGAAAACTTACTAGGGATACCATGAAATGTGAAATATATGTTGAGATCACTATATCACAAACTCACTCTAATTCAACAACTCGTCATAAATTAATTACCACGTTTAGATTAGTATTTGCAAGGAAAAAAGGGTATTGTAATACACATAGATTCGTTCGGCAATTTAAAAGGTTCCTTTTGTATTCTCGAATGGTAGGACCCAACGGCGTACCAGCCAGACCTTGGCTCGTGTTGATCCTAAAAAAAACGGGCTCGTGTCCTTCGGTGGCGTGCGTGGTAGGCACATTAGGCAACCCCAACCAGTCGAGCCTCAACGTTTCAAGTCAAAACATCTGGTGGCCAGAATTCCAGCCCTATGAAATTCCCCTCATGTCCCCGGTCCATAATGACTACTGATGAACAACGGAGGGATGCTTTAGTAACTAGACAACGTTACCTACCGTGCCGAGCACGGTTCAATTCCCTCGGTCGCCGCTCGTCAAGGTCACCCGTCAACTGCATTGCCTAGTACTACTACTACTACTACACCAGGATGAGCACAGAATTGAGCCCGTTTGTTCGTGCCTAGTACTTGAGTTAATATATCAGGCAATGCACTGGTACGCAGGGATTATCCTTTTATGGTTTATAGGGCTTATCTCAAAATTTTAGTTTTCCCATTTTATAAGTCTCAATTTGGTTGTTTCCCATCACATGTTCAGATTTCAAGGTGCAATAAATCATTACATGCAAGAATTAAGAGAAAATTGACCAATGCATGTACTTTATGCATGGATGCATTGCAATTAATGCATTCGTAAACACAATTTTTGAGGAAAACAAGCACATTAATTGAGTGGTTTTGCAAACTACAACAATTGTTCCACCACTCACCATCTACCTTGGTTGGTGAGAGTTTTGAATTGAGCCCTATAAATCGGAAAGGAGGTTTAACTAAGCAAAATGTTTGACCAAATCCATTCTTAAGAAATACAACAGGACAGATGTACGGCTTGAAAATTTATTGCATGATGCAGGTTATGATATTGTTTCGAATCCTGGATCTTAAATTTCAGAAAATCCAAAAGTGAGCATAAATTCTTGAAACTGAGCATGGTCACGTGATATGGCACAAATATTATTTCGTAAGTTTTTTCTTCAATTCGAGACAAGCTGCTTATGACAAGTTGCACAAATGAAGAGCTAAGGTATTTTGGAACAAAGACCAGTCACGTTAAGGCGAACGCTTTCACTATTGAAACCGTGGGCGTTTACGTGCCGCCACGAGTCCCCGCTTCTCATCGGCATGTGCCGTCCCAGCAAGCGTGTGAGTCGACAGGAGGCGTGCGAGCAGACCACTGCGCCGGCTGTCAGGGAGGCGTGCGAGCAGACCGCTGTGCAGACTCACCGGGAGGCGAGCCCTTTGACCAGGCTCCGCCGCCCACCGTCGTCCCAACTGCTCCCACTTTTAATGTCGCCGGCGCCGCAATTTAAAATCAACCCCGCACTACCCGGTATCGCTACAATCCTCTCTCTTCCTCTCCGATTCTCCTGTCGTCTACCTCCAACTAGCCTGACCTAAACGTACGCCATGCCGCATCACGATGGTCTGCCCTTAGTGTTCCAGTTTCCTGAGGAAGACACCCAGCCGGAGTCTCAAGAACATAAGGCGCTTTGGGACGAGCTTGAACTGGCCTTGCGGGAAGACGTCGCGCCTGTCCCCGCTCCCGTTCCGGCTCCCGTCGCCCCGACTGCGCCAGCGCCCATCCCCGTGGCATTGATGGGCTGGGAGCCGCACATTGTCGCCGAGCTTGATGCCACGGGGTTCCACGAGGTCCCCGCCGACTTTCACGCGCCCGTGCACCTGCCAGCGCATGCGCCTGCGCGTGCACTAACGCGCACGCCCGTGCCGGTGCCCGTGCACCTGCCAGCGCATGCGCCTGCGCTGGCAGCAGACGCTGCGCCCGTGCCGGTGCCTGCACCTGCCAGCGCATGCGCTTTCTTGGCGTCTGGCAGACGCTGCGCCCGTGCTGGGGCCCGTGCACACGAATGTCTCCGCCGCGCCGTTGACAGCGCCTGTCCCTGCGCGGGTGCCAGTGCCCCCCTCAGCGGCATGGATGGCCACCGTCGACCGCTTCCTTGCACCAACGCCAGTCGCCTCCTCCCGCCAGTTGACTCGCTCCGAAGTCCAGAACATTTTGGCCTTCCTTGAAGCTAGGCCAACATCCAGGAGTACGCCAACAACGGCGCAAGACGCCGCCGTCGCCGTCGGTCAGTGGCCCGACGACACACAGAGCACGGCAGAGGAGCCGCTTCCCACCGCGAGACGCCCCCGCCGCCGCCGCGTAATCTAAATTTGCCATGAAAAACGTTCGGATTGCCATGCTTAAAATCCGAACGTTTATCATTTCTGTTTATTTTTATATCGATCGTCGTATAATTTAAATTCGGAGTCAGACTGAACGAAATGTATGGTTTGATCGATTGAATGTTCTGCTAGAGCCGTATCAAATTAAATATAAAACATCATCAGGCCACATGTATTCCTTGTCATCCAACGACCTAGACTGCTTCAATGTCGAGCGCTCAACACGTTTAGCGTGCAGTTAATTTCATGCCAAAAATAGTGCTAATCACATGACAACACGCAAATAATATCCTAGTAGTTAATATCCGCATGCACTTAATATACTTCCAAATTAACGTGCATTGCACGTACACACTGACTAGTGCTGCTAGTATGTGAAACTGGTGTCGTGACTTGTGAACGCGTCCAGATATGGTCAACGGCAACATCGCCTCATGAAGTTCTTCCTGTTTGCCCGCATGGCCTAAAACGCAGAAGGGGAGGAGAGAGAGAGCACACATGGAACCCACCAGTAAGTGAAGGCGAATAGTACTAAAAATAATATTACATGTTATCCATTAATTAGGCTGTGGTAATATAAAAACATTATGTAAACAAAGGGTGTACAACAAACATTGCTATTCTACGTATGTTGCCTATTGACGTGCGCCTTGAAGGCCCGGTCGCATGTTCGATCCTCGTCCTTTATTTTTTAATTTGTATATGGGTCCAAATTTGTTTCATGACATGTGGGCCCCTAGGTGTGTAGTTTGTAGCACTTTAATTTGTGGGTCGAAATTTGTTCCATTCCAAGTGGACTATCGGTGTTTAGTTTTGTAGCTTATTTATAATAATTAAAGAGAACAACATAGTTTTTTCAATAATACTGTTACCTCTTGAGCACTGTGTTGGATTTCCCCGAAGAGGAAGGGATGATGCAGTAAAGTAGCGTAAGTATTTCCCTCAGTTTTTGAGAACCAAGGTATCAATCCAGTAGGAGACCACGACAAGTCCCTCGTACCTACACAAAACGATAGCAACTCGCAACCAACGCGATTAGGGGTTGTCAATCCCTTCACGGTCACTTACGAGAGTGAGATCTGATAGAGATAATAGTTTTGGTATTTTTGATAGATAGATGCAAAGTAAAAAGTAAAAGGCAAAGTAAAACAAAGTAAGTAAATAAAGTGATATCGATTGATATGATGAGAATAGACCCTGGGGCCATAGGTTTCACTAGTGGCTTCTCTCAAGAGCATAAGTATTCAACGGTGGGTGAACAAATTACTGTTGAGCAATTGACAGAATTGAGCATAGTTATGAGTATATCTAGGCAATGATCATGTATATAGGCATCACGTCCAAAACAAGTAGATAGAAATGATTCTGCATCTACTACTATTACTCCATTCATCGACCGCTATCCAGCATGCATCTAGAGTATTAAGTAAAAATAGAGTAACGCCGTAAGCAAGATGACATGATGTAGAGGGATAAATTCATGCAATATGATAAAAACCCCATATTGTTATCCTCGATGGCAACAATACAATACGTGCCTTGCAACTCTTTCTTTCACCGAGTAAGGACACAACAAGATTGAACCCAAAGCTAAGCACTTCTCCCATTGCAAGAACTACCAATCTAGTTGCCAAACCAAAAAGATAATTCGAAGAGACTTGCAAAGATAACTCAATCATACATAAAAGAATTTAGAGAAGAATCAAATATTTTCCATAGATAATATTGGATCATAAACCCACAATTCATCGATCTCAACAAACACACCGCAAAAAAGAAGATTACATCGAATAGGTCTCCACGAGAGAGGGGGAGATCATTGTATTGAGATCCAAAAAGAGAGGAGAAGCCATATAGCTAATAACTATGCACCCGAAGGTCTGAAGTAAACTACTCACACTTCATCGGATGGGCTATGATGATGTAGAAGCCCTCCGTGATTACGGCCCTCTCCGGCGGAGCTCCGGAACAGGCCCCAAGATGGGAACTCGTGGATACAGAAAGTTGCGGCGGCGGATTTAGGTTTTGGCTCCTGTTACGATCGTTCGGGGATACGTAGGGTATATATAGGAGGAAGGAGTACGTCGGTGGAGCTCAGGGGGCCCACGAGTAGGGGCGCGCCCGAGCGCGCCTCCTCCTGATTACCGCCTCTGGCGCTGCTTGGAGTAGGGTCCAAGTCTCCTGGATCACGTTCGGTTGGAAAATCACGATCCCGAAGGTTTCATTTCGTTTGGACTCCGTTTGATATTCTGTTTCTTCGAAATACTGAAAAAGGCAAAAAACAGCAATTCTGGGCTGGGCCTCCGGTTAATAGGTTAGTCCCAAAAATAATATAAAAGTGGAAAATAAAGCCCAATATAGTCCAAAACTGTAGCTAAAGTAGCATGGAGCAATAAAAAATTATAGATACGTTGGAGACGTATCAGGCATCCCCAAGCTTAATTCCTGCTCGTCCTCGAGTAGGTAACTGATAAAAAAGAATTTTTGATGCGGAGTGATACTTTGGCATAATTTCAATGTGAATCCTATTAATTGTGGTATGAATATTCAGATCCGAAAGATTCAAGACAAAAGTTCATATTGACATAAAAACAATGATACTTCAAGCGTACTAACTAAGCAATTATGTCTTCTCAAAATAACATGGCCAAAGAAAGTTATCCCTACAAAATCATATAGTCTGGCTATGCTCCATCTTCCCCACACAAAATATTTAAATCATGCACAACCCGATGACAAGCCAAGCAATTGTTTCATACTTTAACATTTTCAAAAAAAAATCAATCTTCACGCAGTACATGAGCGTGAGCCATGGATATAGCACTATATGTGGAATAGAATGGTGGTTGTGGAGAAGACAAAAAGGGAGAAGATAGTCTCACATCAACTAGGCGTATCAACGGGCTATGGAGATGCCCATCAATAGATATCAATGTGAGTGAGTAGGGATTGCCATGCAACGGATGCACTAGAGCTATGAAAGCTCAATAAAAGAAACTAAGTGGGTGTGCATACAACTTGCTTTCTCACGAAGACCTAGGGCATTTGAGGAAGCCCATCATTGGAATATACAAGCCAAGTTCTATAATGAAAAATTCCCACTAGTATATGAATGTGACAAAATGAGAGACTCTCTATCATGAAGATCTTGGTGCTACTTTGAAGCACAAGTGTGGTAAAAGGATAGTAACATTGTCCCTTCTCTCTTTTTCTCTCATTTTTTTATTTTTTTATTTGGGCCTTTTCTCTTTTTTTATGGCCTACTTTTTTCTTTCTTTTTCGTCCAGAGTCTCATTCCGACTTGTGGGGGAATCATAGTCTCCATCATCCTTTCCTCACTGGGACAATGCTCTAATAATGATGATCATCACACTTTTATTTTCTTACAACTCAACAATTATAATTCGATTCGTAGAACAAAATATGACTCTATATGAATGCCTCCGTGATGTGCAGGATATGCAATGAAACATGAGTGACATGTATGAAATAATTATGAAAGGTGGCTTTGCCACAAATACGATGTCAACTACATGATCATGCTAGCAATATGACAATAATGGAGCGTGTCATAATAAACGGAACGGTGGAAAGTTGCATGGCAATATATCTCGGAATGGCTATGGAAATGCCATAATAGGTAGGTATGGTGGCTGTTTTGAGGAAGACATATGGTGGGTGTATGATACGGCGAAAAGTGCGCGGTATTAGAGAGGCTAGCAATGGTGGAAGAATGGGAAAAAGTGCGTATAATCCATGGACTCGACATTAGTCATGAAGAACTCATATACTTATTGTAAAAATCTAGAAGTTATCAAAGCAAAGTATTACGCGCATGCTCCTAGGGGGATAGATTGGTAGGAAAAGACCATCGCTCGTCCCCGACCGCCACTCATAAGGAAGACAATCAATAAATAAATCATGCTCCGAGTTCATCACATAACGGTTCACCATACGTGCATGCTACGGAATCACAAACTTCAACACAAGTATTCTTTAAATTCACAACTACTCAACTAGCATGACTCTAATATCACCATCTTCATATCTCAAAACAATTATCAAGCATCAAACTTTTCTTAGTATTCAACGCACTCAAAAGAAAGTTTCACATATCTTGAATACCAAGTATATTAACATTAAGCAAATTACCATGCTATTAAAGACCCTCAAAATAATCTAAGTGAAGCATGAGAGATCAAATAGTTTCTTTAAAACAAATCCACCACTGTGCTCTAAAAGATCTAAGTGAAGTACTAGAGCAAAAATTATCACGCTCAAAAGATATAAGTGAAGCACTATGAGCAAACTATCAAGCTCAAAAGATATAAGTGAAGCACAAAGAGTATTCTAACAAATTCCAAATCAAGTATGGCTCTCTCAAAAGGTGTGTACATCAAGGATAATTGTGGTAAACTAACAAGCAAATACACAAATAATACAAGACGCTCCAAGCAAAACACTTATCATGTTGGTGAATAAAAATATAGCTCCAAGTAAATTACCGATGGAAGTGGATTTAAAGAGGGATGCCTTCCGGGCATCCCCAAGCTTTGAATTTTAGTGTCCTTGGATTATCTTGGGGTGCCATGGGCATCCCCAAGCTTAGGCTTTTTCCACTCCTTGTTCCATAATCCATCAAAAGAATTCACCCAAAACTTGAAAACTTCACAACACAAAACTCAATAGAAATCTCGTGAGCTCCATTAGAGAAAGAAAACAAAAGACTACTTCAAGGTACTGTAATGAACTCATTCTTTATTTATATTGGTGTTAAACCTACTTTATTCCAACTTCTCTATGGTTTATAAACTAATTTACTAGCCATAGATTCATCAAAATAAGCAAACAACACATGAAAAACAGAATCAGTCAAAAACAGAACAGTCTGTAGCAATCTGTTACTAACGCAAACTTATGGAACCCAAAAAATTCTACCAAAATTAGAAGACCTGGAAAATTTATTTATTGATCAGCAGCTATTGGAATCAGTATTTTATCACATTCTGGTGATTTTTAACAATTCGGGCACTGAGCACAAAGATTCTGGAAATTACAGCAAGATCAAATAACTATCATCCAAGAAGATCCAATAGGTCTAGCTTGGCACAAACACTAATTAAAAGATAAAACCACATTTAAACAGAGGCTAGATGGATTATTTATTCCTAAACAGAAGAAAAACAAAAAAGCATAAAATAAAATTGGGTTGCCTCCCAACAAGCGCTATCGTTTAACGCCCCTAGCTAGGCATAAAAGCGAAGATAGATCTAGGTATTGCCATCTTTGGTAGTAGGAAAGAAAAGAGAAAATTTATTTTCCATGGCGTTTATTCTTCTATTTTGGGAAAGCACATGACCATTAATGGATGAGGTAAGATTAAGCACATTACAAAAATTTGCATCCAGGCTAGATTTCATTTCTTTGATAATTTCGTTTTGATAAAAGCATAAGAGGGTGGTAGATTCAACTTTATCATTCATGGGAGGCCCAAATAGTTTTCATCCTTTCATAGGTGTCTATAGCATCTCCTTGAAGAAAACCCTCTTCAAAAATAGAATCTAGCACTTGTTTGAAAGAAGTAGGTAGTCCAAACAAAAAACCTTTCAAGTAAACCTCAATTTGATATTGTGGTATGTAGCTAGCCCTAATTCTCAATAACCTATCCCAAGCATCTTTTAAAGACTCATCAATTAAATAACGGAAAATTCCAGAGTCATTTTCATCAAGATTATTTGAACTCTCTTTGGTAACCCCAGTGGGTCTTTCCATAGCATCATTAATTTTGAGCTTAGAGAGGATAGAGGGGTCATCCAAGGTGCTGAAACCCTGGAAAGGACCTTTTATTCTTTTTGATTCGGCCATGGCAACGGGAAAACGGCAAACGAAGAGAGAAGAGGAGGAGGTTGGGAAAGAGAGGGCAAATAAAACGGCAAGGGTGAAGTGGGGGAGAGGAAAACGAGAGGCAAATGGCAAATAATGTAATGCGAGAGATAGGGATTGCGATGGGTACTTGGTATGGTTGACTTGCTCGCGTGAGCCTCCCCGGCAACGGCGTCAGAAATCCTTCTTGCTACCTCTTGAGCACTGCGTTGGATTTCCCAAAAGAGGAAGGGATGATGCAGTAAAGTAGCGTAAGTATTTCCCTCAGTTTTTGAGAACCAAGGTATCAATCCAGTAGGAGACCACGCACAAGTCCCTCGTACCTACACAAAACGATAGCAACTCTCAACCAACGCGATTAGGGGTTGTCAATCCCTTCACGGTCACTTACGAGAGTGAGATCTGATAGAGATAATATTTTTGGTATTTTTGATAGATATATGCAAAGTAAAAAGTAAAAGGCAAAGTAAAACAAAGCAAGTAAATAAAGTGATATAGATTGATATGATGAGAATAGACCCGGGGGCCATAGGTTTTACTAGTGGCTTCTCTCAAGAGCATAAGTATTCTACGGTGGGTTAACAAATTACTGTTGAGCAATTGACAGAATTGAGCATAGTTATGAGTATATCTAGGCAATGATCATGTATATAGGCATCACGTCCAAAACAAGTAGATCGAAACGATTCTGCATCTACTACTATTACTCCACTCATCGACCACTATCCAGCATGCATCTAGAGTATTAAGTAAAAATAGAGTAACGCCATAAGCAAGATGACATGATGTAGAGGGATAAATTCATGCAATATGATAAAAACCCCATCTTGTTATCCTCGATGTCAACAATACAATACGTGCCTTGCAACTCTTTCTGTCACTGAGTAAGGACTCCGCAAGATTTAACACAAAGCTAAGCACTTCTCCCATTACAAGAACTACCAATCTAGTTGGCCAAACCAAAAAGATAATTCGAAGAGACTTGCAAAGATAACTCAATCATACATAAAAGAATTCAGAGAAGAATCAAATATTTTCCATAGATAATACTGGATCATAAACCCACAATTCATCGGTCTCAACAAACACACCGCAAAAAAGAAGATTACATCGAATAGGTCTCCACGAGAGAGGGGGAGATCATTGTATTGTGATCCAAAAAGAGAGAAGAAGCCATCTAGCTAATAACTATGGACCCGAAGGTGCAAGTAAACTACTCACACTTCATCGGAGGGGCTATAATGATGTAGAAGCCCTCCGTGATGACGGCCTCTCTGGCGGATCACGGAACAGGCCCCAAGATGGGATCTCGTGGATCTGAGAAAGTTGGCGGTGGAATTAGGTTTTGGCTCCTGTTATGATCGTTCGGGGATACGTAGGTATATATAGGAGGAAGGATCGTCGGTGGAGCTCGAGGGGCCCACGAGGTAGGGGCGCACCAGGGCGCGCCTGCACCTCGTGACCGCCTTTGGCGCTGCTTGGAGTAGGGTCCAAGTCTCCTGGATCACGTTCGGTTGGGAAATCACGATCCCGAAGGTTTCATTCCGTTTGGACTCCGTTTGATATTCTGTTTCTTCGAAATATTGAAAAAGGCAAAAAACAGCAATTCTGGGCTGGGCTTCCGGTTAATAGGTTAGTCCCAAAAATAATATAAAAGTGGAAAATAAATCCCAATATAGTCCAAAACAGTAGATAAAGTAGCATGGTGCAATAAAAAATTATAGATACGTTGGAGACGTATCAGGCATCCCCAAGCTTAATTCCTGCTCGTCCTCGAGTAGGTAAATGATAAAAAAAGAATTTTTGATGCGGAGTGATACTTTGGCATAATTTCAATGTGAATCCTCTTAATTGTCGTATGAATATTCATATCCGAAAGATGCAAGACAAAAGTTCATATTGACATAAAAATAATGATACTTCAAGCATACAACTAAGCAATTATGTCTTCTCAAAATAACATGGCCAAAGAAAGTTATCCCTACAAAATCATATAGTCTGGCTATGCTCCATCTTCCCCACACAAAATATTTAAATCATGCACAACCCGATGACAAGCCAAGCAATTGTTTCATACTTTAACATTTTCAAAACTTTTTCAATCTTCACGCAATACATGAGCGTGAGCCATGGATATAGCACTATATGTGGAATAGAATGGTGGTTGTGGAGAAGATGAAAAGGGAGAAGATAGTCTCACATCAACTAGGCGTATCAACAGGCTATGGAGATGCCCATCAATAGATATCAATGTGAGTGAGTAGGGATTGCCATGCAACGGATGCACTAGAGCTATGAAAGCTCAACAAAAGAAACTAAGTGGGTGTGCATCCAACTCGCTTGCTCACGAAGACCTAGGGCATTTAGGAAGCCCATCATTGGAATATACAAGCCAAGTTCTATAATGAAAAATTCCCACTAGTATATGAATGTGACAAAATGAGAGACTCTCTATCATGAAGATCTTGGTGCTACTTTGAAGCACAAGTGTGGTAAAAGGATAGTAACATTGTCCCTTCTTTCTATTTCTCTCATTTTTTTATTTTTTTTATTTGGGCCTTTTCTCTTTTTTTATGGCCTCTTTTTTTCTTTTTCTTTTTTTTTGTCCAGAGTCTCATCCCGACTTGTGGGGGAATCATAGTCTCCATCATCCTTTCCTCACTGGGACAATGCTCTAATAATGATGATCATCACACTTTTATTTTCTTACAACTCAACAATTACAATTCGATTCTTAGAACAAAGTATGAATCTATATGAATGCCTCCGGCGGTGTACCGGGATATGCAATGAAACATGAGTGAGTGTGGCCCACCATCAGGTCGAAAGAGTGGCGACGGCTTGGATGGACTGACCTAGATAGACAATCTGCGTGAGAGAGTATAGAGTGTGTCGATCGAGGCCCGAACAGGGAGATATATCATTTGTGTGTGAAAGAAAACGAGGTTTACGAGACTCAGATAAAGGGCGCGAGATTGAGCGAGTGTGTCCCGCCGTGCGAAAGAAAGAGT
Organism: Aegilops bicornis; assembly: GCA_021605145.1. Taxonomy (NCBI): domain Eukaryota; kingdom Viridiplantae; phylum Streptophyta; class Magnoliopsida; order Poales; family Poaceae; genus Aegilops; species Aegilops bicornis. The sequence continues at coordinate 832,373,575 of CM038671.1, read as the reverse complement.
GAGACAGTATCGAGGGAGTGACCTGGATATACAACGTGCATGCGTGCGCACGAGAGGTTGGGGGGGCTAGATAGGCAATGCATGTATTTAGCGCGAGAGGGTGAGAGGGAAAGGGGGGAGAGAGAGAGAGAGAGAGAGAGCTCGGCATGGGGTGCAATGGCGGGTGTGGGAGGTAAATACATTTGGTAACAGGATTGGAAAAATGGTGTGTATAGTTGAGAGACTTAGAGATCGAAACATGGAGAGAAAGAATGAACGTGTGTTGGAAACCGATAGCTTGCTAAGGTGGTTAGGAGAGGAAGATTGACCGATACAGGAAGTATGTAGCGTTTGTGCTTGTGAGGGAGGGGGGCTAAAATCAACATTTGAATGTACATAGTACGAGACTTTATATCGATGTTTCAACTCGGTGTACATTGTAATATTTGAACCGAGGACCAGGCATACGGGTAATTATTTCGAATTCGTGCCATACTAAGTTTCGAAAAGTTGACATTGATTCAATTTGTTGTGCTATTTTGTAGGTCATATGTTTGAATCCATCCAAAAGTTTTCTCACTACCATGGTGTTCATCATATACATATGAATTTGTATTAAAAAAGTAGCATGGATACAGTGAAATGCGAAATTCACGTTAGAATTGGAGATCGCTACGTGACACACACTCTAATTCAAATAACTAACTACATGACACACACTCTAATTCAATTAACTAATTATGTGACACACTCTAATCCACATTAGCGTGGGTACCGTTTTGATTTTTTTCAAATAACTCCTCATTAATTAACTTAAAGTACTCCCTCTGTTCACTTTTATAAGACCTTGAAGACATTTCAGACAATGTGCAAAACAATTCATTTTAAGTTGTCTGAAACGACATACAAAAGTGAACCAATGGAGAATCTCGTTTCGAATGACTAATTATTGCAAGGAAAACACGGGCATGGTAATACATACAGATTCGTTTGCAAATGAAAGAAGATTCGTTTCGTTTGCATTCTCAAATGTAGGCGCACCAGGCAGACCAGGGTCGTGTCGGGGTGGACGCTGCTTCGGTGCCTTAAAGGCAACTGCCCTTGGGTGACTGACATGTGGGCCAGCCACCTGTTGGGCCCACATGTCATGGACACAAAGGCAGGTGCCTTAAGGCACCAAAGCATAGTCCTGTCGGGGTGGTGGTGGCGTGTGTCCGGACGACGTAGCACCCAGCCACCCACCCCCCAAAAAAAAGGGCAGCGACAATATAAGTTCGCGCTTCCATGTTTCGGATTGAAATATCTGGCGCCCCAATTCCAGCCCTGCAAAATCTCTCTTCTCCACCGACCCCTTCCGCGCCCAGATTGCTCAAATCCCTAATTCGCCACCATCCCTCGAATCGCCTCGTCTCGTCTCTTTCCCCACCGTTCCCCACCTACATGTGCGGACGACGGCAGCGAAGACGACGGTCGCGCATCACCACCGCACCGGAGCTACCTCATCTACGCCCTAGTCCACCGCACCGGGTGGTCCACCGACAACATCGGCCGCCGCAACCGACATGCCTCACAGACACCGAGTTCCACCGCATCAGGTGCGCTTCACCGACGCCGTCTCCCAGCTCACCGGGGCTACTTCACCGAGCACATCGTTGCACCTCCGCCCCCCGAGGCCGTTGGGGCTTCACCAACGGTCTCGTCCACCGCATCGTAGCGCTCCGCTACCACTCAAGATCTGCATCCGTGCGCGGCCAGCCAACGCCGGTGCATCACCCTCAATGGCTCTGAAGTGACCCGCACTCTAGCTAGGCGAGCATGCCCAAACGCCGACCCGAACTAGGTATCCACACATCACTCCCTTGTGCACTGTTCCGACGATGTTTGGATATCCTTTCACTGCTCTCTTAGCTTACACGCCTATGCAACTCTGACTTTAACTCTTATTTCTTCTGGAGATATCATCTGAAACAAGCAAATCCATTTTTTAGCGAAGCATGACGGTGCTACGGGATCTGGTACACATCCTGCACACCCGTATAACCTTGTAAGTATCTGTCCTCCGGTACAACATCAAGGTCGATTCCTCTTATTTGATCAACCATTCGCCGTGTCAAAAATGCAGAGGGGGATGCAAGGAGCACAAGGCCTGCACATCCAAGCCAGTGGTAACATGGACTTGTACATGGAACATCCCAAGCATAAGCGAGCTGTAGTGAGCACAGCCTGTGAGCTAGCGTAAGTCCCTGCATTTCATTTAATTAAATCGGCATTCGTGTATGATTTGTGTGCGATGGCTGATCCACGAATTCAAGTTACCAGGCGAACATTTAACTTAAAAATACGAAGGCACTTGCACTCGAAATCAACATAACTTGAGAAATGTGAAGCTACATGCACTTTGAAAACCAGTTAATGATCCAAAGTAGTTCAGATTATAAACACTAAATGATGCAAGCACCAAAAAACACAAAATGCAACATGGTGTACAAGGACTACAAACATGGTCTGTACCTGCTTGAATTATTCATTCTCTGGCTGAAAATATCGAAGTGTAATTGCACGTATAACCAGTGCGCAAACTGCATATCAATATATCTATCCTGCACAAGTATGCCAGTATTTTCAAACAATAGATTAGAAAAATATTTATTCTATGTTGTCATGATACGGGGACTTTCTGGTAGATGGCCTCGACGTTTCCTCAAGCTATGAAAATGCACTATAATTTGCTTGTCATCAATGCCTACAAATCTCTGTCTCTCTCAACATAGTAGATCATCATTAGACACTAAATCCTTCAATGAGCTTGCAAAATGCTTGCATTAGATCCCTCATTAGACACTATATGTTCATCACCAGGAGCATGTAAAATGTTTGCATCAAATCCTTCATTAGCAGTCTGTTCATTAGACACTTCAGGGTCAAGAACAACATGAGCTTGTATGTTTGCACCTTTGGAAACTTGATTAGATACATCAGATTCAGTCGATTCGGTATTGATTGGGGGAGTTATAAAATAAGTAGAAATTGGTTTCATTTTCTAATAGATTCCCTACATACAAGCAGTTTTACAACACCGTCAGGTTTAACTATTGGTCAGAAATTTAAGAGTTTAATTAGATATAATTAGGGATGTGATGTATTGCGCATGCTACTCTTGCAAGCTGCGACTGTCCATTTGCGCAAGCTCGATGCCATGCCCGTTCAGGGAGTCCTGGACTAGGGGGTGTCCGGATAGCCGGACTATCGTCACGGCCGGACTCTAAGACTATGAAGATACAAGATTGAAGACTTCATCCCGTGTCCGGATGGGACTTTCCTTGGCGTGGAAGGCAAGCTTGGCGATACGGATATGTAGATCTCCTATCATTGTAACCGACTCTGTGTAACCCTAACCTATCCGGTGTCTATATAAACCGGAGGGTTTTAGTCCGTAGGACAACAACTACAACATCAACAATCATACCATAGGCTAGCTTCTAGGGTTTAGCCTCCTTGATCTCGTGGTAGATCTACTCTTGTACTACCCATATCATCAATAATAATCAAGCAGGAGTAGGGTTTTACCTCCATCGAGAGGGCCCGAACCTGGGTAAAAACATTGTGTCCCATGTCTCCTGTTACCATCCGCCTAGACGCACAGTTCGGGACCCCCTACCCGAGATCCGCCGGTTTTGACACCGACATTGGTGCTTTCATTGAGAGTTCCTCTGTGTCGTCACCGATAGGCCCGATGGCTCCTTCCGATCATCAAAAACGACGCGGTCCAGGGTGAGACTTTCCCCATCGGACAGATCTTCGTGTTCGGAGGCTTTGCACTGCGGGCCAATTCGCTTGGCCATCTGGAGCAGATCGAAAGCTACGCCCCTGGCCGTCAGGTCAGATTTGGAAGTTTAAACTATACGACCGATATCCGCGGAGACTTGATCTTCGACGGATTCGAGCCGCAGCCAAGCGTGCCGCACTGTCTCGATGGGCATGATCTAGCTCTGCAGCGAGCGATTGCCTCGAAGCCGCACCGATATCCGCTCCGACTCTTAATCCGGAGCCGGATTCCCGATCGAGGGCGAGTGGTTGGACACCGCCTGGGGCTACAATCTCTACGGCGATCGAGCGAACTCCATCCTGTCCTTTGCAAAAACCTCGACTCAGGGTGCGGACTCCTCTCCGGACTCTAAACCCCAGCGCCCCGCCAATCGAATCCGATTGGGCGCCGGTCATGGAGTTCATCATGAGACAACTTTCAAGACTTTTCGCCCTTTGGCGACATCCTGAATTCACTAAAGTCTCTCTCTTTATCCGGAGAGCCCTGGCTGGACTACGGACAGGAAGGTTGGGATGCGGACGACGAAGAAATTCAACGCCCACCCACCACCCACTTTATAGCCACTGCCGAAAGTATACACGACGTGCTCGACTTCAACTCCGAAGACATCAACGGTATGGACGATGATGTAGGAGAAAACAATGAGCCAGCACCTCTAGGATGCTGGACAACCACCTCATCTCATGATGTATACATGGTGGACATACCTAAAGGAAATGAAGACGAGGAACAACGGGACGCTACGAAGGATAAATCACCCAAAAAGCATTCAAAACGGCAACTAAACGCCGAACAAAGTCCCGCCCCAACAAAGACCCAGCCATAAAGCAGGGCGAACCGGTGGACAACGAACAAGCTATTGAGCAATCGTCCGAACAAGACAACGTGGATAAACAATCTGTCCCCGACGAAGACAACAGTCCGGACGATCTGACGCCGGACAAACTATTGGAGCAAAACGACCTCCAGAAAAGGCTCGTCGCCACTGCGCGTAGCCTGAAAAAGCAGAAGCGGAAGCTCAAGACAGCGGAAGATGCACTCGGGATCGAGATGGAGCAAAGTATTCAGCACCACAGACAAAGTCTGGCGGCGATCGCCGAACAAGAAACTACCCAAAAAGAAAGCTACTGCCCGAATTCGACGAGAAGGCCTTAGAGCCCCCACAATAAAAAAGCAAGAAGGCCACCCGGTCGGATGGACGACCTCACAGCAAGAAGAGAGCGGTATGGTGCCGCACAAAAGTCAATATGCGATCCGCATAAGGATTCACATCAAAAGGATGGCCCAGTTAGGTCCATCTACGGGCCAAGAAAGCATGCTCGTCAAAGCAATGCAACACGCCAAAATTCCGAAGATCACGGCACACCCAAATACAGAGGCGCGACACCCCTATGTTTCCCCGATGAGGTGCTGGATCATGAATTTCCAGCAGAATTCAAACCCGTAAACATAGAGGCATATGACGGAACAACAGACCCTGGAGTCTGGATTGAGGATTACATCCTCCACATACGCATGGCTGGAGGAGATGATCTCCACGCCATAAAATACTTACCCCTTAAACTCAAAGGGCCAGCTCGGCATTGGCTTAAGAGCCTCCCCGAAAATACCATTGGAAGCTGGGAAGAGCTCGAGGATGCATTTCGGGCAAATTTTTAGCGGACTTATGTCCGCCCTCGATCTTGACGATCTAAGTCACATAACTCAACAGCCGGAGAGTCAGCCCGGAAATTCTGGAACAGGTTCCTTACTAAAAAGAACCAAATAGTCATTGTCAGGACGGCAGAAGCTTAGCAGCTTTCAAACACAATGTCCGAGACGAATGGCTCGCCAGACACCTCGGCCAAGAAAAGCCAAGAACAATGGCTGCATTAACAAGCCTCATGACCGGCTTTTGCGCGGGAGAAGATAGCTGGCTAGCAAGATGCAGCACCAGCAACCCAAGTACATCCGAAATCAGGGATGGAAATGGGAAACCACGGCGCAACAAGGACCACCGCCGGGTTAAATGAAATAGTCCAAAGAGCACGGCAGTCAACGCCGGATTCAAAAGCTCACGGCAGAACAACAAAAAACTGCCCCTTAAGGACAATAGCGATGAGCTATCAAACTTCAACAAAATCCTGGACAAGGTATGTCAAATACACAGTACTCCTGGGAGGCCTGCTAACCATACCCACCGAAACTGTTGGGTCTTCAAACAGTCCGGCAGACTGAACGCCGAACACAAGGGGCTCGACACACCAAGTGAAGATGACGACGAGCACCACAAGCAGAGCCCCGGAAAACAAAAGACTTTCCCACAAGAGGTCAAAATCGTAAACTCACTTCACGTGATCAAAGGGAAAAACAGAGCGGCGCCCACTAAAAGGCGCACCGCACACTGGTTGTCAAAACCAATCACCTTCGACCATCAGGACTATTCCGGAAATATCCGGAACGCAGGATGGACTGCCCTGATATTGGATCCTATAATCAACGGATTCCAATTTACACGAGTCCTCATGGATGGCGGCAGTGACATAAACCTGATATATCAGGACACAATCCGCAGGATGGGGATAAACCCAACCAAAATTCACCGTAGCAACACCTCCTTTAAAGGAGTAATGCCAGGCCCATATGCCCATTGTACGGGCTCCATACTGCTAGAAGTTGTGTTCGGTTCATCCGGCAACTTCCGTCGCGAAAGGTTACTCTTCCATATCGCCCCGTTTAAAAGCAGCCATCAAGCGCTATTGGGACGTGAAGCTTTCGCCCGCTTTAACGCAATACCGCACTATGCATCTCTAACACATAAAATGCCCGGTCCATGCGGCATCATCTCGTTAAAAGGAAGTATTAAGTCTTACTCGAGCACGGAAAAATGGGAGACTGCCTTGACAGCCCCACAGCTATCCGGCTCTACTAGGCAAAGAACCTGAATTGGTCATTCACTCTCCGGACACGGCTAGACGAGTCCGGCGCCTACTCGCAGCACACCCCCATACGAGGGGCTGCATGCATGTATAATAAGAGACAATAAAGCTCAACTCAATTCACTTCTTCGAACAATACTTTGTTTATTTACTATTAAGTACATATTTCGCATGATCCTTTTTTCTTTTAAAAAACTAATTTCCTCTCTTTTACAGATGAACAACGTGCTACACCCGTCCAGGATACGGCACAACAGAGACACAGGCGCAGACATGCAGTAGGGACCCGTTGCAAGGGTTCTTTTCAGAGTAAGACCCTGCGTAAACCTTTTTTTACTGTCTCTTGTTGATATGCATCCCCCGGTTCCTTACTATAACCGAGGAGGAGGATGGTGTTTTGGCATTGACCGCATCAGAATTTTTGCGCGTACCTGGACATCAGGGGCTTAGGGCATTATTCTGCCCATTTTCATAAAGACCGAATACCTTAGGGAGTATTGGCGTCTCGAGTTAGGACTTATATGCATCAGCTCCGAATCATGTCTTTGGTCAAATGTTGGGTTGCCCGGCTCCTATGTTTTGCTGCCTTACGTTCCGTTTTCACGGCTAACGCGGCACCAGGAGAACCACTGCGATTGTGCCCCGGTTCGGCCGGGCGAGCACCTCAGTGGAGAAAGCCGAAAACTGACTGTCATGATATAGCGAGAGACTGGTCAACCACTTGATGACTTACAGGAATGTTTAGGATTTTTCTGCATTAACGAAGGACCGGTTTTCGGTCAGGCACATACGCACCCCGAATGCGGGCGAGTGCGGTGCCCCCAGGGGCTATATCGTAGCCCCACCCTCGAACTCCCATGGCTAAGTGAAAGTGATAAAGCATTATAGTCCGGTTGCCTGGTTTGCTACGCTATCACCTCCTTAACAGGACCAAGACGTTGGATTAAGTGTGAAAAGCGCTTTTTGCAAACACCCCGCACTATGTGTGTGGGGGCTGAAATAAGGACTGCCATCTTTACGGTTATATACACATATACATAAACAGCCGCGACAGGAGTAGTTTACTACTTGAACGCACAAGTATAAAAAGCTCTTATATTATATTGAAACATTGTTTTCACAGATCATACATGTCATCTAAAACACAATATCCTTCGAGCACTGCGTCTACATTAAGCAGCGCCGGTAGGACTTCTTCAAAGTAGTGCTCGGCGGTACTCGGCTTCTGTCCGAATCTTGGGATGCAACATCGGTGGCCTTCATCTCTGCCCAGTATGTCTTGACACGGGCAAGAGCCATCCGCGCTCCCTCAATACACGCCGACCGCCTCATTTCGTCGATACGCGGCACCGCACCAAGGAACTGCTGCACTAAACCAAAATAGCTCTTCGGCTGGGGTCCGCCCAGCCACAAGTGGGTCAGGACATGCTTCATGGCAAAGCCGGACAACCGATTCAGTTCGGCCCATTCGGCCAACCAATCGGTCAGCGACAGAGGACGATCCGGACTATGGAATTGAGACCAAGATAGCTCTTCCCTTCATGCCCCTTACGCCCTGGAAGTGCTCCACCGCGTCATGGCGCTTCGCCGCCAAGTCCAGATAAGCATCCTCCGAACTCCACAACTTATCCAATTGAGCATACTTTGGATCTGTGTATTTTCTCCGCAGCAGAAACGGTTTTCCAGCCGCAATTGCCCCGGCCTGACTCATCTCGTCCTTGGCAGCTCTCAACGCCGCTTGGGAACTCTTGGATTCGGCGGCGGCCTTTTTTAGGCCCTCTTGTTCCGCTAGACATTCTTTTTCAAGAACCTCGCAGCGATCGGTAGTATTCCTTAACTTTTTGGCCATATCGGCCATTTCCTCCTTGCTTCGGCAGTGAGCAGACCGTTCGGCTTCTAGCTCTTTGGCTGCCTTTAAAGCAGCGGCATTACTGATTCGGGCCTGCTCTTTTGCTCGGGCGAGTTCCGCCTGCAGATCCTCCACGGCAGCGGCACCACCTGCATTAAGCATACGAATAGTGAGACATGGGAGTCAGGCCCCCTTCCCAGGTGTCCGCATAGAAGTCGCATACCTTGTGACTCGTCGAACCGTTTATTGACCAGCATGATGTCTGCATCCGCCTCATCTAGTCGCCGCATTAATTCGGCATATTCATCAGTCCGGCTGGCCTCCGGATGTCGCGCCACCTGTTTAGGAGCGGCGATATGTTATAACTGAGAATTTGATCCTCGACACGTTGTCAATTTTGACAACATACCGAGTCTCAGGGGCTACTATCTATACAGGGCGCATTTTATATGCATAACTGTCAGAAGGTACATCATTTTTACGTACCTCAAACCCCGTCAGTAAGCTTCTGACGGCTCCATGCAATCCGCTCTCCGCGGATGCAATTCTTTCAATCACCGTACCCATTAGAGCACGGTGATCCTCTGAAAATAACCGCTTCGCCCGAGCAGATCCTTCACTCCTCCGACCGCACACCACCGGCGCTGGACCTTCCGGCCCCGCCGGACTTGGGGAACCCTCCGCGACGACACCTCCGTGTCGCTCGCTTCACATGGGGTGCGGCAAGTGGAGGCGTTCGCTCTCCATCATCTCCGGAAGAAGATCATGAAGACGAGCTCTGCTGAGAAGGGCTGAGGTCCGAACTACAAGGTACAATTTCGGTTATCTTCATAAATAAATACAGGGATGTTCCTTATTTACAAGACCCCTTCTTTTTAACATACGGCTCGCTGGAGGGCTGATCCCCTTGGGGAAATAATGCAGCTGGGTTACTTCCCGGCGCCGGTCTCTTTGCCGAAGATCCCTTTCCCCTCTTTGAGGCCTTGACCTCCGGATCTTCCGAAGCGGTCCTCTTCTCTCCTCGAGAGGCGGGACTCTTAATCCCTCCTTCCTCGATGGCCTCCTTCATAAAGGCAGTTGCTTCCCCTCTCCCCCCTTCGCCTTCTTTAAAAGGCGCGACCTTCAGCATCTTGGTCAGCATGGGATCCGGCGTGGTCTCTGGGAGGGGAGCCGGACACCTTATCAACTTTGCCTTGGCTATCCATCCCTGTTCAAAAAAGACAGCTCCTTTAAAGGGCACATATATGAAATAAATGAAGGAACAACTTGTCCGGTTACAGGACTACTTACTTGAGTATCCGGGCGATTGCAGCTTAGTCCTGCATCCTCGGTCAAGTCCGGACACTTCTCTTGTGATCCGAAGAACAGTTTATACATCTCAATGGGCGTCGTGCCCATAAAATTTTGGAGAGCCCGTGGTCCCTCCGGATTAAATTTTGGCCGGATCACCATAACCTACGCCATTGCAACCAGATTGATTCCTCTTTCCTGGAGGTCTCGAATACGGCCCTGCAGCAAGGGAACTTCCTTGGACGGCCCCCAGTCGAGCCCCTTGTTGACCCATGATGGCAGCCGCTGTGGTGGACTGGCGAAAGGCGAGGCGCCGCCCATTTGGTGCCCCTGGGAGCGGTGACATAAAACCACCCCCGTTGCCACAAATCAAGCTCCTCTTGAAAAGAGCCCTCAGGCCATGGAGCATCGGCACATTTGCTTATGACCGCCCCTCCACACTCTGTTTGTTGCCCCTCGATCATCTTTGGCTCCACCTTGAAAGTCTTGAGCCACAATCCAAAATGGGGGGTAATATGGAGGAAGGCCTCACATACAACGATGACTGACGAGATATGGAGGATGGACTCCGGATTCAAGTCATGGAAATCAAGCCCATAATAAAACATTAGCCCCAGCACAAAGGGATCCGTCGGGAAGCCTAAACCCCGAAGGAAGTGGGACATGAACACCACGTTCTCGCCGGGCTCAGGAGTGGGAATGACCTGCCCTGGAGCAGGCAGCCTATGCGAGATCTCGCCGGTTAGGTACTTGGCGTTGCGCAGCTTTAGCACATCTTCTTCTGTGACAGAGGAAGACATCCATCGGCCGTGTTGGTCGGATCCGGACATCGTAGAAAGTCCGAAGCGCCTGAATCTGAGGCTTTGGGTGTTGGAACTCGAAGCGCGAGGCGAACTCGATGGAGGGTGTAAAAAAGAAGAGGGCCTTGGTCTCATTAGAAAGAGGTTGAATACCAAGAGCCCACCCCGTGGCCGATTAGGTCTCGCCTTCGATAGAGGAGGCAGGCCAGCGGGCCCGGTTGGGTTACCCACGTCCGTATTGATGAGAATCCCGGAATAAGGGGGCACGATCTATGCTTTGATAAGACGTGCCAGGGAAACTGCCTCGCTAAACACGCTGAGGTGGAATAGTAAAAAAAACGATTCATGTAAAGGCCTGGCCGTGGTGTGATGTCACGCCGCGGAATACGTCAGCAGATCTGTGCAAAAATTATTCTCTCTACGGTGTTGTGTGGAACTTGTTTTGCATAGACGGACACTATCCTTGTGTTCAAAACCTTCTATGAAGTATTCGGAGGAGGAAATCGCCTTGCAATGCCGAAGACAATATGCGCGCCGGACTCATCGTCATTGAAGCCAGGTTCAGGGCTCTTGAGGAGTCCCGGACTAGGGGTGTCCGGATAGCGGATTATCATCACGGCGGACTCCAAGACTATGAAGATACAAGATTGAAGACTTCGTCCCGTGTCCGGATGGGACTTTCCTTGGCGTGGAAGGCAAGCTTGGCGATACGGATATGTAGATCTCCTATCATTGTAACCGACTCTGTAACCCTAACCTATCCGGTGTCTATATAAACCGGAGGGTTTTAGTCCGTGGGACAACAACTACAACATCAACAATCATACCATAGGCTAGCTTCTAGGGTTTAGCCTCCTTGATCTCGTGGTAGATCTACTCTTGTACTACCCATATCATCAATATTAATCAAGCAGGAGTAGGGTTTTACATCCATCGAGAGGGCCCGAACCTGGGTAAAAACATTGTGTCACATGTCTCCTATTACCATCCGCCTAGACGCACAGTTCGGGACCCCCTACCCGAGATCCGCCGGTTTTGACACCGACACCCGTGCTGCCGCCGCTGCCTCCCACGCAGGCTACACCCAGGGTTGGATCTTCATCTTGTTGTCCTTCCGTTCGCTTGAAGCCCGACGACTGCCCTCCAACGAGGGCGCAAGGAAGTGCTGTGTCGGCCTGTCTAGCGGCAGCTAGGTTAGGAGCGAACCAGACTGGAGGCTGGAGCAAATGAATTGGGATTTTTCCTGCTGTCGATCGATATGGGAGGCGCTCGTATGGGCCGCGAGCCTGCTATAGGGCCTGCCTTGCACTTATGTTATTAGCCCATCCAAATTGAAACATTTTTCTTCATTTTTTACATTGCCTGCTCGTGCATTGGGACGAACAAAACTAGTGTGGGCCAACCTGGACGACTCAAACTAGGTGCACACTTTCCAGCCACCTGAGGCGGCTGCCCATACCAGCCCCTATGGTGGCGTCGCCCCTTTTTGCGTGTATGATTGGATAGTGAAAAATATTCCATTGGCGCTTTTGATTTATCCACAGAATGGTTGAATTGCTTGTTTCTATGAACTGAGTTCGCCAATAATGTGAAGGATGCCAGTCTTTTCATCATATTGTAGATTGCTTAGATCTCGATATGCCAAAAGTAATCGCATGAAATATACAGTAAAAGCTAGTGTGATGTGTTTGGCTACAACTAGTCCGACTACACGTCCTCATATAACATATCAAGGACGCACCATCTTACCAGATTAACCATTCGACTTACCTATGCAGTGTGGGAAGAAAGAAGTATTGGGACTGTGTATCCAAGCAATTGATGCCATGGACTCCTTTGTACAACCTTGTAAGCGAAAAAGAAGTTGCAGTGTGCCTGTACAAAGAACTAGCGTAAGTTCAGTTACCTGCTTCTCGGAATTTTAGTTAGCCACTTATTGCAAAATTGTTCAATTACGTTGCTTGGCTTAATTTAGTTTGCTACTGATTACATAATGGCACAACCTGTTAATCATATTGTAGACTACGCCTATCTATGTGTTTGATACTTACTGTTAAGAATTACCTGTTTGCCTTAACTTAAATATCTACTTGTTTGTTTAACTGCTTTGCTGCTGCAACATCGGGTTACAATGATGTTAATAACTACTGTACTTTTCAGCATCCAATTGAAACTCTTTAATTCCTTGTTTGTTTAACTGGTTTGCTGTTATAACTCCCAGTTGAGATGTTTTGCTAACTTCAACTTTTCTGAATGCAATCGGAACTTTAATGGCAAAATAGGTTAGCCCAAGATCAAAGAGCGAGGTCCCCATGGACGTTGCATCATCCCACAGCAGTGGCACCGGCCCAATCGTGCATTATGAATTGCCAGCTGTTGATGCTCTAGAGGCTAAACTAGTGCTAGAAAGAGATTCTGCTTCTGCACTTAGAGATGAAGTTGACATGTTGAGAAAGCAAACAGCACAATCACAAGCAGTACTCAAGACAACCATTAAATATTTGGTGGATTTCAAAACGAAGCAAGCTGAGAGTGACCAGATCGTTAAGGTCCTGAAGGAAAAAAGGAAATTAAATTCCTACTTGGTAAATCATAGGTGATATGTTCTTTCCATAGTTGAATAACCTTTGTGTTGTCTGTTCATGTAATCAATCAAACCATTTGTTTTATAGATCATGTAATAATTGTTTTTTTTTGTTTTTTTGGTTTGTAATTTTATTTGAGCACAAGTCTGTATTAGTTGATAAGACTCGGAGACATTTCATTTGGATTGCTGTGCCAGACCTACAAATATGCCAATCGGGCTGAATGTGCATTCAGCAATAGTAGTAGTATAGATGGACCATAAGTGGAACGCATCGGAAAGGGCCAAGATGCTGGCTAAAAAACGGATGCTGTTTTAGCCACACAAAAAAGTACATCGGCCTGGCTTATGTATGTTAGTTGATATTAGTGATCCATATACTCTATAAGTGTTTATATGTCTGTTAGTTCTGTACATTCTTGGTTGATTGACTCGGTATTTGAATCTTGATACATCGCTTGTGTACATATCTAAATGGGAGTACACATTATGCTGCGTGTGACATTTGAGTTGGACATGAAGTGTTCCATATATTCCAATTCACCTTAAACTGGATTCTAGTTTCTGAATTTGAGTATCGGCATTTGTAAACCATATTCATATATGACAGTGGAATACATCTTTGTCGTCCTTTTGAAGATATATAAAAACACATAGAATGATTTATAAAGATTCATATAGGAATACAAAGTGGATTCGAATTTAGTTGCCAGGGTAAACGTGGATGCTTATTGTCCCAAAATTCGAAAGAAGCAGCAAAATGTCCACTCCCACGTCGGCTGCCCGAAGCCAAGTGTTTGGGAGATGGAAATTACTGTCTACCCATTACACGGACAATCCATCGGCCCGATTTCCACTGCTCTAAATAGGGGTAGGTTAGTAACTTCAATTAGACGTGACACGACCGCCTCTGAGCCCATTCCGAGACAGTGGGCGTCAAACATGGGCGGCAAAACACATTTGATTCAAGCTCGTTCGAAAGACCTCTGTTTCTCCCTCCATTCCCCATTCATACACGGTGGGTGGCAAAACAAACTCGACTCGGCCGAAATCGATGTAGGCAAATATTTTCAATAGGGGCAGGTTTGTAACTTCACTCAGACGTGACACAACCGCCCTACCTGTCAGCCCCGTTCATACACCGTGGGCGCCAACCATGGGCGCCAACCACCCTCTCCTACTTGAAAATCGCTCTGGGCAAATATTGGCGAGATGCGAGATTACCGTCCTATCCCCAACCGACGAGACGTCCAATTTTTAAACGGGGGCTAAGTTCGTAACTTTCCCATATTTTAGACAGGTGCGTCCCAAAAACATGGTTCCCCGTACCTCTCCCTCCATTTTCCCATTCATACACCGTCCGTGCTAGAACACCCCATCCCCACACCATCCTCCGTCCGCCACCCAATCCATCACCGCCGTCCTCCACCACATCCATCGCGATCGTCCTCCACCATGCCGGAGCGCCTACCAAGACCGCATCGTCCACTGCTAGAGATGGACGTTTCTCATCCACGGCGACGGACCAATAGCCTTGCATCGTGTCCTCTCGCTTCATCGGCGCAGTCGTCCTCTTTGCCAGGGCCGCTCACATGACCTTCTCTTCCACCGCAACGGGACTTATCCCGCGATGCACCCGTCTACCATCACAGATCTGCTTCAACGCCACCGACAGCCATCGCACCCGTGATGCCTACACGGCGCCGCAAGAGAGGTGGTACTTCATATCTCATCAACTTTTTGATCTCAACCAGAAAATAGATCTTAACTTGGTTACTCTACTTTCTTTTCAGCTCTTAGAATTTAGTTCTTAGTTCGAAGCAAACAATGGATGCTAAATATCATTTCTCCAGTTTACAACTTCAAATCTGCCATGGCACAGCCATAATACGGTTTAATTGATCATGCTTAGGGTTTAATTGATCATGTTTGTTCCGTGGTGGTTTCTTTAATAGAAATCGGAGGGGAAACCCTCTTTTGCTAAAAAAATATGCTTAGAGTTTCCCCCTTTTATGATCAATATACGATCAGAATACATGCTTCGTGTCATAAAAAAATATGCTTAGAGTTTCGAAAATTCATGTTCACCGCTCTGGTGTGTATCTCTACAGGGTGCCCACGGTGGGCCGGCCCACCCTGGGATTTTGGGTCATCCCAGGCCTCGATTCCCCTCTGTTCTGCTGCGCGCTTCCGATCTCTACTCGCCCCCAGCCGCCTGCCTCGCCGGCGACTTGCCGTCCCCGGACGGCATGACTCTAGGAGGAGACGCCGGACTAACAGGAGGCCAGGAGCCGCTCGCCCAACAGCGTCACCGCTGCCCGAGCGCCCCGCCGTGCCTACCTTCCCACTCCGTTGAGGGCTCAGGCGTGCAGCACCCACCAAGCCAACCCGATTTATCCTGAGATACGTCCTCAACACTCAGCAGCCACTCCTCATCACCCATTTTCTAATTGATTCATTACTCATTAGGCAGGACTGTCATTAGGATTCATTACTCAAAATTCCGGCCCTCGGAACAGAAACTAGTCATTTTGGATTGTTGGTCGTAGTTACAATTCTGCATACTTGTCCTAATAAGCTCACAAGTAAATGATTGATTCACTACATCTATGCTTGCCTTGTCATATTTGTTGTCAATATTCTTTTAGGGTGGACCATCCTGTTTCTAAATACTGGAACCGTAGACATGAGTGAATAGTATTTCTCTATGTGATCTCTTCTATCATGTGTGGGTAACGAACACTGCATTGTATAGAAAGAAAGTGTCATTTCCAGCTTTTACATAGGTTTCGATCTTTTACATGGAATACAATCTGCCTACTTGCTTTGTGTCGCACTACCAACACTCCACCCTTGAAGCTAAACATTACGCCACTCATAATTGCTCAGTTTATTTGTTCAAATACGAATTTCATATGATTCTAATGTTCCTACTTCAGTTTTGAAATGTGTGCCTGCCTGTTATAGAGACATAAGGGGTTTGTATTTCTGTGTGTGGTCTGGTCAGCACAGTTGGGGAGGTGAACTTTGCATATGCAGGGGTTTATAGGGAGACACTCTCCGAGTTGAATCCGCAATGCATTCCATATATAATCTGACTACTTTTTATGTTTTCATGAATCTCATATTCTGAACAGTATCATAATGATTATGAGCTTGCGCGCATGAAAAGAATAAAGCAGAACAATGCCATGGCTGTCAAACTTGGCATTAAGGGACTGAAATCAAGTCTGGATGCAATGCAATGCAAACGCTCTCTACCTACAGATTCATGCTTAGAATATGATCCTAACAGTGATTCTGAGCTAGAGGGAGACCTAAGTCAATGTGGCTCCCTAGTGGAGGAGTCAGAGGAAGATGCCCTATCTTATTCACCCATCAAGGTACTTGCTCTAACTTTCCAAGGTTACATTGCTCGCACATATCTTGCAACTGATGCTTTGCATTGCTTCTACTTTGTTGAACTGCCATTAGCTTAGTTTACACATCGTGTATGTGAATACGCCCTACCTATCCATTTTCAGTACATATTCCATCTGTCATCATACCATATTTATCCATTCCAATGATGTTCTTGTGTATCAAACGTTCAAAAGGAAGAGGGCGATTGCTGATCGTGGAGGAGCACAAGCAAAGTATTAGGAAAAGGTAGTGGCACCTGATAAATCAAATAGCCCATTAGGTGTAGTTGCAATATCACCTGACCCACAAAATACCTCAACTCTAGCAGACTCTAGCCCTACTACACTGGTCATTTCTGATGCCCCAACTCAGCAGACCCCAACTGCAGCAAACAGTATGATTATGCCAGTTGACATAGCACCAATTTGTCTGACATAAAACCCCATTCCAGCAAAGAGTACACCAAATCCGGTTGCCAAATCCCTTTTCGAACCGTAGAGAGCCCCAATTGCAGCAAATAGGACCCTGTTCCATTTCTTCCCAGTTTAGAAGAAGAAGCTTATGTTGTTGTCGGGAACTTTGTGCGCTTCTTTCCTTCATGGAAAGATTATACCGCATGAACCTGAGAACAATTTCAAGTCTTCCTCCGCAACTTCTGGCGTAAGTAATGTACTAATGTTATTCATGGTCATTCTGCATATGTTTCTGTGACGAAGACACAAGATTTCATTCTTTTAAATAGGCGAGGAGCAAACTGGATTGTGATAACTAGCAAGAGTTGGTTAAGCTTTTCAAGCACTCGTTGATGAAGTATCGTTCCTACCGAGGCAAGCGCGCCGATGGCAAGCCTCTGAACGAAATTTCTGTAAAGTCTCCGGTGCTACATTTATCCGGCGGTGACTGGAATAATCTTGTTACACATTGGTCTCGGCTGCAGCGTAAGGTACTGTCTATGATATCACATCACAATTTGAACTACATTTCTGCATTTGCCTTAATGTCTCACTTGTACGAAAACTGTTAGCAGAAGAACATTCATTCTGAAGGGACCATAGAATCTTGCAACTATATTGCACACTGCATTGCTCTTGTGAGTACCTCTTGCCCAGCATCACTGCACATGTTAGCCTCGTAATCGTCCATCTGGTGGACATTATAAGATCCGTATGGACTCTTACACAAATTTAGAATCAACCCAATGCTTTTGAAGAGGTTTAGCTCTGCAGTCCTCTTGTAAGGACTGAACGTGGTCTATCACTTTGTACATTATCAGCTACTCCTCCGTCCCATAATATAAGAATGTTTTGTACGGTACACCGGTGTTCAAAACACTCTTGTATTATGGGAAGAGGGATTGTTTCATTTTGTAGCATTACGCATCTTATCTCCTCGCCCACCATTTACTAAAAAGATCAGATCTATATTTAATCTTACCAACAAGTAGAATACACGAGACAATGCCGATTGCACAAGTGTAGCCCATTTCTCTTGTCAAGACATTTTGTCTGTAATGCTTGTACTTCCGTGGATTGGTAGTTGATTATGTAGCATCAATCTGCATCTTATCTTCATTATCCTCTATCCCTTCGGTATTATCATATCTATAATTACTCTCTACAAAATGTAGAGTACAGGCAATGCTTATGAAGAGGATTCTGTGCTGAAATTCTTGAGTTATCCTTCCCTTGACATGGAGAAGGGCATTATAAAGCCGGTGTTAACTGTCAATGTAAGTCAGTCCTTCTAAAGCCTTTATCCTCAACTATTGTTTAATTTTCTCATACTCCCTATCGTTTACTGCTGTTTAGTTTGCTGTTTCTACCAAAATGCATGTTCATAAGAACCGTAAGTTCTAAGTTTTACCTGTAAAATCAAATTTCTTATTCATACCATGCACATACTTAATACTCCCTATATGTATGCTTGCTTTTGTGGATCTATAATCCAGTGTGTGGTGAAGCAGCCCAGGTTTGCACCTTGTCATCTCCTGTTTTATCTTACTGATGTGGCTGATGATATGAACAACATGCCATGCACATTATCCAAAATAGATACAATGATTTTCTTTTCCCTTCATCTATGCTTGTTATGTTGACATGGTAATCCAGTAGTGTGGTGAAGCTCCCGCATTATGAACAATGCCAAATTATGCTATTGATATTTTGAACTTACTCTTTATTTTCTAATTTGAAATTGGATAGAATTGATGTAACAATTATCATCTTTGTTTATACACCGCAAAACCTGTCATCTCTGCTTTGTTTCAGGTGATATGCACGATGGCATGCACAAGTCTGCTGAAGGCTGTGAGACAAACCCAACATATATTGCAGCAAAGAAGGCAAAACATCTTGAAGATAGCGAGACAACCCCAAAGTCTTGTCTTGATGCGGTGTTCAAGTTACTTGAGACTAGCAGTCAGACAAGCTCACAGAATTTGTTATGCGAATCGGTTCAAACTTCTTGGTCCCAAGTTCTAGCAGAAAGGCATTCTGCAACACAACTTTGACTTGAAGTGCTATCTCTAAGAAAGATTGCGGAGAACACCAATGAGAACCTCATCGCTAAACAGCTACACCTGGAAGCAATGACCGACATGCTAGGCCGGTCTCACAGCCTTGGTCAGCAGCTTGCGCAGCAGTTCACCCGCAAGGCTAACCTTTCTTGAACTGTCTTGGAAGTGGTCTCGGTTCAGTATTATTTTGTTACGCTGCAATGGTGCCCAGCTTTTGTAATCTGCTTCTTCGTTGCGCTTTATGATCACTGGTGGCGAACTTCGATGCCCAGTGGATGTAATATACCTTAAATCCTTTATTGTATAGTGTAGGTTTAATCTTAGTTACTATGCCGTAATTTCTTTATTGTATAGAGTAGGTTTGTTCTTAATTCCTACTAGTTACTGCCATCATTCGCTATCTGAAAAAATATCAGATGTAGTCGACCGGGCCGAAACATTCGACTCTAACGTGCCAGGTTTTTAGCGGGCCACAATTGGGCCGGCCTGCGTCTTTCTTGGGCCCGAATGATTGGGGCCTTCACACATTGCGCCAAGCCCAAACTTACACCGGCCTATATTTTAGTTGGGCCTTTTGTCGACCCAGCGCTTAGTTTGGCCCAGGTAGCATTGGGCCATTAATAGGCTGAATATTGTCTTGGCTTTATTACGGCCGAGATGAAACCATCGGGCCTTTAGCAGGCCAAAATTCATGTTGGGCCTCAATTTTCACTAGTCGTCGACGGGCCTTCAAGAGTAAAATCAGAGACCGGGCCGTTATGGGCCCGATTAGCTCACGGGCCGTTACCGGGCGAAACATATCTCGGGCCTTAGTTGGCCCATCGATATCATGGGCCTTTAAGAGGCCGAAAGCTTAATCTGAGCATCAACGGGCCGAATTATGCAACATGCCTTTAACAGGCCCAAAGTCACGTTGGGCTTAACTGTTGCCACCTTTAGCACGGGCCGTTAGTGGGCCCGATGTCCCGTCGGACCATATATGGCCCATGGGTAGCACGGGCCATTCCCAGGCCGAAAGTCACACCGGGCTGAAATGGGCCCATGTCTACATCAGGCCTCTAACAGGCCGAAGGTCACTGGGCTGTAGTTGGGCCCGAATATTCGGCGAACACTTAACGGGCCAGATCTGGCTTCGGGCATAAATGGGCCCAAATATTGGGCGAACAATTAACGGGCAGATCGGCTTTGGGCGTAAATGGGCCCAAATATTGGGCGAACAATTAACGGGCCAGATCTGGTTTCGGGCCGTAAATGGGCCTTTATTAAGCAGGCCGTTATTGGGCTGGCCCACTAGTACCTGATTAAGTTCTACGGGCCTTTGACTGGGCCAGCCTTTTTAACCTATATGGGCCTCTTTTGGGCCCAGCTGAAGGAAATGTGCCCTAGAGGCAATAATAAAGTTATTATTTATTTCCTTATATCATGATAAATGTTTATTGTTCATGCTAGAAATGTATTAACCGGAAACATAATACATGTGTGAATACATAGACAAGCGGAGTGTCACTAGTATGCCTCTACTAGACTAGCTTGTTAATCAAAGATGGTTAAGTTTCCTGACCATAGACAAAGGAGTTGTCATTTGATTAACAAGGTCACATCATTGGTTGAATGATCTGATTGACATGACCCATTCCATTAGCTTAGCACCCGATCGTTTAGTATGTTGCTATTGCTTTTATCCATGACTTATACATGTTCCTATAACTATGAGATTATGCAACTCCCGTTTGCCGGAGGAACACTTTGGGTACTACCAATCGTCACAACGTAACTGGGTGATTATAAAGGAGTATTACAAGTGTCTCCAAAAGCAGATGTTGGGTTGGCGTATTTCGAGATTAGGTTTTGTCACTCCGATTGCTCGGAGAGGTATCTCTGGGCCATCTCGGTAATGCACATCACTATAAGCCTTGCAAGCAATGTAGCTAATGAGTTAATTCTGAATGATGCATTACTGAGCGAGTAAAGAGACTTGCCAAGAACGAGATTGAACTAGGTATTGGATACCGACGATCGAGTCTCGGGCAAGTAACATACCGATGACAAAGGGAACTACGTATGTTGTTATGCGGTCCGACCGATAAAGATCTTCGTGAAAATGTAGGAACCAATATGGGCATCAGGTCCCGCTATTGGTTATTGACCGGAGATGTATCTCGGTCATGTCTACATTGTTCTCGAACCGTAGGGTCCGTGACGCTTAAGGTTTCGATGACGGTTATATTATGAGTTTGTGTATTTTGATGTACCGAAGGAGTTCGGAGTCCCGGATGTGATCACGGACATGACGAGGAGTCTCGAAATGATCGAGAAATAAAGATTGATATATTGGACGGCTATATTCGGACTCCGGAAAGGTTCCGGAAGTTTCCGGATAAAACCGGAGTGCCGGAGGGGTTACCGGAACCCCCGGGAAGTAATGGGCCTTATTGGGCCAAGAGGGAGAGAGAGGCTGCGCCAGAGGTGGCGCGCCCCCATGGGGAGTCCGATTGGACAAGGAAGGGGGCGGCCCCTTCCCTCTTCCTCTCCTCTCCTTCCTTCCCCTTCCTCCTTCCTAGTTGGACTAGGAAAGGGAGTCCTACTCCCACTAGGAGGAGGACTCCCTCCCTTGGCGCACCTCCTAGGGCCGGCCCCTCCCCTTGCTCCTTTATATACGGGGCAGGGGGCACCCCATGACACACAAGTTGATCCTTGAGATCGTTCCTTAGCCGTGCGGTGCCCCCTCCACCATATTCCACCTCGGTCAAATCGTAGCAGTGCTTAGGCGAAGCCTGCGCGTTGGTAGAACATCAAGATCGTCACCACGCCGTCGTCCGACGGAACTCTCTCTCCCGGAGCTTTGCTTTGGATCGGAGCCCGAGGAGCGTCACCGAGCTGTCGTGTGCCAAGAACTGGAGGTGCCGGAGTAACGGTGCTTGGATCGGTTGGATCGCGAGGAGAACGTCGACTACTTCCTCTACGTTGTGATTGCTTCCGCTTCGGTCTCACGAGGGCACGTAGACAACACTCTCCCCTCGTTGCTATGCATCACCATGATCTTGCGTGTGCATAGGAAATTTTTGAAATTACTACGTTCCCCAACCGTGGCATCCGAGCCTAGGTTTTTATGGTTTGTTGTTTTGCACGAGTAGAACACAAGTGAGTTGTGGGCGATACAAGTCATACTGCCTACCAGCATGTCATACTTTGGTTCAGCGGTATTGTGAGATGAAGCGGCCGGACCGACATTACGCCAGACGCTTACGCGAGACTGGTTTCACTGCTACGAGCACTTTCGTGCTTAAAGGTGGCTGGCGGGTGTCTGTCTCTCTCACTTTAGTTGAACCGAGTGTGGCTACGCCCGGTCCTTGAGAAGGTTAAAGCGGAGTCTATTTGACGGGTATCGTTGTGGTCTTGATGCGTAGGTAAGATTGGTTCTTGCTTAAGCCCGTAGCAGCCACGTAAAATTTGCAACAACAAAGTAGAGGACGTCTAACTTGTTTTTGCAGGGCATGTTGTGATGTGATATGGTCAAGACGTGATGCTATATTTTATTGTATGAGATGATCATGTTTTGTAACCGGAGTTATCGGCAACTGGCTGGAGCCATATGGTTGTCGCTTTATTGTATGAAATGCAACGCCCTGTAATTGCTTTTACTTTATCACTAAGCGGTAGCGATAGTCGAGAAGCAATAGATGGCGTGGCGACAACGATGCTGCGATGGAGATCAAGGTGTCGCTACCGGTGACGATGGTGATCACGACGGTGCTTCGAGATGGAGATCACAAGCACAAGATGATGATGGCCATATCATATCACTTATATTGATTGCATGTGATGTTTATCCTTTATGCATCTTATTTTGCTTGGTTGACGGTAGCATTTTAAGATGATCTCTCACCTAAATTATCAAGTAGTGTTCTCCACGAGTATGCACCGTTGCCAAAGTTAAATGCGTCTTGAGAGACACCCGCGTGATGATCGGGTGTGATAAGCTCTCGTCCATCTACAACGGGTGCAAGCCAGTTTTGCACACGCAGAATACTCAGGTTATACTTGACGAGCCTAGCATATGCAGATATGGCCTCGGAACACGGAGACCGAAAGGTCGAGCGTGAATCATATAGTAGATATGATCAACATAAGATGTTCACCATTGAAAACTACTCCATCTCACGTGATGATCGGTTATGGTTTAGTTGATTTGGATCACGTGATCACTTAGATGACTAGAGAGATGTCTGTCTAAGTGGGAGTTCTTAAGTAATATGATTAATTGAACTTAAATTTATCATGAACTTAGTACCTGATAGTATCTTGCTTGTCTATGTACATTTATAGATAGATGGCTCGTCTTTGTTGTTCCGTTGAATTTTAATGCGTTCCTTGAGAAAGCAAAGTTGAAAGATGATGGGAGCAATTACACGGACTGGAGTCCGTAACTCGAGGATTATCCTCATTGCTGCACAGAAGAGTTACGTCCCGGATGCACCGCTAGGTGCCAGACTCTTCTTTGATGCAACCGACGACGTTAAGAACGTCTGGCGAGCAAAGCTGATGACTACTCTATAGTTCAGTGTGCCATGCTTTACGGCTTAGAACCGGGTCTTCAACGACGCTTTTGAAAGTCATGGAGCATATGAGATGTTCCAGGAGTTGAAGTTGATATTTCAACAGAATGCCCGGATTGAGAGATATGAAGTCTCCAATAAGTTCTATAGCTGCAAGATGGAGGAGAATGGGTCTGCATCGGTGAGCACATACTCGTAATGTCTGGGTATTACAATCACTTGACTCAACCGGGAGTTGATCTTCCGGATGATTGTGTCATTGATGTAATTCTTCAATCACCGCCACCAAGCTACAAAGGCTTCGTGATGAACTATAATATGCAAGGGTTAGTAAAGACTATGCTCGAGCTCTTCGCATAATGTCAAGGCTGCGGAGGTAGAAATCAAGAAGGAGCATCAAGTGTTGATGGTCAATAAGACCACTAGTTTCAAAAGAAAGGCAAAGGGAAGAAGAAGGGAACTTCAAGAAGAACAGCAAACAAGTTGCTGCTCAGGAGAAGAAACCCAAGTCTGGACCTAAACCTGAAATCGAGTGCTTCTACCGCAAGCAGTCCTTTGGAAGCGGAACTGCCCCAAGTATTTGGCGGATAAGAAGGATGGCAAGGTGAACAAAGGTATATGTGATATACATGTTATTGATGTGTACCTTACTAGAGCTCGCAGTAGCACCTGGGTATTTGATACTGGTTCTGTTGCTAATATTTGCAACTCGAAACAGGGACTACGGATTAAGCGAACACTGGCCAAGGACGAGGTGACGATGCGCGTGGGAAATGGTTCCAAAGTCAATGTGATCGCGGTCGGCACGCTACCTCTACATCTACCTTCGGGATTAATATTAGACCTAAATAATTGTTATTTGGTGCCAGCGTTGAGCATGAACATTATATCTGGATCTTGTTTGATGCGAGACGGTTATTCATTTAAATAAGAGAATAATGGTTGTTCTATTTATATGAATAATATCTTTTATGGTCATGCACCCTTGACGAGTGGTCTATTTTAATGAATCTCGATAGTAGTGATACACATATTCATAATGTTGAAACCAAAAGATGCAGAGTTGATAATGATGGTGCAACTTATTTGTGGCAATCGCCATTTAGGTCATATCGGTATAAAGCGCATGAAGAAACTCCATCTTGATGGACTTTTGGAGTCACTTGATTATGAATCACTTGGCACTTGTAACCGTGCCTCATGGGCAAGATGACTAAAACCCGTTCTCCGGTACTATGGAGAGAGCAACAGATTTGTTGGAAATCATACATACTGAGATGTATGTGGTCCAATGAATGTTGAGGCTCGTGGCGGATATCGTTATTTTCTCACCTTCACAGATGATTTAAGCAGATATGGGTATATCTACTTAATGAAACATAAGTCTGAAACATTTGAAAAGTTCAAAGAATTTCAGAGTGAAGTTGAAAATCATCGTAATAAGAAAATAAAGTTTCTACGATCTGATCGTGGAGGCGAATATTTGAGTTCTGAGTTTGGTCTACATTTGAAACAATGTGGAATAGTTTTCAACTCACGCCACCGGAACACCACAGTAGCAATGGTGTGTCCGAACGTCGTAATCGCACTTTACTAGATATGGTGCGATCTATGATGTCTCTTACAGATTTACCGCTATCGCTTTTGGGGTTATGCTCTTGAGACGGCCGCATTCACGCTGAATAGAACACCATCAAAATCCGTTGAGATGACACCTTATGAACTATGGTTTAGCAAGAAACCAAAGTTGTCGCTTTCTTAAAGTTTGGGGATGCGATGCTTATGTGAAAAAGCTTCAACCTGATAAGCTCGAACCTAAATCGGAGAAATGTGTCTTCATAGGATACCCAAAGGAGACAGTTGGGTACACCTTCTATCACAGATCCGAAGGCAAGACATTTGTTGCTAAGAATGGATCCTTTCTAGAGAAGGAGTTTCTCTCGAAAGAAGTGAGTGGGAGGAAAGTAGAACTTGATGAGGTAAGCTGTACCTTCTCCCTTATTTGAAAGTAGTTTATCACGTAAACCGGTTTCCTGCGACATCTACACCAAATAGTGAGGAAGTTGATGATGTTGATCATGAAACTTTAGATCAAGTTACTACATAACCTCGTAGATCAACCAAAGTAAGATCCGCACTGAGTGGTACAGTAATCCTGTTCTGGAAGTCATGCTACTAGATCATGATGAACCTCACGAACTATGAAGAAGCGATGGTGAGCCCAGATTCCGCAAAATGGCTTGAGGCCATGAAATCTGAGATGGGATCCATGTATGAAAACAAAGTGTGGACTTTGATTGACTTGCCCGAGGGTCGGCAACCAATAGAAAACAAGTGGATCTTCAAGAAGAAGACTGACGCTGACGGTAATATTACTGTCTACAAAGCTCGACTTGTCGCAAAGGGGTTTCGACAAGTTCAAGGGATTGACTACGATGAGACCTTCTCACCCGTAGCGATGCTTAAGTCTGTCCGAATCATGTTAGCAATTGCCGCATTTTATGATTATGAAATTTGGCAAATGGATGTAAAGACTGCATTCTGAATGGGTTTACGGAAGAAGAGTTGTATATGATGCAACCAGAAGGTTTTATCGATCCAAAGGGAGCTAACAAAGTGTGCAAGCTCCAGCGATCCATTTATGGACTGGTGCAAGCATCTCGGAGTTGGAATAAATGCTTTGATAGTGTGATCAAAGCATTTGGGTTTATCTGACTTTTGGAGAAGCTTTGTATTTACAAGAAAGTGAGTGGGAGCTCTGTAGCATTTACGATATTATATGTAGATGACATATTACCGATCGGAAATGATATAGAATTTCTGGATAGCATAAAGGGATACTTGAACAAGAGTTTTTCGATGAAAGACCTCGGTGAAGCTGCTTACATATTAGGCATAAAAATCTATAGAGATAGATCAAGACGCTTAATTGGACTTTCACAAAGCACATACCTTGACAAGATTTTGAAGAAGTTCAAAATGGATCAAGCAAAGAAAGGGTTCTTGCCTGTATTGCAAGGTATGAAGTTGAGTAAGACTCAATGCCCGACCACCGCAGAAGATAGATGTCAGGACCCCGATTCAAAATCACATCGACCTAGCCGGTAACACCTCATATCACTTTGTGACCTCACGCACGGTATTCCCACGGGTGTCGCCTTACCATGGCCGGGACCGTTTAAATCTTTTGGCTCACGTATATGATAGTGTCGCTAGCATCCACATGACGAAGAACCCGGGCCGACATGGCTAGTCGTGAACCCAAAGCGGCACTAACCTATGGGGACAGGCATACATGAATCACTTCGAGCATGTCGGTCATCAACGTATGAATTCGGGCTGTACTGGCTAACATGACTCCGGTATCCCGGCTGTAGCAGGCTAGGCAGGACTCGAATATCACCGCGTGACATTTCCCGAAGGACAGACATATAGGAACGAAATGAAACACATGCCGCCGGTCAAGTGTCCAAGCAGTAGTGCTTTGGGCTAGCGGGACTCCGTGAACCGGGTCTGTAGCGGACTACTATCGCTCAGAAGCACGAGACTTACATTTCCCCATATGAGAGGCTGCCAAGGATAAACAACTAGTTTGTCGGATCCCACCCATACCAAGCATTTCAATCATACACGCAATATGCCTGATATGAGTAAATACAACAAGGCATCACAACAAAACTCTACAACTCAAGTACTTTATTTAAAAGGCTCAGGAGCCATACATAACATAGTCATACAGGTAGGGGTCACATGACCCAACACTCAAGTCATACAATCATACAAGCACATGCGGAAGCAAACTAGTCTGAGTACAGACTCTAGAAAGAAAGAAAGCTTGTTGGAGCCTTTCTATCTACAATGGCCCTTCACAAGTCTTAGATCGCCACCTGGGTGGCTAGCTTACTCGTCGAAGTCAACATCTACATAGAATCCGTCGGAGGGGGTAGTATGGTCCTCTGAAAATATTGATTAAGCAAACATGAGTACAAAAGTACTCAGCAAGTCTTACACCGGGTTTATCGCCTATTCCGGAGGGGGTAGTATGGTCCAGGTTTATCGCCTATTCGGGTTCCATCCGCAGGGAGTCCGGCCGAGGTTTCCTCTGACCCCGAACGATGTCTGAGGTTCCCGAGACACCAAGCAGGCGAATCGGTACACCGGGCCACGGTGCCTACCGCAACACAACCCACCCCTAAGGTCAGCTATGCGGCCCCCAAAGATACTACATACAAACACGAAACTACTTGCAACTCCGGACTAAGAACAAGGGTGGTTAAGAAGCCGAGAGGGTCAATTAAGGATCCCAATGTGTGGTAGTAACTGTCTCATGGATCACAAACACAGATCTCAGTTCTTAGGTTCGGCTTCAATGAAACAACCCACCATGTACTCCTACATGGCCTCTCATCGATACCTTTACCAAATCGTGTTCAACATTTTCACTCTCGAACCAACACAACCTTTCACTCCAGTTCATCATCCCGATGAGCGGACTGACACAACTCTAAGCATAGCAAGCATAGCATGGTAGGAACAACACAAACATGGCTCAACCAACTCCTACACATACTAGTGGGTTTCATCTAATTCTTGTGGCAACGACAGGTCATGCAAAGGAAGTGGATTCAACTACCGCAGCACACAACAGTTTGAATCGCGTTGTCTTAATGCGAAACGAGAGCAAGCGAGAACATGGGTTTGTATCGGAATGATCAACGAGTTGCTTGCACGATGGAACTGGGGTAGAGAACTGCCCTTGAGATGGGTAGTCGAGGTTATCTTGAAGCGTAACCTATCATGAAAACACACCGAGATAAACATACAAACAATATGCAACAATATGATGCATGCTATGACATGGCAATATGGATGTGTGTTGGCCTAATGCAAGTTGAAGGAACAGGGGATGAACTCATTTGAATCAAGATTCAAATGATAGCTCATTTGGGTTAGTCCTAATGGTGCAATATCTTATCCTGGTTATTCAGCATAGTTAACTTGTTTTAACATGCATGAAACCTGTACCAATGGATAGAGTGTATTTTTCTGATAAATTTTCATATATAAATCTTTGCATTTGGAGTTATAGAATAAAAGTTATAAGCATTTGAAATTTGGATTATATTCTGGAATTTATTATATAAAAATAAATCCAGAATTTGATTTAGTGCGTCAGCATGAGGTCAGCGTGACGTCAGGGGTCAACGGGGTCGTCCAGGTCAAACTGACCAGTGGGACCCGCATGTCGAGTTAGTTTAACTAATTAGTTTAATTAGAACTAATCCTAATTAGTTAGCCGGGGTCCACATCATTGACTCAGAGCGGTCAGCGAGGGCCCACCGACGGGGTTAGTGGTCAACTTCGCGGCGTCTAGCCTTGGGCGAGGCCAGACAAGTGAGCAGAAAGTGCGTTGCACTTTCCGGCCACAAATGGGGCGTGGGAGCATCTATGTGAAGCTGGAGGTGAGCCGCGAGGTTTGGTGGGGTTAGTCGGGTCGGGTGGCGGAGAGGCGCCCGGCGGCAAGTCGAGGCGGCGGCCGGGCTCGGGTGATGTCGGGTTAGTTGCTAGGGGCTCGGCGAGGCGTGGGAAGTGCATAGTTAGGCCCAAGCGCAGCTTCGGTGAGTCACGATGGACAGGGTGGCGTGGCCGTTGGGTGGCGGAGCCTCGTCGGCGACGAGCTCATGGCGATGCGTTCGAGGCGAAGCTCGTGTGCTCGTTGTGGTGCACGAGGAAGAGAGAGAGAGGATGGGGAGGTAGCCGGGCTCACGGTGATCTCGTGAGAGCCGAGCGACGGGTCGGGACGGTCTGATGCGGCGGCGGGCGAAGGGGATCTCGGCGGTGGCGGGCGAAGCGGTCGGTGCGGTGGCAGGCGAGCAAGGGCTCGCGGCTTTGGCTTGTTCGGCAAGCCGGCGACACAACGAGGCGACGACACGGTTTAAATGGCGCGGGGACGGCAGTGGCTACGGCTACGACGGAGGAAGCGGCGGCAGTGGCGTCGGCCATGGCGAGGAAGAGCGAGAGAGAGGCGGGGAGAATGGGGTGTCCTGGGGTCGGGCGGCAGCGTGGAGGTCGTCCAGCAGCGGCGAGGGTGAAGCGGCGGCAGCCAGTGCGTGGCGGCGCCCGAGCTCGCCGGCGGCACCGAGCTGCTGCTGGCGAGCCAAGCAGCTTCATTGGCCAGGCTTCTTGGCTGGGCGGCAGGTGGGCGAACACAGGCGACAGTAGGGTTTTTCCTTTTTTAGTCTTTTCTAATTTACGTAACTTTGTGGGGTTTTTCTAAAATACCAAAACTGTTTTAAAAATCATCAAAATGCTCCTGGTCACTTGTTGGAATATTCCCAACATGAAACATTTTGGTTTATAATTTTTGAACATTTAAAATAATTTTCATAATTTAAAATGCTCATTTCAAAAACTTGTGGATTAATTCTAGAACCCTTAGATGACCTAGAAAATGGTACACCTTCTTTGACATGGGTTACGAACCAAAGTAAAGAGGATGAACATTTTGAAGGGCATTTCAGGTTCATTGAAATAAATTTTAGTAAACCCTAGTTGTTTTAAGGGGGTGTTGCAGGGGTTTCCTGCCTTCCCCATTTCAAATTCAAATGAAATTTAAACATGATGCACACCCTAATGCATGGTCTATCTGGGATGTGACAACTCACCCCCACTCAAAAGAATCTCGTCCCGAGATTTAGGATCTGATGCGAAAAAGGTGGGATACTCAAGTCGAAGACGATCCTCCCTTTCCCAAGTTGCTTCTTGCTCGGAATGGTTTGACCATTGAACCTTTAGAAACTTGATATTCCGACGTCGAGTGGTACGCTCGGCTTGATCGAGGATACGAACGGGGTACTCTCGATAGGTGAGGTTATCTTGGAGATCAAGCGTTTCGTGGTCTACTCCACGGATGGGATTCGAGAAGCAACGCCTGAGTTGGGAAACGTGGAAGACATCATGGACTACGGAAAGATGCGGAGGTAGTTCCAATTGGTAGGCAACTTCTCCTTGTTTGGCAAGAATGCGAAAGGGTCCAATGTAACGGGAGCCAACTTGCCTTTGATAATCAAAGCGATGGGTTCCCTTCAAAGGAGTAACCCGAAGGTAAGCCTGCTCGCCAATTTCATAAGCCATAGGCTTATGCTTGCGGTCATATTGGCTCTTTTGACGAGATTGGGCTGTTTTCAATTTCTCACGAATAACGCGAACCTGTTCTTCTGCTTCCTGAATCATGTCCGGGCCAAAGAGTTGTCTCTCCCCGGCTTCTGACCAGTTAAGAGGCGTTCGACATTTCCGTCCATAAAGAATTTCGAAAGGGGCTTTGCCCAGGCTGGCTTGATAACTATTGTTATAAGCGAACTTGGCGAATGGAAGGCATTTCTCCCAATTCATGCCGAAAGAGATGACAGAAGCTCGAAGCATATCCTCTAGGATTTGATTGACTCGTTCTACTTGACCACTTGATTGAGGATGGAAAGCGGTGCTAAAGGAAAGATGAGTTCCCATAGCGTTTTGGAAACTTTCCCAAAATCGAGAGGTGAAGAGACTTCCACGGTGCGAGTTAATCTCTAATGGAATACCATGAAGAGACACTATTCGAGAGATATACAACTCAGCTAGCTGGCTAAGCGGTTATACTCTCACGAACGGGTAGGAAGTGGGCTACTTTGGAAAGACGATCAACGGCAGCGAAGATAGCATTATTCCCTCTCTTGGTCCTGGGAAACCCGGTAATGAAATCCATACCGATTTTATCCCATTTCCATTCAGGAATTTCCAAAGGTTGAAGGGTACCAGCAGGCCGTTGATGTTCTGCTTTAACTTCGACGACAGCCGTCATGATTAGCAATGTATTGAGCAATTTCTCACTTCATCCTAGTCCACCATAAACTCTGGCGTATATCTTGTTACATTTTAGTACTACCTGGATGTATGGTGAGAGGAGAGTCATGAGCTTCCTTAAGGATCAATTGCCGTAGCTGTTGTTTCTTGGGAACCACTAAGCGGTTCTCAAAGAAGACAACACCTCGTTCATCTATGGAGAAACACTTAGCAGCTCCGCTAGCAATGTTCTCCTTGATCCGAGATATTCCCCTATCATCTGCTTTGAGCAGCTATGATTCGATCCGTAAGGTTGGGTTTCGCCACCAGGGTGGAAAGGAATCCTCGAGGAACAATGTGAAGATTAAGCTTACGAAATTCCTCGTGGAGAAATGGTTGACTTTGTTGTAACATCAGATTGTTACAATAAGATTTGCGACTTAGGGCGTCAGCCATGACATTGGCTTTGCCTGGGGTGTAAGATATTCCTAAGTCGAAATCTGTAATCAGCTCGACCCAACGTCTTTGCCTGAGATTCAAATCCGGTTGGGTAAAGATATATTTCAGACTTTGGTGATCGGTGTAGATTTACATAGCGATTACCCGAGAAGGTAATGTCGCCAGGTTTTGAGTGCATGAACCACTGCTGCAAGCTCTAGATCGTGTGTGGGATAGTTATCCTCATGTGGGCCATGGCATGCCGGGAAGCGTAGGCAATCACATGACGATCTTGCATGAGTATGCAACCTAGTCCTTGTCGCGAGGCGCCGCAATAGATAATGAAGTCCTTAGAAAAATCTGGTGGAATAAGCACGGGAGCAGATGTCGAGCGTCTTTTCGGTTCCTCGAAAGCTGAACTTCGCCTTGTATGGCGTCCATTCGAACTTCTTATCTTTCTTGAGGAGTTCGGTTAGAGGTTTAGCAACTTTAGAGAAATTCTCGTGAAGCGGCGGCAATAGCTCGCTAAACCGAGGAAACTCCGAACTTGCTTGACCGATTCAGGTGGAGTCCAATCAAGGACGGCTTGAACTTCGCTTCGGGATTGACAGCAATGCCCTTACCGGAGATTACATGTCCTAGATAGGTCACTTACGGTAACCAGAATTCACACTTAGAGAATTTGGCATAAAGGCGGTGCTCTCGAAGTTTCATCAATACTAGCCTTAGATGTTCGGCATGTTCTTCCTCATTCTTGGAGTAGATGAGTATATCATCGAGGTATACCAATGACGAATTTATCCAAGTACTCCATAAAGATTGAGTTCATTAACCGAGAGAAGGTGGCTGGAGCATTGGTTAAACCGAAAGACATGACGGTGTACTCGTATTGGCCATAACGAGTAACAAAAGCCGTTTTAGGTATGTCCCCGTTCTTGATTTTGATTTGATGGTAGCCTAACCTCAAATCCATTTTGGAAAAGACTGAGGATCCAGCGAGCTGATCATACAGGTCGTTGATCCTGGGGAGCGGATACTTGTTCTTGATCGTGACCAAATTGACAGGTCGGTAATCTACAACCACCCGATCCGTACCATCCTTCTTCTTGACAAAGAGGACGGGGCAAGCCCATGGAGATGAACTAGGACGGATGAAACCTTTTTGCAAGGACTCATCGAGTTGTTTCTTGAGTTCAACTAGTTCTAGGGGTGCCATCTTATAAGGTCTTCTAGAGATTGGAACGGTTCCGGGAATAAGATCTATCACGAACTCGACATCCCTGTCAGGTGGAACACCTGGCAGTTCCTCGGAAAGACATCCGGAAATCACGGACTACCGGAATATCTTGAGGTGCGGAAGGGGGTTGGCATTTAAGGAGTAAAGCTGGCGCTTAGACACTCGGGTTAAAACATCCACTGTCTGCCCGAAGGATGGGTAAGTTGAACGGTTCTAGTAGAGCAATCAATCTTGGCATAATGGGCTGACATCCAGTCCATACCCAAGATGATGTTTATGTCCGAGGACTTGAGAGCTATTAGAGATGCAAGAAAAACTAATCTGTCGACAAGAATTTCATTCCCATGACTTATTCTAGAGGTTTGCCATCTAGAGCCGTGGAGTTTGAATTTCCATGGAGGTAGGCATGTCACAGAATGTGGTGTTGTGCAATCGAGCATAGCTCTCGAAATAAATGAATGAGATGCTCCAGTATCAAAAGAACGGTTGCGGATGGCAATTAACAAGAAGCGTCGAGGACGACGTTGGGATCCTCATAGGTTTCTTGGCAGAAACATAGTTGACATGGCCACGGCGGTGGCAACTGGTTTAGCATAGGGCACCTTCCTGCTGGCTTACCACGGCCAACAGACTTTCCAACTTGACTGGGTGGTTCTGGGGACACTTTCATGGATGTAGTGGCCCGTCTCTCCACATTTGAAACAAGTTATCATATTGGGGCGTGGAGCAGCACTAGCAGCAGGGCCTCCATAAGTCTTGGGCGGAACATACTGCTTTGGTTGGGGCGAGGCGCCTCAAAGATGGCCTCGGGGTGAACCTGGGTGGTAGAGCAGTATTTGGAATCCAAACCCGGCGCCACGGGATCCAGAGCCGGATGAAGATCCCGAGTCACGGATGTGCTGCGAGAAGCCTCAAAATCAGTCTGCCCAGTTTGGTACGATAGCCTTATTGACTAGCCGGGAAAGAGGTACACTCATGCAGACGGAGATCTCGGCGTAGCTCGTGGCTAAGTCCCTTGCGGAACCTTGCACGCTTCTTAGCATCGGTAGAAACTTCTTCGGGGCATAACGTGCTAACCTCCCAAATTCACGGTATGTAGGCATCCACCGATAGCCTACCTTGGGTGAAACTGCAGAATTCCTCACGTTTGCGGTCCATAAGACCTTCGGAATATGATGCTTTCATGGAAGGCGGCACTGAACTCATCCCAAGTTGTAACTTGTCCAACCGGACGCATAGCCTCATAATTTTCCCACGAGTGGCGGGGCCTTCCGGATGATAGGCGGCAAAGGTAACCTTGTCGGCCTCAGCCACGTTGGCGGAGCGCAGCTTGTGGTGGATGCTTTGCGAAGCCAATCATCTGCGCCGAGTGGCTCGACGGAATATTTGAACCTTGGCGGATATGGCTTGACGAAATCGTTGAGTGAAACCACATCGTTTCTTGGCTGGCGTGCTGTGTTCTGTTCAATCCGCTCCAATAAGCGGTTGGTTTCGCGCTTATTGCGTTACGCTTCAAAGATCACCTCAGCCAAGGATGGCGGTTGCGGCAGATTCACATTTCTGGCTGCACTACCCTCCCCCTGTTCTGGAACAGCAGGAGTGTTGCGAGTGTTGACCATCCTGGGAGACAGAGCAAAGGTTTAAACCAGGATGGCAGAATTTAACAAAGAAGTGCGGAGGGTAATGGATAGCATGTAATGCAAAGATGTTCATTCGTATGACATGGTAATATAAAACATATATATATACCAACGGTCATACACACCATTCATAGTTTAGTACAAGCTCGACGGAGTACAACTATAAGGAAAGGCGTTACATCTAATCGGAAGCATCCCATCTTCTATACATTATTTTTCTACTCTTCAGGAATGATACACACTAAGTCGTATTCCACTAGTCACGCAGGACGGCGTAAATACGACTATTACAATACTAGGGATACTACTACTACTCAGACAGCTCCGTAGTAGTCCTCATAGAAGTCACCTCCCAATCTCGAAGTGGAACATGATCATCCGGAAGCAGACAATCTGTGGAGCTTGTGGACCATAGGGACTCGGATGTGGTCGTGGTCCAACAAACGGTGGCAGACGAGGCCCACGAGGAGGAGTGATGCCTCCTACCTCATGCCACTCCATAAAGTCCGGCAGACCAGCCCGCACTGGGTACAAGTCCCTCATATCCATGTATCCGGCTTGCACGGCAGGTGCAAACCTAGTCAGAGTAGCCCAGTGATCAGCACGGGCATTAAAGAGCTCCATACGCAAGGCCCGGTTTTCACGGTCCTTGTCTTCCAGCATCTCCGTGGTGGTGCGAAGAAGTGAATCCTCATGGGATGCATCGCTGTACAAACCCTGAAGGTAGCCATGCGCCCCAGGGAGGGATGCTGGCATGTA
This sequence comes from Aegilops bicornis, assembly GCA_021605145.1. NCBI lineage: Eukaryota > Viridiplantae > Streptophyta > Magnoliopsida > Poales > Poaceae > Aegilops > Aegilops bicornis. Next base: position 832,337,961 of record CM038671.1, on the reverse strand, counting down.
GCGGAAATCACTGTTGACCAGCAAGGCAGTTCTGGCTCGGATAATAGTCATCAAAGAATAGGTTGCATCTTGCACAGACATTCCAATGGTGATCCCAAGTCCATAAGAACAGTGGAGCGGTTCAGTAGCTCCGGGATAGGATGGATAAATCTTGACCGTGCATAGATATTGGCTTTGATTGAAATCCCTAAACTGCTCCTCGACGGTATATTCAGGATACCATCGATAACCAGCCTCAACCATCACCCGAACCAACATTGCCGTGTGACCACACACACCAATGCAACGGGTCGCATTTAACCACTTGGTTACGGGGACGGTGGCCATCTGAAAGCACAACCATAAAGCGGAGGCATTAGAATTCCTAGGGAAAATCGGGCAGCATATCATATGTAAATGCTCAAATTCGGATTTGAGACATTCAAAATCAGGTTTGCAAAACCACTCAACAACATCATATCAAGGTTCTGGTTCAAATGATAGCATACTAAAATTTAGTAGCACCGAATCGAGGATGTAACCAACAATCCTATAAGTTACTACGGATTAGTAACACGTGAACACGATAGAGAATAGAGCCTAGTCCTATACCCACGTCGAATGAGAAGAGGATGACTCGGATCGAGGGCATAAGGTAAAGGAGTAAAAAGAGCCTTCGTTCCTCCCACAATCAATTCCCCTACATATAACTAAAGCATTTATAGACTCAACTTCACCAGTTTGGCTTAGCGAACCTACAGAGCAGCCCCGCTCGATGCCAACGCTGTCAGGACCCCGATTCCAAATCACATCGACCTAGCCGGTAACACCTCATATCACTTTGTGACCTCACGCACGGTATTCCCACGGGTGTCGCCTTACCATGGCCCGGGACCGTTTGCGTCTTTTGGCTCACGTATATGATAGTGTCGCTAGCATCCACATGACGAAGAACCCGGGCCGACATGGCTAGTCGTGAACCCAAAGCGGCACTAACCTATGGGGACAGGCATACATGAATCACTTGAGCATGTCGGTCATCAACGTATGAATTCGGGCTGTAGCACTGGGCTAACAGGACTCGGTATCCCGGGCTGTAGCAGGCTAGGCAGGACTCGAATATCACCGCGTGACATTTCCCAGAAGGACAGACATATAGGAACGAAATGAAACACATGCCGGCCAGTCAAGTGTCCAAGCGGTAGTGCTTTGGGCTAGCAGGACTCCGGTGAACCGGGCATGTAGCGGACTACTATCGCTCGGAAGCACGAGACTTACATTTCCCCATATGAGAGGCTGCCAAGGATAAACAACTAGTTTGTCGGATCCCACCCATACCAAGCATTTCAATCATACACGCATAATATGCGATATGAGTAAATACAACAAGGCATCACAACAAAACTCTACAACTCAAGTACTTTATTTAAAAGGCTCAGAGGAGCCATACATAACATAGTCATACAGGTAGGGGTCACATTACCCAACAATCAAGACATACAATCATACAAGCACATGCGGAAGCAAACTAGTCCGAGTCTGAGACTCTAGAAAGAAAGAAAGCTTGTTGGAGCCTTTCTATCTACAATGGCCCTTCACAAGTCTTAGATCGCCACCGGGTGGCTAGCTTACTCGTCAAGTCAACATCTACATAGAATCCGTCGGAGGGGGTAGTATGGTCCTCTGAAAATATTGATTAAGCAAACATGAGTACAAAAGTACTCAGCAAGTCTTACCACAGAATCCTATCATACATGCACATTCTCAAGAAGGAGGTGGAGTTATTTGCAGCAAGCTAGCTTTGACTCTTGGCTAAGCTACCCTACGTAACACACTTTGTAAAGCATTTGTCGCACACGAGTCCACTACTCACCATCACAATACTCCACCGTGGATCCTCTCTCGTCATCCCCGAGAGGGCCATCCACGATACTCACACTTATCTTGAGGCTTTTAGTTGTATCCATTTACTTGTCTATGAACTGATATAGGTAACCCAGAAGTCCTTCTCCGTGGACACGGCTATTCGAATAGATCATACTAAACCCTGCAGGGGTGTACTTCTTCACACACGCTCTCACCACTTACCGTCGTTTACACGACATGTACTCGGCAACCTTCAAGCGGAAGCCCAACGTGGGTGTCGGCCACAGCCTACATAAACACTCAAGTCCCTAGTCCAGGTTTATCGCCTATTCGGGTTCCATCCGCAGGGAGTCCGCCGAGGTTTCCCATACGGCCCCGAACGATGTGTACAGGGTTCCCGAGACACCAAGCAGGCGAATCGGTACTGCAGACCCACGGTGCCTACCGCATAACACAACCCACACCTAAGGTCAGCGTTATGCAAGGGCCCCCAAAGATACTACAAACACCGAAACTACTTGCAACTCCCGGACTAAGAACAAGGGTGGTTAAGAAGCCGAGAGGGTCAATTAAGGATCCCAATGTGTGGTAGTAACTGTCTCATGGATCACAAACACAGATCTCAGTTCTTAGGTTCGGCTTCAATGAAACAACCCACCATGTACTCCTACATGGCCTCTCATCGATACCTTTACCAAATCGTGTTCAACATTTTCACTCTCGAACCAACACAACCTTTCACTCCAGTTCATCATCCCGATGAGCGGACTGACACAACTCTAAGCATAGCAAGCATAGCATGGTAGGAACAACACAAACATGGCTCAACCAACTCCTACACATACTAGTGGGTTTCATCTGAATTCTTGTGGCAACGACAGGTCATGCAAAGGAAGTGGATTCAACTACCGCAGCACACAACAGTTTGAATCGCGTTGTCTTAATGCAATAAACGAGAGCAGAAGCGAGAACATGGGTTTGTATCGGAATGATCAACGAGTTGCTTGCCTGATGGAACTGGGGTAGAGAACTGCCCTTCAGATGGGTAGTCGAGGTTATCTTCGGGGGCAGAACCTATCATGAAAACACACCGAGATAAACATACAAACAATATGCAACAATATGATGCATGCTATGACATGGCAATATGGATGTGTGTTGGCCTAATGCAAGTTGAAGGAACAGGGGATGAACTCATTTGAATCAAGATTCAAATGATAGCTCATTAGGTTAGTCCTAATGGTGCAATATCTTATCCTGGTTATTCAGCATAGTTAACTTGTTTTAACATGCATGAAACCTGTACCAATGGATAGAGTGTATTTTTCTGATAAATTTTCATATATAAATCTTTGCATTTGGAGTTATAGATAAAAAGTTATAAGCATTTGAAATTTGGATTATATTCTGGAATTTATTATATAAAAATAAATCCAGAATTTGATTTAATGCTTGTCGGCATGAGGTCAGCGTGGACGTCAGTGGTCAACGGGGTCGTCCAGGTCAAACTGACCAGTGGGACCCGCATGTCAGGGTTAGTTTAACTAATTAGTTTAATTAGAACTAATCCTAATTAGTTAGCCGGGGGGGTCCACCTGTCATTGACTCAGAGCGGTCAACAGGGGCCCACCGACAGGGGTTAGTGGTCAACTTCATGGCGTCAGTCTAGCCGGGCGAGGCCAGACGGCGGAGCAGAGTGCGTTGCACTTTCCGGCCACCAAATGGGGTGGGAGCATCTATGTGAAGCTGGAGGTGAGCCGCGAGGTTTGGTGGGGTTAGTCGGAGTCGGGGTGGCCGGAGTGGGCGCCGGCGACGAGTCGGGCGGCGGCCGGGCTCGGGTGATGTCGGGTTAGTTGCTAGGGGGCTCGGCGAGGCGTGGGAAGTGCATAGTTAGGCCCAGCGCAGCTCGGTGAGTGCGATGGACAGGGTGGCGTGGCCGTTGGGTGGCCGGAGCCTCGTCGGCGACGAGCTCCGCGGCGGTGCGTTCGGGCGAGCTACGTGTGCTCGTTGTGGTGCACGAGGAAGAGAGAGGAGAGGATGGGGAGGTAGCCGGGCTCACAGTGATCTCGTAGAGCCAGGCGACGGGGTCGGGGACGGTCTGATGCGGCGGCGACGGCGAAGGGGATCTCCGGCGGTGGCGGAGCCGGGCGGGGTCGGTGCGGTGGCTTCGGGGCGAGCAAGGGCTCGCGGCTTGGCTTGTTCGACGAAGCCGACGACAACGAGGCGACCAGACACGGTTTCGTGGCGCGGGGACGACGGTGGCTACGGCTACGACGGAGGAGCGGCGACGGTGGCGTCGGCCATGGCGAGGGAAGAGCGAGAGAGAGAGGCAGGGGGAGAATGGGGTGTCCTGGGGGTCGGGGCGACGACGTGGAGGTCGTCCAGGCAGCGAGGCGGCGAGGGGGTGAAGCAGGGCGGCAGCCAGCTGCGTGGCGCGCCCCGAGCTCGCTGCCGGCACCGAGCTACTGCTGGCCGAGCCAAGCAGCTGTTGGCCAGCTGCTGGGCTGGGCAGCAGGTGGGCACGAGCGATGTGTAGGGTTTTCCTTTTTTAGTCTTTTCTAATTTCTGTAACTTTGTGGGGTTTTTCTAAAATACCAAAACTGTTTTAAAAATCATCAAAATGCTCCTGGTCACTTGTTGGAATATTCCGAACATGAAACATTTTGGTTTGGCAATTTTTGAACATTTAAAATAATTTTCATAATTTAAAATGCTCATTTCAAAAACTTGTGGATTAATTCTAGAACCCTTAGATGACCTAGAAAATGGTACACCTTCTTTGACATGGGTTCTGAACCAAAGTAAAGAGGATGAACATTTTGAAGGGCATTTCAGGTTCATTGAAATAAATTTTAGTAAACCCTAGTTGTTTTAAGGGGGTGTGCAGGGTTTCCTGCCTTCCCCATTTCAAATTCAAATGAAATTTAAACATGATGCACACCCTAATGCATGGTCTATCTGGGATGTGACAATAGAGAGAAAATGAAAGATGTTCCCTATGCCTCAGCCATAGGCTCTATCATGTATGCAATGCTGTGTACCAGACCTGATGTGTGCCTTGCTATAAGCTTAGCGAGGAGGTACCAGAGTGATCGAGGTGGATCCTTTGGACAGTGATCAAGAACATCCTGAAGTACGAAAAGGACTAAGGATATGTTTCTCGTATATGGAGGTGACAAAGAGCTCATCGTAAATGGCAGTTACGTTGATGCAAGCTTTGACACTGATCAGACGATTCTAAATCGCAAACCGGCTACGTATGTACACTAACCGGAGGAGCTGTCAATTGGTGCAGCGCTAAACAAAGCGTCAGAAGCGGGATCTACATGTGAAGCGGAATACATAGCAGCTCGAAGCAGCTAATGAAGGAGTCTCGGATGAAGGAGTTCATATCCGATCTAGGTGTCATACCTAGTGCATCGGGACCAATGAAAATCTTTTGTGACAATCTTTGGAGCAATTGCCTTGGCGAAGGAATCCAGATTTCACAAGAGAACAAAACACATCAAGAGACGCTTCAATTCCATCCGGGACTTAGTCCGAGGTGGGAGACATAGAGATTTGCAAGATACATATGGATCTGAATGTAGCAGACCCGTTGACTAAGCCTCTTCCACGAGCAAAACATGATCAACACCAAGACTCCATGGGTGTTAGAATCATTCTTGTGTAATCTAGATTATTGACTCTAGTGCAAGTGGGAGGCCAAGGAAATGTGCCCTAGAGGCAATAATAAAGTTATTATTTATTTCCTTATATCATGATAAATGTTTATTGTTCATGCTAGAAATGTATTAACCGGAAACATAATACATGTGTGAATACATAGACAAGCGGAGTGTCACTAGTATGCCTCTACTAGGCTAGCTTGTTAATCAAAGATGGTTAAGTTTCTGACCATAGACAAAGGAGTTGTCATTTGATTAACAAGGTCACATCATTGGTTGAATGATCTGATTGACATGACCCATTCCATTAGCTTAGCACCCGATCGTTTAGTATGTTGCTATTGCTTTTATCCATGACTTATACATGTTCCTATAACTATGAGATTATGCAACTCCGTTTGCGGAGGAACACTTTAGGTACTACCAAGCGTCACAACGTAACTGGGTGATTAGAAAGGAGTATTACAAGTGTCTACAAAGGCAGATGTTGGGTTGGCGTATTTCGAGATTAGGATTTGTCACTCCGATTGTCGGAGAGGTATCTCCGGGCCATAGCGGTAATGCACATCACTATAAGCCTTGCAAGCAATGTAGCTAATGAGTTAGTTACAGAATGATGCATTACGGAACGAGTAAAGAGACTTGCCAAGAATTTAGATTGAACTAGGTATTGGATACCGACGATCGAGTCTCGGGCAAGTAACATACCGATGACAAAGGGAACTACGTATGTTGTTATGCGGTCTCGACCGATAAAGATCTTACGTAGAAAATGTAGGAACCAATATGGGCATCCAGGTCCCGCTATTGGTTATTGACCGGAGATGTATCTCGGTCATGTCTACATTGTTCTCGAACCGTAGGGTCCGCACGCTTAAGGTTTCGATGATGAGTTATATTATGAGTTTGTGTATTTTGATGTACCGAAGGAGTTCGGAGTCCCGGATGTGATCACGGACATGACGAGGAGTCTCGAAATGATCGAGAAATAAAGATTGATATATTGGACGGCTATATTCGGACTCCGGAAAGGTTCCGGAAGTTCCGGATAAAACCGGAGTGCCGGAGGGGTTACGGAACCCCGGGGAAGTAATGGGCCTTATTGGGCCAAGAGGGAGAGAGAGGGCTGCGCCAGGAGGTGGCGCCCATGGGGAGTCCGAATTGGACAAGGAAGGGGCGGCCCCTTCCTCTTCCTCTCCTCTCCTTCCTTCCCCTTCCTCCTTCCTAGTTGGACTAGGAAAGGGAGTCCTACTCCCACTAGGAGGAGGACTCCTCCCTCCTGGCGCACCTCCTAGGGCCGGGCCGCCCTCCCCTTGCTCCTTTATATCACGGGGCAGGGGGCACCCCATGACACACAAGTTGATCCTTGAGATCGTTCCTTAGCCGTGTGCGGTGCCCCTCCACCATATTCCACCTCGGTCAAATCGTAGCAGTGCTTAGGCGAAGCCTGCGTTGGTAGAACATCAAGATCGTCACCACGCCGTCGTCTTGACGGAACTCTCTCTCCGGAGCTTTGCTGGATCGGAGCCCGAGGAGCGTCACCGAGCTGTCGTGTGCCAAGAACTCGGAGGTGCCGGAGTAACGGTGCTTGGATCGGTTGGATCGCGAGGAGAACGTCGACTACTTCCTCTACGTTGTGATTGCTTCCGCCGGTCTCACGAGTGCGTACGAGACAACACTCTCCCCTCTCGTTGCTATGCATCACCATGATCTTGCGTGTGCGTAGGAAATTTTTTGAAATTACTACGTTCCCCAACACCAGCCACGTGTCGACGTACCATAGGCATGTCTCCTCCAATGGACGGGCGACATCTGGCCCACTGACGAGCTGACAGGTGTTCCCTTCGGCCAATCAGAATTTTACACGTGGAAATTTCCCATTGGTCGGGGCTATTAACGGGTTATCGGATCCAAAATCCGACCCGATAGCTTAACGGCGTTCCGTTACGGTGGATGCCACGTGTCGGTCACCCTTGACGAAAGCACTTCTGTGACGCGCGATTTATCGTCATGGAAGTGGACATTTCCGTGATGATAATTTTGGTAATGTCATGGAACACTTCTACGATAGCACATGTATGACTATCTTGATTCTGTCATAAGATCATCATGGATGTACATGCATGACAAAAAACCCGACCTACTGTGACAAACACGTATCATAAGTTACTACGGATTAGTAACATGTGAACCTGATAGAGAGAAGAGAGCCTAGTCCTATACCCACGTAAAATGAGAAGAGGATGACACAGATCAGAGGGCATAAGGTAAAGGAGTAAAAGAGCCTTACGTCCCTCCCACAATCAATTCCCCTACATATAACTAAAGCATTTCTAGACTCGACATCGACCAGTTTGGCTTAGCGAACCTACAGGCAGTCCGGCTCTGATGCCAACGCTGTCAGGACCCCGATTCCAAGTCACATTGACCTAGCCGGTAACACCTCATATCACTTTGCGGCCTCACGCACGGTATCCCCACGGGTGTCGCCTTACCATGGCCCGGGACCGTTTGCGTATTTTGGCTCACGTATATGATAGTGTCGCTAGCATCCACATGACAGAGAACCCGGGCCGACATGGCTAGTCGTGAACCCAAAGCGGCGCTAACCCATGGAGACAGGCATACATGAATCACATCGAGCATGTCGGTCATCAACGTATGAATTCGGGCTGTAGCACTGGGCTAACAGGACTCCGGTATCCCGGGATGTAGCAGGCTAGGCAGGACTCCGAATATCATGGCGTGACATTTCCTCGAAGGGACAGACATAGGAACGAAGTGAAACACATGCCGGCCAGTCAAGTGTCCAGCGGTAGTCTTTGGGCTAGCAGGACTCGGTGAACCGGGCTGTAGCGGACTACTATCGCTCAGGAAGCACTAGACTACATTTCCCCATATGAGAGGCTGCCAAGGATAAACAACTAGATTGTCGGATCCCACTCATACCAAGCATTTCAATCATACACACAATATGCCCGATATGAGTACATACAACATGGCATCACAACAAAACTCTACAACTCAAAGTACTTTATTTAAGAGGCTCCGAGGAGCCATACATAACATATCCATACAGATAGGGGTCACATGACCCAACACTCAAATCATACAAACATACAAGCACATGCGGAAGCAAACTAGTCTGAGTCTGAGACTCTAAAAAGAAAGAAAGCTTGATGAAGCCCTTCTATCTACAAAGTGGCCCTTCACAAGCCTTGGATCACCACAGGTGGCTAGTTACTAAATCAACGTCGAGGTCTACGTAGAACCCATCGGAGGGGTTGGTGTTGTCATCTGAAAACATTAATTAAGCAAACATGAGTACGGGGGTACTCAACAAGTCTTACAACAGAAACCTATTATACATGCTCATTCTCAAGAAGGTAGTGGAGTTATTGCAGCAAGCCAGCTTTGACTCTTGGCTAAGCTATCCTACGTGACACCACTTGAAAAGCATTTGTCGCACACGAGTCCACTACTCACCATCACAATACTCCACCAAGGATGCTCTCTCGTCAACCTACGAGAGGGCCATCCATGATACTCACACTTATCTTGAGGCTTTTAGTAGTATCCATTTACTTGTCTATGAACCGTATAGGTGACCAAGTAGTCCTTTACATGGACGGCAGCTATTCGAATAGTTTTATACCGGAGGGTTGTACTTCTTCACACACGCTCTCACCACTTATCGCCGCTACACGGCGTGTACTCGGCAACCTTCAGCGGAAGCCCAGCGAGGGTGTCGCCACGGCCTGACTAAACACACGAGTCCCTAGTCCAGGTTTATCGCCTATTCGGGTTCCATCCGCAGGTAGTCCACGAGGTTTCCACTAACGGCCCCGAACGATGTGAGCAGGGTTCCCGAGACACCAAACGGGCGAATTGGTACACCGTGCCACGTGCCTACCGCAACACAACCCACCCCTAAGGTCAGCGCGTATGCCCCCAAAGATGCTACAAACACCGTAAACTACTTGCAACTCCCAGACAGAGGACAAGAGTGGTTAATAAGCCGAGAGGGTCAATTAAGGATCCCAATGCATGGTAGTAGCTGAATCCTAAATCACACACACGGATCTCAGTGCTTAAGGGCGGCTTCAATGAAACAACCCACCATGTACTCCTACATGGCCTCTCATCGATACCTTTACCAAATCGTGTTCAACACTTACACTCTCGAACCCGACACGACCTTTCACTCCAGTTCATCTTCCCGATGAGCCAGACCTGACACAACTCTAAGCATAGCAAGCATAGCATGGTAGGAATCACAAACAGGGCTCAATCAACTCCTACACATACTAGTGGGTTTCATCTGAATTCTCGTGGCAATGACAGTCATGCAGAGGAAGTGGGTTCAACTACCGCAACACACAACAGTTTGAATCGCGTTGTCTTAATGCAGTAAGCCGTGAAAGCGAAGCAAGAACATGGGTTTGTATCGGAATGATCAATGGGTTGCTTGCACGATGTAGTGGTAGTAAGATACCGCCTTTCAGACGGATATTCGGGGTTATCCTCGGAGGCGTAACCTATCACGAAAGACACACGAACATAAACAACACATGACAATATGCAACAATATGATGCATGCTATGACATGGCAATATGCATGTGTGTTGGCCTAATGCAAGCTAGAACAGAAGGGAATGAACTCATTTGAACCAAAGATTCAAATGTTAGCTCATCTAACATAGCCATAAAGGTGCATTATCTTATTTTGATTAAACAGCAAGGTTAACTTGTTCTGACATGCACTAAACCATTACCAATGGATAGATTGAATTTTTCTGATCAAAATTCATATATAAATCTTTGCATTTGGAGTTACAGATTAATTTCTATGAATTTTTGAAGTTTGCAACAATTTCTGGAATTTCCTATATAAAAATAAATCCAGAAATTAGTTATTGCGTCAGCGAAGTCGTGGTGACGAGGTGGTGACGCTAGGGTCAACGGGCGTCCAGGTCAACCTGACCAGTGGGTCCCGCATGTCAGTAGCTAATTAGACTAACTAATTTTAATTAAACCTAAACTTGGTTAATTAGCAGAGGGGGGCCCCACTTGTCATAGACTCAGGGGAGTCAACCAGGGCCCACCCAGTCAATGTCAACGGGTCAAACACGCTGGCATTTAGCCACCGGCGAGGCCAGACGCGGCGGTGAGAGTGGGTTAGCACGTTCCGGTGACCAAATGGACGGCGGAGACCATCTACGGGTAGCTAGGTGCATGCCGCGGCGTTTGGTGGTGGTGGTTGGGCTCGGGGTGGCTGGAAACGTTGCCGGTGACGAGCTAGGCGGTCGCCGGAGTCGGGTGAAGACGAACCCGAGGCTACGGGGCACGGTGAGGTGCGTGGAGTAGTACTACGGGCTTCTGGGAGTGCGGTGAAGTTAGTGGACAAGGTGGCGTGGCCAGTGGTTGGCCGGAGACACGTCGGCGATGAGCTCCGCGGCGGCGCGTGCGGGTGAGCTTCGTGCGGTTGCTACGGTGCACGAGAAAGAAAATGGAGAGGATGAGGAGGTTGCTGAGCTCACGGCGGTCACGGAGAAACGGACGGCGTGGTCGGAGACGAGCTGATGCGGTGGCGACGTCGGAGGGGATCTCCGGCAGTGCTCGGTGAAGACGAGGTCGGCGGAGGTGTTGCAGAGCGTGCGAGCGCTCGGGGCTCGTCCTGCTCGATGTAGTCGACGACGGCGAGGTGAATGGACACGGTGGTGCAGCACGGGGACGACGGAGGACGCGACTACGGCGGTGGAACGGCGGCGGGTGCGTCGGCCATGGTGCGGGAGAGCGAGGGAGAGAGGCAGGGGGCGAATGAGGTGTCCACGGGGTCGGGGCGGCGACGTGGAGCTCACCAGTGCTTTCGGTGGCAGGCGGCAAGCAGGTGACGCCGTGGCGAAGCTCACGCTTCGCCCGGCGTCACCTCTGTGCTACTGCGTGGCGACGACGAAGCGGTGGCGTCAAAGACGATCTTTGGGCGGCCAGCTGGGCTACTGGTGGGCTGCGGCCAGGTAAGTCCTTCTCCTTTTTTTAATTTCTGTTTTCTATTTTTCTGTAAGTGTTGGGCTTTTCTAAAAATACCTAGGCAACTCCAAAATTCACCAAACTGCACCTGGTCCTTAGTTGGAATATTTCCAGCATGGAACATTTTAGTTTGGGATTATTTGAGCATTTGAAATATTTTATATAATTTAAATGCCCAAATTCAAATAGCTAAAGATTTAATCCGGTGACCTTAGGGTGACCTAGAAATTTGTGCATCACTTACGGCGGTGGTTTAGGACCAAGGCAAATGTGATGAACATTTTAGAAGGGCATTTCAGGTTCATTGAAAATATTTTTAGAAAACCCTAATTGAATTCAGAGGGGTTCTGGGGGTTCTGTCTTCCCCATTTCAACTTCCTGATGAAAAGTAAACATGATGCAACACTCTAATGCATGGACTAGCTAGGATGTGACAACTCACCCCCACTCAAAAGAATCTCGTCCGGAGATTTAGGATCCGTCGGAAAGAAGGTGGGATACTCAAGTCGAAGACGATCCTCCCTTTCCCAGGTAGCTTCTTGCTCGGAATGGTTTGACCATTGAACCTTGAGAAACTTGATATTCTGACGTCGAGTGGTACGCTCGGCTTGATCAAGGATACAAACGGGATATTCACGATAGGTAAGGTTATCTTGGAGATCAAGCGTTTCGTGGTCCACTCCACGGATAGGTTCCGAGAAGCAACGCCTGAGTTGAGAAACGTGGAAGACATCATGAACTCTGGAAAGATGCGGAGGTAGTTCCAATTGGTAGGCAACTTCTCCTCGTTTGGCAAGAATGCGAAAGGGACCAATGTAACGAGGAGCCAACTTGCCTTTGATACCGAATCGATGGGTTCCCTTCAAAGGAGTAACCCGAAGGTAAGCCTTCTTGCCAACTTCATAAGACATAGGCTTATGCTTACGGTCATATTGGCTCTTTTGACGGGATTGGGCTGTTTTAAATTTCTCGCGAATAACACGAACCTGCTCTTCTGCTTCCTGGATCATATCCGGGCCAAAGAGTTGTCTTTCCTCGGTTTCTGACCAGTTAAGAGGCGTTCGACATTTCCGTCCATAGAGAACTACGAAAGGAGCTTTACCCAAACTAGCTTGGTAACTATTGTTATAAGCAAACTCGGCGAATGGAAGGCATTTCTCACAATTCATTCCGAAAGAGATGACAGAAGCTCGAAGCATATCCTCCAGAATTTGATTGACTCGTTCTACTTGACCAGTTGACTGAGGATGGAAGGCGGTGCTAAAAGAGAGACGAGTTCCCATAGCATTTTGGAAACTTTCCCAAAATCGAGAGGTGAAGAGACTTCCACGATCTGAGTTAATCTCCAATGGAACACCATGAAGAGACACTATTCGGGAGATGTACAATTCAGCTAGCTGGCTAGCGGTTATACTCTCACGAACGGGTAGGAAGTGGGCTACTTTGGAAAGACGATCGACAACAACGAAGATAGCGTTATTCCCTCTCTTGGTCCTGGGAAACCCGGTAATGAAATCCATACCGATTTTAACCCATTTCCATTCAGGAATAGCCAAAGGTTGAAGGGTGCCAGCAGGCCGTTGATGCTCTACTTTAACTCGACGACAGACGTCGCAATTAGCAATGTATTGAGCGATTTCTCTCTTCATCCTAGTCCACCAAAACCTCTGGCGTAGGTCTTGATACATTTTAGTACTACCGGGATGAATGGTGAGAGGGGATTCATGAGCTTCCTTAAGGATTAATCGCCGCAGTTGTTGTTTCTTGGGAACCACCAAGCGGTTCTCGAAGAGGACAACACCTCGCTCATCTATGGAGAAACACTTAGCAGCTCCGCTAGCAATGTTCTCCTTGATCCGAGATATACCTCTATCATACCGCTGAGCGGTTATGATTTGATCGGTTAAGCTTACGAAATTCCTCGTGGAGAAGCGGTTGACCTTGTTGTAACATTAGATTGTTACAATAAAATTCTGACTTAGTGCATCAGCCATGACATTGGCTTTGCCTGGGGTGTAAGATATTCCTAAGTCGTAATCTGTAATCAACTCGACCCAACGTCTTTGCCTGAGATTCAAATCCGGTTGGGTGAAGATGTATTTTAGACTTTGGTGATCAGTGTAGATTTCACAACGATTACCAAGAAGGTAATGTCACCAGGTTTTGAGTGCATGGACCACCGCTGCAAGCTCTAGATCGTGTGTGGGATAGTTATCCTGATGTGGATGCAACTGTCGGGAAGCGTAGGCAATCACATGACGATCTTGCAAGAGTATGCAACATAGTACTTGTCGCGAGGCGTCGCAGTAGATAATAATGTCCTTAGAAAAATCTGGTGGAATCAGTACGGGAGCAGATGTCAGGCGTCTTTTCAGTTCCTGAAAGCTGAACTCGCACCGTGGCGTCCATTCGAACTTTTTATCTTTCTTGAGGAGTTCGGTTAGAGGCTTAGCAACCTTGGAGAAATTCTCGACGAAGCAGCGGCAATAGCTCGCTAAACCAAGAAAACTCCGAACTTGCTTAACCGTTTCAGGTGGAGTCCAGTCAAGGACGTCTTGAACTCGCTCGGGTTTACATCAATGCCCTTACCAGAGATTACATGGCCTAGATAGGTTACTTCTGGCAACCAAAACTCACACTTAGAGAATTTGGCATAAAGGCGATGCTCTCGAAGTTTCATCAACACTAGCCTTAAATGTTCGGCATGTTCTTCCTCATTCTTGGAGTAGATGAGTATATCATCGAGGTAAACCACGACGAATTTATCCAAATACTCCATGAAGATCGAGTTCATTAACCAAGAGAAGGTGGCTGGAGCGTTGGTTAGACCAAAGGACATGACGGTGTACTCGTATTGGCTACAAAGGCCGTTTTGGGAATGTCCCCGTTCTTGATTTTGATTTGATGGTAGCCCAACCTCAAATCCATCTTGGAAAAGACTGAGGATCCAGCGAGCTGATCATACAGGTCGTTGATCCTGGGGAGCGGATACTTGTTCTTGATAGTGACCAAATTGACAGGTCGGTAATCTACAACCATCCGATCCATTCCATCCTTCTTCTTGACGAAGAGGACGGGGCAAGCCCATGGAGAAGAGCTAGGACGGATGAAACCCGTTTGCAAGGACTCATCGAGTTGTTTCTTAAGCTCGGCTAGTTCTAGGGGTGCCATCTTATAAGGTCTTCTAGAGATTGGGACGGTACCTGGAACAAGATCTATCACGAACTCGACATCCCTGTTAGGTGGAACACCTGGCAGTTCTTCTGGAAAGACATCCGGAAAGTCACGGACTACCGGGATATCTTAAAGGTCTGGAAGGGGGTTGGCATTTAAAGAGTAAAGCTGGCGCTTAGACACTCGGATCAAAACATTGGCTGTCTTTCCCGAAGGGTGGGTGAGTTGAACAGTTCTAGTAGAGCACTCGATCTTAGCGTAATGGGCAGACATCCAGTCCATACCCAAAATGATGTTTATGTCCGAGGACTTGAGAGCTATTAGTGACGCAAGGAAGACTAATCTGTCGACAAGGATTTCATTTCCATGGTTAATTTTTGAGGTTTGCCACTTAGAACCAGGGGTTTGAATTACCATGGAGGTGGGCATGTCACAAAATGTGGTGTTGTGCAATCGAGCATAGCTCTCGGAAATAAATGAATGAGATGCTCCAGTATCAAAGAGAACAGTTGCCGGATGGCAATTAACAAGGAGCGTACCGAGAACGATGTTGGGATCCTCATGGGTTTCCTCAGCTGAAACGTAGTTGACGTGGCCACGAGCAGTGGCAGCTGGTTTGGCGTAGAGCACCTTTCCTGCTGGCTTGCCACGGCCAACAGACTTTCCAATTTGGTTGGGGTTGTTCTGGGGACACTCACGGATGTAGTGACCCGTCTCTCCACACTTGAAACAAGTTATCACATTGGGATGTGGAGCAGCATTAGCAGCGGGGCCACCATAGGCCTTGGGCAGTGCATATTGCTGGTTGGGGCGAGGTGCCTCAAAGGATGGCCTCGGAGTGAATCTGGGTGGCAGAGCGGTGCTTGGGATCCAGACCCGGCGCTTCTGAGATCCAGAACCGGATGAAAAACCAAAGTCACGGGAGTGCTTGCGCGAAGCTTCAAAGTCAGACTGTCCAGTTTCAGCACTGATAGCCTTGTTGACTAACTTCTGAAAGGAGGGGCACTCATGCAGACGAAGATCACGGCGAAGCTCAGGGCTAAGTCCCTTGCGGAACCTTGCCTGCTTCTTGGCGTCGGTGTATACCTTTTCAGGAGCATATCGTGCTAGATTTCCAAACTCACGACTGTATGCATCCACACCAGCCTACCCGGGTGAAATTGCGTAACTCTTCCCTCTTACGATCCATGAGACCTTCCGGGATGTGATGCTCACGGAAAGCCGCATCAACTCAGCCTGGTAGTGATTTGGCCAACCGGGCGCATAGCCTCGAAATTCTCCCACCAAAGGCTAGCAGGGCCTTCGAGGTGATAGGCAGCAAAGGTAACTGCCACGTTGGCAGAACGTAGCTTGTGGGTGATGCTGCGAAGCCAGTCATCCGCATCGAGAGGCTCAATGGAATGTTTGAACTTCGGTGGATACAGCTTGACAAAGTCATTGAGGGACACCAGATCGTTCCTCGGCCGGGCGGCGGTATTCTGCTCAATCCGCTCCAGGAAACGATTGGTCTCACGCTTGTTTCATTCTGCCTCCAGCATAACTTCGGCCAGAGAAGGGGGTTGAGGCAGATTTACATTCCTAGCTACACTGGCTTCACCCTGCTCCGGACAGCAGGGTTGTTGTGGGTGTTGACCATCCTAGGAAAACAAGACAACGGTTTAGACAAAAATGGCAAAATCTGGCCAACGAAGTGCGGAATGTAATGGATAACACGGAATGCAGAGATGTTCATCCGTATGACATGGTAATATAGAAACTGCCATATATATACCAACGGTCATACACGCCATTCATAGTTTAGTTCAAGCCCGGCTAAGTACAACTACGAAGAAAGATGTTACATCTCATCGGAAGCATTCCAAACTCCTATACATTATTTTTCTACACTTCCGGAACAGATACACACTAAGTCATATTCCACAGGTCACGCAGGACGGTGGAAATACAACCATTACCATACTAGAGATACTACTACTAACTCAGACGCCTCCGTAGTAGTCCTCATAGAAGTCACCTCCATAGCCTGGAAGCTCAACATGGTTATCCGGAAACAGACGGTCCTGAGGAGCTTATGGACCAAAGGGGCTAGGATGAGGTCTTGGACCAACAAACGGTGGCCTGCGGGGACCACAGGGTGGGGTGATGCCTCCCACATCACGCCGATCCACCATCTCCGGAAGAGCAGATCTCACAGGGTACAGATCCCTAGTATCCATACATCCAGCTTGCACAGCCGGTGCGAACCGAGTCAACGTGGCCCAATGATCGGTAGCAGTGTTGAAAAGCTCTAGCCTCAAGGCCCGATTCTCTCGGTCCTTATCCTCGAGCATCTCAGCAGTGGTGCGAGTAAGTGAGTCCTCATGTGTGGAGACAGCATAGATAGCCTGGAGGTACCCTTGCGCCCCCCGAAGAGAGGCCGGCATATAACAGAAATCGGTGTTACAAGTAGGCGGTCGACTCGCATAATGGTCATCATAGAGTAGGCAGCATCCTACACGCCATCTCAATAGTAACCCCGAGTCCATAAGAATAGTGAAGGGCTCGGTAGATCCAGAGATAAGACGGAAAGATTACGGCGATGCAGGTAAGTGCGCTTTGGTTAAAGTTTCGAACTGCTCTTTGACGGTGTATTCGGGATACCGTAGATAACCCGTCTCAATCATTACCGGACTAGCATAGCCGTATGACCGGGCACATCAATGCACCTGGTCAGCGAACCACTTGGTTTTGAGAACAGTGGCCATCCGAAAAGCACTGATCACAATACAAAGACATTAGAATTTCTAGGGAAAATCGGACAAGATGACGAATCAGAATGCTCAAGAATAGATTTGAGACATTCAAAATCAGATTGCAAAGCCACTCAACAACATCATATCAAGGTTCTGGTTCAACTGATAACATACTAAAATTAGTAGAAACTGAACTGAGGCTGGTAACCAACATTCCTATAAGTTACTACGGATTAGTAACACGTGAACCTGATAGAGAGAAGAGAGCCTAGTCCTATACCCACGTAGAATGAGAAGAGGATGACACAGATCAGAGGGCATAAGGTAAAGGAGTAAAAAGAGCCTTACGTCCCTCCCACAATCAATTCCTACATATAACTAAAGCATTTCTAGACTCGACATCGACCAGTTTGGCTTAGCGAACCTACAGCAGTCCGCTCGATGCCAACGCTGTCGGACCCCAATTCCAAGTCACATTGACCTAGCCGGTAACACCTCATATCACTTTGCGGCCTCACGACAAGATCCCCACGGGTGTCGCCTTACCATGGCCCGGGACCGTTCAGCGTATTTTGGCTCACGATATGATAGTGTCGCTAGCATCCACATGACAGAACCCGGCCGACATGGCTAGTCGTGAACCCAAAGCGGCACTAACCCATGGGGACAGGCATACATGAGTCACATCGAGCATGTCGGTCATCAACGTATGAATTCGGCTGTAGCACTGGGCTAACAGGACTCCGGTATCCCGGGCTGTAGCAGGCTAGGCAGGACCCCGAATATCACCGCGTGACATTTCCCGAAGGGACAGACATAGGAACGAAGTGAAACACATGCCGCCAGTCAAGTGTCCAAAGAAGTAGTCTTTGGGCTAGCGGGACTCGTGAACCGGGCTGTAGCGGACTACTATCGCTCAGAAGCACTAGACTACATTTCCCCATATGAGAGGCTGCCAAGGATAAACAACTAGATTGTCGGATCCCACTCATACCAAGCATTTCAATCATACACACAATATGCCCGATATGAGTACATACAACATGGCATCACAACAAAACTCTACAACTCAAAGTACTTTATTTAAGAGGCTCCGAGGAGCCATACATAACATATCCATACAGATAGGGGTCACATGACCCAACACTCAAGTCATACAAACATACAAGCACATGCGGAAGCAAACTAGTCTGAGTACAGACTCTAAAAAGAAAGAAAGCTTGATGAAGCCCTTCTATCTATAGTGGCCCTTCACAAGCCTTGGATCACCACCTGGGTGGCTAGTCACTCGTCAACGTCGAGGCCTATGTAGAACCCATCGGAGGGGTTGGTGTGGTCGTCTGAAAATATTAATTAAGAAAACATGAGTACGAGGGTACTCAGCAAGTCTTACAACAGAAACCTAATATACATGCTCATTCTCAAGAAGGTAGTGGAGTTATTGCAGCAAGCCAGCTTTGACTCATGGCTAAGCTATCCTACGTGACACCACTTGAAAAGCATTTGTCGCACACGAGTCCACTACTCACCATCACAATACTCCACCGAGGATCCTCTCTCGTCAACCTACGAGAGGGCCATCTGCGGTATTCACACTTATCTTGAGGCTTTCAGAAGTATCCATTTACTTGTCTATGAACTGTATAGGTGACCAAGTAGTCCTTTATCATGGACGCGGCTATTCGAATAGTTTTATACCCTGGAGGGTTGTACTTCTTCACACACGCTCTCACCACTTATCGCCGCTACACGACGTGTACTCGGCAACCTTCAAGCGGAAGCCCAGCGAGGGTGTCGGCCACGGCCTGACTAAACACATGAGTCCCTAGTCCAGGTTTATCGCCTATTCGGGTTCCATCCGCAGGGAGTCCGGCCGAGGTTTCCACTAACGGCCCCGAACGATGTGAGCAGGGTTCCCGAGACACCAAACGAGCGAATCGGTACACCGTGCCACGTGCCTACCGCAATGTAACCCACCCCTAAGGTCAGCGCTATGGCCCCCCAAAGATGCTACAAACACCGTAAACTACTTGCAACTCCAGCACAGAGGACAAGAGTGGTTAATAAGCCGAGAGGGTCAATTAAGGATCCCAATGCATGGTAGTAGCTGAATCCTAAATCACACACAGAGATCTCAGTGCTTAAGGACGGCTTCAATGAAACAACCCACCATGTACTCCTACATGGCCTCTCATCGATACCTTTACCAAATCGTGTTCAACACTTACACCGTCCGAACCCGACCACGACCTTTCACTCCAGTTCATCTTCCCGATGAGCGGACCTGACACAACTCTAAGCATAGCAAGCATAGCATGGTAGGAATCACAAACAGGGCTCAATCAACTCCTACACATACTAGTGGGTTTCATCTAGTTACTGTGGCAATGACAGGTCATGCAGAGGAAGTGGGTTCAACTACCGCAGCACACAACAGTTTGAATCGCATTGTCTTAATGCAGTAAGCCATAGCAGAAGCGAGAACATGGGTTTGTATTGGAATGATCAATGGGTTGCTTGCCTGATGTAGTGGTAGTAAGATACTGCCCTTCAGACGGATATTCGGGGTTATCCTGAGGCGTAACCTATCACGAAAGACACACCGAACATAAACAACACATGACAATATGCAACAATATGATGCATGCTATGACATGGCAATATGCATGTGTGTTGGCCTAATGCAAGCTAGAACAGAAGGGAATGAACTCATTTGAACCAAAGATTCAAATGTTAGCTCATTTAACATAGCCATAAAGGTGCATTATCTTATTTTGATTAAACAGCAAGGTTAACTTGTTCTGACAAGCACTAAACCATTACCAATGGATAGATTGAATTTTTCTGATCAAAATTCATATATAAATCTTTGCATTTGGAGTTACAGATTAATTTCTATGAATTTTTGAAGTTTGCAACAATTTCTGGAATTTCCTATATAAAAATAAATCCAGAAATTAGTTATTGCATCAGCAGTGCGTCAGGGTGACGTCAGGGTCAACGGGGGCGTCCAGGTCAACCTGACCAGTGGGTCCCGCATGTCAGTAGCTAATTAGACTAACTAATTTTAATTAAACCTAAACTAGGTTAATTAGCAGAGGGGGGCCCCACTTGTCATAGACTCAGGAGAGTCAACCAGGGCCCACCCAGTCAACGTCAACGGGTCAAACACGCCGGCGTTTAGCCGCCGGCGAGGCCAGACGCGGCGGTGAGAGTGGGTTAGCACGTTCCGGTGACCAAATGGACGGGGGAGACCATCTACGGGTAGCTAGGTGCATGCCGCGGCGTTTGGTGGTGGTGGTTGGGCTCGGGGTGGCCGGAAACGTCGCCGGCGACGAGCTAGGCAGTCGCCGGAGTCGGGTGAAGACGAACCCGAGGCTACGGGGCACGGCGAGGTGCCTGGAGTAGTACTACAGGCTTCTGGGAGTGCGGTGAAGTTAGTGGACAAGGTGGCGTGGCCAGTGGTTGGCCGGAGACACGTCGGCGACGAGCTCCGCGGCGGCGCGTGCGGGTGAGTTTCGTGCGGTTACTACGGTGCATGAGAAAGCAAACGGAGAGGATGGGGAGGTTGCTGAGCTCACGGCGGTCACGGAGAAACGGACGGCGCGGTCGGAGACGAGCTGATGCGGTGGCGACGTCGAAGGGGATCTCTGGCGGTGCTCGGTGAAGACGAGGTCGGCGGAGGTGTTGCAGAGCGTGCGAGCGCTCGGGGCTCGGCCTGCTCGATGTAGTCGACGACGGCGAGGTGAATGGACAGGGTGGTGCAGCACGGGGACGGAGGACGCGACTAAGGCGGCAGCGCGGCGGGTGCGGCCGTCGGCCATGGTGCGGAGAGCGAGGGAGAGAGGCGGGGGCGAATGAGGTGTCCACGGGTCGGGCGGCGACGTGGAGCTCACCAGGTGCTCGGTGGCGGTGAGGCGGCAAGCAGCTCACGCCGCGGCGTCACCTACGTGCTGCGTGGTGACGGCAAGTGGCTGGCGTGGGCCAACCGCAGTCTTGGCCCGGCCAGCTGGGCTGCCTGGTGGGCTGCGGCCAGGTAAGTCCTTGTCCCTTTTTTTAATTTATGTTTTCTATTTTTCTGTAAGTGTTGGGCTTTTCTAAAAATACCTAGGCAACTCCAAAATTCACCAAACTGCACCTGGTCCTTAGTTGGAATATTTCTAGCATGGAACATTTTAGTTTGGGATTATTTGAGCATTTGAAATATTTTATATAATTTAAATGCCCAAATTCAAATAGCTAAATATTTAATCCAGTGACCTTAGGGTGACCTAGAAATTTGTGCATCACTTCTGACAGTGGTTTAGGACCAAGGCAAAGGTGATGAACATTTTAGAAGGGCATTTCAGGTTCGTTGAAAATATTTTTAGAAAACCCTAATTGAATTCAGAGGGGTTCTGGGGGTTCTATCTTCCCCATTTCAACTTTCTGATGAAAAGTAAACATGATGCAACACTCTAATGCATGGACTAGCTAGGATGTGACAACTCACCCCCACTCAAAAGAATCTCGTCCCGAGATTTAGGATCCGTCGGAAAGAAGGTGGGATACTCAAGTCGAAGACGATCCTCCCTTTCCCAAGTAGCTTCTTGCTCGGAATGGTTTGACCATTGAACCTTGAGAAACTTGATATTCTGGCGTCGAGTGGTACGCTCGGCTTGATCAAGGATACGAACGGGATATTCACGATAGGTAAGGTTATCTTGGAGATCAAGCGTTTCGTGGTCCACTCCACGGATAGGATCCGAGAAGCAATGCCTGAGTTGAGAAACGTGGAAGGCATCATGAACTCTGGAAAGATGCGGAGGTAGTTCCAATTGGTTGGCAACTTCTCCTCGTTTGGCAAGAATGCGAAAGGGACCAATGTAACGAGGAGCCAACTTGCCTTTGATACCGAATCGATGGGTTCCCTTCAAAGGAGTAACCCGAAGGTAAGCCTTCTCGCCAACTTCATAAGACATAGGCTTATGCTTACGGTCATATTGGCTCTTTTGACGGGATTGGGTTGTTTTCAATTTCTCGCGAATAACGCGAACCTGCTCTTCTGCTTCCTGGATCATATCCGGGCCAAAGATTTTTCTTTCCTCGGTTTCTGACCAGTTAAGAGGCGTTCGACATTTCCGTCCATAGAGAACTTCGAAAGGAGCTTTACCCAAACTAGCTTGGTAACTATTGTTATAAGCAAACTCGGCGAATGGAAGGCATTTCTCCCAATTCATTCCGAAAGAGATGACAGAAGCTCGAAGCATATCCTCCAGAATTTGATTGACTCGTTCTACTTGACCACTTGACTGAGGATGGAAGGCGGTGCTAAAAGAGAGACGAGTTCCCATCGCATTTTGGAAACTTTCCCAAAATCGAGAGGTGAAGAGACTTCCACGATCTGAGTTAATCTCCAATGGAACACCATGAAGAGACACTATTCGGGAGATGTACAATTCAGCTAGCTGGCTAGCGGTTATACTCTCACGAACGGGTAGGAAGTGGGCTACTTTGGAAAGACGATCGACAACAACGAAGATAGCATTATTCCCTCTGTTGGTCCTGGGAAACCCGGTAATGAAATCCATACCGATTTTATCCCATTTCCATTCAGGAATAGCCAAAGGTTGGAGGGTGCCAAAGAGGCCATTGATGCTCTGGTTTAACTCGACGATAGACGTCGCAATTAGCAATGTATTGAGTGATTTCTCTCTTCATCCTAGTCCACCAAAACCTCTGGCGTAGGTCTTGATACATTTTAGTACTACCAGGATGAATGGTGAGAGGATTCATGAGCTTCCTTAAGGATCAATTGCCGCAGTTGTTGTTTCTTGGGAACCACCAAGCGGTTCTCGAAGAAGACAACACCTCGCTCATCTATGGGGAAACACTTAGCAGCTCCGCTATCAATGTTCTCCTTGATCCGAGATATACCTCTATCATACCGCTGAGCGGTTATGATTTGATCCGTAAGGTTGGGTTTCGCCACATAGGTGGAAAGGAATCCTCGAGGAACAATGTGAAGATTAAGCTTACGAAATTCCTCGTGGAGAAGCGGTTGACCTTGTTGTAACATTAGATTGTTACAATAAGATTTACGACTTAGTGCATCAGCCATGACATTGGCTTTGCCTGGGGTGTAAGATATTACTAAGTCGTAATCTGTAATCTACTCGACCCATCGTCTTTGCCTGAGATTCAAATCCGGTTGGGTGAAGATGTATTTTAGACTTTGGTGATCAGTGTAGATTTCGCAACGATTACCAAGAAGGTAATGTCGCCAGGTTTTGAGTGCATGGACCACCACTGCAAGCTCTAGATCGTGTGTGGGATAGTTATCCTCATGTGGACACAACTGTCGGGAAGCGTAGGCAATCACATGACGATCTTGCAAGAGTATGCAACCTAGTCCTTGTCGCGAGGCGTCGATAGATAATAAAGTCCTTAGAAAAATCTGGTGGAATCAGTACGGGAGCAGATGTCAGGCGTCTTTTCAGTTCCTGAAAGCTGAACTCGCACTGTGGCGTCCATTTGAACTTTTTATCTTTCTTGAGGAGTTCGGTTAGAGGCTTAGCAACCTTGGAGAAATTCTCGACGAAGCGGCAGCAATAGCTCGCTAAACCAAGAAAACTCTGAACTTGCTTAACCGTTTGGTGGAGTCCGATCAAGGACGGCTTGAACTCGCTTCGGGGTTGACATGCAATGCCCTTACCATAGATTACATGGCCTAGATAGGTTACTTACGCAACCAAAACTCACACTTAGAGAATTTGGCATAAAGGCGATGCTCTCAAGTTTCATCAACACTAGCCTTAAATGTTCGGCATGTTCTTCCTCATTCTTGGAGTAGATGAGTATATCATCGAGGTAAACCACGGCAATTTATCCAAATACTCCATGAAGATCGAGTTCATTAACCAAGAGAAGGTGGCTGGAGCGTTGGTTAGACCAAAGGACATGACGGTGTACTTCGTATTGGCCATAACGAGTTACAAAGGCCGCTTTGGGAATGTCCCGTTCTTGATTTTGATTTGATGGTAGCCCAACCTCAAATCCATCTTGAAAAGATCGAGGATCGTGAGCTGATCATACAGGTCGTTGATCACGGGAGCGGATACTTGTTCTTGATAGTGACCAAATTGACAGTCGGTAATCTACAACCATCCGATCCGTTCCATCCTTCTTCTTGACGAAGAGGACGGGGCAAGCCCATGGAGAAGAGCTAGGACGGATGAAACCCTTTTGCAAGGACTCATCGAGTTGTTTCTTAAGCTCGGCTAGTTCTAGGGGTGCCATCTTGTAAGGTCTTCTAGAGATTGGGACGGTACCTGGAACAAGATCTATCACGAACTCGACATCCCTGTCATGTGGAACACCTGGCAGTTCTTCTAGAAACACATCCGGAAAGTCATGGACTACCGGGATATCTTCAAGGTCTGGAAGGGGGTTGGCATTTAAAGAGTAAAGCTGACACTTAGACACTCGGGTCAAAACATTGGCTATCTTGCCCGAAGGGTGGGTGAGTTGAACAGTTCTAGTAGAGCAATCGATCTTAGCGTAATGGGCTGATATCCAGTCCATACCCAAAATGATGTTTATGTCCGAGGACTTGAGAGCTATTAGTGACGCAAGGAAGACTAATCTGTCGACAAGGATTTCATTTCCATGGCTAATTTTTGAGGTTTGCCACTTAGAACCAGGGTTTTGAATTACCATGGAGGTGGGCATGTCACAAAATGTGGTGTTGTGCAATCGAGCATAGCTCTCGGAAATAAATGAATGAGATGCTCCAGTATCAAAGAGAATAGTTGCCGGATGGCAATTAACAAGGAGCGTACCAAGAACGACGCTGGGATCCTCATGGGTTTCCTCAATTTGAAGCGTAGTTGACGTGGCCACGGCGATGGCAGCTGGTTTGGCGTGAGAGCACCTTTCCTGCCGGCTTGCCACTGCCAACAGACTTTCCAATTTGGTTGGGGTTGTTCTGGGGACACTCACGGATGTAGTGACCCGTCTCTCCACACTTGAAACAAGTTATCACATTGGGACGTGGAGCAGCATTAGCAGCTGGGCCACCATAGGCCTTGGGCGGTGCATACTGCTGGTTGGGGCGAGGCGCCTCAAAGGTTGGCCTCGGAGTGAATCTGGGTGGCGAGGCGGTGCTTGGGATCGGACCGGCACTTCCGAGATCGAGCCGGATGAAGAACCAAAGTCACGGAGTGCTTGCGCGAAGCTTCAAAGTCGATTCTCCGGCCAAAGACCGATAGCCTTATTGACTAACTTCGAAAGGAGGGGCACTCATGCGCATTTAAGATCACGGCAAAGCTCGGGGCTAAGTCCCTTGCGGAACCTTGCCTGCTTCTTGGCGTCGGTGGATACCTCTTCAGGAGCATATCGTGCTAGATTTCCAAACTCACGACTGTATGCATCCACAGTTAGCCTACCCTGGGTGAAATTGCAGAACTCTTCCCTCTTACGATCCATGAGACCTTCCGGGATGTGATGCTCACGGAAAGCCACGCTGAACTCAGCCCAGGTAGTGATTTGGCCAACCGGGCGCATAGCCTCGAAATTCTCCCACCAAAGGCTAGCAGGGCCTTCGAGGTGATAGGCAGCAAAGGTAACTGCCACGTTGGCAGAACGTAGCTTGTGGGTGATCTTTGCGAAGCCGATCATCCGCATCGAGAGGCTCAATGGAATGTTTGAACTTCGTGGATACAGCTTGACAAAGTCATTGAGGGACACCAGATCGTTCCTCGGCTGGCGTGCGGTATTCTGCTCAATCCGCTCCAGCAAACGATTGGTCTCACGCTTGTTTCGTTCTGCCTCCAGCATAACTTCGGCCAGAGAAGGGGGTTGAGGCAGATTTACATTCCTAGCTGCACTGGCTTCACCCTGCTCCGGACAGCAGGGTTGTTGCGGGTGTTGACCATCCCAGGAAAACAAGACAATGGTTTAGACAAAAATGGCAAAATCTGGCCAACGAAGTGCGGAATGTAATGGATAACACGGAATGCAGAGATGTTCATCCGTATGACATGGTAATATAGAAACTGCCATATATATACCAACGGTCATACACGCCATTCATAGTTTAGTTCAAGCCCGGCTAAGTACAACTACGAAGAAAGACGTTACATCTCATCGGAAGCATTTCAAACTCCTATACATTATATTTCTACACTTCTGGAACGGATACACACTAAGTCATATTCCACAGGTCACGCAGGACGGTGGAAATACAACCATTACCATACTAGAGATACTACTACTAACTCAGACGCCTCCGTAGTAGTCCTCATAGAAGTCACCTCCATAGCCTAGAAGCTCAACATGGTTATCCGGAAACAGACGGTCCTGAGGAGCTTGTGGACCAAAGGGGCTAGGATGAGGTCTTGGACCAACAAACGGTGGCCTTCGGGGACCACGGGGTGGGGTGATGCCTCCCACATCACGCCAATCCACCATCTCCGGCAGAGCAGATCTCACAGGGTACAGATCCCTAGTATCCATACATCCGGCTTGCACAGCCGGTGCGAACCGAGTCAACGTGGCCCAATGATCGGCGCGAGTGTTGAAAAGCTCTAGCCTCAAGGCCCGATTCTCTCGGTCCTTATCCTCGAGCATCTCGGCGATTAGTGCGAGTAAGTGAGTCCTCATGTGTGGAGTCGGCATAGATAGCTGGAGGTACCCTTGCGCCCCGGAAGTGAGGCCAGCATATAATGTAAATCGGTGTTACGAAGTAGGCCACCCCGACTCGCATAATGGTCATCATAGAGTAGGCAGCATCCTGTACCGCCATCTCAATAGTAACCCGAGTCCATAAGAACAGTGAAGGGGCTCGGTAGATCGAGGATAAGGCGGAAAGATTATGACGACAGAGTGCGGCTTTGGTTAAAGTCTCGGAACTGCTCTTTGACAGTGTATCCGGGATACCAGCGATAACCCGTCTCAATCATTACCCGGACAAGCATAGCCGTATGACCGGGCACATCAATGCACCTGGTCAGGCGAACCACTTGGTTTTGAGAACGAGTGGCCATCTGAAAGCACAGCCACAATACAAAGACATTAGAATTTCTAGGGAAAATCGGACAGCATGACGACTGTAAATGCTCAAGAATAGATTTGAGACATTCAAAATCAGATTGCAAAGCCACTCAACAACATCATATCAAGGTTCTGGTTCAACTGATAACATACTAAAATTAGTAGAAACTGAACTGAGGCTGGTAACCAACATTCCTATAAGTTACTACGGATTAGTAACACGTGAACCTGATAGAGAGAAGAGAGCCTAGTCCTATACCCACGTAGAATGAGAAGAGGATGACACAGATCAGAGGGCATAAGGTAAAGGAGTAAAAAGAGCCTTACGTCCCTCCCACAATCAATTCCCCTACATATAACTAAAGCATTTCTAGACTCGACATCGACCAGTTTGGCTTAGCGAACCTCTGAGCAGTCTGGCTCGATGCCAATTTGTCAGGACCCCGATTCCAAGTCACATTGACCTATCCGGTAACACCACATATCACTTTGCGGCCTCACGCACGGTATCCCCACGGGTGTCGCTTTACCATGGCCAGGGACCATTTGCGTATTTTGGCTCACGTATATGATAGTGTCGCTAGCATCCACATGATAGAGAACCCGGGCCGACATGGCTAGTCGTGAACCCAGAGCGGCGCTAACCCATGGAGACAGGCATACATGAATCACATAGAGCATGTCATCATCAACGTATGAATTCGGGCTGTAGCACTGGGCTAACAGGACTCCGGTATCCCGGGCTGTAGCAGGCTAGGCAGGACTCCGAATATCATCGCGTGACATTTCCCCGAAGGGACAGACATAGGAACGAAGTGAAACACATGCCGGCCAGTCAAGGGTCCAAAGCCGTAGTGCTGGGCTAGCAGGACTCGGTGAACCGGCTGTACCAGGACTACTATCGCCAGGAAGCACTAGACTACATTTCCCCATATGAGAGGCTGCCAAGGATAAACAACTAGATTGTTGGATCCCACTCATACCAAGCATTTCAATCATACACACAATATGCCCGATATGAGTACATACAACATGGCATCACAACAAAACTCTACAACTCAAAGTACTTTATTTAAGAGGCCCGAGGAGCCATACATAACATATCCATACAGATAGGGGTCACATGACCCAACACTCAAGTCATACAAACATACAAGCACATGCGGAAGCAAACTAGTCTGCAGTACAGGACTCTAAAAGAAAGAAAGCTTGATGAAGCCCTTCTATCTACAGTGGCCCTTCACAAGCCTTGGATCACCACCTGGATGGCTAGTCACTCGTCAATGTCGAGGTCTACGTAGAACCCATCGGTGGGGTTGGTGTTGTCGTCTGAAAACATTAATTAAGCAAACATGAGTACGGGGGTACTCAGCAAGTCTTACAACAGAAACCTATTATACATGCTCATTCTCAAGAAGGTAGTGGAGTTATTGCAGCAAGCCAGCTTTGACTCTTGGCTAAGCTATCCTACGTGACACCACTTGAAAAGCATTTGTCGCACACGAGACCACTACTCACCATCACAATACTCCACCGAGGATCCTCTCTCGTCAACCTACGAGAGGGCCATCCATGATACTCACACTTATCTTGAGGCTTTTAGTAGTATCCATTTACTTGTCTATGAACTGTATAGGTGACCAAGTAGTCCTTTACCACGGACGCGGCCATTCGAATAGTTTTATACCCTGCAGGGGTGTACTTCTTCACACACGCTCTCACCACTTATCGCCGCTACACGACGTGTACTCGGCAACCTTCAAGCGGAAGCCCAGCGAGGGTGTCGGCCACAGCCTGACTAAACACATGAGTCCCTAGTCCAGGTTTATCGCCTATTCGGGTTCCATCCGCAGGGAGTCCGGCCGAGGTTTCCACTAACGGCCCCGAACGATGTGAGCAGGGTTCCCGAGACACCAAACGGGCGAATCGGTACACCGTGCCACGTGCCTACCGCAACAGAACCCACCCCTAAGGTCAGCGCTGCGTGCGGCCCCCAGCATGCTACAAACACCAGAAACTACTTGCAACTCCCAGACAGAGGACAAGAGTGGTTAATAAGCCGAGAGGGTCAATTAAGGATCCCAATGCATGGTAGTAGCTGAATCCTAAATCACACACACAGATCTCAGTGCTTAAGGACGGCTTCAATGAAACATTCCACCATGTACTCCTACATGGCCTCTCATCGATACCTTTATTAAATCGTGTTCAACACTTACACTCTCGAACCCGACACGACCTTTCACTCCAGTTCATCTTCCCGATGAGCCAGACCTGATACAACTCTAAGCATAGCAAGCATAGCATGGTAGGAATCACAAACATGGCTCAATCAACTCCTACACATACTAGTGGGTTTCATCTAGTTACTGTGGCAATGACAGGTCATGCAAAGGAAGTGGGTTCAACTACCGCAACACACAACAGTTTGAATCGCGTTGTCTTAATGCAGTAAGCAAGAGCAGAAGCAAGAACATGGGTTTGTATCGGAATGATCAATGGGTTGCTTGCCTGATGTAGTGGTAGTAGGATACTGCCCTTCAGACGGATATTCGGGGTTATGGGGGTTCTGTCTTCCCCATTTCAACTTTCTGATGAAAAGTAAACATGATGCAACACTCCCACCCCGATCCTAAAGAAAAAAAATTCCACTCCCACCCCACCAAACTCTCTCTTCAACCTCACCCGCCGCTCCTTCTTCCTCCTCTCTCGATCCCCTCCAACCTACCCGCCGCCGCCGCCGACCTCCCCCAATCCCGGCCGCCACTCCACCGCCGATGACCCCTCCTGGTCATGAGATCCACTCATGGAGCAGCTCACCCAGCGGTCAGTTCTGACCGCCTCCCTCCCTCCCTACCTCCTCGCCGGAAACCCTAGCCGCCCGTCCATGGCGACCCATTGCAGCACTCCAAGACCTCCTCCACGGTGGTATGGTATGCCATGAATCCCTCCTCCTCCTCCTCTTCTTCTCCATCAATCTCTCTCTCACCCACGTCTCAGTCTATGTCTCTGCATCTTTAGGTAGGAGGAACAGCGACCAGCGACGGCACGAAGCCCGGCCATGGTGACCCTCCAAGACTTCGACGACGGTGCTATGGTACGAATCCCTCCTCCCCTTCTCTTCTACTTCTCCGTCTCTCTCTGACCCCCATCTCTCCTCTCATCTCTTCTCTGTAGGTGACTGATGTAGGATGAACAGCACCAAGGAACGGGACGACGCCGATGCCAAAGGAAGCTCTGGCAGAGGAGAGCAGCCTCCTTCTCCTCCATCTCTCTGCTTGCTCGGGTCTGGTTCTAGCCTGATTTAAAAAAACATTTTTTGCTTTCTCCCTTTCTGATTCAGACTTGAGCACGAGCAGATTCACTAGTTGGAGCTATATATGGTGGTTGTTATGTTAATCAAATCATTAGGCGTTCCCCATCCATACCATACAATTGATTGGTTTACTGCTTGCTTGGTTGTCAAGTGAGGTGTTTGTTTACTCTGCTTGATTGATTCCATTGGAGGAGGGAGTAATTTGCCTAGCTTAGTTGAACTCTACATACCAGGCTAGTTCAACTTTGGTTCCAATTCGTCATCAAATTTGCTCCTGTATATATATAATGCGTGTGTACTGGGCTAGAAAGTTAGAATGGTTCATGATTGGATAAAAGAAAAGTAGATCTGTTTGATGCTTCTGTAGTCCTCGTCGCAGGCTGGGGTGGTCGTGTATCGCCAACTCCGTATAGTTGTTTGGCATCTGTTTCAGGCTTGAATGGGGGCAGTACAACCCACCCTACCCCGCTAATCGCTTGGAAATGGACGCAACATGTGCTATTCTGTGTGAGGTTGCCAGGGTTAGGTCGATTTCTGTATGTACAATTGACAAGCAAAGGCGCTAGTACTTGTTTACTGCAACAACACAATTAATTAACCAACATACATGCATACTTGGCTTGAGAAAATATGGATGCGTGTGGAAACCTACGGAAGACAAACTAAATGTAGCCATTAGCTATGTTGCTAGGTGCCAAACAGAAGAAATGACTATTTTAGATGTTTGGAGCTGGGGTATCTTACTTAGCACCATGTGTAATTGTTTTACAACACTGACTTAATCATGTTTGCTGCTGCTGCTACGGCATATGGAGAATAATTTAGGCACCATAAGCGTAATATCATTATAAACTTCTGAGATGCGTGATCTTTAGTACTGTAGTACTTGCTCGTATCAGATCATCAAATGCGCGATCTTTTGTTCAAAGACGGTTCTCATCGCAGGAATCAATGGGCGCCGTTGTTGTTATAGTACTAGTCTTAATGCTGCAAGGGGAACTATTTTTACATTCTATCACAGTAATCACACACTAGTACATAGGGATCTATTAGCTTAGCAAAACTGGCATTTTGGCTGAGTATTACACAGCAAAATGTCCCTTCATCTGTCGCTGCTTACTTGTCTAAGTCTGACAATATTATTCCATCTAATTGTTGTGTGTTATTATCTTGAATACATTTCTCTTTTAATTTATTTTCAATCTTCCAAGCCTGGACATAGTTATTGTATCTTATTATCATCTTTGGAAGTGGCCGGACCCTTCCGCGAACCCTGCGCAAGCAGGAGCTATGTGCAGCGCGCTGCCCTTTTTTATCATCTTGAAAATGTCACCACTACTTGTTTTATTCTCTGTGCACTGTGTTTGCTGGAGACTAACATTCTCTTATTTGACCATGCAGTGATTACCTCTTCAAGCTATTGCTTATTGGAGACTCAGGTGTTGGCAGGTCATGTCTTCTGTTAAGATTTGCAGTAAGAATCTCTATCTCAAGCATGATCCATTTGCTATCTCTTTCCCATCTATATATTATGGAAGGTTTCCATGTTAAAATTTAGGTAGTTGATGGATACATCATGGAGTTGACCATTTTGTTTATAGGATGTGTAAGCTGAATCATTATTCACAATTGTTCGAATTTAAATTGTTCAACATGAATAGTTCATTATTGGTAGCTAGTACATTTTTCCACAAGATGATGGGCATCCTTATATACTACTCCCTGTGTAAACTAATATAAGAGCGTTTAGATAACACCCTGTGTACATTTTTCTGCCCGATTTAAAATGGTGCTCTGTGGAGAGTCAACGTTGACCCCGGCGCTGTTTCGAAGAGCAGTGGGAATCAATTTTCTGATGTCCTTTGTTGGCGATTTCCCTATCCATGAAATGATAAATTTTGAACAGATGTTAACTGTCAAATATTTCAAGCATATATAGCTCAAATACACTAGTATTTCTTGAATGCACCAAAACAAGAAGATAGCATGAACACGTACAGCTAGGGTATGCATTTAGTAGGTGTTTTTCGTTTTGAAGATTCATAATAGACTAAAAGAGACAGATAATTGAAGAAAATACCCTACTAGATCTGCACGAGGGCGAACTAACAAGTTTTCACTTTCTCGACTGGGTGCAGGGTGATCGATGAGGTCTACTGTGGCCCGATGGGAGTCGTGCTCTTCAACTACTCGGAGGCAGACTTCACCGTGAAGCCCCGCGACCGTGTCATAGAGATTATCGTCCAGGTGATTGCGACGCAGGAGGTCCCCGGGGTGGAGGACCTCGACGCCACCGTCCGGAGGTCACCGAGGTGGAGGACGACGCCACCGTCCGGAGTTCCTCAAGGTGGAGGACCTCGACGCTTTGTACATACATCTGGAGAAGTGGTGCAGTTAGGTTGGTGGTGAAATGCTAGGGAAGGTACCAACCTTTTGATGATGGTTGTGTGTGTCCTTGTGATCTCTTGAATTGAGATGTTGAATGTTGCATCCATGAACACCGCAAGTGTTAAGATGGTTCTGTGAAATTTATTTTGCCTTTGGGCGTGTCTGATCTCCATTCATGAATATTGCATCTATTTTTATTTTTTTAATTCCTAATTTGCTACTAGTAGCGTTGGGAAAAAAGTGCCTTACTAGTATTTAGGATACTAGTAGCGCTGGTATTGCAGGCACGCTACTACTACTTCATTAGTAGTAGCGCGTGTCTGTAATAGCAGTAGCATGGGTGGCACACGCTACTACTAACAAAGTTAGTAGTAGCGCGGGTTTCTCCCACGCTACTACTAACAATTAGCTGTAGCGCCTTATTAGTAGCGCCGGTCCCCGCGCTGCTGATACACCTAAAACCTGCGCTGCTGCTAGCCTTTTCCCTAGTAGTGTGAGGGCATTAGTACCTCCAGCAGTTACGATGAGGGCAGCAGGAGCACACCTAGTAACTTGCCCAAGGCAGCTACTAGAGCAAGGAAGAATAGAACCTTAGATTCAGAGGATGAGGATTATGTTGCAGCGGAGGATGAGGCCACTTCAAAGAAGAAGGTGATGAAGAAAGAATATGGCACTGCTGCTTCAACCAAGCCAGGGTTGAACAAGAAGGCACCAGCAAGGAGAGTCCCAATGTCTAAGCCCAGAGCCTCCACTCAAGAAACTTTGGGATCTGAACCCAAAGAGACTGTTGCAGAAGGGGAGAAGAGGAAGGAGAGGGTCAAGAAGACCACTGCCAGGATCATTGGCAAGCCCTCTATGATGAGAGATTCTGAAGAGGAAGAGGAAGAGGATGCTGCACCACCACCTAAGGCACAAAAACTTATGGGAGATGCAATCAGATCAGGGGCTGCTCCTAAGCCCAAACCTGCTCCCAAAGCTACTGCACCAGCTACCAAGACTGCACCCAAGAGGAGCACAAGAAACATCCCTGCTGAAGAGAAGAACAAGGCCCCAGTGCCTGAAGCTGCAGAAGAAGAGGCTGAAGCCCAAGTGCTGAGAAAGCTCAAACGAAAGATCCCAGACCACAATGACACACATCCAGTGGCAGAGGACATGAGCATCAGGAAGGATGCAGGTCTGAGACTTTGGGGGAAGAATGACCCTTATGCTGTGAGAAGGAGAACTGTTGTGGATTATATGTTCCACACCAAAGAACAACAAGATTTCTATGAGACTATTCTGCTTGACAAGAAGCCAATTGTCTGTGACATGAGATGGGTTGACTGGACATACATCAGAAACAATGAAGATCACTTACCAGGTGTATATGATAGCTTCAAGGACTGTGGAGTTGACAAGTTTGTTGGCCAGAAGCTCACTAAATGGAATGATGAGCTGATCATGCAATTCTACTCCACTGCTCACTTCTATCTAGATGGCAGGATAGTATGGATGTCAGAAGGTACAAGGTACCAATCCACTGTTGATGAATGGGCCAAGTTGATAAATGCCCCAACAGCTCATGAGGATTACTTGGATGTGTATGCCAAGAAGAAGAAAGACCACAACTCAATGGCAAGTATGTAAAAGGAGATTCCTGAGGCAGACCTGGAAACTCACAAGTTTGGTTTAGTGAAGCACTTGTTGTCAGGACTGCCTACAATCAGCACCATCCCGAGGCATACTCTTTTGCCCAAGTCTGTCTGGAGATCACGGGATGATAAGAGGACATTCAATCAACTTGCTACACATATTTGATGTTCCTCAGAAGTTCAAAGCGATGAGTCTAATTGTAGAAACAATCAAGAGGACAGCTGCACATCAGAAAAGGTCTTTTGGGTATGCTCCACAAATTCAGATGCTCATCAACTCAAAGATGGGCACAGGCACTTATCTGTTGTACAAGGAGCACTTACCCCTCAGGCCAGATTTTGAAGACAACACATGGTCATGGATGAGAATGAGCCTTCATCAGTCCAAGCACATGAGAAGAGAGAAAAGGCAAGGGCAGATAAGGTTGCAAAGATGCCAAGTGTTGAAGAGGCATCTCAGGTGTTCTTAAAGAGCAAACACGATCAACTAGGATTTCTGATCCAATCCACCTTGAGGATTGAGAAGGGCTTGGCCACCCTGACTCAAAATCAGGAGAGTTTGGAAAGAATCATTGACCAAAAATTATATGTTCTTGATGTCAAAGTAACTGAGATTCAGTCAGTAGCTGAGCAACTCCAGGAGGAACTAGAGGAGAAGAAAGCCAAGGCTACTACAGATGCTTTCACAAGAGTGCCAAGAGGTCAGAGGTCTGATGCAGTGCCAATACCAGATACTAGAGCCACCACATCTGCACCAGCAGCCACAACTTCAGTACCACCTCCAGCACCCACTCCAGCAGCTCCAGCTACATCAACAGAAGCCTTCATCCTTGGAGTCATCTCTACACCACCTCATGGAGACCAAGCCCGAGAGACGCATAGCATTTATGCATATTTGAACTTTTTGGTAACTTGTTGCCAAAGGGGGAGAAATATGTATAGATCATAGCCTTCGAGAGAGAGTGTGTGTTGCTTTTTGTCTCTCTTGAACTTTATTTGGTTGAACTTTATTGTATGACTGCTTGTTACATTATGTCTTTTGTGAGATACTTGGATGATCATGTGGTTGATCATATACTACTTTCATGTGTGCTTGAATGATATCATCTCTTATTTCCATATATGATCATTCACTTTGCTTGGTGATGAGTGCATGTTTTCTGTTGTTATCATTTTGAGCGCTCCACCAAGATGTATGTGACATGGAAGAGTGACCCATGATCCTAACAGATTGTGCTTTTGCAGTCCAAGCAAATTTTACATAATGCACAAATATAGGGGGAGCTCTTACTTCTCACATACTTCTCAAAGCGACAATGTATTTCAATCTTATCATCATTTGTCGAAGCTTTGATCTATATGATGTCATCAATTACCGAAAAGGGGGAGATTAAAAGTGCAACTATCCCTGGGTGGTTTTGGTAATGATTAACAACATATAGCTCATTCAACTAATGCTATTTCAAGATAAATATTTCAGGAAAGTTCAATGATTGGCATGGCATGGATTAGGAATGTGGACCCCTCAAATTGGTAAGGACAAAGGATTGGCTCAAGCCTCAAAGTTCAAGACTCTACATTTTACTTTTAATGATCCAAGATCACATTGAGTCCATAGGAAAGCCAATACTATTAAAAAGGGATGAGGTGTTGCTTAATGGATTGCTTGCTCTCATGATGCTTAATGATATACTTCAAAGCCCTCAACCACTTTCTCATATCCACATATGTCCCAAACCAAAAGTCAAACTCAGCCCCACCGATTTGATCCATCCGGCGCCACCGAGTTCATTTGACATAGCCACTACCAGAAAACCTAGTCACTTTGGTCCAACCGATAGGGATCTCGGTCTCACCAAGATGGGATTGCAAACTCTCTGTTTGCCTTCGTAACGTCTCGGTCCAACCGAGATGAGCGATCGGTCCCACCGGGTTTGCAATGTAAACTCTCCGTTTCCCTTTTGTAACGTTTCGGTCCCACCGAGATGAGCGAATCGGTCCCACCGAGTTTGCCTGACCAACTCTCTAGTTAGCTTATTACCAACGTTGGTCCCACCGAGTTTGTGTAATCGGTCTCATCGAGATTACGTTATGCCCTAACCCTAATGATATCAGTCCCATCGAGTTGACATGTTGGTCCCACCGAAATTCCTAACGGTCACATTATGTACTGAATCGGTCCGACCGAGTTTTGTAAATTCTATGTAACGGTTAGATTTTGTGTGGAGGCTATATATACCCCTCCACCCTCTCCTCATTCATGAGGGCAGGCATCAGAACGTGCCTACACTTCCACTACTCATTTTTCTAAGAGAGAAATACCTACTCATGTGTTGAGACCAAGATATTCCAATCCAACCATATGAAAATCTTGATCTCTAGCCTTCCCCAAGTTGCTTTCCACTCAAATCATCTTTCCACCAAATCCAATCCTATGAGAGAGAGAGTTGAGTGGTTGGGAGACTATCATTTGAAGCACAAGAGCAAGGAGTTCATCATCAAGATACCATCTATTACCTTTTGGAGAGTGGTGTCTCCTAGATTGGTTAGGTGTCACTTGGGAGCCTCCGACAAGATTGTGGAGTTGAACCAAGGAGTTTGCAAGGGCAAGGAGATCGCCTACTTCGCGGAGATCTACCCTAGTGAGGCAAGTCCTTCGTGGGCGATGGCCATGGTGGGATAGACAAGGTTGCTTCTTTGTGGACCCTTCATGGGTGGAGCCCTCCGTGGACTCGCGCAACTGTTACCCTTCGTGGGTTGAAGCCTCCATCAACGTGGATGTACAATAGCACCACCTATCGGAACCACGACAAAAACATCTGTGTCTCCAATTGCATTTGCACACTCCAATCCCATCCCTTTACTTTCTTGCAAGTTGCATGATTTACTTTCCGCTGCTCATATACTCATTGCATGCTTGCTTGAATTGTATTGTGATTGCTTGACTTGTGCTAAGTTGTTAAAATCTGCCAAGAACTAAAATTGGGAAAAATGCTAGATTTTTATTTGGTCAAGTAGTCTAATCACCCCCCTCTAGACATACTTTCGATCCTACAGTCGGCAGTGGCATTTCGTCGAACAGCTTGCAGGCGCCGGCCATGTGAGCGGAAGCGAATGATCAGGGCTGCTTCCTTTGCGCTCCGTTGGGTGGCTGGCAAGCGCCACTTTACCCTGATGTGATGTTGAGGTTGATGATGCCCGCAGGTGTGGCCGGATCTACCAGATGCAGTTCGGCGACATGGAGAATCCTGCCTGCACATGGCCATGCGGCAGGGGAGCACGAACATCTGGTGTCTCGTGTGTGACGGACGAGCTCGGGGAACGGTGTTGCGGCGGACGATGGGCCGACAAGCTTGTGCTGACTGCAGCCATGGCAGCGAGCGAGAGATCGGCCGGCGTGGGGCGGCACATACCCAACATGAGGAGGGCGTGCGCCTTGGAGACGATGGACTCCTTGTCCTCGACTTCGGCCTGGTGCTGCAACGCGCTGCACGGCACACTCGGCGGTGGCCTACTTCTCTGCCGGGACAGTTCGCCGACCCCTCCTCTTGCCGATTTGGCATCGAGCTTGGCGATCTTCGCCGGCATGAGCTCCGACTGAGGCTTCTTCACAGGCTTCTTTTTCTTCGCCGCATGGCGGGCGACAGCTGGTGGGTCAACGGGATTCGCCTCGTCGCCCATGGTGGATGGAGGGAGGGGAAAGGGCGGGCACTGGAGAGTGGAGGGCGGGTCGCAGAAGCATTTTGGAGGAAGTGGAGGGAAAGTGGCCGCCTATGCCACCAACGGGTGGGCTAAGAGAGGACAAGGGCGCGCGTCCCGCCCGTCTGGGCACTATTCATTCGGCTGCAAACTCGGCTCAAACTTGGGCCGGGAATGGGTCGAAAGCAGACAGAAAACGGACGGCGGTCGTTTGCTCCTGCGCGTTGGAGGGCCCACTTTGTCCATTTACCCCCAAACGGACACGGGCGGACCACTTGGGATCGTTCGTTGGAGTTGCCCTAAGATACTTTGACCAACGGGGGCAAGTGATAGTTGCAACATCATTCATTTTAGGAATCAGAGTAACCATCCCATAATTAAGTCTTCTAAATTTCAACTCCTCAACATGCACCTGGTGGATCATAGTTATCGTATGATCTCAATATGATGCAGATACTCCAGAAGAATTCCGCATAAAAGTCTGCCAAAAATTATAACCTAGAGGCTCTATCTTCTGGATTTTGACAAGTGCCTATTTTCAGTAATAGGAATCTTATGATATGGTGGGTATCTCTTACATGAAGAAACAAGAAAGTACAGCTACTCCAAACACAATGAAAACTCAAGTACAATCAAACCTATGTTGCTGCAAAATCTGGCAGATCCCTCAGTAGGGTGTCATGTCTAGCTGAACGATCGGGATGGGAAACAAAGAGACAAGGTTTACCTAGGTTTTGGTCATCTCGGTGGAGGTAAAACCCTACTTACTACTCTTTTATTGTTATTGATGGATGGGCATCACATGGTATAATGACGATTGTAGGTATATCGAGTGGGTGAAAGTGTGAGATTGTAAGGTGCCTATTGACTAGCGAGGCCCATGGTTACAAGTTTCCATAATCTCTGGGTAGGCAAGGCCCATGACTACCCGGAGATTATGGAAACTTGTAACCATGGGCCTCGACGCCCATGGTTCCTAATGATTCGTGAAAGATAAAGTATGCGCTGACTCGCCCTTAGAGACGATAAGTAGCACAATCTGCCAAGCTCTGAAGCCAACAAGAAGTGGTGAAGTTAGCCTACATATGAAGTTCGTTCAGTGGGGGAAAACACGCCAGCGCATGCTGGCTTTCATGAGATTAACAACAGACGGTCACACATCCTCATATACTGGCTTTCATGTGAGCAGGTCGTGAGAGTAGTCCTGGTACTCTGTGCAGATCCATTGCTTCAAGGTGAAGATGAGTCTACTGTAGACGCCTTGTCTCAACGAATTGCACTAGATCGAGCAGCGCAAAGAGGTGGTGCCTTGTCTCTGATACTAGATGTTAGCACCCACACTAAATCACTCGATTATCTTTGGAAATTGGGTAGCTAGTCTCGATTACAGAGTCGTTTACACAAATGGATGAACTAGTCTTGCGAGAGGTGAAAGGGGGAAGAGGTAGCCACCAAGTGTCGATTGCCTTTGATCCACCGGATGGGCCTGGTCCTCCCTGCCTTAAGTGGTAGACACTGGTGTCAGGATGGACGCGTTCAACCACACGGGCCCATAGAAGCGTGAGTTGGCATGACGCGCACGCTTGGGATTTGTTGTGTCATTAGGAGGTGGGCCCAACATGTCAGGGTAGCTGACAAGGCACACGGGTAAACTGGTGCAGTTTTGCAAACGATGTGCACTTGCAGTTTGCAAACCATGTGGAAGTATAGTGTATTTTTGTCTCCCTTCAAAATCAAACGGGGTCAGATCTTTTATACCACTTGATTTCCTCTTCTAGAAAAAGACGTCCAATCTTCTCATTGGATTGACGTTTTCAATCAATCTCTTGAGGTGTCAAAAATGCGGGGCTCTATGATTGTATCGAGATCATCAATAATTGTGGAAAGGCACAGCTTCCCTTTTTCATAAATACCACTAGTGTGTTTTGTCCATCCAAATTGGAATCACCTTCAGGCTATGGTCTTAAAGTTCCATCGCTGAATCGGTGTTTCGACGGGCTTCTCCCACGCACTCTAAGTCACCAAAGCCCACCTAAGTAACCATCCCAACTCAAATTTGAATGGGCGACGAGTACTAGGGGAGCTAAGCGAGTTAAGAGTCGAGTATGATGGGCACACGGTCCGAAAGTGTTTCAATACACTCGAGTGCACACAAGGTTACCATTTGAAATTTTAATTCCCATTTGGTATCCATAAACACAGGATCAAGTTTCTCGTATGTCGGTACTAGACGATTATTAGCCCGCGTGAACTGTCGGCCAGACATACTGGCTTCCCTAAGATTCAAACCGTCAATCACAAGCTTGAATAGCTCTAGAGAGACTTTATCAAGTTGAGATTGTTCTTGAATTCTTCCAATTTGCGCCATGACAAGGCTTTAGTAAAGCCATCTGCAACTTGATCATTAGTAGGAATAAAACGAATGTCCAATAGCTTCTTGGCTACTCTTATACGAACAAAATGATAGTCTACTTCAATGTGCTTTGTTCTTGCATGGAACACTGGATTTGCTGATAGGTAAGTGGCACCAATATTGTCACACCATAATCGTGCAACAGAAGAATGATTTATACCTAGTTCAGCAAGCAGAGTTTGAACCCTTATCAACTCAGCCGTGGCATTTGCTAGAGCTTTGTATTCAGCCACAGTGCTGGATCTAGACACAGTGGCTTGTTTTCGTGCGCTCCAAGATATGAGGTTTGGTCCAAAGAAAACAGCAAAGTCACCCGTTGACCTTCTATCATCAGGACAACCTGCCCAATCTGCATCTGAAAAGGCACTTACCACATTTGAGGTTGACCTTGTGAATTTTAATCCAGTGCTCATAGTACCTCTGAGATATCTCAAAATTCTCTTCACTGCAGTCCAATGCTGAAGAGTAGGGGCATGCAAGAACTGACACACCTTGTTGACAGGGAAACATATGTCAGGCCTTGTAAGTGTCAAGTACTGTAAGGCACCTACCACACTTCTATAGTTTGTGGCTGCTTCGGCTCCCAAGGGCTCCCCTTCTTCCTTGGAAAGTTTCTCAGTAGTTGAAAGTGGCATGCTTGAAACTTTACAACTCATCATACATGATCTTTTTAATATATTAGACACATATTTTTCTTGACTTAAGACTATCCCATCAGTTACCTTTTTCACTTCTATTCCCAAGAAGTAGTGCAAATCGCCAAGGTCTTTAAGTGCAAAGTCTCTCTTGAGATCTTCCAACAATGCGCTGACCGCATCTTGTGATGAGCTGGCCACAATAATATCATCAACATATACCAACATAAAGATGATTATTTTTCCCTTCTTATAGAAGAAAAGTGACGTATCAGCCTTTGAAGGTCGAAAGCCAAGCCTTTGAAGTTTATCACTTAACCTAGAATACCACGCTCTAGGTGCTTGTTTCAGACCATATAATGCCTTGTCAAGTTTGCACACATAATGATATTTGTCTTTTACCTCATACCCAGGTGGTTGTTTCATATAGACTTCCTCCTCTAGAACGCCATGAAGAAACGCATTCTGCACATCCAATTGACGAAGACTCCAACCATTTGATACTGCAATGTAAAAGAACAAGTCTGATAGTAGCTGCTTTAACAACAGGACTAAACGTGTCCTCATAGTCAATACCGTACCGCTGTTTAAAACCCTTTGCTACTAATCTAGCCTTGTATCTGTCTATTTCTCCACTGGACTTTCTTTTGACTCTGTAAACCCATTTACAAGCAATTATATTTCTGCCTCTTGCTAGAGGAACCAAGTGCCAGGTTTTGTTTCTAATAAGAGCATTATATTCTTCATCCATAGCATTTTTCCAGTTTTTATCCTCAAAAGCATCAGTCAAGTTTCCTGGCTCACCTGTGACAGCCAGGCCACCAAAACGAACATTACTATACCTGACTGTGCCATCCGTCCAAACCTTGGGCTTCAAAACTCCATGCTGTGATCTGGTTCTCATCGGCACAGAATCTGCAGTAGAAGGCCGCTGCACAGAAGATCCGGCGGGATCTAGCGCTGCAGACGATCCAGCGGCACTTGATCCGAGGCTGATTTCCTCGGAGCCGGAGCCAGTTTTTCGTTGGACCACTTGGCGAGGCCCACCAGAAGACGCGGAGAGGCGCCTCGCCTAACGCGTGAGTGCGGTTGGCCCACCTGCGCCGCTGGACCCGCCTTGGATTGTCATGGTCTCACCCGCGGAGCCGCGGGGGGACGCGTGGTCGTCAGCTGGTGGCCCGCCTGACCCCGAGGCGGGTGCGCTGCCACTGCCTGGCTCGGCAGGCGAGGGCGGATCCACACCGGGATCGTCGTTGTCAGTTCCTGGTGCAGCACCTGAATCATCCTTGTGCTCCGCGCTTGTCCTTTGCTGCTGCATTAAATCATAGTGCACAACAGAATTTCCTCCAAAATTTATAGCAGAATTTTCATGAGAATTACCCAAGTGATCATTAGCTATATGTTCGTCCCCATGATCAAGAGGTAAGGAGGAGGAATTTTCAGAGAGGAGAAGGATTTCGGATCTGATAGGTGCACCGGCATTAGGGTTTAACTTGGCAAAGGGAAACACCGTTTCATCAAACACAATGTCCCGAGAAATATAAACCCGTCCAGCAGTTATGTCTAGACACTTGAAACCTTTGTGAAGATTACTGTAGCCAAGGAAAACGCATAGCTTGGAGCGGAATTCAAGCTTGCGAGCATTGAAAGGACGGAGGTTAGGCCAACATGCGCACCCAAAAGTACGAAGAGCATGATAGTTTGGTGTTTCATGAAATAATTTTTCTAGTGGAGTTTCAAGATTGATCACCTTACTTGGTGTGTTATTGATCAAGTACGTGGCAGCGAGAAATGTCTCATCCCAAAATTTGAGGGGCATAGACGCATGAGCTAGCAGTGAGAGGCCAACCTCGACAATGTGATGATGCTTTCTTTCGGCGGAGCCGTTTTGCTGATGAGCATGCAGGCAGGAAATATGGTGTGTGATGCCAACTTGGTGAAAAAAGGAATTTAACCTCTCATACTCACCACCCCAGTCGGTTTGCATGGTGATGATTTTGCGATCAAAGAGTCTTTCTACAAGTGCTTGAAATTCGTGAAACACTTTAAAGACCTCTGACCTATGCTTAAGAAGAAATATCCACGTAAATTTACTGAAATCATCAATAAAGCTCACATAATAATTCTTTTTATTGATAGAGTC
Source organism: Aegilops bicornis (assembly GCA_021605145.1). NCBI lineage: Eukaryota > Viridiplantae > Streptophyta > Magnoliopsida > Poales > Poaceae > Aegilops > Aegilops bicornis. The sequence continues at coordinate 832,294,255 of CM038671.1, read as the reverse complement.
ACGGGCAGGTCCCCATACATCAGAATAAATAAGCTCTAAAGGAGCATTCGAAAAACTACTAGAATGTGGATAGGGAAGTTGGTGACTTTTGCCTTGTTGGCATGCATCACACACCCCCTCTTTATTCAACTCATGAACTGAAAAAGGAATTTTGTTCTTGCTAAGAACATGCTGAACGATTTTCAAAGACGGATGACCTAGTCGATCGTGCCACCTTGACGGAGAGATCTTGGTGGCACCAAAAGCATGCCTGCCCGGGCCTAAAGAAGCTGATGATAGGGGGTAGAGGCCGGCTCTACACCTGCCGTGGAGGAGGGTGTTCCTCGTTGCCTTGTCCTTAATAAAGAATAAACGAGGGTGAGTTTCAAGAAACACATTATTGTCTTGAGATAGACGATGAGCAGAAACAAGATTTTTTGTGGCTTTAGGTGAGTTAAGGACATCTTTTAGATGAAGATTACGAGTGGGAGTACGAACATATGCTTGACCAATATGAGTAATTTTCATACCTGCTCCGTTGGGCATGTTCACTTGATCATGGCCGTTGTATCTCTCCCTCATGGTGAGCTTGTCGAGCTCTCCGGTGATGTGATCTGTGGCGCCTGTGTCAACGTACCAATTGGTGTCGAAGCCGTAGGAGGAGTTGGACACGGCGCTCGCACTCTTCTCCTTGGTGAATGCGATGTCGAAGCGCCTGTAGCACTCTATGGTGGTGTGGTTCGGCTTCTTGCAGATCTGGCAGAACACTTCAGGGAGCTCATCTCGGCCCCCGCCTCCTTGGCCACGCCCACCGTGGCCGTTCCCACGGCCGCCGTTGCCTCCATTGCCACGGCCACCACCGTGATCACGACCGCCTCCGTTCCTGCCGCGGCCTCCGCCGCGAGAGAAGCCACCCCAACCGCCACGGGAGGCAGCGTTCGCGGATGAGTGGGACGACGAGTTGCCACCCTCGAACATGGCGAGGCGGCTCTCGAAGCTGATGAGTTGCGCGTAGAGCTCGTTGGGCTTGATGGGGACGGTCCTGGCGCAGATGGAGGAGACGAAGGACATGTAGTCGAAATCCAAGCCAGCAAGGATATACGACACCATATCATCGTCCGTGAGCGGCTTGCCGATGGCAGCCATCTCATCACCGAGGGCCTTCATGCGGCCAAGATACTCAACGATGGTGGAGTTTCCCTTCTTGGTGGTGGAGAGGGCCATCCTTGTATTGACGATGGCCGCCTGCGTCTGGGAGATAAAGATCTCCGTGATTGCAGTCCATGCTGCTGACGCCGTGATGCATGTTGCGATCTGAACCATCACAGGGGGTGAGATGGAATTGAAAAGAAAAATCAGAACCTGAGAGTCTCGAGCCCTGTCGATCTCATATGCCGGGTTCGGCACATTGGTGGCCTTGCCGTCTTTGTCCGACAGCTTGGGCGCCAGTTCCTCCCTCTCCGGATCGAGGTAGGTGATCAGCTGAGCGCCACGGATCGTGGCCAGAGCTTGCGCACGCTAGATGTTGAAGTTGGAGCGATGGAGTTTCTCAGCGATGGGGATGAGCACGGATGGGGCGGCTGCGGTGGAGCTTGAGGAAGACATGGCGGCGCAAGGGTTTTTGGCGGCGCAGGAGATGTGCGAGAGGAGAGGCTCTGAATACCATGTAAAGTTGGGTTAAGCGTATGCCTTAGCAGGGACGCGTTGCGTGTTATTTATAGGCACAAGAGATTACAGGGTTTAGGTAGTTAGGTTGTTGTAGGATTGATCTCCAAGTCATAATCTATACAAAGGATAGAGATCAATCTGAACATATCCTAACTACCTGATTACAGCACGCACACGCCCACACATGTATACGATTTATATGTACATCGTATACATCCTATAATACATACTTTAACAGTTCGCATATTTTCTAACAGTAGTTGCCCCTGATATTTATCTTTAGTTCAACCAACAGCTTCTCGCGTCCGGCAGCGTTTTAAGACTGAATTTTAACACAAAGCAAGCATGAGACAATTTAAACTTACACTGTTGCTGTCAGAACTGTTTACAGCAACAGCGGTGAACATAGATAACACACCCAACAAGCACAATGACACATTGCTTTAGTGGTCACTACAGGAAACAAGGGTTAGCAAACTTAATGGTTCATGATTGATCAATATAAAATTGTCAAGTTATCAACAGATCTGCACAGAGCTAAAAGGAAACCTTACTCCCAGATTAGAGGACTGTACATGTGAGTGCTTTTTATCTGGCCAGCTGCTGCTGCTGCTCCAACTTCAGCGCTGCACAGCCTCTCGTCTTCTTTGCATTACATATAAAGAATACAGTAAGGAAGCCTACTGATTTCCTCGAAAAAAGAAGTTACTAACAGCTTTGTGTTCGAGAAACGTTCGACAATTCTGCAGTTATTTAAAACAGTTAAGGTCTGACTCCAAAATTCGCTAACTGTTGATAATATTGAATAAGAGAGGAAATTTCTCAAAAGTACAAACATACCTCAAATCATGGAAGGGAGTTTGCGAGATAAATTTTGCTTGAAACTGTAAATCAAGAACTCCTGTTCTTAGCAGCAATGAGTATTGAGTGGTACAGTCAACGAATTTATCCACCGTCAATGTTGGTATTATCGTGACAACTCTACAAAAAATGCTTCTTTTTGTAACAGTATGGAACTGCTACAACCCTAGCACACCAATGGAATTAACCGAGAGGAAAACATGAAAGGTGCACATAGATGCAACACATACTTCGCCCAGCAGGATTCAGTTAATGCAGCTACTTTCAGATTGAAATCCTTTGGATTTCAAGTCTTCTTTTAAAGCCTATATATGGCAGTAACCACCAGTGGAAAACAATGGTGCGGTGCACAAAAGCTAAATACAGAATTAACCTGCATATCAATATAGCCTACGGATACCAGCAGAGCTTCCTTCACGGCAGGAACCGAACAAGTGCTACAGAGGTATGCCGGTCGCAATCCTACATCAGAACCAAAATATGATAGGCTTACTTGGTCCGCCCTACTTTATTTGAACAACCTGGTATGCCTGCTAGCTGTCTGATTGCTAGCACTTCCATTAACAACTGAAGGTCTGAAGCAAAGTGACCAACTATCTGCCATCTGGCTCCTCAGTGATGGTTACGTCATTATTACTGCAGATAGTTACATCATTATGACTATACAGACCACTACCAGATTCATCTTCCTTAGATACCCTTAGGTTGAAGTATGCCGGATGCTTAGGCTCTGGAAGAATAACACCCTCGCTGTTTAACATCGCAACGACATTTGACATGGTCGGTCGATCATCTGCATGCTCTTGTACGCACATTAGTGCAATGTTAATGTACCTCCTAGCCTCGGCTGCATGGATCTCCTTAGCAATTGATGCTCCTAGAATCTCAAGACATCTTCCTCCTTCCCAGAGCTGCCATGACTACAGAAAATTTATCATCACATACATGTCAAAAATTATTTTGGTTTACAAATAATGTACATATGTGTGTGAGAGTTCGCAAAATGCTCACGTATCCAAGGAGGTTAAGAAAGTCTTCATGCTGATGGAAACCAGAATTCCTTTGTCCCGCTAAGGATCTCGAGAAGTAAGACACCAAAGCTGAACACATCAGATTTGATCGAGTAAATGCCTTCAGATGCGTACTCCGGAGCCATATAACCACTGAAATGAGTTAGAAGCATAAGTAAAATACTATATCAAATTTTAAAGGTTGATGAATCAGCTGATTAATGCTATTCTAATTATACTTACTATGTTCCCACCACCCTCTTTGTGCTTCCTTGGGTATCATTGGAGCTGAAAATTTTAGCTAACCCAAAATCTGAAATTTAAGGATTCATGTCCTGGTCCAAGAGAATGTTGCTGGCCTTAAGGTCTCTGTGTATGATGCGCAACCGAGAGTGCTTGTGGAGATACAGTAGACCTTGGGCTATCCCTTCGATTATCACACATCTTTTATTCCAATTAACCAACGTTGTTCTGCTAACATCTGCACATTAGAGAGTGCATTTTATAGCATGGACGAAACGTGATCCAAAATATGGTTGAACTACACTGTGCATACCAAAGATAAAGAAGTCCAAGCTCTTATTTGGCAAATACTCGTACACCAAAAGTTTTTCCTCTCCCTTAATGCAGCATCCCATGAGCTTGACCAGATTACTGTGTTGTAGTTTTGCAATAAGTTCAACTTCGTTTTTGAATTCTGTGAAACCCTGTCTTGAATGTGAGGCAAGCCTTTTAACTGCAATTTCTATTCCATCTGGTAATTGGCCCTGGAAGCATGTACAAAGCAGGAGGCATTATATTTTACTGAAATTACAGAATTGATTACATGCCATCCATGGGAAAAGGACTTTTGGAATATACAGCATCACACATCCAACGCATGGCCTTAATATTCCTTTTTCGGTGCATTACATCTTTTTTTCAGAGTTTCAGTCCACTGCCGTTTATCCAGAGTTGCATCTTAATTCTTTCTCTAGTTTAAGGCTAGGTAGCAGGTTACTTATGCTAATAATATTTGGTTGAGATACATTTATAAAACTGGATTTCGGGAGTATATGTTTATCAAGCAACTGCATGTATTTTTTTCTCATTCTAGGTTGTCAATAATATATTGAAAAGCGTGTGACTTCGCTTTTTCGCCATAGGTTGCTATTACAGGGATGAATAATATGATAACTGCCATTGTAGATATTGGAACTTATATACATCATTTTCAAAGGTAGCTTATAAAACTAGGCACATCATATCACGATTCAGTTACTGTAATTAGCTCTACTGTAAACATATAAGGATTTTTTAGGCAATCGTGATTTAATATATATTTTAGAATGAACATATGATTGGATCTTTTGAAGACAACACATTTTACCTTGTAGACAGGGCCAAAACCACCTTGACCAAGTAGGTTTTCTTTCGAGAAGTTGTGTGTAGCATGCAATATCTCTGAAAAGTCAAAGAGAATGAACTCTGAACTCTTTTCTTCCAATCTCCAAACCAATGCGTCTTCTTCCGGCCTATTTGTTGCAGCTCGATCATGTACGATTTCCGTTCCTAAATTGAGAGGACACACAAATATACAACCTTAAGGCTGAGTACATATATATAAGTGGTAATTTTTTAGAGGAATGTTCTAATCCAAATAACAACAAAAACCTTTTCTTCGTTTTCTCATCCATACAACGAAACAAATAACACACAGAAATATTGACAGTAATGGAGCTGCCACAGCAATAATCCAAAGCGCCCTCCGGCGTGAGTTGCGTCCTAAGAAAAACACGACTTCATATATAGTTTTCATATAAATATAAAAACGAATCCTATATCCTATATACTTAAAAGAGTCACCCCCACTAACTTAATTATCTCAATATGCAAGCATGCCACATCACTATACAATTATGAATGGGATAAGGCCCACCTCAACATGTAACAATGCATTGGAAAAGACCCACCACTACATGTAACCATTCATGAGCAAATATTTTTCATTCTATTATTCTACTTATATTCAATAAATATTGGACGTAAAAAATATTTAATAAATATTTTACAACTTTACATACATATAACAAGTCGTATGTATTTTAAATTTTGGTTCATGTGCTATGAATCTTAATATTCATATTCAATACAATCAAAACTCATTCAAATATATCGCAACCAATTTCTGCAACAACGCACAGGGCATCATCTAATTTATCTAGTGTTAAAGACAATGGCAAATCAGCTGAAGGTTGTGGATCATCTCACTCACTTTACCAATTGAACATGGGCCGGCCCCCCTTTGAACTTTGAACCATTCTGACTCTAGCATCTTTCCCCTTATCAATAAACATCATTTTCTTTGCTATTGACTTAACATAGTTCTTGTACTTATTTGTTTTTATTAATCTATTTTAAGCTCATGTCTGCTAGTCTAAAAATGCTACAATGTACTCCCTCCGTTTCTAAATATAATACTATTTAAAGATTCCAATGCAGACTGCATACGTAGCAAAATGAGTGAACCTACACTCTAAAATACGTCTATATACATCCTTATGTAGCCTCTACTAAAATCTCTAAAAACGTCTTATATTTAGAAACGGAGGGAGTACATAACAAGCTAATTATCATAATAGTGAAAAGATCTATGTATCGATTTTCCTTGAAAGTGGACATTGCAACTATGTACACTAAATCAACTAGCATGAAAGGCAATTTAGTGCAGTATACAACTCTAATTTCCTAGCTTCCTTCTAGTAGCATATAAAAGAACCACTATAAGTTCTTTTTAATAGCTGCATGAATCGTCACTCAACGGAAAGACGAAGGGATTTCACTATTTTTCAAAAATGCAAAGTTCTTTTCCTAGAATTTTCCAATAAAAAATTGTACTCCCTCCGTCCCAAAATAAGTGTCTCAAATTTGTACTAACTTTAGTACAAAATTGCACTAAGGTTAAGACACTTTAGTACAAATTTGTACTAACTTTAGTACAAAATTTGTACTGGCTTATTTTGGGACGGAGGGAGTATCACGCAAGATGTGTGACATGTTACCTAAATTAATGAATCTAACTGAAGCAGTGGTGCCATGTCCAACCAAGGATCTGCCGAGAAGGATGAGAATTACATACCATGAAGTTCTTTGGTGGTCGCTTGCGCCTCCGAAGGTGGTGGTGCCGCAACCGGTAAATGCGGTTGCGACAGCTGGGGTGGGTACAATATAACTGGCGGCATGGTATTGTTGATCGGCGGAAGTTCAGATACCAAGCTGATAATACGCAGCATGGGGTCCCCTTGAAAGAACGGGTATATCTCGTACCTCATGCTACACCGTGTCCCCAGAAGTCGACCACCTTTCCTACGGTCCATGTACTTGAGTGTTAACTGGGAGTAAGGCTGGAAACAGGCCGCACAGTCGTCAGCACTCAGGTCGGGCGTGCACTGCATAAGGCAGTAGAGCGTCGGGAGGGAGCTGACATCTAAGCGCGAGGTGGTGAACCTCCTCGAGCTGTTCGCAGCCGATTGAGCTGTGTTGTTCAGAAGTGTGAACAACGAGAAGCTGAAGGAGTCAGCTCTTGTCAAGATGTTCGTCAACATCTCGAGGCTCACAATGACGAGTATATTGTCATTGACGTTGGTGGCGAGAAAATTCTGGTTGGAGAACCTGAGCATGCAGGGATTGCTATTGTAGTACACGGTGGCGTCCTTATTGCTCGTGCAGTGTTCCTGCCCGTCCTGGAAGGCGGTCACCAAGCATCCTTCGCAGGCAGAGGCATTGGAGTCCCCGCGGCAGAGAGCAAGGGCAAAGATGGTGTTCGGAACATTGCCGACGGTGTCGGTGGCGAAGAGGGTGGTGTTGGATGCTGCTTTCTTTGGGAGGATGGAAGAGAGGAGCTTGAGGTTGGCTTCATAGGTGCTATTTGATTTGTAGTTGCCGCTCTCGCCGCACGCTGGCCACGTTTGGGCAGCGGTGAGAGGCACGAGCAGGAGGAGTGGGAGGATAACCATGGCCATACACGGATGACAAGGCAGATCCACGAATGATAGGAACCTCATAGCCAAGGAACTTGTAGAAACTGAAGAGTTCTAAAAAAAGGGAGACAAAAAACTTATGTTAGAACAGGAACATAATAATAACTAGAAAGTAAAAATAATGTAGAGAACTGGAAAATGCCAGCATACATCGAAGGTCCACCTCCCCATGTTATAAACTCTGGATCATCAATAAGGGATGGCACGCCAACCTAAAGAACACAGAGGAGAAATGTCCATCTGCTCAGAACTGCAAAGACAGCACGCTATTGCTGGAAAGAATCTTCAGAATTCAGAACCTGTGGAGCTAGAAGAATATGCTCCTCTGTTTGCGTCACCGGGCCGTCAGGAGCTGATAGTCTGATACACAGGGAAGGGAACACCACCTTCCATTTGAGCAGCTACAGTGATCATGTTCTAGATATCATGCTGCAAAATTGAAGGCATGAAGTGTGTGCTCAAAAATTAATTAAGAGATCTAAATGCTCTAAATTCAAAGTTCAGATGTCACAAGTAGCCATTCAGATATCAGGGATTACAAGCTGGAAGTTGAGGAAGTCCACTCGAAGTCAAAAACAGGGTTAAGCTGGAAGTTCAGAAAGTCTACTCCAAGTCAAGAACAGGGTTAAGCTGGAAGTCCAGAAAGTCTATTCCAAGTGAAGACAGGATTTAGCTGGAAGTTTCATGAAGTCTACTCCAAGTCAAAACACTCTTGGTATGTCTTCATTTTGATAGTTCACATGGACAGGCACTTGTGGATTAAAAATTAAAAATAAATCTAGGGGCTTACCACTGGATTATGGTTGGGACTTCAGATAGGGGCTTGTCGACCACAAAGCTCTGCATTGCAAAGGGGAACAGTCTTAAACAATAGAGCTAATTACAGTAGCTGAATCTATAAAGGGGGAGAAAGAGGTGATTTCGTACCTCCTGCGGAAGTCGAAGGACGATGGCGTCGCCGGCGCGCGGCCTCCGTGCTCCTCTCCGGCACGTCGCCAATGTAGCCTCCGGTCCAGGTGGCGCAGCCCGGAGATAAGTCGGCAGAGTGGGGAGTGGGGAAGGAGGAGGAGCCACTCGATTCAGTGGAGGACGGCGGCGCAGTGGGAGTGCACTTCTTTTCAGACTTGGGTGGACGAGGAGAATGACTGGCCGACCGCGACCGAGTCTTCGGTCCGTCTCTCTCGCTGTGCCGACCAGCTGGCTCTGTAGGCTCACAATGGGCCTGCATCGACCGTCTCCTCTTAATGGGCCAGCCCATAGAGAAAAACGATTGAAGGGGACGGGCGCCGCGTAGGCCCATAGAGAAGTTCACGTTGTTGTCTGTAACCCCGTGGGCGATCTGGACCTCGAGGAGAAAAGCGATCCATGAATCCATATTCCAAACACCAAGGGCGACGAAGGAGTTTATAACTCGTTTTATGGCTGATTTGGGCATATGCTGTCATCCCCTGGAAAGATCAACGCAGGCCCAGCGACTGTTGGTACTGCTTCTACATCAAGGTCGAAAGCACCACCGGCCAGCTATGCTAAGATACACGTTGATGCGGCAGTCAGATTTCAGAGAGGAGGTACAGCGGCAGCGATATGCAGAAATAGCAAAGGTGTCTTTTTGGGGAGTTCAGCACTTGTCATCGCCGGAGTTTGCGATCCAGCAACACTGGAGGCTATAGCATGTCGCGAAGCCATCGCTCTAGCAGAGGATCTTAATGTGCAACGATATGTGATGGCCTCGGACTGCAAACAAGTCATTGGCGATATTGGTACGAATAGCCGGGGCACTTACGGAGCTATAATTAGAGAAATAAAACTGAGATCTTTACCGCTTTTGTGTAAATTTACTTTTAAGGGTCAAGCTCAAAATGTTGAAGCTCACAAGTTAGCTAAGTTTTTTTTATCGTTACTTCTTAGGCGTCATGTGTGCTTGGCCAGCCTCATGACCAACGATGTATCCCATAATCTATGGAATTTGAGTAATAAAGTTGGCTTTTCCCCTAAAAAACAAAGAGCAATGCTATACATACGTGAACTTACGTACAGGTTTTACGTAAATGACGATGTGGGTGTTGTTAATTGGGCCAGGATTAGCAGCTGGGGCCCACCCTGGTTGAAATCGGGGGGGGGGGGGGGGAGGGGGGGAGGAGGAGAGAATGATATCGAAGGTTAAGTAAGCGTACGTAGGACCTTTAGTAGGTCTAGCATTTTTGAGCAACTAATTAACGAGCGCTTTTTCGGGAGCCTTAAAACGATCGGCCGCTTACTTGGCTACAACCATTCGCCACGTGTCACGCCTCGGGCGCCCCTTCAGATCTTGTTTTTTATTTTTACGCACGCGTTTTTGGCTTTTTAAACGGTTTTTGTTTCGGTTTTTTTGACGTTTTGGTTTTCTACCGGTCTTCCCTAGCTTTTCGACCAACAAAATTTTTTTGAAAAAAATATTTTTTCTGCGCAAAAATATGCATTTTTTTCGCTAGAGTCACAGTTTTGTTTTCGCGAGAGGCACGGCCGTGCCTCTTGAAAACGAAAAAAAACGTGTTTTTTCTTTTTTTTCTTTCGCGAGAGGCACGGTTTTGCTTTTGCGAGAGGCACGGTTTTGCTTCCGCGAGAGGCACGGTTGTGCTTTCGCGAGAGGCACAGGCGTGCCTCTTTCGGAAAGGAAAAAAACGTGTTTTTTGTTTTTTTCGCGAAAGGCACGGTTTTGCTTCCGCAAGAGGCACGGTTGTGCTTTCGCGAGAGGCACGGGCGTGCCTCTTTCGGACAGGAAAAAAACACGTTTTTTTTTCTTTCACGAGAGGCACGGTTTTGCTTCCGCAAGAGGCACGGTTGTGCTTTCGCGAGAGGCACGGGCGTGCCTCTTTCGAAAAGGAAAAAAACACGTTTTCTGTTTTTTTTTCTTTCGCGAGAGTTACGGTTTTGCTTCCGCGAGAGGCACGGTTGTGATTTCGTCAGAGGCACGGGCGTGCCTCTTTCGGAAAGATAAAAAAAAACCCATATTCCCGGTTCGGTTTTTTCGTCGGTTTTTTTCGTTCGGTTTTTTCGTGAAAAAAAAGTTCGTCAAAACCTATCAACATGGGATCTAGTTTTGAAGATCTCGACGTGAGGAATCCATCGGCGAAAGCGGTTCGAGATTTGGACGCACGGTTTAAGAGATACAACGTTTTGAATAAACGGATCTACGAAAAAAGAGTGTGCGCCACTTGTCGCAACCTGGAGAAGTTGGAATGATCTCCGCAAGGAGTACTCCTTAATTAATGATTTCGGCATGAAGCGTTAAATGGGATTTGGTTGCGTGCCAGCGTGCAGCCCCAGTTTTTTTGTTTTTTTGTTTCGAAAATAAAAATATGAAATCAAAGAAGGTTTATAGATTTAAACGAAAAAGGTTCATCCATTTAAAAAAAGTTCATATCTTTAAAATAGGTTCATCAATTTTGAAAAAAGTTCATTAATTTGAAAAAAAGATCATTCAACTTGAAAAAATTTCATCCAATTTAGAAAAAGTTCATTAATTTTTTTAAAAGTTCATTAAATTTGAAAAAAGATCATAGAAAGTCAAAAAAGGTCATGTATTTTTAGAAAAAGTTCATTGAACTTAAAAAAAGTACATAAATAAAAAAGTTCATCCTTTTTCAAAAAGATGTTCGTCAAATTTTAAAAAGTTCATACATATTCAAAAAAGTTCATCTATCTGAAAAAAACCTGTTGAAATTTCTAAAAAGTTCAAGATATTCAAAAAAGTTCACAGAATTTTCAGAAAAAATGTCATCCGGCGCGTAGATGGGCCGGCCCATTTACGGACGCCACAGGCGCTAGTTAACGAAAATGTACGTTAACTGGCGCCTGTGGCGCCAAATAGGAAATGCCCTCTCGCAGTGCCGACCAACTGGCTCTGTAGGCTCACAATGGGCCTGCATCGACCGTCTCTGCTACGCTGCTGATGGCTCAAAAAGGAGCAAACTGCGACCTGAAGCACCGCGTTCGTGGGTTGGGCCACCAGCGCGAGCCTTTAGTTTCATTCTATTCACGAGACCTCCTATGTGCCGCATTTTCGCGGTTCCTATATGGCGCGTACCACCCCGGCCAGCATCGTAGCGCATACCCCTTGACAAGCGCTACTGTTTCAATGGGCCGGCCCATTTCGGGTTTTCCCACACAACTGTTTTTGGGAAGGTTCTAGAACCTTCCCAGAACCATATTTTCTGTTTTTTATTTTTTTTTTCATTTTTTGTTTTTTATTTTATTTTTGATCTTCTTTCTGTTTTCTTTTTATTTTTCATTTTTTACTGTTTTCATTTTTTATTCTTGTTTTTCAATTTACGAAAATCTTCTAAATTCGCTTCTTTTTCGTGATTTTTTTCTTTCAAATATGAACATTTTTTTGGAAGACATGGTTATTTTTTTACAAATTTGTAAACATTCTCTTAAATCATGAACATTTTTCAAAATCGTGAACATTTTTTTAGAACTTTATGAACATTCTCTTAAAAGATGAACATGTTCTAAAATTCGTGTACACCTTTTTAAACTTATAAACGTTTTTTTAATCATGAACAATTTTTAAATTCAAGACAATTTTTCGAAATCATTAACATTTTTTATAAATTCTTGGAAAAAATCGAATTCACGAACAATTTTTAGGAATCATGAACATTTTTTAAAATTCTAGACAACTTTTTGAAATCATGAAATTTTTTTCAAATTCGTGAACATTTTTCAATTTTACAAACATTTATTGGAAATCATGAACATTTTTTACAAATTTTGTGAAAAAAATTCAATTTCACGAACATTTTTTGAAATCATGAACATTTTTAAATTTGTGAACATTTTTTGCCAATTTAATGAACAATTTTTTAATTACCGAGCATCTTTTTGAAATCATGAAATTTTTTTTAAAATCATGACTGTTTTATTCAAAATTAGCAACTTTTGGGAAATTTAGAACCTATTGATATCCCGAATTATTGAAAAATGAAAAGAAGAAAAGGAATAAAAGAAAAAAAATAGGTCACCCGCAAAACAAAACAGAGGACGTCCCGGCCGCATATGGGCCGGCCGAGGAGGGTAGGAGGGTGGGGGGGGGGGGGGGTGTGCGCTCGCCCGCTTCCGACGCTACACGCGTATAGGACAAGGGTCGTCAAGGAATGAAAAATTCGCCCAAAAAGAGCATGCTGTAGCGTGGATTCGAACCCACTACCTTTAATTGTTGCACGCCAGGCTAGCTACTATGATAGAATAGCAGCTCCCCTAAAAAAAAAAGATAGAATAGCCGCGGGAGTATAAATAAACTGTCACTGCGGCGAAAAATAAAACCAATTCAGCCAATTCCATAAATTAAAACCAATTCAGCCAATTACAAATTTTCAAAACTGCAGTATTTTTTGGAATATGTAAACAATTTTCGGAAAGGGAAACAATTTTTTGAATTACTGACAAAAATTAAACATGCGGACAATTTTTTGAGTTTGTGAACAAATATTGAAACATGAACACTTTTTGAACGTGTGATAATTTGGGTGCTACTTATTTAAGTGCCAATCCTGTCTTTTATGCCAGAACCAAGCACATTGAGATAGACTTTCACTTTGTACGAGAAAGAGTTGCAGAGAAGAAGTTGAAGATACGTTTTATTCCTTCCAAAGATCAAGTAGCTGATGGGTTCACCAAAGCTCTACCATACAAGCCATTTGAAGCATTCAAGAACAATCTTAATCTAGGATAGGTAGTTCAGATTAAGGGAGGGTGTTAGACTTAGAGATATATTTGATTGTAATCTTAACTACTTATTTCTTCCTCTCCCTTGTAACCTCCTATCTCTTATCCTGTCGTATCCTAGTGATCGGTAGAAGTCTTGTAAACCACGGCAGGGGTTATTCCTGCCCTCGATCAATATATACCCGCGGCTCCTCTACGGAGGAGTAGGAACGCTTCCACCAAATCAATCTTACAACATCTTCATCTAGATCCGCCACTATGAAGATGCCCGACGCGTGCGCCATATCAAACTGACATGAGGGGTCGGGAGGGGGCCCTCGCCAAAACCCATCGGTCCGCTGGCCTACTCCTTCAGTTCAGTGATGAGGTATTCACGGCGCCGCCAGCGTGCCGCCCAAGGTGCCAAACATGGCAATTTAGGCCCGGCGGTGAGACTAATAGCCTCGTCCTCATTCTCCTCCTCTCCCTCCCATCCATGCCGTTACCATGACCCAGTCCATGCGCGAGTTCACTCTGACCTTGCCGGTGACCATGGTACGCACCAAGGCTAATGTACTACAAGCTGCTAACACCGGCGGTGATCCAGGCAGAGATGCGCGTCGTTGAGGCACGTCGCGCCGCTCGCATTGCGGTTATCCTGACTCCAAAATCTCCAGAGGAGGAGGCACAGGAACCGGATGAGGTCGAGGCGCAGCAGGATGACATTGAAGAGAGGCGGGCGCCAAATGAGGAAATGGAAGAGGCCAAGGTGCCGTAGGAGGAGGAGGGGGCAAAGTCGCTAGAGCAGGGCGGACGCAGCATGGAGGAAGCGGTCACGCAGCTGCCATGTGGAGGAGGCGGCGGAGCAGCAGGCCATCTTCGAGTCCATCCAGTCTGTGGTCGAGGTGGCGGTGAACCGTCGCTTTATGCATGAGGCGGGCGTGAAGCATGAGGAGCTATTCGCATACGGGACCGTAAGGAGGAGGCACCGACGATTCCCTCCGCTGCCAACCACCACGAGGGCAGCAGCTCTGGCAACAAGGTTATCGACATATCCGACGATGAGTATCTAGTTTGCTTTTCTTTATCTACGTAGATCTTGGACGTTGCATGGATGTTGTATGAAAAGAAGGATTTGCAAATGAAGGGACACCTGGCGCTGTCTGCGGACACGTCCAAACTCGGTATCGGGTGTGCCTTCATTCGGGCAACATACTTTCCCCTTTGAAATGGATGTAATAGACAACCCTTTAGAACAACACAAATGTTATGAACGATGTGTACTAGTACTTTTCTTATCTATTGTTTAAATTCAGAAAAAATGAAGTAAAAAAAAGTACTTGATGATTTTTTGAAAATAATGTATACTCCCTTGTTTTTATTTAGTTCGCGTATTAGCTTTCGTCAAAGTTAAGGTTTGTAAACTTTGATAAAGTTTATAAACAAAGATATTAACATATACAATAACAAATCAATACCATTAAATTCATTATTGAATGTACTTTCACATCATATAGATTTGTTATGGTAAAGGTTAATATTTTTTCTATAAATTTAGTCAAACTTTATGAGGTTTGACTTCAAACCTAATATGCAGAGTAAATAAAAAAGGAAAGAGTATGTAATTGAAGAACTTCTTGAAATTTTGGGGGTCAGCAAACTTCTGCATTTTCCAAATTCTAAATCTGCACCCATCAATCTCCAAAGTTCCAAGCGATTCCAGGTCGATGGGCGAGCAACAAGGCTGCTAGTCTACTACAAGACGCCAAAGTTCAAGGAAGAGAAGGACAAGTCGAAGAACACGGCGACAAACCACGAGCCCACTGTCGTCGGTTAATTAAGAGCCGGGTGCCCGACCTTGTAGGACAAGTCGAAGAGCGCGTTGATGACTGAAGATTGATGGTTGCACAAAGCAGTGCCACAGCCACTCGAGCCTGTGTGGTAGTACTTGGTTCCAGTTTCCATGAGTGTACGCGTATTGGTCGGTCTCGCTGGGCGGCTAGCTAATTAGTACTAGTAGTACTTTGTACTTACAGCGTTCCAGCGCATTTCCATGAGGGTGGTCATAATGGGAAGGAATTTAGGAGTAATATCACACACTCCAATACAACTTTGCTTATGTGACACATATTTAATAAAGAGAGAGGTGCTTGTGGTAACTAGCTAAGTTACCGGAACATCACACACTCCAAAAAACAATGAGTCTATAACCTAATAAATACATCGTTGCATGGCACTATATAGATGTTCCTACCCACTATGAAGGTAGTAACATAGTCTAGAGAAGTGTGTACGTTACTAGCTTATGTTCTTGCCCATTGTGACCAGCCTGAGGGTGATGTTGACAGATGACAGGAGTAACTCGTTGTTGCATTGGTTCACATAAAAATCGTCTAGGATCTTCTGCCCAGCATAGTTAGTCGATGGACATGGCTACCCTCCCCTTCCTCCTCTTGCTCCTCGCACCTCTCGCCGCTGCGGACCCATTGGGGAATATGTGCGACCAGAGCAGCGGGAACTACACATCAAACAGCACCTACCAAAACAACCTCAGGCTCCTCTCTTCCACCCTCCCCAAGAAGGCCGCGTCCACCGCCAACCTCTTCGCCACAGCCACCGTGGGCGATGTTCCGGACATGGTCCACGCCCTTACGCTCTGCCGCGGCGACACCAACGCCTCCGCCTGCCAGAGCTGCGTGGCAGCCGCCTTTGAGGACGCCCAGCAGCTCTGCGCGTACAATAAGGAAGCCACCGTGTACTATGATCCCTGTATGCTCAAGTTCTACAACATGAATTTTCTCGCCACCACCGACAATGAGAATGAAGTACTCCTCCTCTATAACACTCAGAACTTCACTACAAACGCCGACATCACCCAGCGATTATTGTTCACGCTTATCAACAGCACGGCTCAATCGGCCGCGACCAGCTCGAGGAGGTTCACCACCTCGCGCTTAGATGTTGGTTCCGCCCCGACGCTGTACTGTCTCATGCAGTGCACGGCGGATCTGACTGCCGCAGACTGCATGGCCTGTTTCCAGAATATCTTGCCGTATACGATCGAGTACCTTACCGGTAAGCAAGGTGGCCGAGTTCTGGGTGTACGGTGTAACATGAGGTACGAGATGTTCCAATTCTTCAAAGGGAGTCCTACGCTGCAACTTATCGACTTGGCCCCTGAAGTTCCGACGATCAAGAACGCTACGACACCAGCTATCGTGTACCCGCAATCGCAGCCACCAGCTGCGGCGCCAACCCCGGAGGGAAAACCGACCGTCCAAGAACATAACGGTATGTAGAATTCTCATCCTTCCGGTCACACCCCTTAAGCTGATTTTTCATTGTCTTTGTCACTAAATGAATTCGTTTTTATTTACATATACATGAATTATACTTTTTTAGGACACAAATCACACAAGAGGACACTGTCGATTATTATTCCTGTGGTGGCTACGCTGCTGTCAGTACTTATGTGCTTTATCTGTTTCATTGTATGGAAGAGAAGAAAAGGTTTGTTGTCATGACGATTTATTCAACAAAACGTTCCTCTAAAGAAAAAACTACCACCTATTGATGTAGATTGCCAGGTTTGAGCCCCAAATTAACGTTGTATATTTCTCTCAATTTAGGAAAGGTAAACATAAACAATCAAGCTGCCACAAATAGGCCGGAAGAATATGCACTGGTATGGAGATTAGAGGAGAGGAGTTCAAAGTTCACACTCTTTGACTTTCATGAGATATTGCAAGCTACACACAACTTTTCCAAAGAAAATCTACTTGGGAAAGGTGGTTTTGGCCCTGTCTACAAGGTAAATACATTGTCTTGAAAATATTCGAGCATATGTTCATTCCTAAATATATATTAAATCACGACCAGCTTAAAGCTACTAGTCGGCTTGCCACTAACCAATACATTCATGTGTGCACGGCGAATATATATATAAATGTACTGAAACAAGAAAGGGATATGTTGATAAACTCTTTTATTTGATTTTGTCCTATTTCGACAGTGGACTAAATCTCAAAAAGGAAGCAGAAGTAATGAAATGAAATAGAATATTAAGAACGTCTATTGGATATGTGATGCTCTATATCCTCACATTGATGGCAAGTAATCCTCTTTCTGTCATTTCCATAAAAATGTTGCCTCGGTTTATTGTTGTACATGCTTGCAGGGCCAATTACCAGATGGAATTGAGATTGCTGTTAAAAGGCTTGCCTCACAATCAGGACAGGGTTTCACAGAATTCAAGAATGAAGTTGAACTTATTGCAAAACTACAGCACAATAATCTGGTAAAGCTCTTGGGATGTTGCATTCAGGGAGAGGAAAAAGTATTGGTGTATGAGTATTTGCCAAATAAGAGCTTGGACTTCTTTATATTTGGTACGCACACTGTAGTTTTAATCTATATTTTTGGATTGTGATTCATCCATACTCTAAAATGCACTTTCTAATGCGTAGATGAAAACAGAACAACTTTGGTTGATTGGGGAAAAAGACGTGTCATAATCGAAGGGATAGCCCAAGGTCTTCTAAATCTTCACAAGCACTCTCGATTGCGCATCATACACAGAGATCTCAAGGCCAGCAACATTCTCTTGGACCAGAACATGAATCCTAAAATTTCTGATTTTGGGCTAGCAAAAATATTCAGCTCCAATGACACTCAGGGAAGCACAAAGAGGGTAGTGGGAACATAGTAAGCATACCTTTGTTTTACAAATTACAACATATATAGTGCCTACAATACCATTTTTTAGGTCATGTACCACATTCTAATTTTAGATATAATATTTTCTTGTGCTTTCTAACTCATTTCAGTGGTTATATGTCTCCGGAGTATGCATCTGAAGGCATTTACTCAATCAAATCCGACGTTTTCAGCTTTGGTGTGCTTCTTCTTGAGATCCTTAGTGGAAAAAGGAATTCCCGTTTCCATCAATGTGAAGACTTTCTTAACCTTCTTGGATATGTGAGCATTTTCTAAACTCGTGCATACCAGTGTATTATTTTGTGGACTGAAGTTTCTTTGATCATGTATATGATGAAAAAAATTCATTTGCTTCTTGCAGTCATGGCATCTCTGGGAAGGAGGAAGATGGCTTGAGCTTCTAGAACTATCAATTGTTACGGAGATCCATACAACAGAGGCTAGGAGGTATATTAACATTGCACTAATGTGCGTACAAGAAAGTGCGGATGATCGACCCACCATGTCAGATGTTGTTGCAATGTTAAACAGCGAGAGTGCTATTATTCCAGAGCCTAATCCGCCTGCATACGTCAACGTAAGAGTATCTAAGGTTGTTCCATGCAGTAATAATTATGTAACCATCACCGAAGAGCCAGATGGAAGATAGTTGATAACTTCGTATCAGTTGGTACATCTGAGTTGTACACTCATCCACACCAAACTCTAGATGTTATCGCTACATTATCTGCTGAAGACGCTTAATTTCATCCCTACATGTGTGTAGTCATTATGTAAAGTGCTTAGGGGCGCGTCCTCATGCACCGTGTCAAAACTCAGAGGCGCAACGTAAGCGTGTCCAGAAGACATTGAGACGTTTACAAACTGTATCTATCCTCGTATAGATGTTTTGGTCGATGTCGTTACTCATTGTATCTACCGTAGTTGAGATGATATATTGCGCCCGAAATAATTACAATACATTTTATTTTAATATATTTCACCTTATTGTTTGGTATACCCAAGAATTGCGCATATCAAGACAAGCACATTACTATAAACGATAAAAGCAATAGAAAAACACAGTGTGCTGTTGGAAAGAGGTCATCATATTTGGTCTGTTGAAAGTATCCAAAATACACCGTTAGCAGGATATAAATACCAAAAAGATCTCCTTCATGTTTGTCTTATCATGACAACTCCACGGAAATGCTTCTTTTCGTAACAGTGTGTAACTGCTACGACCTCAAACTGCAGCACCGGAACCGTTATGTCCTCAAGGTTTCCATGATACTAACAGGCATACCAATATTCTAGTTAGCCTTGCATGTCAATGGAATTATCTTGGAAGAAAACATGGAAGGCGCATATAGATGCAACACATACTTTACCCAGCAGGATTCAGTTAATGCATCTGCTGTCAGGTTGAAATCCTATGGATTTCAAATCTTCTTTTTAAAGTCTACAGCAGCAGCCACCAGTGCAAAAATGCATCTGTTATCAGATTGAAATCCTTTGGATTTCAAGTCTTCCTTTAAAGTCTACAGCAGCAGCCACCGGTGGAAAACGATGGTGCGGTGCACAAAAGCTACTCCCTTCGTCCCATAATGTAAGACGTTTTTTAACACTAGTATAGTGTTAAAAAAACGTCTTACATTATGGGACGGAGGGAGTAGTAAATACTACCCGTAGTGCTTTTCCTACACGACCACCGCTGCAGTAATAATGACAGTATTAACCTGCTTATCAATAGCCTATGCATACCGGCAGAGCTTCATTCACCGCAGGACAGAACAACCGCTACAGAGATACGCCGGTCGTCGTCCTTCATATCATAACCAAAATATGATAGGCTTACTTGGTCTGCCCTGGTTCACTTGACCTGGTCTGCCCGCCTGCTGTCTGATTGCTAGCACTTCCATCAACAACTGAATCAAAGTGATCAATTATCTGCCATCTGGCTCCTCAGTGATGGTCAAGTCATTATTACTGCAGATGGTGTCGGCATTATTACTGTATGGAACACTACCCGATTCATCTTCCTTAGATACCCGTAGGTTGAAGTATGCCGGATGTTTAGGCCCTGGAAGACTAACATTCTCGCTGTTTAACATTGCGACGACAGTCGACATGGTTGGTCGATCGTCTGCACGCTCTTGTACGCACATTAGCGCAATGTTAATGTACCTACTAGCCTCCGCAGCATGGATCTCCTCAACAATAGATGCTTCTAGAAGCTCAAGACATCTCCCTCCTTCCCAGAGATGCCATGACTGCAGAGAATTTATCAACATGAAAAAGGTGAATTCGGTCTACAAAATAATGGATATACATGTGCGAGAGTTCGCAAAATGCTCACATATCCAAGGAGGTTAAGAAAGTCGTCATGCTGATGGAAACCAGAATTCCTTTTTCCACTAAGGATCTCGAGAAGCAACACACCAAAACTGAACACGTCAGATTTGATCGAGTAAATTCCTTCAGATGCATACTCCGGAGCCATATAACCACTGAAATGAGTTGGAGGCACAAGTAAAATATTATATCAAAAATTTAAAAGTTGAAGAATCAGCTAATTAATTGTGTCATACACTTACTATGTTCCCACCACCTTCTTTGTGCTTCCTTGAGTATCATTGGTGCTGAAAATTTTTGCTAGCCCAAAATCAGAAATTTTAGGGTTCATGTCCTGGTCCAAGAGAATGTTGCTGGCCTTAAGATCTCTGTGTATGATGCGCAGCCGAGAGTGCTTGTGGAGATACAGTAGACCCTGGGCTATCCCTTCAATTATCACACATCTTTTATTCCAATCAACCAAAGTTGTTCGGTTAACATCTGCACATGAGAGAGTGCATTTTATAGTACGGATGAAACGCAGTCCAAAATATGGTTAAACTACATTGTGCATACCAAAGATGAAGAAGTCCAAGCTCTTATTTGGCAAATATTCGTACACCAAAAGTTTTTCCTCTCCCTTAATGCAACATCCCATGAGCTTGACTAGATTACTGTGTTGTAGTTTTGCAATAAGTTCAACTTCATTTTTGAATTCTGTGAAACCCTGTCCTGAATGTGAGGCAAGCCTTTTAACTGCAATTTCTGTTCCATCTGGTAACTGGCCCTGGAAGTATGTACAAAACTGGAGGCATTATATTTTTCTGAAATTACAGAAAATGGATTACATGCCATCCATGGGAAAAGGACTTTTGGTATATACAGCAAACAGCATGCCAACATCAAAATATCCAATACATGGCCTTAATATTCCATTTGAGTGCATTATTTCTATTTCGTTTAGAGTCTCAGTCCACTGCTGAATAGTGCAAAATAAACATTTTATCAAGAGTTTCTTAATTTTCTTTCTTTCTAGTTTAGGGCTACGTTAGGTTTCGTATGCTAATCATATTTGGTTGAGATACATTTATAACACTGGATTTTAGGCTATATATAATATATGTTGATCAAGCAATTGTATGTAAAAAAAATTCATTCTAGGGCATCAATAATATAATGGAAAGCGTGCGGCTTAGCATTTTTCACTGTAGGTTGCTAGTACAGGATGAGTGGTATGATAAGTGCCATTGTGGATACTGGAACTTACTCCCTCCGTCCCAAAATAAGTGTCTCAACTTTGTACTAGCTCTAGTACGAATTTGTACTAAGCTCAAGACACTTATTTTGGGACGGAGGAAGTATATTATTTTCCAAGTTAGTTTACAAAACTAGGAAAATTATAGCACGATTCATTATAGATTGGACTACTGTAATTAGTGCTATTGTAAGTATATAAGGATGATTTCTAGGAAACCGTGATTTAATATACATTTCAGAATGAACGTATGATTGAATCTTTTCAAGACAATGCATTTACCTTGTAGACAGGGCCAAAACCACCTTGCCCAAGTAGGTTTTCTTTGGAGAAGTTGTGTGTTGCACGCAATACCTCAGATAAGTCAAACAGAGTGAACTCTGAACTCTTCTCTTCCAATCTCCAAACCAATGCGTCTTCGTCCGGCCTATTCATGGCAGCTTGATCATGTAAGATTTCCGTTCCTAAATTAAGGGGACACACATACAACGTTAAGGCTGAAAACATAAATAAGTGGTAGTTTTTCTTAGAGTAATGTTGTAATAGTGATAACAACAAACCTTTTCTTCGCCTTCTCATCCATACAACAAAACAGATAACGCACAGAAATATTGACAGTAATGGAGCTGCCACAGCTATAATCCAGAGCGGCCTCTGGCGTGAGTTGCGTCCTAAGAAAAACACAAAGTCATACATAGTTTTCATATAAATATAAAAACTAATTTATTTAGTGATAGAGGAAATGACAAATCAGTTGTAGGTTGTGGATCATCTCACTCATCCACAATTAACCAATTGAACATGGGTCGGCCCCCTTTGACCTTTGAACCATTCTGACTATAGCATCTTTCTCCTTATCAATAAACATCCTTTTCTTCGTTATTGACTTAACTTAGTTATTCTACTTATTTCTTTTTATTCATATATTCTTAAGCTCATGCGTACTTGTCTAAAAATGCTACCACATACGTAACAAGCTAATTATCATAATACTGAAAAGATCTAATTATAGATTTTCCTTGTAAGTGGACATTGCAACTACGTAGACTAAATCAACTGCCATGAAAGATAATTTAGTGTAGAATACAACTATAATTTTCTAGCTTACTTCTAGTAGCATATAAAATAACCAGTATAAGTTCTGTTTAATAGTTGCATGCATCACTTGACAGAAAGACAGAGGGAGTTCACTCTTTTTTTGAAAAAAGTTTTTTCGGAGAATTTTCCAATAACATTTTTGTTCCACATAAGATGTGTCGCATGTTACCGAAATTAATCAATCTAACTGAAGCCGAGATGCCATGTCCAGCCAAGGATCTGCCGGGAAGGATGAGACTTTTACATACCATGAATTTCTTGGGTGGTCACTTGCGCCTCCGGAGGTGGTGCTGCCGCAACCGGCGACTGCGACTGCGGAGGTGGGTTCACGGTAATCAGTGGCACGGTGTTGTTGATCGCCGGAACTTCAGATACCAAGTTGATAATACGCAGCATGGGGTCCCCTTGGAAGAATGGGAATATCTCGTACCTCATGCTACACCGTGTCCCCAGTACTCGACCACCTTTCTTACCATCCATGTATTTGACTGTATACTGGAAGTAAGGCTGCAAACATGCGGTGCAGTCGTCGGTGGTCAGGTCTGGCGTGCACTGCATAAGGCAGTAGAGCGTAGGGAAGGAGTTGACGTCTAAGCGCGAGGTGGTGAACCTCCTCGAGCTGTTCGCGGCGGATTGAGCCGTGCTGTTCAGAAGCGTGAACAACAAGAGCTTGAAGGAGTCAGCTCTTGTCGGGATGTTCATCATCAAGCTCTCGATGCTCACAATGACGAGCATATGGTCATTGGCGGTGGTGGCGAGAAAATTCTTGTTGGAAAACCTGAGCATGCAGGGATTGCTATCATAGTACACGGCGGCGTCCTTATAGTTCGCGCAGTGCTCCTGCCCGTCCTGGAAGGCGGTAACCAAACAGCCCTCGCAGGCAGAGGCGTTGGAGTCCCCGCGGCAGAGTGCGAGGGCGAAGATGACATTCGGAACATTGCCAACGGTGTCGGTGGCGAAGAGGTTGGTGTTTGACGCTGCTTTCTTCGGGAGGGTGGTTGAGAGGAGCTTAAGGTTGGCTTTGTAGGTGCTATTTGATTTGTAGTCGCCGCTCTCGCCACAGGATGGCCACAATTGGGCAGCGGTGAGAGGCACGAGGAGCAGGAGGAGGGGGAGGATAACCATGGCCGTCCAAGGATGACAGGGCAGATCCATGGATGATATGAACCTCATCACCAGGGTACTTGTAGAAACTGAGGAGCTCTGCTACAAAAAGAAGGGAAACAACAAAATTCGTTAGAACGGGAACATAATCAACTAACCAAAAACAATGTAGAGAGCTGGAAAATGCAACCTCCACAAGCTGTAGTAACTCTGGATCATCTACAAGCGATAGCACACCAACCTAAAGAACACAGAGGAGAAGTGTCCATCTGCTCAGAAAATGCAAAAGACTAGATGCTATTGTTGGCAAGAATTCTCAGAATTCAAAACCAGTGGAGCTACAAGAATATGCTCCTCTGTTTGTGGTATCGGGCCATCAGGAGCTGATACACTCGGAAGGGAGCACCACCGTCCATTTGAGCAGCTCTGTTTATCCCGTTCTCAAAAGCAAAACTGATGGCATGTAATGTAAGCATCAGAGAAATAACGCGTGCTAGACAGTTACTAATAAGAGGTCTAAATGCTCTAAATTTCAAATTTCAAAGTATGTAGCCATTCAGATATCAGCCATTAAGCTGAAAGTTCAGGAAGTCTACTCCAAGTCAAAACAGCATTAATCTGGAAGTTTAGGGAGTCAACTCCCAGTCAAAACGCGCTTATGCGTCTACATTTATTTATTTATTTTGGACAGGAACCCGAAAATTCTCAATTCTCAACTCAACATGCAAAATCCAAAATTTTCTGTTCAAGCTGAATAAAGAACCTAGCTCCGCAAAAAAATAAAAAAAATAAATCTAAGGGCTTAATTACCACTGGATTATGGACTGACACTGCAGATAGTTACTTGGGGGCTTACGGATTATGGATAGGGGCACTGTCTAAAACCGTGAGAAAAAAGGTGGATGGGGGTCTACAGTGCTTACCACTGTAGGATGGCGTCGCCGGCGCGCGGCCTCCGTGCTCCTCTCCGGCACGCAGCCGCCGGGCGCCGTCGCTCGCTCGCCAATGTATCCTGCGGTCCAGGCGGCGTGGGCCGGAGATAAGTCGGCAGAGTGGGGAGTGGGGGAGGAGGAGCAGCCACTCGATTCAGTGGAGGACGGCGGCGGAGTGCGCTTGTTTTTCAACTAGAGTGGACGAGGGGGAGGAGGAGAATGACTGGCTGGCTGACCACGAGTCTCCGCCGTCCGTCTCTCTCGCACTGCCGACCTGCTGGCTCTGTGGGCTCACATGGGCCTGCGTCGACCGTTCGGTGCGTGTCAGCCTGGGCCTTAGCCGCAGCATTCTACTAATACCTTGTCAGCCCAGACCACATGGCTAGAAATGATTTTGTTTCTTTTTCCGCCGATGCAAGAAGTGTCCCAAAAGAAAAATGTAGATGCAGAAGCAGAAGCATCATAACACGAAGACCAAAGAAAACGAGCTGGAGGTAACCTGGAAGAGAAATTGACATGGTAGTTCATTTTTGTATTCATTTCTGTTTAAGCGACTATGGTGTTCTGTTAAAAGAACGCTTTCGAGTTACCTCGTCTACCACGTCTCCTGTGGTTTTAGGGCCATGGAGGCATGGTGGATCTCAACCCTTGCCGCGCGGGAGGGCTCTGTTTTTTAGAATTTTTTTTTAGTTTTGTTAGGGTTTTGTGTCCTGCTTAGAGACACGAGGCAGTGGCGACTCTCTGAAGATGGAATAAGGTTCTCCCCCTAGCCCCCGTCCTGATGGTGCTTCTAGCGTCAACAGACGGCGTGTGAAGGTTTGCCTCCGGCGAATTTATGGGATTCGGTCGGCGTTTGTCTTTGGTGGATCCACATGGATCTGGAATTCGTTCGTCTTTGTTCGTATGTCTACAGGTTGGACCATCCGATCTACAAGTCTCTTCATCGGTGGCGGTTGCTATTTCTAGTGCGCTGGTCCCATGGGGCCATAGCACGACGACTTCCCGACAGTCTACTAAAAAAGGTTTGCCCGGTCCGATGTGGGAGAGGCTATATATGACGGTGGCGCACCTTCAGCTTGCTTCAGTGCTTATAGTCGTCGCTAGCTGGTCTATAGACATGGATGTATTTTTTTACCTCTGGTGCTTTTTTTACTACCTTAACAGTTGACGAATAGATAAAAGAAAAATCTCACAAATAAAAGAACATTTTCAAGACACACTCGCCGCACATATATTGGATGATTTTTTAGGGTATATATTGGATGTTTTGGTCACCACTGGTCTTCTTTCTTACATTTTTATAGCTTTTATTTATTATAAGGGAGAATCATATTTATTCTATTTAGTTTGTATTAATTTTAAGAATAAAATTATTTTTATATTATCAACAGAGAATATTTTGGGGCACAAAAACAGGATATGATGATGGCCTCAGCTAAGATACTTTCATCAACATGAGGAAGTGATAGTTGTGGCCTCATCAGCATGAGAAAGTGATAGTTGTGGCCTCATCAACATTAGAAAGTGATAATTGTGGCATCTTTCTTTTTAGGAACCGGTGTAACCACCTATAGTTAAGTTTTCTAAGTTGCAACCCCTCAGCATGCACCTGTGGATCTTTAGTTGGCGTGTATCATCTTACGAGAATACAATGTGATATAGATAGTCCAGAAGAAGTCTACATAAAAGCCTTTGCCCCAATAGATTTGAGAAGTGTCGATTTCAAGAGCGCGGGTCTTATGACATGTTTACATGCAAAACACCAGTTCACGGAAGATTCAAAACTCAAGACGTCACACATAGATGGCCAGCGCTCTAGCGACGTCCGCGCCCCACGCGCGTGCCCCACCGCTGCCGCTGCCCCCACCTCTGCCGCCCCTGCCGCTTGCCCTCCCTCCGCCCCCGTTCAAGCCCACCACTGTCGCCACCCCTGCATCCGGCCCATCCGTGTCGCGGCGCCTCTCCTCCGCGTCGGCATCGGGGCTGGTTCCAGATCCAGATGCGCCGTCGCCGTCGCCGCATCCGGGGCTCTCCCGCTCGTCCCCCGGGATGGTCGCCGGTTTGCCCCCATCGTCCGTGACTTCGGCTCCATCGACCGAAGCCTCTCCGCCCCCGCCTCGTCTTCGATCCATTGTGGTCCGGGAGCCCGCCGCCGGGATTTGTGCTCACGGCCGTTCCGATGTTGCACGGGTCGATGCTGGAGTGCCATGGCCTGCCTGCTGCGTGTGGGCTTTCCCAGAGGTTGATGCTGTTGTTGCTGCTCCGCCCTCCTCTTCACGGACTCGCCCCAAATCTGTGGTAATCCGGGACGCAGACTTGGCTCCGGGGAAGGGATTCTCTCTGCCTCGCACCATGGAGGATGGATTGAAGTGCGTGGGATCAAGGGATGTGCAAATGCTTCCAGCAGCGGTCGGGCTGTGCCGCCGAAGGCGCGGCCGGTGGTTAGTCCGTCTGAGTGTGCCGCCTACCTCAGATGGATGGACGGACGATGCTTTCGGTGTCTCAGCCGCAAGCATTTCGCCAAGGATTGCGAGGAGCCGCTAAAGTGCTGGTGTTGCTACAAAGATTTCCATCTTGCCAGTCAGTGCCCTGGCCCTTCGTCGAAGCTCTCCTCGACGGTGCCTTCCCACGGTCCTCGACTTGGTGTTGAGATTCGTTGTGACGCGCCGGCCAGCCATGCTTCGAGGCAACGCTCATACGCCGAGGCTCTCTTAGCGCCACCCCTTGGAGATCGTTTGGCTTGTAGTGTGGACAGATGTGTCTTCCCTCTCGCTCCGGTTGAGCAGGATCTCCTTGCTGCTATGCTCTCGGCTAGGCCGGTGGGCATCGATCTGTGGCCTAATGATCCTATGCTTGATGAAGCAACGGTGCCTTCCCTTCAGGTTTTGCCTGTCATCCTTGGTCTTAGGGACTGCTCCGCTTGGGGCGATGACATGTGGTTCAGCCATGGTGCCTCGTCCGTAGGGAGTAAGGAATATGTTGATCCTATGTGTTCGGAGGCTACTCTTCTGTCGCCACACCATGGAGGCTCCTCCTCGTCTTCTGTGGTGCACTCCCTTGTACGTCTGATGCCGAGTCCAGAGGAGCCGCTCGGTTTCAACGCTACCGATGTTCTGATTGAGCCTATGGATGAGGTGTGCAATGTTGTTGCGAAGGTGGCGCAAACTAAAGCAGCACCACTATCTCTGGAGGATTTTCTCAGCAAGGTTACTTGTTCGCTCCCACAACCTCTGCTTGGGACCCCAGTGCCTTCGCATGGGGAGAAGAATGGCGGGCGACGGAGCGGGCGTCTGGATAAGAAGAACAAGGCTTGCAACATCCCGACATCCAAGCGTGCAAAGTATAAAATGTTGGAGGCTTTTGATGAGTTGCCGGAGGTCAGCAAAGCAGAGGGGCCAGAGCAAAAGATGCAAGCATACCTGGACATGTACAAGAAACCGCTCTCACCGCAAGTGATCGAGGCGTTGAGCTCTTTTTTTTCCTTTTCTTTTTCTTTGTCCCTGATCCGAATCAATCTGCTTTCTTTTTCTTTTCTTTCTCTTTTGCTGCTGCTACTACTCGGAGCGCACGATACGCGTCGAATCAATTAAGGTAGGCCAGCTGCGCCAAAACTCGCGCGTTTTTTCTTTTCGACTCAAGCTCGTCACGCGGTCATACGTCTCCGTCTCGGTGAATAAGTTATTTGCGTAGTTCTAGGTCGACGATTTAACTGTCTAAATATGTATTATATGTGACAAAAATATATATTTATTAGAAACTATATCCGTGTAGAAATCTAGTGATATACTTTTCATGACATATAACACATATTAAATTCCTCAAATCAATGACTTAGTAATGTCTATTGGTCTACATGTATTTATTGCTCACATGTACTCCCTCCGTTTCAAAATAGATGACTTAATTTTGTTAATATAAAGTTATATTAAAGTTGAGTCATCTATTTTGAAACGGAGGGAGTATGTATGTATGTTGGGACTCGATTGTTTTCTCTTTCTTTTTTACCTTCTCCAATCCAATCCAAACAATCCTCCAATTACATGCGGAGCATCTTAATTAGCTGTCTATCTCTCCCAACAAAAACATAAACCGCTAGCTGAGCATCTACAAACCGGACCCGCAGAAAAAGAAATCACTCAAAATATTCAAACTCCACAGCCGGATACCTCATTTTCAAATCATCAAGTCCATGTAATTACATGCAGCGCAAATCTTGTGTACGCTTTGGGGGCGACAAGATGGGGGCAAGCACCAAGGTCGGATCGGAGCTCGCTCGACCCAACGACGACAGTGGTGGCTGGCCCCTAACCTTGCTAGTGCGTGGGAACGAACGATCGTCGATGACCGAGGCGCTGGTTTCATATGGTTTGGTCCAAATACTAGAAACTATATGTATGAAACCGATTGATCTGTGGCCAGGCTATAAACTCGCACGGCCAGGCCGTCAAGGAGGACGAGCCCCTCGGGCGCTCCTCCTGCATTACCTCGGACATGGTGGTGGCGGCGACACGTCGTTCTAGATCACCCTAGCTAGCCGCGGCCGAGAGGGCGGTGCGGGAGGATGGGCGGCGCAACACGTATCATTGGGACATCAAAAGTCGCGTCGTACTGCTCCCCTGTGCACCAGTCGCAACAGCCCCAAGTTGCTGTTGTGACGTCTGCCACCCATGATGCTGAGCCTCTCCCATCGCTCATGGCGGGGGCTAAAACCCATGGCCTGTCTCGGTGGGGCTGGCTGGTCGCAGATGTATGTCAATGCCTCGTCATATGGCGATAAGTACGTTTATGCTCCCATTTTGACTCCCATTGTTGACACTGGATGCTTGTATGAAATAGGCTTGTCACTTGTGACCATTGATTAGTTGACCACATGTTTATTACAATAGGGCTGCTAATGATATTGATTGCCATGCTCCTGTAGTATTTGAGCTCATGATTCGATGATGCTTGTTGCTTAAACATCAAAGTCGCGCTCATGCTAAGTGTGCCACAGTTATTATTGTAAGAATAGGGATAGGACACGTGATTAATGGTGCCATGCTGCTATTTGAAATATCAGCATCATGAAGGCTAAGACTTTTTGTAGTTACAATTACACTTTATGGCTTATTCTTCATATTATCTGTGTCATGCTTGTACTTGTAGCTTGTGCTATATTGTTTTTTTGTGGTGTTATTACTGTAAGAGGAACTTTCCCTGGCCTCCTGTACCCTAACTAATGCTGTTTGGATGTATTAATAATATATCTGAAGCAGTCTGTTCTATTGCTTGTTCCATGTACTATATATTTTTGGTGCATAACCTTTAAAGTGTAGTTCCACCTATATGTAATGCCTCACTCATGAGAGTGATAAATTTTTGCCCAATTTCATTACCCTGTTCATCATGTCATTTACCCACAAATTATCAGCCGTTTTATCTTACCACTTCCTGAGGTTGTTTCTCTTGTGATTTTTTGTAGTAGATGGAACTGTATGATTTTGGAGACCAGTTTAACAAATTTAACCCATACAAGTTCACTCAAGTATCCATATGCCCTGGGGTTTGCAACTTACCTGATACAAATTCAACATAGTAGCAGTTTAGTAACTTCTGGATTAAACAATCATGCCAGTTAATTCACTATGTATGCCACTATCCCATAATAATTGGAGTGCCCAACCCTCATAATGAACACCCTTAGTTGATAATTGATTGATCATAATTGAAAGAAAACACTTTTTGCAGGGGGTTGCTAACCACAAGTATCAACTTGGAGCTCCTCTCTGCCCAAATATATAACCGAAAGGTTCAGCCAGCTCTCGTATCCACTGTCTCCAGTTACGACGTGGTTCAGCCTTGGCTACAAACAGCCAGCTCAAAGTACACTTGTCCTCATTCATCAGGAAGCTCAACTCGGTGCGTTCGTATACTATTGCTCCATCTCCCTTGCTCTCCGGCTCTTCCAGGCTGTTTGATTTTGAGGTCCGTTGCCTTAGTTGCCCCAGCCAAATTTCATGGCTTTTGGTTGTGGGCGGATGTGAATTTTATCTGCGATGGATGATTGCGTCGTTGCAGTATAACTTTGTATGCTTGAGCTGATCTTATCCCAACACCAGTAGTTTGTGGAGTTGTGTCTGATTTAGAACCTGAACCAGATCAAGAATACTCCTTTTTGAACATACAAGTGTAGGCTTACCAGACATGAGTTAGTCAGGTTTATCACTACTACTTTCTTGACTTCAAGAACATAGACATGCCTCAGTCAGGTTTATTTCCCTTTCAAGCTTATGTATGAAAGATGCATTTGTTGTCTCTTTCTTTGGTTTATTACGGTTGTTCTCTGAGGTACTGAAATCATGGATGCCTGTGTAATTTTTGTTTGGCCAGAGGAGCGCCACCAATCCTTTGGTTTTGAATGCCACATGCTGTGTAGTTTCTGCCCATGTAGCCGTTTATGAATCTTAACCAAACCGCTAGTCCGTTATTCGTTTGTTTAATTCCTACCAGGAGGTGGTCAGGAGGACCAGTCTAGGGGCACCGATGAAATTCTATGTCTGGAGTGCCACTTTCTTCTTAACTTAAAGAACATGGAGAGGGATCTGTCATATTTGATATTGTTGTCATGTGATTGTGACAGCAGGTGACATGTTGCTTGTTTCTAGCTTGTGTAAGGACATAATGCATATGCTCGCAATTTCTTAGACATGGGTCTGGTTGAAGGTATTGAAATCACGGATACCTGTCATGTCTTGCATATAGTATTGTGGGCCTTTTTCTGCAAACTTGGGACTTTCGTTGTTGTATGTGAAATTGAACACATCCTACTAATAACCCTTTATGGTTTAAAATGTAGCTCAGTTATGTTTAGTCTGTAGACTCGAACGTTTAGGCATTTTAGCATGTGCGGCAAGTGTTCTTGAGCACTCTGAAAGTTTTTACCAATTCTCTGGCCAGTGGAGTGCCACCAGTTTGCATAAGCTTATAGATCTAGCTATCCTCCATCCCCATTCTCTGTATACCACGGCCTTTTTGTTGAAATCACCTAAAAATGTTTCAGAATAGTTTAATATGCTTCTTGTGCTAGAGTTTGGATACATCACCGTTTGATTATTATTATGCTCAATGTCTATGATTGTATAACAGACAATAAATGGAAAATTTTCTGCGTGAACTCTTCATGTTCATGTTCTCTCTTTAGCTTAGTTTTTCCTTGTGACCTGTTACTATTTCTATCATTCTTGTGCCTTAGATGATAATAGTCTAGTGAAGTAATGTTGTCATGTCCTTGTATTTTTATCGAGATTCTGAATAGAACCTCTTATTTATTTATTTATTTATAATGTGAATGGTTGTTCTAGTTGATACTTGATAACAACACTATGTTTGTTTCAGTTTAGTCCTTTCATACTTGGACTGGGCTAGCACTACTAATTAGTTAGGGTAAAACAAAACAAAATCAAAATCAAAACCAAATGCCATACAGCCACGCAATTTCCGTGTGTCTTTATTTTAAGGGTTTGAATCATCCATACTTTACTCGCATGGCATAGCATAGCATACATGGAGATGTGATGTGAAAAATTCCTCAATACCAATTATGTATGTATTGATGGATGCAGACTTGGTTTCACCAAGCTGGTTTTACTAGTAAAAGTAGGGGCATGACAGGGAAATGTACATGCAAATCAAAATATCTTGGTTGAGTAGAAATACACTCCTTCGTTGACGATCGGGAGTAGCAGACATGGTCGTGGAGCGGATGGATTTAGCGTCGTCGTTCGTGCGTGTGTGATTCTTCCCCCGGTGAGGCGTTATGCTGCCGAAATTTCTGGCGAAAGTTCTCCCGACTTGTTTGTAAGGAAACAAAAACTTGAGGGTGTTGGCCTTGTTTGTAAGGAAACAAAAACTTGAGGGTGTTGGCTGCAAAATGCTAGGGTCTTGGCTCCAAAGAGTAGTATTATTTGAGGGCCACTCAAGAAGAGAGAGTATATATTAATATTATTTCTGGTGATGGAGATGGAGACTATCTTCAAACTACAAAACATCTACTCAAATATTCATATATAGCGTAAAATTCGGGTTGATTTTTATAGTGTTTAGCAACCTTTTCTATTCATAACTGCAAGTCTTGGAATAAACATCAAATATCACATAATTGCATCAATTGTATATTTTTGAGGGGCATAATGTAAGAGTTGAAAGAGATTAGTTAATTGCTTAGTGCTAACCGCATAAGCATTAATCTTGATCACGGCCGGTGGGTCTTGGCCGAGCCGTTCGCGGGAGCTGGCAACAAACAGTTGCACGACACATATGGGTCGTGTGGCCGTTCAGTCAATGCATGCTGTGCGTGGGCGTGCATGTAGTTAACTGGTTAGTGACTGGAGCTAAGTCTCTAGGCCCGGTGCGTCTTGGAGTTCATGCGCCGGGAAAACAGTGTGTTTCTTCTTGCACCTTCATCTATGCGAGTGAGAGAGAGAGAGAGAGCTGGTCCGGAGTTATCCCAACAAACCGCCCATAGTTGGCTGGAAAATTGATAAGTTTAGGATCGTGGGGTTGCGGCGCCTGCGTTGCCCCTAATTTAATCTCAATTTGAGCGAGAAATTGCAGGAAGGTAGCATGGCAGCCCTAATCGCCTATTCGTTTTTAGGGAAGCGCTAATCGCCTAATGAATCACACATCAATCACAGGAGTTCAGGCCAGGACTAATAGCAAATGAGGGCAACGAATGGCTTTAGTATGGGCCTTCCTTGTTTTCAAGGTTTTACGTATGGTAGTGGTTTACCATTTACCATCACCGCGGAGGAGGCAGATGGCAAATGGTTGATCACTTTGCTTCCGTCGTTAACGAAAGAGCTAGCAATTAATAACAAGTTTGAGGTTTACACTAATCCACACCCAACTATTCTCGTTAACTACTGTATCCAGCTTTCTCCAAACATTTCTACATTATAATTCGAAGCATGAATAAACCTAACACAGAGGAACACCGGCGGTCCATTCAGCACGCCTTCCAGTAGAGGACCTTTGCATGACCTCTTCTTTCTTGCCCATCCTCTGCAAGACCTTGGCAAGCTCGACGTCCCTCTCGGAGTCGAAGTACAAAAAGTCCGTGTCTAGTATGCCTTCCGTGTCATCTAGTCCGCCATGAGTAATGTCGCGTGAGAAATAGTCGATGGAGTCATCCGGATAGGCGAGCTTACGTGCGGACTCCTGGCCGTAGTAGCAACGACCTGTTGGCAGAACCAAATTTGCACCAAATGAACGCACATTTATTTTGAGAAGTTTGCACTCCTTAAATACTTGAGAACTCAACGTATTAAGGTTGAAAAGTCTACTTATTTCGTACTTACCCATGGTATACGGTTGGGGCAGAGGGCAGCATACGGAAGGCTTTGACTGATCTTGATATGCCCAGCAAAACTCGGCAAAGAAAAGTGTGTTCTTGGACGTCGATTTGGTAGTTGCCATGAAATTAACATGGTAGCATTGATCTTGGTGAGCGGTTAATGATACGGCTACACCGCATATAAAATCCAGATCATATTTTGTTTCTGAAGGATGGCGACACGCGTATTCCAGCAGTAAATGTTCAATCCTACCGCGAATGAAGCTCTGCTGGTGAGCATAGGCCTCCCTCTTTCTTGTGAGAATGCTCACCGCCGTCGGACAGAGTCTGGGAGCCGGCAGTGTCACCGCCTTCCGGGTTTCCTCTCTGAGGATGTTGTATATCTCGGTCAAAGACTCATAAGAAAGCGCGGTGTTGTTGGCAGTGGCACTAATCATAAAGGACCGTATCTGGTCTAGCTTCGTCGGTGCCAATGATGAAAGAAATGTTGCCCAAGCGGACGCTTGCGGGTGACGAGCAGCAGCGGCAGCGCTGGCAAAAGGGTTGGGAGAGTTTCGGTGTATATATGGCTGTAAAATGGTGGCCAAGTCGCACTTCCTGTAGCAGAGGTACTTCAAGATCTCGTGCAACGGCAGATGCTTGCCGGAGTTGGCGTGCAGGAGAGCTACGACGCCGTGCAGGGAGCTAGTGACCACCCTGAGCATGGTGAGGGTGTCAAGGATGTCGTGCGCCTGCATCCCACGATCAGCCACGGGGAGCGGGAAGTTGGCGTCATACCAGACGGTACTGAGGATGATGTTGGAGACAGGGTCCATTGGGCCGTAGCAGTGGCCGGCTAGGAGGACGCCGCGTACATGGTGGCGCGCGGCATAGCTTGGCAGCATGGCGAGCGCCTTGAGGTAGAATTCATGGATGGTGCCCAGGAGGGACATCTCCAGAGACCGTACATACGGGCATTGTCGGGCGTCGTCCATGTCAAGAGACCCCACGTACGCGCAAGGGGAGTTGGCCGGCCGCGCCATCATGTGTGTCGCCGACGATGGTGCCATGCAGTAAGAGATTAGCGTGGACTGCGTGTCTCGAGGACGCCGTAGAGATGCGATGTGGTCACCGGCTTGCTGGACAATGGTGGTGTACGCGATCCGGCCATCTCCAAGGTAGATGCAGCTCGTAGTGCCTTGTTCAAGCGGCGGTGGTGACTGCAATGTAGCTATGGCGGAGATGTCGTCTTGGTGGCGCAGTACGTTGAGGATGTTCTTTACGTCTTGGACAGCCAGCCTATTCCGACCGCCGTCGTGTCGTAGGATGGGGGCAAGTATCTCGAGCTTCTGCGATGGAAGCCATGCCGTCGCGAGCGACACCAGGCTGTCCGGCGAAGGGTGTTGCATGTGCATAGCCGCGAGCCTGAGAGACTGCCGCGTCCTCCCGGAGCTAGGGTCCGGCAGCGCAGGGCGGTCGGCGTAGAGCTCGTGCTCGACGAGCAGAACCGCCATGGCAATGTCGGCACGCGCCCAGACGAGGTACCGCCCGGCTTGCTCCTTGCTGAGCAGTCCGAAGTAGGCCCGCATGAACTCGAGGAGGCACCCAATGGACCTACACGCGACACCGTGCCATGCACTCGCGTTTCGGCGGTCCGAGGGCATCCTGCGTCTTGTTCCGGACGGCGGCGGGCTAGGGTTTGCCTCGAACTCGAATCCGTGTGGGAGGAGGGAGATGGTGTTGAGGACGATGTTGGTAACGGGATCGAGGAGGCCGAGGCAGAAGCCGCCGCGGTCAGCGAGCTGGGCCAGGTCGAGACCGTCCGGCATGTCCTCGACGGGCAGCCGCCGGAACGCCTCCTCGTAGTGGCCGACGAGGATGACGCGGAGGGCCTCGAGCGTGGCGGCCGAGACGGGGTCGGCGAGGCCATGGTCCGTGAAGCAGGAGATGGTGCCCCTCGTGGGGTCGTACTCGTCGGGCGGCGGCGGCGGCATACGCATCGGATGGACCATGTATCGAGAAGGATGGATGATCTGGTGGGTTCGCTGGAGTCTCGGAGGTGACGCGCGATGGGTTCGTTGCGCTAGCTCGATTCTATCGATCGGGTTTTGTATATATAATAGGGTAGGCTAGTTTGTTTCCGTTTCTAAGCGAAACGGGCCGGGCGTGTTGGGTTTGAGCCCATCTCATGCCAAAAATATATGGACGCCACAAAGACAAGAGTCTTTCTTTCCTATTTGATCTCGAACGCAACCGAATCTGATTATTTGTCATACCGGCCCGAGTCCAGACCGATGGAAGTTATTAGGGTCCCGGAGAATCCGGATCTAAACAGATTTCGGTGTAAGAAAGCGGAAGGGCCCAAGGCTGCAACGTGAGAGCAGACCGGATTCCCCTGCACCTGAATCCATGGCGAAGCGACAGCGTGCCGAGGATGTCGACCGGCTGAGCGACCAGCTGCCGGACTACCATGTTTGTCGATGGCCGGTGCTGGACGGCCACATCTGAATCTGCACGACCACGATACTGGCGTTGCATGTGAGCAACCGTCGTGCTGGAAGCCGTAATTTGTGTCGTCCAAGGCACACGGCGTACACGCATGGCGCACGGCTTATACGCCCTCCGTAACCGTGGCGTCACTGTTCGCCGTGTGGGCACACTTGGCTTTTTCCAACCGGGCTCACACCCTTTTCCATTAATTTTACAATCAACGGAAATACATCAGTCTGTTTGTTGTTCAAGGGCGCAAGTTAAGCACTGAGCCAAATAGATCAACTACCAAGCAAAAGGGACTGAAAGGGGGGAGAGCGAGTTGGTGCATCGCTAGGAAACTCACTGCATGACAATCCTGATACGGACTATCAGCTGTGGGGCGAAAACCTGGCGACACTACAACCATTGCTCGATACAAAAGAACCTGTCTAGAGGACAAAACTCTAAAGGGGAGGACCAACAACACCAAAAGAACGATCCAGTGGGCATCAGACCCCAGTGGATATAAGCCAAGCTAAGAGAAGACTAAAAGATCTAGCCAATCTAAATACCATCCCCATCTCCTAGAAGCAGCCTGCCACGCACATATGATCTGTCCGCCAAGTCAGCCGCCACATGAGCAAGTCTCTTCACACCAGCCTGGAATTTCGTCTTATTGTCCTCCTTAAGGAACCCTGCCCAGTATAACATAAACGAGCAAGCGGTAAAGACAGCCTCCAGAGGAGTACGAGCATTATACTTATCAAACGTAGTTTTGTTACTAAGGCACCAAATTCCCTAGCACACGGCTGCAATAATCATCATATAGAATTTTCTACCACCTGGAAAGAGTTTGTATAACCAAGCTAGACTTTGCCAAATAGACATGGGGGCACAAGAGGCTCCTGCTGTCAATCCCAGCAGGCCCCAGACAGTGCGGGCGAGCGGACAAGTGAAAAAGAGGTGATTAGCAGTTTCCACATTTGTGCAAAAAGAGCACATATGATTTCCTGGCCAATTCCTATGTCGCATGTTGTCGCGCGTAAGCACAACATCTTGAAACAGCTGCTGTCGTGGTTCTAAGGCTGACAGTAGAAAGGGGGTAGGTATAGAGAGGCAATATCTCAGCTATGGTGAAGATGTACACACGGGTTTTACGAGTTCATGCCCTTCTTGGAGGAAGTAAAAGCCCTACGTGTCGGTGGTCGATTGGATTATATGTGTGATGTTACAGGGGGTGCGAACCCTTGTGTCAGAGGAGGGGGGTGGCTTATATAGAGTTCGCCAGGACCCTTTCCGCCCTCCATTACAAGGGACTTAATGTACATAAAGTGCTAGCGTTACTGGTAACGCCAGCCTTAAGTCTGTTAATGACCTTAGAGACTACGGAGTGAATGTCTGCCCGTTGTAATGCTGAGTGACTCCTAATCTTCGGGAGGTCGAGTGATTCTCTGGATGGTTGAGTGACAGTAGGTAGGAAGATTCCCGAGTGACATGATGTCGAGTGGATTGCACTCGACATCTTCGACTGGGGGTCTCATGCTGCCTCTTGAACTTCTTGTCTTCTTGGATAGTGACCTTAGGTAGGACGTACAGGTCAGGCCTATGCCCCTACCCCAGGTCTGTATCCTCATTAGTAGCCCCCGAATGGATTAAGATTTGAATGGAAAGTAGGTTGGAGTTGAACTTGTTCTGAGTCTTGCGTCTTCGCGAGCGTTTTCTGCAAGATGGAAAACTCGCGTTGGTACTTGAGCATCGATTCAGTCGCCTTGATCCATTTAGGGAGTCGTCGACTGAACTTGTGGCGTCGTTTGTCGAGTGTTGTATTAGAGTGCAGGATCTTGGGCGCGATTGGCTGCTGCATATCCCGGATTTTGCGGGATACGAAATTTTGAGGAAGCGCGTGGGACGGGGAGTGCCGAAGCGGGCGGAGCGGATAAACAGCCATGCCTCGATTTCCGCATCGCCTTTTTCGCCACGTACGCTGCGCGCGGCTGTTGCGGGATTTGACAGTATTGCCTGGTCCCACGCGTCAGTCACTCGGAAGCGACCCTTTATAAGGTGACGGGGCCGAGGCGTCTGCACTGTGCACGCCCTTTCCTCCTTCTTCTTCCTCCACTTCTCCGTCGCGCCCAGCTCTTCTGTTCCGACGTTGCCGCTCCGCCGCCATGGTGAAGGACAAGACGGCGACGCTAGAACGCGCAAAGAAGGAGAAGGGGGCCGCGAAGGGCAAAAAGTAGCACCACGGGTCGTCATCGCTCACGGGGCTGCCACCGGGCTGTATCCAGGGCGATTGGATCCGGTCTTTGATTCGGCAGGAGGATCTGGACGAGCTGGCGGAGTCCGGGCTGATCGCCAAGTTAGCGGCAAGGTTGCCGGAGGGGGAGATGAATCCTCAGCCTCGACCGGGTGAGTGTGTTCTGCTCGCCACCCACGTCGATCGGGGTTTTTCGCTTCCTCCGCATCCTTTGTTCCGGGGGTTCTTGAACTTTTTCGGCGCCCAACTCCACCATTTTTCTCCTAACACCATCACATATCTGGCCGCCTTTGTGTTGATGTGTGAAAATTTCTTGGGGTGTCGACCGCACTGGGGTCTTTTCAAACATATCTTCACCATCCGATCCCACTCGGTCAAAGAGGCGAAGTCGAGTGACTCAAAGACCAATGTCATCCAGATGTGTGGGGGTTTAGGTATCCGGAAAAGGCATAGGAGCTCCTTCCCTGCTATGACTCTCCTGAATCAGTTAGAGGTCGGCAATCGACTTGGTTCTCTTGCCAGACGAGGCTGCTCGGTCGGTCACGACAGGCCTCCCTCACTTCACATTCGATCAAGGCCCAAACTCCTTCTCCACTCAAAGTGACCGCTGCTGAGAACGTGGAGACGAAGATGCTGGTAGAGAAAGTGGTTCAGCTTATCAATGAGGGTGTTACCGGCCTGGACCTGCTGGAAGTGTTCCTCAGTCGACGCATCCAGCCTCTCCAGGCCCGTGATCATCCTATGTGGCTGTACTCTGGACTTGAAGACACCGCTCGGGTCCATCCAGAGGAAGTGTCGTCCGAGATCGTGGCCATGTGGTTGAGGAGTATCACAGGCAATCAGGACAATCCCAGAGGATCCAGGCAAGTTATCCCTTTCAGAGACGACAATCCACCTGACAAGGTATGCCCTTTTGTTCTGAATGCTTGGCGCATAAGTTCCGGCTGCATTCGATGTCGACTGATTTTTGCTTGACTTTTCATCCTGTAGGTCTTCACCGAGATGTACTCTATGCCCAACGGTGAACAAGCCCTGGAGCAGGGCCAGGAGGAAGAGGCCAGCGCAGACGAGAGCGGTGACTGGGAGTCTTCGGATGGAGAGGAGGAGGAGGAGGGCGAGGAGTCGGACGACGAGGAAGAGGTCGACTCGCCGCCGCGTTCCGAGCGCCGATCCAAGCAGCAACACGACCCGGCAGGCGGGAGCGGGAAGAACGTGGCTCCGAGTACTCACGCTCAGAAGCGCACTCGGATGTCGACTCCGGAACCGACAGAGAAGACTGCCAAGCAGCCCAAGGTTGCCCCTCCCAAGACTCGGAAGACTTTGCCGCAGATCAAGATGGACGTCCCAGTGGCTTCGGGGTGAGTAACACACTTGTGCTTATACAGACCGACTGAAATTTCTGTTCTGACCGATCGGATTACGCATCTTTCCAGACCCACCTATGCTGCTACTGACATGGATGTCGATAAGGCACCAGGAGACGAGGAGGCCACCTCCCGAGCTGGT
Organism: Aegilops bicornis; assembly: GCA_021605145.1. Lineage (NCBI taxonomy): Eukaryota > Viridiplantae > Streptophyta > Magnoliopsida > Poales > Poaceae > Aegilops > Aegilops bicornis. The sequence continues at coordinate 832,254,067 of CM038671.1, read as the reverse complement.
AAGTTCGTTCGACCAAGTTTCATTTAGTCGAGTGGGTAGTCAATCGGCTGAATATTTGATACTTCTCTCTTTCTATAGCTCCGCAAGAGATCATTGTGCTCCTTGATGACGAGGAGGAAGAAGCGCCTCTACAGGAGAGGAGGAAGAAGAGAGGAGGCTCAAGTAGGAGGAGGCTTGAAATACAAGTCCCTCAGTCGACGCCGGCGCTTGAGGCGGTGGTCGAACTTTCTGAAGGGCTGGTTCGGACCAACGTCACATTCGCCAACCCGCTGACGACTGATTGTTCGTCGGGATCGACTGCACAGACTCCTGCCGCTCCAGTTTCAACTCCACTCTTCCGACCCGGTAACGGCTACGACCATCTTGGAGCCATCACTCTTTGCCACGTATCAAACTCCAGACGACTCGTCGGGCACCCTAGGGAAGCTCTTCATCAGGTGAACCTTGTCATGGAGCAGGTGAAGGTGATGCATGAAGCTAGCCAGGTAGCTTAAAACGCCAAAGACCGCCCTTGGACCAACGTTCAGGTCAGCAAAACTCCGACTGAACTTTTGAGTGTTGCTTTGTATCTGATCACCCACTGGGGTGTTTCTTTGTTTAGAATTTAGGAAATCTTCAACTCCGGTCGCCTCGAGCTGAGTCCCAGTAAACTGTTCGAATCAGTGGGGGCACGTCAAGTGCACCCACTGGGTGTAGTCCTCGAGACCACGGTCGATCACGGCGATCGGCGAGGTCTAATGATGTATCCTCTTGTTTTTTTGAACTCACGCTGGACAGGCCTGCTGAGTATTGATCTGATCTAGTGGGGGCACGCTAAGTGCACCCACTGAGTGTAGTCCCTGAGACTACTGTTGAATATTTGATTCGGCAGTAGTCTTAGAGTAATTTTTCTCCGTCACTGTCTCTTATTTCTGGCGACTGACATATCTCTCTTGCTGACTGCAGAGGTCTTGTGATCTTGGAGCTCGGCATTCCTAGATAAAGAAGAAGCATATCAGCGTTGAACTTGACCTTGAACTCGCAAAGAAGAATCTCAAGACTGCTCAAGAAGAGACGGCCATCATGGGAGGTAATCATTCGACCGTTTTGTCTGCTTTGTAGCTTGCACTTCGCACTGCTTTTTCTTTCAGTCTCTTTGAACCGAGTGACTTCACACAAGAAGATGTGCGTAGTGAAAATCGCCAACTTCAGGCTCGTCTAAAGAGTGTTGTTTCTTTAGAGAGGATGAAGGAGGCTTTGGAGAAGAAGGACCTGGACCTTGCTGATGCTCAGAAGGAAGCGCGTGAGAAGACGAAGCTTGCGGACCAAAAGCTGGCTTCAGTCGGCAAATTGGAGGACGAGAACCCGAAGTTGAAGGCCACCATCTCGGAAGCTAATCAGGAAGTCGAGCAGCTGAGGAAGGACAAGGATACCTGACCACAGAAGTCGGCGGCCTCAGAGCCAAGACAGACAAGCTAGAGTCTTATCTGGAACAACTTGTCGCGGAAATTGTTCTGAAGCTTGAAGGTATGATCATTCGACTAGTCAATTTGTCGTCGATTGAAGTTTGTTGTTATATTGTCGACTCATCATTTTTCGCAATGGGACAGAACTGTGTCAGGACTTTGAAGCTGAAACTGGGCGGGTCGAGACAGGTCTCGACCCCATCAATTGTCCCATGAAAGATGATGTTGCAATGAATCTGCTGCGATTGGAGTTGCGCTTGGATGGTGCAGTCGCTTATCTGGCTCGACTAAAGGCGGCAATGACCCGAGTGGATGCTGAACTCTGGCCTCAGGCGAAACTTTCCCAAGACCTCGAGTCGCTGATGACTCGACTTAATCAGATCCCAGGCCGAGTGGAAGAATGGAAGAAGTCCTCTGCTCGCTGTGGTGCTGACGTCGCCTTGTCATTGGTCCGAGTGCACTGCAAGGAGGCTAATGAAGACAAGCTGGCTGCTCTCAAGGTAGCGAATACTAAGAAGCACGCTTTCCAGTCCTTCATGGACACCTTCCTCGAGGCAGCCACTCGTATTGCCGATAGCATCGACCTTGACAGCTTCCGCGACCCGGCCAGTCCTTCTCCCGCCGAGTGATTGAGAAACATTATGCTTCACCTTTATTTGCCTCGGAATGCCGAGTGATTTTGTAATCGTTAAAACTCCTTCGGGCCTGACGCCCGAGTACTTTAATCTGCTGTTAGGAAGCTTTGGATTTATCTTCGGACACGTTGCGTTTACCTTCGAGTGAAATCAGTTCTTCTCCCGGATTGGTTTCTGTTTGTTTGATGCAGCTCCTGAAGAAGAATCAGCACTCGACCAGTTAGACGATCCTTGAGCAGCCTTGATCAGCTCATCATCAAGGCACTCAACAATGGTCTTGACGTTCCTGTCAGCCGTCTGCTTTGGCGCCAGCCGTTGGATGGGCCTTTGTTAGTGCGCACAATCTCGTCCTTCTTCTTGACGGTGCAGCCGCCCCCCCCCCCGGGGGGGGGGGGGTCACGGTCGACCCGCACCATTCGGCAGGGCTGGTTAACTCATCAACAAGGTATTCGGCAATGTTCTTGACGTTCCTGAGAGTGGCTCGCCTTGGTGACGCGCTCAATCTCGTCCTTCTTTTTGATGGTACAATTCTGAAGTGGGGGTCGTGGTCGGCCTGCACTTTGCTAAGTTCCCGAGTGAGAAAATCAATTTTCACTCGGGAGGGTTTTCAAAACTTAGGCGAGTACTGGACTGCAGCTAAGCCTCCGAGTGGGAGGATTTCTCACCACTCGGTAGGATTTTCAAACTTAGGCGAGTACTGGACTACAGCTAAGCCCCCGAGTGAGAGGATAGCCCACCACTCGGTAGGATTTTTCAAACTTAGGCGAGTACTGGACTGCAGCTAAGCCTCCGAGTGGGAGGATTGCTCACCACTCGGTAGGATTTTTCAAACTTAGGCCAGTACTGGACTGCAGCTAAGCCCCCGAGTGGGAGGGTTGCTCACCACTCGGTAGGATGTTTCAAACTTAGACAAGTACTGGACTGCAGCTAAGCCCCCAAGTGGGAGGATAGCTCACCACTCGATAGGATTTTTCAAACTTAGGCAAGTACTGGACTGCAGCTAAGCCTTTTACAATCTCGTCCTTCTTCTTGACGGTGCAACCCCGGGGGAGGGGGCATGGCCGACAGGTACCGTTGGGTAGGACTTTTTTTTTCAAACTTACACGATTACTGGACTGCAGCTAACACTACAAAAAAAGACACATCTATGACATTTTGGGCAGAACGAATTTTTTTTCTGTCATACATATGACACTTCTATGACGATAATTGTGACAAAACCCGGTATCATCATAGATGTGGTGGGCTCCTACTTCTATGACAAAACATCATGACAGAAAATGGGCTTTTCGTCCTGGGCGGGCCGGAGACGTAGCTGCATGACATTCTTTGGGCCGTCCATGACGGAAAAAACCGTGGTAGAAGCGAGGGCGAGGAAAATTTTGGGGAGTTGCCGGTTACGGTGGGAGGTCGGGGCCGAGCGACGCTGTTTCTCTCAGACACGTGTCTTGGCGTGTGTGCGGCGTTGGCTCTAAATGAACCCGAGTGAGGCGTTGGGCTCTAATCGAATCCGGCGATTGACTTTGCGAACTGGCGTTATCGAACCCGAGCGATCGATCGATGGCTGTTAATCGAACCCGATCGAGCGATTCTTCGCCATCGCTGCTAATCAAGTTGATCGATGCTGCCTCTGGGATGAACAGTGAGCGTTGCGGGGGGGGGGGGGGGGTTGGATGAACAGTGAGCGGTGGCGTTTGCCTCTGGATGAACAGGACCCCGTGGTGTGGAGGGCTGGATGAACAGTAGACGGTGGAGGGGTGCCCATGGAGGGGTGGTTGAACAGGACCCCGTGGTGTGGAGGGCTGGATGAACAGTAGACGGTGGAGGGGTGCCCGTGGAGGTATGGTTGAACAGGAGCCAGTGGAGTAGCGCGCAGTCGAGGCTGGATGAACAGGAGCCCGTGGAGGCTGGAGGAGGTCGACGGTAGCCCGTGGAGGCTGGAGGAGGTCGACGGTAGCCCGTGGAGGCTGGAGGAGGTCGACGGTGGAGATGAACAGTATCCCGTGGAGTCCCGTTTTGCGATACGCCACACCCCTCCCGATGAACAGGACCCTCGTTTCGACCGTCGGAGGTCCGTTTCGTCCGTTTTTTGGTACGCCACACACCTCCCGATCAACAGGACCCCCGTTTCGACCGTAGGAGGTCCTTCGCTCGCTTTTGTCAGACGCCACACCCTCCCGATCAACAGGACCCCGTTCGACCGTAGGGAGGTCCGTTTCCTCCGCTTTGGCGGCACGCCACACCCTCCCGATCAATAGGACCCGTTCAACGTGGGAGGTCCGTTTCCTCCGCCAGCGGTACGCCAGGCCTCGTTTCCATCGCCTGTTCCGTCCAAGCCCTCCCGATGAACACGACCATGCATTCCATTCCGACCCAATCAGTTGGCTCCCCATGAACACGACGACGACGCTGTTTCTCTGTTCCGACCCAGCCATGTACGTATGCGCGAGTAGGCGTTCGAGACCCTGCCCGTATGTACACATACGTGGTCGTATTTTCTTTCTTGCACCCTGGCCGCTGTACGTACGTGTACTTGCTACGTGCGCGCGTCTACTACGACACGTGCGCGCCTCTACATCGACCAAGATGTACGCATACATTCGCGACCAGGATGACAACGCCACGCACGCTTCGACCAGGTGGGTCCCGACCGCCGTGCACTTCCTTGCCTGCGAAGATGTAGCTGGTGGGTCCCAGCAGTCAGGGGGGTGAATCGTTTTTTTTCCCGGACGCACTTCCTTGCGTGTGAAGGTGTACCTGGTGGATCCCAGCAGTTAGGGGGCGAATCGTTTTTTTTGCTTGGAGCACTTCCTTGCGTGCGAATATGAAGCTGGTGGGTCCCAGCAGTCAGGGGAAACGTTTTTTCCGCGAAATACAGTGGCCCGTCCGGTGGGTCCCAACTGTCAGGTGGAGGAATCATTATTTTCTGCGTAATAAGGAGGCACTTCCTTGCTGCGGCTGTGGACCCACCTGTGAGCCACTGCACGTATAGTCCACGTCCGATGGAAGTCGTTCCTTGACCACGTTGACCAGGCCGCGCCGAGAGAACCACGGCGGTGGACGACGGCGAGGCCTAGGAAGGAGACGACACGGAGCCGGGAAAGACGCGGCAAAGGGAAGCCCGCGGAGAGGAGTACGAGGGTTCACCGTTCGGCTGCGGTGTGAGGCTGCCATCACCGCAGGGCTCGCCAGCGGTGGGAATAGTAGGGGCGGTGAGGCCTGCGGCAAAGACAATGGCCACGGGAGGCAGGAGCATGCGGCACGACCGGCGCTGCTTTGGGCAACTGGAGCAAGAAGACAAGAGGTTGAAGAAGCACTACGGATGTTGGATGGACATCGTACGGTCACTGGAGCTAGAATCGTTCATATTGACTAAGTTGACAAAGCCCTCCGTCCCCGTCAACTTAGTTGGCCCACAAGTCATCCTCCCACTATGGTGGGTCCCAGCTAGCAAGGGGGTATTCATTTTTTTATGCGTAATAAGGAGGCACTTCCTTGCTGTGAAGATATAGCTGGTGGGTCTGACATGTCGGGCCGGGGAATGTTTTTTTTGCGAAATACAGAGGCCCTTCCGGTGGGTCCCAGCTGTCAGGTGGAGGAATCATTATTTTGCGCGTACAGTCCATGGCCGATGGATGTCGTTCGTTGACCATGTTGACCAAGCCGCGCCAAGAGCACCATGGCGGTGGACGACGGCGAGGCCTAAGAAGGGAACGACACGGAGCCGGGGAAGACTCGGCAATGGTTGCCCACGCGGTGGGGAGTACGAGGGTTTACTGGTCCGGCTGCCATCACTGGAAAATAACAGGAGGTGTGGATGAGTAGAGGAAAGGCCTGGCCAACAATGAAGTAGGGTGGGGCGGTGCGGCTCGGCAAAAGACAAATTACCACGGGAGGCGGAGCAGCAGTCCCACCAGAGCTGGTTTGGGCGGCCGAGCAAGAAGATCAGATATTGAAGAAGCAGCACGGCCGTTGGATTAACATCCAACGGTCACTGCTGCTAGAATCGTTTGTGGACTAAGTTGAGAAAGCCAAAGCACACGTCAACCTAGTAGACCCACAAGTCAGCATCCAAATTTGTCCCAAACAGCATACATCCCGAAATTTCTAGCCAGATTCAAATTAATTTTAAATCTAAATATACCTTAATTTAAATTCAATGAAATTTTACCCGCACAAAAACAATGAAATTTAAAATATCAAAATACGAAAGAAAACAGTATTTTGGAACTAATTGCCTGTTTCTTGTATTTTTTTCATTTTACAGCCCAATTATTATTACTTATAGCCCATTCCTTCCTGGTGCTGATCATCTCCCATTGCTCATCTCGGCGCCCACAAATCTGGTAGATAGTATCCTTGAGATCATTGCGGTAAACTTCTCCAATACGTCCCATGGTGATGTGGGCTGCCATGCTCTTTCCTAGATTCCAGGTTGGTGCATCAAAGGAAAACTCTATGTGCTCTGTGACTGGCGCGAACGTCCTTCCTGGAACTTGAACTTGAATCATCCAACGCCCCTCTTCGGGTAAAGTGGCGTTGTAGGTCCCGATGAAGCTTGGTACTCCGATGTTCAGGTATCTAGTGACTTTCTTCAAGTGGCGTCCAAAAGTTGTATCTTCATCCGGTTGCATGAACTTGTTCCTTGCATCTCCCATCCTAAAAGAGTAGAAAAGATGAGGAGTGAGAAGTGAGAAGAAAGAGAAGTGATCTAGGGCTTTAGCTTAGTGGTCGTGTCCTACAGTCAACATGTGCTCTGATACCATCTTGTAGCGACCAGACCTCAAACAGTCTGACCTCTGTGCATCAGTGTCATCCCTGGATCAGTAATGCTGACACGCACAGTACTCGAAGGATTTATAACAGAGTAGCAATCACACACTTATTACATCAAATGTCTCAAAAGAGAACTTATTACAGTAAATATGGCTTAAGGCCATCTAATAACGATAACAACGGAAGGCTTGGAAGATAAGCGAGTCCATCAACTCCAACAGCATCACTGAGTATAGAACCATGACCTAAAGGCACTCGTCGTCTGAAAAGTCTGCAACATGAACGTTGCAGCCCAAAAACGGGCCAGCACATAGAATATGCTGGCAATGTAACACATAGAGAGTAATATGAAAGAGTAATGCTATACTACATGCATATATGGCTGGTGGAAAAGCTCTATGGTTACAATTTTGCGTAAAGCCAATTTTTCCCTACTGCAAAGGAATATATTTTATTTAACTATCATGGTGGTTGTTAAACATTGAGAATGGTTGACAGCATTCTCAATCCCAATTAAGCATCATCATTAAAACCCAACAACATTAATTAAAGTAACATGATGAGATTCATACGATAATCCAAGTACTAGATACTCAAGATGTCCATAACCGGGGACACGGCTAACCATGATTAGTTTTATACACTCTGCAAAGGTTTGCGCACTTTACACCACAAGACTCGATCTCCTCCGTTGGGATTCTCGCACTACATGGTGTTTGAGAAACGGATGACCGAGACACAGTCTTTCAGAAGCACTAGCACCTTACGAACGGGTAGACAGTTACACCTACATCCCACTACATCTGCTAGTCTACCACTGTAAGAGTTCGCACGACTTAATCAACTATGCTAGAGCCCATAGTAGCTTGTGGCTGCACACGAAAGTTTCTAGCATGAATAATCTCATGATCCCTTTGAGCCTGGGTGGCGGTCCGAAAGAAACAGAAATCTGGAATACCCAGTACCTCAATCCACCAGGATGTGTGTTTAAGTTGACACCTTAAATAAACCATTAATTAACAATCTCACATCTGTCATGGATACACTCACCCAATCCACGTCTACTAGCATAGCATGGCATAATAAGCAAACGTAGAAGTAACTCCCAAGGGTTTGATAATAAAAAAGGTAATAGGTACTACCTCATCTACTTCCCAAAACCCACAATTTAATTAGATCCTAATCATGCAATGTTTGAGGATTGATCTAATGCATAAAAACTAGGTATGAAAGGGAATATGATCAAAGTGTTACTTGCCTTGCTGATGATCCGCGAAACCTAGAGATTCAAAGTAACAAGCGGCGCACTCCGGGTAATCTATCGCAAACAAACAAGAACACAATAAGTACTCATCTAATGCACAGGTAAGACTCAAATGAAAGATCTAACCAAAAAGTTCAACTTAAGAACTCCGGCTCGTAAAAAGAATCAAATCAAACGAAGCAACGAACGTCAAACTGCGAAAGAAACAAGCTTCGTTTACTAATCTGGACCTAAGTCAAATTTTGCAGAAGAAAAAACTTTTTTGAGTTGGTTAAACGGATAGATGGTTTCGAGACGAAACTCTAGGCGCTTGAATTGCCTGAATCCGATAAACGAGCGAAAAGTTATACTAGATCGAAAATCGGATCAGAAATCGCAATCAGAAATAATCACGGAAAATCCGAGAAAAAGAAAAACGGACGAAGAGGCTAACGAACGAACGTTCGCTGTCTGAAAAAAAACGAAAATCATTCGTTTAAACGAACGAACAAATGGGCGTTCGCTAAATAACTAAACCAAAATAAATAAATAAAACCGACCTAATAAAAAACAACTACGGTTTTTAAAAAACCGGCGGTTAACCGGCGAAAACCGGCGGCGGATCCGGTGGCTACCTCCGGCGGCGGCGGGCTCCGGCGAGGGCGGCGGTGGTCGGTGGCGACGACGGCGGGGTCCGGCGAGGTGGCGTTGGTCGGCGGCGACGGCAGAAGGGCGTGGCGTGGCGGCGGCGCCGGGTGACGGGCAAAGTTAGGGTCTGGGTTGCGCGGGTGGGCTGCGGTGGGCTCGCGGCAGCGCTATATAAAGGGCTGGCCAGGCGGAGTCGTGGCCGAACACGACCCAATGTCGGTTTCATTTTTTTTTAAATAATTTCGGGGAGAAAAACAAACAAAAGAAATACTAAACTGATTCCAAAAATCCCGAAATAAATTTTCCCCGACTTCTAAAATCAAGACGAACAACGGGAACATTTAGTTATGGCCTAAATGCAATTTTGAAAAACGCACATTTTTCCTATATTCAAATAAAATAGCGAAAAACTCCAAATAAAAAATCTTGTTTGACTTTTTTATTAAACCTTCAATATTTCTTTATTTTGGGAAACTCATTTTATTCCTTGTCTCATATTTTTGTTATAGAAATAATTGAAGATAAAATAAATAAAATCAAATGATCCTATTTTCAAAACTTGAGAAAACTCAAATATGAAAATAACGAAATCTCCAACTCTCTCCGTGGGTCCTTGAGTTGCGTGAAATTTCTAGGATCAAGCCAAAATGCAATAAAATATGATATGCAAATGATGATCTATGTATAACATTCCAAATTGAAAATTTGGGATGTTACAACATATGAAATAAAAGCTTGGGCTAGACGGGCCACGGGTCCTGTTGGGGATATGACTATTATTGTAAACAGCCCAGGAGGGGCCGGGTTACGCAAAGAGAGACTCATCAGAAGAAGCCCAACACCAAGCATGAAGGTGGCAGTTCAATAAAGGGTCTAAGGTCCATAGGCGACTTAAGGCCCATAGTGATAAACCGCCATGATGGCATGACTTGTATTATAAGGTAGAATTAACTAGTCACCGAGCCGGACACTGTCTATAAGCCGGCCGGGACTCTGTAGGCTGCAGGATGTCAACCCGTGTATATAAGGGGATGACCCAATGGCGGCTTAGGGCAAGAAACAACTCCTCGAGAGCCGGGCATAGCGTATCTCGCTCCCTGGTTATCGAAACGTCAAGCAATACCAACCCAACTAGACGTAGGCCTTACCTTCAACGTAAGGGGCCGAACTAGTATAACTCTCTCGTGTCCTTTGTCCCGATTAACCCCTTTAAGCTTCCTAGTTGCGATGGCTCCACGACTAAGTCCTTGCAAGAGGACATCTGATATGACAATTCCACGACAGTTGGCGCCCACCGAGGGGCCTTGACGGTGGATTTGAGTTCTTGAAGGGCAGCTTTGAAGGGCTCAAGGGATACGCAGTGGGCCGGATGACCAAGAGTCATCGCGGCAAGATCTACATCGACAATGAAGGCTGGGCCCCCAACGCCGACTCAATTGAGTACGGGTACCGGGTCCCCTTCGGCGGATTGGTGAGCCGGGCCCTGAGCCGGACAACTGCACCGACCTCGTCGAGACAGCTCAGCGTGCGAGACCCGCCCGAGTTCAACCCGGCATGAAGCGTGCCTTTGTGGGCTGCATCTACGGAGAGGAACTTTCTAAAGGATCTGAAGATGATGGTGAGACAGCCGTCCTCTCTGACGGTGATTCGTTCGCCGTTTCAACAGATTCGCTGTATCAAGTACATCAGGGCATGCTTGGGGGCTGTTTCGACGAATCTAGTATCCGGATTCCTATGAGCCGCCAAGCTGGGCAGGAGTCTTCATGGCTGGTACTCAACCCGGTCAAAACTCAATGGCTGCAACAGCAATAACGTCCGGATCAGGAGCGGCCGGGGCAGGAGGCCCTGTGCGCCCGCCGGCTCAGGTCCTGATGGATCTTATCGATAAGCTGACGGCCCTGTTAACCGCCATGGTTATTCCTGCAAATTAAGATGAGCATAACGCGGAGGTGGCAAAGGTGCATGAGGAGATAGCCCTGGCCAAGGAGGCCTTGGCAGCTGAGGACACCGGGTTAGCTACAGAGCTCACGGCTTTGGATGCACGGGCGCAGCAACTCCAGTCAGAGGCTTTCCAGCTTAATATCAGCCTAAACACATCTAATGAGGTAATGAGAAGGAGGCACCAGAAACTCAACCCCGTTTGCCTCCGATTTACGACCCTCGGAACCTCTTCTCTACACCCGGGGCCGGCCCTAGCAACCCGTCCGAGGCAAATCAGGTCACAACAGCCGGAGCAGGAGGACCAGTTCAGCTTCGAGAGATGGCACAACCTCATGGGAGTATGGCCCCACCCCGCTATGTACCAATACCACCGGGTCACTTTTCCAACCCCATGGAAAACTTAAACGCAGCATCGGCGCGTTTGGAGGCTCTCCCAGTGGACGGTGATGATCCAACAGCGGTGGAGACCCGGAGGGTCAGAGAACTTATTCAGACGGCCCTGGAGCAGCAAGAGACCTATTCTTACAGCCGGGACAAGATTCATTCAACTCCTCCGCCTTGGCTAGCACCGCCTCGTCAAAACCGGGGTCCGAGTTACAGCAGGCACATGGAGTTAGAAGCTTTGTCAAGCAATGCCCAGCGTCGTAACCAGCCCGGTGGCTACAACCCGGTGCAAGACCGAGTACGTCAGGAGGACGAGCGGGCGGCTCAGCTAGCGGCTCAGCCGGCGGCTTATCAAGATCTCCCGGAGTATCCGACGACTTCTGTTGGAGTAGGAGTGGCTACTAGAACCGGCGGTGTTCCTTGTTTCGTGCCGGCTCTGCGGGATGTACGTCTGCCCAAGGACTTCAAGGGACCTCGAAAGCTGCCGAATTACACGGCCGATTTACAGCACGGGGCATGGATCGAAAGTTATGAGATGGCCATGGAGCTACTGGAGGTCAGCGACGCAGCAATGACTAAGTACTTCACCATGATGTTAGACGGAACGGCCCGGTCTTGGTTAAAGGGTTTGCCGCCCAATTCCATTAGTTCATGGGCAGAGCTAAAGGCCCGGTTTATCCAGAACTTCAAGGACACTTGCAAGAAATCTATGTCAATTGTGGACTTGACCAATTGTAAGCAGGAGGAGGGTGAATCCACAACTCATTGGGTGCGCCGGGTCAAGGAAATAATACATTCGTCCAACAAGATGGATGTCGGCTCTGCAGTCCTCATGTTGGAGAAGAATTGCTGCTTTGAGTCAGCCGAGGCAGAATCGGGCGCCTTTAAGCGTGATTGCAATGATATGGGTACGCTGATGGCGGCTTTAGTCAAATACGCCGATTCTGATAGTACCAAGGATCCCGCTCTGATGATGAAAAGACAGGGAAGGGAAAGAAGAACGGCAATGGAAAGGTCAGCAGCATAACCCGGCAAATCAAGGAGGCAACACGCGTAAGGCGGATGGTAGCCCGGAGTTTGTGGCCAATGCCAATGCACAGGGTCACAATCAGAGATGTAAAGGAAAACCGCCCCCTCGATCTGGCGGGTCAGGCCCATCTCTTGAGCAGCTTCTCAATGAGCCTTGCCCGAGACACGACACTCGGGAACGACCAGCCACCTACTTATGGAAAGATTGCGCGATCATGAAGGCTTTCAAGAATTCCAACATGTTTGATGGCTGTCATGGATCGGACGGCGGTTCAGGGGCCGGCGGCTTTCATGGCCCGGGCGGTTCAAGTTCCGCCAGTGGAAGTCATAGGCGGCTATAATCAACAAAGACCGGGTCAAGGGGGACAGAAGAAGCAGTCAGGTTATCAAAGCCATCCAAAGCAGCTGAATGGTGGGCAGTACCATGTGTTCACCACTAATTTGTGCAAACGTGACCAAAAGGTTCATAACCGGGCCGTGAATTCTGTTGAGCCGACGGTTCCCCGTTATTTGAGGTGGTCAGAGCAGCCCATTATATGGAGCAGGGAAGATCACCCCCTCGGGGTTGATAATCCGGGTCAGTTGGCCTTGGTGGTAGCACCTCAGGTTGGGGGATATAAATTCACTAAGGTACTCATGGACGGAGGAAGCAGCATCAATATTCTCTATTATGAGACCTTTCGCCGCATGGGGTTGACTGATAAGGACTTGAGGACGTCCAACACTGTCTTTCATGGAGTGGTGCCTGGTTAGTTCGGTGTACCCAGTTGGCAAGATTGAACTGGAAGTGGCCTTCGGAGATGTATATGATTCCAGGGCTGAGAAATTGACGTTTGAGGTAGTCAAAATCAAGAGCCCATATCATGCTCTGTTTGGACGGCCGGCTTATGCCAAGTTCATGGCACGACCGTGTTATGTTTATCTGCAGCTCAAGATGTCGGGTCACAAGGGCACCATCACTGTGCATGGGAGTCAAAAGGTAGCCTTGGAATGTGAAGAAGGCGATGAGGCTTTTGCTGAGTCTACTTATGCAGCGGAGGAGCTAAAGTTTTATCAAAATAATGTTGACCCGGCGGATATGACCTCTTTAAAGAAGCCAACTACAGAGCATGACCCGGCATTGAAGTTTAAATCGGCCGCTGAAACAAAGCTTGTTGACTTTACTCCAGGCGACTCTTCCAAGCAGTTCAGCATCAGTGCCAACTTGGACCCTAAATAGGAAAGCGCGCTCATCGAGTTCATCCGTGAGAACCGGGACATCTTTCCATGGAAACCTTCTGACATGCCGGGTGTCCCGACAGAACTCGCTGAGCACACTCTTAATATTGATCCAAAGTATAAGCCGGTCAGGCAATTTCTAAGACGGTTCAATGAGGAAAGACGAAACGCTATTGGGGAAGAGGTCGCTCGGCTCTTAACGGCTGGGTTCATCGTGGAAGTTTTTCAGCCGGAGTGGTTGGCTAACCCGATGCTGGTACTCAAGAAGAATGGCACTTGGCGGATGTGTGTGGATTATACAGACTTAAATAAGGCTTGTCCGGCTGATCCGTTCGCCCTCCCCCGTATTGATCAAATAATCGATGCTACGGCGGGTTGCGAGCGATTGAGCTTTTTGGATGCTTACTCTGGCTATCATCAGATCAAAATGGCAGTTAAGGACCAGGAGAAGACGACTTTCATCACTCCGTTTGGAGCCTTCTGCTACATATCTATGCCATTTGGGCTCAAGAGTGCCCAGGCGACTTATCAGAGATGTGTACAAAACTGTCTGCACAGTCAAATTGGGCGCAATGTTCACGCTTATGTGGATGACATCGTGGTGAAATCTAGGGAGAAGGAAACCTTGATATCTGATTTGAAGGAGACCTTTGATAATCTCCGGCTTTATAAGATGTTGCTTAACCCGGACAAGTGTGTGTTTGGTGTACCTGCAGGCAAGCTTCTGGGTTTCCTGGTCTCAAACAGAGGCATCGAAGCTAACCCGGAGAAGATCAAGGCGATCACCTCCTTGGCCAAGGCGGCATGCATCAATGATGTTCAACGACTGGCGGGTCGTGTTGCTGCTTTAAGCCGGTTCATAAGCCGGTTAGGTGAGGTGGCCCTGCCGCTATATCAGATGATGAAGAAAACAGATGCTTTTGTCTGGAGTGATGCTGCTGACGCTGCCTTTGAGGATTTAAAGAGACAGTTGTCTGAGCCGCCGGTCCTTGCTGCTCCTATTGATAGAGAGCCATTGCTGTTATATGTGGCTGCTAACACCCGAGCCGTCAGTGTGGCCATCGTGGTGGAGCGCAAGGAGCATCCGGTTCAACGGCCGGTTTACTACATCAGTGAGGCGCTCATTGAGTCCAAGCAAAGGTATCCACATTGGCAGAAACTTGTTTACAGAGTGTTTATGGCAAGCCGGAAGCTGAAGCAGTACTTCCAAGGTCATCCTATCACTGTGGTAAGCTCTGCCCCCTTAGGAGATATCATATAGAATAGAGAGGCCACAGGACGAGTCGCCAAGTGGGCCATTGAGCTTGGACCCCATGGTTTGAAATACATGCCTCGGACTGCTATCAAGTCTCAAGCCCTGGTGGATTTTATCAATGATTGGACAGAGTTGCAGGCACCTGAGGAGAAGCCAGATAACATGTATTGGACTATTTACTTTGATGGGTCCAGTAGTTGGAAGGCTCGGGGCTGGAGTTGTTTTAACTTCCCCTCGAGGTGACAAATTTTGTTATGTGCTCCGGCTTACGTTTCCCTGTACTAACAATGCAGCTGAGTACGAGGCCTTACTCCATGGTCTCCGGATGGCCAAAGAGATGAATTTGAGCCGGGTAAGGTGCTTGGGTGATTCATACCTCGTAGCTCAACAAGTGTCAGGCACGTGGGACTCCAAGGATCCCCTTATGGCGGCTTATCGTCGTGAAGTTGATGCTGTGGCTGGACACTTCAAAGGTTATCAAGTGGAGCACATTGACCGGAGGAAGAATGAGGCGGCTGATGCTTTAAGCCGGCTGGGATCTCAGCGTAAGCCGGTGCCGCCTAACACTTTTCTCGATGTTTTGCATAACCCTTCTGTCAAAGTGCCTAAAGAGGAGGAACTAGCAGTGCCAGACCCGGAGGCACAACTGGTAGCAGCTCTTCACATTATCCCGGATTGGACAGTCCCATATTTGGCCTATATGACCCGGGGAGAGTTGCCTGAGGATGAGACCTTGGCGAGAGAAATCATCAGGCGGTCCAAATCTATGACAATTGTCCATGGCGAGTTACAGTGTTACTGGGGCGTTTCAACGTTGCGTGTCACCTGCGAAGGGTCAGGAGATACTACGTGAGATCCATGAAGGAGATTGTGGTCATCATGCCGGCTCAAAATCTCTGGTGGCCAAGGCTTTCCGTCATTGTTTCTATTGGTTGACAGCTCATGCTGATGCGGAGGATCTGGTCAGCAAATGTGACGGGTGTCAAAAATTCTCACGACGAGCTCATGTGCCGGCTCAAGAGTTGAGGATGATTCC
Source organism: Aegilops bicornis (assembly GCA_021605145.1). Taxonomy (NCBI): domain Eukaryota; kingdom Viridiplantae; phylum Streptophyta; class Magnoliopsida; order Poales; family Poaceae; genus Aegilops; species Aegilops bicornis. Next base: position 832,238,457 of record CM038671.1, on the reverse strand, counting down.
AATTACTTGGCCGTTTGCAGTCTGGGGGCTTGACATGGTTGGACTTTTCAAGAGGTCTAAAGATAAAAATACACACCTCTTGGTGGCGGTGGATAAATTCACAAAGTGAGTGGAGGCAGAGCCGGTCAGTAAGTGTGATGCAGCCACGGCAGTTCAGTTCATTAAAAAGGTGATCTTTCGTTTTGGTTTTCCACACAGCATCATAACTGATAATGGTACTAATCTCTCCAAGGGTGCCATGGAAGAGTTCATCACAACGAGAACATATCCGGCTTGATGTTTCGGCTGTTGCTCACCCTCAATCTAATGGTCAAGCAGAGAGAGCTAATCAAGAGATCTTGAAGGGCATCAAACTCCGGCTCTTAGTCCCCTTACAGCGAACTCCGGGTTGTTGGGTGTAGGAGCTACCCTCTGTACTATGGAGCATCATCACAACGCCTAACAGATCTACAGGTTATACACCTTTCTTCATGGTGTACGGAGCAGAGGCAGTTCTGCCAAGTGACATCCGACACGACTCACCCCGCGTGGCGGCTTATGTTGAGGCTGATAACGAAAAATCTCGTCAAGATGCACTTGATCTGTTGGATGAGGAGCGAGACTTGGAAATAGCCCGCTCGGTGATTTACCAGCAAGACCTACGTCGCTATCACAGCCACCGGGTTAGAAGCAGAGCCTTTCAGGAAGGCGACTGATGTAGGGCAGAACCCTACGTGGATGATCTTTCACGTTGGAGCGGATCCTATGGGGAATCATGAGGAACACGCGGAAGAACAAGAGGGAAACACGGAGGAAACGAGAGAGAAATCACTAAACCGACAAGGGATCAATCACACAAATGCTAAATCACCGATCACATAGAGTGGCACAAGATTCAAGATCAACAAAGGACGATACAAACGGTAGCCGTTCTTCTCCGTGAGGAGGCCTTGAGGGGGTCCACCCTAGAAGGGGGTCTTGAATCCGCTTGGGGAATCTTCTCCAGAGGTCCCGATCTCCGAGGAGAAGTAGCCAAGTGGATGAGCAAAGGCTCTCACACAAGAATATGAGCTAATCCTATGCTATCCATAGAAAGAGGATAGGGAACATATATATATAGTCTCGGGCGAAGGGTACAAGGGACAAGGCCTCGAGGCATCACAAGGCAGGGGGAGGCCGGACGTCCCGGCGTCGGGCCGGATGTCCGGCTCATGAGGCGCCGGATGTCCGGGCTCTCACCGGATGTCCGGCTGGGCGACCGTTTCAGCCGAATCGGGAAAGGGCGCCGGATTTCCTGGGGCCCGGATATCCGGCTGGGGCGGATGTCCGGCTTGACGCCGGATGTCCGCCCCGGAGACTTGGCCAGATTGGATCCTGTTGAGGTAGAAGCTCCAGGGGCCGGATGTCCGGGGCCATGGCCGGATGTCCGGGGCCTGGAAGGTGTTCTTGGCCTTCTCCGTTGGTTCTCTTCATCCGCGGACTTGGTGGCTTGTCCATCTTCACGTGCATCCTCGGGAGGTTCCCCTTGACACCTAATCATGCATAGCATATCGGACTTAGGTAGTAGCCATGTCTCGAGTGGATCATATGTGATATCAATAAGGAAAGAGGTCACCTCGTTCGAGAGCTCTAGCTCTAGCTCGTGTCATGGGTCCTCTTGGCCCTTGATGAGACGGTTGTAAGTCCATGGGGATGATCGTGGGATGCTCCGCATCATCTCCCCTTGGGAGAGATCCGACCTCGGATCAAAAGCTTCATCTCCATGGAATGGTGCGAGGTCCTTGACGTTGAAGATGTCGCCACGTTGTATTTGTCTCGAGGTAGGTCGATCTTGTAGGCGTTGTCGTTGTAGCGTGCTAGCACCTTGAAAGGTCCATCGGCTCGAGGGAGAAGCTTGGACTTGCGTTCTTTGGGGAAGCGGTCCTTGCGAAGGTGTAGCCACACGAGATCACCAATGTTGAAGACGATGGGTTGCTTGTTGGCGTTGAGCTTGTTTGCTTGACGTTGTACTTGGCGCCAATGGTGTGCCTTGTGTCTTCGTGCATCTTCTTGATGTAGCTTACTCGCTCACTTGCATCCATGTTGGTGCGCTCGTGGAGAGGAAGTGGTAGAATGTCCAATGGGGACAAGGGGTTGAAACCGTGAAGCGACTTCGTGAGGGGACTTGCCGGTAGTTGAATGTCTTGCACGATTGTAGGCGTGCTTTCGGCGATGGGTAGACATGCTTCCCATTCCTTGATGTTCTTCTTTATCAAGACACGGAGTAGAGTGGATAATGTGCGGTTCGTCACCTCCGTTTGGCCATCGGTTTGAGGATGGTATGCCGAGGAGAACAAGAGCTTGATTCCGAGCTTACGCATAGGGTCTTCCAAAAGTAACTCAAGAACTTGACGTCACGATCGGAGACGATTGTCTTTGGTACGCCATGGAGTCGCAAGATTTCCCTACAAAAGAGATTGGCAACATGTGAAGCATCGTCTATCTTGTTGCAAGGTATGAAATGTGCCATCTTAGAAAATCTATCCACAACAACAAAGACGGAATCCTTGCCATTTTGAGTCCTAGGCAAACCAAGTACAAAATCCATACTAATGTCTTCCCATGGTTGATATGGAATAGGGAGAGGCATGTAAAGACCATGAGATTGAGCTTTAGACTTAGCCTTGCGACATGTATAGCATCGGTTGGTGAAGCGTGAGACGTCGCGGAACATCTTGGGTCAAAAGTAGTTGTTGGAGAGCGTGGCAAATGTCTTGTCGCGTACAAAGTGTCCCATGAGTCCGCCTCCATGAGCCTCTTGCAAAAGGAGCAAACGAAGAGAAGACTCGGGAATGCAAAGTTTGTTAGCTCTCATAAGATAACCATCCTTGATGTAATATTGTTCCCAAGACGTATGCGACAAACACTTAGCATAAGGAGAAGCAAAAGATGGATCATGCTCATACAAGTCTTTTATATGCTCAAAACCAATAACATTCAACTCAAGTTGAGTGACAAGCATGCATATGCGTGAAAGCGTCGGCTACTACATTTTCTTTACCCTTAATGTACTTGATCACATAAGGAAAAGATTCAATGAATTCACTCCATTTGGCATGACGCTTGTTCAATTTAGTTTGACCTTTGAGGTACTTAAGCGCTTTCATGATCGGTATGGATGACAAACTCATGAGGTCTAAGGTAATGTTCCCAAACATGTAGCACACGCACTAAAGCATACAATTCTTTGTCATAGATGGGATAATTAAGTTGAGCACCGGAGAGTTTTTCACTAAAATAAGCAATGGCTCATTTTTCTTGCATCAAAACTCCGCCAATTCCGGCACCACTTGCATCACAATGAACCTCAAAAGTTTTTTCAAAGTTGGGCAAAGCAAGAATCGGAGCATGAGTAAGCAAAGACTTGAGCTCATCAAAAGCGGTTGATTGCAAAGTTCCCCAAACAAAGGGAGTATTCTTCTTGCTCAAAGCATGCAAAGGAGCGGCAATTGTGCTAAAATCTTTCACAAAGCGACGATAGAAACCCGCAAGACCAAGAAAACTTCGCACTTGTTGCAAATTTGTGGGTTGGGGCCAAGTTTTAATTGCTTCAATTTTAGATTCATCAACATTGACACCCTTTGAGGAAACTACAAAACCCAAGAAAACTACTTTGTCAACTCCAAAAGTGCATTTTTTCAAGTTTGCATAAATGCTTTCCTTGCGAAGAGTGTGCAACACAGATTTTACATGATTGATGTGCTCTTTCATGGTTTTGCTAAACACAAGAATGTCATCGAAGTAAACCACAACAAAGACTCCAATATAAGGACGAAGCACATGATGCATAAGACGTACAAAAGTACCGGGAGCTTCCGAAAGACCCATAGGCATCACTAACCATTCATATAAACCAAATTTGGTTTTGAAAGCAGTTTTCCATTCATCACCCTCTTGTATGCGTATTTGATAATTGCCACTTTTAAGGTCAATTTTTGAGAAAAAGATGGCTCCACTAAGTTCATCAAGCATGTCATCTAAACGAGGAATGGGATGCCTATAACGGACGGTGATCGCATTGATAGGTCTACAATCGGAACACAAGCGAAAACTTCCATCGGGCTTAGGCACAAGTATAACGGGAACGGCACAAGGGCTTAAGCTTTCACGTACATGACCGTTGTCGATTAGTTGTTGTACTTGCCGTTGAATCTCCTTGGTTTCTTCGGGATTGACTCGGTATGGAGCTTTGTTTGGTATAGGCGCTCCGGGGATGAGGTCGATTCGATGCTCTATGCCTCGAAGAGGAGGTAGACCCGGAGGTAGCTCATCGGGAAAAACATCTTGAAATTCCTGCAAAAGAGATTGAAACACCAAAGGTAGCTCGTGAATGGTGTAATAATTTTGTTATCCATCCTTGCACACAAGCACAAACTGCATCACACTCGAGGGGTTCTCACACAATTCTCTCATCTCACTTTTGGTGGCAAATAGGATGAGGTTTTTCTCTAGGCTAAGAGCCGCTCAAATTTGGCTTGTGGCTCTCACTCACTTTTGGGTGGATCACTTTCTCACTCTTTTCTCTATGATGTGTGGCTTGCTTGTCGGCTATCACTTGAGTAGGAGACATAGGTCGTAGCACATATTCCTTCCCTTTCATCTTGAAGCTATAGTGGTTGGTGCGCCCATTGTGGATGACAACACGGTCGAATTGCCATGGTCGACCCTAGAAGTAGGTGGCAAACGGTCATTGGGACCACATCACATTCCAACGTGTCTTCATAAGCACCAATTTTGAAGGAGACTTGGACCGTATGCTCGACTCAGTATAGTGCCGGAGTCACTTAGCCATTGAACCTTTTAGGGTGCGGTGCTTCCTCTTGACCAATTGGAGCTTGGAGCATAGTTCTTCACTTGCCAAGTTGTGGCAACTACCTCCATCGATGATGACCTTGATGGACCGTCCATTGATGCGGCTTTTGTGTGGAAGATGTGGCATCATTGGTCTTCTTCTTGTTGATGTTGAAGAGTCAAGACCTTGGAGACAACGAGAGCGGGGCTCGAATCCTCATCACAAAAGACTTGATCATCTTCATCTTCATTCACTTGCCGGTTCATGGCCACTTGCTCCAGGGCTTCCATCTCCTCTTCACTCATGGAGTCATATGTGCCATCGTCGTTGAGGATCATGGTGCGCTTGTTGGTGCATTCGTATGACTTGTGGCCTCGCCGCCGCAAGTGAAACACTTGAAGGAGCTTGTCTTGATGGTCTCATCGGTCGGAGTAGAGGATGAAGCACGCGGCTTGATGTTGCTTGTAGTAGGAGGAGGACGACTTGAACTCGTCGGAGCCTTCTTGTAACTTGACTTGTCGTCATTTCTTGAAGGAAGTTTGGTTGATGTAGATGTTGAAGGAGTCATTGAAGCTTGGTTGTTGGAGAAGCCAGAGGGTCTTGGATGAGTACTTGGCGTGCCAGAAGTCATCTTGCACTTGGCATTCTGCCTTTGTAGCTTGATGCACGAGCTCAATGAGGATGACGATGGTTGGAAGTCGGCGATCTTCTTGATGGGATGATTGAGTGCATTCAAGAAACGTGCCATAGTTTGCTCATCATCTTCCTTGACATTGGCTCGAATCATGGCTATCTCCATTTCCTTGTAGTATTCTTCAACACTCTTTGTTCCTTGCTTGAGTAGTTGGAGTTTCTTGAAGAGGTCGCGGTTATAGTAGGTTGGCACAAAACGTGCTCGCATGACATCCTTCATTTGAGCCCAAGTGGTGATTGGAGGTTCACCTCTTTCTTGACGTCGTTCAATGATTTGTTCCCACCATATGAGCACATAGTCTTGGAACTCAAGTGATGCCATAGCGATTTTCTTCGCTTCATCGTAGTTGTGCAAGCGGAAGATTTTGTCAACCTTCAATGCCCATGAGTGGTAGTCTTCGGGGTCATTGCTTCCATTGAACTTGGGCATGGTGAATTTTAGCTTGCCGTAGCGTTACTCTTCATTGTGTTGTTGGCGATGTTGATGATGACGTCCTTGGCGTGGATTGTATTCGTCTTCATGTTGCTCTTGGCGCGGAGGAAGACCATGATCAACTTGCCCTTGTTGAACTTGAGGTTGAGGTGGAGCTTGACGAGCTTGTGGAGGAGCTTGAGGAACTTGACGTTGTACTTGAGGTTGGTAGTTCCTTTCTTGGATTTCTTCTCGAAGGGCTTCCTCTTGATTGCGCCGTTCGGGATAGCGGTTGGCGAAGGCTCTACTTGATTCTTGAAGGGCACGATGCGCCTCAAGAGCTTGCGCCTCACGTTGTTGTTGTTGAAGACGTTGAGCCTTGGCGTCTTCTTCGTCTTGGTGAAGACATGCTCGTTCTTCCTCTTTTTGGCGACGAAGACGTTGTCGTTCTTGAGCTTGAGCAAAAGCCTCTTGGTTAGATTGAGGACGGGGAACTTGATCATCAACTTGCTCTCGTGAATGCTTGTCATGTAGCGGGTTGCGAGATGCATGACGGTCTTGGCGTGCGACTCGTCGAAGAGTGTTCGATGACGGTGTATTTGAGTCGTAGAAGGTGTCGTCGGAATGTCGACTCGAGCGGCTCCGTCTTGATGATGAAGAAGTTGAATGATGCCGGTTTCTCATCAAAGCGCGGATCTCGTCCATTCTTGCATCATTCTCTTGCTTGTGAGCCTCGAACTTGTTGTCAAGTAGTCTCTTGTACGTTGCTCGGAGAGTCGCAAGTCGGTGGCAAGGTTGTCGATGCGGTCGCTCATTGCTTGTTGTTCTTGGTGCAACGCTTCGTTGTGCACCAAAGAGGTGGCTCTTGGTGACGATGATGACATGTCGCCTTCTTGCTCGATGAAGAGTGGGTTGGTAGAGGTACTTGGCCTATCCATCATTCCAAGCAAAATGTGAGTGGTAGAACGGAAAAGAACTTATACCAATGTACCTTTGACCGATGTTGAAGATGAATCAAGTTCACTCAAATGCGGACAATGAAATAGCACTCTTGGTACCGATTCTTGTCGGTTCTCACACCTACACAAGTAAAAGCTTATGGTGGAGCTCGGTTAGGATGGTGGCACAAAAGTTGATGCAATTGTAAGTGAGACTCAATAAAGTTGGAAATGATTCACAAATTTGCAAATGCAACAAGTAGACCAATAGCAAGATAAGGTACACGAAACACACACGCAAAAGATAATATGGGGTTATGCAACCAAGGATGAGCCAAAATGTGGAATTCACCAAGATGCTCTTGTTGCACAACACTAGAGAGACGCTTAGCACGATTGCACAATAGGCGGATACTGAACTTGTGCACAACCTACTAAGCAAAATGCAACGACTTCTATCCCAAGTGTGCTATATGTATTGTGTTTCGATGTGTTGATCCAAGATGATCAAGTATGACAATCTTAATGTTGTATGATGCTATGGTTCTTGCTCATAAGCTTTTTTCTTATCTTTCTCTCTTTGCTTAAAAGCTTGAATGGCTCTTTCTCTTTTGAGCTCTTTTCTCATGCAAAACTTCACGAACCAAGATAGCAATTGTGTATGCGATGACAACTTTGTGACACACAAGTTGATGGTAAGATATGCACCACTTTGGTATGGTATGTATGCTATGGAGTATGATCACTAATGTGCACAAGTCACGTTGCCGGCAATACTCAATGGCTAGTCTCGATGGGTAAGCAACGCGAAAGATGGGCTATGATGGTTATCAATGCAATTGCAAGTAATGTCAAAGGTGTCGACGATGTTACCGTCCTCGACGAAGATGAGCGGTGGTGATGTTGATGTTGACCCGTACCTAGATAGCGAAACACAAAAGGATACGGAAAACCCCAACTCAAATTCTCAAGGCAAAATTTGGCAACGTTGTCGGAATTGGAAGTGGGAAAGGCTAAGGTGGTGTTATGCGGAAGTGGTGGCGGTAAGTGGAAGTGTATGTGGGCACGGGACAAAATTTGGCAAAGGTTAGGTGGTGAACGGGGTGGTGGATGGGATTGCTGCTACCAGGGGCCGGAAATCCGGGCTGGAAGCCGGATGTCCGGGGCGCCGGATGTCCGGGCTGCTCGGGCCGGATGTCCGGGCTGCGCGGGCCGGATGTCCGGGCTCGATGAACACCGCGGTGGAAAGGTCAAATCCGGTCAAAATTTGGGCGATTTTGTGGATGGAAATTATGTAAAAGATGGGGGAATGCTAGATCTACCTGCAACACACGAAATCCACGGATCAAATCCAACAAAACTTCATCACACGAACAAATCACAAAAAAAAATTTGGGGATATTTTTGTGGGGAATTTTCGGAATTAGGACAAAACAACAAAAATCAAGCTAGAAAAGAGGGGTAGGGGCTCCAATAACATGATCAACGTGGCTCATGATACCATAGATGATGTAGGGCGGAACCCTACGTGGATGATCTTTCACGTTGGAGCGGATCCTACGGGGAATCACAAGGAACACGTGGAAGAACAAGAGGGAAACACGGAGGAAACGAGAGAGAAATCACTAAACCGACAAGGGATCAATCACACAAATGCTAAATCACCGATCACATAGAGTGGCACAATATTCAAGATCAACAAAGGACGATACAAACGGTAGCCGTTCTTCTCCGTGAGGAGGCCTTGAGGGGGTCCACCCTAGAAGGGGGTCTTGAATCCGCTTGGGGAATCTTCTCCGTAGAGGTCCTGATCTCCGAGGAGAAGTAGCCAAGTGGATGAGCAAAGGCTCTCACACAAGAATATGAGCTAATCCAATGCTAACCCTAGAAAGAAGAAAGGGAACAAGTATATATAGTCTCGGGCGAAGGGGTACAAGGGACAAGGCCCTGAGGCACTGCGCGCAGGCAGGGGAGGCCGGACGTCCGGGCGTCGGGCCGGATGTCCGGGCCTTCGCGAGGCGCCGGATGTCCGGGCTGGGGCGACCGTTTCAGCCGAATCGGGAAAGGGGCGCCGGATTTCCGGGCTGGGGCCCGGATATCCGGGCTGGGGGCCGGATGTCCGGGCTTGGACGCCGGATGTCCGGGCCCTGGAGACTTGGCCAGATTGGATCCTGTTGAGGTAGAAGCTCCAGGGGCCGGATGTCCGGGGCCATGGCCGGATGTCCGGGGCCTGGAAGGTGTTCTTGGCCTTCTCCGTTGGTTCTCTTCATCCGCGGACTTGGTGGCTTGTCCATCTTCACGTGCATCCTCGGGGGTTTCCCCTTGACACCTAAACATGCATAGCATATCGGACTTAGGTAGTAGCCATGTCTCGAGTGGATCATATGTGATATCAATCAGGAAATAGGTCACCTCGTTCTCGAGAGCTCTAGCTCTAGCTCGTGTCATGGGTCCTCTTGGCCCTTGATGAGACGGTTGTAAGTCCATGGGGATGATCGTGGGATGCTCCGCATCAGCGACTTTGAGCTCCGGCTCATCCAGGATCAGTCTGATATGCACAAGCTATCCCCTCCTTGGGAAGGACCCTTTGTGGTCAGTAAAAATCTGAACAACGGGTCATACTGCCTCATCGATGTTCGAGAGCACAAAGACTCTCGTAAGTCGGAGGAAGAGACCCGCCGGCCGTGGATCATAGCTCATCTTCGGCCTTACTATACTTGAGCCACCGGCTCTCAAGATACTTGAGCCACCGGCTCTCAAGATATATATATATATATATATATATATATTTATTTATTTTTTGGTAATGTATATTTTGTATAAAGCAATAAAGCAGGACCTCTTTTCTTTTCACCCTCAAAGGTTTATATATCTTCTTTGCCAGGTGGTGGAAACAACCAACAGGGAGCGGATCATATCTGAATCCGGCTTTCCCTTTGGTCCGGCTTATGATCATATCTGAATCTAGCCATGGTCACTTGGGGGCTTCCTGTTCAAACATAGGTCGTATTCGAACCAAAGAGAACATAGCTGTCGATACCCAATTGATCGGCATACTGCCAAACCCACTTGGGGGCTTCTTGATCATATTTGAATCATAGCTTAACCCCTTTGGGTCTGACGTGGATCATATTCGAATCAGCATCATTAAACAACTCTGATGGTCACTTGGGGGCTTCCTGTTCAAACATAGGTCGTATTCGAACCAAAGAGAACATAGTTGTCGATACCCACTTGATCGGCATCGCCAAAGCAACTGGGGGCTATATGAACGTATCCGAATCTTAGCTTAACCCCTTTGGAATGGTTCACTGATCGTATTCGAATCAGAGGCCTTTGAAATTAAGTCTACTATTCATTATACTCTGTAAGTATAAATGTTATTACGGGCAAGGTAAACATTATATGTGCCAACTTTCAGAAGTTAAACTCACTCTCTGATTTGGGTCACATAAGCCGGCGAGAATACCAAATAAGATTGCTGGTATGCTATTGTGATCATAATCATAAACCGCCCTTTATATGATGTTTTGGTTCATGCTCCGGGTTATCAATACTTTATGTGACCCCGGATGCAATAAGTCGCCACGGGAATTCTGTTTTGTTTTATATGCAGGATAAAGCAAGGAAAGTTTTTAACATCAAGGAAAGATCAACATAAGCTGGAAGTATACAGCAATGGCGGCTTACGAAAGTATTAAGCGCCACAAACATGCGCAAAGGCATGAAAAAGTTGAGAGGTTTTTTCTACCCTATTACAAGACTCCCCGAGTCTGAATAATGAAGCATTGTTTTTTGCAAAGTCATAACGCCTGGCGTTTCACTCCTTTGGTGGGCTTGAAGATTCCGGTTTATCCTTCTCCGCCTCTCTGTCTGCTGCCCTGTCCTGGAAGGTTGACGAGGTCCAGTCAATGCCGCTTAAGGCTTCAAACTCAGCTTCATCATCTATTAAACCGGCTGGGTCAACTTCAGGGGCAAAGGTGTGCTTACGAGTTGGAGGGATCAGGCTAACTTCATCATAGTGAGGTGTTGGAATTCTCCGGTTCTCGCTATCATAGCCCGGCTGATACTTGGTAAGATCAATGTCATTCCCAATGATGGTAACCACAGGACGTACGAATCTCACACAGGCGGTCAAGTCTGCTTCGTCGAATACAGAGCCGTCTTCCTTCAAGCTGGGATATCCAAGAGCAACGTCTTCCAGGTCTAACTCTGGAAGAATGCCTTGGCCCGGCTTAAGGCATCTATGGCCTCGGTTCTGGCAGATGCCCGCCTTAGCTCTTGAATCCGCTGGGGTAGTACGGCAAGCCGATTTAGCACAACTTGCAGGAGATGGGGAACGTCATTTGATAAAGCCACAACAGCCAAAGCACGTTCTGACCCGGTGTACAGCTGCTCCACCAGAGTGTAAACTGCCTTTAGCTTGATCAGCATGTTCTGCTTGAGGTTTATGCTCCCGGGGCCTGTGTTTATACACATAAGGTGAGCCGGTGTCAGGACCCCGATTCCAGGTCACATCGATCTAGCCGGTAACACCTCATATCACTTTGCGGCCTCACGCACGGTATTCCCACGGGTGTCGCCTTACCATGGCCCTGGACCGTTTGCGTCTTTTGGCTCACGTATATGATAGTGTCACTAGCATCCATATGACAGAGAACCCGGGCCGACATGGCTAGTCGTGAATCCAAAGTGGCACTAACCCATGGGGACAGGCATACATGAATCACATCGAGCATGTCGGTCAGCAGCGTGTGAAGCCGGGCTATAGCACTGGGCTAACAGGACTCCGGGAACCCGGGCTGTAGCAGGCTAGGCAGGACTCCGGATATCACCGCGTGACATTTCCCAGAAGGGATGTACATAGGAACGGCAGTGAAACACATGCCGCCAATCAAGTGTCCAGAGCAAAGAGTCTTTGGGCTAGCAGGACTCCGGTGAACCGGTCAGAAGCGGACTACTATCGCCAGAAGCACTAGACTACATTTCCCCATATGAGAGGCTGCCAAGGATAAACAACTAGATTGTCGGATCCCACACACACCAAGCATTTCAAACATACACACAATATGCTAAATATGTGTAAATACAACTTGGCATCACAACATAACTCTATGACTCAAATATTTATTCATTAGGCTCCGAGGAGCGAGATATTACAAACATGGGTCTCATGACCCAACACTCAGAGCATACAAGTCAAAGCACAAGCGGAAGCTTAACATGTCTGAGTACAGACATATACAAATGGAAAGGCTGAGAAGCCCGACTATCTACCAGATTCCGCCGAGGGCACAAGATCGTAGCCGAGGTAACAAGCTAAACGTCAAGTCCAAGCGGAACTACTAGCAAGACCGACGTCTCTCGCAAAACATAAAATAAGCAAACGTGAGTACAAATGTACTCAACAAGACTTACATCGAACTAACTACATATGCATCGTTATCAAAAGGGGTGGTGGAGTTTGACCGCAGCAAGCCAGCCTTTGACTCGGTGGCTATCACGAACTACGACCGCAAGTAACTCTTTTGAGGTGGCGCACACGAGTCCACATATTCACCATATCAATACACCACTATGGATCCACCCTGCCTCCCCACGAGAACGCCATCCATAGCACTCACGCTTATCTTGGCGCATTTTAGAGTATCCACTTTCACTTGTCTATGAACTGATATAGGCAACCCAGAAGTCCTTTATCATGGACACGGCTATTCGAATAGATCATATTAACCCCGCAGGGTGTACTTCTTCACACACGCCTCGCCACTTACCGCCATGTACACCTTGTGTAGCTCGGCAACCTTCAAGCGGAAGTTCGGCAAGGAGTCGGCCACGACCTGACTAACCACACAAGTCTCTAGTCCAGGTTTATCGCCTATTCGGGTTCCATCCGCAAGGAGATCCGGCCGGGTGTCGCCACGGCCCCAAACGATGTGTGCAGGGTTCCCAAGCCCACCTCGACGGGTGGATCTACGCTTGGTACACCGTGCCATGGTGCCTAGTCTGTCCCAAGCCCACCTGCATCGGGTGCCACTTGGTAGACTACTAACACTACCTACAAACACCGTAAACTAGTTGCAACTCCCGGACAGAGATCAAGTTGATTAATAAGTCGAGAGGGGTCGAGTTACCGAACCCAATGTGTGGTAGTAACTGCTCATGGATCACAAACACGTAACTCAGTTCTCGAGGACGGCTGCAATGAGACAACCCACCATGTACTCCTACATGGCCTCTCACTGCTACCTTTACCAAATCGTGTTCACACACTTAGCTCACACACAGTAGGACATGTTCACCACCTTCCAATTCACTCCCGATGAATCAGACCTGACACAACTCTAAGCAATAGCAGGCATGACAAACGAACATGAATGAGTAGGCACATCAGGGCTCAAACAACTCCTACTCATGCTAGTGGGTTTCATCTATTTACTGTGGCAATGAGAGGTCATGCAGAGGATAAAGGGGTTCATCTACCGCAGCAAGTAACAGATGAATCGTTGTTGTCCTAATGCAGTAAAAGAGAGCAGGAGCGAGAAAGTGGGATCATATCGGAATGAACAAGGGGGTTTTGCTTGCCTGGCACTTCTGAAGATATTATAGTTCTTCATCCGTGTCATCGAACTCATCGTCGGGATACGCCTACCGAGAGGGAACAAATACTGACAAACAAGGAAGAACACAATCAATGCAATGCAACAATATGATGCATGAATGTGACATGGCAAAATGAGTGTGATTTGGCCTAATGCAACTAGCAACACAATTAAGTGTAGTTGGTTTGAACCCAAGGCTCACATATGGTTATTAAAATGACATTCACTTGATTTTTCCTAAACAGTAGTTATAAGTTGTTCTAACATGCATGGAAATGGTACAGATGGATAGATTGGATTTTTCTGATCATTTTTCATATATAAATTATTTGATTTGGAGTTACGGTTGATTTTCTATGAATTTTAGAAGTTTATACTAATTTCTGGAATTTCCTGAATAAGAATAAATCCAGTAAATGATTAATTGCGTCAGCATTAATTTCAGGAGGTCAATGACTTGGTCCAGGTCAAATCTGACCAGTGGGGTCCACACGTCAGTGTCTCAGGCTGGTATGTGTCGCTGACATGCGGGCCCAATCAACGGCCACGTCAGCTTGGTCAAAGCTGACGCGTGGGCCCACTGAGATTAATTAAAACTAAACAAAAATTAAGCTATGTTTAGTTAGACAATGGGGCCTAGCTGTCAGTGACTCTAGGGGTTAACTAATCGGTGGTTAGAGCTAATTAAGCCTGGGCCACGTCATCTAATCCGGCGACTAATCGCCGGCGGTAGGTAGACGCGGCGCTCCTCGCCTCGCCATCTCCGGCGGCTTACCGGACGAGTTGGTGCGCTTAGGAAGCCGCGATGCGCGGCGCATCCAGTGGTGGCCGCGGTGTGTGCTGGGGCAGCGTGTGGCGGCGGTGGTGACAAGCCGGGCGGCTGCCGGAGCTACGGCTGCACGGGCGCGAGGGTCGCAGCCAGACAGCTGTAAAGCGTAGGGGCGATCGGGATCTCGGGATCGGGCGAGCACGCTGGAGCTATCAAGTGAGCGGAAGAGCTCCGAGGCGCGAGGTTCGCCGCAATGGCGGCGGCCAGAGCTCGGTGCTTGCGGGGACGGAGGCTACGGCACGGGAACGAGCAGGAGAGGAGGCGGAAAACGAAGGAGTCCTCACAGCGGAGTCGTTGAGCAGCTCGGACGGCTCGGGGAGGCCCTCTGTGGCGCGAATCGGCGGCGGGGATCCACGGTTGCCGGCGAGGAAGACGATGATGCTAACGGTGATGCAGTGCGCCCCGGGCTTCTGATCTTGAGCGCGCAGAAGAGGACGAGCTTCTCTCAGCAGCTGGACACGGGGCGAGGCCTAGGTTGCACGGTGGCAACGTCGGCGAGCAGCGGCGCTCTCCGGTGCGCTCAGACGCGAGAGGGAGAGAGAGAAGAGGAGGGGAGAAGCACGGGAGAGAGTGAGAGAGAGGTCCAGGGGGTGGCGTGGCGCTGCGAGAGGCGTCCAGGGGGAGGAGGAGGCAGCCAGGCAGGAAGGAGGTGGCCGGCGTGTGGCATGAAGGCCGGGCACGCGCCCCGCCATGGGCGCAAGGAGGAAGGCGGCAGAGAGGCTGCGGTGGTGGGCTGGGCGGCTTTGGTGGGCCGCATGGTAGGTGGCTGTGTAAGTGGGCTGCTGTGTAAACTCCCTCTCCTTTTATTTCCATTTTCTATTTTCTGTAATTGTGTTTGGCTTTAATAAAATGCTAGAGCATTTCCAAAAATCATGAAACCGTCAATGTCACTGTTTGGAATATTTCCAACAACAAACATTTCAGTTTGTGATTATTTGAGCATTTAAAATATTATTTAGCAATTAAATGCCCAAATGCAAATACCATATGATTTAATTCAAAAATCCAGAATATCATGGAAAAATGTGCAACATCTCTCGTTATCAAGCTTCAAAGATTTTCAAAAAATGGTGAACATTTTTGAAGGCCATTTGGGTTCATTGAAAAATATTTGTTAGTTGAACCTATTTGAATTGCTTTGGTGCTAGGGCTTGATCAATCCCTATTTCAATTTAAATAGAATTTAAACATGATGCAACACTCTAATGCAAGCACTAAGCATTACCGGAACTAGGGATGTGACAACTCACCCCACTAAACAAAAAATCTCGTCCCGAGATTGAAGACGTGAGGTAAGAAGACATAGGGGCACAAGACCAACACAATCTTCACGATCCAAGTTGCACCTCATAAGGTTGTTGATTCGTTGCATACGTTGATCTTGACATCCCTGCTTTGAAAACTTCATCTAATATGACAAGAGAGGAAAGGGAGAATTTAAGAAGAATCAATCTTCTTGAGGATCGAACAACTCATGATTAACTCATGGAATGAGACATAGCAACATCCCTCAAGCTGAGGCATGAAACATATATCCGGAGGGATGGAGTGTCACAGATGACGAAGGTTCACTAGGTAGACAACAATTTCACACTTAAGGAGGTGGTGAACGGTTGTCCACGTAGCGAGGAGTTGAGTTGCCATGATACTATAACGAGACATCTTAAGGAAAGTGACCCGTAGAAAAATTCCCTTAAGTGGCAAAAAGAATTACTTTTGATACAGTAGATCATTGAGACTCTTTATACCAGCCTAAGGCAATCACAATCGATCATTTGAAAGAGTTTGAAAGAATGACATACTCGGACTAGAATGGATGATGTGGACTACCTTGTTGAAGACAACGCAATGGATGATTTTGCTTATCATCGAAAATGGATGGGACCCATGGTAGGACCACTTTTGAAGATGATCCTAAACAACATTTACTGAGAGGGCAGCCCATGGGAATTGGCACAATGCCGGTGCAAGCTGGGAACAAAATGCAACTGTTGGGAATGTTCCAACCATCATATCTGCCTGAGATTCAGATCCGATTGGTGATAGGATACTTCAGACTCAACATGTCCGAAAAGAAAGGTTGCAACACAAACCGACGAGATGACGTTGCGAGATTCTCGGGGAGTGAAATGATAGCAAGCTCCAAGACATGAGCTGGTTCTGCTACAAACCCGCGGACACGCTGTCCATGACAAGCATGACCACGTAGTAGTCTTATAATAAAACACTACCGAGTTCTTGTTGGGAACCATCATCGAGGATAACGGAATCTTGTGTATGATCTAGAATTAGCACAACACGCTCCTTTTCCTTGAGTAAATCAATCAGTGGCTTGGTGTGCTAGGGACACATATAGAATGAAGGTTGCAAGTCTCCAAACCATAGAATACTTCGCACGTATGCATGACTGACTTGGGATGGTTCTAGAGGAAACAAAAACAATCTTTCTCAAATTCATGACGGCAACTTACACCTAAAGCACAAGAATTCGAGGAAGTCACTTCTTCCATCCAAGCATAAGCTTCATGAACGGAACACGAAGGCATTGCTTACAAAGTTTCCAACACTAGGTTGATGTTCGACATTAATCATGGGGGAGACAAAATGCTGCTGATGGGCTCAACAACAACTCATCGGAATTTCCATATCACTGGACTTCCGCAATCATGTGAACACGGTGATAGTATTGGTCAGGCCAAGAGATGCAATGGTGTATGCTCGAGGGGTCAACCACGAATAAGACAACATTACGAACATCAATGGTACTGATTTGATTTGGTGATAGCCCATACTCAAATCAAAGTTTGATAAGACAATAGGTTCAACAACTGATTACGAGGACCAATCGATAAAGATATTATGTTTCCTCAACACACACACAAACGCAAAGATATCCCTTCAGAATGAACTAAATTCAGCAAAGCTTTTATCTTCCAACTCTCCAAGTTGTTGTTTAGTTTGACCAACTAGCTCAAGGGTATCCAACACAGATTCTTGGAGAAAGGGTGGTTTATAAGAAAACCCAACTTGATCACGAGCTCAACATAACAGTCAGGAAACAACCCGGTAACACTTCCAAGAAGATATTTGGAAAATCACGAACCACCGGTATGTTACTAAGCTCGAGTTGCTTTTCAGGGCAAGATGATATGATCAAAAGAGTGAGGGATTGACACAATCCTAACTCATTGATCGAGGAGTGCACCGTAAATAAGGACTAGGTAGCACGGTCAATCTTAGGATGATGATTTAGTAACGAACACGCTAAGAATGAGAATATTCTCCATTAACTACCAAGCAACAAGTTGCTAGGAGTATTGATTTCACACATCACAATTCACTTGTCGGCATTCCGGTTACAACAACACGAGGACCGAGGAATGAATGATGATGGTGAGAAGTATCACTGCATCAAAAATTCATGAGAGAAGGTGAATTCTCATGACGTTCCTGACATAAAGTGGGTAATACTTCAGGATAGAACAGAGTCAAAAGCTTGATTGCATTTGATCATGGATTACGACTGCTTTGACCCAATCCTGGATATGGACGAGGTACTGGAGTTTGTTTCTCCAAGTCATTCAGGATAGAATGGCTTGACGGATCACAAGAGTAATAGGCATCGATAAACGAATGCACGCATACCCTTGACTATCAATTGACAAAGCGGGTCAGAATACAACTAAGGAGGAACAACTCGAGGAGCATATAACTTTCTGAGTTGTGGATGCATAGGTTAGCATGTCGAATCAAGTTCAACAGGTTTCTTCCGGATAACCCATGCGGAAAGGGTAGAACTGTCAGTGTCACAATTAGGAATGGAGAACTCCTCAAGAGTACTCTGATTATGATCTTTTAGTTCAAGAACTTCTGCCTTATTGGTTCATGGTATTTGGAAGAAGGAAATACCACGGACCTCGAGGACTAATGCAAAGGTTACTAATATCCTAAAGGAACTAGCAAATACTAACAACATGAGGTTGGGTAAATCTCGGGTTCAAGAACCCAGGAATAGATTGCCTACTAACTAATAACATCACGGGATGCTTTCAAGAATAATGGCCAGAATCATCACACTGGGGACACAAGCATGGATGGATTACTAAGTGATACTAGGACACCTAGGGTCATAATAATAGTTCCAACAATTATGTCAAGGCAATAAAATACCTCAACTCACCGACTAGTGTGCTTAATCTAGCCCAAAAGGACATCAGGAATGGGAGGAAGGGATTTGCAAATGCATCAGACTATTTAGAGACCTGGGATGACTCGGACAGCATAACGGCTGTAAATGCTCAAAATGATTTGAGACACCCTGCAAAAAATGGTGGCATAACCACTCAACTTCACAATATCAAGGTTCCGAGATCAACAATTATCATACAGAAATAGTAGGAACTGAACTGGGGCTTAAAACCAACAATCTTAAAGGTCTATGGATTAGTAGCACGTCATCCTAATAGATAGATGAGAAGCCTAGTTCTTAATCCCTCAGAGAAGAGAAGAGGATGACTCAGATCGAAGGCCATGAGGTATAAGGAGTAAAAAGAGCCTTACGTTCCTTCCCCAATCAATTCCTTACATAACTAAAGCATTTCTAGACACAACTTCGACCAGTTTGGCTTGGTAATCCCACAGCAACAGCTCTGATACCAAAGCTGTCAGGACCCCAATTCCAGGTCACATCGATCTAGCCGGTAACACCTCATATCACTTTGCGGCCTCACGCACGGTATTCCCACGGGTGTCGCCTTACCATGGCCCGGGACCATTTGCGTCTTTTGGCTCACGTATATGATAGTGTCGCTAGCATCCATATGACAGAGAACCGGGCCGACATGGCTAGTCGTGAATCCAAAGCGGCACTAACCCATGGGGACAGGCATACATGAATCACATCGAGCATGTCGGTCAGCGTGTGAATCCGGGCTGTAGCTGGGCTAACGGGACTCAGGAACCCGGGCTGTAGCGAGCTAGGCAGGACTCGGATATCACCGCGTGACATTTCCCGAAGGGATGACGAGAACGAAGTGAAACACATGCCCGGCTACCAAGTGTCCAGAGCAGTAGTCTGGGCTAGCAGGACTCCGTGAACCGGTCAGAAGCGGACTACTATCGCCAGGAAGCACTAGACTACATTTCCCCATATGAGAGGCTGCCAAGGATAAACAACTAGATTGTCGGATCCCACACATACCAAGCATTTCAAACATACACACAATATGCTCAATATGTGTAAATACAACATGGCATCACAACATAACTCTATGACTCAAATATTTATTCATTAGGCTCCGAGGAGCGAGATATTACAAACATGGGTCTCCTGACCCAACACTCAGAGCATACAAGTCAAAGCACAAGCGGAAGCTTAACATGTCTGAGTACAGACATCTACAAATGAAAAAGGCTGAGAAGCCTGACTATCTACCAGATCCTGCTGAGGGCACAAGATCATACCTGAGGTAACAAGCTAAATGTCGAAGTCCAAGCGGAACTACTAGCGAGACTGACGTCTCTCTGCAAAACATAAAATAAGCAAACGTGAGTACAAATGTACTCAGCAAGACTTACATCAGAACTAACTACATATGCATCAGTATCAGGAAAGGGGTGGTGGAGTTTGATTGCAGCAAGCCAGCTTTGACTCGGTGGCTATCCCGAATCACGACTGCAAGTAACTCTTTTGGGGTGGCGCACACGAGTCCACATATTCATCAGTCAATACACCACTATGGATCCACTCCGTCTCCCTACGAGAACGCCATCCATAGCACTCACGCTTATCTTGCGCATTTTAGAGTATCCACTTTCACTTGTCTATGAACTGATATAGGCAACCCAGAAGTCCTTTACCGCGGACATGGCTATTCGAATAGATCATATTAACCCTGCAGGGGTGTACTTCTTCACACACGCTCTCGCCACTTACCGCCATGTACACCTTGTGTATCTCGGCAACCTTCAAGCGGAAGCCTGGCGAGGGAGTCGGCCACCACCGACTAACCACACAAGTCTCTAGTCCAGGTTTATCGCCTATTCGGGTTCCATCTGCAAGGAGATCCGGCCGGGTGTCGCTCACGGCCCCAAACGATGTGTGCAGGGTTCCCAAGCCCACCTCGACGGGTTGATCTATGCTTGGTACACCGTGGCACGGTGCCTAGTCTGTCCCAAGCCCACCTGTACCGGGTGCCACTTGGTAGACTACTAACACTAACTACAAACACCAGAAACTAGTTGCAACTCCCCGGACAGAGATCAAGTTGATTAATAAGTCGAGAGGGGTCGAGTTACCGGAACCCAATGTGTGGTAGTAACTGTTCATGGATCACAAACACAGAACTCAGTTCATGAGGACGGCTGCAATGAGACAACCCACCATGTACTCCTACATGGCCTCTCACCGCTACCTTTACCAAATCGTGTTCACACACTTAGCTCACACACAAGAGGACATGTTCACCACCTTCCAATTCACTCCCGATGAATCAGACCGACACTACTTTAAGCAATAGCAGGCATGACAAACGAACATGAATGAGTAGGCACATCAGGGCTCAAACAACTCCTACTCATGCTAGTGGGTTTCATCTATTTACTGTGGCAATGACAGGTCATGCAAAGGATAAAGGGGTTGAGCTACCGCAGCAACTCACAGATGAATCGTTGTTGTCCTAATGCAGTAAAAGAGAGCAGGAGCGAGAAAGTGGGATCATATCAGAATGAACAAGGGGGTTTTGCTTGCCTGGCACTTCTGAAGATATTATAGTTCTTCACCCGTGTCATCGAACTCATCGTCGGGATACGCCTACCGAGAGGGAACAAATACTGGCAAACAAGGAAGAACACAATCAATGCAATGCAACAATATGATGCATGAATGTGACATGCAAAATGAGTGTGATTTGGCCTAATGCAACTAGCAACACAATTAAGTGTAGTTGGTTTGAACCCAAGGCTCACATATGGTTATTAAAATGCCATTCACTTGATTTGTCCT
The DNA here is from genome assembly GCA_021605145.1 of Aegilops bicornis. Classification (NCBI taxonomy): domain Eukaryota; kingdom Viridiplantae; phylum Streptophyta; class Magnoliopsida; order Poales; family Poaceae; genus Aegilops; species Aegilops bicornis. The sequence continues at coordinate 832,217,170 of CM038671.1, read as the reverse complement.
GAACAGTAGTTATAAGTTGTTCTAACATGCATGGAAATGGTACAGATGGATAGATTGGATTTTTCTGATCATTTTTCATATATAAATTATTTGATTTGGAGTTACGGTTGATTTTCTATGAATTTTGAGAAGTTTATACTAATTTCTGGAATTTCCTGAATAAGAATAAATCCGGTAAATGATTAATTGCGTCAGCATTGCGTCACTGTGACGTCAGCAGGTCAATGACTCGGTCCAGGTCAAATCTGACCAGTGGAGTCCACACGTCAGTGTCTCAGGCTGGTATGTGTCGCTGACATGCGGGCCCAGTCAACGGCCACGTCAGCTTGGTCAAAGCTGACGCGTGGGCCCACTGAGATTAATTAAAACTAAACAGAAATTAAGCTATGTTTAGTTAGACAATGGGGCCTAGCTGTCAGTGACTCTAGGGGTTAACTAATCGGTGGTTAGAGCTAATTAAGCCTGGGCCACGTCATCTAATCCGGTGACTAATCGTCGGCGGTAGGCAGACGCGGCGGCACTCCTCGTCAGGCCATCTCCGGCGTCGGCTGGACGAGCGGCTGGGCGCGCTAGAAAGCCCGCGATGCGGCGCATCCAGTGGTGGCCGCGGGGTGTGCTGGGGCAGCGTGTGGCGGCGGTGGTGACAAGCCGGGCGGCTGCCGGAGCTACTCTGACGGGCGCGAGGGCTGCATTGCATTAGCCGAAAGCGAGGGGCGATCGATCTCGGGATCTGGGCGAGCACGCTGGAGCTATCAAGTGAGCGGAAGAGCTCCGAGGCGCGAGGTTCGCCCGGCAATGGCGATGGCCGGAGCTCGGTGCTTGCGGGACGGCGGCTACGGCACGGAACGAGCAGAGAGGAGGGGAAACGGCGAGTCCTCACAGCGGAGTCGTTGAGCAGCTCGGACGGCTCGGGGAGGCCCTCTTTGGCGCGAATCGACGGCGGGGATCCACGGTTGCCGGCGAGGAAGACGATGATGCTGACGGTGATGCAGTGCGCCCCGGGCTTCTGATCTTGAGTGCGCCCCGGGCTTCTCTCAGCAGCTGGACACGGGGCGAGGGCTAGGGTGCACGGTGGCTACCTCGGCAAGCAGCGGCGCTCTCCGGTGCGGGCCGACCTTGAGAGGAGAGAGAGAGAAGAGGAGGGGAGAAGCACGGGAGAGAGTGAGAGAGAGGTCCAGGGGGTGGCGTGGCGCTGTGAGAGGCGTCCAGGGGGAGGAGGAGGCAGCCAGGCAGGGAGGAGGTGGCCGGCGTGTGGCTGCGAGCGCCGGGCACGCGCCCCTGCCTACTGGCGCGAGGAGGAAGGCGACAGAGAGATCATGTGGTGGGCTGGGCCGGCTTTGGTGGGCCGCACAGGTAGGTGGCCAGGTAAGTGGGCTGCCAGGTAAACTCCCTCTCCTTTTATTTCCATTTTCTATTTTCTGTAATTGAGTTTGGCTTCAATAAAAATGCCAGAGCATTTCCAAAAATCATGAAACTGGTCAATGTCACTGTTTGGAATATTTCCAACAACAAACATTTCAGTTTGTGATTATTTGAGCATTTAAAATATTATTTAGCAATTAAATGCCCAAATGCAAATACCATATGATTTAATTCAAAAATCCAGAATGTCATGGAAAAATGTGCAACATCTCTGGTTACTGTTTCCAACATTTTCAAAAAATGGTGAACATTTTTGAAGGCCATTTGGGTTCATTGAAAAATATTTGTTAGTTGAACCTATTTGAATTGCTTTGGTGCTAGGGCTTGATCAATCCCTATTTCAATTTAAATAGAATTTAAACATGATGCAACACTCTAATGCAAGCACTAAGCATTACCGGAACTAGGGATGTGACAACTCACCCCCACTAAACAAAAATCTCGTCCCGAGATTGAAGACGTGAGGTAAGAAGACATAGGGGCACAAGACAAACACAATCTTCACGATCCAAGTTGCACCTCATAAGGTTGTTCATTCGTTGCATACGTTGATCTTGACATCCCTGCTTTGAAAACTTCATCTAATATGACAAGAGAGGAAAGGGAGAATTTAAGAAGAATCAATCTTCTTGAGGATCGAACAACTCATGATTAACTCATGGAATGAGACATAGCAACATCCCTCAAGCTGAGGCATGAAACATATATCCGGAGGGGATGGAGTGTCACAGATGACGAAGGTTCACTAGGTAGACAACAATTTCACACTTAAGGAGGTGGTGAACGGTTGTCCACGTAGCGAGGAGTTGAGTTGCCATGATACTATAACGAGACATCTTAAGGAAAGTGACCCGTAGAAAAATTCCCTTAAGTGGCAAAAAGAATTACTTTTGATACAGAGATCATTGAGACTCTTTATACCAGCCTAAGGCAATCACAATCGATCATTTGAAAGAGTTTGAAAGAATGACATACTCGGACTAGAATGGATGATGTGGACTACCTTGTTGAAGACAACGCAATGGATGATTTTGCTTATCATCGAAAATGGATGGGACCCATGGTAGGACCACTTTTGAAGATGATCCTAAACAACATTTACTGAGAGGGCAGCCCATGGGAATTGGCACAATGCCGGTGCAAGCTGGGAACAAAATGCAACTGTTGGGAATGTTCCAACCATCATATCTGCCTGAGATTCAGATCCGATTGGTGATAGGATACTTCAGACTCAACATGTCCGAAAAGAAAGGTTGCAACACAAACCGACGAGATGACGTTGCGAGATTCTCGGGGAGTGAAATGATAGCAAGCTCCAAGACATGAGCTGGTTACGCTACATAAACCATGGACACGCTGTCCATGACAAGCATGACCACGTAGTAGTCTTATAATAAAACACTACCGAGTTCTTGTTGGGAACCATCATCGAGGATAACGGAATCTTGTGTATGATCTAGAATTAGCACAACACGCTCCTTTTCCTTGAGTAAATCAATCGGTGGCTTGGTGTGCTAGGGACACATATAGAATGAAGGTTGCAAGTCTCCAAACCATAGAATACTTCGTGACGTATGCATGACTGACTTGGGATGGTTCTAGAGGAAACAAAACAATCTTTCTCAAATTCATGGCGGCAACTTACACCTAAAGCACAAGAATTGAGGAAGTCACTTCTTCCATCCAAGCATAAGCTTCATGAACGGAACACGAAGGCATTGCTTACAAAGTTTCCAACACTAGGTTGATGTTCGACATTAATCATGGGGAGACAAAATGCTGCTGATGGGCTCAACAACAACTCATCGGAATTTCCATATCACTGGACTTCCGCAATCATGTGAACACGGTGATAGTATTGGTGAGGCCAAGAGATGCAATGGTGTATGCTCGAGGGGTCAACCATGAATAAGACAACATTACGAACATCAATGGTACTGATTTGATTTGGTGATAGCCCATACTCAAATCAAAGTTTGATAAGACAATAGGTTCAACAACTGATTACGAGGACCAATCGATAAAGATATTATGTTTCCTCAACACACACACAAACGCAAAGATATCCCTTCGTAATGAACTAAATTCAGCAAAGCTTTTATCTTCCAACTCTCCAAGTTGTTGTTTAGTTTGACCAACTAGCTCAAGGGTATCCAACACAGATTCTTGGAGAAAGGGTGGTTTATAAGAAAACCCAACTTGATCACGAGCTCAACATAACAGTCAGGAAACAACCCGGTAACACTTCCAAGAAGATATTTGGAAAATCACGAACCACCGGTATGTTACTAAGCTCGAGTTGCTTTTCAGGGCAAGATGATATGATCAAAAGAGTGAGGGATTGACACAATCCTAACTCATTGATCGAGGAGTGCACCAGAAATAAGGACTAGGTAGCACGATCAATCTTAGGATGATGATTTAGTAACCAACACGCTAAGAATGAGAATATTGTCCATTAACTACCAAGCAACTCGTTGCTAGGAGTATTGATTTCACACATCACAGTACACTTGTCGGCATTCCGGTTACAACAACTCGGGACCGAGGAATGGATAATGATGGCGAGAAGTATCACTGCGTCAAGAATTCATAAGAGAAGGTGAATTCTCATGACGTTCCTGACATAAAGTGGGTAATACTTCAGGATAGAACAGAGTCAAAAGCTTGATTGCATTTGATCTGCGGATTACGACTGCTTTGACCCAATCCTGGATATGGACGAGGTACTGGAGTTTGTTTCTCCAAGTCATTCAGGATAGAATGGCTTGACGGATCACAAGAGTAATAGGCATCGATAAACGAATGCACGCATACCCTTGACTATCAATTGACAGGCGGGGTCAGAATACAACTAAGGAGGAACAACTCGAGGAGCATATAACTTTCTGAGTTGTGGATGCATAGGTTAGCATGTCGAATCAAGTTCAACAGGTTTCTTCCGGATAACCCATGCGGAAAGGGTAGAACTGTCAGTGTCACAATTAGGAATGGAGAACTCCTCAAGAGTACTACGATTATGATCTTTTAGTTCAAGAACTTACGCCTTATTGGTTCATGGTATTTGGAAGAAGGAAATACCACGGACCTCGAGGACTAATGCAAAGGTTACTAATATCCTAAAGGAACTAGCAAATACTAACAACATGAGGTTGGTAAATCTCGGTTCAAGAACCCAGGAATAGATTGCCTACTAACTAATAACATCACGGGATGCTTTCAAGAATAATGGCCAGAATCATCACACTGGGGACACAAGCATGGATGGATTACTAAGTGATACTCCAGACACCTAGGGTCATAATAATAGTTCCAACAATTATGTCAAGGCAATAAAATACCTCAACTCACCGACTAGTGTGCTTAATCTGGCCCAAAAGGACATCAGGAATGGGAGGAAGGGATTTGCAAATGCATCAGACTATTTAGAGACCTGGGATGACTCGGACAGCATAACGGCTGTAAATGCTCAAAATGATTTGAGACACCCTGCAAAAAATGGTGGCATAACCACTCAACTTCACAATATCAAGGTTCCGAGATCAACAATTATCATACGTAAATAGTAGGAACTGAATCGGGGCTTAAAACCAACAATCTTAAAGGTCTATGGATTAGTAGCACGTCATCCTAATAGATAGATGAGAAGCCTAGTTCTTAATCCCGTAGAAGAGAAGAGGATGATTTCGGATCAGAAAGCCATGAGGTATAAGGAGTAAAAAGAGCCTTACGTTCCCTTCCCCAATCAATTCCCTTACATAACTAAAGCATTTCTAGACACAACTTCGACCAGTTTGGCTTGGTAATCCTACAGGCAGTCAGGCTCTGATACCAAAGCTGTCAGGACCCCAATTCCAGGTCACATCGATCTAGCCGGTAACACCTCATATCACTTTGCGGCCTCACGCACGATATTCCCACGGGTGTCGCCTTACCATGGCCCGGGACCATTTGCGTCTTTTGGCTCACGTATATGATAGTGTCGCTAGCATCCATATGACAGAGAACCCGGGCCGACATGGCTAGTCGTGAATCCAAAGCGGCACTAACCCATGGGGACAGGCATACATGAATCACATCGAGCATGTCGGTCAGCGTGTGAATCCGGGCTGTAGCTTGGGCTAACGGGACTCCGGGAACCCGGCTGTAGCAGGCTAGGCAGGACTCGGATATCACCGCGTGACATTTCCCGAAGGGACGGGCGTAGGAACGAAGTGAAACACATGCCCGGCCGATCAAGTGTCCAGAGCAGTAGTCTTTGGGCTAGCAGGACTCCGGTGAACCGGTCAGAAGCGGACTACTATCGCTCAGGAAGCACTAGACTACATTTCCCCATATGAGAGGCTGCCAAGGATAAACAACTAGATTGTCGGATCCCACACATACCAAGCATTTCAAACATACACACAATATGCTCAATATGTGTAAATACAACATGGCATCACAACATAACTCTATGACTCAAATATTTATTCATTAGGCTCCGAGGAGCGAGATATTACAAACATGGGTCTCGACCCAACACTCGTGAGCATACAAGTCAAAGCACAAGCGGAAGCTTAACATGTCCGAGTACAGACATCTACAAATGAAAAAGGCCGAGAAGCTCGACTATCTACCAGATCCTGCCGAGGGCACAAGATCATACACGAGGTAACAAGCTAAATGTCAAGTCCAAGCGGAACTACTAGCGAGACCGACGTCTCTCGCAAAACATAAAATAAGCAAACGTGAGTACAAATGTACTCGGCAAGACTTACATCAGAACTAACTACATATGCATCATTATCAAAAGGGGTGGTGGAGTTTGATTGCAGCAAGCCAGCTTTGACTCGGTGGCTATCTGAACTCACGACCGCAAGTAACTCTTTTGAGGTGGCGCACACGAGTCCACATATTCACCATATCAATACACCACTATGGATCCACTCCGTCTCCCTCACGAGAACGCCATCCATAGCACTCACGCTTATCTTGCGCATTTTAGAGTATCCACTTTCACTTGTCTATGAACCGATATAGGCAACCCAGAAGTCCTTTACCGCGGACATGGCTATTCGAATAGATCATATTAACCCTGCAGGGGTGTACTTCTTCACACACGCTCTCGCCACTTACCGCCATGTACACCTTGTGTATCTCGGCAACCTTCAAGCGGATACCTGGCGAGGGAGTCGGCCACCACCTGACTAACCACACAAGTCTCTAGTCCAGGTTTATCGCCTATTCGGGTTCCATCTGCAAGGAGATCCGGCCGGGGTGTCGCTCACGGCCCCAAACGATGTGTGCAGGGTTCCCAAGCCCACCTCGACGGGTTGATCTACGCTTGGTACACCGTGGCACGGTGCCTAGTCTGTCCCAAGCCCACCTGTACCGGGTGCCACTTGGTAGACTACTAACACTAACTACAAACACTAGAAACTAGTTGCAACTCCTGGACAGAGATCAAGTTGATTAATAAGTCGAGAGGGGTCGAGATTCTTTGGAACCCAATGTGTGGTAGTAACTGTTCATGGATCACAAACACGTAACTGGGCCTCGAGGACTACCGCAATGAGACAACCCACCATGTACTCCTACATGGCCTCTCACCGCTACCTTTACCAAATCGTGTTCACACACTTAGCTCACACACAGTAGGACATGTTCACCACCTTCCAATTCACTCCCGATGAATCAGACCTGACACTACTTTAAGCAATAGCAGGCATGACAAACGAACATGAATGAGTAGGCACATCAGGGCTCAAACAACTCCTACTCATGCTAGTGGGTTTCATCTATTTACTGTGGCAATGACAGGTCATGCAGAGGATAAAGGGGTTGAGCTACCGCAGCAACTCACAGATGAATCGTTGTTGTCCTAATGCAGTAAAAGAGAGCAGCAGGAGCGAGAAAGTGGGATCATATCAGAATGAACAAGGGGGTTTTGCTTGCCTGGCACTTCTGAAGATATTATAGTTCTTCACCCGTGTCATCGAACTCATCGTCGGGATACGCCTACCGAGAGGGAACAAATACCGGCAAACAAGGAAGAACACAGTCAATGCAATGCAACAATATGATGCATGAATGTGACATGGCAAAATGAGTGTGATTTGGCCTAATGCAACTAGCAACACAATTAAGTGTAGTTGGTTTGAACCCAAGGCTCACATATGGTTATTAAAATGCCATTCACTTGATTTGTCCTGAACAGTAGTTATAAGTTGTTCTAACATGCATGGAAATGGTACAGATGGATAGATTGTATTTTTCTGATCATTTTTCATATATAAATTATTTGATTTGGAGTTACGGTTGATTTTCTATGAATTTTAGAAGTTTATACTAATTTCTGGAATTTCCTGAATAAGAATAAATCCAGTAAATGATTAATTGCGTCAGCATTGCGTCACTGTGACGTCAGGAGGTCAATGACTCGGTCCAGGTCAAATCTGACCAGTGGGGTCCACACGTCAGTGTCTCAGGCTGGTATGTGTCGCTGACATGCGGGCCCAGTCAACGGCCACGTCAGCTTGGTCAAAGCTGACGCGTGGGCCCACTGAGATTAATTAAAACTAAACAGAAATTAAGCTATGTTTAGTTAGACAATGGGGCCTAGCTGTCAGTGACTCTAGGGGTTAACTAATCGGTGGTTAGAGCTAATTAAGCCTCGGCCACGTCATCTAATCCGGCGACTAATCGTCGGCGGTAGGCGTGATGTGGCGACACCTCGTCCGACCATCTCCGGCGTCCCGGTGACGAGCGGTCAAGGCGCTTAGAAAGCCAGCGATGCGGCGCATCGATGGTGGCATGAGGTGCTGGGGCAGCGTGTAGCGGCGGTGGTGACAAGCCGGGCGGCTGCCGGAGCTACGGCTGCACGGGCGCGAGGGCTGCAGCGCATTAGCCAGAAAGCAGAGGGGCGCATCGGGATCCTGGGGACTGGGCGAGCACGCGGGAGCTACTGAAGTGAGCGGAAGAGCTCCGAGGCGCGAGGTTCGCCGGCAATGGCGATGGCCGGAGCTCGGTGCTTGCGGGGACGGCGGCTACGGCACGGGAACGAGCAGGAGAGGAGGGGGAAAACGAAGGAGTCCTCACAGCGGAGTCGTTGAGCAGCTCGGACGGCTCGGGGAGGCCCTCTTTGGCGCGAATCGACGGCGGGGATCCACGGTTGCCGGCGAGGAAGACGATGATGCTGACGGTGATGCAGTGCGCCCCGGGCTTCTCTCAGCAGCTGGACACGGGGCGAGGGCTAGGGTGCATGGTGGCTACCTCGGCAAGCAGCGGCGCTCTCCGGTGCGCTCGGACGCGAGAGGGAGAGAGAGAAGAGGAGGGGAGAAGCTCGGGAGAGAGTGAGAGAGAGGTCCAGGGGGTGGCGTGGCGCTGCGAGAGACGTCCAGGGGGAGGACGAGGCAGCCAGTCAGGGAGGAGGTGACTGGCGTGTGGCTGCGCGCGCCGGGCACGCGCCCCTGCCTACTGGCGCAAGGAGGAAGGCGACAGAGGGGCTGCGGTGATGGGCTGGGCCGGCTTTGGTGGGCCGCATGTAGGTGGCCAGGTAAGTGGGCTGCCGGTAAACTCCCTCTCCTTTTATTTCCATTTTCTATTTTACGTAATTGAGTTTGGCTTTAATAAAATGCCGGAGCATTTCCAAAAATCATGAAAGCTGGTCAATGTCACTGTTTGGAATATTTCCAACAACAAACATTTCAGTTTGTGATTATTTGAGCATTTAAAATATTATTTAGCAATTAAATGCCCAAATGCAAATACCATACGATTTAATTCAAAAATCCAGAATGTCATGGAAAAATGTGCAACATCTCTGGTTACTGTTTCCAACATTTTCAAAAAATGGTGAACATTTTTGAAGACCATTTGGGTTCATTGAAAAATATTTGTTAGTTGAACCTATTTGAATTGCTTTGGTGCTAGGGCTTGATCAATCCCTATTTCAATTTAAATAGAATTTAAACATGATGCAACACTCTAATGCAAGCACTAAGCATTACCGGAACTAGGGATGTGACAGCCGGAGATGACAATTAAAATAGTCATCAAAGGAAGGATTGCGAAATTCAAGGTTATATATAGTAACTTACCGAAGATTGCCGAGATCATTTGAGATGTCTGGCGCTTTAAGCCGGACAGCTCGGTGGTTGCTTCTACGAGTGACGTTTCTGCTGTCTCGGCCCGGGTCACCAGTGAGGCCTTTTCGTCAGCCCAGATTTTCTTTTCTACATCAAAATTCTTCTTCAACTTCTCTTGTTCAGAGACGCTGAATGTAAATTTGGAGTTGACCTTTTGAATTTCAAATTCTTGAGCTGCCATGCGGTTCTTCAGGTCAGCAATCTCCGACTCAAATTGACTTGTGGTGGCCTGCGTTGATGCCGGGTTATAATCAAAATTATGGTAAGATATCATTAAGTCCCAAGCACTTTGCAAGCAAAGGTACTTGACACTTGGGGGCTAATGTATGCTGAAGAAATTTAAATGTACAATGCCGGTTCATGAGAAATTAAGTCCCAAGCACTTTGCAAGCAAAGATACTTGAGACTTGGGGGCTAATGTGTATTGCAAATTCAAGGTATCATGTTACAACCGGGTTAAATATTTTCATATAAACCGGACAAGGCAGTGCTAAGCAGGTTTCTAAGTCTAAAACATATTCATTCATAAGAAATAGACTTGGGGACTGATACAGTAAGTATGATTAAGGAAAGTAGCATAAGTTGTACCTCAGATTTTTGCTGTATTTGTTTCACCATACTAATTTCCAGGTCACGGCTGCTATGTACTTGATTGATGTAGACAGAGACTATATCTCCAATGCTCAAATTAGTATAATCTGTGTCTAATTTGGCCTTTCGGCGCACCAAAAGCTCTTCTTTGGCAGGACACTTGGCAAGGACGGTGGGCTGACTTGGCTCGACAAACTGAGTCTTGGTAATTTCAACCTCCGGATCAATTGTCTTGACCGGGCTAGGAGTTTCCGGCTTATCAGAACTGTCAAAGGTTTCTTCATCGGGCGGATCAGAGGATGGTGCTGGAATTTCATAAGCCGGTTCAGGCGGCGGTTGATGAGTGGAAGTGTCGGGGGCGGCTGCTCCGAGTTCCGGCTCAGTTACTACCGGGTCTTGGGATGGCTTATTCTTTTTTGCCCTCTTACTGGGCTTCACCTGCACGCTGTGGACAAAGCAGAAGGGTGAGCACAAAAATATCAGTAAGGTAAGGCATAAGGAAAACAAAATTATATTACCCAGGGGCAGTCTTGAAAGCCGGCATGTTGGATTCAATAGACTCGCCGGACGAAGGAGAGGTATCCTGATAATTGGAGTCAGATGAATTGAGAGGTTGACGAATTAGGCAGTCTTGAAAGCCGGCATGTTGGATTGCATAGACTCGCCGGACGAAGGTGAGGTATCCTGATAATTGGAGTCAGATGAATTGAGAGGTTGACGAATTAAACCCGCCAAAGGGTAAACAGAACGTAAATCATTGATAACCTCGGCCCGACGCTTCCTGGTTACATCAGGTAAGCCGGAGGAGAGCTCTATATCCTTGCTGGTCCAGGTCTGCCTCCGGCTTTCAAATTGCTGTTGCTTCAAAAGAAATTGAGGATCTTGGTAAGCCAAAGGATGTGAAAATCTTACTTTCCGGGTTACTCTTCGAATTTTCTGACGCGGCAGGGGCTCGGAGTCGGAGGAGATTATAGTTACCTCTTCCTCGACGACTTGGCTTTTCCCCGTATCCTCCTGAAAAGATTAAGGGTCAGCAAGGTGATGATAAAGAGTCAAGGGAGTTAAAAGTTACCTCTTCTTCGTCGTCAGAAGTGTCATCTAACTTAAGTAAATCGGAAGCGCTTGGCTTCCTTTTCCTTGAAGTTCCAGTCTTGGCGGTTTTCCTTTTGGCTCTTTTTGCCGCTCGGGCTTGTTTGGCCGCCTCATGATTATACTTGACCTTCCAGAAGTTATCATCGGCCTGTGAAGAATGATAAAGGGTTATGAATAAAAGTAAGGTATAACACAGTAAGGAGTAATTATTGAGGTTGATGACTTACTGCAGGAGCCGGGTTCTTCTTGCAAAAAGGAAGTAAGCCGAAGGCGTTACTGGTCACCGTGCCCTCTTTCAGCAATGTTTGCGTCATGGCCTCCACCACATCATCTGGTTCTTCTCGCCTGATTAAGTGCACATTAAGCCGGGGCGGCGGCTTAACGGAATCACTCGCCAAGCGACCCAGAATCGGACTAGGTCAACACCATCTAAGACATTTCCCAAAAGAGATTTGATTTTGCTAATGGTGGGAGCAAGTGGCAGACGCTCAACGATAGTCAGTTTATCCGGCAGCAGGTGGTTGGATTCAAGGCGCAAGGCGCGAAAGCCGGGCAAAGGATTTTCGTCAGCCGGAGAAGTATCCTCGCAGTAAACCGACGTCTGATTCCAATCCTTTGGATGACTCGGTAGTTCAGCGTAAGGAAAAAGACAGTCTCTCCACCGCTGAATCGAGATGCCACCAAGGTCCAGACTGGGCCCGTTGGCACGTTCATTTTGCCGGTTTAAGTAAAACTGTTCTCTGAATAAAAGTATGCTGGGTTCCTCTCCAAGATACACCTCGCAGAAAACTTGGAAGTTGCAAATATTTGACACGGAATTGGGTCCGATATCTTGAGGTCTGAGATCGAAGAAATGCAAAACATCCCTGAAGAATTTTGAACCGGGTGGAGTGAAGCCCCGGTTCATGTGATCAGTAAATACGATCACCTCCCTCTCCTTGGGTTGAGGTTTCTCTTCTGACGGGTCAGGAGCACGATAAGACATGATCTCTCTCTTGGTCAGGTGGCCGGATTTCACAAAGTCAGACAAGGTGCTCTCTGTGACAGTGGATTTGACCCAGTTGCAGGTCACAAGAGCTTTGGGGGCCTTGGGTGCCATTGTGTAAACTGAAGCCTATGACAAAATAAGAAGTTCCGGTTCGAATTTAACCCGCAGGAAAGCATTTTAAAGTTTATTCAAACGGCGGCTTAAGAAGGGGCCTAATGACATATGGGTAACTATGCAGTAATATTTAAACTGTTACAGGTATCAAAGGCACTTAAATTTTCTTAAGTCGCCGGAACAAGCGAGGTTGACAACCGGTGTTGTCTTAAATCGGTCGTATGGGCTACCATGGCTGAACAGATTCAACAGATGCAGGTTTTGGCTAAGTGTGGAACAAACATGTTTCACAATTTTCTGAAATTATTTTGGATCAAGCGGTTGCTCTGAAAGGAAAAATTTCTAGACCTAAAACAGTGCAGAGAAGCTCATACACTCGAAGAGGGCTTCCGAACAAGGGAAATGAGATCTGTTTCTATGCAAGTCAAGCACAAACAATCACCGCAGCAGTTCTACGTTATTTTTACGATCTAACAGGGCATTGGAGGTAAAAACTATTGAGGGTTTGCAGCAGGCGGCGATGAACACCGACGAACTCAAAAAGTTCCAATGCAGATCTAAGAAAGGGAAGGAGAGGAACTCACGGATGTGGACGAGCTGCGGAGATTCGCCGTCGATTTCTGGTTAGAGTCAGGTTGATGTAGCGGCCTGATTCCGTAAAGCCTGGGAGTTTGACGGCGGCGGCGGCGGAGCTCGAGAGACAGAGAGGCAGCAAGAGGAAGAAGACGACTGGAAGAGGGGAGAATGGAAGACCTAGGTCGTGCCTATTTATAAGGAAAGGCCGACTGAGACGGCACGAGAAATGAGGAGACCAAACATCATTATCCAGCGGCCCCGATGCCTCGGTTTTCGGAAGGGTCAGTAAAGGCAAAGATCCGTTAGGGGATACGACGGAGTAAAATATGAATTTATTTAAAAATGACGTCACGGCGGGTTAACACGGATCCAGAAGATGACGTCACGACGGGTTATGACCTTTTTCACAGGACTGAAGACAGAAGGACTAGTTGTTAAGGTATTTTAAGATTGACACCGGTTCAAATCAATCTGGGGCCTAATGTTGGGGATATGACTATTTGTGTAAGCCGCCCAGGAGGGGCCGGGTTACGCAAAGAGAGACTCATCAGAAGAAGCCCAAGACCAAGCATGAAGGTGGCGGTTCAATAAAGGGTCTAAGGCCCATAGGCGACTTAAGGCCCATAGTGATAAACCGCCATGATGGCATGACTTGTATTATAAGGTAGAATTAACCCGTCACTGAGCCGAACACTTTCTATAAGCCGACCGGGACTCTGTAGGCCGCAGGGTGTCAACCCGTGTATATAAGGGGACGACCCGCTGGCGGCTTAGGGCTAGAAACAACTCCTCGAGAGGCGGGCATAGCATATCTCGCTCCCTGGTTATCAAAACGTCAAGCAATACCAACCCAACTAGACGTAGGCCTTACCTTCACCGTAAGGGGCCGAACTAGTATAACTCTCTTGTGTACTTTGTCCCGATTAACCCCTTTAAGCTTCCTAGTTGCGATGGCTCCACGACTAAGTCCTTGCAAGAGGACATCTCCCGTGACAATTCCACGATAGGTCCCGCACAACCCAGTTGATACCCTTCTCTGTCCCGAAAAAACAAAATTATCACAAGACGCTGCCGGGTCCCTCTTGTCATCCTCACCATGTACAAATATCTCCTTATTCCTCTCGGTTGTTGACCATGTTGACAACACCGAGGGCGATGGCCAAGCGAGCGAACCAAGGCGGAGGACGATGGTGAGGCCTCGGACGGGAACGAACAGGAGCCGGGAAGATCACAGCCAGCCGTGGGAGGCGGGAGCAGGCGGTCCCGCCGGCGCTGGTTTGGCTTTGGCGGCTCGAGGAAGAAGAGAGTGAAGAAACGTGACAGACGTTGAATGTCAATCCAACGGTCAAGGTTGGCACAATCGTTTTTTGACTAAGCGGACACCAAATAGCATACTTTTTCGTCTGCCGTCCTCCTCACAGGGAACGTTCGCCACATAAGTGACTAGCACCCTTGGTTTTCAACCAAGAGGTCTTGGCTTCAAGTCCGAGGAACTCTCAATTTTATCCTCCTTCCTTCCTCGCAAAAAAGGGAAAGAAAATCAAAGACTTGGGAAGGCGATGTAACAAGCTAGTGTACCAGTAAAGAGACGTTGCCGAGTTTTAGAAAAAAGAAAGACGTGCTCCTGTAGCTAGTTCGAATCCAAACCTAGACTATGACTATATATGGTGCTATGCTACTCTGCAAGTAATGAAATTGACATATCCAATGTTCGCTTCTCCTCTTCTCTACTTACTCTGCCTAGCATCAGAAGCTCTGGCCGCAGCAATCATGTCCGCTGGCTGCTCGTCCACCTGCTCTTCAGCAGGCAACAACCAGATATGCGCCAAGTCACCACCCGTACCATCGCATGTGGGTCTCATCACACCCGCAAGACGCAAGACCGCAGCCGATTGCTCATCGCAACCCGCTGCCGTTGGTGTGGTGCCACTACTGCAAATCACGAAGAGTCATCCGTCGCGTCTCAACCACAATCCGCAACCCTGGCCGAGTCTTCTACAAATGCCCGAATCATGGGGTAATAATATGTTTAAGTGTTGTTTGGCTGCTTTCAGTTGCTGATTTTTTTAATATTTTGGTTGATGATCTTCCAATTTAATCCGTGTAGAAAAGGGAAGATTCGTGTGATTTGTATTTCTGGGAAGTTGCTGATGTGGGGGAATGCAACTACGCTGATTATTTGGTTAGCTGATGAATCCCAATACCAGCAGGTTGGGGTGTTGGACAAGTAACTTAAGAAACAACAGAAGATGAAGATGCAGAGCAGAAGGTTAAAGATGCAGTTCCTCTGATCATGCCCCAGCAACAGCTATTGAACGGCCTTGACAGCAATGAGGAGATGAAAGAGATTGTGAAGATAATGGGCAAAATCGATGTGCTCTGTAGGATGATTATCTCTTTATTTGCAGTGTATGTAGCACTCGTGATGTATTCAATTGCTACGACATGAGCACTTTGCTGAAACTAGTAATGAATGAAACCTGTGTAGTAGGCTGGGCGTAGTGTTGTGAACATCTAATGATTTCTATTAACGGAAATCAGGGGGTATCCCCTTTTGCTCATATAAATAAATAAATAGCAGAGGCCCTGTCAGGTTAGCTTTGTTCTCATTCGAAGACGTCGAGCACTCCAACAGCAAACTATGTCATCAAATTCAAGTTTCACAGCCAAATATGAGTAAAAGTAAACAACAATCTCATCATGTTTTAGTTGTCATACAATCACCAAACACAAATCATCATACATAACAAGTGATGTTCTCACAGCAAAATACTAAACAACATGTTCATCAGGTTTCAGTTGTCATAGCAAACACAATTTCACATAGTAGATAAAAACGCGTCTTACGCCAGTGCAAATACAACAAAAGCAATGTAATCATCATCCGCAGCAGCAGGCCAACATCTTCACCATGTGTATCAGTCTGAATCGTAATTCCCCACGGTGTCATCTTCTTCTTCGTCCTCAACGTCCTCGAACGTTTGCTTCTTCTTGATCAACTCTTGTATGTCCACAGCACGACAGGCAATCTTTTCGCCGGCATCATTGACGTTCTCAAAGATATTAGGAACATCTGTGTTATCTTGTACATCAGGAGCAGTGTAAGCATCATCTTGTTGTGCAACTTCATTAAACGAATTCCTCTGCTCAAACCTTTGCAATACTCTCCAGTCAGCGCTACGTGCAAATGTGTCTTCCAAGAAAAATATCTGTGTTGCTTGATTTGCAAAATTAAAAAGCTCGTTGGTCTGGTACGCCGCCTTGACATTGATGGATTTGAAATAATCATCAGCTCCGGGTTTTGCGATCCTAGAAAACAGGTTATACCAATGACAGCACAACAGAACCACACACCGATGATCCTCGAAACTGGAGATATACTGCAACTAAACAATGTCTGTTATGTTAGCATACATTTCAGTTGTCTCTTTGTCATAATGATCCGTGCTCATGATGGCACTGTTTTGTGTCTTCCTGCCTTCGTCTCGTGCAAGGGTGTTGTATCGCACATCTCCAACAACGCAAGATTCATAATGTCTTACCCGAGTATCAGGACCCATTGCTAGTGAGTAAAGGGCATCATCAACTGCCTGCCCATCCTCCCGCATCTTCTTAACCTATGGTTAGAAAATAGACAAGCTGATCATCTTATGTACTCAATATATTAAAAAACTGATAGTGCACTTCAAAAGCTTACATGGTTCTTGAACCATTTTGCAAATCCTGCCATAACCAGTTTGTCAATGTTTCTTGGATTTTGCGGCAGTAACTCCTCTTTGTAGGTGCTGCACAACATAGTGACCGCGTCAAACATCTAAATATGTAATAATGTGCTGCAAGTTTAGTAGATTACGATGTATAAGCTGCAGTACTGCACTTACTTGATATAAGGTAGTATCTCAGGATAGTTATTCAACACATACCAAACCATTTTGTCCAAATCTTTAGGTTTGCCCTCTTGTCGACTCTTCCCTGTAACTCGAACAGAATAATCGAAAACATTGAGCCCGGGATTGTCTTCACCCACCTCTTTGCTAAGCTGATCAGCTGTTTCAATGTATTTTGAGCAGAATGTCAACGCTTATGTAGCAATGTAGGCCTCTGCAATGGAACCCTCGGGTCTAGCTCTGTTCCTAACATAGCCCTTGAAAGTGCCTAGCCGCCTTTCAATAGGGTACATCCAGCCATACTGTACTGGACCTCTAAGTAGTGCCTCATCAGGTAGATGAACAACCAAATCACTACTAGGAAAAGGGCTATAGATAGGATTGACACTAATGGCGCACCAGGGATGCAGTGCGCCACTACTATATACTAATGGCGCACTAGTTGGTGATGCGCCATTAGTGTGGAAGACACTAATGGCGCACCAGAAAAACGGTGCGCCACTAGTAATAAAGTTTTTTTTTTCATTTTTACATACATACTAATGGCGCATTCGATCGAAGTGCCCCATTACTAGTTCTAACTAGTAATGGCGCACTAGACAGGCAGTGCGCCATTAGTAAATGTTTTTTTTTACTTTTTTTGCAAAACGACTAATGGCGCACCAACAGCAAATGCGCCATTAGTAAGCAGGCATACTAATGGCGCATTGCTGTTGGTGCGCCATTAGTAACCTGGGACCGCAACAAGATATTTTGGACAGCCTCACCTACCCACTCACTTTCCCCACTTCATTCCCTTTCTCCAAACTTTCGGCTGCCTCCTCCTCCTCACCTCATTTGCACCATAGATTCATGAAAATTAAGTGGTGAAATTACCTTTTTTTTTGATAGGTAAGTAAGGGGAAAGCTATCTTCATGTTGTAGATCTACTTTTTTTCTCCCTAGCTCGCTCCAACAACGTGCACATGCACTTTTTGTGGCCTAGCTAGATCTATGTATGTTTGTGATGTTGCATATGTTTGTGGTGTTGCATATATGTTTGTGTTTGCAGGTACCGGTATTTGAAATGCGATAGTTGCCAATATTTTGCGGAATGTTGATTCATTTCTGTTTGGCGAGAATTTTGGCACTATGCATTCTTTTTGGTCCTATTTTAGGGAAGGTCATGCGAATTTTTTCTTGGTTCTAAAATATCGTTTTGCTCTACCTCGCAGGCTAATTATGGTCCGCACGATGACCGAAGGCATCATGAATAGGTTTTTGAGCTCCGCGAAGGCCGAGATGCTTCAAAAGAACGAGACGGAGATAAGATGTCTGTGTCGAAGATGCAAGCTGAAGAGCCTTATTGCAGACCCGGATTCTGGGCAGGTGCGGGACCACCTGCTCTTGCATGGTTACATGGATGGCTATCGGTGGCAAGGTGATGAAGATGACTATGAAGTCATCCATGGGGGCCGGGCAAGAAATGAGGAAGGGCAACAAGACAACCACCGCGGCGAGGGCGGGCGAGAAGACGGAGAATCTCCAGGACATGATCACGAGGTGATGCTGTACACAGTCATCATGTAGAAGATGTCGTACATGATGATGAGGAAGATCAAAACGAAGGGCATGATCATGAAGATGAAGATGCCGGAGCAGACAAGGATGGAGGCTGGGTGCAAGACCCTTATATTCAAGAGTTGCTTCTCAAGCAGACGGATAACGCCAGAGCTGCCGCCCGAGAGAAAGCCAAGATAGATCAACTGGAGATAGACGCGGTTACTCCATTGTATGAAGGATGCAGGCCCGAGGATACCCGCCTGAAAGTAATGCTCATGGCTCTGGAGATGAAGGTAAAACACAAAATGACTGACGCATGCTTCGACGAGAACATGTCATTCTGGCACGAACGTCTTCCCAAGGGGAACAAGTGCCCGACCAGTTTCGAGGAGGCGAAGAAAATCGTGTGTCCTCTGGATTTACCGCACGTGAAATACCATGTGTGCATGAACAACTGCATCATTTATCGGGACGAGCACGCGGAGTCTACCATACGTCCTGTGTGCGGCGTCACTCGATACAAGAAGAGGAAGAAAGCTCCTCGAAAATCGGTGTGGTACTTTCCGATCACTCCTCAAATGCGCAGCGGTATTTCGCGGACCCTAAGGTAGCAAAGCTCCTGCGTTGGCACGCGGATAGGGAGGAGAAGAAGCGGGAAGATGACGGAAATGATCCGGAGATAAATAAAAAAGACAAGATGCTGAGTCACCCTAAGGATGCGATCTAGTGGCAAGCGTTGAACTTCGAATACCAAGTATTTGGGAAGGATCCAAGGAACATCGTGCTGGGCGTGAGCACCGATGGAGTCAATCCGTTTGGCAGCCAGAGAAGCACACATAGCACCTGGCCTGTGTTTGTGTGGATGTACAACCTTCCCCCTGGTTGTGCATGAAGAGGAAGTACATTCACATGAGTATGCTAATCGAAGGGCGAAACAACCAGGGAACGACATCAATCAGACCGGGCTGCTTTGAAGGAGGAGCTAAACACGCTGTGGAAAACGCCAGCCAATACGTGGACGCCGCAGAGAAAGAATATTTCCCTATGAGAGCCGCCTTTGCTCACGACGGTGCACGACTATCTCGGTTACGGATATCTCGCGGGGCAGGTAGTCCACGGATTTTCTGGATGCGTAAAGTGCATGGATGACACAACGTATCGGAAGCTAGATAGAGATCCCGGGTCTTTGAAAACCATGTTCATGGGACATCGAAGGTGGCTTCCCGATGATGACCCGTGGAGGAAACGCGAGGATCTGTTCGATGGTGAAACCGAACCCCGAAAATGCCCGTGTACGAGGAGCGGCGAGGAAATAGACGAGCTGTTGAAAAATTGGAAAGACTGCCCACTGCCGGGAAAGAAGGGAAAGGAGCCAGATCCGGGAAAGAAGCGAAAGGCGCCAGAGCCGCTGCTGAAGGTATGGAAAACAAGGTCTGTTTTCTGGGACTTGTCGTACGGGAAGATCCACCGCGTGCCTCACATCCTTGATGTCATGCATATCACGAGGAACGTGCAGAGTCCGCTTGGTACCCTACTCAACATGCGGTAGAGGACCAAAGATGGGCGAAAGCAAGGGCAGACTTGAAATCAATGGGCATCAGGCAGGAGCTTCACGCTAATGATGATGATGATGATGATGATGATGATGATGAGGTGAAGCAGGACACAGAAAGTCGTCGCAAAGGCAAAAAGGCCAAGAAGACCGGAAATGACTACCCTCCCGCGTGCTTCACTCTAAGTCAGGAGGAGATCGAGCAGTTTTTCACCTGCCTCCTAGGAGTAAAACTTCCTTACGGTTACGCGGTGAAAATAAGCAGATACCTAGACCCAGCGAAGCAGAAGTTCAGCGGGATGAAGTCTCACGACTGTCACGTGCTGATGATGCAGATACTTCCAGTTGCAATCCGTGGGATCATGGACGTGCATGTCCGTGAAACGCTATTTGGCCTATGCAACTTTTTTGACGTCATCTCTCGGAAGTCGATTGGCGTGAGGCAACTCAGAAGGCTACAGGAAGAGATCGTGGTGATACTATGCGAGCTTGAGATGTACTTCCCGCCCGCATTCTTCGACGTTATGTTGCATCTGCTGGTCCATATCGTGGAGGATATCGTCCAACTCGGGCCGACGTTCCTGCACAGCATGATGACGTTCCTGCTGGTCCATATGGTGTCATCAAAGGATACGTTCGCAACATGTCACGTCGAGAGGGAAGTATAGCCAGGGGCTTTCTGACCGAAGAGTGCATCTCCTACTGCACGAATTATCTAGGCATCGAGCTCCCCGTTGGTCTGCCCGTCAACAGGCACCTCGACAGGCTCGCTGGATGGGGTCACCGTGAGGGTCGCCACGAAATGCATGTCGACTTCGAGGGTCGACTCGCCGACTTTGAAAGAGAAAACCTAGTCGCGCTACAACACATAGACGTGGTCGATCCTTGGGTGGTAGAGCACAAAAGCTTTATTGAGAAGACGTACAATGACCGAGGCCAACAGAGGACGGACGGAGATATAATCAAAGAGCACAACTCATGTTTCACGCGTTGATTCAAGCAGAAGCTTCTGTCGTACCGTTTACATGAGCATTCTTCCGCGGAAGAACAACTCATATTCGCCTTATCACAGGGCGCCGAGCACAACCTGATGACCTATGAGGCGTACGATATCAACGCCTACACATTCTACACCGAGAACAAGGACATGAAGAGCGATGGTTATCAGAACTCCGGGGTAACGATGGAATCCTACACCGGCAACGACAAGGACATATACTACGGAAGGATCGAGGAGATATGGGAGATGAGCTACGCTGGAGAGAAGGTCCCGATGTTACGTGTCAGATGTGCCAAGAGCGTCCTAAAAGAAGACCAATATTTCACCACCATGGTTATAACCGAAGCCAAATCCAAGACCCTTGGTATAAGCGTCACCGCGAAAAATGAGCCATGGGTACTGGCTTCCCAAGTGGACCAATGCTTCTTCATTACCGACCCGCCAAAGCCCGGTCGTGTTGTCGTGAGGAGAGGCAAAAGGAAGATCATCGAAATGGATGGAGTAGCCAATGAGCAAGACTTCGACAAGCACGGCGACCGAAGATCGAATAAAGACGGCTGACGATGAAGTAGCAAAGACACACAACAAGAAGAAGCAGGACCACCCTACCTAAAGGACGTCCGTTCCACAGAAGAACTCCATTTGCGAAAAAGAAGGGCAAGAAGATTGTGAACAGATAGCTAGCTAAGATCGATTGTATTTAAATCGTAGTCTTCATTTCTCGGGCACTTTTTGATATCATGAATATTTTTAAATTTCATGGTCACTTTTTGAATTCATGAATATTTTGTCAAATTTGATGATATTTTTTCATAGTCAATATGAAAAATATTGAATATTCATGAGGACACTCGATCTCGATCCCCCTCCCTCTTGATAGCTATCCGATCCCACTCGCCAGATCCCCCTCGCCGCCGATCACCCTCCGCACCCTCCCCCGCTCCACCGCCGCCGCCGATCACCCTCCGCACCCTCCCCCGCTCCACCGCCGCCGCCGACACCCTGCACCCTCCCCCACTTTTTGATGATATTTTCAAATAACAAATTTGATGATATTTACAATTAACAAAAATTGATGATATTTTTCAAAAAAAAATTGACGATATTTGATGATATCTTATGTTCTAGTCCTCATGAAAATAACAAATTTGATAAAAAACAAATTATTAGATTCGACAAGAAATAATGAAAAAAAAGTTACTAATGGCGCACCAGAGGTGGGTGCGCCATTGCTATAAGAAAAAAAACTACTAATGGCGCACTAGAGGGTGGTGCGCCATTGCTATAAGAAGAAAAACGACTAATGGCGCACCAGAGGGTGGTGCGCCATTGCTATAGTGTGTACCCCATCGCCTGATCCCCCCCTTCCCTCTCCCCCTCGCCAGTTCCCTCTCCCTCGATCCACCACGCCGCCGCTGCCGCTGCCCCGACCCACTGCGCCGCAGCCGCCCACGCGCCCCCGCCGCCTCCCTCTCCCTTTCCTCCCGCTCGAGCCCGCGACCTCCTCAGACGGACGGCGGCGCGAGCCTCCCCGCGCTCCTCGACGGACGGGCTCCTCGATGGACGGACGGACGACGGCTAGCCTCGTCGGACGCACTCCTCGACGGCGGCACGAGCCTCCCCGCGCGGCTGCTGCTCATCGACGACGGGTAGTCTCTGTCCTCCCTCCCTCTCTCCCCCGCTCATCCCCATGCCCCCACGGGGCGGCGACCTAGGGTTAGGAGCAAGAGCTCGCCGCCGCCGCCCCGTCATGCCGCTGCTGCTGCTTCTTGTGGCACGTCAATATTCGGCTGTTGTTGTCGTGCATCCTGTGCGAATGATATTGGTCCATATGGAGATAGATAGACGCAACAATGCAACTATTCTTTGGGGGTCCTCTGTTGCCAATTTTATTGGTATAAAGGTTGTTGAACTAGTATTAATTTGATCCAAACCCAAAATACATGTGTTCACTGAGGTTTGAAATTGAATCAGTAGCTGTTGGTGAAGGTTACTTGTGTGATGGCAGGCTACACTGTACAACTACAAAATGTCCCAAGTCAAAGCATGTGGGATTGGGTTATAGAACAAGTTGCTTACCTGCCTGTGTGTACTTTCAACTTTGTTTGAGGTGTTCATGATGTGTTTACTTTCCTTCAAAACAAAAATCATGTGTTTAGTTTGAGTGGAGGCCTCCCCTCAGTGGCATTTCTTCTCTTGATTGAACATCCATGCATCAACGATTTTCGAGTTTCGCAGCAATGAATCTCCGTTTGCCATCTCAAGCCATTGTCTTTGATCAAGATTACAGATTTACGATAATTATCTTGAATCTTGAAGTGTCTTGTCAATCGAATCTATTGGCAGAGTTCATATTTAGACTGAATGTTTACTAGTCCTGTCAATAGCATACTGAATATTTTGACAGTTTAATCTTGAAGTATAGACTGAATGTTTAGACAGAGTTCTTATTCACGTCTAATTGTATTGATAGAGTTCAATGTACTCCTGTCAATAGAATCAAAACTGATTTATTACCTTTCCATATGAACTTTACTGAAAAAATCAATTAAATTCAGTCACCATTCTGAATTTTCAGCAAAATGAGTTCAATGTACTCCTGTCAATAGAATCAATAGTTCTTCTTGCAATCTTTGTTTACAGCAGCACAATGAGATTACCAGTGAACTTTTACACACAAGCATGAATTTGTGTACTGTGACTATCTACCTAGCTACTGTTCTGAATCTCCTATGTACTGCTTCTTCCTTCTCCAAGATTATGACATGACAAGTGCTTAACAGTTCAATTTGGGAGTTTGGGAGTTTCTTAAATTGTTATGATGTGTGTAACAGGATTATATCTTGGATTTGCTAGTGGACTTTGGGAGTTTCTTAGCCAGCTTGGTGACTCCATATTTTTCACTATTTCAGCAAGTCTTTTGTAAGCATTAAACTTTCAGCACTACATTTTTATCTTATGTGTACATCTGTTTGCTTCCTAAAATAGGAATGGGACTCCTTTCCTATATATGTGTATGATGATCCTCCTTTCCTACAGTAGTATGGCACTTGCAGTAGTATGGCACTTGCAGTAGTGGTGCCTACGCAAGATACATTTCAGATTTGAATTGTTTCAGAAATTGGTATGACCAAAGATGCTATTGTATATAAATGGGCTCTTTGTAGAACTGTTCTTCATCTTTACAAAGTGCTGTTGTATAGAAATATGCTGAATTTTCTGCTCTGATTGTTGCTCAAAGAAATTTAGCAAAAAAATGGGGTCCTGGGAGACGCCGCTGCTGCTTGAGGCCCTTGAGAGGCCCTTCGTGTCGTGATGATTTTGCAGGTACCCCGAGAGGCCCTTGAGTTTGCCGGAATGTCGATTAACTTCTGTTCCGGCAAATTCGGGTACTCCATATGTCCTATTTTCAGCAAAGGTCATAATGAAATTTTCCGTGAATTTTAGCATGAGTTTGCTAAAAATCGGACATATGGTGTACTTGCTACTAATGCATGGGCCGGGGTATCTTAGTACTTAATTAAGTAGGATCAACTGCCCCTTTATTCTTGCTGCATTAAACCATAGGTGGCAATAGAGCCAAGTGATTAGGCCCAACTTAGAATTCTCCTCAGCATCGATAAACCCTAGATGATAAACCCAACATATGTGGCAATAGAGCCAAGTGATTAGTGCCAAGTGATTAGGCCCAACCTAGGGTGCCTCGGCATCGATCAACCCTAAATGATGAAAACTTAACTTAGCTTTTAGGGTGCCTCGGCGTCGACAAACCCTAAATGATAAAACCTTGTCTTTTATGGTGCCTTGGTGTCGATGAGAATCTAAATGATGTACGCTTAGGATTTTAGGGTGCCTCGGCGTCGACAAACCCTAAATGATAAAAGCTTAGCTTTTAGGATGC
Source organism: Aegilops bicornis (assembly GCA_021605145.1). NCBI lineage: Eukaryota > Viridiplantae > Streptophyta > Magnoliopsida > Poales > Poaceae > Aegilops > Aegilops bicornis. Next base: position 832,192,376 of record CM038671.1, on the reverse strand, counting down.
CTCGGTGTCGACAAACCCTAAATGATGAGACCATGATCTTGTTCCTTGACAATAACCAACTTTTTGACCAAACTGTTTTCCTATTTAGAGCGTAAACATGGCCAACAACGATGAGGCTCATGTTCGGGCGGCAAGCAATTCAGGAGCTGTCCCGGAGATGGAGGAACAACCTCACCGCTATGAGGACACCGCGGAAGACACCGATCCTGACTACACAACCCCTAGTGGCGTCGGGGATGACACCACTGATGGTGCCGCCGAGGATACCACCACTGATGATGGCGGCGCAGACACAGATGGCAGCCAACCGAAGAAGCAAAGGAAGGACCGGCGCCCGAATGCACTTAGCACCCTCAAGGAGGAATTTACTCAAGTGGACTCCGACGGGCATCCAACGGAGCCCAAACATATAGTCAAGGGGTACTCGCTTCAGCTCGGGTGCATTCTCTGGAACACCGAGAACCTTAGGCATAAGGACCGAGGGACGCAACCTCCTCTTCACGAAGGTGCACGAACGATACAAGTTCCCCGCCGATTTTGAAAACACACGCCTCTCAGGGAATAAAGTGAACAGTGCCGCCCTCACGAGGATGAGCATGGCCCTGTCTACTTGAAGAAGCGCAGTGAAGAGAATGATTGATAAAGGTGATAGTTATGAGAAGATCAAGGCAAAATATTCTTCGATCAGCGAAGATGACTACAAGGAGTTCAAGATCAAGTGCGAGAGCAGCGCAACCTCCGAATCAAGTTAGTGGGGGAAAGAAATGCGGGAGTTGAACTTAGGGGAACACAAACTCGGTCCCGACGGTTACAGAGTGGCGGAGCCTATATGGGAGAAGGAGGACACGGAGCATGGCGAGCAAGGTCTACCGCCCCGCTTCGAGAAATACAGCGGTGACAAGCAGACCAGGAACTTTGTCAGGGCCCGGTACAAGAGGCCCGATAACAAAGGAGCTTACCACAGATCCGAAGACCAGGGCGCTTGAGCTTGTTCTGGTAAGGAATACACCCCCGCGTAATTAGCCCCATATGGTTGCACTCTAATTAATCCCCAATATTTCTAAATGGTTCACGTTCTGTGACGCCCGGATAATTAAGCTACAGTGATCCCCGCTAATGATGCCACGTCACCTTGGTTACTTTTGATAAACTCTAGATAATTCCAAAACCGAAACAAATTCAAAATTTAATTACAGGAAAACAATAAAAGTTTTCAAACATTGAAATAAAAATGTTCGGTTTGTACTAAATATTACATAGATAATTATGGTGTAGAAGACACAGTTTTATAAAATGCGTAAATATTTAAAATTGAACTAAAACAGAAGAGAAAATAAATAAAAGAAAGAAAATACAAAAGAGAAAAAAAAAGAAAATTAAAAGGAGAAACCCCCTTGCCGGGCCACGACCCAGCTGGCCGAAACTGGCCAGGCCGGCCCAGCCGGCACCCCACCCCCTACTCCAAATCCCCCCACCCCGGGGAAAACCTTAACCCGTCGCCTCACTCCTCCCCCCCCCCACGTCGCCACTCCCTCTCCCGATCCGATCTGGATCCGGGACCAACCTCCCCACTCCCCTCGCTCCATGCCCCTCTCAATGCCACCACCTCGACGGGCGCTCCATCTAGATCAGGGCAACGGCGCCCCGACCCCATCGACCCCGACGCACTCGCCGCCCGGAGCGCCTGGACCTCGCTGAAGCCACCCCGCCGGCCTGCCTCCTCGCGTCCTCATCCCTCTGCTCGTCGGAGCGTCGTCCCCTTCCGCCACCCCGAACCCCGCCGCTCGACGCCGTCATCGGAAGCCACCACGCCAGACCACACCTCGCCGCCTCGACCGCCTCCTCGCCGGACCTCGCGTCCTCGTCCTCCTCCTCGCCGGCCGCCAGCAAACCTCGACGCCCCCTCTCCCCATCAACGCTGGTGAGGCCCCGGGCCTCTCCCCTTCTCTGCTTCATGCCTCACTCGCGGTCACCTCACGCTAGACCGCCCACGCGCGCGCCCGCGGTGAGCACGCGTTCACCGCGCCCAGCGCGCCCTTTGTGCCGTGCTCCCGACCATCCCGTGCCACGTGCCCCGCAAACAGAGGCGCCGCCGACGCCCCTCTCAACGCCACCGGCTCGACACTCCACCTCCGAACGCCCCACGACCACCACCAGATTCGCCGTGGTGAGCTCCCGTGGCCGGAGTCGACCAACCGGCGATCACCGGGGCCACCGGATTAGCACCGCTGGTTGCTGAACCCACTAACACCCCCACTGCCACAGAGATGTGGGCCGCCCACCGTTGTTAATCACTTAATTAAAATAACACAATCCCTAACCTGAGTCTCTAACAGACTGGACCCACTAACTAATTAGACTATTTTAAATAAATAAAACTCTGTTAAAAAATGGACCATTGATGACCTGGCCCACCTCACTAATTAGTCTAATTAGATTAACTAAAACATTTGTTAGTAGTCTCACATCGCGACAAGTGGGTCCCACTAGTCAGGATTGACGATCACCAACGCCTGTTGGCTTGTTGATCGACCTCGCTAAGCTGGGTAGTTGACTTAGTCAAATGTCCCCACTTGTCAGACTCAGGTGAACACTTCTGGGTACACTTCCTGTGTACCCATGTCATTTAAATACTAATTTAGTTTCGAATTAAATTAAATCCAAAAATTAGAAAATCATTTAAAACCTTAAAAATTAATAGAAAATAAATCGTAGCTCGGATGGAAAAACTTTTTACATGAAAGTTGCTCAGAACGACGAGACAAATCCAGATATGCAACCTGTTCATCCGCCACATATCCCTAGCATAGCGAACCCGCAACATTCCCCTTCCGGTTCATCTGTCCGAAAACGTGAAACACCGGGAATACTTTCCCCGATATTTCTCCCCTTCGTCGGTATCACCTCCTACTGCGTTAGGGCACACACGCACCGTTACTTGTCTTGTCATGCATCGATGTCGTCGGTTTGCTCTGTATTTACTGTTTCTCCCCTCTTCTTCTCCAAGAGACCCCGAGACCGTGGCCGATGCCCTGGTACGACTACGTCATTGACGACCCCTCCTTGCCCGAGCAACCAGGCAAGCCCCCTTTGATCACCGGATATCGCCTACTCTTCTCTATACCGCTTGCATTAGAGTAGTGTAGCATGTTACCGCTTTCGATTAATCCTATTACGCTGCATAGCTTTGTCCTTGCTACTACTGTTGTTACCTTTACCGCTATCCTCGCTTATTATAGGATGCTAGTGTTCCATCGGTGGTCCTACATTCGTGTCCGTCTGCCATGCTATACTCTTTGGGCTGTGATCACTTGGGAGGTGATCACGGGCATATACTATATACTTTACACTATTACATTACTCGTGATACTGTTCGGAGATGGGGGCTGAAAGGACGGTGGCTCCATCCCGGTAGAGGTGGGCCTGGGTTCCCGGCCCCTCGATCACATTACTTGTATGAGGCGACAAGGCAGGTTGAGACCACCTAGGAGAGAGGTAGGCCTGGCCCTGTTCGGCCTTCGCGGATACTTAAAATGCTTAACGAGATCTTGGTATTTGATCTGAGTCTGGCCATTTGGTCTATACGCACTAACCAAAAACGTGGGAAAGTTATGGGCACTCGACGTCGTGGTATCAGCCGAAGCACTTCATGACGTCCGATCGGCGGCGCTACCGGATTGGAACGTCCACCGCTCTTGTATTAAGGGGCTAGTTACGCTTCCGCCGCCCTCAAGAACGCGATGCATGTGTGCTATGGGCGATGGGCCCAGACCCCTGTGCGCTTAGGTTTAGACCAGCGTGCTGACCTCTTTGTTGTGCCTAGGTGGGGCTGTGACGTGTTGATCTTCCGCGGCCGGGCATGACACAAAAAAGTGTGTACCGGCCAAATGGGATCAAGCGTGTTGGGTTATGTGGTGCACCCCTGCAGGGAAGTTAATCTATTCGAATAGCTGTGATCTTGAATGGGGACGACTTGGAGTTGTACCTTGACCTTATGACAACTAGAACTGGATACTTAATAAAACACACCCTTCCAAGTGCCAGATATAACCCGGTGATCGCTCTCTAACAGGGCAATGAGGAGGGGATCACCGGGTAGGATTATGCTATGTGATGCTACTTGGAGGACTTCAGTCTACTGTCTTCTACATGCTGCAAGACGGAGGCTGCGGAAGCTAAATCTGCTGAGGATTAGCTATCCCTCTTATTACGGCATTCTGCGATTCAGTCCAATCGATATGGCCCTTTACACATATCTCCATGCAGATGTAGTGTAGCTCCTTGCTTGCAGTACTTTGGATGAGTACTCACGGTTGCCTTGTTCCCCTTTTCCCCTTTCTTTACCGATTGTTGCAGCAGACGATGGAGCCTGTGAGCTGACGCCACCGTCGATGACGACTACTACACCGGAGGTGCCTACTACTACGTGCAGCCCGCTGACGACGACCAGGAGTAGTTTAGGAGGATCCCAGGCAGGAGGCCTGCGCCTCTTTCGATCTGTATCCCACTTTGTGCTAGCCTTCTTAAGGCAAACTTGTTTAACTTATGTCTGTACTCAGATATTGTTGCTTCCGCTGACTCGTCTATGATCAAGCACTTGTATTCGAGCCCTCGAGGCCCCTGGCTTGTATTATGATGCTTGTATGACTTATTTATGTTTTAGAGTTGTGTTGTGATATCTTCCTGTGAGTCCCTGATCTTGATCGTACACATTTGCGTGCATGATTAGTGTACGATTGAATCGGGGGCTTCGCAAGTTGGTATTAGAGCCGACTGCCTGTAGGAATCCCCTTCCAACTCCTTGGCCGAAGTCGAGTCTAGACATTACAAAAACTTTTACTAACATGGTTGTGTGCCTTACGGGCCCACGTCGCCATTGGGTGGTATTAGGATCTTTTATTCCGTCTCCTATACTCTGGGACTCTGATCTCTCTTCTATTCGGGTTAAATGATTTTACTAAATTTGACTCCAGGTTCTCGTAACTACTTCTCCCGGAGAGCCCCTTATCACAGATGAACGCCTACTGCACCAGAAGATTTTGAATATACTCTTCGATCATTCCCGAGACCCTTGCGCCCTCTCCCTTTTCAATTCCCTATTATCGATATATCCATATGGATAACGACATGCACTTGTTGTTCATACAATTACTCTGAGTTTCTCTTGTTACTACAAGATGCATGGAATTGCTCGTCGACTCGTAAGAATCCCTTGTACCACTGCCTTGTAGTTCTTTACCACATGAATACCCCTGCAAATAATTACTCGCACTTATCGAGTACTCATCCATCCCCAGTTGTTCATATGTTTCATATGATACTTTGAAATTCTATCCGATCATTCGAGAATCCTCTTTAAAACTATTGCTCTACATAGACTTGTCGGCTTGCATTATGGATGCTTTCCCATAGGTCTAGCACCATTCATTAGTCTCCTTTGACACCATCATTTTGGATCCTATTGGTTCAACATGAGTGCGAATGCACGCAATCATCGGTTGATCCTTTCAAAATTATCTTTCCAGCTGAGATGTCATTTTGAACATGAGCTGTTATCGACCAATCAAATTGTCGTCGATTATTTCCCTGAGCCTACTCGGCTTATCCATCCTTAATCAGAGCCCTTGCTCCTGATCCCTTGAATTGGAAATCTTAATTCCTTTGCCTTTGAGCTTTGAACTAGTCAGTTGTTTCTATAATCCAAAGCCCTTGCTTTGTTTCGTCCTCTGGTCGTGTGTCGATGCCCACATCAGCCCTATTATGGACCGTCAGATCCTTTGCTGAATTATCATCCGACAGTGTCCTTCATATACAAAAACCTCAAGAAGTTCTTTCTCACATACGTAATGCCATTCGTAAATCATATTCTCCGATTTGGCCAACCATGCTCTGTTTTCGAGCTGGTGATAATTACTCTCGAAGCTTGTGGTATATGTTTCTAAGATGCCCCGATGGGTTGAACCTATGCCTTTCTTGATCTGTGTGAACCCGAGAGTTTTTCAAGGTTCATACTCCTCTGGTAATTAACCAAGTAGGTCTTCGCACTCAAATCACTTTAATAGAGCAGTGAATGAAAGGTTATGCATTGAAGAAGTGGGAGTCGACCTTGAACTTTGTGTTCATGCCCATGGACACGATGTAGATCTTCTCATCGAAGCTTCTTTTAAAATTAATTATTCCCTTGGTATAATTTCACCTTATAACTGGGATCTGGCCTTTTCCAATCGTGGTTCCAACCATGATCTCCTTTAAATACCATTTCTCATGCATGTTTAAGCACTTACCTTCTATAGAGCAATACCCCAGTCCAAGCTCTACTTTGGACTATCGTCGAGTATTACCCCCCTGGTATCTCGAGATTATCTTGGAACTGCATAACTTCTTATGACTTCTTCATCAAGTACTACATTCTCACTGATTATAATTTTTCATGGACTCTGAGTTATTAAACACTCAGAGACACCGATAACTGAACCGAGTCCGCACTACGGTTCAACTACTCTTAGTAATCTTCTTGAAGTACGAGTTTGTACCCGATCAAGCCATTCCTAGCTTGATCGGCTATATCCTTATCATGCAACTTTTTAACTGTGCTACCTGGTCCTTTTTCCCAGGGCACAAATTTCGATGATGAGCTAAGCTTACGTCGATCTTCCTTGTCTTAACCTTTCACCTCAAGCAACAAGCTTGATTCCGAGTTTGTGTCGTATCCGTGGTTTCAATAACTTTTCGCTCCATCCTTCCTTTTGCTTGATGTCGTCGATGACTGATTACATCTCCATGAAACCTCTCTACAAAATTTGTCATGATCATCATCAACATTCTGGGTTCTTCCGAGATATCTATCGAATTCATGATGAGAAATACTATCCTTGCCCCTCGATGATTTGTACTATCATCGACAACATTACTGCCTTCCCTCCAACACAACCTTGTTCGTGTTTCGTTTTATACCTTAAGATCCTTGCTATCCAGCATTTGTTCTTTACCTTGGAGTATTACCATCTTTTATGTCAAGAATGTCGTGAGAATTTCACCACCTCTTAAGAATTCTTGTTATAGTGATGCTTCTCGCCATCACCATTCTTTTCTTGGTCCCCGTCTTTGGTGAACTCTGTACAGCGAATTCAAAACCTCTAGCAACCCTATTGCTTCGAAGTTAATGGTCGATATTTCATTCTCAGACCATTGGTTATCGAATCACCATTCTAACATTGATCCTGCTACTTAAGCCCATAATTCGGGTGCACATTTCAACCAATGATTAATTGTGTATGTTTCCCTCAAGCATACATCATTATATCATTTGATCTGATAAATGTTATCTCCTTGCTCACAAAATTGTGGAGATCCATATTTGGGAAATCTCGAGGAATGGCCGCTGAGACCATCAGCCACCTCCTCATCCTCTCCTTGGTTTAATGATGAACTCTTGTTTCGGAACTCGCTTCCATTGTTCACTTCTCGAGAATTTTACAATGTCATCTCGTCAATTTGTATTACACCTTTTTCTCTCAGGCATCCTAAGTCCAAGGTTCCCTAACACCTATCAGAACTGAATCTCGGTCAGATATGATGGTTGGAGCATATTTTCAAGAGTTATAACATTGGTCCTTATATGACCCGGTAAGGTGATGTCATGCCTAGCACACCTGGCCAGAGGACCTATTGTTATAGTTTCCTTTTTAGCAGGTTTAGCCATTCTTCCATGAGGAAATTGTAAGACTTATCCAATAAGTTGTTTCCGATGAATCCTTTGTGTTTCCAAGGTCTGATCTTCACCTGATGACCATGTCAATGCTATCTCGAAGCATGTCTATGGTACTCCGATTTTCAACAAGAACATTTGAAGCCCAATGTCAGGACCCCGATTCCAAGTCACATCGACCTAGCTGGTAACACCTCATATCACTTTGTGGCCTCACGCACGGTATTCCCACGGGTGTCGCCTTACCATGGCCCGGGACCGTTTGCGCCTTTTGGCTCACGTATATGATAGTGTCGCTAGCATCCACATGACAAAGAACCCGGGCCGACATGGCTAGTCGTGAACCCAAAGCGGCGCTTAACCTATGGGGACAGGCATACATGAATCACTTCGAGCATGTCGGTCATCAACGTATGAACTTCGGGCTGTAACCTTTGGGCTATGACAGGACTCCGGTATCCCGGGCTGTAGCAGGCTAGGCAGGACTCAAGTATCACCGCGTGACATTTCCCCGAGGGGACAGACATAGGAACGAAATGAAACACATGCCGGCCAGTCAAGTGTCCAAGCAGTAGTGCTGGGCTAGCAGGACTCCGGTGAACCGGGCTGTAGCGGACTACTATCGCTCCGAAGCACGAGACTACATTTCCCCATATGAAAGGCTGCCAAGGATAAACAACTAGTTTGTCGGATCCCACTCATACCAAGCATTTCAAACATACACGCAATATGCCCGATATGAGTAAATACAACAAGGCATCACAACAAAACTCTACAACTCAAGTACTTTATTTAAGAGGCTCCGAGGAGCCATACATAACATATTCATACAGGTAGGGGTCACGTGACCCACCACTCAAGTCATACAATCATACAAGCACATGCGGAAGCAAACTAGTCTGGGTACAGACTCTAGAAAGAAAGATAGCTTGTTGGAGCCTTTCTATCTACAATGGCCCTTCACAAGTCTTAGATCGCCACCTGGGTGGCTAGTTCACTCGTCGAAGTCAACATCTACATAGAATCCGGCTTGAGGGGGGTAGTATTGTCCTCTGAAAACATTGATTAAGCAAACATGAGTACAAAAGTACTCAGCAAGTCTTACCACGTAATCCTATCATACATGCACATTCTCAAGGAAGGAAGTGGAGTTATTTGCAGCAAGCCAGCTTTGACTCTTGGCTAAGCTATCCTCGCAACACCCTTTGTAAAGCATTTGTCGTACACGCAGTCCACTAATCACCATCACAATACTCCACCGTGGATCCTCTCTCGTCATCCCCGAGAGGGCCATCCACGATACTCACACTTATCTTGAGGCTTTTAGTAGTATCCATTTACTTGTCTATGAACTGATATAGGTAACCCAGAAGTCCTTCTCCGTGGACACGGCTATTCGAATAGATCATATTTAACCCCGCAGGGTGTACTTCTTCACACACGCTCACCACTTATAAATCGTTTACACGACATGTACTCGGCAACCTTCAAGCGGAAGCCCAACGTGGGTGTCGGCCACAGCCTACCTAAACACTCAAGTCCCTAGTCCAGGTTTATCGCCTATTCGGGTTCCATCCGCAGGAGTCCGCCGAGGTTTCCCATACAGCCCCGAACGATGTGTGCAGGGTTCCCGAGATACCAAACGGGCACTCGGTACACCGGGCCACGGTGCCTACCGCAACACAACCCACCCCTAAGGTCAGCGCTATGCGGCCCCAAAGATGCTACAAACACCGTAAACTACTTGCAACTCCCGGACTAAGAACAAGGGTGGTTAAGAAGCCGAGAGGGTCCATTGGTTTCGGGCCCAATGCGTGGTAGTAGCTAGTTCATGGATCACAAACACAGATCTCAGTTCTTAGGGTCGGCTTCAATGAAACAACCCACCATGTACTCCTACATGGCCTCTCATCGATACCTTTACCAAATCGTGTTCAACACTTTCACTCTCGAACCAACACAACCTTTCACTCCAGTTCATCATCCCGATGAGCGGACCTGACACAACTCTAAGCATAGCAAGCATAGCATGGTAGGAACACACAAACATGGCTCAATCAACTCCTACACATACTAGTGGGTTTCATCTAGTTACTGTGGCAATGACAGGTCATGCAAAGGAAGTGGGTTCAGCTACCGCAGCACACAACAGTTTGAATCGCGTTGTCTTAATGCAGTAAACGAGAGCAGAAGCGAGAACATGGGTTTGTATCGAAATGATCAACGGGTTGCTTGCCTGATGGAACTGGGGTAGAGAACTGCCCTTCAGATGGGTAGTCGAGGTTATCTTCGGGGGCAGAACCTATCATGAAAGCACACCGAAAGTAAACACACATGACAATATGCAACAATATGATGCATGCTATGACATGGCAATAGGGATGTGTGTTGGTCTAATGCAAGCTGAAAGAACGAGGATGAACTCATTTGAATCAAGGATTCAAATGATAGCTCATTGAGTTAGTCCTAAAGGTGCATTATCTTATTCTGGTTATTCAGCATAGTTAACTTGTTTTAACATGCATGAAACCTGTACCAATGGATAGAGTGGATTTTTCTGATAATTTTTCATATATAAATCTTTGCATTTGGAGTTATAGATTAAAAGTTATAAGCATTTGAAATTTCAATTATATTCTGGAATTTACTATATTAGAATAAATCCAGAAATTCATTTATTGCGTCAGCATGAGGTCAGCGTGACGTCAGGGGTCAACGGGGTCGTCCAGGTCAAACTGACCAGTGGGACCCGCATGTCAGTAATTAGTTTAACTAATTAACTTTAATTAAAACTAACCGGATTAGTTAACCGAGGGGGTCCACAGCCGCTGACTCGTAGCGATCAATCTGGGCCCACCGATCAGCGGTCGATGGTCAACTTCATGGCGTCTAGCCGGGCGAGGCCAAAGCCGGCGGAGCAGAGTGCTTTTGCACGTTCCGGCCACCAAATGGGGCGCGGAAGGCATCTACGTGGAGCTGGAGATGAACCGCGGCTCTTGGTGGAGTTAGCTTGGGTCGGGATGGCCGGAGTTGGCGCCGGCGACGAGTTAGGCGGCCGCCGGGGTTCGGCCAACTACGGGTTTGGGGTTGGAGGGCTCGGCGAGGTGCGGGAAGTGCATGGGCAGACCCGTTGGGGTGGGGTGAATGCAACGGGCACCCTGGGGTGGCCGGAGAGTGGCCGGGAGCACGTCGGCGACGAGCTCCGCGGCGGTGCGTGCAGGTGATCGAGGTTGGGTCGTTGTGGTGCTCGGGGGCGCGAGAGAGAGGGAGAGGGAGTTAGATAGGCTCACGGGCGCCGCGTAGAGAGCCTCGTCGGGGTCGGGGACGAACCGGGGCGACGGCGACGTCAAAGGGGATCTCCGGCGACTTGAGCTCGGGCGAGGTCGGTGTAGTGGCTTCGGGGCACTTAGAGCGAGCGGGACTCAGCTAGCTAGGGGTAGTGGAGTGCGGCGGAGCTCCTGGACATGGTGGGGAGGAGCATGGACGGCGGGGAGCACGACTTCGGCGGTGGCGGCGGCACGGCAGCGTCGGCCAGGTTGGGGGAGTGCGAGTGTGAGGTGGCAGGGGCGAATGGAGTGTCCAGGGGTTCGGGCGACGACGTGGAGGTCATCCAGTATGGCGAGGCGGCGAGGAGGTGAAGCAGGGCGGCGGCCAGCTGCGTGGCGCGCCCTGCGCTCGCCGTCGTGCACCTGGCTGCCTGCCTGGCCGAGCCAAGCAGCTCATTGGCGGCTGCTGCTGGGCTGGCAGCAGGTGGGCGACAGCTGACAAGGTTTTTCCTTTTTTTTTTCTTTTCTAATTTTCCTGCAACTTTGTGGGGTTTTTAAAAATACCAAAACTATTTTAAAAATCACCAAAATGCTCCTGGTCACTTGTTAGAATATTCCTAACATGAAACATTTTGGTTTGGAAATTTTTGAACATTTAAAATATTTTATATAATTTAAAATGCCCATTTCAAAAACTTGTGGATTAATTCTAGAACCCTTAGATGACCTAGAAAATGACACACCTCCTTTGACATGGGTTCTGAACCAAGGCAAAGAGGATGAACATTTTGAAGGGCATTTCAGGTTCATTGAAATAATTTTTAGTAAACCCTAGTTGTTAAAAGGGGGTGTTACGGGGTTTCTGCCTTCCCCATTTCAAATTCAAATGAAATTTAAACATGATGCACACCCTAATGCATGGTCTATCCGGGATGTGACAACTCACCCCCACTCAAAAGAATCTCGTCCGAGATTTAGGATCTGCTATGCGAAAAGGTGGGATACTCCAGTCGAAGACGATCCTCCCTTTCCCAAGTTGCTTCTTGCTCGGAATGGTTTGACCATTGAACCTTTAGAAACTTGATATTCCGACGTCGAGTGGTACGCTCGGCGTGATCGAGAATCTGAACGGGATATTCTCGATAGGTGAGGTTATCTTGGAGATCAAGCGTTGCGTGGTCCACTTCACGGATAGGATCCGAGAAGCAACGCTGAAGTTGGGAAACGTGGAAGACATCATGGACTCTGGAAAGATGCGGAGGTAGTTCCAATTGGTAGGCAACTTCCCTCGTTTGGCAAGAATGCGAAAGGGTCCAATGTAACGAGGAGCCAACTTGCCTTTGATACTCAAACGATGAGTTCCCTTTAAAGGAGTGACCGAAGGTAAGCCTTCTCGCCAATTTCATAAGTCATAGGCTTATGCTTGCGGTCATATTGGCTCTTTTGACGAGATTGGGCTGTTTTCAATTTCTCACGAATAACGCGAACCTGCTCTTTCGCTTCCTGAATCATGTCCGGCCAAAGAGTTGTCTCTCCCGGTTTACGACCAGTTAAGAGGCGTTCGACATTTCCGTCCGTAAAGAACTTGAAGGGGCTTTGCCCAAGCTGGCTTGATAACTATTGTTATAAGCGAACTCGGCGAATGGAAGGCATTTCTCCCAATTCATGCCGAAAGAGATGATGAAGCTCGAAGCATATCCTCTAGGATTTGATTGACTCGTTCTACTTGACCACTTGATTGAGGATGGAAAGCGGTGCTAAAGGAGAGACGAGTCCCCATAGCGTTTTGGAAACTTTCCCAAAATCGAGAGGTGAAGAGACTTCCACGGTCTGAGTTAATCTCTAATGGAATACCATGAAGAGACATTATTCGAGAGATGTACAATTCAGCTAGCTGGCTAGCGGTTATACTCTCACGAACAGGTAGGAAGTGGGCTACTTTGGAAAGACGATCAACGACAACGAAGATAGCATTATTCCCTCTCTTGGTCCTGGGAAACCCGGTAATGAAATCCATACCGATTTTATCCCATTTCCATTCAGGAATTTCCAAAGGTTGAAGGGTACCAGCAGGCCGTTGATGCTCTGCTTTAACTCGACGGCATCGTCGCGATTAGCAATGTATTGAGCGATTTCTCTCTTCATCCTAGTCCACCAAAACCTCTGGCGTAGATCTTGATACATTTTAGTACTACCAGGATGAATGGTGAGAGGAGAGTCATGAGCTTCCTTAAGGATCCGTCGCCTCAGGTTGCGCACCTTGGGAACCACTAGACGGTCTCCAAAGAACACGACACCTTGTTCATCAATGGAGAAACAATCTGCAACTCCTTTCTTGATGTTTCTCCTGATACGAGAGATTCCCGGATCTACCTTCTGTGCTTTGATGATCTGATCCGTAAGGGTAGGTTTCGCCACCAGGGTGGAAAGGAATCCTCGAGGAACAATGTGAAGATTAAGCTTACGAAATTCCTCGTGGAGAAATGGTTGACTTTGTTGTAACATCAGATTCTTACAATAAGATTTGCGACTTAGTGCGTCAACCATGACATTGGCTTTGCCTGGGGTGTAAGATATTCCTAAGTCGAAATCTGTAATCAACTCGACCCAACGTCTTTGCCTGAGATTCAAATCCGGTTGGGTGAAGATATATTTCAGACTTTGGTGATCAGTGTAGATTTCGCAACGATTACCCAGAAGGTAATGTCGCCAAGTTTTAAGTGCATAAACTACTGCTGCAAGCTCTAGATCGTGTGTGGGGTAGTTATCCTCATGTGGACGCAACTGTCGAGAAGCGTAGGCAATCACATGACGATCTTGCATGAGTATGCAACCTAGTCCTTGTCGCGAGGCGTCGCAATAGATAATAAAGTCCTTAGAAAAATCTGGTGGAACAAGCACGGGAGCAGATGTCAGCGTCTTTTCAGTTCCCGAAAGCTGAACTCGCCTGTATGGCGCCATTCGAACTTCTTATCTTTCTTGAGGAGTTCGGTTAGAGGTTTAGCAACTTTAGAGAAGTTCTCGTGAAGCGGCGGCAATAGCTCGCTAGACCGAGGAAACTCCGAACTTGCTTGACCGATTCAGGTGGAGTCCAATCAAGGACGGCTTGAACTCGCTTCGGGATTGACAGCAATGCCCTTACGGAGATTACATGGCCTAGATAGGTCACTTGGTAACCAGAATTCACACTTAGAGAATTTGGCATAAAGGCGGTGCTCTCGAAGTTTCATCAATACTAGCCTTAGATGTTCGGCATGTTCTTCCTCATTCTTGGAGTAGATGAGTATATCATCGAGGTATACCACGACGAATTTATCCAAGTACTCCATGAAGATTGAGTTCATTAACCGAGAGAAGGTGGCTGGAGCATTGGTTAAACCGAAAGACATGACGGTGTACTCGTATTGGCCATAACGAGTAACAAAAGCCGTTTTAGGAATGTCCCCGTTCTTGATTTTGATTTGATGGTAGCCCAACCTCAAATCCATCTTGGAGAAGGCCGAGGATCCAGTGAGCTGATCATACAGATCGTTGATCCCGGGAGCGGATACTTGTTCTTGATAGTGACCAAATTGATGTGTCGGTAATCTACAACCATCCGATCCGTACCATCCTTCTTCTTGACGAAGAGGACGGGGCAAGCCCATGGAGATGAACTAGGACGGATGAAACCCTTTTGCAAGGATTCATCGAGTTGTTTCTTAAGTTCAGCTAGTTCTAGGGGTGCCATCTTATAAGGTCTTCTAGAGATTGGGACGGTTCCGGGAATAAGATCTATCACGAACTCAACGTCCCTGTCAGGTGGAACACCTGGCAGTTCTTCTGGAAAGACATCCGGAAAGTCACGGACTACCGGAATATCTTCGAGGTCTGGAAGGGGGTTGGCATTTAAGGAGTAAAGCTGGCGCTTAAACACTCGGGTTAAAACATCCACTGTCTTGCAGAAGGATGGGTAAGTTGAACAGTTCTAGTAGAGCAATCAATCTTAGCATAATGGGCTGACATCCAGTCCATACCCAAGATGATGTTTATGTCCGAGGACTTGAGAGCTATTAGAGATGCAAGAAAGACTAATCATCGACCAGAATTTCATTCCCATGACTTATTCTAGAGGTTTGCCATCTAGAACCAGGAGTTTGAATTTCCATGGAGGTAGGCATGTCACAGAATGTGGTGTTGTGCAATCGCGCATAGCTCTCAGAAATAAATGAATGAGATGCTCAGTATCAAAAGAACGGTTGCCGAGTGGCAATTAACAAGAAGCGTACCGAGGACGACGTTGGGATCCTCATAGGTTTCTTCAGCAGAGACATAGTTGACATGGCCACGAGCGGTGGCAACTGGTTTAGCATAGGGCACCTTTCCTGCTGGCTTGCCGCGGCCAACAGACTTTCCAACTTGATTGGGGTTGTTCTGGGGACACTCTCGAATGTAGTGGCCCGTCTCTCCACACTTGAAGCAAGTGATCACACTAGGACGTGGAGCAGCATTTGCAGTGGGACCTCCATAAGTCTTGGGCGGAACATACTACTGGTTGGGGCGAGGCGCCTCAAAGGATGGCCTCGGGGTGAACCTGGGTGGTAGAGCAGTATGTGGAACCCAAACCCGGCGCTTCTGGGATCCAGAGCCGGATGAAGATCCAGAGTCACGGATGTGCTTTAGAAGCCTCAAAATCAGTCTGATTGGGCCAAGCTGATAGCCTTATTGACTAGCTTCGAAAAGAGGTGCACTCATGCGACGAAGGTCTCGGCGTAGCTCAGGGCTAAGTCCCTTACGGAACCTTGCTCGCTTCTTGGCATCGGTAGAAACTTCTTCGAGCATAACGTGCTAACCTCCCAAATTCACGGCTGTAGGCATCCACTGATAGCCTACCTTGGGTGAAACTGCAGAATTCCTCCCTTTTGCGGTCCATAAGACCTTCTGGAATATGATGCTCGCGGAAGGCGGCACTGAACTCAGTCCAAGTGGTAACTTGTCCAACCGGACGCATAGCCTCATAATTTTCCCACCAGAGACTAGCAGGGCCTTCCAGATGATAAGCGGCAAAGGTAACCTTGTCAGCCTCAGCCACGTTGGCGGAACGCAGCTTGTGGTGGATGCTGCGAAGCCAATCATCTGCGTCGAGTGGCTCGACGGAATACTTGAACTTTGGAGGATATAGCTTGACGAAGTCGTTGAGTGAAACCACATCGTTTCTTGGCTGGCGTGCTGTGTTCTGTTCAATCCGCTCCAATAAGCGGTTGGTTTCACGCTTATTGCGTTCTGCTTCCAGCATCACCTCGGCCAAAGATGGCGGTTGCGGCAGATTCACATTTCTGGCTGCACTAGCTTCCCCCTGCTCCGAAGCAGCAGGAGTGTTGCGGGTGTTGACCATCCTAGGAGACAAAGCAAAGGTTTAAACCAGGATGGCAGAATTTAACAAAGAAGTGCGGAAGGCAATGGACAGCATGGAATGCAAAGATGTTCATCCGTATGACATGGTAATATAAAACTGCATATATATATATACCAACGGTCATACACACCATTCATAGATTAGTACAAGCCTGACGGAGTACAACCATAAGGAAAGGAGTTACATCTTATCGGAAGCATCCCAACTTCTATACATTATTTTTCTACACTTCCGGAACGATACACACTAAGTCGTATTCCACAAGTCACGCAGGACGGTGGAAATACAACTATTACCACACTAGGAATACTACTACTAACTCAGGCAGCTCCATAGTAGTCCTCATAGAAGTCACCACCCAAGCCTGGAAGTGGAACATGATCGTCCGGAAACAGACAATCATGTGGGTCCTGTGGACCATAAGGACTCGGATGTGGCCGTGGACCAACAAACGGTGGCAGACGAGGCCCACGAGGAGGAGTGATGCCTCCAACCTCACGCCACTCCATAAAGTCTGGCAGACTCTCCCGCACAGGGTACAAGTCTCTCATGTCCATATATCCGGCTTGCACGGCAGGTGCAAACCTAGTCAGAGTAGCCAGTGGTCGAACGGGCATTAAAGCTCCATACGCAAGGCCCGGTTCTCACGGTCCTTGTCCTCCAGCATCTCAGTAGTAGTGCGAAGGAGTGAATCCTCATGGGATGCATCGCTGTACAAACCCTGAAGATAGCCATGCGCCCCAGGGAGGGATGCTGGCATATAGCGAAACTCCGTGTTGCCCAGCAAGGCAGTTCTGGCTCGAATAATAGTCATCATGGAATAGGCTGCATCTTGCACAGACATTCCAATAGTGATTCCGAGCCCATAAGAACAGTGAAGTGGCTCAGTAGCTCCGGGATAAGATGGATAAATCCGGACCCGTGCATAGGTATTGGCTTTGATTGAAATCCCTAAACTGCTCCTCGACGGTATATTCAGGATACCATCGATAACCAGCCTCAACCATCACCCTAACCAACATGGCCGTGTGACCGCACACACCAATGCAGCGGGTCACGCGAACCACTTGGTTCTGGGAACGGGTGGCCATCTGAAAGCACAGCCATAATGCAAAGGCATTAGAGTTTCTAGGAAAAATTGGGCAGCATAACATCTGTAAATGCTCAAAATCAGATTTGAGACATTCAAAATCAGATTGCAAACCCACTCAACAACATCATATCAAGGTTCTGGTTCAAATGATAGCATACTAAAATTTAGTAGCACCGAGGCGAGGATGTAACCAACAATCCTATAAGTTACTACGGATTAGTAACATGTGAACACGATAGAGAATAGAGCCTAGTCCTATACCCACGTCGAATGAGAAGAGGAAGACTCGGATCGAGGGCATAAAGTAAAGGAGTAAAAAGAGCCTTACGTTCCTCCCACAATCAATTCCCCTACATATAACTAAAGCATTTCTAGACTCAACTTGACCAGTTTGGCTTAGCGAACCTACAGGCAGCCCTCGCTCGATGCCAACGCTGTCAGACCCCGATTCCAAGTCACATCGACCTAGCTGGTAACACCTCATATCACTTTGTGGCCTCACGACGGTATTCCCACGGGTGTCGCCTTACCATGGCCCGGGACCGTTTAGCCTTTTGGCTCACGTATATGATAGTGTCGCTAGCATCCACATGACAAAGAACCCGGCCGACATGGCTAGTCGTGAACCCAAAGCGGCGCTTAACCTATGGGGACAGGCATACATGAATCACTTGAGCATGTCGGTCATCAACGTATGAACTCGGGCTGTAGCACTGGGCTAACAGGACTCAGGTATCCCGGGCTGTAGCAGGCTAGGCAGGACTCCGAGTATCACCGCGTGACATTTCCCGAGGGGATGACATAGGAACGAAATGAAACACATGCCCGGCCAGTCAAGTGCCCAAGCGGTAGTCTTTGGGCTAGCAGGACTCCGGTGAACCGGGTCAGAAGCGGACTACTATCGCTCAAGCACGAGACTACATTTCCCCATATGAAAGGCTGCCAAGGATAAACAACTAGTTTGTCGGATCCCACTCATACCAAGCATTTCAAACATACATAATATGCCCGATATGAGTAAATACAACAAGGCATCACAACAAAACTCTACAACTCAAGTACTTTATTTAAGAGGCTCCGAGGAGCCATACATAACATATTCATACAGGTAGGGGTCACGTGACCCACCACTCAAGTCATACAATCATACAAGCACATGCGGAAGCAAACTAGTCTGCAGTGCAGACTCTAGAAAGAAAGATAGCTTGTTGGAGCCTTTCTATCTACAATGGCCCTTCACAAGTCTTAGATCGCCACCTGGGTGGCTAGTTCACTCGTCGAAGTCAACATCTACATAGAATCCGTCGGAGGGGGTAGTATTGTCCTCTGGAAAACATTGATTAAGCAAACATGAGTACAAAAGTACTCAGCAAGTCTTACCACAGAATCCTATCATACATGCACATTCTCAAGGAAGGAAGTGGAGTTATTTGCAGCAAGCCAGCTTTGACTCTTGGCTAAGCTATCCTATGTAACACCCTTTGTAAAGCATTTGTCGTACACGAGTCCACTAATCACCATCACAATACTCCACCGTGGATCCTCTCTCGTCATCCCCGAGAGGGCCATCCACGATACTCACACTTATCTTGAGGCTTTTAGTAGTATCCATTTACTTGTCTATGAACTGATATAGGTAACCCAGAAGTCCTTCTCCGTGGACACGGCTATTCGAATAGATCATATTTAACCTGCAGGGGTGTACTTCTTCACACACGCTCTCACCACTTATAAATGCGTTTACCGACATGTACTCGGCAACCTTCAAGCGGAAGCCCAACGTGGGTGTCGGCCACAGCCTACCTAAACACTCAAGTCCCTAGTCCAGGTTTATCGCCTATTCGGGTTCCATCCGCAGGAGTCCGCCGAGGTTTCCCATACAGCCCCGAACGATGTGTGCAGGGTTCCCGAGATACCAAACGGGCACTTTCGGTACACACGGGCCGCAGTGCCTACCGCATAACACAACCCACCCCTAAGGTCAGCGTTGCGGCGGCCCCCAAAGATGCTACAAACACGAAACTACTTGCAACTCCGGACTAAGAACAAGGGTGGTTAAGAAGTCGAGAGGGTCCATTGGTTTCGGGCCCAATGCGTGGTAGTAGCTAGTTCATGGATCACAAACACAGATCTCAGTTCTTAGGGTCGGCTTCAATGAAACAACCCACCATGTACTCCTACATGGCCTCTCATCGATACCTTTACCAAATCGTGTTCAACACTTTCACTCTCGAACCAACACAACCTTTCACTCCAGTTCATCATCCCGATGGGCCAGACCTGACACAACTCTAAGCATAGCAAGCATAGCATGGTAGGAACACACAAACATGGCTCAATCAACTCCTACACATACTAGTGGGTTTCATCTAGTTCTGTGGCAATGACAGGTCATGCAAAGGAAGTGGGTTCAGCTACCGCAAAGACACAACAGTTTGAATCGCGTTGTCTTAATGCAGTAAACGAGAGCGAAGCGAGAACATGGGTTTGTATCGAAATGATCAACGGGTTGCTTGCACGATGGAACTGGGTAGAGAACTGCCCTTCAGATGGGTAGTCGAGGTTATCTTGAAGCGTAACCTATCATGAAAGCACACCGAAAGTAAACACACATGACAATATGCAACAATATGATGCATGCTATGACATGGCAATAGGGATGTGTGTTGGTCTAATGCAAGCTGAAACAACAGGGGATGAACTCATTTGAATCAAGGATTCAAATGATAGCTCATTTGAGTTAGTCCTAAAGGTGCATTATCTTATTCTGGTTATTCAGCATAGTTAACTTGTTTTAACATGCATGAAACCTGTACCAATGGATAGAGTGGATTTTTCTGATAATTTTTCATATATAAATCTTTGCATTTGGAGTTATAGATTAAAAGTTATAAGCATTTGAAATTTGAATTATATTCGAATTTACTATATTAGAATAAATCCAGAAATTCATTTATTGCGTCAGCATGAGGTCAGCGTGACGTCAGGGGTCAACGGGGTCGTCCAGGTCAAACTGACCAGTGGGACCCGCATGTCAGTAATTAGTTTAACTAATTAACTTTAATTAAAACTAACCGGATTAGTTAACCGATGGGTCCACATCCGCTGACTCAGAGCAGTCAACGGGGCCCACCAGTCAACGGTCAGTGGTCAACTCGCCGGCGTCTAGCCGCCGGCGAGGCCAGGCGCGGCGGAGCAGAGTGCTTTTGCACGTTCCGGCCACCAAATGGGGCGCGGAAGGCATCTACGTGGAGCTGGAGATGAACCGCGGCTCTTGGTGGAGTTAGCTTGGGTCGGGATGGCCGGAGTTGGCGCCCGGCTGACGAGTTAGGCGGCCGCCGGGGTTCGGCCAACTACGGGTTTGGGGTTGGAGGGCTCGGCGAGGTGCGGGAAGTGCATGGGCAGACCCGTTGGGGTGGGGTGAATGCAACGGGCACCCTGGGGTGGCCGGAGAGTGGCCGGGAGCACGTCGTGACGAGCTCCATGCGCGTCTGCAGTGATCGAGGTTGGGTCGTTGTGGTGCTCGGGGCGCGAGAGAGAGGGAGAGGGAGTTAGATAGGCTCACGGGCGCGCGTAGAGAGCCTCGTCGAGTCGGGACGAACAGGGCTGACGGCGACGTCAAAGGGGATCTCCGGCGACTTCGAGCTCGGGCGAGGTCGGTGTAGTGGCTTCGGGGCACTTAGAGCGAGCGGGACTCAGCTAGCTAGGGGTAGTGGAGTGCGGCGGAGCTCCTGGACATGGTGGGGAGGAGCATGGACGGCGGGGAGCACGACTTCGGCGGTGGCGTCGGCTGACGGGCGGCCGGCCAGGTTGGGGGAGCGCGAGAGAGAGAGGTGGCAGGGGGCGAATGGAGTGTCCAGGGGGTTCGGGCGACGACGTGGAGGTCATCCAGGGCGGCGAGGCGGCGAGGAGGTGAAGCAGGGCGGCGGCCAGCTGCGTGGCGCGCCCTGCGCTCGCCGTCGGGCACCTGGCTGCCTGCCTGGCCGAGCCAAGCAGCTCGTGGCCTGCTGAGGCTGGGCGGCAGGTGGGCGAACGCAGCTGACAGGTAAGAGTTTTTCCTTTTTTTTCTTTTCTAATTTTCCTGCAACTTTGTGGGGTTTTTTAAAAATACCAAAACTGTTTTAAAAATCACCAAAATGCTCCTGTTCACTTGTTAGAATATTCCTAACATGAAACATTTTGGTTTGGAAATTTTTGAACATTTAAAATATTTTATATAATTTAAAATGCCCATTTCAAAAACTTGTGGATTAATTCTAGAACCCTTAGATGACCTAGAAAATGACACACCTCCTTTGACATGGGTTCTGAACCAAGGCAAAGAGGATGAACATTTTGAAGGGCATTTCAGGTTCATTGAAATTATTTTTAGTAAACCCTAGTTGTTTAAAGGGGGGGGGGGGGTGTTCTGGGGTTTCCTGCCTTCCCCATTTCAAATTCAAATGAAATTTAAACATGATGCACACCCTAATGCATGGTCTATCTGGGATGTGACACCCAATGCTAAATGTTTCTTGCTCAATTATTCAAACACCGTTGTATGGGTAATGTCATGAAATTTCTCTCCCCTACCTAAAGAGTTTTCTACATTATATCCTGACATGGATATCATGCTCTGCTTGTCCTTGGCAAGGATATACCCTTGAAATATGTGTTTAAACATATTTTCCTTTCCATTGTTTTGTTTAACCTGAAAATCATATTTTCTTTTCCATTGGTTGGTTTAACGTTTCTTGTGATCAATATAATATAAGCAGTAATATTTCACTGCTTATGGAAACACCTCGGTGAACAATTCTGTCAAAATACCTTGTTACTTTTGTTGATGACATTCCGGTAACCACCGATGGACGAGAACTTTGCCTACTGGTCCGCCTCGTTTAACGAGCAGGAAAATGGTTCTCTTCGTCCCTCGCCCTTGGTACCGATGTTGTTGCCGACATAACCGACAGACTATCCTCTGACATGCCTGGCTTACATGATCGTACAAGATATCATCGACCTTCCTACTTTTAACCACATGGTGGGCCCATAACCCACAGTTCCACAGGATCGAAACCTGACTCTCCAATACACCTCCTGTTTCCAAAGTTATTCCTCATGCTTTGCCTCGTATGTAATTCACGAGCCACCTCCAAATCTGGTATCAGACAAAATACTTATTCTCGTGGCTCTGAACCCCTTTCACCTTCTGATTAAGCATCGAACGCTTGCCTATCCGTTTGAAACTTCTCATGGTACCTTCTTACTTTGCTCTCGATATCTTCTGAAGTTTCAATTCGGGAGATACTTATGCTTCGTCCCCTGAGTTAACCGTCTAATGCTCGATCTTGTTAGAATCCATCCTTATAGAGTTTTCCTTTCTTACCCTTTCATAAGTACGGTGAAGATCCTGAAGGAAGGACGACAACTTAATCATGATGACCTGGAGCAGAGAAATGAAGACCTCACAAAAAAGGGATCAACTACTTCGGAAAGAGCAATTAAGACCGAGAACACTCGCTAGAATTTCGTAACTAGAATCTTCTTTCCCCCTTACGCCTCCTAAATCTCGTGACGAGATTTCTTGTAGTGGAGGAGAATTACGGCCTTGGGATAATTAAGCTACAGTGATCCCCCGCTAATGATGCCACGTCACCTTTGTTACTGTTGATAAACTCTAGATAATTCCAAAACCGAAACAAATTCAAAATTTAATTACAGGAAAACAATAAAAGTTTTTAAACATTGAAATAAAAATGTTCGGTTTGTACTAAATATTACATAGATAATTATGGTGTTGAAGACACAGTTTTATAAAATGCGTAAATATTTTAAATTGAATTAAAACAGAAGAGAAAATAAATAAAAGAAAGAAAATACAAAAGAGAAAAAAAACAAGAAAATTAAAAGGAGAAACCCCCTGCCGGGCCACGACCAGTGGCCGAATCGCCAGCAGCCCGGCGCCCCACCCCTACTCCATATCCCCCACTGGGAAAACCCCTAACCCGTCGCCCCACTCCTCCCCCCCCATGTCGCCACTCCCTCTCCCGATCCGATCTGGATCCGGGACCAACCTCCCCACTTCCCTCGCTCCACGCCCCTCTCAACGCCACCGCCTCGACGGGCGCTCGATCCAGATCGGGGCAACGGCGCCCCGACCCCATCGACCCCGACGCGCTCGCCGCCCGGAGCGCCTGGACCTCGCTGAAGCCACCCCGCCGGCCTGCCTCCTCGCCTCCACATCCCTCTCCTCGTCGGAGCGTCGTCCCCTTCCGCCACTCCGAACCCCGCCGCTCGACGCCGTCATCGGAAGCCACCACGCCGGACCACACCTCGCCGCCTCGACCGCCTCCTCGCCGGACCTCGCATCCTCGTCCTCCTCCTCGCCGGCCGCCAGCAAGCCTCGGCGCCCCCTCTCCCCATCAACGCTGGTGAGGGCCAGGGCCTCTCCCCTTCTCTGCTTCACGCCTCGCTCACGGTCACCACAAGACCGCCCACGCGTGTGCCCGCGGTGAGCACGCGTTCACCGCGCCCAGCGCGCCCTTTGTGCCGTGCTCCCGACCATCCCGTGCCTCGTATCCCGCAAACAGAGGCGCCGCCGACGCCCCTATCAATGCCACCGCCTTGACGCTCCACCTCCGACCGCCCCACGACCACCACCAGATTCGCCGTTGAACGGGCTTTTCAATGCCGCCACCCTCGTGAGCTCCCGTGGCCGGAGTCGACCAACCGGCGATCGCCGGAGCCACCGGATTAGCACCGGTGGTTTCTGAACCCACTAACACCCCCACTGCCACAGAGATGTGCCCCCCCACCGTTGTTAATCACTTCATTAAAATAACACAATCCCTAACCTGAGTCTCTAACAGACTGGACCCTCTAACTAATTAGACTATTTTAAATAAATAAAACTCTGTTAAAAAAATGGACCATTGACAGCCTGGCCCCACCTCACTAATTAGTCTAATTAGATTAACTAAAACACTGTTAGTAGTCCCTATCACTGACCAGTGGGTCCCACTAGTCAGGATTGACCAGTCAACGCCCTATTGGCTGTTGACTGGACCTGCTGACTGGGTAGTTGACTTAGTCAACTGTCCTCACTTGTCACCCTCAGGTGAACACTTCTGGGTACACTTCCTTTGTACCCATGGCATTTAAATACTAATTTAGTTTCGAATTAAATTAAATCCAAAAATTAGAAAATCATTTAGAACTTTAAAAATTAATAGAAAATAAGCCATAGCTCGGATGGAAAAACTTTGTGCATGAAAGTTGCTCAGAACGACGAGACAAATCCAGATATGCAGCCTGTTCATCCGCCACACATCCCTAGCATAGCGAACCCGCAATATTCCCCTTCAGGTTCATCTGTCCGAAAACGTGAAACACCGGGAATACTTTCCCGGATGTTTCTCCCCTTCGTCGGTATCACCTCCTACCGCGTTAGGGCACACACGCACCGTTATTTGTCTTGTCATGCATCGATGTCGTCGGTTTGCTCTGTATTTACTGTTTCTCCCCTCTTCTTCTTTGGTAGACCACGAGACCGGCCGATGCCCTTTGGTGCGACTACGTCCTTGTGACCCCTCCTTGCCGAGCAACCAGGCAAGCCCCCCTTTGATCACGAGATATCGCCATCTTGTTCTCTATCTTGCTTGCATTAGAGTATTGTAGCATGTTCTCGCTTTCGATTAATCCTATCTGCTGCATAGCTTTGTCCTTGCTACTCTTGTTGTTACCTTTACCGCTATCCCATCGCTTATTATAGGATGCTAGTGTTCCATCAGTGGTCCTACATTCTTGTCCGTCTGCCATGCTATACTACTGGGCTGTGATCACTTCGGGAGGTGATCACGGGCATATACTATATACTTTACACTATTACATTACCTGTGATATTGTTCGGACATGGGGGCTGAAAGGACAGGTGGCTCCATCCCGGTAGAGGTGGGCCTGGGTTCCCGACGGCCCCCGACTGTTACTTGTGGCGGAGCTGACAGGCAGGTTGAGACCACCTAGGAGAGAGGTGGGCCTGGCCTGACCGGGCGTTCGCGGATACTTAACACGCTTAACAAGATCTTGGTATTTGATCTGAGTCTAGCCATTTGGTCTATACGCACTAACCAACTACGTGGGAAAGTTATGGGCACTCGACGTCGTGGTATCAGCCGAAGCCTTCGTGACGTCAGCGACTGAGCGGCGCGCGCCGGATTGGAACGTAAGCCTGCTCTTGTATTAAGGGGGCTAGTTCTGCTTCCGGCCGCCCTCGCAACGTGCAGGTGTGATATGGGCGATGGGCCCAGACCCCTGTACGCTTAGGTTTAGACCGGCGTGCTGACCTCTCTGTTGTGCCTAGGTGGGGCTGCGACGTGTTGATCTTCCGCGGCCGGGCATGACCCAGAAAAGTGTGTACCGGCCAAAAATGGATCAAGCGTGTTGGGTTATGTGGTGCACCCCTGCAGGGAAGTTAATCTATTCGAATAGCTGTGATCTTCGGTAACAGGACGACTTGGAGTTGTACCTTGACCTTATGACAACTAGAACTGGATACTTAATAAAACACACCCTTCCAAGTGCGGATATAACCCGGTGATCGCTCTCTAACAGGCAATGAGGAGGGATCGCCGGGTAGGATTATGCTATGCGATGCTACTTGGAGGACTTGATCTACTCTCTTCTACATGCTGCAAGGCGGAGGCTGCGGAAGCGTAGTCTTGACGGGATTAGCTATCCCCCTCTTATTCTGGCATTCTGCAGTTCAGTCCACTGATATGGCCCTTTACACATATCTCCAAGCATATGTAGTGTAGCTCCTTTCTTGCGAGTACTTTGGATGAGTACTCATGGTTGCCTTGTTCCCCCTTTTTCCCCTTTCTTTACCGATTGCTGCAACCAGACGACGGAGCCCAGGAGCCAGACGCCACCGTCGATGACGACTACTACACCGGAGGTGCCTACTACTACGTGCAACCCGCTGACGACGACCAGGAGTAGTTTAGGAGGATCCCAGGCAGGAGGCCTGCGCCTCTTTCGATCTGTATCCCAGTTTGTGCTAGCCTTCTTAAGGCAAACTTGTTTAACTTATGTAATTAGTCAGATATTGTTGCTTCCGTTGACTCGTCTATGATCGAGCACTTGTATTCGAGCCCTCGAGGCCCCTGGCTTGTATTATGATGCTTGTATGACTTATTTATGTTTTAGAGTTGTGTTGTGATATCTTCCCGTGAGTCCCTGATCTTGATCATACACATTTGGTGCATGATTAGTGTACGATTGAATCGGGGGCGTCGCATGTTTCTTCCGCAGGAAACTGAAAGCAGTAGCGCGGGGTCGTCTCAGAGCTCCCCTTTCGACACCCCTTTAAATAGGGCGTTGAACCTAATGAAAAACAAGGATAAGCTCACTAAGCCAACGTCAGCTGGTCGTGTGGCCGGCAAAGGCTTGTCCACAAAATGGGGGTCATACTATATCGCTGGTGTGCGGAAGGAGAAAAAGACCAGCTCGGAAAGCAGGGCCAGCGAGGTTGAAGCACTCAAGGCACAAGTGGCGCGGATTTGGAGCTTGTCCAAGAGCAAGTGGAACAACAAGCGGGAACGAAGCTCAACGCCATGGTGCCTACGTTGATTCATGGGCTGGCAGCGTGGATTGCGGGCGGCCAGCGGGGGCCTCCCGGTTCCCGGCTTCACGGCCAGCAACTTCGCTGGCCTTGGCGGCGCCATTGGTGTCTCCGGCGGAGGCGGTATTCGTGTCTCCGGCGCCCGGCATGGGCGAGGAGTTCGGACTAGGGGGTGTCCGGATAGCGAACTATCATCATCGGCGGACTCCAAGACTATGAAGATACAAGATTGAAGACTTCGTCCCGTGTCCGGGATGGGACTTTCCTTGGCGTGGAAGGCAAGCTTGGCGTCTGGATATGTAGATCTCCTACCATTGTAACCGACTCTGTGTAAACCTAACCCTATCTGGTGTCTATATAAACCGGAGGGTTTTAGTCCATAGGACGAACAACAATCATACCATAGGCTAGCTTCAAGGGTTTAGCCTCTTTGATCTCGTGGTAGATCCACTCTTGTAACACACATCATCAATATTAATCTAGCAGGGCGTGAGGTTTTACCTCCATCAAGAGGGCCCGAACCTGGTAAAACATTGTGTCCCTTGTCTCCTGTTACCATCCGCTTTGGGCCTTACGATTCGGGACCCCTTACCGAGATCCGCGGTTTTGACACCGACATTGGTGCTTTCATTGAGAGTTCCTACGTATGCGCGCCCGATAGGCCTGATGGCTCCTTCGATCATCAACAACTACGCGGTCCAGTGGTGAGACTTTTCTCCCGGACAGATCTTTGTGTTCGGCGGCTTTTGCGGGCCAATTAAGCAGCCATCTGGACCAGATCGAAAGCTACGCCCCTGGCCGTCAGGTCAGATTTGGAAGTTTAAACTATACGGCCGATATCCGCGGAGACTTGATCTTCGACGGATTCGAGCCGCAGCCAAGTGTGCCGGACTGTCTCGATGGGCATGACCTAGCTCTGCAGCAGAACAGTGCCCTGGAGGCCGCACCAGTATCCGCTCTGACCTTTAATCCGGAGCCGGATTCCCCGACCGAGGACGAGTGGTTGGACACCGCCTCGGGGACTACAATCTCTACGGCCATCGAGCCAAACTCCATCCCTGTCGCTGCGAAGACTCCGACTCAGGTGCGGACTCCTATCCGGACTCCGAACCCTCCGCGCCCTCGCCGGTCGAATCCGATTGGGCGCCCATTATGGAGTTCATGACCGCGGACATCTTTCAGCACTCGCCTTTTGGCGACATCCTGAATTCACTAAAGTCTCTCTCTTTATCCGGAGAGCCTGGCGGACTACGGTCAGGAAGATTGGGATGCAGACGATGAAGAAATTCAACGCCCACCCACCACCCACTTGGTAGACACTGTCGACGATCTAACCGACATGCTAGACTACGACGGTATGGACGACGATGCCGAAGACGACCAAGACCCAGCGCCTAGAGGGCACTGGAAGGCCACCTCGTCATACGACATATACATGGTGGACATCCCAAAAGATGGGAACGGCGAGGGAACAACGGAGGATGACCCCTCCAAGAAGCAACCAAAGCGCCGGCGTCAGCGGCGCCGCTCTAAATCCCGCCACAGCAAGAATGAAGACTCCGGCACCGGAGACAACAATACACCGGACAATGCGAAGAAAATCCACTCCAGCAAGATCCAGCGCGGGAAGATGGAGACGCCCGACCCTCGCGAGAGAGCGGCGAAGAAAAGGTAGAGGATTATATGCCTCCCTCCGGAGACGAAGCAAGCCTCGACGACGACGAATTCGTCGTGCCCGAGAATCCCGTCGAACAAGAGCGTTTTAGACGCAGGCTTATGGCCACGGCGAACAGCCTAAAGAAAAAGCAGCAACAGCTTAGAGCTGATGAGGATCTGCTAGCCGACAGATGGAGTGAAGTCCTTGCGGCTGAAGAGCATGAGCTCGAACGCCCCTCTAAAAGCTACCCTAAACGCAAGCTGCTCCCCCGATTAGAGGAGGAGGCTTACGAACCCGCATCACCAGGAGACAATACGGCTGACCGACCACCCAGTGGTCGCGACAGAGAGGCCTCTAGGCCCTTCACTAGAACCGTACCCCGGCATCGCTCAAAAAGCACACGGCCGAAGGGGAACGCTCCGGACCTGCGAGATATATTGGAGGACAAGGCAAGACAATCAAGATCGATCTATGGATCACGTGGGCGCCCCACGGTGCGTGACGACAACCATCGTGCCGGACATAGTAAGTCCGGCCGGACCGAACAAAACAGACCAAGCTCTTTTGAGCTCCGTCGTGATATCGCTCAGTACAGAGGCGCCGCACACCCACTATGCTTCACAGACGAAGTAATGGATCATCAAATCCCAGAAGGGTTTAAACCCGTCAATATTGAATCCTATGATGGCACTACATACCCAGCGGTTTGGATCAAAGACTATCTCCTTCACATCGACATGGCCCGCGGTGACGATCTTCACGCCATCAAATATCTCCCCTCAAGCTTAAAGGACCAGCCCGGCATTGGCTCAACAGCTTGCCGGCAGAGTCAATTGGGAGCTGGGAGGACCTGAAGCCACATTCCTCGATAACTTCCAGGGCACTTGTATGCGACCACCGTGACGGCGATGACCTAAGCCACATAATTCAGCAGCAGACGAATCGGCGGACAATTACGGACACGGTTCTTAACCAAGAAAAACCAAATCGTCGATTGTCCGGGATGCGGAGGCCCTCGCGGCCTTCAAGCATAACATCCATGACGAGTGGCTTGCCCGGCACCTAGGACAGGAAAAGCGAAATACATGGCAGCCCTCACATCACTCATGACCCGCTTCTGCGGGTGAGAACAGTAGCTAGCACGCAACAACAACCTCAAAGAAAAATTCTGGCAGTCCGGACTTCAAGGACCGAAATGGCAGGCCGAGTCGTAACAAAAACAAACACCGCATTAACGGCGACAATATTTAGGATACGGCAGTCAATGCCGGATTCAAGGGCTCTAAGCCCTGTCAGCGGAAAAAGCCATTCAAACGAACTACTCCGGTCCGTCCAATTTGGACCGAATACTCGACCGCTTGTGCGGATACACGGCACCTGAAAAGCCAGCTAACCACACCAACAGGGACCGTTGGGTATTCAAGCAGGCAGGCAAGTTAATTGCGAAAACAATGACAAGGGGCTGCATAGCGATGGCGAGGACGAGACCCAACCGCCCGAACAATACAGATGAAGGGTTTCCCCACAGGTGCGGACGGTGAACATGATATACACAACGCACATACCCAAAAGGGAGCGGAAGCGTGCACTCAGGGATGTCTACGTGATGGAGCCAGTTGCCCCGAAGTTCAATCCATGGTCCTCCTGCCCGATCACTTTTGACCGAAGGGACCACCCCACCAGCATCCGCCACGGCGGATTCGCCGCTGGTCTTAGACCCAATCATTGATGGATTTCACCTAACCAGATTCACGATGGGCGGCGGCCTGAACCTGCTTTACCAGGATACGGTCGCCAAAATGGGCATAGACCCTCAAGGATTAAACCTACCAAAACGACCTTTAAAGGCGTCATACCAGGTGTAGAAGCCAATTGTACAGGCTCAATTACGGTGGATGTGGTCTTGGATCCCGGATAACTTCCGAAGCGAGGAGTTAATCTTCGACATAGTCCCGTTCCGCAACGGCTATCATGCCTTGCTCGGACGTACCGCGTTTGCCAAGTTCAACGCGGTGCCGCACTACGCATACCTCAAGCTCAATATGCCAGGCCCTCGAGGAGTCATTACGGTCAACGGAAACACTGAACGTTCTCTCCGCACGGAGGAACATACAGCGGCTCTCGCGGCAGAAGTGCAATGCAGCCTCTTAAGGCAATTCTCGAGTCCGGCCGTTAAGCGGCCGGACACAGCTAAGCGTGCCCGGAGTAACTTACAACAAGACCACCTGGCATGTTCAGAGCACGCGTAGCAGTGCGGCCCCAACCCCAGCCCCTGCGAAACGTCAAAGCAGGTCCTTCGCGTACACCATTACGCTCTGAAGATACCATGGGCATGGGGAGAGGGGCACGACCACGATAAACCAAGACTGCGGCTCAACCACACCAGGGGATCTCACGTGTGTCGTTCCTTTTTCTTTTCTTTTTTTACCTTTTACTTTTTACCCACAGGACTCCGTTTGTCAGAAGCCCTGTCCGGCAGCAGACCTGCCGAACTCACGATGCAACAGCCAGGGAAGGATAAAGGCTACAACGGATATACAGGTGGTCTCCATTACGAGCATTTTCATAAACCAACCTGCAGCCTACCCCTGGAGGGGGACATGTTTAACAGCCTCCTACCTTGCTTATCGCACTATTTTGTATCGTTATGCATTCGTAGTAGCACTTATTGAATAAAACAATGCAACACCTTTTTTTTCTTATAATTGCATTTCTTTTTCATACATATGTTCATTCACGACATGTTGCATCCGTACACTTTGGTACTGCTAATATACACCAGGGGCTTCTGTTTCCCGCGTTATGGTGTGATGAGTCCGAACACTTTCACAAGTGCGGCACCCCGAACTTATAGCACTATATTCATCGGCTCCGAATCATGTCTTGGGTCAATAGTTGGGTTTGCCCGGCTCCCGTGTTTTGGTACCTTACGTTCCGTTATATCGGCTAAGGTAGCACCGGGAGAACCACTGCGATTCCGCCCCAGTTCGGCTGGGTTAACGCCTCAGTGGGGAAAGCTAAAACTGACCGTCATGATGAGGCGAGAGACCGGTCGCTGTTCGAGAGGTTTTTTGCGAGTCCTTAAAGACTTATGCCACAAGAGCGAGGAGCCGGATACTGTCCGGCCAAGGCGTGGATAGCGTCCCAAATTCGGCCTTCCGAAGACTAGGGGCTTCGTCGAAATTTAAAATTATAGAATTCTATTGGTAAGTGAGAGTGTTCAAGCATTATAAGTCCGGTTGCCTTGTTCGCTGTGTTGAGCGCCTCCCTAGATGGACCCAAAAATGGGAACAAGAGCGCTCAAGTTTATCCCGGACACCCGAGCACTCATGGCATGGGGGCTGAAGCCGACGACTTGCCATCTCTCAGATTTGATAAACAGCAGCACAGAAGGTAATATTTTAAATTAACAAGCGTTGCTTAGCGCTTATGAACTAAGTTTTCAGTGCACAGGATAACAAAATGCGAGTCTACTCAAATATTACATCTTTGGAGCACTCACCCGCAATAATGCAGGCGCCCTTCAGCACACTCTTATAATACATCTCGGGCGTGCGATGCTCCTTGCCCTCTGGTGGCGGGTCCATCACAAGCTTCTGGGCATCCATCTTGCCCCATTGCACCTTTGCGCGGGCAAGGGCCCGACGGCACCCTCAATACAAGCGGAATGCTTGATCACTTCAACCCACGGGCACGCATCCATCAGCCGCCGCACCAGGCCGAAGTAGCTCCCAGGCATGGCCTCCTTAGGCCACACCCGAACTATGAGGCCCTTCATGGCCTGTTCGGCCGCCTTGTGGAGCTCGACCAGCTGCTTCAGCTGGTCGCTAAGGGGCACCGGATGTCCGGCCTCGACATCCGAGACCAAGAAGACCTTCTCCGTCGAGCTCCCCTCCTCGGCCTGGTAGAATGCGGCAGCATCGGACACGCTGCGAGGAAGATCTGCGAACACCCCTGGAGAGCTCCGAATTCGGGTAAGCAACAGGTAATTAACACTCACATGCTTACTCTGCATGAAAAATGCCTTACCCGCTGCTATTTTCTTCACCGCCTCAATCTCCTGGAGGGCCTTATAGTCTTCGGCCTTAGCGGCTTTGGCACTCTCAAGAGCCGTTGCAAGCTCGAACTCTCGAGTCTTCGAGTCACGCTCCAAGCTCTCATGTTTTTTCACGAGATCCTGGAGCTCTTGCTGTACCTCCGCCACCCGCACCTCCTGCTTCTCTCGCTCGGCGCTCATGGCCGCATTATGCTCGTCATGACCACCGCCTCCTTCTGTGGTCGCCACCTCGTTAGTGGCCCCTACAATACCCACATTATCCTTGTCATTTTTCTTGCAACCAAATCCTTTTACAGAAGGTACAATTTTCATAAGGTATTACTCACCTTCTTTTTCCTCGAGCTGCTTCTTGGCATGGCCGAGCTCGTTCTCGGACCGCTCGAGGTTTCCCTTCAAAGTATTGACCTCCGCAGTCAGTGCGGCGGAGGTCAGCAGCACAGCCTGCAATCCCATATTGACATATTTTTTATATGACTCATGCGTTTATCTTTCTAAAAGATCCTCAGTCCGGCTTTTCTTTCCGAACACCGAACCGAGCATCAGGGGCTACTGTGTATGCGGTACCATTTTTACATGTTGAAATTTCTTACCTCAAAGCCTGTTAGAAGGCTACTGCAGGCTTCGGTCAGCCCGCTCTTGGCGAGCTGAACCTTCTGAATCACCGCACTCATAACAGCGCGGTGTTCCTCTTTGATGGAGGCGCTGTTGAGCGCCTCCAGTAAATTATCCGGCACCTCCGGTTGGACGGAGGCAGCCGGCGTCTCGATCTTGCCCTTCTTACAAAGGGGTCGCTGCGGACTCCGGAGCCACTGTGGCCTCCGGGGCTGAGTCAGTGCACAGTCCGGGAGGGTGTCTGTGACACCTCGGGGCCTCCTCCTCCTGGTGGGTCCTTTTGCAGGATCCCACCTCGGCGTCAAATCCAGCGGCACGGGGGGTGGAGGCAGTCGGAAGGGAATCCATATCCGACGCACCCAAGGACCCGCTCGACGAAACGGGAAGATCGTCCTTGGGTGGACTGCAGGGTTGTATGCGGCATTAGAAAGACATTATGTGGCGAAAATAAAAACTTTGAAGTTATTCGGGAATCCGGATACTTACAATTTCGCCAGGGGCTTGGCCCTTGGATGCCGATCTTAAATCGTAAATCCTTTGGCGTTGGCGGAGCAGTCCGGAGGAGGAGCTTTTCCTTCTTGGACCCTTGGCCTCCCTTGTTGGGAGGCCTTCCTTTTTCCCTCCTTCACCGGGGAGAGGTTTTCTTCTTCTCCTCCTCACCTTGGTGGGAGGAGTCGGCCTCGGATTCATCGTCCGATAGCACCTGAAAGCAGGAACTCTTTCGAGTCACCGTGGCCTTCTTCTTGGCCTTCTTCTCCGGCACCACGTGGTGCCGGAGCCAAAGAGCCCCGTTAGGCGGGCGTCTGCCGGGTCCTCTGGCAATGGGGCCAGACAGGTAATCCAATCGGCCTTCTCCAGCCAATCCTGTCAAAGGTAAAGGGAGTTTAGATCCCGCATAGAGCCAAACAGTGGAAAACAAGTGGTGAAATCACTTACCTTGTCAGCTGGACGCTGCGAGCAGAATCCGCGATCTTGATGGCGGATCACGGGAGCTTCAAGACTTGAACAGCACCTTCCATACATCTTCGTACGTATTATCGAAGAGCCCGCTCAGGGTATGGTGCTGCGCCGGATCAAACTCCCACATATTAAAGCCCCGTCGCTGGCACGGGAGAATCCGGCGGATGAGCATGACCTGGATTACGATGACAAGCTTGAGCTTCTTGTCCACCGGCTTACGGATACGGGCTTGGAGTCGGTCAGCTCCTCCGAATCCCCAAATCCGCCACTCTCTTTCCAGGAGGTGAGCCGTGTGGGGATGCCAGATCTGAACTCAGGGGCCGCTGCCCAATCCGGGTCACGCGGCTCGGTGATGTAGAACCACCCCGATTGCCACCCCTTGATGGTTTCCACGAAAGTTCCCTCCAGCCACGTAACGTGGGAAATCTTGCCCACCATGGCGCCCCCGCACTCCGCTTGGCTGCCCTTTACAACCTTCGGCTTGACACTAAAGGTTTTGAGCCACAAGCCGAAGTGGGGCTGGATGCAGAGGAATGCCTCGCACACGACGATAAACGCCAAGATGTTGAGGATGAAATTCGGGGCGAGATCATGGAAATCTAGGCCGTAGTAGAACATGAGCCCCCAGACAAAGGGATGAAGCGGGAAGCCCAGTCCGCGGAGGAAATGGGGAAGATATACTACCCTCTCATGGGGCCTGGGGTTGGGAATGAGCTCTCCCTCGTCGGGGAGCCGATGCGCGATGTGGCTGGACAAATATCCGGCGTCGCGCAGCTTCTGGATCTGCCCCTCCGTGACGGAGGAGGCCATCCACTTTCCTCCCGCTCCGGACATATCTGGAGAAGGTTGAGGTGAGAAGTGCGGACTTGGGCGCTGGAGCTCGAGTTCGCGGAGATGGATAAGCCAAGGAGGAAGAAGGCGCAGGTAAAAGGGTTGGATCCTTATCCCCTTATATGGGCGGACAAAACCATATGTCCCCACCGGCCTGGTAAAACTCGCTTATTTCCCAAGCGTCACAATCAATGGCGCGGTTGGGTTACCCACGTCCGTATTGATGGGAATCCCAGAATAAGGGGAACACGATCTCTGCTTCGACAAGACATGCCCAGGAAACCGCTTCGCTAAACGCGCTGGGGTGGAACAATAAAAACAATTTGAATAAAGGCTTGGTAGTGGTGCGACGTCACGCCAAAAAATACGTCAGCAGATTGATCTTGTGTAATATTATTCTCTCTACGGTGGTATGTGGAATTTATTTTTGCAGAGCCGGACACTATCCTGGTGTTCACAATCTTCTATGAATTATTCGGAGGAAGAACCCACCTTGCAATGTCAAGACAATATGCGCTACCGGACTCGTCGTCATTGAAGCCTGGTTCAGGGGCCACCGAGGAGTTCGGACTAGGGGTGTCCGGATAGCGAACTATCATCATCGGCCGGACTCCAAGACTATGAAGATACAAGATTGAAGACTTCGTCCCATGTCCGGATGGGACTTTCCTTGGTGTGGAAGGCAAGCTTGGCGATACGGATATGTTGATCTCCTACCATTGTAACCGACTCTGTGTAACCCTAACCCTATCCGGTGTCTATATAAACCGGAGGGTTTTAGTCCATAGGACGAACAACAATCATACCATAGGCTAGCTTCTAGGGTTTAGCCTCTTTGATCTCGTGGTAGATCCACTCTTGTAACACACATCATCAATATTAATCTAGCAGGACGTAGGGTTTTACCTCCATCAAGAGGGCCCGAACCTGGGTAAAACATCGTGTCCCTTGTCTCCTGTTACCATCCGCCTGGACGCACAGTTCGGGACCCCTTACCCGAGATCCGCCGGTTTTGACACCGACAACAGGCATTGGAGCTTAATGCACCCTCCGTCAGTTGCACGCCCGCCGTTGGCGGTGCCTCGACATTAGCCGACCTCGACGACATCAAGGTAACTGAGCCTCTCGGCCGATGACTTCATCTTCTTGCCTTTGACTGGGCATCCCTGACGCCCTACATGTTTTCGCAGGGCGCCGCCGACGTTCCTTGCACTCTTACGCGCCGTGGGCGGCGAGTTGCTCGATGTCGCCAAGGGCAGAATCGTTCAACCGGGCCACCGCATGTTCCACGGTAATCCGATGGCACCCACAATGTATAGGGCAGAAGTGGTTCGGGTGCTGCCAGGATGCGATGAGCTGTTACCTCCGATTCGACCCGCTGGGGCCGACGAAGATGAGATGACCCTCAGCGCCTGCGTAAACTGGCCCCTGCTTTGGCCGAAGAGCCAGATTCGTTTGGGGGCGGGGGACACCACCCCACAGACAAGACCGCCAGTCGTGCCGGCGCCAAGCCATGGCAAGAACGCCGCAACGCTACCGGACCTGCCGGACATCCCTATGGCACAGGATCCGGACAGCCCTATGGCACAGGATCCGGACAGCCCTATGGCACAGGATCCGGACGGCGACGACAACGACGACGGTACATTTACCAAAGTTGATAAGTACTTTGCCGAACATGGGTACGCTGACGAGTTCTGCGGGCCTCTTTCTCAAGAACCCAACCAAGACGACCGCGATCTAGCTGGTACGGCAGAGAAATCCAATTGCAACAGGCGTCGTCTGGCGTTCAGTTCTCAGGACACGCCTCCAGCTCCCGCCTTCACCGAGCCTCAGATAGCTGAGGTGCGAAATATTATCAGCTCCAACACGCTCAAGAAGGCGGTCTGTGAGTAGAACGCGGTCCCATTACAGGAGATCAAACAGAAGGGAGAGAAACGAAAGACTAACATGGACGCCGGTGCGAGCCAGCCGGCACCGAGTTTGATCCATGCTCAGGACGGGCCACCTTCACCTAAGGATATCTCGATGAGGGTGCATGTGGCGGGTAGGGCGATGCTACCGCCAAATATGTTGAATGCTACAACCGGTGCTATGCGGAGTCTGCACGACAGTGTTCTTTCTTTGGAGAAGCGGCGTCTGAGAGAGAATGATGTGGCATACCCGGTTTTCATGGCCAAGGTGCAAGAGGGCAAGGGCTTTGTGGATGGCGGCATCGGGGGTACGATCGTCCTGCGGTTTGATGACATCTTTGCTATGTTTAACCTTCATCCACTGCACTACACCTTCGTTCGGCTGTTTTCGCTGAGTAGGGAGATGCGGATCATTAGAGACAAGACCCCGGACATCGTGATAGTCGACCCCTTCTACATGCATGCCAAGCACTTGAGTAGCGCTGGGGACCGCCAAGTTGCGAGTTCACACCTCGAAGGTGTCATTCCGGCAAACCTAGATAAGGATAACTTCCTTGTGGCTTACTTTCCCGAGTAAGTCATTCCTTAACCGCCCCGTAACATATGATTTCTTAGATTTCGATCGTTCTTTTTTTTTTCTAACATTCCGTGTTCTGTGCAGTGACACACATTGCATACTCATCCTCCTAAGCCCGAAATATTCCATGGCCACGTATTTTGACCCGAACCGTAACTCCAAGATAGACTACACAAATGTCAAGAAAGTTCTTGATGATGTTCTCCCCGGCTACGCCAAATCTGGAGGCACCTTCACCAGGGCAGTTCGTAAGTACGACAAGCACACCTTCTCACACAATACGAAGTTCTGCTGCGTCAAGCAGCCGCCTGGCGGTCAGAAGGATGCCTACTATGCCCTCCATCACATGCGGGCGATCGTAAGGGACCATCATCACCTTCTGCTACCAGATAGTCTCAAAGATTGGGCCGCGAGGTTGTCAGCAACCCAGGACGCGGACCTCAGACAAGAATTCTTTCGCATCCAGTCGGAGTTTGCGGACATCATCCATCAAGATGTCCTTCATACCTCGGGGCAGTTCTTCCGCAGATATCAACCGTCCAACAGTGAG
Source organism: Aegilops bicornis (assembly GCA_021605145.1). Classification (NCBI taxonomy): domain Eukaryota; kingdom Viridiplantae; phylum Streptophyta; class Magnoliopsida; order Poales; family Poaceae; genus Aegilops; species Aegilops bicornis. Next base: position 832,154,156 of record CM038671.1, on the reverse strand, counting down.
ATAGATGAAATGCTACAAATGCAGGGTGACAACAACCGCGATTTCATGACCATGACGACAAACGGCGGCTTCATCCACGCTCCTATCCGATGAGTCGAGTCGAAAGTAGTGATGTGTTGTTCTGAAACATTGATTGGCTCATGTTGTAATTAAAATTTAATGAATTTGTATGTCTCTTTGGTTTGGACAGTCGTTCAACTTAGATGTGTCGATGCTATTTATTAGTAGGACCATGAATCGTGCTATTAATGTCTTGCTTTTCTCTTCCGATCCTTTTGTTGCATACTTACATATTGCTTATGTATTGTCTGTTGTTTGGCTTGTGCATAGAGATGCTGTCGTATGTCGTGTACAAGGGTAAGGTTCTCGGAGTCTACGACGACTGGGAGGAGTGTTGGAGACAGGTTCACCGTTTCAGCGGTAACAGTTACAAAGGGTACACCACTAGGGCGGAGGCCGAACCTAGATACGCCCGCTATCTAGCGGGAGAGGAGGAGGCGTTGGAGGAACCGGATGAAGACCAGTTTGATCGCGATGATGCTCATCGTGATGACCGCGGCTCTCTTCTATGTGATGCTAGTTTAGATGATCGATATCGACTTGTAATGTGAAGACAAACTCGATACTCGCGGTCTTGAATTTCTTCGGTGTCGCGAGATGAAGAATAGGAGCTGGCCACCAAGGAAGGAACTTTGACCTTCTTGAATTTCTTCGGAGGAGGTGCAGACCAGTCAAATTCTTCCTTGAGTCCCATTGACGCCAGTTCTTCTTCATTATAGACATGTGAAAGAACAGCCCAGGTGCGCTTGAAGGTTTCATGAAGGTAGTAGTGGTTTTTCTTCACTGCATTGTGGGTTGAGGTCATGTTGTAAAGAAGAGTACCAAACTGACGCTTGACCCACTTATGATTACGATCAACCTTCTGATGAAGACTGAGGAGTAACTCACGATCAGTCATCACCCTGGGTGCAGTAGCTTGAGGACTTTGCTTGACTGAGGTATTTGCGGCTGAGTCATGTGTGGCAGAGTCATCATTGGTGGAGTAGGATGCTGCTTTGCGAAACTGTCCATCCAATGGACGAATGCCTTCATCGATCACAGCAGTGGCCTTGCCCTTGTCATCAGCTGAGGTAATTGTCCGTTTGAGGACTTCAATCGGGGGCAAGTAGCTGCAGTGGTTCAAACTATCAGCCTTGTAATTGAGTGAAGACCTTGATCTGATGAATCTCATAATCCAAGGCGCATAAGGCTTCAGCTCAAATGGTGACATGGCTATGTTTGCGGAGTCCTCATGAAGAAATCATGGAAGTTGACGGGAACGCCATGGATGATGTTGAAAAGCATATTCTTCATGATGCCAACGACCTCTTCATCGTTCGAGTCGTGGCCTTTGATAGGACTCATAGTCTTCGTCAGAATACGATAGACTGTCCGAGGCACATATAATAATTCCTTGACGAGGAATTTGGTTCTTGGGGCCTGCCTTGGCTTCAAAGGCTTCATCAGCACTTGCATATAGTGATCTGAAAGTTCTTTTACGTCGTAGATACGACGTGCACCATCAAGTGGAGGACTGAGTGGTAGGGCACGAAGCAATTCAATTGCAGGTGCCTTGTAGTGAGTATTTTCGGTCATCCAATCTAAGACCCATGAGTTCACGTCTTCAGCGTCTCCGGTGATGTGCAGTGTTGCATAGAACTGAAGAATTAGCTCTTCATTCCGATCCACGGATATCGGTGCAGAAATTTAGAAGTCTGCGTCGTGAAGAACACTTAGGACTGGCTCAAAGCCTGGCGGCGACTCCATATCCACATGAGGAATATGAGCATGATCGAAGATTTTGTCCTTGTTGAAAAGCACTGAGGAATAGAAGTTGGCTTGGCTGGCAGTCCAGAAGCGCCTCTTCCTAATGCGAGCAGAATCATAAGGTTTATATTGATGAAGAACACGTGCTCGGCAAAGAAATCTTCAGCCTTGAACTTTTGCTTGGTTGAGAACGGATTCTTTTGCTTGGGCAGAGGGTGTCGGTGAGTTGCATCACCACCTCAGAATCGTAAGTTCAGGTTCTTGACTGAGGAATTTCTTGTTCCTCAACTTGCGATCCGAGGATTAGCAGCAGCAGTTTCATCAGCACTAGCGGCTGGAATTTCTTCATGCACAGAACCAGTGGGTTGATTTTCTTCAGAGTCCATTTGGACTGTTTGAGCAGCAGACTGAGGAACTTGTTGGAGCGGGGTGAAGAGAGGAGTATTGGGATGCTGACTTTCCCAAAAGTCATCATTGATCACTGGTGTGGTGCATCCAATATCCACATCTTCATCTTCAATTTCCTCGGCACCGCTGAGGAATTTCATAGTCCGATGAGGGAATAATCGGGGTTGAAGGGATGTCATCCACTTCAATTTCTTCATCAAGCTGCTCGACGGCCAGCAGGTGATGTTCTTCATCGGATCCGACTAGGATCTCGTATTGTTCTCCAAAAGGAACAACTTCCTTTGATGGTATGGTGGAAATTGGAACAACATCAATTGGATTTTCGAATGAGCTGGTCATTGGCTTCATTTTCTTTGCAGCCGAAGAATCTGACGCAGCTGATGCTTTCCTTTTCTTCACAGCAGCTCGTTCTGCAGCCTTGGTTTTCTTCACATCGAGCGGATGGAAGAATTGGAGTTGGAGTTGGCGCAGGAGGAGCTGAGGAATTTGGTTCAGTTTCTTGAGAGCAACTGAAGCAGTTCCCCTGTCTTGAGCAATTTCTTCAGGCGCACCACTAGTGGGTGCCCTGGCAATTTCTTCAGCGGCTGGAATGGGATCATCAGCCTTGGAATCAGCATTTTCTTCAGCAGGCTGAAGGACATCAGTGATCTTGGTATTTTTCTTGAGGGCTGGTGAGGCTCCAGCCTGAGGAATTTCATGTTGCACTGGGGCAGCAACATTTGTGAATTTCTTCGTCAGGTTGACGAATCTGGTCTTGGCTCCTTGCCAATCAGCATAGTATGTCTCGAAGTTCTTGCTGAGGTTTTGAATTTCAGTTTGGACTTGGAGAAGCTCCTCAGGTGTCATCTTGACAACGTTTTTCTTCAGGAACTTCTCTTTCCTGTATTGAGCCTTTTTGATTTCCCTTGCCTTCTCAAACTTCCATTTTTCTTCAGCGATGAAGTGAGTCAGCGCATGACTTTGACCAGGTGTCAAATGAAGGTCAGGTAGAGGGGTATTGGGATCATTGTGCCAGAGATCAATAAAGTCGAGGACTTTCTTCGGATCCAACAGTAGTGGCACAGAAGTACCTTTGGCTCTAGCGGCCCTTACTTGACGGTCTCTGATGATTTCCGCGAGTTCTTCATCAGATGCCTCATCGTTAGATGGTACATGAAATACAACTTGTTTCTTCCTTGGGCTAGGTCGAGGACCTCGTCCAGCTGTTGCTTTGGTCTTCAGCTGAGCCGGGCCAGATGAAGAAATGGGAGCAGCTGAGGAACTTGCAGAGATGCCTGAGGCAATTGAAAAACCAGTGGTCCTTTGACAAGTAGCCAGGTGCACAGGAACAGAAGGTTTTGACGGAGCTGTTGAGGACTTTGGTGGAGCAGCAGCAGTGTGAGGAATTAGCTTGAAAGGTGCTGCTGAGGAACTTGGCCGTGAGGGCACAGAGGATGAAGCACTTGGCTTATGAGCAGGCTTCTTTTGCATTGATTTCTTCGGTTTGACCGAGACCTCTGTGGCAGTAGCAGCAGCAGAATCCTCATTGAATTTCTTCACTGCCTCCTTTGCTTGCTTTGCCAATTTTGCTTGGCGTTTAGCCCATTCATCAGGAAAGTCCTCACCTCGTTTGATGCTTGTGGGATCAGCTACTTGGCCAGGTGCCAAAGGAGCTCTTGGGCATGGAGGATTTAGAGCGAATTTCTTCATGTACTTGGGAGTTACATATCTGTATTCCCTCCATTCCCGTGCCCATCTCCGTTCAATCTTCTGAATACGCACCTTGCGTTGATTTTTGCTTTCCTCATCCGGTGTGCAGTAGTCAGCATATATTTCCTCAGGGATTTCAAATGCTGTCATAACCTCTGGTTTCTTTCCTCCCTTCTGTGGCTTCTTACCATCTGCCATTTTCTTGATTGAGGAAATTGAACAATTGAGTTCTCTGAAGAAGTGTGCAGTTTTCTTCGAGGAACGCTGCAAATGAGTTAAGTTGATGAGAACCTAGTGATTCAGCAGCGGACATTTGTACTGTGAACAGAGTATAGGTGCGAGGAATTTGGAGAGGTCATATGCGTTCTCGGAAGGTTTTTCAAAAGAACAAGTTTTGAGGATTTTGACCAGATGAACCTTGAAGAATTTCAATAAGCGTTCTTTGTCTTAGGTTCCAGAGTTGTATAGATCGAAGATCCACACAATTGAGGAATCTTGAAGAAAATCATAGCTTAGAGAAACGAGTCAAGTGATTTGAGGTGTTCATATGTGTGAAGATTTGAAGAATAAACACCTTTGAAGAATTTGAAGAAAATTTGAGAATCAAAGCGAGTAATAAAAGTAACTTTTAATTACCCGAAGTGAAGAAAACGATTAACTGAGAAGAACACTTGGGAAGATCGACCGTTCAGATCTTCCACGCCCTAACTTGGCAGAGGAAGACAGCTCTGGCTGACGGTGGAGTGAGGATTTTCGGTCGGCGCGAGTACGTCGGGCGACGAGGTCAAGGCAGTGAAGCTTTTCCTCACCGGCGATTTATGGAGTAGCGGCGGCGCTTAGGGTTTTGAGGAGCTCGGCGGAGAGAGAGGTCGAGCAGAGTAAAAGAGTGAGGAAGGGAGAGAGGGGTATTTATAGACGCGGTGAAAAACGGATAGCCCGAAGATTTAGGACGAACATGCCCCTGACCGCTTCCCTTCTCACGACATGTGTCACCCACGTACTGTGTAGTGGAGATCGTGTACGATCGTGGGTGAATATAATAATGCATCATGGGATGCGGAACGGTTTGAGCGGTAAAAGCGAAGGTTTGGATAAGATTTGTTTTAAAAGTTCCGTTGCAATTTCTTCAGCTGTCAAGGACACAGTGAAGATTTTGAACGAGTTTCAAAGTAGAACGCACATGAAGAACTTGTGAATGGATTGGGTTGAGTATAGCATAGAGGGGAAAGGGTCCGATCACATTCACTTAGTAGAAAAACGACTTGAAGAAATAGCCATAAGTGAATGCTGTAGAGGACATAAATCCATATATATATATATAGTCAATGAAGAAAGACGACGGAAACAGTGAAGATTTTGCAAAGTTGAAGAATTTGAAAAACTGAAGAATTTGAAAAACTGAAGAATTTCAAAAATGAGGAAAAATTCAAATTGAAGATTTTCAACTTTGGTGGTGGCGTGACCCACCGTATAAGAATGATGATTTCAGACACCGCGTACAATTGTCGTAGGGTTACGAGAATCAAATTCTTCATTAATTTCTTCACACTAAGAGTGTTATTCTTCATTGATTGAAGAAAAACGTTTCTTCATGTGTTGCACATCTAAGTCATCAATTTTGCATAAGTGTTAGGATGTGTGCCTTTTAGGAACGTTCGAAGATTCTAAGATATTTAGCTCACACCGCAACTTGCTAAATCTCTTCTCATCCAAGGGCTTAGTGAAGATATCAGCCAGCTGTTCTTGGTCTTCACGTGCTTTCGATGGAGATGTCGCCCTTCAACACATGATCACGAAGAAAATGATGACGAATTTGAATGTGCTTTGTCTTCGAGTGCTGAACTGGGTTGTGAGCAATCTTGATGGCACTCTCATTGTCACAATAGAGAGGCACATTCTTCACGTTGATGCCATAGTCCTCGAGGGTTTGCTTCATCCATAGTAATTGAGCACAACATGAGCCAGCAGCAATGTATTCAGCTTCTGCCGTAGACAGTGATACGCAATTCTGTTTCTTCGAGGACCAACAGACCAAAGATCGTCCAAGGAAATGACAAGTACCAGATGTTGACTTGCGGTCCACACGATCACCAGCATAGTAGAGTCAGAATATCCAATGAGATCAAAAGTAGAGCCCTTGGGGTACCATAATCCTAGTGTTGGTGTGTGAGCTAGATATCGAAGAATATGCTTCACAGCCTTATGGTGTGATTCCTTGGTGTAGCTTGAAATCGGGCACACATGCAAACACTAAGCATTATATCTGGCCTAGATGCACATAAGTACAATAAGGAACCAATCATGGAGCGGTATACCTTGTGATCGAAGTCAATACCATTTTCATCAGTGCATAGATGGCCATTTGTGGGCATAGGAATTTTGACACCTTTGCAGTCTTGCATGCTGAATTTCTTCAGGACATCTTTGAGGTATTTCTCCTGAGATATGAATATGCCATTGTGTTGTTGATTTAATTTGAAGACCTAAGAAGAATTTCAACTCTCCCATCATAGACATTTGATATTCTTCACTCATCATATAGGCAAATTCATCACTATAACGTTGGTCAAGACAGCCAAAGATAATATCATCAACATATATTTGGCACACAAACAGTTCACCATCATAAGATTTAGTAAAAGAGTAGGATCGAGTGAACGGGTGTGAAGCCATTCTTCACGAAGAATTCCTTCAATGTATCATACCACGCCCGAGGGGCTTGCTTGAGGCCATAGAGGGCCTTATTTAGTCTGAAGACTTTGTCGGGATTCTTTGGATCTTTAAAACCTGGGTGTTGAGCAACATATACTTCTTCCTCAAGCTTACCATTGAGGAATGCACTTTTCACATCCATTTGATATAAAGTGATATTGTGATGGTTATCATAGGCGAGTAATATGCAAATAGACTCAAGTCTAGCAACAGGTGCAAAAGTTTCATCGAAATCAATTCCTTCAACCTGCGTGTAGCCTTGAGCTACTAGTCGTGCCTTATTCCTCACCACAAGACCATTTTCATCTTGTTTGTTGCGATAGATCCACTTTGTGCCAATGATATTATGCTTGCGAGGATCTGGACGATTGACCAGTTCGAGACATTGTTGAGCTCGAACTGATGTAATTCTTCTTGCATGGCCTGAATCCACTCCGGCTCGTAAATGCTTCATCTACCTTAGTGGGCTCTGTGATAGAGACAAAAGCATAGTGCCCACAAAAGTTAGATAAATGTGAAGCTTTTGAGCGTGTGAGAGGACCTGGCGCTTCAATGTCATCGATGATCTTGTCAACTTGCACTTCTTTTGCAACGCGAGGATGAGTTGGTTGTCTTCGAGGAATTTGGTCATTTTCCTCAGCACCATTTTCTTCAGCATTATCTTCAGGTGCATCAGCTCGACATTCTTCACGTACAGGAATGAATTCTTCAGCAGTTTCTTCAGTAGGAATGACATCCTCAGTTGCCTTGAACCTGATAGAATCCTCAGGTGCTGGTTCGTCTAACACAGAAGGTAGGTGCTCTCTTTGCGAGCCATTAATTTCATCGAACTGCACATCTACAGTGTCAACAATCTTGTGTAGAGTGATGTTGAAGACTCTGTAGGTGTGCGAGTCCTTTCCGTAACCAAGCATAAAACCTTCATGTGTTTTCGGTGCAAATTTAGAGTTGTGGTGAGGATCTCTAATCCAGCATTTAGCAATCGAAGACTTTGAAATAACTTACATTAGGTTTCTTGTCGTTGAGGAGTTCATAGGCAGTCTTCTTGAAGAATTTGTGAAGATATACTCTATTGATGATGTGGCACGGAGTGTCAATTGCTTCAATCCAGAAACGACTAGGTGTTTTGTATTCATCAAGCATAGTGCGAGCCATCTCAACAAGAGTTCTGTTCTTGCGCTCCACGACGCCATTTCTTTGAGGAGTATAAGGAGCAGATAACTCATGAGTGATTCCAAGTTCATCAAGATAGTCATCAAGACCGAATTCTTGAACTCGGTTCCATTGTCACTCTGATGTGCTTGATCTTCACACCAAAGTTGGTTGAAGCCCTCGAGGAAAATCGTTTGAAGATTTCCTGCACTTGACTTTTGTAAGTAACAATGTGTACCCATGTGTAACGAGAGTAATCATCAACAATAACAAAGCCATATAGTGATGCTTCATTAACGACAATTTGAATAATGATTGGGACCAAAGAGGTCCATGTGAAGCAATTCGAAGGGACGAGTAGTGGTCATGATAGTCTTCGCTGGATGCTTGGCCTTGGTCATTTTTCCAGCTTCACAGGCTCCGCATAGGTGATCCTTGAGGAATTTGACATTCTCAATGCCTTCGCAAGCGTGTGCAAATTCCTCATGCCTGCGTGACCAAGTCGTCGATGCCATAGCCAGCCTTCTGAAGCTTTTGCAAGTAGACACACGGCTGGTTGTGGTCCTGTGGAAAAATCAACAATATACAAGTCTCCTCTCCTAAAGCCTTCGAAGACTTTGGAATTGTCAGCTTCCATAATCACAACACAACGATACTTGCCAAAGATAACAACCATATCGAGATCACAAAGCATTGAGACTGACATGAGGTTATATCCTAAAGACTCAACAAGCATGACTTTGTCCATGTGCATGTCCTTAGAGATAGCAACCTTACCAAGTCCCAATACCTGACTTTTGCCTTTGTCAGCAAAGATGATATGCTTCATATGTGACGGTGATAAGGTAGCATCCATCAATAGATTCTTGTCACCAGTCATGTGATTTGTACATCCACTATCGAGAACCCACTCAGTGGCTTTGGGTTGATCATCCTGCAGATGAATTAGTACAACTTATGATCTCATATACTTCATCAGTGAAGAATATGATATCAAGTTCATCAGATGAATTTCATCAGTCAGTATTCAGATAAGCAGTAGGAGGACGTATGAAATGAAAGTTCATTTCATCATGATTAGCCTGCGTCCTTTCAGGCAGTTTGTCGTGCCCTCAAAGAAATTCTTCAGACGTTTAGGCACGTCTGGAGACCTGACCCTGCAGAAGAGATTAGTTCTTTTTCTTCACCACCCACATCTGAAGGGGTGGCAAAGAGTTCATCACTCTGCGAGCACCATACGAGAATGGTGGCATAGATGCCAAACCATTTCGTTTCACATAAGAGGGGTTAGGGTAAGCATATGAATAAGCAGAGAAGTTCTTCGAGGACTTATGAACATATTGGTTTGAAGAATAATGCACATATTCATAGCCCTTAGCTCTACCCTGCGAAACAGAGTTGTTAGCACGATGATAATCATATGAGGACTTTGATCCTTTTGAGGAATTTGATCCAAGTGAGGAACTTAGTCCGTATGAGGACTTGGATCCATATGAAGAATTTGGTCCATATGAAGAATTTGATCTGGGGTTCCTTTTCTTCACTGGTGGTGTCGTGAGGACATTCACTTGAAGACTTTCAAGGCACTTCTTGGGAACCCAGATTTTCTTCATAGGGGAACCGTTCCTGCAGTTAGTACCAACATATCTTGCAAATACTTCACCATTCTGATTTTTAAACAGTTTATAGTTGGAGTCAAATGACTCATCAGCAGAATGAGGAAATTCGCACATAAAACTAGATAAGGTAGATGGATCAACTGGAGGTCCCTTTGCAGCAACCCATGAGGTTTTGGGGTACTGCTCAGGCTTCCAGTATGTTCCATCGGCATTTAATTTCCTCTCAAATGTGATACCCTCTTTCCTAGGGTTCTGTTGAGGATCTGCTTTTAAGCACATCACAAAGAGTCTCGATGCCCTTTGAGGCTTTTGTACATGCATCATGTACAATTCCTTCGATCCTACATCATCATTGATACTAGCAATGTCCTCGGATGAGGAATTAGTGATAGCAGAGGCAGGTGAAGAATTTGTAACAGTTGAAGCATTTGAACAATCGGGTGAAGAATTAGCAGATTCACGATCAAAGCACTTTAAGCATGGAGGAACAAATTCTTCTTGAGAAGCGCTGATTTGTTGAGCAAGTAATGAATCGCGCTCCTTCTGAAGATCCTCATAACTCTCTCTTAGCTTCTCGAGATCTTGCTTTCTTTGAAGAAATTCATAAGAAAGTTTCTCATGATCAGATAAGAGAGTGTTATGATGACCTTGAAGGTTGTCAAGCCTAGACTGAAGTCTCTGAAGATTTTCAGTCGAGGGCTTGATGCGATCCATTTCTTCACCTAACATATCATCACTCTTATCTAGCATGTTTTGAACCTTCTCAAAAGCCCTTTGTTGTTTTATAGCAATCTTAGCAAGTTTAGAATAGCTGGGCTTGAGATCCTCATCAGATTCATTTTCACTAGGTTCAGAGGAGGTGAAATTGAGTACCTTGGCACCTTTTGCCATGAAGCAATAGGTGGGAGCGTAGTCATCATTTTCCTCATCAGGCTTGTCGGCGGAGTCAGTTTCTTCAGTGTTGAAGATGGACTTGCTAACGAAGGCAGTAGCAAGAGCCAGACTAGCCACACCAGATTCGGATTCTTCAGACTCCTCCTCTTCCTCATTTTCCTCAGATTCAGCTTCAGAGTCCATTTCCTTGCCAATGAATGCCCGAGCCTTTTTGGAGCTGCTCTTCTTGTGAGAAGAAGGTTTTGAGGATTTTGATGATGAAGATTTCGATGATTTCTTCTTCTTCTTCACGCCATCGTAACTGTAATCCTTGTGTTTCTTCTTCCTTAATTCCTTTTCCCACTGAGGACAATCTTGGATGTAGTGACCAGGATTCTTGCATTTGTGACAAAGTCTTCTCTTATAGTCACTAGATGAGGAATCACTACTTCTTGAGGATTTTCCAAAGCGACCACGTCTTGAGAATTTCTGGAATTTCTTCACGAGCGGTTGCTAGCTCTGGCCAAATTCTTCAGGATCTCCAAGGCTACTACCGAGTCTTCACTCTCGATTCGGACACAGCCTTGGCCTTGAGGCACGTGTTTTTCCATAGCCGTAACCATAGAGATCTCTCTTTTCAGCAAAATTTGGAACTCGTGAGTATTTAGCCTTCGAGGATATCGGCAGGATCAAGAGACTTGTAGTCAGCTCGTTCTTGTATCATCGGTGCGGAGTATCAAATGAGGAATCAAGCGATCTTAGCAATTTCTTCACCACCTCATGGTCGGTGATGTCAGTGGCACCCAGTGCTTGAAGCTCATTTGAGATGTCAGTGAGGTGATCGAAGGTTTGTTGAACATTTTCGTTGTCGAGTCTTTTGAAGCGGTTGAAGAGATTTCGAAGAACATCAACTCGAGAGTCACGCTGAGTTGAAACACCTTCATTTACTTTGGACAGCCTGTCCCAGATGAGTTTGGCAGATTCCAAAGCACTCACTCTTCCATATTGACCTTTGCTCAGATGGCCACATATGGTATTCTTCGCTTGAGAATCGAATTGCTTGAATCTCTTCACATCAGCATCATTCAGAGAAGGTGTGGTGAGGAAACACCTTTTGTCACAACATACCGTAGATCGTTGTCAATTGCTTCAAGATGCATTCGCATTTTGTTCTTCCAAAGAGGGGTAGTCCGTCCCATCGAAGGTAGGACACTGCTGAGACCTTGATCATACCTGCGGTCGACATAACTAAAACTCGGTGGTTAAACCAAAATCACGGTAACAAGGGAGTACCTTGCTCGATACCAATTGAAAGTGCGTTATATCGACTAGAGGGGTGGATAGGCGATTTTTATGAATTCTTCAACGAGGAATTTGCTGGTGAGGAAATTCCTCAAATAAGAAATACTTGCAATGAATAAGTACTCGAAGTAAGCATAACAGAATACTCGCATAGTCATCATGATGAAATGAAGACAATCACAGATCTGAAAAGCGTAATCACAGGATAACACAAGATGAAGACAAAGCGGTGAAGAAATTGAACTGAGGAAATTGAGAAAGTCTTCAGTCAAAGTCTTCAAACACAGATATGAACAAACACTGAACACAGTAACGAGGAAATGAAAGGGTTGAGGAAATAGAACCAGTTAGGTTGGTGAAGACAATGATTTGGTAGACCAGTTCCAACTGTTGTCTCAGTTGTACGTCACGGTTGGAGCGGCTGAGTATTTAAACTCGAGGACACACCGTCCGGACACCCGATCACTAAGCACGCAGCTCAGGACACCAAGTCCTCACCGTATTCTCCTTGAACTAATGTCACACAGACCTCGTCCAGCACTCGTGGTAAGTCTTCAGGCGACTTCCAAACCTTCACATACTCGATCACTCGGCGATCCACAATTCCTCTTGGATGCTCTAGACCATGACGCCTAACCGTCTGGAAGAAGCACAGTCTTCAAAGGTAACAAGCGTCGGATCCACGCAGGATCAATCTCTTGATGATGCTCAATCACTTTGGGTTTGTTGGGGTTTGGTTTTGGGTTTTCCTCACTTGATGATTTTCGCTCAAAGTCCTCGGAGGATGGGTTGCTCTCAAATGACAAGTGTCAAGTTCTCTCGAGCAGCCAACCAGCTAGTGGTTGTAGGGGCGGCTATTTATAGCCTAGGGAGCAGCCCGACATGATAAGACATAAATGCCCTTCAATGATATGACCGTTAGGTGGAAAAGATATGTTGGGACAGGTGGCGCAAGAAGACAAGAACGGTCGGAAATTTGAATATCAAATTCCTCGGGGCTATCATGTTCCTCCTGTGTAGGCAATTCAGACCGGCGAATTCCTAACTCCTCGGTCAGAACAAATTCCTCGGCTGACGGAAGAGCTTCGTCTACATCAAGAAATTGACTGAATCTGTATGAGATTTCCAAAGGCTTCACTTTCGAAGGGATTGGTAGGTGTAGGATTTTGAGTTGAGCATCAAATGGAAATTTTTCCTTAGTATTTCCTCGACCCCCTTTAACAAAGACGGTGTTTCCTATGACTCAAGAAAGAGAAAATGAAACTACGAAAACAAAAGTCTTCACGCTTCATGTTCCTCAAATGAATACCAAGTCTTCAAGGTTACACCAATATCTTCACTTTCAAAGTCTTCAGAAAGTCAACAGAATATCAAAGTCTACAGACGAAGAACGTCATTTTTAGGGGTCGACTTTCTCTGTAAATATCAAACTCCTCATAGACTTATAGACCTGTGTACACTCACAAACGCATTAGTTACTTAACCTATAAGTCTTCAATACACCAAAATCACTAAGGGGCACTAGATGCACTTACAGTGCTCGTCCCGATAAATGATGCAATTGTTCATGCACACATGGTATTTCATGTGTGGTAAATCCAGAGGACACACAATTTTCTTCGCCTCCTCCAAACTGGTCGGGCACTTGTTCCCCTTGGGAAGACGTTCTTGCCAGAATGACATGTTCTCGTCGAAGCATGCGTCGGTCATTTTGTGTTTTACCTTCATCTCCAGAGCCATGAGCGTTACTTTCAGGCGGTTATCCTCGGGCCTGCATCCTTGATACAATGGAGTAACCGCGTCTAACTCAAGTTGATCCATCTTGGCTTTCTCTCGGGCGGCAGCTCTTGCATTATCCGTCTGGTTGAGAAGCAGCTCTTGAATATGAGGGTCCTGCACCCAGCCCATCGATGGTCCAGCGTCGTTGCCTCCGCCCGGCATCATCATCTTCATGATCATGCCCGTCGTCTGCTCCGGCATCTTCCTCATCATCATGTCCTGCATCTTCTACATGATGACTGTGTACAGCATCACCGTCATGATCATCTCCTGGGGATTCTTCGTCTTCTCGCCCGAACGAGCCGCGGTGGTTGTCTTCTTGCCCTACCTCATTTCTTGCCCGGCCCCCATGGACGACTTCGTAGTCATCTTCATCACCTTGCCACCTATAGCCATCCATGAAACCACGCAAGAGCAGGTGGTCCCGCACCTGCCCGGAATCCGGGTCCGCAATAAGGCTCTTCAGCTTGCATCTTCGACACGGACATCTTATCTCCGTCTCGTTCTTTTGAAGCATCTCGGCCTTCGCGGACCTCAAAAACCTATTCACAATGCCTTCGGTCATCGCAGCGGACCATGGTCGCTCAAGGTAGAGCAAAACGATATTTTAGAACCAAGAAAAAATTTGGCATGACTTTTCCTAAAAATAGGACCAAAAAGAATGCTTAATGCCAAAATTCTTGCCGAAACGGAAATGAATCAACTTTCCGGCAAAATATTGGCAACTATCGCATTTCAAATACCGGTACACCTCCAAACACAAACACATATGCAACACCACAAACATATGCAACACCACGAACATACATAGATCTAGCTAGGCCATAAAAAGTGCATGTGCACATTGTTGTAGGGAGAACAACATAAATATAGCTTCCCCCCTTACTTACCTATCAAAACAAGGTAATTTAACCACTTAATTTGAATGAATCTATGGTGTAAATGAGGTGAAAAAGAGGAGGCACCCGAGACAAGGAGGAGGTGGAGAGAATCAAGTGGGGAGAAAGTGAGTGTGGGTAGGAGAGGCTGTCCAAAATATCTTGTTGCTGCCCACTTACTAATGGCGCACCAACTCTAAATGCGCCATTAGTTATCCAGGTTACTAATGGCGCACCTTCTGGTGGTGCGCCATTAGTAGTTTTGCAAACAAAACATACTAATGGCGCCTTTGTTCGATGCGCCATTAGTAGTTTAATCTAGTAATGGCGCACGGTGGAACAGTGCGCCATTAGTAGTTTTGCAAAAAAAGGATTAAAAAATATAATAAAAAACAACATTAGTGGCGCACTTTCCAACAGGTGCGCCATTACTAGTCACAACTAGTAATGGCGCACTGAGTCTGGATGCGCCATTAGTATGTTTGGACAGGCGCACTAGTTCAAAAAAAAATTGATACTAATGGCGCACCTCGGCCCCGGTGCGCCATTAGTAGTTTCAACTCTAATGGCGTATCAGAAGGTGGTGCGCCATTAGTATATACTAATGGCGCACCGCTTGTCTGGTGCGCCATTAGTGTCAATCCCATCTATAGCCCTTTTTAAGAATAGCGGAGAGAAATGGTAACGTAATAAGGGAAAGGGCACACTAGTAGAAAAAGGGGCTATCGTTGAGGCCTGTTTTGCCCATTAGTCCCGGTTCAATCCAGAACCGGGACTAATGTGAGCATTTATCCCGGTTCGTGAGCCCAGGGGGCCGGCCGGGCCACGTGGGCCATTGGTCCCGGTTCGTCCGGACCTTTTGGTCCCGGTTGGTGGGACGAACCGGGACCAATGGTCCTGGCTCCTGGCCCACCACTAGTTGTCCCGGTTGGTGGCATGAACCGGGACCAAAGGCTTCCCTTTAGTCCCGGCTCATGCCACCAACCGGGGCTAATGGTGCTGCCTATATATAGCCCCTCGCGCAAGAGCAGAGCACACTGCTCTGTTTTTTCCGCCGAGGGGAGGGGCTTGGTGGTGCTCTAGCTCACCTCCTATGCACGCAAGGTGTTCGATGGAATGCCCGAGCCACACTACTTAAGCTATCTCCTCTCCAAGCTCGACCTCTAACCTCCATTTTCCTCAATATTTGTCTAGGTTTAGCGGTCCGTCACGCCCCGTCCCCTGCCTTTCACCGGCCGATCACCCGCGCCGATCTCATCGCCAAGACCACCGTGGTGAGCCTCTTGTTCTTATCTTCTTTCTGAAAAAAATATTCTTACTTGTATTATTTTCTTACTTTTATTATTGCATCTTATATAGTGCGATGGTTTTGGTATCCGCCCCGGCCCTCGGCCCTGTCTATGATTCGGATGTGGTATATATTATCTTTTCATAACTATTGGTTCATTTATTGTTTATGAAAATTAAGCCACCAACATGACATAGATTTTATTTATCTAGGAGGTTGTTGAACCGAAATTCCAACCGACCCTATTATCGAGAGGTTAAATTTAGTTGAAGAAGAAAACAATTTCTTGAAGGAAAAAATAAAAAACTTGAGGAGGAGAAGATGATATTGGAGTTGCATGTTGCGGATGTCGTCGATGATCACAAGATCAAGATGGATGCAATGCGCTTGAAGATGAGAAAGATTAGAAAATATGCCATTCATACCGAGGCTTGGTATCATTATGCCGTTGGATCAGTTGTTACCTTGGTTGCGATTATGATCGTATTTGTTTTCACATTGAAATGTTTTACATAGTTTCAATGTATGGTTTAATTAATTTACATGCTCTGCAGAGCTTTATGTTGTTAGATGAGAACTATGTATGTACTTTGGTTTTTATGTGATGATGAACTTCTATTAATTTGGTCATTTAATTATCTATTCATGATGTTCTGTAATGATTTTTGACACACTTAATTATATATAATGCACGCAGATGAACCGGCAATGGATGTACGGTGACAGACACACCTCCGAGTACATTAAGGGCGTGCATGCTTTTCTCAAGTGGCTGAGACAAACAAGCGAGAATGGTTTTATGTGTTGTCCATGCCCTATATGTGGGAATCTGAAGTCTTACTCTGACCGGAAAATCCTTCACACCCACCTGCTTTACAAGGGTTTCATGCCACACTATAATGTTTGGACGAGGCACGGAGAAATAGGGGTTATGATGGAAGACGGCGAGGAAGAAGAGTACGATGACAACTATGTGCCCCTGAATACGGTGATGCTCTTGAACATCAAGTTGCACTGCACGATGTGCACGATGGTCTGCAGCAGGCGAAAAGCTTGCTTGAAGATCAAGATGAACCAGACGATGTGCCCCATGATGATGATCTCCGCGGGTCATTGTCGATGCAAGGACACAATGCGAAAGTCAAAAGGAGAAGCTGAAGTTCGATCGCATGTTAGAGGATCACAAAAAAGGGTTGTACCCCAATTGCGAAGATGGCAACACAAAGCTCGGTACCGTACTCGAATTTCTGCAGTGGAAGGCAAAGAATGATGTGCCTGATAAAGGATTTTAGAAGCTACTGAAAATAATGAAGAAGAAGCTTCCAAAGGATAACGAATTGCCCGACAGTACATACGCAGCAAAGAAGGTCGTATGCCCTCTAGGATTGGAGGTGGAGAAGATACATGCATGCCCTAATGACTGCATCCTCTACCGTGGTGCCTACAAGGATCTGAACGCATGCCCGGTATGCGGTGCATTGCGGTATAAGATCAGACGAGATGACCCTGGTGATGTTGACGGCGAGCCTCCCCGGAAGAGGGTTCCTGCGAAGGTGATGTGGTATGCTCCTATAATACCACGGTTGAAACGTCTGTTCAGAAACGGAGAGCATGCCAAGTTGATGCGATGGCACAGTGAGGACCGTAAGAAAGAGGGGAAGTTGAGAGCACCCACTGACGGGTCGCGATGGAGAAAAATCGAGAGAAAGTACTGGGATGAGTTTGCAAAGGACCCAAGGAACGTATGGTTTGCTTTAAGCGCGGATGGCATTAATCCTTTCGGGGAGCAGAGCAGCAATCACAGCACCTGGCCCGTGACTCTATGTATGTATAACCTTCCTCCTTGGATGTGCATGAAGCGGAAGTTCATTATGATGCAGTTCTCATCCAAGGCCCTAAGCAACCCGGCAACGACATTGATGTGTACCTAAGGCCATTAGTTGAGGAACTTTTACAGCTGTGGAATGGAAACGGTGTACGACGTGGGATGAGCACAAAAGGAGGAATTTGACCTGAAGGCGTTGTTGTTCGCGTGACAATCAACGATTGGCCCGCTCTCGATAACCTTTCGGGACAGACAAACAAGGGATACCACGCATGCACGACTGTTTACTTGACACCGATAGTATATACCGGAAGCTGCAGGAAGAATGTGTACACAGGCCATCGCCGATTTCTTCCGACCAACCATCAATGTCGAAAGAAAGGCAAGCATTTCAAAGGCGAGGCAGATCACCGGAAGAAGCCCGCCATGCGCATCGGTGATCACGTACTTGCTATGGTCAATGATTTACACGTAATCTTTGGAAAGGGTCCCGCGGACTAGCTGTTCGAATGACGCCGAGAATCACGCACCCATGTGGAAGAAGAAATCTATATTTTGGGACCTACCCTCTGGAAAGACCTAGAGGTCCGCTCTTCGATCGACGTGATGCACGTGACAAAGAACCTTTGCGTGAACCTGCTAGGCTTCTTGGGCGTGTATGGGAAGACAAAAGATACACACGAGGCACGAGAGGACCTGCAACGCTTGCGAAAAAGAGGGCATGCCTCCGAAGCGGTATGAAGGTCCCGCCAGCTACGCTCTTACGAAGAAGAGAAAGAAATATTCTTTCAATGCCTGCTCAGTATGAAGGTCCCGACCGCTTCTCGTCGAATATAAAGGGAATAATAAATATGTCGAGAAAAAGTTCCAGAACCTAAAGTCTCATGACTGCCACGTGATTATGACGCAATCGCTTCCGGTTGCATTGAGAGGGCTTCTACCGGAAAAGCGTCCGATTAGCCATTGTGAAGCTATGTGCATTCCTCAATGCAATATCTCAGAAGGTGATCGATCCAGAAATCGTAGCAATGCTAAGGAGTGATGTGGCGCAATGTCTTGTCAGTTTCGAGCTGGTGTTCCCACCATCCTTCTTCAATATCATGATGCACGTCCTAGTTCATCTAGTCGACGAGATTGTCATTCTGGGGCCCGTATTTCTACACAATATGTACCCCTTTGAGAGGTTCATGGGAGTCCTAAAGAAATATGTTCGTAACCGTGCTAGGCCAGAAGGAAGCATCTCCATGGGCCATCAAACGAGAGGATGTCATCGGGTTTTGTGTTGACTTCATTCCTGGCCTTAATAAGATAGGTCTCCTAAATCGCGGTATGAGGGGAGACTGACGAAAAGGCACGCTTGGAAGAGACTCAATAATATGCAGGGACGGATATTCTTGGTCTCAAGCACACTACACAGTTCTACAGAACTCTACCTTGGTGACCCCGTATGTCGATGAACACAAGAACAGTCTGCGCTCCAAACACCCGGAGCAATGCGACGACTGGATTACATGTGAACACATCAGGACTTTCAGCAGTTGGTTGGAAACATGTTTCAGAAGAAGAAGAAGAAGAAGAAGAAGAAGAAATGAGAAGAAGAAAAAAGAGAAGAAGAAGAAAGAAGAAGAAAAAATAGAAGAAAAAAGGGAGGAGAAGAAGAGAGGAAAGAGGAGAAGAAGAAATTTTCTTCTTCTCCTTTCCTTCTTCTTCTCCTCCCTTTTTTCTTCTATTTTTTCTTCTTCTTTCTTCTTCTTCTTTTTTCTTCTTCTTTTTCTTCTTCTCATTTCTTCTTCTTCTTCTTCTTCTTCTTCTTCTTCTTCTTCTTCTTCTTTTATCGGGAACGAGGGTGTCGAGGATCGCTGAGGGTCGACGGTCGGGAACTAGGCTAGAGGGTCGAGAGGGTCACAGAGGGGTCGAGGGTCGCCGAGGCCGGTCGAGGGTCGTCGAGGCCGGGTCGAGGTTCGAGGCACAAGGGTTTGAGGGTTCGAGGTTCTAGGGTCGAGGGTTCGAGGGTTCTAGGGTTCGAGGGTTCTAGGGTCGAGGGTTCGAGGGTTCTAGGATCCGAAGGAAGAAGGAAGAAGAAGAAGAAAAGAATGAGAGGAAAAAGAAGAAAAGAAGAGAAGAAGAAAGGAATAGAGGAGAAGAAGAAAAGTAGAATTTTTTCATTTTTCTTCTTCTCCTCTATTCTTTTCTTCTTCTCCTCTTTTTTTTTCTTCTTTTTTTTCTTCTTCTTCTTCCTTCTTCCTCTTTTCTTCCTTTTCCGATAGGGGGGTACCGATAGTGTCAAAGTATTGAAGAAATCCATCGCTTCATCATTAGCCGGAAGTAACCATGGCATGATGGTACGAAGTCCTCCAAAGTTGTTCTGGAATGGAGTCCCGGATAGGATAATTTGCCTTTTGCTGAACTTTGTACCAAAAAGCGAATTATCCTATCTGGGACTCCGCTCAAAACAACTTTGGAGAGCTTGCACCATCATGCACCTGTTACTTTTGCCTAATGATGAAGACATGGTTTTGTTGAATCCTTTGACACTAGGCAACCTCCCGACCCTCGGCGATCTTGACCCTTGACCCTCGACCGCTCGGCGATCCACGACCCTCTACCCTACTTGTGGGACATAGATGTACTGTTCAACGCCGACCCCTCCCGATAGCTTCAACACGTGGGGGTCGATATTACGCACTTCTAGCTTGAAGCGTTCGAGGCCACCCCTAACCCTTGAAGCGTTGTCGAGGCCACCCCAAACCCTAGAGAAGCAGCGTCGAGGCCACTAATATGATTCCTTATTGTGATTAGCTAGCTAGTTCTACGTTGGCACTAATATATCCATATCTGTCATGTTTGAATAATAATTGCCATGTTGTAAATATTTGTAGAAACTATGGACACCCCGAGACGAAGCACAAGAAGCGTTGTTGAGGGACATAATCGCACACGGAAGTGATGCCGTCTCCTCGATGATGTTTCTCAACGTCGATAACGATGGTCTGGAAGGAGAGGGTGAAGAAGCAGCTGGCTATGATTTACATGGCTCCGATGACCCAATGCCGGTGCAAGAAGTAGACCGTGAGGACGGCTCCGGTGATCACCAAACCGAGTCCGGCACGGTATATATATTAGTTAAGCCTGTGCTGACTAGCTCTCGTCTTTGTTTTGGTATATATATATGTACACATATTAATTAACTCTCGTCTCTGTTCTTTTTCTAGCCCTCGGATCGAGCACAACTTCGGTAAAGAGACGAGGCCCAAGAAAAAGTTGAGCTCGGATGAAAAGTTTGAGATCATACAAATTGCGGCGTGACGCCAACCGATTGAACCCTACCGGACAAAGAAGGCATTTGTTGCTCGGTCACGGGGGTTACGGTTAGGGACAACATCCCAATCAGCATCCACCAATGGTATAAGCCTAAGAACGAAGACCACGAGGTGTCTTATGTCAATGATATGCAGAAAATGATCTTTGGACTGAGCTGAAGTCAAATTTTACCCTACCGCCAGAGGATGATCCAGAGAAGCCAGATAATAGAGCCATTAATCAAGTCTTTTGCTCTTAAGAAGATGGCAGAACTATTCAGGAATTGGAAGAAAGACCTCAATACGTATGTCGAAAAAAATGAGACACCAGAATTCACTGAGCAAATATGAGAAGATCAGAGATGATCGGCCCGCATTTGTGGCCTACAAGACATCGGAAAAGAGTAAAAAGATGTCGATGACAAACAAGAGAAATGCTGCGAAGAAGAAGCTTCATCATCGCACGGGGTCAGGTGGCTACCTCATAGCCCGCCTAAGTGGTCCAAGGCTGAGAATGATCTGCTTGATAAAGGGATCGAACCGAGACAATGAACTGGCCAGACCGTTGCGGACTTGGTTCTTGGGGCATGGATCCTTGGACCCTATAACGGGAAGTGCATTTGGGCCAGACGAACAATTGGACATACCAGTCAAGAGGCTTAAGCATTATATCGAAGCAGCGCAGCAAGGGAAGTTCGTTCCGCAGGGGAGAAGGACGAGCTCACAATGGCCCTCGGGAATCCTCGAGCACCTGGGACGGACACGAGGCACGCCAGCTCCCTTCGTGGAAGGCTGGATTTCGGACGCAGGGGGTTACAAAACCCATGAGAGGAGGAAGAAGCGGAGCAGAGCCTAATGCACGGCGCTGCACGAAAGGGTAATGGGGCTAGAGGAACGAGAAGAGGAACGAGAAGCAGCCGATCACAACAAACGACCTGCGAAGCTTCCCCGAAGCTACCCCGCCATCTCGGCGGAGAAGCAGCGTGGCTTCCACCGAGCTGCTTCAGCCAGAGCAGCATGCCTTGACGGCTCCTCGCCAGCTATCCCGTGGATGCTATCACGGATGCTGAAAGTTGCCACCTTATGGCACAATGGAGCAATTTAAAGGTCAAGGCGGCTGTTGGCTCGTTTATCCCACTAAACCCGACTCAACTTTTCACCGCCGCCGATTCCGGAAGGATATGCTAAGGTGATGGTCGATGAAATAACGGAGGGATTTGAGGAGCTCGGCTTGACCACCCTACCGGTGAAGGGAGTATCGGCTGGGTTCTCGCTCAAGACTCCATGCCTATGGCGGAAGGATCTCATCAACCTTCCGAACTGGACGCCTCCGCCTCCTCCTCCTCCTCCGGCGAGTCAGGGCACTCCGCCTCCTCCTCCTCCTCCGGCGAGTCAGGGCACTCCGCCTCCTCCACCGCCTCCTCCTCCGGCGAGTGACGATCAGGGCACTCGGCCGGCTCCTTCTCCGGCGCGTGGCGGCACTCCGTCTCCTTCTCCGCTTTGCACCGACAGCGTCCGGGCAGCCAGCCTCCTCCTTCTCCGCCTCGTCGGCTAGGGCGGAGGAGGCCCGCCGCCCGCTCCGGCTGCTCCGGCGCGTCGTAGTCCTTCTCCTCCGCCTCGTAAGCAAGGAAAGAAGACATCCGCTTGCCTGCTTCTGCCGGGCGTCTAGCAAGACGCCAAAGGCGGGAGGAGATCTGATTCGGTCCTTCTCTGAAGACTCCAGAAGTTATCGTACGAGAGGAGCGAGGAGGAAAACGCGAAGATCGCGCAGACCGAAGTGGATGACTGGTTTCAAGGGTTGAAAGCAAAGAGACATCCACCTCCGGAGGAGAAGGTAGATCCGGTCAAAGCGAAGCGCACTCTGGCTGCCCTGACAAAACCACCCAAGTCTCCGCCGAAAGGCAACTATGAGCGCATTATTGGAAAGGAATTTGCCGAGGCGGAGAGATCGGGAAGTACTGTCAGTGATCAAAGGATGAAAGAACGACGAGCTGGGAAACAAATTGCCCAGCTCGGCGAACAAGCGAAGGAATCGTGCCCCCCGCTCAAGGTGCACCGCTAGCGACATCGCCGATCCGAGGATGGTGCCCGGTTATGGCAATCCTGAAGATTACTTGCCCGACGATGTACAATTTGATTTCTTGGAGGTGCAGATACAAAGATACGAGTACGGGAAGCCTCTCGTCAAAGATGAAAGCTCTCTAACAACGATGATGCGAAGATTGCATGATTGGTACATGAAAACCTGCAAAGAGTCTCGACGGGAGGAATACTTTGTATTTGAGAGTTAAAAGGAGCATGACCTCCTTGGAATTGAACTATTGCCTATTCCATTTGAGGAGTTCTATCAGTTTTTCAATCAATTGGCCATCGATAAAGCAACGGTCACCTGCTACATCGTCTGTAAGTAGTACTACTTACATCATTAAGTATCTCTATATAACTCAGCTCTTTCATTGCATGTATTTATAAATATCCTCACTATATTATGCAGATTGAAGATCGCAGAAATGAAGAAAAAACAAGTGGGTGATATTGGGTTCATTAACACATATCTCATAGATGCAAATGAGGTTAAATATCGTGCCAAGGAAACCGAGGCCAACTTGCTACGATCGTTGGAAATAAATGAACACAAAAATACAATACTCTTTCCTTACAACTACACGTGAGTGTTACTGTCTTGTGGCATATTCGGTTTCCCTTATTTAGTCCAGGTTATAGAAATGTAATATTGATGAGTTATGCATGCGCATGAGGTTCCACTATATTCTCCTAGAGAATAAGCTTGAGCAGGAGTAGTAACTGTCTTAGACTCGAGACGAAAAGATCCCAAGGAGTATGCGGAAATGACTGAATTGCTCGAGAAGTAAGTTAAATCGATCATTATCCACCATATCAGCAACTTTGTTCATTTCTGATATCAAGTAATTGTTTTCTTTGTATGGTAGGGCTTGGGGACAATTCACCAAAAAGCTCCGGACTACCGAAGAAGCTGCAATTTAGACACCAAAGTAAGTACTATATAGTAGCATATTCCACGCCAAGATCTCCTAGTGATTCAAGCGCTAGTTTCATCAATACCATTTAGCATGTGCTTGCTATATATAATTATCAGTTTGATTGACCTATGTTGCTTGTAAAGTGGTTGTGGCAGGAACAAGGGAATGATTTCTGTGGATACTACGTTTGCGAGTCCATTCGCCACACGACCTGTGAGAGGGGCTACTCCGACAAACAATTTGAAGTGCGTAAATAAAAATATTCACAATTTTATTTTATTACCATCATTTGTGTTGAGTTTCATTCATTCATATATATATATGTATTGACCCCTTTCTTAAAATTAGATGTTTCGGCAACGGGATGAACTCCTAGCACCAGATCGCATGCGAGCAATTCAAGAGGAATTGGCGGCATTCTTTCTTGACTATGTGATCGCTGAAGACGGGGAATACCATGTGGACCACGCGTCCATATTGTAAAAGATAATTATTGTATATATGTAGCCGGTAGCGTCGGATAGATATCACGAGAACTTGTTGTTCGCCAATCTCTCGGAGAAGGAGAGGTGGTCGATATCACTTCTCTCTGTATGCATATATATGTTCATGACGATCTTACATTTGCTTAATTACTAGCTAGCTAGCATGTCTAGCTAGTCCTCTCTATACGTATGTATAGTACGAAGGCGTCGACCAAGCACGGACAAAAGAAAGGACACTTTTCTCTATTAATTAGCTAGCTATAGCACAATATATGAAACACCTAAATTAACCCCCAAAACCCCAAACCCCCCTTTTGAAAAAAAACAAAACCAGAGCCAAAGAAATGTCGACGCGTGGATGCCTATTGGTCCCGGTGGGTGCCACCAACCGGGTCCAAAGGCCCTCCCGCCTGAGCTCAGCGGACAGGCCACATGGAGGTTTGATCTGTCCCGGGTTGTATAGAACCGGGACTATAGGGTGAGGGTATTAGTACCGACCCTTTAGTCCCGGTTCACGAACCGGGACTAAAGGCCCTTATGAACCGGGACTATAGGCCCTTTTTCTACTAGTGGCATTAGCACTTGCCGTTACTTACAGTGTGGATAGGCCGGCCTCATCTCATCTAGTCCTCTGTTCAATGATGCCTTGGGCAAAGTCCTTACTTACTCGGCTCCAGGCCAAAGCGATGAAAAGACCCTTTATTTAATATGGTCCCTTTTCTGCTCACTCGTAGGGGTCCAGACCCCCACAAAGGGGGAGGGAGTCCAAGCAAGAATCTCTTTCTTTTCTTTCCAAATACTTTATGAAGTTAAGGGGCCTGGCAACGGGGAAAACGGCACCTGCAGGGGTCCAGGTCTCCATGATGAACAACCACGACTTTGATCTTAACGAGATGCCGCCTGAGCATGAGCAGCTGATCGCGGAAAGGAAACATAAGCTGTTTTTGTGTAGTGATCTCAGGTCATGGAGATCTCGAGGCCCCCTATACCCTATACCTGTAGGGTAGAGGGGGGATAGAAGAGTGGGCATGTGGGCTTCTATCAAAAGATACCGCAATCGCTACGCGCATATACGTCAAGGAAAGGAAGGGAGCGAAAAGATACGTTAATGTTTCCACCTACTCTCTTTTATAGCACAAGTAGTGTAATGGCGCATCACAACAGGGTGCGCCATTAGTATGACAAAGCACATGGTTACGTATGGCCCCCCGGGAGGCACACTAATGGCGCATGGTGTTACATACTAATGGCGCACTAGGTGTTGCGCCATTAGCATACCATATACTAATGGCACACCAGTGGTGCGCCATTAGTAGAAAATACTAGTGGCATGATACTAATGGCGCACCAGTAGTGCGCCATTAGTAGGCAAAACCGGTGCGCCATTAGTATGCCTTTTCCTAGTAGTGAATGCACCATCACATCAAAGAAGGCTGGAGGATATATCTTCTCAATGTCGCGTAGGATAGTTGGTATCTTGTCTCTAAGACGCTCCAAAGCATCTATCTTGATATTTCTACTGCAGAGTTCCCTGAAGAATTGTCCCAACTCTGCAACTGCTCTGTATAAGTCAGTGCGGCCCAATCCTCTAAGGATAATAGGTAAAACCCTTTCAAGTAGGACGTGGCAGTCATGAGTTTTCAACCCTTGTACCTTGTTTCCATCTGCACTGACTCTCCTTTCAGGGTTGGAAGCAAATCCATGTGGGAATCTCACACGTGGCAGGACCTCGCAGAATTCTTTTCTTTTTACCTTGTCCAAGACGTACACAGCTGGTGCCATATCCCGTGGTTTACCTTCATCTTGCACCTGCAAATCCTTTCTGATACCCAGTGTGTCAAATCAATCCTAGATTTTAAGGTATCTTTCGTCTTTCCTTCAATGTTAAGAAGTGTGTCGATAATCTTTGTCACATATATTTTTCTCGATGTGCATCACATCAAGATTATGCCGCAGATCCAAATCTTTCCAATACTCCAAGTCCCACAAAGTGGACCTGCGGGTAAACAATAATCTCTCGTCTACCGTGCCATGCTTCCTTTCCCCGCTACCATTACCAGGATGGTTTCCTGGTGTAATATGCCTGACCTTCTCTAATTCCATTTGCAACTCATCGGCGGTGAGCCTCTTTGGCGCATCACGGTTTTCATGCTTTGCATTGAACACATGTCTTCGGTATTTTCTAGGATGCGTCTTGTCCTTGGGAAGGAAACAACGGTGTCCAATGTAACAGATCTTGCTAAGTATTGTGTATGACAGCGGATTCCTGTCACAGCGAACACATGCATTGTAACCATGTGTCGTTCTCCCTGACATAGTGCCCAAAGCCGGATAATCATGGATGCACCAAATTACAACAGCACGCAGAAAGAAATCAGCTGGTGGGCCGCTATATAGGTTTGGAGTGAGAAAACCCTTCCATAGCTGTTGAAGTTCCTCCACAAGAGGCTCCATGAACAAATCAAAATCCTTTCCAGGACTTTTTGGACCTGGGATGAGCAAGGCCATCATGTAGTTTGATTCTTTGGTGCAGACATTTGGAGGCATGTTGTAAGGGATAACAAGCACTGGCCACATGCTATATGTGGCGCTCTGGTGGCCAAATGGATTAAATCCATCTGAAGCTAAGCCAAGTCTAATGTTTCTCGGGTCAGCAGCAAACTCTTTGTGTTTATCATTGAAGCTTTTCCACTCACTACCATGAGATGGATGGCTCATTACATTCTGATCTCTGTACTCATGGTTCCTAGAATGCCACAGTACATCCTCTCTTGTTTCAGTATCATGAAACAACCTCTGCAATCTTGGTGTAATTGGAAAATGTCTCGGAACATTATGAGGAATCCTCTTCACGGCATCGCCATCTTTCCATCTTGATGATTTGCATTTCGGGCATTCACTTAAGTTGGCATAATCCTTCGGGAATAGAACACAATTATTCTTACAAACATGGATCATATCATATCCAATTCCAACCGCACGAAGGAAATTCTTCATTTCTTTGTAGGTGTGTGGCAGCTCAGACGCATCTGGGAAACATCTGCGGAAAGCAGCCAACATCGCATCGAATGATTTGTTGGTCAGCCGCTCAGATGTCTTCACCTGAAGAAAGGTGACCATAGCTGAGAATACTGATAGCTTATTTCCTGGGGTGACAACAACGTTGCATTGTTCCAACATGCGGGCCCACCATTTTTCTTCTGCAGGTGAAAGTTCACGGAATGCACGAGCATTTCATAGCATTGTTTCAATGTTGGTCAAACTCAAAACTCACTGGCTCCGCCACCACCACCTCCTCCTCCTCTTCCACCTGTGCATCAGGCAGATCAAGATGGTGATCTGCTGCTTCCACGTAGTCAATAACATTGACGTTCACAGCTTCACCATGATGAACCCACCTAGTATATGTGACCGACATCCCATACAAGTATAGATGATTTTGCACAGTTGACTGGGGTCTTGTAACTGAATTCATACAACTGCTACACGGGCAGAGCACATCTGATTTCCGACCACCGTACTCAGCTTTGATAAAGTTCATGAAGTTCTCAATATGCAGCGGAGAATCTTCCAGCAGAAGTTATCCAAGTCTTGTCAATCTGTTAGACATCGAAATTAGTTCTACTAGATATTACAGGAAAACATATATGCTTTTTTATGAAGTCCAGAAAAAAATACCTAGGTCGATATCTAAAGCTATGGCAAGATATTTGGTCGGGCAGATCTAAGTAACGAAACATATGTAAAGCTAATTCAGCAAACAAATTTGAGTGCTAAATTATGGAAGGCTATTTCAGCAGTCAAGGAGGCCGAGCACACAGCCATCGAACTATCGAAGGCCATCGCGACAACAAAGATCGAGTATAAAATGGTGTAGAGCTATTTCACCTAACAGATTGGCTACTAGACCATGGCAATCTACGTCCCAATAAATATATGGCAAGATATTTTAGCAACTAATCGGCCTTGGCATGCCATCTCAGCTAAGCAGATTGAGTGCGAGCAGGCAAGGAAGCTTCTTAAGCAGAGCATATTAACAGTAAACTACTTCGGCAAACAGTGAGATTAATAGCGTCTATCAGCTAACATTCAGCGCTACACCGACATGAACGGGGCCTCAGTCTAAAATGCGCGTACCGTGGGAGAAGCTGACCGCCATGCGTCTCCACATGAACGTCGCCAGCGGTGGCGGCGCTGACCGCCGTGCACCTCCAAAAGAACGTAGCCAGAGGTGGCGGCGCGGCTAGAGGACGGCAGTCTACGAGAGCGTACTGTGGGAGCGAGAGGATCGCCGTGCGTCCCCTCGACGAACCGCGACACCGACATATCGGCGCGACGGGGAGGGCGGCTTTGGCGGAGCGAATGGAGTGGAGGGGGGACGGGAGAGGGGGGTTTGGGGAATATTTGGCCGAAGGGCGGTTGAATCAGATTTGGGGGGAATTTTTGGGTGGGGGGGGGGGGGGGATTTTCGCGCGGTGGGCAGGGGGAGTTTGGCGCATGGTCGGTTTCTCCAAGTGCAGTCCCATGTGTCAGTGAAGAGGCAAGCCGAAGCGCGTTCCATTTGTGTGAGCCGTGTGCAGGACAGAACGTGTGTGGGGTGCAATGCGACCGCGACATGAGTGTTGTGAGTGTACCGCCTTTTTTCCTTTTAAACTAGTAGGTGCTTCGCCCCCACAAAACAAAATTTGTTACTTCGCGCGATCCATCGATACTACTACTAGTAATCCGGTAATCCCAACTAAAACGGCGCGGCCGGGTCTTTTCCCGCGCGATATGTTGGGAGGTTGGCTTAGTTGAGTTTTTTAGATTTGTCTCGGTTCAGTAAAAAGCAGAGTTGGTGATGATGGTGTGCCTGTCATCCTGCAATATAGGCTGTCCGATCTATATCTAACGGATAGGAAGGAAACTATGACAATTTACCCGCACTCCTCTCCACATTTGCAAATAAGGCTTTCCGTCGTTCATCCTTTTCTCCCACAAGATCTTGATCTTCCGTGCAACGCACGGGCATCTTGCTAGTACTCCCACAATATGTATATTATTGTGGAAGTTTATATACACCGGCCAAGATTAATGCAAACACGGCAGATTTTCATTACATTTCCAACTTTTATGGGACAAAAAAAATAAAAGAAACCCGAGCCTAAACCTATACTACGGCAGCGACCAACGTCCTCCATCTGCGATCTCTATGTACGGGGGCGGGGTTCAAGACCCGTGAAGTGAAGGTGCGGTCTCCGGCGAGCAAGAGTAGGACATGGGATATGGACCGGCCAGTTGGCACACCATGCCCTTCCGCCTCCCATGCCCTACTCATCCTCGGAGGAGCCTCTGACCTCGGCGGTGCCGGACGTTGGATGGCGGCAAGTAGGACGCGAGGCTGATGGTGCTCCCATCGTCGGCCGCCAGCGTGGCCACCGCTTGTGCGGTCGCGTCCGCGTCCCGCTTCACCGCTATTGCGTCGCGAGAGGCGACTTGAGCGAGGGCGGCGACCTCGAGCTTCATCCCCAAAGACAAGTTCTCCCACAGAGCGTTCGCACTTGCGGTCATGGCGGATGTGGTGCCAGGTAGGAGGACGATGCGCTATGGTGTGGAGGTTAGCTGGGCGTTGCCACTTTAAGTAGCGCATTCCGGTGAGGCCAAGCGTCCGGGTGCGTCATTAAGTCGCCGGAGTTGGTTCCTCGGGCACCGAGCCTCTTAACGACGACATACAAATGGACGGCATGAATGCGGGCAGCTGGCGCCGGCTAGGAACGCACCGCGCGACGGCGCGAGGGACGAGGGCTTTGGTGTGCCAGGGTAGTCAGCTGTGGTCGTGGCAACGTTGGAGATGCCCTTTGCTCAAATGCGATCCCCGCATGTCATTTAAAAAGCAAGACGACCCGGCATGGTCTCAGGTCCAGAGGATGCAGTTGGCCATGCTAAACCACTCTGCGGACGCGTCGCGGCGCCCCATGCATCCTCGACGAGCCGGGTGTTGGGGTGTGTTTGGATTGTGGCCAAAGTGCACCTTATCAAAATTTGGTCATACCCAAAGATTGGTCTTTGTTTGGATGGTTGCCATTTTTTTGGCATGCCAATGAAATCTAGCCAACTCTAGTTCATTTTTCTTGCCAATGTCGGACAAATCATGGGCAACCAATATCTCAACCAAAATTTTGGTCATGACCCAAAAGATTGGTCTTTGTTTGGATGATTGCCATTTCTTTGGCATGCCAATGAACTCTAGCCAACTCTAGTTCATTTTTCTTGCCAATGTCGGCCAAATCATGGGCAACCAATACCTCAACCAAAATTTTGGTCATGACCCAAAGATTGGTTTTTGTTTGGATGGTTGCCAGTTCTTTGGCATGCCAATGAACTCTAGCCAACTCTAGTTCATTTTTCTTGCCAATGTCGGCCAAATCATGGGCAACCAATACCTCAACCAAAATTTTGGCTACCCAATGCTTTGATGGGGCAACCTTGGGCACAAACCAAACATACTGTTGGTTGTGCCACGCACTAACGCCACCCTCAGCACACTGAAACCGACCGTGTATAGCGACGATATGAGTGTGTCGCTCACCGCGGTCGCCATGTCTAGAGGCGGTGCTGGAGCTGCGCCCCGTTGTTGGCCCCAACGACCCATATTAACGGTTGTCGGTGGCGAGGAGGTCGTGGGCCAGCCCCTCCATTGGACTAGTGTGCGCTACATCGTCCCGACGGGTGTGCCCCACATGTCATTTTCCCTGTTTTCCCGGCAGTATTCGAGCGTCAGTGCTCTGCGTTACGCATTAGGCCTTTCACTATGTAGGCCAAGCGAGACAACTTATTGTTTATTTGAGCCGTTCAAGTGTAATCATGTGGCGTTTGCTTATTTCTTGTTCCTCTCCAACCCTCTTCTCCATCGATCATGTCGCCCTCCAGTCGAGTCCATCCTCCCGCATGCCTCATTTGAACATCCCGCCGAGTATCATTCGCATGTACCCACCCTAGTCCTCTTTCAATAGATCTCCGGACCAAGAGATGAAATCGAGAGGGAACGAGTGGGGGTACGTGATACCTAAGGCGGATTCAAAATTTTGAACCGGTGATCATAGCATCCGCAAATCATATATAAAGGGTATTCAATGTTCGTTTCATTTTTGAACGTACAATATACTCCCTCCTATCCTTTCTAATTTACATATAAGTTTTATGTGTAGTCAAAGTATCTCTACTATGATAAAAAAGGTATAAACATTCAACAATGCCCAATCAATATTGTTAGATTAAATGACGTACTCCTAGATTTGTACTCGAGATGGTTTCCAATTTGAGTATTGACAAGATTAATAGTACATGAGATGTATAATGTGAAAATTATATCATTGGAAACTCCTTTCTCATACAAAATTGACCGTATGCTTTGTGTAAGTTGCATATCATATATTTGTACTCTAACATTTGGTCAAAGTTAGCCTCGAAAAACGCATTAGACCCTGTATGCTTTGTGTAAGTTGCATGTCATATATAATTACTCTAACATTTGTGTAAGTTGCATCTCATATATTATTACTCTAACATTTGGTCAAAGTAGTATAGTGGAAGTGGATCCTCGGCGTAGGTATCCCTGCCTTACCCTCCCTTCGGTCACTTCTTGGTGGACCCCATGCATGCTAGGCCCGTATGTCGGTTACTCAATGGTTTCGCCACGTCGAGGATCCTCATCCGTAGTATACTCCCTCTGTTTTTATTTACTCCGCATAAAGCGGAGGGAGTGGTGGTACAATTAATGACGCTGGCGGGGAAGGGAGGGACGTTGGTTTGCTCTCAGCTGCGGTCCCTGGCGGCAGCGAAACGCAAGACGCGTTCCATTCGGTGAGCAAAGTGGAGGGTCCAGCGTGCGGGGCTGCAACGCGAACGCGACAAGAGCGATGTACAGTCAAAGCCGATTGACCGGTCGTCATCGAAACCACTATTCACACCCGAACCTTCGCTGCTCGACCTACGCCAGCCACTGCCCTAAAACCACACCAAATCTTTAGCCCATTCCCCCACCTTTCCATCCCCTAGCCCGCATCAAGCGTCCCCTAGTTCGCCGGAAAGCCATGGTGCGCCACAAGATCACTTACTACAAGATGCTCACGCTGGAGCGCCGCGCAGAAATCGCGGTGGCGGTCGGTGCCACAGACCTTCGTTCCCAAGCTCGCTTTGCGGCGGGCCAATCCCCGAGTTCTCTAGAGCCAAGCTACGAGGAGGAGGAAGCCGATCCAATGTTCACTGCAGAGGTCGCGGCGCAGAAGGCCCCGCTGGGTATGAGACGATGGACGTCGACTTCGTGCCGGCGTCCGAGTCCCCCATGGTGCAGGCAGACCAGCGGTTCAACATGGCGATACTAAAGGAGGACTGGGAGGCAAAGGCTCAACTCGACGCGGAGCGCGCGCATGCCGCTGCCATCGAGGCTCTCCTGCAGGCGGAAACGGATGTCGTGGATGTGAACCGGGCGGCGGAGGCTCAACTTGAGGCGGAGCGCGCGGATGCCGCTGCCATCGAGGCCCTCCTGCAGGCGGAACCAGACGTCCTAGACATGAACCGGGAGGCAGAGGCTCAAGTCGACGCAGAGCGCGCGGATGCCGCTCTCATCGACGCCCTCCTGCAGGCGGAACCGGACGTCCTGGACTTGAACCGGGCGGCGGAGGCTCGACTCGACGCAGAGCGCGCGGATGCCGCTGCCATCGAGGCCCTCCTGCAGGCGGAACCGGATGTCCTCGACTTGAACCGGGCTGTGCTCTCGTCCGTGCAGAGCGCCCGCACGCTCCGCTTGAACGAGTAGCTGGAGGCCGAGGACAACCACGGTGCGGAGACACACGTCGGCAGCGACGGCTGGTTCGCGCCGGCAGCCAAAGACGACGAGGCCGTCTCTTTCCGCGAGCATTGATAGTTTTTCTTTATGTTCTTGTTTTTATGGATCTTTTGATGTGTAAAAACATAATGTACTATATTTGTTATGCAAGTCGCCTGAATTGGGTCAGTCTACCATTTCAGGCGGTTGGATGAATATCCTACGTCTCCTAACTCTTCTTTCCTTCTTCCTCACTTCTTCTTCCTCCCCAACAGACCACCGCATGGGCCTTACGGATACTCCCCAACATGCGGTTGGATAAACATACTCTATGAATGAAAATTATGTGTCAGCGATAGGATGGCTGAATTTGGTTTGTTCACAAGCGACAGCACGTGTTAGTGAGGGTGCGTTCCCCTGGTTGAGTTTGCGGCGTGCAGGAGCGACTGTGTGAGGGTGTGGTGCGACCGCGGCGTGCAGGAGCGACTATATGAGGGTGCGGTGCGACCGCGACAGCCGTGCGCAAGTGTCCCTCCTTCTCATTTTGAAAACTTTAGGCAAGTTTGGCAAAAATGTGTGGCGAAGTTTGGCAATGAAAGGCCTAGACCCAAACAGGATAACTACGTACGTACTAGGAGTACTAGTGTTAAAAAAGAAAGGCGGGGTTTTCCTTCACGGGATTTAATCGATACAAATCCTTGTTTCACGTGTCAATTAATGCGTATTTTTTTTGAACGACCAAAGAGCTAACCATCTCACTCCTCATCACTTGATTAATGCAGCGCAATGCAAACCAACCTTCTCACTTCCGCATGCATGCAGGGGATATTAATGTCCTTGGTTGCTAACCTCATCAATTTTGCCTCGATTAGTGTTAGTGGCCCTTTGCAAATTGTAATTTTGATAATACTTGCCTTGTGTACAAAAAAATGGAGGTAGTAACTATATTTGACTTCCTTCCCCATTGCGGTGACGTCGACAATTTTTTTTTGTTGTTTGGCGAAGTGCGTTCGACGGAGAACACCATTGAGGGAGACCACGGTAAGTCGTTCGCAAGTGCCGCCTGCAAGCCGAGACAACCGCCTTATTTGCATCCAGGAAGTCCTTTACTAGTACTACTACTAGGAGTACTAGTGCGGTGAGATGGTTTCTCGAAGAAGACGATGGAGAAGCGGAGTCAGCGAAGAGTGAAATGATGGTTGCTTCGTCCGTGCTTTGTGATTTGACGCCTCACTGCTTTGTGATTTGTGATAGAAGGGACAGGGGAGTAGACTCTATGCTCTATACTGTACTACATGCGTCCAAGCATGGGAGAAAGAGGAGAGACGTTGCATTTTTCTATTCCTTCAATCAATCAATCAATCAGGGAGCTTCGATTCCATCTTTTTGGCTTTGGCAACACCGTCCACAATGGTTCCCACGATGCTAAAAGCTATTTTCACATTTGGCTACACATTGTGGATTCCCTTAACCGTACCACTTGGTTTTGCTCCTGTGTGCTATCTATACAAATCTCAATTATATTGATCTAAAAAATTATAGAATTAAGATTAGTAAAAAAGAGGTGATTTTGCCGCACGGATGGCGGTTTGCTAACATGCGGTCCCACGTGCCAGTGCTTTACCAAGCCGATCCGCGTCCCATATGAGGCAGAAAAACGGCAGAAGCAACACGTGGTTAAGTTGAAGAAGATGAGGGAGAAGCGGATTTAGCAACGAGTGAAATGATGGTTGCTTCGTCCCTCCAACTTCTTTTTTTAGCATTATTACTTCATCCCTCCAACTTAACTGTGGGAAAGGTGCAGCTTTGTGATTTGACGCCT
This sequence comes from Aegilops bicornis, assembly GCA_021605145.1. Taxonomy (NCBI): domain Eukaryota; kingdom Viridiplantae; phylum Streptophyta; class Magnoliopsida; order Poales; family Poaceae; genus Aegilops; species Aegilops bicornis. The sequence continues at coordinate 832,119,411 of CM038671.1, read as the reverse complement.
CATTGCTCATTACTATGCCGGCGCCATGACTGGGGTGCTTCACCCCGGCTGCTCTCTGCTGTATTCGGTATGTACGTGGACCCGGTAGCTTGATGTCCCAGTTGTCGGCGAAAGGGACTAGAAGATTTATGAAAGCGAGCGCTCCACTCTTACGACGGAGGAGTAGACGACACGACGGCCCAATGAACTGTCACTTGTACTGTATAGTACTATAGTTTTGTTGTTTCGCACGATCCATCGATACGAACCCGATTAAACAGGAAAGGGCGGGATTTTTCCCGCGCGGTAGATGATACTGGCCAGACATTTCAAAGGCAATTTTAATGTATGCAAACTGAATAATTATAAGTAACAATATGATATCTAGTAAAACTAAAAACACATATGATTTATTGTGTTAGAGTGTAGTAGTAGTGCTGTATTGCATAGTTGTTAGATGTAAAATGCGAGAACGTGTAGAGATGTAGTTTTGGAGGGCCTACAGAGAGAAAAGCGTAATACGGTGGCCGAACTTCAGAATAAGCTGTTTACGGTCACTATATACGTTTTGCGGTGATTATCCGGTCACTTGCTCACAGTTCAGCATCGGATTGCACTCTATTGACCGGCCAAATAGTCTGCGTGGCGCCATGTTGACTAGTTAAATTGACCATGTTCCTTGTGGGTCCCACCTGTCAGTTCGCATACGGAAAAGGTCAGATAAACACAAATTTACGCATGCGCGACAAGGCTCCAACTCGTGGGCGGGAATCACCTGGTTGTGTATGTGTCTGTCAGGGCCTGATGTGTGTGCATGCACGTGTAGGTTGAGCACTTGAGCGTGAGAGTGTGTGTTGGTCGTGTGGTGTACTGGTGTGTGCATGCATGCGTGTGTGTGTGTGAGAGAGTGTTGCGTGCGTGCGTCGCTGCGTGTGTACGTGTGAGTGTTGCGTGCGTGCGTGGGTGCATGTGTTTGTGTGAGTGTTGCGTGGATGCAGTTCGTGTGCATGCGTGCATGTGTGTATAATCACCACACCAGCTCCTGTGTGTTAAAACAGACGGCTCAGCATACCAATACAAGGCCACCTTGTCCGCTGTGCCCGCGGTCATGACTTCGAACCACCGTCAAAATATTTTTTTGTCGTTCGTTTTCATTCTTACTAGCAAGATGCCTGTGCGTTGCACGTAATATCAAGACGCATTTGTATGACTTGTTTATCTTGTGAGAGAAAAGGATGAACGAGGGAAGACCTTATTTGCAAATGTGGAGAGGTGTGTGGGTACCTTTTTGCAAAATTGCCATAGTTTCTTTCCTATCCGTCAGATATAAATCGGACGGACTATATTGCAGGATGGCAGGCACACCATCATCACCAACTCTGTTTTTTATAAGAGTGTATTTTATGTATTTTTAAGAGTGTAGATGTAGAGTAGATACAAGTCGACAGGTGGGTACGATGGTAGTGAGATAATGTGATGCAACACTATAGGTGCCATGTGGAGTGTTTAACTGGTCAACTAGTTATGTCATGAGCAAATACAGAGTTGTACGGTGAGCCCTTGACTTTATAATAACCACTAAACGTAAACGGTGACCGTAATGAGTGGATTATGAAGTCCAATGTATGTATCATGCTTTCGCTTCAAATAAAATGATCGTCATTGCATATATCGCGAGAGAAAGATGAAACACGCGTGAATTTTCTGGGGGCTTACTTTTAGAGGACCTGGAGATAGTTTTGTGTGCATACGTGAAAGGGGCGTACAAGGGGGGTGTATGCGATGGAGAGAGAGATGCTCTTCGTTTCTCTTTATTATGACTAATTTTGTATATAATATAAAAATAGACAAATTCATAGTGCGGAATAAATATCATTGTGGGCACCATGCAATGCAAATTAGCGTTCGTACTCCTCCATATAACTTTGTAATGTTGTATATATGTAGAAACTCTAAAATAATTTTTTGGCCACACTTTATTAAAAAGGAATGTTGTATGCGAAATAAACGTGAAGAGAGGGCTCTTTAGATCAATGGGGTACGTGATGTAACATGTGTGAATGTGTAGTTGATGCATTTGGCGGGGCCTAGAGAGGTATGTGTGTGTATTACGTATTCGAGAGAGGCATGGATAGAGGGGCCGACCGGGGGGGGGGGTGGGAGAGATAGCATGAGAAATGAGAGTGGTCTAGAGAGAGAGAGACGAATACGACTTCACGATAAGAGATTCCATTCCCTTGAGTGTGTATATGCAAGGGGGGAGGGAATAGAGGCACCAGGAGAAAATTTCTGTGTGTGTGGTGTTTGTGTTGGTATGTGTGGGTGTGAGAAGATAATGAGACGTGGGGGCAGAGGGTGTGTCACCGCGTGAGGTCCGGTGGGTCGAGGTGAGGCCCTTCATTCGGTTCCGTCCTGCGCCACATTGGTCGGCCCATGACACATTTAGGAAGACCCATGGATGACTAGTCGTACAAGGCAAAGATAGCAGAATTGTGAAGGACTCTGTGTCCACTGACAAAGCCGTCTAGGATTTGTAACGCTAGGTTCTCGGACTAAGGTAACCCCTTTATCTCTGATATTACTATTCATCCAACCTAACTTTAAGGGGCATCCTACAGAATGCTCTGCTAGAATCATACTCGTCGATTAGGAAGAGAGATGTGAGACAATGCGTGAGAGACAGGCGTAAAGATAATGTGCATACATGAGACACGTAGGCAGGTCCATGTATATAGAAAGGGTCGATGAGGATTGTGCGTGTGTATGTTTGCAAGAGGAAGAGCACTTGTGATAAAGGTTAGTGAAAACAACTGTAAATGGTTACGAGAGGGAGGGAGGGTTATATCTAGAGCATGTGTGCGAGAAAGACACCTCGGGAGAGAGTGTTTGAGCATGTGTGAGACCACCGATGGAGATTTAAACTACACGTAAAAGACTACTCTACACATTGATTAAAGATATAAATTGTATCCAAATATTAGGATGGGATCATGATATTTTCAATTCGCGTAAGGAGCGGTCATTGATCCATCACACATCTAGATTCTATCGAATTTGAGCATGTCTATGTTATTATTCGACACAATTGATCCACATAGTTAGTATTTTGAACTGCAGACAATGCATGGCTTTAGCAATCGGATATAAACGTGAGTATAGTTCATGTTGTGTGTGTAAAGCACATTATACATACAAAAGTTACACAATGGACATTATAAATAGCTACATATGAACTAGCATATATTTGAATTCAACTTAAGGTGGTTTAAAAAAAATCAATTTCAACATGAAGTCCATTCAATTATTTGACTTCGATATCATGGCATTTGTAAACCATACCTAAATTATGGGGGCACCAATCTTTGCTCTGATTTTGTACATAATAGCATATGTAGTCGTGTACAAAATAGATTCAAATTTAGCTCCTCCATTCCAAAATAATCATAGTTATGGGATTTTCAATTGTCAAAATTTCAAAAAGAAGCGGATAATTTAATGAGGTTTTCAAACATACAAGGTCAAATATAACGTTGTCTATTTAGGTCAATCCTCATAGTTCAAGAGTACTCTAAACGTGAATGCTTGTTTTTCAAAATTTCGAACGAAGCGCCAAAAGAGCCTCTACTCGCCCGAAACCGCGTGAGACCAATGTTTGGTAGTACAAGGAAATTACTTTCTAATAACTCCAACCCGTGAAACCCGCTGGCCCGACATCCAAAGGTCTAAACCGGGGTAGGTTTGTAGCTTCATCTAGCTGCCACGCAACCACCTCCGAAAAACATTCATACACAATGGCCGCCTAAGCACACATGCGCGCGGCCGAAATCGCTCCTGCCCACTATTTGGGACACCTGGGATTACCATCCAACCCCCGACGCGCAGTAGGTCCGAAATTTAAGAGGGGGCGAAGTTTGTACTTTCCCCAAATTTCGAACAAGCGCGTCCCATCTTCTGTTCAAAAAAAGCCAAAAACAAGCTCGTCCCAGACCGAAAATGGTTTCCCCCACCCGAGCAATTCCCCATTCGTACTCTGTGGGCGCCAAAACTACCTCTCCACCAGCCGCAAAACCCCAGCGTCCTCCGTCCGCCACCCCATCCCACCCATCAATCGCCACCCTCCTCCATCACGCCGGAGCCGATACCCCGACGTCGTCGTCCACCGTAACCTCAACCGCAACGCCCTCCACGGCTAGTAGTTGAAGCCGAGGCCGAGCCGTCCGTACCCGAGCCAGTTCAAGCATGTCGTCCTGCATCTTACAGCTACCGCTCCAACTTCGCCACCCTCCACCGCACCGGAGTTGTTCCTGCTACGCCGTCCTTCGCCGCCTCGGATCTACTTCCCCTCCGCCGACATACGGCCACGGCAACACAGTCAACAATTTGGCCATGGGTTCGTCCAAGCCTGCACCTTCCAGAACATCGGTTTCCCCGGTAAAAATAAGAAGATCAGCGCGACATGTGGAGGTGACCACACCGGCAACCGAAGAAGGTACTCCTCTTCCCTTATTCGTGCAAATCTTACGTCTCTGCTTGCACGGTATTCATCCCATAGAAGACACTAGTTGACCGCTTCTTCTTGATACTAGATGTTCCTAGTAACTCGCGATGCACAAGGTTTCTCCTCATATACTATTTCACCTTAGCTAGAGGTCTGTCGCCCCCCTGAATTTCGATTTCTGGCTAGTTGATTCCCAATTAACGGAAGCATTCCCCGGCATAACAGGCGCTAGTACGACTATTACGTCGGGGAAGCAGCGCCTTGGTGTTTAACTTAGGGCGCAGCGGCCTAGAGCCTCTGGCGCCCTATCTGGAGGTCGGCCGGGATTTAAGGGATGGCCTGGGGGCGCTGCCTAGCACGACGGTGGTGTGAGGTTGATGGAAGGCGGGCGGCGGAGGCAGAATGCAGGCCGGTGGTCGCTGGTGATTCGAGAAAGCTCGTCAAGAGTGACTGGTGGGAGGCAGACTAAGGCCATCTGCCAGTTCCTTATAGATTGGACGATTCATAAAAAAAATCGACTGACCTATTTATTTTCAGTGCACTGTTATCTTGATAGGACCAGATGTGGTGGTGTGCTGGAGGAGTACCTGCATTTCCTGTGCTCATATATTACAAAATCATACGGAGTAGAATCTAATTTTGTTTGCCATGCAATATTGTAAAGCTATCATATGTCTCCTGTCATTTATTTTTCAGCCACCTGCTATTTGCTACTTTTACAGTGCACTACTTCTGCACACACTTCACCCATACTCTCACTATTGTGTTTTTATGCAAGGGTATTTCAGACCCTGCCTTCACAGAAGCAGGAAAGAGAAGAGAGAAGTCGCTCAAGCGTGGTACGCGACTAGTCCAGACACGTTTCAAGACTTTAAAGGGTGTAGTGTCAGTAGATGGAGACGGGGAACGTAGCTCTGGAGTTGATGATCTCGCTCGTCGTGAACCACCGTCCCAGGTGCTTGCTTTAACTTCACGGTGTCATATGTGGTTGCATGTTGCATATGGTGTCTAGCTTGTATTCGAAAGGCCGAAGTCAGTCTTTATCAAGATATGGAAAGATATTTTTTACATGAACCACCATCCCGGGAGCACTAGAAGACAAATAGCTAGTCAGAGCCTTTGGCCGAGAGCGGTGACAAGCCCCAAAGATAGGCATCACACGGAAGCCAACTAAAAAGCTGCGATGGTGGCGAAGCAGCCCGCCTCCCACCAGGCTCTCATGTCCTAGATGATCATGCTCACCACTCCAGCCGGATGTCGAGCTTGTATTGCTTCCAATTTGGTTAAATTGCATCTTCTTAGCTTACACATTATACCTTTGAATATGACATGCCTTTCTGTTTTTGGTACATACTAGTACATACGTGTATTAACCATGTTCTTACATCAAACTAATGTTCTTGTGTATCCCTCATCAATCACTTATGACGAGGCAGGTGCAAGGGGACTACTCATTTAAAGAATGCAGCGTCAACCTCCGACATGATTCTCAAGAAACAGAAATGCTAGATGAAGATAGTGAACGTAGCTACTGTAGTTGATTACAGCATTTCCCCTACACTAGCATCGCAGGTGCTTGCTCTAACTTGGCAGCGTGATATGTGGTTGCATGTTGCATATGGTGTCTAGATTGTAATTCTTCCAATCTGGTTAAACTACATGTGCTAGTCTGCTTGGCTTATAGTACATTATACCTATTAATGTGACATGCCTTCCTGTATTTAGTACATAGTACATCTGTCTATTAAGCATGTCCTTACATAAAACTATTGTTGTTTTTTTGTACCCCGCATCAATCAATATGGCGAGACACCTTTAATTTATGCAGTGCGATATTAGTTGCATCTTTCATATGATTTATAGCATGCGCTGCTTCTAATTTGTTGAAATTCCATTTATGATGGGACACTTTTAACTTGGCAGAGTCATATTGGTTGCATCTTTCATGTGGTGTCTAGCTTGCATTGCTTCTTATTTGCTGGAATGGTTTCTGCTTAGTTTACACAAACAGTTGTGAACATGCCATGTCGTCCTGTTTTTCGTACATATTCCATCCTGGTATCATGTGTTTGCCTTACATCAAAGTAGTGATTGTCAGTATCATGCATGAATGAGTTCCGAAGAGAGAATTTTATTGCTTTTTCTTGTCGGTTTTACTTGACAATTCAAAATCAATAAAGCGGAAGGAAGTTAGCAAGGCAGCGGATAAAGGTGCTCGTTCGAGCGGAGGGCCTCTACAGTTTCTACTCCTCCACACCCCCAAGATGATTTCCAAGACAACACATGAATAGACACTCAACAAAGCTGTGTTTATGATGAGCACGTCTCCCCTAGTGCAGCATCACTGGTGCTCCCTCTAACTTGGCACTGTTATATGTGGTTGCATGTTATGTGTGATGTCTAGCTTGTATTGCTTCTAATTTTGTTCAATTCCATCTACTTACTTTAAACATTATACTTGAATAAGACACATGTTCCTGTTTCTAGAACATACAATATCTGTCTATCACACCATGTTCTTACATCAAATTACTACTGTTGTGTAACCTGCAACAATCACTTATCATAAGACACGTTTGACTTCAGAGTGTGATATAGGTTACATCTCACATTCTTTTCTAGCTTGTACTACTAATTTGTTGAAATGGCACTTATGACGAGACACTTTTAACTTGGTAGAGTGATATTCGTTGCATCTTTCATATGGTGTCTAGCTTTCATTGCTTCTAATTTGTTGAAATGCCTTCTCCTTAGTTTACACATCATAAGCTGTGAATATGCAATGGCACTAATGACGAGAGACCTCTAACATGGTAGTGTGATGTTGTTTGCATCTTGCATATGATTTATTTCTTGTCTTGCTTCACATTTGTTTAAACGTCATTTATGATGAGACCTTTATTAACTTGGCGGGAAGCGATATTTGTAGCATCTTTCATATGGTGTCTACCTTCCATTGCATTGCTTCTAATTTGGTGAAATGTCTTCTTCTTAGTTTACACATCATAGTTCTGGTTATCTCTTCCGTCCTGTTTTTCATACATATTACATCCTCCTATCATGTGGTTATCTAACATCAAAGTTCAGTTCGTCTGCATCACGCATCAATTTGTTCTGAAGAACTAAATTGTTATTCGTTTTTCTTGTCGGCTTGACTTAACATGGCACAAAGAAAGACGGAGAAACACATAATGGCAGGGAATGAGAAGCGGATGAATCCTGTAGATTCTCTGATGCTTGATGATGGTTCAATAGAAGGTCAAAGTCCAGCGGAAAATTCTACAAACACGGCATCCCATGCTACACGAGCTGCAAAAAAAGCCAAACAGAAACAAATAGTTGCCACCAAACAAGCAGAGACAGCCCTAGTTCTTGCAACACCTACCACAGTACTACCAGCTGCACGACATACTCGTGCGTCAACTGAGCTAGCAGCACGTTCCCAAGCTCCCTTGCCACCTAACACTACTTCCCAAGCACTCTTGACACAAGACGAGTTGGCAATATCAGATGAACCTTGTGAGCTTCAACAGCAGGAAGGTAGTTGCTAGAGTCAAGTTACAGTTCCATGCTTCTTTATATGTAGTCTCACAGTTTGATGTACACTAACACTTCCTATGTTCGTTGTTGGAGTAGCACCTAGGCGCAAGAGGAAACAAACATCAGGGATAATGCTCGATAGGTTAACTAAATCTAGAGGAGGAAGAATGGAGATCCGTTTTGAGGCAGGTTTAAAAAGGCCACGTGATGCTCCAAAGTCAGCCAAGTTAGTATCAGAGGCAGCGGTTGCCGTTAGGTGTCATGTACGTATCCTCCCAACATGGATTGATGCAGGAATGACAAAGACGAAACCCAGTTCAACACCTTCCTCGACCATTTATCTGTAAGTATGGTCATGTATGGAAACTAGTAATATCGTCTTGCTCTGTCCCATACTTTCTAGGTTGCCGATAATGAGACTCCCATAGTTTTCAACATATGAGGTTCAAGTTGGATAGCCAAGATGATGCAACCAGACAAGCTTGCACCCATGTTTTCAAGTCTGGTCTGCGACAGTATCGGTATAACTTGAGGAAAACTTACTTTGAAGGCAAGGCTAACAGTGAAATTTCCCAAACATCTAAGTGGAAAATATAGTGGATGAAGACTGGAGGGGCCTTGTTAAACACTGGTTTGACCCGAAGTATTAGGTACATTATATATATGTGATCAGATCACATGTTGAAGTCCTATTTACGCATGTGTCACACAAATCTATCTTCTTGTAGGTGAACTGTTCAAAGAACAAGGCCAACCGTACAAAAGTGAAATTCCAACAGAAGACAGGATCTCGTAGCTATATTGCACACTACGAGGCTCTTGTAATTAGCTGCTATTTCAATCTTTTCGCTGTACCATATTATCAGATCTATATTGACTTGTTCGAAATACAGAGGAAAGCCCGCAAGGACCAAAAAGTACCTGAACCAAATGTTGTGGAAATCTTCAAGGACTATCACACCAGCAAGAAGAAGGGCATGACTACACCAGTCAAAGCCGCTGTTGTAAGTCCTTAATCCTCATGCCTTTTAACTACTACTTACTCTGACTTGTGCCTTAAACTGCATGGTTTGCAGCCAATGTCTATTACTCTTTTCAATTTTATACACAATTGTCTTAGCGTATCATTGCACCTTACAAGGTTTAAAAGAGAGGAGTGATGTTCCTTTGATCTTGACCCGTAATCTAGTTCCGTGCTGGACTTGCCCACACAATGTTACAATTGCCTATTTGTCTGTTCTCAGTTGTTTTGTGATATGAATGATGTCATACTATGCTTACCGTATTATAAACTTCATCTCTTTATCCTTAGCCCTCAATACAATGTGAAGAAATAGACAATACATTAGCGATGGTACATGGTCATATGTTTGGAACCTAGTTTTATTATGTACTTTGCAATAAAATACAACTAATATTTTACATGGGTTCACGAGAATAAGTTACGTATATAGACCAAAGCTATTTTGTTTGGTTTTGCTGCCTCCTTGATATCTTACATTTTGGTACTACTAATGTAAAACCTCAACTTTTCAGCGAGCTATGGAAAAATGGTGGAACCGCCACCTTACGAAGGTGGCAAGGCAACTATAACATAGCGTCGACTCCTGCTGCGGTGGGTGATGCACATCCACTAACAGTGCCAATAGCACGTTCCTGCGTAATACTGGGTTGGTTGTTAAGGCAACATCGTCCAAACTGCCTCATGATCAAGATATGCAAGCTCAAAGCAATATTGTATCTGCGCTCCAGACACAAGTCCGTTCCCTAACAGAGGCCCTTTGTGAAACAAGGAGAAACATTGCTCAATGTCGTCAAGATATGCATGGTTTTGAAACCAGACAATCAGACATTTGCTATGTTGTTCAGGAGCCTAGGGGAAATGAAGGCGACGGTTATGGTGCTCCATCGGACAATACTGCATGAAAATGTAACAGTCAGGTCAAATGAACTGAGCTTCTGAACTTCTGGTGGTGCATTTATCTGCCAGGCTGTTAAGTTTTATGCCAACCTTCCTTTTGTTATATAGTTGTAATTTGTTTTGGTGCGATACAAAATTTATTCTTAATGTGCAGCTACCGGCTGAAGAAAATAGCAAGCCATTTTTGTATAGTGTAGGGTGTTCCCTATATTTGCACTGGTGGCGATCTTTGATGCCGAGTGGATGTAATCTGTGCAATCGCCTTAATAGCCTAGCGTTAGTTTCGGCCTTATTTATTTCCTAGTCTTCTTTTTTCCTGGTTTCCTAGTGGCCGCAACTACCATGGGCCATATACGGGTCGTAGGATCCATGGGTCTCCTACGGGCCGTCGATAAATGGGCCTATAACCGGTGGGCCTCGGGCCATTGATAAATGGGCCTGTAATCGGTGGGCCTCGGGCCGTCGGATAAATGGGTCTACATGGGCCGTAATCGGGCGTATTTGGTATCGGCCCAGCACGGTAACGGGCCGTTAACAGGTCGTAGGACTGCAAAGGCTTAATTACATCACGGGCATAACGGGTCGTTAATGGGCCGTAATATAGGACGGCCGGAAAGCGCATAGCGGCTTAACAGGCGAAGCGGGCCGACTCTTGACATGGGCGAATTTGGCCGATTAGGTAACAGGCGATAGAACGCCGACTCTTGCCATGGGCGAATTTGGCCCATTTGGTGAACATCATGAACGGGCCGACTCTTACCATGGGCGAATTTGGCCCATTAGGGAATAGGCGAACGGGCGGAAGTAATCGAGGGCCAAAAAGGAGCCCAAGAACGTATGGGCCATCAATAGGCCGAAAGCTAACACGGGCTGGAAACGGCCCATGTAAATCACGGGCCGTTAGCGGGTACAAAGAAAATTGTTGTTCATTATTGGCTAGAGTCGCTGTGGGCCTGTATAGGGCCGAAGATCTGAAAGGCCTCATATGGGCCGAAAGACGTCGTGGGCCATACATGGGCCGAAAGTGAAATGGGCTGGTGTTATATTCGACGGCCCACATGACATTGTTGGGCAGATTTCCTTTAGGGCCTAACGGGTCGTGAGTTAACGGGTCGTAAAATGGGCTATTTGCGAAGAGACCGTTAACATGCTTTTCATGGGCCAGCCCGTTAACTTTTGACCAAGTCAAACGGGCCGGCTTTGTAAGCTAAATGGGCCAGTGGTGGGCCGTGGCACGTGTCGACATATCATAGGCGCCTATCAGACCCAATCGACGGTGACACGTGATTCGTCCGGCCAATAAGAATTTTACACGTGGAAATTTCCCACTGGTCGGGGCTGTTAACGGGTTATCGGATCCAAAACCCGACCCGATAGCTTAACGGCATGCCGTTACGGTGGATGCCACGTGTCGGTCACCCTTGACAAAAGCACTTCTGTGACGCGCGATTTATCGTCATGGAAGTGGACACTTCCGTGATGATAATTTTCGTAATGTCATGGAACACTTGTACGACAGCACAGGTATGACTATCTTGATTTTGTCATAAATTTGTCATGGATGTACATGCATGAGAAAAAGCGCGACCTACTGTGACAAACACGTATCATCACGGAAGTGTTTTTTTTATAGTGTAAGCCCCCGAGTGAGAGGCAGACTCACCACTCGGTAGGATTTTTTATTACTTAGGCGAGTACTGGGCTGCAGCTAAGCCCCCGAGTGAGAGGCAGACTCACCACTCGGTAGGATTTTTTATTACTTAGGCGAGTACTGGACTGCAGCTAAGCCCCCGAGTGAGAGGCAGACTCACCACTCGGTAGGATTTTTTATTACTTAGGCGAAACAGATTCGCAGCTAAGCCTCCAAGTGAGAGGCAAACTAACCACTCGGTAGGATTTTTTATTACTTAGGCGAAATAGATTCGCAGCTAAGCCTCCGAGTGAGAGGCAGGCTCACCACTCGGTAAGATTTTTCTTTAACTTAGGCCAAACGGATTCGCAGCTAGGGCACCCACTGGGGGATTTTAGAACAAGCAAAAAATGAACAACAATCATTCGGAAGAATGTAAAATCATGTCTTTTGATACTCAAACTAAAAGGTATTTCTTATTACATCTCATCAGCCTAAATACTTAAGAGTCAAAAGTGCGGAGCAGTTCCGCATTCCAAGTGCGTGGCTCATCTTTATTGTGTTCGACGTTGAAGAGACGATACGCTCCGTTGTGGAGCACCTTGGTGACGAAGAAAGGGCCTTCCCAAGCAGGAGCGAGCTTGTGTGGTTTCTTCTGGTCCACCCTAAGAACCAGGTCTCCTTCTTGAAATGCCCGACCCCTTACATTTCTCGCGTAGAATCGACGCAAATCTTGCTGATAAATGGTCGACCGGATCAAGGCCATCTCTCTTTCTTCTTTCAAGAGATCGACTGCATCCTGCCGAGCCTGCTCCGCTTCTTCTTCTGAGAAGAGTTCGACTCGGGGCGCGTTGTGGAGCAAATCACTTGGGAGTACGGCTTCAGCTCCGTAGACTAAGAAGAATGGAGTCCTTTCAGTCGACCGATTAGGAGTTGTCCTTGGTCCCCAAAGTACTGATGGGAGCTCGTCGACCCAAGCTCCCACTGCATGCTTGAGTTCGCGCATCAACCGGGGTTTTAGTCCTTTGAGAATCAATCCATTTGATCGCTCAGCCTGCCCATTCGACTGAGGATGAGTGACTGAAGCGTACTTGACCCTCGTGCCTTGGGAAGCACAAAAGGTTCTGAACTCATCAGATTCGAAGTTTGAGCCGTTATCTGTGATGATGCTGTGCGTAACACCATATCTGAATATTAGTTCCCTGATGAAACTCACAGTTGTACTTGCTTCAAGGTTTTTAATGGGCTTGGCCTCGATCCATTTGGTGAACTTTTCGACTGCCACCAGCACATGAGTAAATCCGCTCCCGCCAGTCCTCAGAGGTCCAACCATGTCCAATCCCCAGACAGCAAAAGGCCACACGAGTGGAATTGTCTTCAGCGCTGACGCGGGTTTGTGAGACATGTTGGAGTAAAACTGACAGCCTTCACACTTGTCCACTATTTCCTTTGCCATCTTGTTGGCCCGTGGCTAGTAAAATCCGGCTCGGTATGCTTTGGCCACGATGGTCCGAGAGGATGCATGGTGACCACAGGTCCCAGAGTGAATATCATTGAGGATCATTCGGCCTTCTTCTGGCGTGATGCACTTCTGGCAGACCCCAGTTACACTTTCTCTGAACAGCTGTCCTTTTATCACGGTAAAGGCCTTAGATCGTCGGACAATCTGTCGAGCCTCTTCTTCATCCTCTGGAAGTTCTTTCCTAAGAATGTATGCGATGTACGGCACCGTCCAGTCGGGAGTGATGACCAAAACCTCCATGACTAAGTCGACCACGGCCGGGATTTCGACTTCAGTTGGATCTGTGGTGCTCTTGGGCTGTGGCGACTCTTCAGTGAAAGGATCTTCCTGAACTGAAGGTGAATGAATATGTTCCAGAAACACATTGCGGGGAATGGCCTCTCTCTTTGAACCTATCTTTGCCAATTCATCTGCAGCTTGATTTTTCAATCGGGGTATATGGTGAAGCTCCAATCCTTCAAACTTCTTTTCCAGCTTTCTAACAGCATTGAAATAACCAGTCATGGCTGGACTTCTGACATCCCATTCCTTCATCACTTGATTAACCACCAAATCTGAGTCGCCATATACCATAAGGCGACGGACGCCGAGTGAAATGGCCATACGCAACCCGTATAAAAGTGCTTCATATTCTACTTCATTATTGGAGGAATCAAAATGAATCTGGAGAACATAGTTAAGCTTGTCTCCACGGGGGGACACCAATACTACCCCAGCACCTGATCCGTTCAGCATCTTGGAGCCATCAAAGAACTTGAGTCGGCAGCTGCTGCTCAATCCACTCGGCAAGGAAATATGCGATTGCTTGGGACTTGATAGCTTTCTTTGCTTCAAACTTGATATCCAATGGAAGGAGTTCAATCGCCCATTTTGCCACTCAACCAGGTGCATCTCTATTATTCAGAATCTCAGATGATGGTGCGTCGCTGACGACTGTGATGGAGTGATCAGAGAAGTAATCTGCAACCTTTTTCATGGTCATGTATATTCCATAGAGAAGCTTCTGATAATGAGGATATCGTTGCTTGGATGGAGTCAAAACTTCGGAGAGATAATAAACTGGGTGCTGAACCTTGTAGGCTTTTCCTTCCTCTATTCGCTCGACCGTGAGCACTGTGCTGACAACTTGTCCAGTGGCTGCAATATAAAGAAGTAAAGGCTCTTTGCTGATTGGCGTAGCGAGCACAGGCTTGGTGGAAAGCAGGGTTTTGAGTTCTGCAAACGATGCGTCAGCTTCTTCAGTCCACTCGAACTTATCATATTTCTTCATCAGTCGGTAAAGAGGCAAGGCCTTTTCATCGAGACGAAAACTGAATCGACTCAAGGCGGCCTAACAACCAGTCAACTTCTGAACGGCATGTACTCGCACATGGCGTTTCATTCGGAGGATGGTATCAACTTTTTCTGGATTAGCATCGATCCCTCGTTCAAAAACGAGAAAACCGAGTAACTTTCCTCCTGGAACTCCGAACGTGCACTTTGACGGATTAAGCTTGATATCGTACCTCCTTAGGTTGGCAAAGGTCTCTGCGAGGTCAGTCAATAGGTCGGAACCTTTGCGAGACTTGACCACAATGTCATCCATGTATTCTTCCACATTCCGACTGATTTGAGTGAGCAGGCACTTCTGAATCATTCTCATGAATGTTGCTCCGGCATTTTTAAGACCGAATGGCATGGTGACTAATAACCCACAAGTGTAGGGGATCACAATAGCTTTCGAGGGTAGATTATTCAACCCAAATTTATTGATTCGACACAAGGGGAGCCAAAGAATATTCTCAAGTATTAGCAACTGAGTTGTCAATTCAGCCACACCTGGAAACTTAATATCTGCAGCAAAGTGTTTAGTAGCAAAGTAGTATGATAGTAGTGGTAACGGTAACAAAAGTAACGGAAGCAAAAGTAATATTTTTGGTGTTTTGTAGTGATTGTAACAGTAACAACGGGAAAGTAAATAAGCGAAAACCAGTATATGGAAAGCTCGTAGGCATTGGATTGGTGATGGATAATTATGCCGGATGCAGTTCATCATGTAACAGTCATAACATAGGGTGACACGGAACTAGCTCCAATTCATCAATGTAATGTAGGCATGTATTCCGAATATAGTCATACGTGCTTATGGAAAAGAACTTGCATGACATCTTTTGTCCTACCCTCCGTGGCAGCGGGTCCTAATGGGAACTAAGGGATATTAAGGCCTCCTTTTAATAGAGAACCGGAACAAAGCATTAGCACTTAGTGAATACATGAACTTCTCAAACTATGGTCATCACCGAGAAGTATCCCGATTATTGTCACTTCGGGGTTGTCGGTTCATAACACGTAATAGGTGACTATAGACTTGCAAGATAGGATCAAGAACTCACATATATTCATGAAAACATAATAGGTTCAGATCTGAAATCATGGCACTCGGGCCCTAGTGACAAGCATTAAGCATAGCAAAGTCATAGCAACATCAATCTCAGAACATAGTGGATACTAGGGATCAAACCCTAACAAAACTAACTCGATTACATCATAGATCTCATCCAATCCATCATCGTCCAGCAAGCCTACGATGGAATTACTCACGCATGGCGGTGAGCATCATGAAATTGGTGATGGAGGATGGTTGATGATGACGACGGCGACGAATCACCCTCTCTTGATCCCCTAACGGACTCCAGATCAGCCCTCCCGAGAGGTTTTAGGGCTTGGCGGCGGCTCCGTATCGTAAAACGCGGTGATTTCTTCTCTCTGATTTTTTTTCTCTCCAAAAGCCAATATATAGAGTTCGAGTTGGCGTTGGAAGGCCTCCAGGGGGCCCACGAGGTAGGGGGGCGCGCCCAGGAGGGGGGGGCACCCTCGTGGACAGGGTGTGGGCCCCCTGGTCTTCATCTTTGGCGAGTATTTTTTATTATTTTTTCTAAGATGTTCCGTGGAGTTTCAGATCATTCCGAGAACTTATGTTTTCTGCACATAAAACAACATCATGGCAATTCTCTTTGAAAGCGGCGTCGATCCGGGTTAGTTCCATTCATATCATACAAGTTAGAGTCCAAAACTAGGGCAATAGTGTTTGGAAAAGTAGATACGACGGAGACGTATCAACTCCCCCATGCTTAAACCCTTGCTTGTCCTCAAGCATTTCAGTTGACAAACTGAAAGAGAAAAAGAAAAACTTTTACAAACTCTGTCTGCTCTTGTCATTGTAAATATGTCAAGCCAGCATTCAAGTTTTTAGCAAAGATTATAACTAACCACATTTGCAATAATTCTCAAGTTTCATATTTACTCATATCAATGGCATAATCAACTAGCGAGCCATTATAATAAATCTCGCATGACAACACTTCCTCAAAACAATCATAATATGATATAACAGGATGGTATCTCGCTAGCCCTTTCTGAGACCGCAAAACATAAATGCAGAGCACCTTTAAAGATCAAGGACTGACTAGACATTGTAATTCATGGTAAAAGAGATCCAATCATAGTCATGCCCAATATAAATTAACAGTAATGCATGCAAATGACAGCTGTGCTCTCCAGCTAGTGCTTTTAATAAGAGGGTGATGACTCAACATAAAAGTAAATAGATAGACCCTTCGCAGAGGGAAGCAGGAATTTGTAGAGGTGCCAGAGCTCAGTTTTGAAATAGAGATAAATAATATTTTGAGCGGCATACTTTCATTGTCAACATAACAACTAAGAGATGGCGATATCTTCCATGTCACACACATTATAGGCGGTTCCCAAACAGAATGGTTAAGTTTATACTCCCCCTCCACCAACAAGCATCAATCCACGGCTTGCTCGAAACAACGAGTGCCTCCAACATACATCAGATCCCAGGGGGAGTTTTGTTTGCAATTATTTTGATTTGGTTTGCATAAAGCATGGGACTAGGCATCCCAGTGACCAGCCATGTTCTCGTGAGTGAGGAGCGGAGTCCACTCCTCTTGAGAATAACCCGCCTAACATGGAAGATAAGGACAGCCATAGTTGATACATGAACTATTCGAGCATACAGAACAGAATGTTTATTTGAAGGTTTAGAGTTTGGCACATACAAATTTACTTGGAACGGCAGGTAGATACCGCATATAGGAAGGTATAGTGGACTCATATGGAATAACTTTGGGGTTTAAGTGATTGGATGCACAAGCAGTATTCCCGCTTAGTACAAGTGAAGGCTAGCAAAAGACTGGGAACCGACCGACTAGAGAGCGACAACAGTCATGAACATGCACTAAAATTAATAGACATTGGATACAAGCATGAGTAGGATATAATCCACCTTGAACATAAATATCGTGAAGGCTATGTTGATTTTGTTTCAACTACATGTGTGAACATGTGCCAAGTCAAGTCACTCAAATCATTCAAAGGAGGATACCACCCCATCATACCACATCATAACCATTTTAATAGCATGTTGGCACGCAAGGTAAACCATTATAACTCATGGCTAATCAAGCATGGCATAAGCAACAATGATCTCTAATTGTCATTGCAAACATGTTTATTCATGATAAGATGAATCAGGAACGATGAACTCATCGTATTTACATAAACAAGAGAGGTCGAGTTCGTACCAGCTTTTCTCATCTCAGTCAGTCCATCATATGTCATCATAATTGCCTTTCACTTGCACGACCGAATGATGTGAATAATCATACGAGTGCACGTGCATTGGACTAAGCTGGAATCTGCGAGCATTCAATAAACAGGAGAAGACAAGGCAATATGGGCTCTTTGGTTAAATCAACACTAATGCATATAAGAGCCACTTCAACAATTTAGTCATGGTCTTCTCCTATCGACCCCCAAAGAAAAGAAACAAAATAAAACTATTTACACGTGAAAGCTCCCAACAAGCAAAAGAAGAACGGGAAATATTTTTGGGTTTTCTTTTTAATTATTACTACTACAGCAGGAAAAGTAAACTACTAGAAGCTACACTATTTTTTTTCTTTTTTCTTAAAGTTTAACAAACACACAAGAAGAAAGCAGGAAAAAGAAAATAAACTAGCATGTTATTATAATGAAAGAGTATGAGCACCGACATCTAGCGATGAGTATGTGTGAACATAAATGTAATGTCGGTGAGAAATACGTACTCCCCCAAGCTTAGGCTTTTGGCCTAAGTTGGTTCATTGCCAAGGATGGCCTGGCTGATACCCGTAGGTGTAGCTGGGGTCGTACTGTGATGCAGCGGCTATCGCCTCCTGAGCTGCAGCGTGGCATCGAGCTGCCTCCGCTCTCCTCTCGTACTCATCTGCCTCCTCTCTGGTAATAACATATCTTCCTTTTGTCTGAAAATCAAAGAAGGCAGGAGCAGGAAGAGTAATACGTACAACATGCCGTTTGTTAAAGATTAGTCGATACTGGAGAGGTGATTCAGTTCTCTCAACAAACTGGTGGGAAATCATAGAATCAAAATCTAAATAAGTAGGGGGTAACTCCATATCACCCTCACGAATGTCTATCTCAAGAAAATTAGCTAAGCGGGTTGCATAAATTCCTCCAAAGAAATCTCCGTTATATCTATTATGATGCAACCTACGAGCTACTATGGCTCCCATATGATAAGATTGGTCTCCTAACACAGCACTCCTGAGAATGCTGAGATCAGGGACACACATGTAACATGCTTCATCCTTAGCATTTATGCACCTACCGATGAAGAGAGCAAAATAATGTATAGAAGGAAAGTGAATGCTCCCTATAGTGGCTTGCGTTATATCTCTAGATTCCCCCACAGTTATACTAGCAAGAAAGTCTCTAAATTCATATTTACGAGGATCAACAGTACTACCCCATTGTGGGAGTTTGCAAGCAAAAGTAAAATCCTCTAAGTCCATGGTATAAGATTTGTCATACAGATCAAACATGACAGAAGGAGAATTACGTGAAGATGAAAATTCAAACCTCCTCACAAATGAACTAGTGAGATCATGATATTGTGGGCATTTGTCTGCCTCGAAGTCCACAAGACCGGCGTTACGCAAATATGCGTTAAATTCTTCTTTGATTCCCGCTCGATCCATAAAATTTTCCGAAGGCCATTCACAGGGCCTCACGGGAGCGTCCCTTGGGGGCTCCTCATCGGCATCGCGCATTGCAAGCCTAGGGCCTTGCTTCCTTGAAGAACCACCTTGGAACATCTTCCTAAACATATTGTTTTCTCTGAAAAATTTCTGAAATTTTTAGTAACTTCAAACAAAAGTGAACCAACTTCAATAAAATTAAAAGGAACTACTCCTACAAGTGACTAGAGCCTTTCTCTAGAACTAGAACTACTTGGAACCATATAAAATTGACATGCAAGCTCAAGAACATGGTCACCTATGCAGCACAAATTTGCAATGAATAAAGCACTAGAACAAAAACTAATTGGACCAATGGAGGAGTCACATACCAAGGAACAATCTCCCCAAGCAGTCTTGTGAGAGGTGCTTTGAGCAAGGAGATCAAAAATCACAGCAGAACGGCTGGAACTCGTGTTTGAGCCAGATATTTGTGTTTTTGGGAGGAAGAAGAAGAGGATGGGTGCAGGAATAAGTGGAGGAGGGCCACCATGGGCCCACGAGGCAGGGGGCGCGCCCAGGGGGGTAGGGCACGCCCTCCACCCTCGTGGCCAGGTGGCAGCTCCCCCCGCGGTAATTTTTGCACTAAAAATCCTCAAATATTCCCGAAAAAATCATATTAAATTGGCATGGCATTCTGAGAACTTCTATTTTTGGGATATTTTTATATTGCACAGATAGATCAGGAAATAGACAGAAAAAATACTATTTTTACTTTATTTCAACTAAATGACATAAAATATAAAGAGGGTACAGAAGGTTGTGCCTTCTAGTTTCATCCGTCTCATGCTCATCAAAAGGAATCCACTAACAAGGTTGATCAAGTCTTGTTAACAAACTCATTCCGATTAACATGGAACCGGAGAAATTTCGAATAACACTATGTTACCTCAACGGGGATATGGACATCCCCTATAATAAGAATATCATATTTCTTCTTGACAGTAGGAAGAGGAAATTCAAAACCTCCAAATATAATCGATGGAACTTTTCCAATAGAGTTAATACTATAAACTTGATGTTGTTTCCTTGGAAAGTGTACCGTATGCTCATTACCGCTAACATGAAAAGTGACATTGCCTTTGTTGCAATCAATAACAGCCCCTGCAGTATTTAGAAAAGGTCTTCCAAGAATAATAGACATACTATCGTCCCCGGGAATATCAAGAATAACAAAGTCCGTTAAAATAGTAACGTTTGCAACCACAACAGGTACATCCTCACAAATACCGACAGGTATAGCAGTTGATTTATCAGCCATTTGCAAAGATGTTTCAGTAGGTGTCCATATTTCAATTCAAGTCTACGATATAAAGAGAGAGGCATAACACTGACACCGGCTCCAAGATC
Source organism: Aegilops bicornis (assembly GCA_021605145.1). Lineage (NCBI taxonomy): Eukaryota > Viridiplantae > Streptophyta > Magnoliopsida > Poales > Poaceae > Aegilops > Aegilops bicornis. The sequence continues at coordinate 832,098,891 of CM038671.1, read as the reverse complement.
ACATAAAGCAGTTTTAACATAATTTCTTTTAATGGAGCATGGTATAGTGGGTACTCCTGGATCTCCAAGTTTCTTTGGTACTCCACCCTTAAAAGTATAATTAGCAAGCATGGTGGAAATTTCAGCTTCTGGTATCTTTCTCTTATTGGTAATGATATCCTTCATATACTTAGCATAAGGATTTGTTTTGAGCACATCAGTTAATCGCATACGAAAAAGATAGGTCTAATCATTTTAGCAAAGCACTCAAAATCCTCATCATCCTTTTTCTTAGATGGTTTGGGAGGAAAAGGCATGGGTTTCTAAACCCATGGTTCTCTTTCTTTACCATGTTTCCTAGCAACAAAGTCTCTCTTATCATAACATTGATTCTTTGATTGTGGGTTATCAAGATCAATAGCAGGTTCAACTTCTACATCATTATCATTACTAGGTTGAGCATCATCATGAACATCATCATTATTATTTTTGCTAGGTTCATGTTCATTACCAGATTGTCTTTCGACATCGGACATAGATATATCATTTGGATTCTCGGTGGTTCACAATAGGTTCACTAGAAGTTTGCAACGTCCTATCATTTTCTTTTTCTTCCTTTTAGATGAACTAGGCACATCAGTATTATTTCTCTGAGAATCTTGCTCAATTCTCTTAGGGTGGCCTTCAGGATACAAAGGTTCCTGAGTCATTCTACCAGTTCTAGTAGCCACTCTAACAGCATAATCATTTTTCTTACTATTCATTTCATTGAGTAAATCATTTTGAGCCTTAAGTACTTGTTCTACTTGAGTGGTAACCATAGAAGCATGTTTGCTAATGAGTCTAAGTTCACATCTAACATCAGCCATATAATCACCCAAGTGTTCAATCATATAGGTATTTTGTTTCAATTGTCTACCAAAATAAGCATTGAGGTCTTCTTGCTTAAACATAAAGTTATCAAACTCATCCAAGCACTGACTAGCAATTTTAGTAGGAGGGACTTCAGTTTTATCATGTCTATAGAGAGAATTTACCTTTACTACCTGTGTTGGGTTATCGAGATCAGGAGGTTATTCAATAGGTAATGGATCAAGATCATATGTTTCTTCAACAGGCGGTAAATTAAGACCATTTTTTCTTCAATAGGAGGTAAATTCTTAACATCTTCAGCTTTAATACCTTTTTCTTTCATAGATTTCTTTGCCTCTTGCATATCTTCAGGACTGAGAAATAGAACACCTCTCTTCTTCGGAGTTGGTTTAGGAATAGGCTCAGTAATTGGCTCAGGAGCTGGCTCAGGAGGTGACTAATTATTTTCATTTGTCAACATATTATTCAATAAAATTTCAGCTTCATCCGGTGTTCTTTCCCTGAAGAGAGAACCCGCACAACTATCTAGGTAATCTCTGGAAGCATCGGTTAGTACATTATAAAAGATATCAAGTATTTCATTTTTCTTAAGAGGATGATCAGGCAAAGCATTAAGTAACTTGAGAAGCCTCCCCCAAGCTTGTGGGAGACTCTCTTCTTCAATTTGCACAAAGTTCTATATTTCCTTTAAAATAGCTTGTTTCTTATGAGCAGGGAAATATTTAGCAGAGAAGTAATAAATCATATCACAGGGACTACGCACAAGCAGGATCAAGAGAATTAAACCATATCTTAGCATCACCCTTTAATGAGAACGGAAATATTTTAAGGATGTAAAAGTAGCGAGATCTCTCATCATTCGTGAACAGGGTGGCTATATCATTTAATTTAGTAAGATGTGCCACAACAGTTTCAGATTCATAACCATGAAAAGGATCAGATTCAACCAAAGTAATTATATCGGGATCAACAGAGAATTCATAATCCTTATCGGGAACACAAATAGGTGAAGTAGCAAAAGCAGGGCCAGGTTTCATTCTGTCTCTAAGAGATTCTTTACTCCATTTAACTAACAGCCTCTTAAGTTTGTATCTATCCTTGCAGGCAAAAATAGCTGCAGAAGATTCCATATCAAAAAGATAACCCTCAGGAATAGCAGGCATATCCTCATCATCACTTTCATCAATATTATCAGTTTCAATAGTTTCTTTCTCTCTAGCCCTAGAAATTTGTTCATCAAGAAATTCACCAAGGGGCACAGTAGTATCAAGCATAGAAGTAGTTTCATCATAAGTATCATGCATAGCAGAAGTGGCATCATCAATAACGTGCGACATATCAGAACGAATAGCAGAAGCAGGTTTAGGTGTCGCAAGCTTACTCAAAACAGAAGGTGAATCAAGTGCAGAGCTAGATGGCAGTTCCTTACCTCCCCTCGTAGTTGAGGGATAAATTTTTGTCTTAGCATCTTTCAAATTCTTCATAGTGTCCAGCAGATATAAATCCCAAGTGACTCAAAGAATAGAGCTATGCTCCCCGGCAACGGCGCCAGAAATTGTTCTTGATAACCCACAAGTGTAGGGGATCGCAACAGCTTTCGAGGGTAGAGTATTCAACCCAAATTTATTGATTCGACACAAGGGGAGCCAAAGAATATTCTCAAGTATTAGTAACTGAGTTGTCAATTCAGCCACACCTGGAAACTTAATATCTGTAGCAAAGTGTTTAGTAGCAAAGTAGTATGATAGTAGTGGTAACGGTAACAAAAGTAACGGAAGCAAAAGTAATATTTTTGGTGTTTTGTAGTGATTGTAACAGTAACAACAGGAAACTAAATAAGCGAAAACCAGTATATGGAAAGCTCGTAGGCATTGGATCGGTGATGGATAATTATGCCGGATGCGGTTCATCATGTAACAGTCATAACATAGGGTGACACAGAACTAGCTCCAATTCATCAATGTAATGTAGGCATGTATTCCGAATATAGTCATACATGCTTATGGAAAAGAACTTGCATGACATCGTTTGTCCTACCCTCCCGTGGCAGCGGGGTCCTAATGGAAACTAAGGGTATTAAGGCCTCCTTTTAATAGAGAACCGGAACAAAGCATTAGCACTTAGTGAATACATGAACTCCTCAAACTATGGTCATCACCGAGAAGTATCCCGATTATTGTCACTCGGGGTTGTCGGATCATAACACATAATAGGTGACTATAGACTTGCAAGATAGGATCAAGACCTCACATATATTCATGAAAACATAATAGGTTCAGATCTGAAATCATGGCACTCGGGCCTTAGTGACAAGCATTAAGAATTGCAAAGTCATAGCAACATCAATCTCAGAACATAGTGGATACTAGGGATCAAACTCTAACAAAACTTACTCGATTACATGATAGATCTCATCCAACCCATCACCGTCCAGCAAGCCTACGATGGAATTACTCACGCACGGCGGTGAGCATCATGAAATTGGTGATGGAGGATGGTTGATGATGACGACGGCGACGAATCCCCCTCTCCGGAGCCCCGAACGGACTCCAAATCAGCCCTCCTGAGAGGTTTCAGGGCTTGGCGGCGGCTCCGTATCGTAAAACGCGATGATTTCTTCTCTCTAATTTTTTTCTCTCCAAAAGCCAATATATAGAGTTGGAGTTGGCGTTGGAAGGTCTCCAGGGGGCTCACGAGGTAGGGGGCGCGCCCCCCACCCTCGTGGACAGGGTGTGGGCCCCCTGGTCTTCATCTTTGGCGAGGATTTTTATTATTTTTTTAAGATGTTCCGTGGAGTTTCAGGTCATTCCGAGAACTTTTGTTTTCTGCACATAAAACAACATTATGGCAATTCTGCTGAAAACAGCGTCAGTCCGGGTTAGTTCCATTCAAATCATACAAGTCATAGTCCAAAACAAGGGCAAAAATGTTTGGAAAAGTAGATACGACGAAGACGTATCAGTGACAAAGCAAAAGCACCCGAATGGGGTGATGAAGGCTGTTTTTATTTCATCGGGACCATAAAGTCAGATCTGATGATACCCGGAATATGCATCTAAAAAAGACAAGCGCTCACACCCTGCAGTCGAGTCAACAATCTGATCGATGCGGGGGAGAGGGAAGTGATCTTTCGGGCAGGCCCGACTGATATGCTTGAAATCAATGCACATACGAAGTGAATCATCCTTCTTAGGAACCATGACTACATTGGCAAGCCACTCAGAGTGGTAGATCTCTCGGATGAACTCTGCTGCTAGCAGCCGAGCCACCTCTTCGCCAATCGCTTTCCTCTTCTGCACGGCGGACCGCCGAAGGTGCTCTTTGACGGGTTTTGCCTTGGGGTCGACACGCAAATGGTGTTCAGCCAGTCCTCTGGGTACACCCGGCATGTCAGAGGGTTTCCATGCAAAGATGTCCCGGTTCTCACGGAGGAACTGGATGAGCACTTATTCCTAATTGCTACCGAGTGTCGTTGATATATGAGTCGGCGCGGCATTGGGATCGGTCGGGTGAATATGAATCGGCTTCGTTTCACCAGACGACGTAAATGCAGAATCTGTGGCAGGCTTCTTGGCTCGGAGCAAATCACTCGGATCTGCATTCTTCTGATACTCTTGAAGTTCAACAGCTACCATATGCATATCGGCAATTTTGGAACCTTTCTGGAAGCATTCCTCCGCCCTTTGTCGATTGCTAGTAACTGTGATCACACCTTTGGGGCCAGGCATCTTCAACTTGAGGTACACGTAACATGGTCGAGCCATGAAACGTGCGTATGCAGGCCTCCCCTGAATGGCATGATAAGCACTCTGGAAATCCACGACTTCAAACATCAACTTTTCCTTACGGTAATGCTTGGAATCACCGAAAACCACGTCGAGAGCGATCTGGCCGAGTGATTCGGCTTTCTTTCCGGGGATAACACCATGGAAGCTCATATTGCTCTCGCCAAGTTTGGACATCGGAATGCCCATCCCCTTCAAGGTTTCAGCATAAAGGATATTCAGACCGCTACCTCCGTCCATCAGCACTTTAGTCAGTCGAGTGCCTCCGACCACTGGGTCGACCACCAGTGCTTGCCTCCCGGGGGTGGCTACACGAGCAGTATGGTCAGACTGGTCGAATGTGATGGTTGTCTGAGACCATTTCAGGTATGTGGTAGTTGTTGCTGGAGCAACCATATTCACCTCTCTGTTAATAACCTTCAACCAACTCTTGCTCTCAACATCAGCAAAAATCATGAGAGAGGAATTGACTTTGGAATAACCATCGTCTTCCTCTTCATCCTCATCTTTGTCCGACTCTTTCTCCTTCTCATTGGGCTGTTTTTCTCGGAACTGCTGGATCAGGAGTCGACATTGTCGAGTGGTATGCTTTGAGTAAATCAGATTACCTTCTTCATCTTTCTTCGTGTGGATGTGACATGGCAAATCCAACACATCATTTCCTGCTTGATCCTTTACCTTCTTAGGGGGTCAGGGCCCCTTAGGTTTTCCCTTAAACTTTCCTTGAGTCACTGCTGCAATCTCACTAGGTGCCGCTGGCTCGGCCTTACGCTTCGCTTCCATCGGAGTTACCTCCACCGGCCTCTTGGCCGACTGGTTTACTCTTCCCGCTACGGAGTCGATCCTCTTCTTCCCCGTTAGCGTATCGGGTGGCTATCTCCATCATCCATTCAGTGTCATATCCCCAGTCCAACCGAATTTCAGGACCAACTCTCTGTATTTGGCGCCTTCCTTGCAAGCGCACACTGCTTGATGCTCTGATACATTTTCAATGGTGTGATGCAAAGTGGTCCATCTCTGAATGAATTCCCTTAAAGTCTCATTCGGCTTCTATACACAATGCTGCAACTCAGGCAATCCTGCTGGTCGCTTGCACGTGCCCTCAAAAGTTCTAACGAACACTCGAGCCAGCTCCTCCCAACTGTGTATACTGCCTGGAGTCAACTGAGTCAACCACGCTCGGGCCGACCCTTCCAACATAAGAGGGAGATGCTTCATCGCTATTTCATCGTTTCCGCCTCCAATCTGCACAGCCACTCGGTAATCCTCAAGCCAGGTTTCAGGCTTGGATTCTCCAGTGAACTTACTGACTCCAGTTGCCAATCTGAAGTTGGGAGGAATCACTGCCGCCCTGATGGCTCTGCTGAAACACTCTGGACCTGAAACATGCCATCTGCTGCCACTTGGACGATCTCTGCCAAGGTCTTCTCTATGCGCTCTATTCCGGTCGACCAAGCCTTGAACGAGAATGGATCTCGCATCGAAGCCTGGCTCTCTTGGGTCGACTGGAGTTCTGCGCTCGTCACTGTGACGACGTCTATCATCGTTCTGCCGAGGCACATATGACGCACTCCTCGGAGGAGGTGTAGGCACTCGACGATGATTGTCGCGGTCGAACTGACGATCATACTGTCCACGGCCTCACGCCGCAGGGGCGATCTCGGGCTATGGGCCGACTGAACTGTATCTGCTACTATGGATCTGATGTGAATCCTATTCCACGACTGAGACACTGCAGCGTTCTGCTCTCCTGCTGCCCGGAGCAAGGCCCGTATCTACATCAACCCTCTGCCAGCCTCCAACTGGGAAGGTTGGATCGACTCTGCAATTCGGGCCGCAGCTATGAGGTTCAGAATCGGAGTACGGTATACCTTAGGTGGAGGCGGGAAAAGCTGCCATCGACTGGACTCAGTGATCCGCTCCCGAGCCCGCTCGTCGAGAGCGCGCTGCAGGTTCTCCAGTCGAGTGCGCTCAGCCAGATTAGCCAAGCGCGCCTCCTCCAAGGCCCGAGCCTCGGGGGTTTCTCCAACGATGGGCGTGTGGAGTGCATCCATGTTGCAGCGACGAAGTTCTTCTCTCTGCTACGAAGAAAGGGGTTCGGGATGATATTCCTCATGGATGCGCGACGGATCGCCGCCACCATCCTCGTCGTCTTCGCGAAGGAAGCCAGGTGGGCCATGCGGACCATCAACCATCAGGACTTCAGCCGCAGGGTCGCTGCTATCGCACTCGGACGCAGTCTCCGCAGAGCCAGTCGACAGATCGAACAAGCCATGGAGAGTTTCGTCGGGCTCGATTGTCGCGACTTGGTGGGTGGCCAAACGCCGAGCCACCACGTGTTTCACTCACCGTTGAAGCCGCGATCGACCAGATCGCTTGCGGCGGCGAACAGCAGGGAGAGAAGACACCATCGGAGCCGACTGATACTGGGTCGACGGCTGCCGGAGAAGGACGCCGCGAACGCACGCGCGAAAGTGCGTCGCCCCTCGGACGGGGAGCGCCTCAACGTCAAGCGGAGCTTCCTGAAGCCACGCTGAGTCATCGGCGACGAAAACGAGCGCGCCGAGATGGATCTCGCGGCCCTCAGCCAATCTGCCGCCGGAAACCATGACAATGATCGGAAAAACTTGCAACTTCACCAACAAGTCGCTAAGACACCTGCTCCACGGTGGGCCCCAACTGTCGTGGTTCTAAGGCTGACAGTAGAAACGGGGGTAGGTATAGAGAGGCAAGATCTCAGCTATGGTGAAGATGTACACATGGGTTTTATAAGTTCAGGCCCTTCTCGGAAGAAGTAATAGCCCTACGTCTCGGTGGTCGATTGGTTTATATGTGTGATGTTACAGGGGGTGCGAACCCTTGTGCAGAGGAGGGGGTGGCTTATATAGAGTTCGCCAAGACCCTTTCCGCCCTCCATTACAAGGGACTTAATGTACATAAAGTGCTGGCGTTACTGGTAACGCCAGCCTTAAGTGATGTTAATGACCTTAAAGACTACGGAGTGAATGTCTGCCTGTTGTAATGCTGAGTGACTCCTAAGCTTTGGGAGGTCTAGTTATTCTCTGGCTGGTCGAGTGACAGTAGGTAGGAAGATTCCCGAGTGACATGAGGTCGAGTGGATTGCACTCGACATCTTCGACTGGGGGTCTCATGCTGCCTCTTGAACTTCTTGTCTTCTTGGGTAGTGACCTTGGGTACGATGTACAAGTCAGGCCTATGACCCTACCCAGGTCTGTATCCTCATCAGCTGCCATAGGAAAAAAATTATTTTCAAGGGAATCACAGCTTTCCACACCCATTTATAGTTAGGGCCAGATAAGTCTCTCTCCAGCCACTCATCAACAAATTTAGTGGTAAATTTACCCCCACTATTCAAGGACCAGGAAACAGTGTCAGGATTCTCATTCAAAGATTTCTTTTTAGCATCGCACACCACCCAATTCCATTGCTCCTCTAACTCACCAAAAAGCCTACGTCTAAAGGTAAGATCGTAGGTATTGGCTACGAAAGAGGCAATAATGCAATCTTGATTTTGACAGATATCGTACAGGATAGGGAGACGATCCCACAATATACAATTATCTATCCACAGGTCATGCCAAACCCTGGCTAAATCCCCTTTGTTAATGTTGATTCTCCTCCCAGCCATATAACCGTCTTTGACCTTCATGATGGATTTCCAAGAAGGAGAATCAGAGAAACGGCTGCGAATATTCGCAACGGTTTTGTTCCTGAAATATTTCGCTTGGGCAATGCGTTGCCATAGCCCATCACTAGTTTCTAGCTTCCACCACCATTTCACAAGGAGACTAATGTTCTGCTTGTGAGGATCTTTTATTCCCAAGCCACCAATTCTTCTAGACCGGCAAATCCTAGCCCATTTAACCATATGATAAGCACACTTCTTATTCTTCCTCCTCCAAAAGAAGCGTCTGCGATGCTTATTAATTTTTTCAATAAAGGTTTTGTTAAAAAGGAACATGGACATCAGGTAAGATGGAATACCATCCAGACTAGAGTCTAGCAAGGTGAGCCTAGCACCAGAAGAGGCTGCATATGCCACCGATGCATCCAGTTTTTTGATCATTTTAACATCCAGGAAGTCGAACTCAATGTAAGAGTGGAATATGTAACTGGCACTCCCAAGTACCTCGTGGGTAAGGTCCCAACACGACAGCCAAACATCTCTGCATAAATCCTGTCAGTTTCATTATCCCCTCCAAGAACAAACACTTCACTCTTATCGTAGTTTATTTTCAACCCAGACATGAGTTAAAAAAGATATAGCAACAGCTTGATGTTGACAGCCTTATCAATGTCATGTTCAAAACACAGAACAGTATCGTCCGCGTATTGAAGGATTCCCACCCCTCCCTTGATCAGCCCAGAAGCCAACCCTTTAATGAGATTATTTTTTTGGGGCAGCAATAACCATTTTAGTCAAGCACTCTGCTGCAAGGTTGAATTAAGAATGGAGAGTGTGGGTCGCCTTGTCGCACCCCTTTAGCACTCTGGATATAGGGCCCTGTCTCGTCATTAACCTTAACAATCATCGTGACATTCCTTAGGATTTGTGACACCCACCCGAACCACTTTGAGTTAAAACCACGTTTAACATGACAATCAAGTAGGAATTTCCAATTTACTTTGTCGTAGGCTTTCTCGAAATCGATCTTAAAGACCACTCCCACCACTTTTTTCACATGAGTATAGTGCAACACCTCATGCAAAGATAAGATACCGTCCACAATGTGTCTGCCTTTAATAAAAGCATTATGTTGGATGCTAAACAGCTTGTTAGCAAACTTCGTGACCCTGAGATACATGACTTTCGTGATTAGTTTATAGGGACACCGCAGCAAAAAAATAGGCCTATACTGCTGGATCTTATTAGCATCCACTGATTTAGGAAGCAGTGTAATAATACCATAATTCAAGCGTTGAACATCTAACTTGCCCTCATAGAACCACTCAAAAAGGTTGAACAAATCCGGGTTCACAACATCCCAACAATGTTGGTAGAATTCCATCGGTATATTATCCGGTCCAGGAGCTCAATTAGGTCTCATCGCAAATAGTGATATTTTAATTTCCTCAAGTGAAAAAGGACGTGTCACGTACTCATTATCTTGAGGCATGATATTTTCATCCTGGGACCAAAGGGAGGCATCAATTTTACAAATATTGCCAGGGCCGGTCCAAATAAGTCTCTATAATAGGCAGTAGCATGGGACAATAAATTTTTGGTCCCTTCTACAATCACTGGCCCACACTCCAATGAGATCATAGAGTGTTTTCTACGTTGCCCATTGGCCACTTTATGAAAAAGTCCGTGTTATTATCCCCTTTCAGGAGCCATCTCCCATTAGAGAATTGGTACCAATGGGACTCTTCTTCAATATACAAGTTATTAAGCTCAACTAGGATGTCCAACTTCCTAGTATAAGCCTCCCCACAGAGATCATTCTCTTCCTCAAGTTTTTCTAGCTCTTGCAGCTCGAGTCAATAAGATTTTTTCTAATCTTGTTTTGTCCAAAAATATTGGACCCCCAACCTTCGAAGAATTTTTTAATTCTCTTCAGCTTGATATTTAAAATATCAATAGGATCACTAGTGTATACAGGTTGGGACCAGATTTCTGCCACCAGAGGAAGAAACTCTGGATTGTTCAGCCAGGCATTATCAAACTTAAAGCATCTATTTCCAGGGGCTCTAGATGATGCCACCCCCTCCCCCCCATCTAGGAGTAAGGGACTGTGATCAGAAATCTCTTTGACCAATTTATTAACAGATACGAGAGGATAAAGGTCCTCCCAGTCCGAGGGCATTAAAATCCTATCCAAATTTTCCAAAGTAGGGTGTTCCTACTTATTCGACCATGTATAACAGCCTCTTGACATGTTAATCACTCTCAGCCCCACCAGGTGTATAACCGAATTGAACACATCAGAAAAATGAGACAAGGGGGTTTTCTTGTTATTCTCCCCACTATGACGTAAAATATTAAAATCCCCCCCCCAACTAGGTAAGGAATAGTAGTTTTATGGCACATAGAAGACATCTCTGCTATAAATCCAGGCTTGTTTTCATCCTGTGCAGCCCCATAGACCACCAGCAAGGCCCAATTACATTTCCTACTCTTATCCAAAAGATTAATTTGCAAAATAAATTTCCCATGCTTCACCTCAAGGATATCAAACTTATCTTTATTAATACCACAAAGGATGCCTCCAGATTTCCCCCTAGAAGGATTCCACTCCCAAATAAACTTTTGGTGTGGGTCCAATTTTCTAAAGAAGGAAGGAGTACAGTTACTCTTCATAGTTTCTTGTAACCCAAGGAAATCCACCTCATTAGCATTGATCATGTCAGTGAGGCAGGTAGACATGTCTTTCTTATCTGCCCCCCTACAGTTCCAAAAGAGGCCAATCATTTATAACGATCAGGTTTATCTCTTACCATGGTAGGTCTGCCAGGATTCATAGCAGCCCTACCCTCCCCCTCCTTCTTCTGACTTCTAGTCATGGGTCTAACAGGGTCTTTATGACGTGAAATGATCACTGTTCGCCTTCGCTGGATCTTTCTCTCTTTTTGTTTAGATTGGACAACAATAAAAGGTTCATCCTCATCTTTATTTGTTTCCTCCCAAGTTAAAGACAGGGGGATACTGTTACCCAGCCCATCATTGATAATTCAGTCAATACGCCAGTATGTATCAAAGGAAACATTAGTTTGTATATATGGCATACAGTTTATCAGAGATAATCCCACCTTTTGGTAAAGGGGATAGAGGAAAACACCTAGAATGAATACGCGCGCCATGTCAGAGCAATAGTTGGGCCCAAATTATCTTAATTGTTGAGAAATGTTAAATATAAAACTTCACACATCTTCACCTCGACATGGTCCAGCAAGATCTTGAGCTACTAATGGTACTGCATTTGCATGTCACAGATTCCACCCAGCTCGAGTGTGAGCATCACCTCCAGAGGATAAGACATTTTGTCGTGCCACTAGCGCCACCCTCACCTGTCCGTGCTGCCTTGATTCCGTAAGTATCTTTCCAATATATATGTTCTTAACTAGATCCTGCTGTTAGATTATCCTCTGTGTGAGAATCATGACGGAATCTACCAAGGTTGTTTCTGTTGTACTCCCTATACTGTATAAGGTGCAGGCCAAGCCGGGACGCAAGTTGGAGGGAGCATCCAATCCCTTAACGTTGCACTGATTATGTGGAACAGCTCATGGAGTCTCCCATATAATATGTCTCTACATTTTTAGTCTACATTTATAGGGAGAGAACATACCGACTAATAGCAACAAAGTGCAATCAACAATTGTGGAAGGTAACAAGTGTCCCCCCTTAAAATGTCAAATAAAGCAGGGGGAGACTTGCCTTGTACATACTTGCACGTGTCAATTAAAAGCAAGCATACATGTACATACTTGAATGTATTGAATATTCGTGCTGCCACAATTTGTTCTTGGTTTGTTATGGAATAAATTGAAAACTCTTCAGAATGCTTCTAATTAATCTGTATGGCTGTAAATATGTAATGTTCTTTCTTCCCAGTTTTGTATACGGCCTTCCTTTTTCTATAGTATGTCAACACGTTCAAACCAGTGTTTTATCTATTTATAAATATATGTTATTTTCCAGGTCAGAGGAAACATACAAGAAGTAAATAATTTGACAGACCTATGGAGTTTTGTGGTCGTAGTATCTGTACATGGCAATATAAAGATAGAAAAAAAACATAGGATTTTTTGTTTCGAACATTAATATTTTGATGAAAAATGGTTACTAAGGTGGGCCTCTTGGTCAAGATGATCCATATAAAGTAGAAGGAAGTTTGAACATTCTAGAGCTTGCCAATCATGAGTTCTAATAGCAGTCTAATTCTTTAGCGTAGACACTTTGATCTAATCTTGAGTGATTGTTATGATCACCACTAGATGTAAGACAACCAAATTGACCACCCCACACTGGTATTATATTTTAGATTTCTTCTTAATGGGCCAACTAAATCATTCTTTTGAAGAGAACCTCAAAGACTTTTATATGCACTATCGTACATGGAAGAAGCTACTATTATACTCGGAAGAGCACATATATCCACAATTCTACGTAATAAGTGCAGCTAATTTATGTTTGTGACACTCCAAGTCTGTACTTTCTTCAAGATTTTCAGTATTTGTTCACACTTATGAAGCAAGAAATGGAAGATACACGCGTGTGTTGACAAGGTAATGTCATCTACTATTTTCAAATATACGCTTCATTTTTTCGTTTATAGCAGCTTGAATGTTCCTGTCAAGTCAAAGTATGGTCGATTGAGTTTTACTGTGCTCCACTTTTTATGTTACCAGCAAAGTCGCCTATTTGCTATGCAAAAATATAATACCTGCTCATTTTCCTACTTCTAATGTGAAGGATTATTGCCTACTTAACAAGGCTCATCCAATACACCAAAGTGGGAAACCTCACATGACAAATTATTCATTAGTATGTTGGCTAGACAAGAGGCAAATAAGTACTTTGTTTTCAAGAGAAACAAAGTAATGGCATTGTTTACTGAATCAGCTAAACAAACAATATATTCATGTTTGGTCTAGCCGTGCAAATGCGCGGGTCACACCGCTAGTTTGTATATAAGAACAGAAATGAGCGTTCATATTTGAAAACCTTCTTGGATTTTTTTCGAAACACTTCATAAAAAACAGTGAAGAATTTTGAAATAACGAATATATTTTTTAAACCCAAATTTTGTGAAATTCTAAAACATTTTTAAAATTGTGACAGCGTAACATTTTGCCAAATGCACATTTTACATTTTCTTAATGAGATTAAACAATTTATAAAACTATATGAAGATTTATTAAAAACTCTGCAGCTTTAACATTTTGTTCCCCATTTTTCACAAAATGTTTATGTTTCAAATAGTGTTCACTCAAAATTGAATGTGTTTTCAAAAATTGTTCATTTTTTAAAAAGTATTCAGAATTTTCAAAAGGGTTCGCATTTTAAAAAGAGGAGTTTAAAAATTGTTCGCCCCTGCACAGTTTTAATATTTGTTTGCCCTTAAACAATCTTTCAAGTCTCGACCCTGTTTTATGAGGATAAATATTTCAGGCCTCTTAGTATAACAACATCTAATGTTTCTGGTAGCTAGCTGGAGGATTTTAGCATCTGAAGATCGTAAGTTCAATTCCCGTAGAGCTTTTTTTTTTGCGTCTTACTAAAAAGAAGAAAAAAAACTCGCGTTCCATCTGTTGTGCCGCCCAGTCGCAACTAGAGTCAACAATCCCGAGATACGTCTTACCACGAAGACAATCCCTGTTTGGGACAGCTGTCAAGGTTTAAAATAGACCAGGAAATAGTTCGGTGAGCTGATTTCTGGGCTTGCAAGTTTAGGGTTTGATTTAGCTTTCGTTTGCAAGTTAAAGGTTTGTTTTGCACTTTTTCCGTAGATTTATTGCGGCTAACACGTGAGATGTTAGCTGGACGCCTGGACCGACCTGAACACCGAGCCTATCTGTTTACTCCTAGTACGGAGTATATGGTAACGAATCTTCCCACCCATTGTAACGAATTCTAGCAAATCTTTGTTGGTATCGCCTTTATTGATAAGAGAGAAAGTTATCAATCTCACGATTCCGGACTTCAACCAGAATTGCATCCACAACTAAGTAACATCTGTCATCATGAGATCCATCTGCCATGTTTGATGGAGGACCTGGTGATGGATGCGAATTGCGTTGTTCCATCCGCGTCTGCGTCGGCGAGGTTCCAAGAAACAGCCAACGGCCTGCCACGAGACATCGTCGCCAGCATCTTGGTCCGCCTCCCGGGGAGCGTGTTAGCAGTATTCTTGATATTATTGTATCAGCATTTTAGTTTGCTTTCGTTATGCATGTAGCATAGTTTAGAGAGTAGCTAGTCCAGCAAACTTTCAGCGAAGATGCGCAGAGGAGGCGAGATGCCGGGTGCCGTGGGATGCTGCGAGGGCGACGAGATGCCGACTATGCCGTGTGATGCGGTGATGCCATGAGAGTCGGCAAGACGCGACAAGGCTGGAGCGTGATGGGTTGGTTCAGGTTGAGTCGGATGACACGCAAGGTCGTGTGATACGGCAGGCGCGTGGACGGGTTGAAGCAAGACCGGCTAGATGGATCAGTACGTTGGAGCCAAGAGAATTGGTGTGTTTGTTCGCTAGTTGACTGCATGCATGAGTTTGTTAGCGGGTGGTGCAGGTCCGGGAGAGATTCCAGGAGATGTAGTGCGTGGAGTTTGTTGGGTTAGTGGCGTAGCAGATGGATTAGTGGGTTAGTGGCTGAAAGTGCCGGCTAGCTAGGGTGCGCGTGAGGCAAACCTCCTGTGTATATAAGTATGGCATTGAGTTAATAAGAAAAGGGAGGCTGTGAGGGCTGGAGAAAAAGATGTACCATACGTGTGTCTCACCGGGAGGAAGAGGCAAAGCTAGTTTCTCTCTGGTGAGGTATGCGTGCGTGTGTGTGTTGAGTCTTCTTTTCCTTGTGTGTGTTCTTGAGAGAAGAAGAGAGAAACACAAGTGAGAGTTGTGTGAAGCAGCTCGAGGTAGAAGAAGAAGAGCGGCGCTGCGAGGAGGCGGCGCCAACAATTGGCATCAGAGCCTTGTCGATCCGCGGCAGCGACGGGCGGCGACGATTTACACGGGCGGACTCCATGTGAGGTGGAGGACATCGGCACGAGGTGGGTGGCCGGCGGCGCGATGCTGCCGGTTGCGGTTGCGGTGTGATGCCGGTAGATGATGGCGGTGCGAATCTACCACAAGGCGGCGTTAATGGCGCCGTTGGGAGGCACGACGGTGCGAGGCCGTCATGAGGAGGAGACGGCATGGCGATCGGCACCGCGAAGGCGTCGTCCACGTGAAGACATGGCCGCTGCATGCGGCAGGAGGTCGTGGTACTCGGCGCCGTGACAACGTCGTCCACGGCAAGACGGCACAAGGTGGGCGCCCGTTGGTAGCGCGATGGCGTTGATGGATAGTTGCGGTGCGATGCCGCAACATGATGATTGTGTGGTGATCGGCGTCGTGAGGACATCATCCACGATAAGATGGTCCATGGTGACCGGCGCTGCGACGGCGTTGGTGGCGGTGAGTGGCCGGCTGCGGCGCTGCGATTGCGTCGTCAAGTGGCTGCGGGTGATCCGTGTCGAAGAGTATGATATCAAGATTAGGTGGTGAATGTTAGCAGTATTCTTGATATTATTGTATCAGCATTTTAGTTTGCTTTCGTTATGCATGTAGCATAGTTTAGAGAGTAGCTAGTCCAGCAAACTTTCAGCGAAGATGCGCAGAGGAGGCGAGATGCCGGGTGCCGTGGGATGCTGCGAGGGCGACGAGATGCCGACTATGCCGTGTGATGCGGTGATGCCATGAGAGTCGGCAAGACGCGACAAGGCTGGAGCGTGATGGGTTGGTTCAGGTTGAGTCGGATGACACGCAAGGTCGTGTGATACGGCAGGCGCGTGGACGGGTTGAAGCAAGACCGGCTAGATGGATCAGTACGTTGGAGCCAAGAGAATTGGTGTGTTTGTTCGCTAGTTGACTGCATGCATGAGTTTGTTAGCGGGTGGTGCAGGTCCGGGAGAGATTCCAGGAGATGTAGTGCGTGGAGTTTGTTGGGTTAGTGGCGTAGCAGATGGATTAGTGGGTTAGTGGCTGAAAGTGCCGGCTAGCTAGGGTGCGCGTGAGGCAAACCTCCTGTGTATATAAGTATGGCATTGAGTTAATGAGAAAAGGGAGGCCGTGAGGGCTGGAGAAAAGATGTACCATACGTGTGTCTCACCGGGAGGAAGAGGCAAAGCTAGTTTCTCTCTGGTGAGGTATGCGTGCGTGTGTGTTGAGTCTTCTTTTCCTTGTGTGTGTTCTTGAGAGAAGAAGAGAGAAACACAAGTGAGAGTTGTGTGAAGCAGCTCGAGGTAGAAGAAGAAGAGCGGCGCTGCGAGGAGGCGGCGCCAACAATTGGCATCAGAGCCTTGTCGATCCGCGGCAGCGACGGCGGCGACGACGACGACACGGCGGACTCCATGTGAGGTGGAGGACATCGGCACGAGGTGGGTGGCCGTCGGCGGCGCGATGCTGCCGGTTGCCGGTTGCGGTGTGATGCCGGTAGATGATGGCGGTGCGAATCTACCACAAGACGACGTTGTGACGCCGTTGGGAGGCACGACGGTGCGAGGCCGTCATGAGGAGGAGACGGCATGGCGATCGGCACCGCGAAGGCGTCGTCCACGTGAAGACATGGCCGCTGCATGCGGCAGGAGGTCGTGGTACTCGGCGCCGTGACAACGTCGTCCACGGCAAGACGGCACAAGGTGGGCGCCGTTGGTGGCACGATGGCGTTGATGGATAGTTGCGGTGCGATGCCGCAACATGATGATTGTGTGGTGATCGGCGTCGTGAGGACATCATCCACGATAAGATGGTCCATGGTGACCGGCGCTGCGACGGCGTTGGTGGCGGTGAGTGGCCGGCTGCGGCGCTGCGATTGCGTCGTCAAGTGGCTGCGGGTGATCCGTGTCGAAGAGTATGATATCAAGATTAGGTGGTGAATGTTAGCAGTATTCTTGATATTATTGTATCAGCATTTTAGTTTGCTTTCGTTATGCATGTAGCATAGTTTAGAGAGTAGCTAGTCCAGCAAACTTTCAGCGAAGATGCGCAGAGGAGGCGAGATGCCGGGTGCCGTGGGATGCTGCGAGGCGACGAGATGCCGACTATGCCGTGTGATGCGGTGATGCCATGAGAGTCGGCAAGACGCGACAAGGCTGGAGCGTGATGGGTTGGTTCAGGTTGAGTCGGATGACACGCAAGGTCGTGTGATACGGCAGGCGCGTGGACGGGTTGAAGCAAGACCGGCTAGATGGATCAGTACGTTGGAGCCAAGAGAATTGGTGTGTTTGTTCGCTAGTTGACTGCATGCATGAGTTTGTTAGCGGGTGGTGCAGGTCCGGGAGAGATTCCAGGAGATGTAGTGCGTGGAGTTTGTTGGGTTAGTGGCGTAGCAGATGGATTAGTGGGTTAGTGGCTGAAAGTGCCGGCTAGCTAGGGTGCGCGTGAGGCAAACCTCCTGTGTATATAAGTATGGCATTGAGTTAATGAGAAAAGGGAGGCCGTGAGGGCTGGAGAAAAAGATGTACCATACGTGTGTCTCACCGGGAGGAAGAGGCAAAGCTAGTTTCTCTCTGGTGAGGTATGCGTGCGTGTGTGTGTTGAGTCTTCTTTTCCTTGTGTGTGTTCTTGAGAGAAGAAGAGAGAAACACAAGTGAGAGTTGTGTGAAGCAGCTCGAGGTAGAAGAAGAAGAGCGGCGCTGCGAGGAGGCGGCGCCAACAGAGCGACCTCCGTCGCCTCCGCCGCGTCTGCAAAGAGTGGCGGGACATCATCGTCGACCCAACGTTCATCCAGGAGTTCTTGATCCACGGATCACGGGCGCCTCCGACACATACCATCATCTTCTTTGAAAGCCAGAAAGGCCCGCGCAATGGCCGCGGCTTCCTCTTCGATTAGCAATGGCGGCTCACGGCTGATTTCACACCCGGGGTGCAAGATAGGTTGGTAGGCGCTTGCAACGGCCTGCTCTGCTTCCTGGAAGCCGGCCAGGGCTGCATAAAAATCGTAGAGCCGTCCACGGGTGAGTCGCTCGCCCTGCCGATGCCGTCAGAGGCGTCCGGGTTAAGGTGGACCGTCAACCCCGCGGCTTACTGCTTCGGCTATGATGCGACGACCAACGGATACAAGATCATGCACCATAACTACCTAGAATATGTCACCCTGCCGCTGCGCCCAGGGGAGGCCATTGTCGACGAAGAGCTGCACGTGCACACTATCGGAGGAGGCGAGGGCTGGAGAAGGCTGCATGTTGCTTTCTCGGTGTATGGTCGGGCATACGCTGATCCCCTGTACGTTGATGGGTCGGTGTACTGGCCCACGCGTGGCCATGGAGAGCACAGGCGAGAAGAGAAGCTTGTGCGCTTCGATCTGGCGAAGGAGAAGATCACGTCGGAGGCTACCGTCCGCATGCGGCTGGAAATCCCAAGGCCAGAGACGGCAAAGTTGTGCAGGCTGGTGGACTCGAAGACGTCTTGCGTGATGACCTACGGCCGAAACTGTGAGTGGAACGCGTGGTTCCCTAAAGCTGAAACTGAACAAGAGCCAGTCTTTCCGGGGGGTGTTGTTCTCTCTACCGACTGGATCGTCGGCGTCGGTGGATTGTATCTTCGCAGGATTGAAAGGGGCCTTGAATTTGGCCCGCGAGAGCTGCTGTTTGAGGCCGGCAAGGAGGACCCCTGTCAGCGTGCCCACGAGTACAATGGACGAACCTCGTTCATCGTCGGCAGCTGCGCCCGATCGCAGGAGCACCACCGCGCAAACACTGTCAGGTCCAGGCGTTTGGCTACTCGCCAACGGTGTCCGCCGCCCCACTAGCTCTCTACTTGGGCATGCCTACTCTTCCAGAACACAAATCGGCTGGGCATGTACCACAAGAACAAACACATCTTCTTTCCTTTTGCAATGGATGCTGAACTACGTACGTCTCATTGTTGGTTATTCTGTTCTCTTTTGAAAGGGGAACACTGTCCTTGCAAGGATCATATTTGTTTCTGTATGGTTGATATGTTATCTTTTGATAGTGGAACCCCGTCTGTTTCTGCTTGATTGATATGTTATCTTTTGATAATGGAACTCCGTTTGTTTCTGCTTGATTGATATGTTATCTGTTGATAATGGAAACCCGTCTTTTCAAGGATCGTACATAAGGCCATCTCCCTCGGCCACCTGAAAATTTCCTCCAGCATTCATCCGCGAACAGGAGGATTAGTACACGGACAAGGATGCAGGAGACGGCCATCCAACGCTGCCCCCATACATTTGGACAACAATTTGGCCAACTAAATATAAACATGTCGGATTTAAAACTAGGATAATTTCTACATAAAATTGGATGACATTTTTGTAAAAAATGTAGGATGAATGAATATTGTGTTGTTCTATGTTGTATTGATCTGAACCTCATATGGGGTATATATGGGAGTACAATATGGAAAGAGGATTGGAGTACAAAGCAAGTCATTGTTGGCTTAAACCAAATCCATCTCTATCTCTCCTAATCCCTAACTAACATGTTTGTACTTCTAACATTCCCCCCTCAGTCATAGCGTGAGTGAAGCTGACGATTACGACTGAATTTGAAGTCATGCACTATTGTCGTCTCACAGTGGGAGTGGCGTGGACGTTGGTGACTGGAGTTGTTGCCGACGAGTTGTGGTAGACGTAGTCATGTGGTCGATGTCGAGGTTGCCGATAGTGATGTAACAGTAGTCGAAGTAGTCATGGTCAATGTAGAATTCTTCATAGCTGGTGTAGCCGCAATCACCGGAGGCGCAAAAAAATACGCGATGTGTATGACAGAGCTACAATCATGTAGCCGTCGTTTTGCCAATCATTTTGCCCTGATGTTTTGCACCCAGAGAGGTACCGTCGCGGGCGTCTAGCGGATGTCAGACGTCGCAGTTGTAGGTGTGATCACCAGTTTTGCCAAGACTAGAGGAAGCCCACCGAGCACACAACGGTTTTACCTGTACTGTGTGCATGGTTTTAGTGGCTTTCACAATAGTGATGTCGGTGTGTCGATGTTGTCTTAGCTGTCGTTCGTGTTGTGCACGTCTTGCGGTAGTATTGTCAGAGGACGCGTGTCCATCCTTGTGGGCGAGTTGTAAAGGCGGCGGCGATGTGTTGACCAAGGTTATTGATGAAGACCACATTAATGTAGATCTTGGCATGAAGTGTCGATGATGGTGTTGCAGCGGCGTGTAGATGATGATGCCTTGTTTGAAGCCGTCCGTGGCGACGAAGTGTCGAGGCCATGCAATGCCAAGTATGTTGGAGTAACTTCTGTAGACGTGCTCCGCGACGGTGGCCGGCTCGATGTAGATGTATCGGCATAGTTCGATGCAGTGCAGGAGGTGGTGTAGGTCGCAGGTCATCGTCGTACGAGGCGCCCATGCTGCTGGCTGGATTATATTGGTCGTGCAGGCACGAACAAAACTACGGCGGATTGATGAACTGTCGTGTTTGTGCGCGAGCGTAGCCGCCATGTTGTGCTCTGTCGGACACGTCCTGGGTCGAGGTAGATGGACGCGTGCACTCACGATGTAGAGCGCGCGTGAGCGCTGCCTGCTGTGTCCCAGGCCGTGACCGAAGCCGCCGCACACCTGGAGTGCTGCTCCGGTTGAGCACCATAGATGTAGGAATTCCAACGATTGCTTCTACAAGTTTATCACCGGATTTTGGGGGATTGTCGATCGAATTTATTTGGTGGCTAAAAAATCTACTAGATGGAATTCTGAAATTGATCTAATCTAATCTATTGAACTGATCTGATCTTTGATTGACCGAGTGCCGCGCCGCTGGGGAGAGGAGATTAATCTCCACGAAGACGGTGCACTGCAGAAGTGGTGGAAGGTCTTAGAATCGACATCGAACTAACCGTTGTAATAGCATATGAAAATTGTAGGATGAGTGAATATTGTGTTGTTCTATGTATGAATCATCGAACGAAGACAGCCAAGGGCCTCCACCACCTCGTGCCTGCCACGAGACGTTGTAGCCAGCATCCTGGTTTGCCGCCCCGGGAGCGACCTCCGTCCTCTCCACCGCGTCTACAAATTCCTATAAGTATAGGGAAAAGGTCATACTAACCCTAAGAGGCTTGTACCCTATTTTCTTGGACTATGGATTTGCCTCTTTTGAATATGAAATTTGTCACTGAATCCAACCGATGGAGCCAGACATCCAAACTATGATCATTCAACCCAACAGCAACTCTACCAACTGAAATACACACTACAAACCAGTATTCATCTAGGACCAGCCTATGACTTCGCACCCGTGTGCACACGTCACTATGTGACACAAACTGGAGGTAAAGGTCATTTTATTTATTCCACTAATGCACGCAAAATAAAAGGAGACAGGGAACAAAGAAACAAGGACAGTGTTATTGAAATTTTCCCACATTATCTGAATAATAACAATTAAAAAGCGCATACAACATGTACTCTCTCCCTTCCAAAAATGTTTGAAATTCTATATTTGTCCTAACTCTATCAAAAAGTATATCATGATCCACAACACAAATTAATTTCCATGGATTCATCATAAAAAATATTTGTATATAATGTGTGTTTGATGTCGGAGATGTTAATAAATATATTACTTAAAGAAGTTTTACTTAAGACAAACCTAAAACTTCAAGTATTTGGAACAGAGGGAGCAATCAACCGGTCCAATCACATGCTTATGAAAAAAAATGCCACCCAACACAAAGGCATATAGGAATCATCTGGCATATACCGCGCTAGTGAATGTAATGCTTTTCCATTATTTATCATTATGATTCGTGGTATCCGGAAAGGTCATTTACCAAAATAATATTGACTAAGATAAACTCATAACATATACTAATAATAAATAAATATCAAAAGCAGCCAATGGTACGGTGGAGTGCTTATTTTTCAACTTTGGTAACGTCGATCTTGGTAGGCACCGGTAAGTCCCTTCGTACCATGGACAAGATCTTCTCCATTTGTGGCGTATCTTGGCCTTCATGATCATCTCCATGGTTGTACTTCATTTCTACCAACTTCAAGTTGGAGGTTATGCAACCCATCTCAAAAATGTTAGAAGCGGCACCATATGAAAACTTTTGGCACTATACAAATGAGCAAAGAAAATAAGTTAGGACATAAGAAACTAATTAGAAGGAAAAATGACCCAAGTGAGGTTAAAAGTTACGTACCCCGCAGTTGTTGAGAATAAGCTTCTCAAGGGCAGGCGTATTATGCAAAAAAGACCACAACGTCTGAATGTTGTCACCTATCTCACACTTGTCAAGTACCAAGGTTTTTAGGTTATGGAATTGTGGTAATTTTATTTCCTTCTCATCAAGTATTGCCTGCAGCATAGCACGGGTCCACGCCGTAGTTCGATACACCCCCGCTGGAAATGGAGTAGCCGCCGAAATATGTTGCTCCCGTACTACCTATATTAAGTTCAAAAGAGCATTAAAAAACCTTTCAGCAGAGGAAAGCATCAGTTAGTTATATAATCCAATTGACAGAATAAAATTTGTGTTTGTAAATTGAAATGTTGTGCGCACCATGAAACCTGACAGCTCCAAGCGGCTGACGTTGGATAGAGATCGGAGAAGCGTGCAGATAGTTGTTAGTAGATCTCCTTCATCTTGCCAATAGTGTCTACTTCTGTCCAGGAACTGGATGGATGCTTGTATAGGAGAAGCCGCCTCACATACGGTTACATCGAAAAGGCCTAGGCCCTGAAACTGAACGACGAGGTGCAGCGAGGCGAGCCGAGGGGCGTCGATGAGAAACTCTAGCCTGGCTCCTTCGTTTGATGTGTGTGAGTTGTCAACAATGAGGTTCTTGAGCGTGTCGGACGCGATTCTTGAGATATGCGTCATGTCCGTGCCTCTGATCTCGAGGTCCTGTAGGACGGGGAGCCCGGAGCTGAGGTGCTTCTCGAAATCGTCGTGGAGACATACCTGATGGAGGCGCAGCTTCGTGAGACGGTGGGTGCCACAGCCGGACGCCAGGGGAGGCAGCTTGATGCCAGAGACGTCAAGGGTCTCCGGGCTGCACCGGAGGCCACGGCGTACCCACCATGTGTACGAGCAGCAGGACCGGTGCCCGTGGTCGTGCCGCAGGTACGGGGGCACGCTCAAACGCAGGGAGTCCAGCGGCGACGCACGCACATGCAGCGCAATGGAGCAACAGAGTGTCGACGAAATCGTCCAGCCTGTCCAACTCCTCATCGTCCTCCCCGTTAAACTGACGGGCCACTGATGTCAACTCCCTGGCGTCGATGTCGAGGCACGGCGCCGAGAGCCAGAGGTGGCACCATCTTGACGACAGCACGCAGGTGTGCACGAGCTGGCGGGCCTTGAGGCGCGACAGGATGTCGTGGAGGAGGCAGTCCGGGAGGTCGCTCAGCCGGTCGACATGCAGTGGGTTGGCCATGCAGGTCAATGCGATCTTCCGCCGCTTTCTTGACGCCGGCATGGGGAACCCTAACTTCCGTCGACTGCCGTGATTTTATACATGATGAAGATGGGCCGAGGTGCCTGAACAAATTCTTTAACTGTTGGTCTCGGCCTGTGGTGCAATAGCTCATCTCTCCCACATCGGTACGATACTTGAGTGAAGAACGCAAAAAAAAAAAGGCGGTCAAATATTTTTGATGCTCAGGCTTCTATGATATCGGGTGCAAACTAATTTTTAAAAGTTTTTTTTAGAAAATATGCTTGTATTCAAATCACGAAATAATACAAAGTCCTTGACCCGTACAAGCACACCCTAATACACACACAAAGAACTAGAAAAAACAAAGGGCACCCTAAGAACTACTAAAACATGAAGATCTCCGAAACTATGTGTCATCGTCCGTGAACCTTGCGAGAAGACCCTGCCACACAAGAATCCGCAACCAAACCCAAACAGGTTATCATCTTGAATAACGGCATAATCACCACCACGCTACTCCTCCTTTTCTTTCTTCCGGAGCTGAAATGACAAGGACACCACTTTAGCTAGATTTCAGTCAGCTGATTTTTTGTATTGTGGTCAGTCGATTTTCTGGTCATTCGATTTTGCTTTGAGATTTGTGTTCGTTTTCTTTTTCTTTTTTGAATTCTGACATTGGGTTGGGCTGGAACGATCGATTGACCAGTTGTTCTGGTCAGTCGAATCTCTATCGGGCCGATATCTATGGTCTTGTTGCGCCCGTTTGGCAGGCCGCGCCCGTTAGCAGCCCGCAAAGTGGACCGCTGCGCTGCCTTATCTTCTTCTCTTCGTCTTTGTCCCCTCAGTCTCTGTGCCCACTTAGTCTCTCTGCCTCCTCTTCCTCGCTTCCTTCTTCAATCCAGAGCTATGGTTTGTAGCTAGTTCTTCTCTATTAACCTCCCTCTCTAATCCATAGTTAGGGCTCGTATTGAGTTCTTCTCCTTTGAACCCCCCCCCCCCTGCCCCTCCCCGCTTTTTGGTTTAGATCTGCTTCCCTGTCGTTTTTTAGCTTGTGGTCTGACTTTTCTTTTGTGTTCTGCAGGTGGTGGCCTCGGTGATTTCCTAGTTTCTTGGGTATCTTTTCTTCTCTATTTGTTGTATCAGGTAATTTGTTTTGTCAATCTTCGTCTTCTCTTTGTTTTGTAATTCTTTTTCTTGTATGGTTAGGGTTCTTATTTTTCCTGAAGGTGTGTGTGCGTTTCTGTGTTCATGCTTAGGATGTATTGGTGCCCTTTACATGCGTGATTGTAGATTTAGTTACCGTTGTTATATATCAGCAGCAGTTTATGGTTGTACAGTGAGTAGCACTTCAGGGATATTAGGTTTTATACAAATCTTTTCTCTATTTGATTTGGTCTGATTGTAGTTTATTGAGTTAGTTTTTAGATCTGAGTATGCTCATTTGTGATGTATTTGTGGTAGAAGTACTGTTAAGTTTGTGTGTTCTGTATTTTCATATATATTTGTGGCAGAAGTACTGATCTATTGTGCCCATTTTTGTTTTGTTTTCTGACAAAGTTCCTTTTTTTCTTAACTTAAGGTGAAATTAGGGTTAGCTTGGTGCCTATAGTTGTAGTATTGTTTGTATGTTGTGGCTGCATTTTTATTAACTATTATCGGACTTGTTTGTAGCAAATACTGACTCTTGTGTAGGATGCTTGTGTACTCAGTCGATGTACGTTTATTTTGCTCCTAGTTATTCATGCATTTTTTATTTTGTTACTTGTAGCTGTGGTTCTTGTGCTTGCAGTATGCTTTGTATAGTGATAATGGGTTAGTTCTAAAATCTTTTTTGCATAGTACGCCTGTACTTGTAGCATTTTGTCCTTCCCATATTAGTAACTTCTCTTTTTTGTCTTGCTCATTTTCCATATGAGCAATTTTGTAATCCTGCATGTGTAATTTAGGTAGACTCCTAACTCCTCTTGCATGAGTAGCTTATATATTTATACTTCATCCAGGTTATCCAAGTGTAATTTAGGTAGACATTACCTCCTCTTGCATGCGTAGCTTTTATATTTATACTTCATCCAGGTTATTACATGATTTGTCTTCCATTAGGTTTTTTATGAATTTTCTCTATTATTTAAGCTTCTTTTTATTTTATTTTGTAGGTACGGTTTGCCCTCTTTGTAGTTGTCCGGGTCCTCCGTGTCTGCCTTTTGTGCCAGTTGAAGAAGTTCCTGAGGTGTTTGGCGTTGTTCTCGATGACAACTTCTTCAAGAGGACGGTGAGTTGATTTGTAGCTTGAGATAATGTTGTGCATTTAGTGGTGGTTTGCAATGCTATGTCTAGCTTCTCTTTGTTTGTACAATGTCTTTTTTCATCTCCATGAACTCACTCCCTTTGCTCTTGATGAACTTGTACAAATTTAGCTTTCTGAACATGCAAATTTTTAGTTATAATCATGAATTTGAGGAGGTTTTTGGTATTTATTTTATAGCTTGACTTATTGGCTTTATATAGACCTTTGTGTTCCCAATGAAACAAAATAAGTGTTTTTGTCTTTCCTTACATATTGTACTATTTTATGCACGCTGATGATTATGAATGAAATTTGAGGGGAGCTTTGCAATGCTATGTCTAGCTTTTCAAGAGGGAACTGTGACTTCTTTTTTATGTCCACGATCTCAATTCCCTTGCTCTTGACCAATTTGTGCAACTTTAGTTCTTTGAGCATGCAATTTTCCAGTTTTCATAATGAATTTAGGGATGTTTTCTGTATTATTTTCTAGTTTGACTTGTTTGTTTGCTTAGCCAGTGTATTTTTTGTTATAATCCCAACTAGTATAAATTTATGCTACTTAGAGTGGTTAACCATGCTCCATGATCACAATTTATTCTCTCTTAAAAAATATCTGCAAGTTTAGTATCACGAATATGTAATTTCTATTTATAGTATTGAATTTATGAATTAAGTTTCTGTTGTACTTATAGTAATAGTAATGTATATGCATTTTTACCATATAGTCATGAGCATGCAATAGTTACTTTTTCTTGTACTTATAATTTGAATTTCTTTGTACATAATATTTTGTGTGTTCTGAATGATTGTTATTAATGATTATGTCCATTACGAATGCAATGTATAACAATGTTCCCAATAGTTTTGAAGTAGTTTTCTATGTCCATGATTTCAATTTCCTTCCTCTTGACCATTTTGTGCAAGTTCAGTTACTTGAGCATGCATTTTTTCAGTTTAAACGATGAATTGTGTTCTTATGAGGGTTTTGGGCACAACTACGTGCATATGTGCATGCTTGTAGTATCTTATTATGTCTTCCTCTTCAACATATTAGTTGCAATTTCTGTTGTACGTAGTTGCAAATTTAGTTAAGAAGATGAATTTCGTAAATTTTGACTATAGGGTGGTGTTGTTCTCTACTTGAAATTTGAATTCTCGTAGTAGTTGCTCTTGAACATTAGTTGCAAGTTTTGTTGTCTGGAGATGCAAATTTAGATTTCAAGATGAAAATCTTAAGTTATTACTTTAGGGAGCTGTTTCTGCTTTGCTTGTAGTTTAACATGTTTGTACTACTACTATGTGGAAATGTTATTGTTACACATGCTTCTAGTATCGAAATTTTCGTTGCTCTTGCAAAACGGTTGCAACTTTTGTTTTCTGTAAATGCAAATTTAGGTGTGATGATGAAAATTTAAAATTATGCCTTTAGGGAGGTATTCTGCTTTACTTGTAGTTTGAAACCTTATATTTCTACTATGTGCAAATGTAATGGTTATCTATTTGTATGTATGTAAGCATGCTCGTACTATCTAATTATCCGTTGCTATTGAACAAGGACTACAAGTTTTGTTGCTCTTGAAAAAGGACTGCAAGTTTACTTGTCTGTAGATGCAAATTTAGTTTCAGTCATAAAATTATTACATTATGATTTTAGCCAGTTGTTCTGCTTTCGATTGTAGTTATACATCTTCTAGTGCAATTGAAATCATGTCTTTCAGTCATAAGTTATTGCAGGAATTGCAAGGTGTACATGATTTTGCAATTGATTCAGTCAAATGTGCATTTAGGTGTCCTGCTTATCTTGTTCAAGGTGTTCTAGCTCATTATGATTGCATTCTCTGAATATATTGTCTCTGGATACAGCATTTGCAGTGGAACAAAATGACATGACCTACCATCATGACATGACACAAAAAATTGTGAAGGGCATCAGATCATCGCTTACCTTGAACTGACCACAAGCACCTTGATCTGCAAGTTGCTTCTTTCTTCGTTTTGCTCTTCCTTTTGATATATTTGTGTTTTGGGTAGGATCCGATGCTTCATCCATTGTGGGGATGTTGTAGATCTATGGGTGATCGGAGGAGAAGGAGGTAGGAAGGAAGAAATGGGAGCAAGAAGATCTATAGAGACATCACAGGGTACTCGAGTCTGAGCTTCATTTCTGCATCCATGGCCGCGGCTGTGTTTGTGATCGAGGAAGGAGGAGGAAGGAAGAAGACCTAGTGATCGGTGCATGAGTTGTATCCAATTGTATTAGTGTACTGGGTTTTGCTTGCCAGGTTAGGCCTGTTTTAACTTTTGGGGCAAACAGAAGGCAGAACACGGCAACACAAAGTTTCTGCGGTGGATTAGTTTGTTTTCTTGTTGTGCTGATCGGGCTGATTGACTGACCGCAAATCAGAGTCGGTCACTTTTTCTTATGCTTTCTTATCTTTTTCGTTTTCTACTAATTGACTGACCTAGTAGTTGTGTCAGTCGATTGACCTGTAGCCGCTTCCCAAGGACACACTCGTGAATCCAATATGCGTGCACAAACCTTCATCATCTGTTGCTTTAAGTACCACTATATGTGCCCCTTCCATGTGGAATAGAAACTGGATCTGATTCTGGCGCCGTGGCTAGGCCAACCGCCCGAAGAAAGCAGGACATCGCTCCAGCAAAAGCACGGAGAAAGAGGAACGGATCTCCGTCTCCAAACAACCACCCACCAGAGGCCCGAACTGGCCAATCTCGGTCGACCTCCAGACACCATAGCCCGCGACTTCGATGAGATCCGAGGAACCCCCACTGCGCTGGCTCCTAGATGAATGCGAGAACCCCTCCTGACCATGAACGGAGCTCGAGGAAACTTATTCTGACGCGACACCGCCGCTACTGCCTCGGCAGCATCTCCCTCAACCCTAACCCTACTGATAACCCACTCGATGCACAACTCCAAGGTTCCCCCTCCCCCTGCCGGAGCGGTCGGCGGGGGGAGAGGGAACCAGCGGCGGCACCCACAACACACAAAAAGAGCGCGGCTACCTCCTTTCGCCTGTGTACAAGTGTTAGGAAACGTAGTAGAAAACAAAAAAAATCGTGCCTATGATCAACCAAGATCAATATGAAGATGCATAAAAGGTTGAGATCACAATCGACACCGTCACCGAGTTGCAGCGTAAGAAGACCGTGAAAATGTAGATCGTCCTTGGACTCACTCAAACTGTCGATGAACGATGCCGCGTACCTCCCACGAACAGTCCCTCGAACCGAAGACCAAAAGTACGACCTCTCTACTTTATTGCAAGCGTGCAGCCTTCATGATTCGGCAGCGCTTCGCCATCCGAAGCTAATCGTCTCCGAAGAATTAAAGGGCGAAGACCACACATGGCTTCTAATTATGAGGACAAGAGGATTAGCCTTGCTCTAATTAGTCGACTAGGACCAATTGGAACTAGAACTAGAAGAACTAGAGGAGGCTCCGGAACTTTTCTATCCAATAGAGCAAAAACGCCTAGTATATATAGGTTAGAGGAGGAGGAGGAGGGGGTTGCCACCAAGGGGGAAAGCGACCCCCCATGGGGCGCCGGCCTAAGAGGGGGAGTTGGACTCCCCTCCCTAGTCTCATTCAGCCCCCCATGTGGCAAGGGGGGCACAACTTCCTTACGGGCCCTTGTGGCCCATAATTCCCTCCACCTCCCGGCCTTATTAGGCCCATTTATACTCCTAGATCATTTTATATATTTTTTAACATCTCCAAAAACATTTTCCACCTCTATGTAATTTATCTGTAATATCCGGTATTACCGGATACTCTCTACAACCCTTCCAGTGACCCTGAAACGCTTCTGGATCTTCTTAGAACTATTCCGATTATTCATGAAATAATTTCACAAATAAATTCTCATGACTCCCGTCCTATTAACACTCATCAGATCATGATGCTTTAAGCTTGTGACCCCATAGGTTGCATAACTCATAGACCCGAATGAAACAGTTTGTTCAATGACCGACAACGGGACCGTGGACATCTGTATTTGTCCCCTTGAGTAAATGAATGATATTCGAGTGAACCTCTGGTTATTATGCGATGTTCCCTTTGCTTCGCGATACTTCACAATACCCGGGATTCAACAGTACGCTCCTGAGTCATCACTATGCTCATTATACAAAAATACTCGTTACCGGTTTGTTCTTCTTTCTTGTTATCCTGTTCCGGCATCCCCATAACAAATTCACCTATGTCTCGTCATACGGTGATTGATGCCTTCATACCGAGAGGGACCTAAGAGTATCTCTCCGTCATCGAAGGAGCAAATCACATGATGTCGAGTTAACTAGTCCCTTTGTCAAACTTTCCGATGAACCTCTAAGTTGTTGTTATGATCACCATCCTACATGTGACGTTTGAGAAACCCCAAAGGCCACCATATGGTAAGAAGTGAGTACACCACTCTCATGGTATAAGGAGAAAAATCACACATTAACACTCTGTGTTATTACAATTGAATACAGATGATATTAACTCAATTAATAACAAACAAGTTTGTGTTGATTCAATATGATCATTCTTCTAACGTCATAATCTCAATATTGTTTTAGGATCATCGTTACACTTAGCGATATCCTAAGATCCGGAAAACATGACCACTAACAACACTTGTGCTAGTCCTAGTGGCAAGACTAGGAACCTTTTATTTTGTCGTTTATCATGCTACACGTGCGTATGAGTTTTCCACTGACTCGCATATTCCAGAATCATAGCAGTTATAGCATGAAATATAAACTCTTAATTATGAATACGGAAATAAAATAATACAAAAATTACTTCCTCTAGGGCATATTTCCAACAGTCTCCCTTTTGCACTAGAGTGAATAATCTAGTTGCATGTTCATCTAACTCCAATGGCTATCTAGTGTTCCTCATGCTCTGTCGGTGGTAGACACTTCGTCACTTTATATGACATTCTTCACATCCCAATTTTATTTCTGTCAGTAATAATATCTAGTTTTTATTATGTAATTCTTTTGTTACATTAATGATAGTACTATATCTCCATATAGTCCATTTTATAGTAACACTATATCTCCATAGTACATTTGCTATATCTTCATATAGTCAATAATTATTTGGAACTGCACCATAATTTATCAACAAAATCTTATTGATCCAGATTACATTAAAAAAATTATCAAGTCTCAATCATTTATAGATCCACAATGTATGTTCGTTTTATTTGAAACAACTTCATAATTTTATAGCCAGGTAGTTTATTTTACTAGTCATCAATTTTTTTTTTACTTTTACAACAAACAAGTTTTGTAACTATTTACAAACAATTACTTCATGTCATCCATGGATATTTGAACAATGTCCAACTAAGGTACTTGTACTTCAAGCAATCATCCCATGATCCTCTCTAGGATGACTATGATGTTCTATTACTAACAATTAGTTTTAATTGAAACACGTGGCTTTGTACATGACATAGTATTTTTGATGAATCATATTCATCCATACATGTTAATCAACTATTATTTTGAACAGTGTTATGCTATGTGACAATTTGAGAAACATTTTCTCCTTTTAAACTTCTTTTAAAACTTTGTCAAAGTACATGTCTTAGTATAATTAGATGTACCAATCTATCTATATAGATTCTCATCCAATAATTCTAGGTCCTTATAGAAACATGAATTTAATTTTGCGCTAAAAACTTTATATTATCTCTGATCAAATGATATGCCATACATATGTAAAATTAGAAATGTTAAAGAGGCCCCACTAAACTTCTTGCATAACAAAGCTTCTTGATAAAGTTTAATTATCTAATTATTTTATCAAATTCCAGCTATTTAACATTTTAGTTTCTTATCATCCATATGACCTGAGATATTCATACCATTCCGGTATTCCTAACAAAAACCTTTTGGTGTATCTTATACATCCTTGTTTGAAAATTCCTTTTCAAAATAGTTTTGTTATTTGTACAACATATCACCATTGTAATCCAATTTAA
The DNA here is from genome assembly GCA_021605145.1 of Aegilops bicornis. Lineage (NCBI taxonomy): Eukaryota > Viridiplantae > Streptophyta > Magnoliopsida > Poales > Poaceae > Aegilops > Aegilops bicornis. The sequence goes on along the minus strand of CM038671.1, from coordinate 832,066,880 downwards.
CAAGAAATTTTGATAATATTAACTCTTCTATTCCTACAAAACTCTTTTGTAAAACTTTTCTTTCTGGATCATCATCCATGAACATCCATAGATCCATTTTATCATCTTAGTGCATAGCGCACCTTTCAAAGGTTTCACCAAGTTCAAAATTATCATATGAATTGATAACCCACAAGTATAGGTTATTCTTTGTAGCCTTTTTGGATAAGTAAGAGTGTCGAACCCAACGAGGAGCTAAAGGTAGCCATTTTGTTCGTATATAAAAAAAGAGAATTTCAAAATTTGCTTGCTTCATTTCTGAAAATGTTCACATTTATACATTGTGTTCACAAACAAAAAAATATTTGTTTTAAAAAAGCTTCCAATTTTAAAAATTTGTTCACAAATTCAAAAAATGTTCACATGTTTAAATTTTGTTCATAAATTATTATTTTCAGCGATTTTCAGAAAATATATTCCTCTTTCTTGGTTTTGTTCATAAATTTAAAAATGGTCTGGAATTTAAAAAATTCTTCCCTCTTTGCAAAAAAATTCACAAATTAAAAAAGTATTGTCAATTTCCAAATTTATTCGCGTATTTAAAAACTGTTCATGTCTCAAAAATTGTTCACAAATTCGAAAACTCTTTTCATTTACAAAATTTCTTCACATAATTAAAAAAATTTCATGGTTCAAAATTTGTTCACAGGTTTAAAAACTATTTTCATTTTCGAAATTTCTTTACAAATTAAAAAAACAATATTTCAAAATTTGTTCACAAATAAATAAAATTACATGTTTTTTTTCACAAATTCTAAAATATCTGCGAATTTCAAAATATGCTCTTTTTTTTCCAAATTTGTTCACATATTCTAAAAATGCTAGAGTTTTCAAAATTTGTCCACAAATTTAAGAAATGTTCATGTTTTCGGAATTAGTTCGCAAATTAATTAAGTGCTCTCGTTTTGTAAGAATAATTTAATTTTAAAAAATGTTCACATTTCAGTTTTGTTATTTTTTTTCTAAACCAATTGTGTGTGCAAAAAGTAGTTTATAATTAAAAAAATAATTCCGTTTTTTTGTGTTCCTATTTCTTTTTAGTTCCCATATAATGTTTCCTTTTAAAAAGTCACACTTGAAATTTTCAAACAAGTTTTAATCCGCAGCAGATTATAGTTCATTTATACTGGGCGGCCATTGTGCGCACTAAACCTGTGTTACCAAAGTGGCTATGTACTCGCTTCCCTCGCCCAAAATTTTATTTTTTGTGGAATTGGCGAACTGTTTTTTTTCACGGGTGCCTATAGTTTCTTTAACACTTGCGCTGCAAATATAACAGATTAACTCTCCTGTCGCAGTGTTTAGCGCATTGTGAGCAGCTATTGTAGGTTTGGAGTTCGATTCCCTGGTAGCGCTCTTCTTATTGTTTTTTCTTTCTTTTGAGACAACGCTCTTTATTTTTTTTTTAGGATCACACGGTCATTTTATTGCTCTATAACAGGAAGTACAACAGAGGGATCCCATGGCTGGAGTAGCCATAGGAATCGACCATGTTCGAGTGATAAAACACTTTTTACAAGATTGTGAGCTTCTATGTTTGTTGCTCTACCCTCATGCACAAAACTAACATTAAGAAAACGTCTCGGTCGCACCTTAATCTCCGTAAGAACTGAGCTATACTCGCATCTACTACCTTCATTGATGTTCTTGATAACTGTGGAAGCATCACATGCGATAATAACTTTCTGAATGTTTAAATCTTCCGCCAAAGTCAGCGCTTCACAGCATGCTATTGCTTCAAGAGTTGCTGGGTCGGTGCAATTGTTCAATACCCTCGCTGAAGACCCCAGGTACTTCCCTGTATCATTCCTGCAGATGACGGCAGCTGCTCCCTTTGATCCTATCTTGTTTGTACCACCATCAACACAAATTTTGGCCCAGCCCTCCGGCGGTGGCCTCCATCTCGGCGCTGCTGCTTGTGGATTTGGAGCAGCTTTATCCAGTTTTGTGTTCACCATTTGAAGATCGGCAATTAGACTGGTAACAAAACCATGAATAGTCACCGGGCTTTGGTAGATAGATTCATGAATTGCCTTTCGGCGCGCTCCCCAGATCGCCCAAAGTGTCAATAAATTTTGATGAATTCTTCAAGTGTTGTAGTCTCCATCATGTGGAACAGCCACTCCTTCGCATCCGAGCAAGAATTCATGCACATGTGCTCTATGAGGGATTCATCAATTAATGCCCAAACACAACGTGACATGGTACAATCTATTAACGAATGTCTCCAAGAGTCATTCTCTGCTTTTAGGCGAAACGGCTTCGCAGCTAAGCCCCCAAGTGAGAGGATCGCTCTTCACTCGGAGTGTTTTTTGAAACTTAGGCGAGTACGGGATCGCAGCTAAGCCCCCGAGTGAGAGGATCGCTTTTCAGTCGAAGTGTTTTTGAAACTTAGGCGAATCGGATTCGCGGCTAAGCCATCCACTGGGGGATTTGAACATAAGTATATGCGAAAAACAATCAATTTGCGACTGCGGAAGTCATGTCTTTGATAAACAATCTGAAAAGTACTTCTTATTACATCTCGTCTATCCGAGTGTTCTTAGGTATAAAAACGACGGAGCAGATCTGCATTCCAAGCGTGCGGCTCGTCCTTCCTCTTGGTCACGTTGTAAAGGTGATACGCATCATTGTGAAGTACCTTGGTGACGATGAAGGGGCCTTCCCAGGCAGGAGCTAGCTTGTGAGGGCGCTGCTGATCCACTCGCAGCACAAGATCTCCCTTCTGGAATGCTCGACCTCTGACATTTCGCGCATGGAATCGACAAAGATCTTGCTGATAAATGGTTGATCGGATCAAAGCCATCTCCCTTTCTTCTTCCAGAAGGTCAACAACGTCTTGACATGCTTGTTCGGCTTCAGCTTCTGAGAAGTGTTCCACTCGGGGCGCATTGTGGAGCAAGTCACTCGGAAGCAATGCTTCAGCTCCATACACCATAAAGAAAGGAGTCCGGCCAGTCGACCGATTGGGGGTCGTACTTAGTCCCCACAGAACAGAGGGTAGCTCCGTCACCCAAGCGTCGTCTTCATTCTTGAGGTCACGCAGCAATCGGGCTTTCAGCCCATGTAAGATCAAACCGTTGGCTCTTTCTTCTTGTCCATTCAACTGCGGATGCGCTACAGACGCATAGTCGACCTGAGTGCCTTGGGAAGCACAGAAAGCTCTGAATTCATTGGACTCAAAGTTTGACCCGTTATCTATGATGATGCTATGCGGAACTCCATATCTGAATATCAGCTCTCTGATGAAAGTGATGGTTGTGCTTGAATCGAGGTTCTTGATGGGCTTAGCCTCAATCCACTTAGTGAACTTGTCGACTGCCACGAGCAGATGGGTAAAGCCGCTTCTGCCAGTCCTCAAAGGCCCAACCATGTCGAGTCCCCAAATGGCAAATGGCCAGACGAGTGGAATAGTCTTCAAAGCCGATGCAGGTTTGCAAGACACGTTCGAGTAAAACTAGCATCCTTCACACTTCTCGCCTATCTCTTTAGCCATTTTGTTTGCTTACGGACAATAGAATCCCGCTCGGTATGCTTTGGCTATGATGGTCTGAGAGGACGCATGGTGACCACAAGTCCCCGAGTGAATATCATTTTGGATCAGTCGGTCAATGTATGACACTGTCCAGTCGGGGACGATCACCAAAACCACCATGATTACGTCGACAACTGTTGGGACCTCAACTTCAGTCAGATTAATTAAACTTACCGGTTGTGGGGGCTCTTCTGTAAAAGGATCTTCTTGAACTGACGGGGTGTGGAGGTGCTCCAAGAACACATTACTGGGAATAGGCGTCCGAGTGGAACCTATTTTAGCCAGATCATCAGCGGCCTGATTCTTGAGTCGGGGTATGTGGTGGAGCTCTAACCCTTCAAACTTCTTTTCTAACTTCCTCACTGCATTGCAGTATCCTGTCATGGCTAGGCTCCTGATATACCATTCTTTCATCACTTGATTAACTAACAAATCCGAGTCATCGTAGACCATTAGGCGACGGACGCCGAGTGAAATAGCCATACGCAACCCATATAAAAGTGCTTCGTACTCGGCTTCATTGTTGGAATAATCAAAGTGGATCTGTAATACATAACTGAGCTTTGTCACCTCTCAGGCATACCAAAACCACTCCAGCACCAGAACCATTCAACATCTAGGATCCTTCAAAGAACATGGTCCAGTGTTCCAAGTGGACTTGAGTCGGTTGTTGTTGTTCAATCCACTAGGCTAGGAAATCTGCAATTGCCTGAGACTTGATAGCCTTCTTTGCTTTGAACTTGATATCAAGAGGAAGGAGTTCAATAGCCCATTTAGCCACTCGACCAGTTGTGTCTCGACTGTTCAAAATGTCTGATAATGGGGCATCACTAACAACTGAAACCGAGTGATCTGCGAAGTAGTGTGCAACTTTCTTCGTTTTCATATAGATTCCATAGACAAGCTTCTGGTAATGCGGGTACCTTTGCTTGGACGGAGTCAAAACTTCAGAAATGTAATACACTGGGCGCTGAACTTTATAGGCTTTGCCTTCCTCTTCTCGCTCGACTGTGAGCACCGTACTGACAACCTGTCCAGTGGCTGCAATATATAACAATAGAGGCTCCTTGATGATTCGAGGGGCAAGCACCGACTAGGTGGAAAGCAGGGCTTTGAGCTCTACAAATGTTGCTTCAGCTTCAGGAGACCACTCGAATATATCAGACTTTTTCATCAGTCGGTAAAGAGGCAATGCCCTTTCACCGAGGCGAGAAATGAATCGACTGAGAGCAGCCAACAACCCGTAAGCTTCTAAACATCATGTATGCACACAGGGCGTTTCATTCGGACGATTGCTCCAATCTTTTCTCGCTTTGCGTCGATCCCTCGTTCAGAAACAAGAAAACCGAGCAACTTCCCCCCTGGAACTCCGAATGTGCATTTGGATGGATTCTGCTTAATGTCATATCTTCTCAAGTTGGCAAAGGTTTCAGCGAGGTCAGTCAGCAGGTCAGAACTCTTGCGTGACTTGACCATGATATCATCCATGTATGCTTCCATGTTCTGACTGATTTGAGTGAGCAGGCACTTATGTATCATACGCATGAACGTGGCTCCAGCATTCTTCCGAGCAAAAGGCATGGTAACATAGCAAAAGCACCCGAATGGGGTGATGAAGGCTTTTTTTTATTTCGTCAAGTCCATATAGATGGATCTGATGGTACCCGGAATACACATCCAAGAAGGACAAACGCCCACACACCATCATCGAGTCAACTATCTGATCGATGCGGGGGAGAGGAAAATGATCTTTTGGGCAGGCCCGATTGATATGCTTGAAATCAATACACATACGAAGTGAATCATATTTCTTAGGGACCATGACGATTTTGGCGAGCCACTCGGAGTGGTAGATCTCGCGGATGAACTCAGCAGCCAGGAGCCGAGCCACCTCCTCATGAATCGCCTTTCTCTTCTCAATGGCGGACCATTGAAGATGCTCTTTCACTGGTTTTGCTTTTGGGTCGACATGCAAACGGTGCTCAGCCAGCCCCCTGGGTACACCTGGCATGTCAGAAGGTTTCCATGCGAAGATGTCCCAGTTCTCACAGAGGAAATGGATGAGGACGACTTCCTATTTGCTGTCGAGTGTCGTTGATATGTGAGTCGGAGCTGCATTAGGGTCTTCCGGGTGAATGTGAACAGGCTTGGTCTCTCCAGCCGACTGAAATGCAGATTCTGAAGCAGGCTTCTTGGACCGCAACAAATCACTCGGATCTGTGGTTTTTTGGTACTCCTGCATCTCCACGGCTGCCATTTGTTCATCTGCAGTCTTGCAACCCTTCTGAAGGCACTCTTCTGCTCTTTGTTTATTTCCTGTAACTGTGATCACACATTTGGGACCAGACATCTTCAACTTGAGATATAGATAACATGGCCGAGCCATGAAATGAGCATACGCAGGCCTGCCCAGAATGGCGTGATAAGCACTCTGAAAATCCACTACTTCAAATGTCAACTTTTCCTTGAGGTTTTTTGGAATCACCGAAAACCACATCAAGAGTAATCTGCCCGAGTGACTTTGCCTTTTTCCCAGGAATGACGCCATGGAACTGCATGTTGCTTTCATTGAGCTTGGACATCGAAATACCCATCCCTTCTAGGGTCTCAGCATATAGAATATTCAACCCACTTCCGCCATCCATAAGGACCTTGGTCAGTCGGGTACCCCCAATGACTGGGTCGACCACCAGCGCTTGCCGCGCAGGGGTAGCAACGTGTGCCGGGTGATCAGACTGGTCGAATGTAATAGGAGTCTTCGACCACTCCAAATACGTCGGTGTTGCCGGAGCAACCATATTCACTTCTCTGTTAATGACTTTGAGTCGACTTTTTCTTTCAACATCAACAAAAATCATCAAGGTAGCATTAACCTGGGGGTAAACCTCCTCTTCCTCTTTTTCATCTTCTTTATCAGACTCTTTCTCATTAGACTGAATCTCTCGGAAGTTCTGAATCAGAAGACGACACTGCTGAGTGGTATGCTTAGGTTGAATCAGGTTTCCCTCCTCATCTTTTTTCGTGTGTATGTAACACGGTAAATCCAGGACGTCCTGTCCTAACGGATTTTCACCTTCTTAGGTTTCCACTGCGGTTTCGGATTTCCTTTGAACTTTCCACCTCCTGCATTCAGGACTGCAGCTTCAGCAGGCCCTATAGGTTCAGCCTTACGTTTCTGTTTCCGACTGGAATTCCTGTCCCTGGAGTCCCGGACGACTATTTTCCCTTTGCCGTGACGGAGTCGGTCCTCCTCTTCACTATTCGCGTACCAAGTGTCTATCTCCATCATTCGGATCAGAGTCATATCTCCGGATCGACCGAACTTCAGGGTAAGCTCTCTGTACTTGACGCCCTCTTTGAAGGCACAAACCGCTTGGTGATCTGACATGTTTTCCACCATGTGATGAAGGGTGGTCCATCTGTGGATGAAATCTAGCAAAGTCTCATTCGGTTTCTGAACATAGTGTTACGATTCAGTCAGCCCAACAGGGCGCTTGCAAGTGCGCTCGAATGTTTTGATGAACACTCGAGTCAAATCATCCCAGCAGAAAATACTCCCGGGTGCTAATTGAGTCAACCAAGCTCTGCACGAGCCCTCAAGCATCAGGGGGAGGTGCTTCATAGCCACATCATCATTACCACCACCGATCTGCACAGCCACTTGGTAGTCCTCCAGCCAGGTATCAAGCTTCGATTCACTGGTGAACTTGCTCACGCATGCTGACAACCTGAAGTTGGGAGGGATATCAGCTGATCGGATGGCCATACTGAAACATTCAGGCCCCAAAATGAAAGCTCTGTTCCTAGTGGACGATCTCTGCCCTGCCCTTCTCCGTTGGCTCGACCTATGTCGACCAAACCTTGCACAAGAAGTGATCTCGCATCAAATCTCGGCTCTCTTGGGTCGACCGGGGCTCTCCGCTCGTCACCATACGGGTGTCTATCATCATAGCGCCGGGGTGCGTACGATCCGCCCCTTGAAGGGGGCGTAAGCACTTGAAGGTGGTCATCACGGGAACCTTGACGATCAAACTGTCTATGGCCCCGCTCCAGGTCCTGGTCCTGGAGGGGACCACGATCTTCCCAACGCCTGGGTAACCATGGACTATATGCCGACTAAACTGTGTCTGCAACCACTGACCTGCTATGAATTCTATTGCGCGACTGGGAAACAACAGAATTTTGTTCCCCATCAGCCTTAAGCAATGCACGGATCTGCTCTAAACCTCTACCAGCTTCTGAACGCGTCGGCTGAATTAACTCTGCTATGCATGCTGCTACTGCAACATTTTGAATCGGAGTTCGATATACCTGAGTTTCAGTCGGAAACAACCGTCTGGGTCGTCGACTGGATTCGGGAATCCGCTGACGAGCCCGCTCCTCGAGTGCCTTCTGCAGATTGTCCAGACGCGTACGCTCAGGCAAGAGGGCCAAGCGCGCACCCTCCAAGGCGCGAGCCTCGGGGGTCTCCCCAATGATAGGGGTCTAGAGCGCCTGAACGTTGTGTCGCTGCAACTCCTCCCTCTGCTCTGTGTTGAGGGCCTCGAGAACGTACTCCTCATACCCTTAAGACGGGCCAGCACCGCCGTCGTCACCAACGTTGCAGTGAAATCCGGGCGGGCTGTGCTGGGAAGTGACCACGAGAACTTCTGCCGCTGGGTCATTGCTTTCACACTCAGAGAGGGAATCCGAGTGACCAGCCAGCAGATCGAACAAACCATAAAGAGATTCATCAGGCTCAGTCGCCGCGACTTGGGGGTGGTTGACTGGCAAGCCACCGCATTCTTCACCCACCCTGGAGCCGCGAACAGTCGGACCACTTGCGATGGCGAACGGGGAGCGATGATGTCACCAAGACCGACTGATACTGAGTCGGTGGCTGTCGAAGAAGGACTCCGCAAGCACTCGCACGAAAGTGCGTTGCCCCGCGGACGGGGAGGGCCTCGACATCGAGGGGAGCTTCATGAAGCCAGGCGTAGTCGTCGGCGATGTAAACGAGCGCACCGAGACGGATCTCGTGGCCCAACAACAAACCACCATTGGAACCATGTTGTCGGAGAGAGGAAAATGCAACCTCACCGGAAGTTTCTTAGACGCCTGCCCCACGGTGGGCGCCAACTGTCGTGGGAGTAAGTATGACAATAAGAATAGGGGTACGTATGAGGAGGCAAGGTCCTAGCTACGGTGAGGTTATACACGCAAGATTACAAGTTCAGGCCCTTCTCGGAGGAAGTAAAAGCCCTACGTCTTGGTGCCCTGAGGCTGTGTCGAATGAATATACGTGGGTGTTACAGGGGGTGCAAACCCTTGTGCAAGAGGAGGAGAGTGGCTTATATAGAGTGCACCAGGACCCTCTCTGACCTCCGTTACACAGGATTCAATTTGAGTTAAGATGGGTGTTACTGGTAACACCAGCCATAAATGTTCATTAAGAATACAGCGTGAACGCCTGACCGTTGCCATCCTGGGATGCCTTTAGATCTTCCATACAGCGAGTGGTTTGTGGTCGAGTGGAATTGGGGTATCCGTGTGGGACCTTCTATCAAGTGGATTGCACTTCAGGATGATTCTAGTCGGTATTCTCTGTTGGTCCTTGAGTGCCTTTGACTATAGGTCAGTGTCCTTGGGTGGGGTGTCTAGGTCAGGCCTAGGACCCTACCCTAGTTACATGTCCTTGTCAGCTTAAGAGGCGAGCTTGTTGAAGGCCCAAGAGCCGGAGGTGTGAGCCGCCATATTGTGACTTGCCTAGTCAGGAAAGGTGACTTAGAAACCAAGTTGGTCAGGTTGTGTGGTCCGGCTTGGACTCTTGTAAGCCCTTGGCCTTGACCTGTGTATATAAAGGCGAGACCTGGTGGCGGCTTAACTGGAGAAATATTTGATCAATAGCTAGGTCAGGCGATTTTTGCTCCCCGGTAATCGATATCCAAGCTCAAAATATGTGAAGTTCATGGAGCATTCTACAATTAATATAGAATAACCAATATCCAAGCTCAAAATATGTAAGTGAAGCACACGAAGCATTCTATAAAACCATACTCAAAACATTTAAGTGAAGCACAAAGAGCAATTCTATAAGATCATACTTAAAAGATATAAGTGAAGCACATGAAGTATTCTATAAATCAATGAAGGGCTAACTCATACTAGCATTGTTCTTAAATAAAAAACACAAAAACACAAAGGACACAAATCATGTGAACAAAACAAAAACCGAGGTATACCGATATTTGTTGAAGAAGAAAGATGGGATGCCAACCGGAGCATCCCCAAGCTTAGATGCTTGAGTATCCTTTGAAATATTTACTTGGGGTGCCTTGGGCATCCCCAATCTTGAACTCTTCTCTCTCTTTATTCTTCTCATATTGGTAGCTCCTCGATCTTCGAACACGTCATCCACACAAAACTTTAACAAAAACTTTATGAGATTCGTTAGTGTAATAAAGCAAACTACCACTTTAAGGTACTGTAATGAACTCATTCTTTATTTATATTGGTGTTAAACCTACTATATTCCAACTTCTCTATGGTTCATACCCCCCGATACTAGCCATAGATTCATCAAAATAAGCAAACAACACGCGAAAAACAGAATCTGTCAAAAACAGGACAGTCTGTAGTAATCTTGAAGTTTAGTAAACTTCTGTAACTCCAACAATTATGAAATAAATATGAAAATTTGAAAACTTTGTACAGAAGTAATGAGCAAAAAGTTTCAGACCCATTTGACCTTCCAGTAAAAAAAAGCAAAATCAGGCGCTACATCCAAAGTTTCTGTTTTTGTTCTGCACATAGTAAACAAGCAATCTAATCATCCTAAAACCAAAGCTTGGCATATTATTTTTATAATACAATGTATATATAAAAAGGGGATAATTATTTACAGAAAAACTTCCATGAAAAATTCTACATTGTTTCCATGAGCATGAACACAAGTGCTCAAGGTCGACCCTCACTTCTTCAATGCATAACTTCCCAATCACTTCTCTTTTTGAAAAAACTTTTTTTAGGCATGAGAGGCAAGTAAAACAAATTGTATTTTCATTCTTTAATTTTTTTGTATGTTTCACCCACAACTAAACAGAAACAAAAAGGAAAAACAAAATCTACTTAGTGAAGAAAGCAAACCAGCACATACGAGAATATCAACCCCACACTATTGCTCCCCGGCAACGGCGCCAGAAAAGAGCTTGATAATCCCCAAGTGCAGGGAATCATCGTAGCAATTCCCAAAGGTGGAAGTGATAAGTATGGAGTGTCAAACCCACAAGGAGCTAAAGGTAAGATCAATATTCTCTCAAGTCCTATCTGACACTGATACGACTCTACGTACACCGAACATTTGCTTCCAACTAGATACGAGAAATAAAACTACATTGTGGGTATGAAGAGGATAACTTTGCATTATATCGGAGAGCTAAAATATAAAAGTAGGTGCTATTATCATAAAGTTGGAATATGTTACTAAATATTATAAATAGCGAGTGTGGAATAATGATGCATCGGTGTGCGGAATTATCCTAGGCAATTGTTAACAAGACCGGTAGTCGTCATTGCAATTTCATATGAGGGAGAGGCATAAGCTAACATACTTTCTCTTCTTGGATCATATGCACTTATGGTTGGAACTCTAGCAAGCATCCACAACTACTAAAGATCATTAAGGTAAAACCCAACCATAGCATTAAAGCATCAAGTCCCCTTTATCCCATACGCCACAACCCCTTTACTCGGGTTTATGCTTCTGTCACTCAAGCAACCCACTATAAGAGAATCATGAACGTATTGCAACACCCTACAACGGGAATCCCTCACGCTTGCGCGACACGGAGGGCACAATAGGACAACACCAAAATAAAACATACAACTCGTACCAATCTAGATCATTAATCAACCCAAAGACAAAAGATATCTACTCAAAACATCATAGGATGGCAACAAATCATTGGATCATAATATGTGGCATAAAGCACCATGTTCAAGTAGGGATTACAGCGGGGTGTGGGAGAGTAGACCGCGTAAAAGAGATGAGGATGGTGATGAGCACTACTACAAAAAGGGCTATAGATGGAATGGCCACTAATGGCGCACCTGTGATGTGGTGCGCCATTACTATATTCTAATGGCGCACCATGTCTCGGTGCGCCATTAGTAATATATTACTAATGGCGCACATGGTGTGTGGTGCGCCATTAATAGTTTTGAAAAAAAATATAAAAAAAATTTTGTTACTAATGGCGCACCATTGCATAGTGCGCCATTACTAATTGACATAGTAATGGCGCACCACATCCGTCGTGCGCCATTAGTAGTTTTGAAAAAAAAGTAAAAAAATAAAAAAAATTGTTAGTAATGGCGCACCTGTGGACCGTGCGCCATTACTAGTTTTAACTAGTAATGGCGCACAGTCCACGGGTGCGCCATTACTAAGTTTTTAAAAAAAATCAAAAAATATCAATTTTTTTTTTCACAACTAGTAATGGCGCACCGTGGGTGTGGTGCGCATTACTAGTTAAACTAGTAATGGCGCACCACCCCACAGTGTGCCATTACTAACTTGCCCCAACACCGAATGTACCCCGTTAAACATTTTCAAAATCCCCAAAAACCTAACAGAAAAAAGTTACGGGGCTTTCAAGATCTAGCGGCAAAAAAATTCAAAAAATTTCAAACTTACTAGTGGCGCACCACATCCACAGAAAAAAAATTGGTTTTGAATTTTTTTTAAAAAATGATACGTAATATGATCGGGAAGTTTGAAATATTTTTCAAAATTTCATCATAGTCATGAACATGAACAAAGTCCTAGACATCAACAAGGTATAACAAGATTGATATGCTAGATATATCAACAAGTGCCTGTGAAGTGAGCTGTTGCTGGGGTTGGATAGAACACTGAAGTTAAGCGTGCTTGGGCTGGAGTAGTGTGAGGATGGGTGACCTTTCGAGAAGTTTGACCACGGAGTGTGATTTGACCTGAGATTAAGCATATTGACCCGAGATTAAGCCATAGTGAACTGAGATTAAGAAAAAATTTAAAAAAATGAAAAAAAAATTAAAAAAAAATTTGAAAAAAAATGTTAGTAATGGCGCACTTCTATGTGGTGCGCCATAGAAGTGCGCCATTAGTATATACTAATGGCGCACCAGTGGTGCGCCATTAGTAAAAAATACTAATGGCGTGCTAGTAATGGCGCACCGGTAGTGCGCCATTAGTAGGCAAAACCGGTGCACCATTAGTAGGCCTTTTTCTAGTAGTGTGATGATGATGATGATGATGATGATGATGATGTTGATGAAGACGATCACCGCGACGATGATTCCCCTCCCGATGGCACTCCGGCGCCACCGAGAGAGAGGAGGAGAGGTCCTCACCCTTGTGCTTCCTCCTACAAGGCCTCCCCTGGATGGGGAGAGGTTCTCCCTCTGGTCCTTGGCCTTCATGGCGATGATGGCCCCTCCGGATCCTCCTCCATGGTCTCCGGTGATGATGGCCCCCTCCGGCAGGGTGCCAGAGAGGGCCTAGATTGATTTCTCGTGGCTACAGTAGACTTGCGGCGGCGGAACTTCTGATCTAGGTTATTTTATGGGGGGTTTTGTATTTATAGGAATTTTCGGCGTCGGTCTCACGTCAGGGGGGGTCTCCGAATCGTCCACAAGATAGGGGCCCACACCCAGGGGGGTGGGCGCGCCCCCACCCTCGTGGACAGCCCAGGACTCTTCTGGCCCAACTCTTTTACTCCAGGGGCTTCTTTTGGTCCATAAAAAATCATAAAAAATTGGCATGTCAATTGGACTCCGTTTGGTATTCCTTTTCTGTAGAACTCAAAAACAAGGAAAAAACATAAACTGACACTGGGCTCTAGGTTAATAGGTTAGTCCCAAAAATCATATAAAATAGCATATAAATGCATATAAAACATCTATGATGGATAATATAATAGCATGAATACTTCATAAATTATAGATACGTTGGAGACGTATTAGCGCGCAACAAAAGAGCCTTGATTTTTGGACGATAGACCACAAAACATTCCATGAAAGGAAGATGTTTGAGACCTACCAAATTACGAGCAACTGTGGCATCACCTTGATTCAAAAGAGGTGGTTGTTCATCTAACAAGAGTGCAACAAGCATTGTGCCGCACTTGAGAGCGTTGAAGCACGGCCCGTGAGTGATCTCGGCATTGGGGACATGGTATGCTCTCCTCATCCTAGTCCTTTCGTTGCTACGGCCATGAGACTTCGGCCTTGTATATGTTTGCATGTTCAATTGTTGTTGATCATGTGGTGTAGGCATTTCAATCTTTGGAAGCATTGAAGGCCCAACACAATGACAAGCCATTCATTCTTATGCATTGTTGGACGATCATTAACAATTGCCCTAAGTTCAAGGATCAATACCGTGAACTTCAAAGGAAGAAAGGCAAGAAGACGACCACGTTGGCCGGAGGTGGAGATGGTGAGGCTTTGAAGAGTCCGAGGGGCAAGACCAAATCCAAGGTAGACGACATACGTGATGCGTCATCCATGGCCTTGCATGAGACTTTGCATGGCATGATGTCTCAAAAGGATGCGAGGGACGAGAAGAAGCGACAAAGCAAGGACGACCAAATGAAGCAATACCTAGAGTTTCAAAGAAAGAAGCTTGAGATGGAGGAGGCGGCCAAGAAGAGGAAGATCGACATGGAGGAGGCGTCCCGGCAAAGGAAGCTCCACATCGAGGCCGCCAAGGTCACGGTCAGGCAGAGGCAGCTCGACATCGAGGCCACCAATGCCGCAACCAAAACAAATCAGGTGGGCCTTGCAATCATGAGCGTGGACTTGACCAAGATGAGCGAGAAGACGAGGAGCTGGTTCGAGGCCAGGCAGAAGGAGATGTTCGATGCCGACGGCCTGAACTAGGTCGTCTGATCGGCTGTGGCCGTTCTTTTTTTTGTAGGCTGGCATGGGTGCCGGCCGCTGGGCCGCTGGCTATGTGCCGGCGAGAAACACATTCATTTTGGAGGCTGGCTGTGTTGCCGGCCGCTGGCTCTGTTGCTGGCGACAAAACTATTCATTTTGAAGGCTGGCTGTGTTGCCGGCGAAGACGTGTAGGCCGTTGACTCTGTTGCCGGCGTGAACTAGGGCTTGGTATTTCAAAAATTGGTGTTTGAAAATGAAGGCGGATAGGATGGAGCCAAAGGATGCGTCCGTGCGTTGGACGCACGGCACCGCATCCCAGGCCCGGACACGACTCCATTGCCCTACCCAAATGGATAGAATCCGGGCAAAACGGATGTCGGTTTGGGGTCGTGCGGTGGATTTGGCCTCAGGAACGGGCAAAAACGACAAATTTAACCTGTGGACAAAAATATTTCACAAAATGAACCGTTGACGAAAATTTTTCATCCGGCTGACTCTTTTGTGTAGCGCCCGACATTTAGGCGTCACACTACACTGTGCAGCGCCTAACTGACAAGCGCCACATCGCTCCATCAATCAAAGTGATCACAGCACGGTGCTTGATTTTGTAGTACAAGAGAAAAACATGCACTTGTTGTTACCATCGCACTTACCTAGACACTAGGCGCTACACTGTATAGTGTAACGCCTAGCTCTCAGATGTTGCACACCAACTTAGCAATTTTTAGGTAGCCCGGAGTGCAACGGTGGTTAGGCATGTAGCGCCTGTCAGTCATGCGCTGCATAGTGTAGTGTAACGCCTAGATGTCAGGCGCTACACAAAAGTGTCAGCCGAATGAAAATTTTTCGTCAACAGTTTATTTTGTGAAATCTTTTTGTTCACAGGTTAAATTTGTCGTTTTTGCCCACCGAGCGTGGAGATCTGGTTCGGGTTGAAATACGGTGAGGAATACAAGGTGTCAGATGATGGGCCTAGCTCATGATACGGAGAGTGTACATGGGCGGTACGGGTGCGCTGTCATGGTTGGTGTACGAAATTAGTACTCTCCCCGATCCTATTCCCTTCTCCTAGATCCCGGCGAGAGAGCACTGCCACATCCCTCTCCACACGGCCGGCCACACATCGATCCATCCGCAACGTAGAGATCCGTGGCCGGAGGTCAAGGACGAGGTGGCTGCACCGGGAGGTCTCTGTCGGCACCTCAGCTCCTCTTGTCCTAATCATTGCCTCCACCACGACGGTCTCCGGTGCAGGTGGCCTCCACCACGACGGCGAGCATGGAAACGGCCTTGGCGTGCTCGGACCTGCCTCCCTGCGCCAGATCCAACACGGGTGCCAGCATGGTAACCGACGGAGGGAGACACAGGCGCCAGATCTTGGCCTCCTCTGCGGCGTGGTCGCCCAACCGGCAATGGGATCCTCCGTGCACGTGTGGACGTCCTTCAGCACTCCTCCGCCACGCGCGAGCTCCTTGAGCTGCTGCTCTATGTTGAAAGTAAATCCGACGTAGTCGCCGTATCCGGATCGTATAGGGAGCAATCACCTAGGTGAACACGTGCATGTATATGAGCCTGAGTAGGACTAGTGTTAGATACCGACCCTGTATACCACTTCGCACGTCGTCTCCAAGGTTCCCATCTCAGACTTGCTCCCGCTTGAACAGAGCCAATGTGTCTAATTCGTTCCTCTCTACTTCACTTTACACTGGTGGTGGATCCGAGTGCATAACCAGTAGATCATCTGCCATCCCTAGTTATCTCTGTGTACAGATGTTGCATCTCATTCACCTCACTACAGTTTCAGCACCTAGTATAAGTGATCACATGTCCTTGCATACTTACTGTTAGGAGTTAGAGTTTTGCCCTGCCTAGGGCATAGACTATACCGGAAGGAGGGAGGTTGGCGAGGGCTGGAGCGCGGCGGCCGGCAGCGAGGCGCCGTCCTTGCGGTTGGGGCGGCGGCGCAAGGAGGAGGAGGAGGCTAGGGTTTAGGGTTCCGGCTCCTCTGGGAGCCGGGCAATAGAATAGTCTTATTGCTTAATTCTTAAAATAGTCTTTCAACTTGTATATATAACCATAATCTGAAAATAAACCTAAGATAACTTGGGCCTAAGCCTGCCCAGTGGGCCTCTGGCTGACCATAGACCTGGCCGGTCATAACATCTCTCCCGCTTTGAGCAAACAGCTCGTCCTCGAGCTGAAAGTCGGGGTAGTGCTGGTGGAACTCCTCGCTGCTCCCAAGTAGCGTCCTCCTCTGGTAGTCCAGCCCACCGAATCAACACGTACCAGGAGCCTCGGCGCAGCTGGGCCTTGAGCGCCTTCTCCGGTGCAGGAAGGAGACGTCCGTCCGAGGCCGGCGGTAGGGCCGGCGTGCCGCGGGTGGATCACCGCGGAATGGCTTGAGCAGCCCCACATGGAAGACATCATGAATGCGCGCGCCGGCCGGAAGCTGAAGACGGTACGCCACTTTCCCAATGCGTTCCAGGATAGCAAAGGGACCGGCATAACGAGGACCGAGCTTCTTCCGCGCGCTTGGGTCCAACGACTGCGTAGAGCGGTGAAGTAGACGCAGCAAGACCCAATCTCCCACCGCGAACTCCGCCTCGCGATGGTGGCCATCATAGTATCGTTTGGCCAACTGCTGTGCCTGGAGAAGTCGTTGCTGGACCTCCGCGAGCATCTCATCACGGCTCCTTAGATGAGCCCCGGCCGCCTCGGTCCGTGCCGAGGCCGCATCCACCGGCAGGATCGGCGGGGGCGGCCGACCATAAACCATCTCAAAGGGCGTAGCACGAAGGGCAGAGTGAAAAGAGGTGTTGTAGCAGTACTCCGCCCACGAGAGCCAGTCCACCCATGCGCGAGGGCGATCACCTGTAACACAACGCAAATACATGGCAATCACCTTGTTAACTATCTCAGACTGGCCCTCCGTCTGAGGGTGGAAGGCAGTGCTCAGGCGGAGCTTCACGCTCGCCAGCCGAAGAAGGTCGCGCCATACATGGCCCATGAACACAGGATCCCGATCACTGACGATCGAAGAAGGAAATCCGTGGAGACGGACAATGCCATCGAAGAAGGCCCGGCGGCGAATGCCGCTGAATATGGGTGGCCAAGGCGATGAAATGAGCATACTTGGAGAAGCGGTCGACCACTGTGAGAATGACGGATTTGCCGCCCACTTTGGGAAGGCCCTCGATGAAATCCATGGAGATGTCTGCCCAAACCTGAGATGGAACCTCCAAAGGCTGAAGCATGCCAGCGGGTCGCAGCGTCTCCGTTTTGTTGCGTTGGCACGTCACACAAGACCGTACCCAATCACGGAGAAGGGCACGATCACCTGGAATATAGAAGTCGGCACGGAGACGATGGAGCGTCTTCTGCACTCCCTCATGGCCCGCCGCGTGGGCGAGACGCAGCACCTGCTGATGAAGATCGTCGTGCGCCGGGACAAAGATGCGGCGCCCATGGAGAAGCAGGCTGTCGGCTAGTCGCCACGGCTCCTCCAGCTCGCTCGCCGCCAGCTGCTGCTGCAAGAGGAGGGCGTCGGCCGCGGTCGCGGTCGCGCGGCGGATGTCGGTGTAGAGGGCGAACGAGGGCCCGGTGATGATCTGAAGGCCGTCCCTACGCCGCTCCGCCATCGTCCACATCGGCGTCACGCCGGG
Organism: Aegilops bicornis; assembly: GCA_021605145.1. Lineage (NCBI taxonomy): Eukaryota > Viridiplantae > Streptophyta > Magnoliopsida > Poales > Poaceae > Aegilops > Aegilops bicornis. The sequence continues at coordinate 832,048,742 of CM038671.1, read as the reverse complement.
ACGAAGCGTCGGCGACGGTGTTAAGGCGACCCGGCCGGTACTCGACGGTGAAATCAAAGCCAAAGAGTTTACTGATCCACTGGTGTTGAGGGACCGTCGAGAGCCTCTGATCCAGCATGAACTTGAGGCTGTAGTGGTCCGTGCGGATCCGGAAGGAGCGACCCCAAAGATAGGGCCGCCAGTGGCGTACTGCCTGCACCAACCCAATGAGCTCACGCTCATATGCCGCCAACTTAAGATGGCGTGCAACAAAGGGACGGCTGAAAAAGGCGAGGGGTCCATCGCCCTGATGCAGGACCGCACCAAACCCCGCACCGGAGGTGTCGCAGTCGACGGTGAAGGGGAGGTCGAAATCCGGCATCTGTAGTACGGGTCCCGTCGTAAGGGCCCCCTTGAGGGCCTCGAATGCGGACGTGGCCTCCTCATCCCAAGAGAAGGTGTCACGACAGAGTAGGCGCGTGACTGGGGCCGCGATGAGCCCAAATTCCCGGATGAACTTCCGGTAGTACCCCGCAAGGCCAAGAAACCCGCGAAGAGCCCGCGGAGACTGCGGGATCGGCCAAGCGGCGACGTCCGCCACCTTATCGGCGTCCATGGCCACACCCTCGGCCGAGATGACGTGCCCGAGGTAAGCGACCGAAGGTGTCCCGAACGAGCACTTCGAGCGCTTAAGATGAAGATGATGCGCCCGAAGCTCGTTGAAGACGATGGCCACATGCTGGAGGTGCTCTACCCAAGAGGCGCTGTAGATAAGAATGTCATCAAAGAAAACGAGCACAAACCAACGTAAGTAGGGCCGGAGGACATCATTCATCAAGGCCTGGAATGTCGCCGGGGCGTTGGAGAGGCCAAAGGGCATCACCAAGAACTCGAAGTGGCCTTGATGAGTCCGGAACGCCGTCTTGGTGATGTCGTCGGGATGCATGCGCTTTGATGATACCCGACGGAGGTCCAGCAGTGAAGAAGCGCGCCCCATGTAGCTCATCCAGTAGTTCATCGACCACCGGAATAGGAAACTTATCCTTGAGTGTGAGAGCATTAAGGGCACAGTAGTCGATGCAGAAGCGCCAAGTGCCGTCCGACTTGCGAACAAGGAGGACCGGTGCCGTAAAGGGTGATGTCGATATCCGGATAATGCCCGCGGCAAACATGAGTGCGCACTGCCGCTCCAACTCGTCCTTCTGCAGGCGAGGGTGCCGATGAGGTCGTCGCCACCGGGCCGAGCCCGGCAGGAGATGAATACGGTGGTCGTAGACCCGGGCCGGCGGAAGGCCCCGGGGTTCATCAAAAAGATCATCGTGCTGCTGCAGGAGGTGATCCAGCAACGGATGCTCGACCTCCGTGGTAGCCGCGGCTAGCTGGAGTGGGGGCGACGCCGGGGTGCCTCCAACGCCCTCCCACTGGATACGGCGGGCCATGCGCCAGAAGGTCATCGTCAGGGCGTCGAAGTCCCAAAGGATGGGACCGAGTGTCCGCAAAAAGTCGACGCCAAGGATGAAGTCGAAACAGCCCAAATCGATGCCGGCACAAGTGATGGTGAAGTGCTCGTCACCGATAGTAATGGGAACGTCCCGAGCGAGCCCATGGCAGCGGAGGCGGTCACCATTAGCGACGGTGACCCGCAGCTGCTCCCCGCCCGCGGGCTGTAGTGCCAGTCGCCGCATAGTAGACTCCGGGAGGAAGTTATGTGTAGAACCCGTATCCAAAAGAGCCACCAGAGTCTCGCCGTGGATCATGACCGGGATAAGCATGGTCCGCTCATTGCGGATGCCGGCCAACGCATGAAGGGAGACGACAAGGGCCGTAGCCGGCATGGGCGCGGGTGCCGGCGCGACCTCGGCGGCGGCTGGGTCGCCTAGTCCCTCCTCGGTGACAACGTCCTCCGTCTCGTCGGCGGTCTCCAAGTAGAAGAGGCGCGGGCAGACATGGCCCGGGGCATAGGGCGCATCACAGTTAAAGCACAGCCCCAGGCGGCGGCGCTCGAGCTGCTCGGCCTGCAAAAGGCGCCGGAAGGGCCGCGTCGCGGCCGGTGTGGTCGTCGGTGAGGCAATTTGAAGAAGCGAACCTGTTGGCGATGGTCGTGGAGGCACGCGGCTCCCCCGAGGTGCTGCTGGCCGTGTCAAGGCCTGGGCGCGCTGCTCGAAAGCCCGAGCGTAGTACATGGCCGTCTGTAGATCCTGGGGGCCCTTCATCTCGACGTCCACGCGGATGTGGTCGGGAAGGCCGCCGACGAAGAGCTCCGCTCGCTGTAGTGCCGTCACCCCCGGAGCGTGACACGCCAGAGCCTGGAAGCGGTCGGCGAAATCCTGGACCGTGGAGGTGAAGGGTAGGCGGCCCGCTCGGACAAGCGGCTGCCGCGCCGTGGTGGTCCGGAACGAAGGAGACAGAGCTCGCGAAAACGATCCCAGGGGGGCATGCCGCCCTCATCCTGCTCAAGAGCGTAGTACCATGTCTGGGCGGCACCCCGAAGGTGGTAGGACGCGAGCCAAGTGCGCTTGGACGCGTGTGCACTGGCCCCGGAAGAACTGGTCACACTGGTTTAACCAGTTAAGGGGGTCCTCCGAGCCATCATACGTGGCGAATTCGATCCGGGCGAAGCGCGGTGGTGTCGGGGTCGACGCGCCAGTGGCCACCGGTTCGTCGATGCGGAGAGCCGAGGACGGCGCGCCGTGCTGCAGCATGGGTACCGACGGGTCGCCGGCCTCCGTGTAGACCGGCGGTGAGGATGTGCCGGTGAGCCAAGCTGGAATCGGAGAGGCGGCGAGGAAACGCCGCGTCTTTGGATCAGGAGCCCCGGTAGAATCCCTGATTCAGGCGGTGCTAAGCGGCGGTGGCGTGGGAGCAGTGCGGCGGCGGAGAAGTGAGGGCAGGCGGGCGCTGCCGATGCCGCTGACTCTTTGAAGCCGAACCCGGCCGGCGCTGAAGTCTGACGATGCGGCGTAAAGCGTGATGTAATAAGCAGTCTTGGGCGGTACTGTTAAGTGCCGGGTAGCCGCCGGCGAGGGCGGCAGGCACCGAGTACCACGGGAGCGCCGGTGGGCCGGAGGGCGCGGGTGGCTGGGGCGGCGTTGGCGGCCCGTACGGGCTGGCGAGGAAGATCCGGATGCCCTGGACCGCGAGCACCAAATCGTTGAGGACCCCTGCCATGGCCTCCGGGGTGTAGTTGGCCGGCAGAGTTGATGTAGACGGCGGCGGTTCGGTGGCTGGGGCCGGCGGCAGGCCGGCGGACGCGCCGGAGAGGAGGCCCAGCGGCGCGGAGTGGAGGGCCAGCGGCTCCGTGGCGAGCGGTGATGACGCGGCGGCGGTGGTGGTGGCCAGAGGCAGCGACGGCGATGGTGGTGGTGACGACATAGTCGAACCTGAGCTGGATGATACCAAGGTGTTAGGAGCTAGGGTTTTGCCCTGCCTAGGGCGTAGACTATATGGGAAGGAGGAAGGTGGGCGAGGGCTGGGCCTTGGCGGCCGGCGCGGCGCCGTCCTTGCGGTTGGGGCGGCGGTGCAAGGAGGAGGAGACGGCTAGGGTTTAGGGTTCCGGCTCCTCTGGAAGCCGGGCAATAGAATAGTCTTATTGCTTAATTCTCAAAATAGTCTTACAACTTGTATATATAACCATAATCTGAAAATAAACCTAAGATAACTTGGGCCTAAGCCTGCCCAGTGGGCCTACCGCGGCCATAGACCTGGCCGGTCATAACACTTACCATCGAAATTGTGACATATCATGATGCTGTAATAAATGTTTTTAGCTAGTCTGATAACATATGTTTACTAATTTGCACCTGTCATCGTTTCATTTTTAGCTAGAGATTTTGCCCATTGTTTCTGAAATCTAAATGCCAATGTAACTAGTTCATTCACACTGCTTGATCTGACTTGCATAACTAAATTACTGACTAAATTTTCATCAGACAGTATAAATGGTGACATGTCACTGCATACTAAATTACTTGATCTTTTCCTTACTTTTCATGATTTATCATCCGTGGGATGACCTTTTGTTTTCCTCCATGTCCATCTGCAATAAGGGATACAACATGGCTTTCTTTTGGTCTGGCCGCACATAAAGCTTCTGATGGGAGCTCGGGTTCTCCTGCAGATTCTGAGGGCATTTTCAGCCGCACCCTCAACAAGCCCTCTCCAGGCGATTTTACCGCGCCGGCGTAAAAAAAAAAGGCCCCAGTCGCGTCCCCAGAAGCCCGTTTTTCGCCGGCTCGGGCCAAAACTGGTGCCGGCGGACCCAGGCCGAACCCGGCGCCCTGGAGGCGACCCGAGGGCCTTTTCCCGCCGTTTCTTGATGCTTTTCCCTCGCATCTCTCCCGCTCGCTCGCCTTCCTCCCGCCATTCTTTCCCTTTCTCCCGCCAAACCCCCTCCCGCTTGTGAAAATCGCCATGCCACCGAAGAAATACGCCATGCAGCATGGCGACAACCGCGACTGGCGCCCGTGGCCAAGCAGAGGAAGCCGAGGGCGCCGCCACGAAGCCACCGGGCTGTCGAGCGCCGAGTGGAGGGTGAAAGTTTAGCGGCGAAGCGATCCTGACCGACAAGCGGAACAGAACCATAGCCAAGAAGGCCCGCGACAACGCGGCGCCGCAGCGGCGGCGTCTTCCTCATCGGTCGACGGTGAGGATGAATCCACCGCCGTCGACCACGCCAATCTGGCCACAGGGACAGCAAGGCGCCCGGATCTCCATGGGGTTCATCGTCGCCCGGCTACGCCGACGGCGGCAGCGCATGGTGGGTTCAACCCCAGCGTGACCTTCCCTCATGGTCACCCGCTATCGCCGCGCCCTCGCCCGCCGCCGTCGGCATGCGGTACCCTCCATACAACTACTGCGCCGCCCGCCGCCCTACGCGTCCACACCGACGCCCCATCTCTATCGTGGACCGCTACCCTTCTCGCACCTCGGCGGCGCCCGGCGACCACGAGATCCGACATGGGCGACATCATCGCGACAGGATCGACCGCTGCCACCGCGTCTCCGGGTTCGACACCGGGGACGAGGTAGTGGACCTCAGCGGCGACATGGAGGCCGAGCTTCGGCTACGTCTCTGGCGACGACGCGCAGGAACCCGAGGAGGAGGAGGAGGGCGAGGAGGAGGAGGAGCGGCTCCTGTTCCGAAGAAGGCGCGAAGAAGAAGAAGAAAGCGGGCGGCTAGGTCGGCGAACCGCGCATCAAGTGGGCGCCCAAGGAGGAGGAATGCCTCGCGAAGCATGGAAAGTCATCTGCCTCGACCCGACCACCGGCACGAACCAGAGCTTGAGGCGTCGGGACCGCATCAAGGCGAGTTCGACGGCGGAAGCTTCGTCGACCCCTACTTCAAAGGCGTCTACATGCAGCGCGGCTCTAAGCGATGGCAAACCATTGGGGGGGTATCCAGTTGGCGTGCAACAAATGGCATGGAATCGTCGAGGAGGTCGCGGCTCGCCCGGAGAGCGGCGCCAGCGTTGAGGATCATGTACGCACGCCGTCCGCCCGCATATCTTCGTCCCGCCCGCCGCCCGTCAACTGTTCGTTCCTCCGCGCAGCTGCTGCGTATGTTCGCCATGTATCAGGGCGACAACCAAGACGCCGACTTCAAGCACCTCCACGTCTACAAACGCATTGACAAGTCACGAGAAGTGGCGGAAGTCCGACGTGTCCTCGACAAGGCCAAGGAGACGCCACAAGCAGACGCGGCGACTCGGGCAGCGTCGGAGAAGCGGCAGACGGCCTAAATTGGCAAAGAAGGGGAAAAGCGCCGACGCGGCAACCGCGCGATTGCAAGAGTCCATCTAGCATTGCCTCGCCGACGCCCAGGTCCGGGCCGTCCTACGCGAAGAGAAGACCGAGGCGCGGTGGTCGTCGCTAATGAAGAGCAACGCCATCAAGGTCGACCTGCTCCGGATGAACGTCGCCGCGAAGAAGAGGAACACCGACATGGCTTTTACGATGGGCGGCGGACATGCTCGAGCAACGACGAAGCTCAAGGCGTGGTACACGGTGCAGCGCGGCCTCATCCTGAACGAGCTGCCGGCAACAGCGTCGGCGCCCATACGACCACACGGACGCAAAGCCCGAGCAGCGCCTCTACATCACCGCCCAGCAGTGCGAAGCAGCGCCGGCGCAGCCCAGCACCGAAGCAGCTCCGACACCGACGAGCCAGCGCCGCCGACTCCGCCAACGCCTTGAGCCGACCCGCCGAGTGAATCGTTGCGACGCGAACTTGCGCGGCGGCGCTCTGTTTTGTAACGCCAGGCTACGTCCGATCGCCGGATTTGCGGCGTCTTTTGAGAGCGGGAACGACCAAGTTTAAATTTCCCGCATCCTGGAGCCGGCGCGTGGGGGCGTGACTGGGAGCTAGGTCCCCCCAGGGGCCGAACTAGCGCCGGCACGCCCCCAGGCCGCTCTATTTAGGCGCCCTCGGGGGCCGAACGGCTGGAGATGCCCTGAGTGGGCACTCTCTGTACCTGTACGGGTGAATGGCGGCATCCCGCCGGCAGAACCCGAGCAGATTAGTGCGTGCAGAGAGGAAGGCAGTGAGTATCCTGTTGGAGATTACAAGTGCTCAAACCGATGCAGAACAACCGCAAGGCTGCAAGCCGCTGGAAGAGCCTGGGTGTGAGTCATCTGTGAATGGCTTCAATACCAGTGAGGCTGTGGAAGTATGGATTAAAGCTTCAGCAAATACAAAGTCTGTGATACGGCTAGTGTGTTTGTATCAAAAAGGGGTATTTTTGGCTGGACGAGAAGGTGAGCATTGTGCACAGATTGTTACTCTGGCTGCACAAATCATTATTTTCTGTTACATTATGGCTCTGTTTATTGATGTGGACTGTAGGGCGGCTCTGCAACAATTACATTTGTTTTGGCGATTTCATCAAGTTTGATAAGACCTACCCGACAAACCTTTACAACATGCCTTTTCGCCTTTTTGTTGCAGTGAGCAATCATTATTTCCATGCACAATATGTACTTACCCTGTCTTCCTAAGTTTACTTATTTAATCTTGAATTAATGTACAAATATCTGGAGAATAGTATGATAAACTTGATAACATCTCGAGTTTGGTGTGAATTATTGTACAACTCAGATAATAACAACTGAAGCAAAGTAATCAACTATCTTCCATCTGGCTCCTCAGTGATGGTTACATCATTATTACTACATGGGACAACAACACTAGCTGATTCATGTACCTTAGATACCCTTAAATTGGAGTATGCTGGATGATTAGGCTCTGGGAGAATAACATTCTCACTATTTAACATTGCAACAACATCTGACATGGTGGGTCGATCATCTGCGCTCTCTTGTACGCACATCAATGCAATGTTAATATACCTCCTAGCCTCTGTTGTATGGATCTCCTTAACAATTGACACTTCTAGAAGCTCAAGCCATTTTCCTCCTTCCCAGAGTTGCCATGACTGCATGAAGTCATAATATATCTTTTTCATATACACATACAAGATAAAAGTTACTTCAGTCTAAAAATAGTACACTACTCGTATGCGGGAGTGTAGAAAATGCTCACATATCCAAGAAGGTTAAAAAAGTCTCCGTACTGATGCAAACCAGAATTCCTTTTCCCACTAAGGATCTCAAGAAGTAAGACACCAAAGCTGAACACGTCTGATTTGATTGAGTAAATGCCTTCAGATGCATACTCCGGAGACATATAACCACTGAAATGAGATAGACGCAAAAGGAAATATTATATGATATCAAAATTTAAATTTAGGCTCGTCAGCTAAAAATTGGTGTCGTAGGCACCATCTATGTTGTAATTTGTCTTTAAGAAAGGCATGCTTACTATGTACCCACTACCCTCTTTGTGCTTCCCTGACTATCATTTGAGCTAAAAATTTTAGCTAGACCAAAATCAGAAATTTTAGGATTCATTTCCTGATCCAAGAGAACGTTGCTGGCCTTAAGGTCTCTGTGAATGATGCGCAATCGAGAGTGCTTGTGTAGATACAGAAGACCTTGGGCTATCCCTTCGATTATCACGCGCCTCTTTTCCCAATCAACCAACGTTGTTTTGTTTCCATCTGCACATTAGGAAAGTGCATTTTAGAGTATGAATAAATCACAATAAAAAATATGGTTCAAAACTGCATTGTGGGTACCAAATATAAAGAAGTCCAAGCTCTTATTTGGTAAATACTCGTACACCAAAACTTTTTCCTCTCCCTGAATGCAGCATCCCAAGAGTTTGACCAGATTGTTATGTTGTAGTTTTGCGATAAGTTCAACTTCATTCTTGAATTCTATGAAACCCTGTCCTGAATGTGAAGCAAGCCTTTTAACTGCAATTTCCATTTCATCTGGTAGTCTTCCCTGTAAGTACGTACAAAACAAAATTGGAAGTGAGGTGTCTTACTGATCTTATAATTGTGCCCGTTTCAACACTGTCAGTCGTATGTATGTATAACATCTGGCTTGAACACTATGCTACAGTATTTGATAATGTAACTACTCAGCAGTACTAGGTCATAGCGATCTACTGCTGTACGGAAACTCTTGTACATATCTCTTTCTCTTAATATAAGGACATGCATGTTTTTTCCGTGTTCTTGAATTTTTTTTTAATGACAGAACATGACATCCATATTAAAGAACTTTGGGACACAAAACCTCACATGTTGAAGACATGTTCTTAATATTCCATTTTATTGGATCAATTCAATTGCCTTTTGAGTTCCAGTCCACTTTAGGACAAAATAAACAACTATATCAAGACTTCCTTATTAGTCTAGTTCTGTAAAATTATGTACTGTATATTTTAGGTGTACTTGGATGAATGTATTAATTTGTTAGTGGCCAGGAGATCTTTGATTCATTTAAGCCAATAGGGATTTAATATATATTTTTGGAATGGACTCAATCTTTTCAGGAAAATACAATTACCTTGTAGACAGGGCCAAAGCCACCTTGCCCAAGTAGATTCTCTTTGGAGAAGTTGTGCGTAGCATTCAATATCTCAGAAAAGTCAAAGAGAGTGAACTCTGAACTCTTCTCCTCCAATCTCCAAACCAGTGCATCTTCTTCTGGCCTATTCGTGGCAGCTTGGTCATTTAAGTTTACCTTTCCTAAATTGAGACGATACAGAAATATACAGCATTAAGTTGTGCCTCAAAACTGGCTGACACCATCCATACAACAATAAATTGTCGTTACAACAAACCTTTTCTTCGTCTTCTCATCCATACAACGAAGCAGATAAAGCACATAAGTATTGAGAGCAATGCAGCCACCACAGCAATAATCCACAGAGGCCTCTTGCTTCCGTTGCGTCCTAAGGGAAAAAAAATTAATGTACAGTTCTCATATATAAATGAAACGAAGTTATTTGTGGACAGTGATAAATCAGCTTCACCAATTGAACAATAAGATACAGATATAACTCTAGCCCCAAAACTAAGAAAACTGAAGCTTTTTCCCTCACACAATTCTAAGATATTGTCAATTGGAGAACACACAATTTATGTACTATAAGATACAGTATAGCTTAAGATATAGTGCATCAGGAGTATAATAATAATGAGAGGATATTCATTTGACGAAACCCAAATGATGACAATATCTAAGTATCTATTTTCCTTCTAAGTGGAGTTATCACAATGTAGACTAAATTAATCAGCTGCCAGGAAAGAGAATTTCATGTAGAATACTATTCTTATTTCCGAGCTTATTACTTCTCACAGCATATACACATATATGTATAAGTTCTTTTAAAGTCTGCATAAATGCTTTACTCAAATGCAAAGAAGAGATTACAATTTAAAAAGAAACATCGAGAATTTCAAATAACAATTGTGTTTCCCCACAAGATGTGTGACATATTGACACACGACCTAAATTGATTAATCCAATTGCAGCCTTGGTGCCATGTCCAGCTATGGATGGCTGTGTGCATCACTTGATGTAGATGCCCGGAGTAATCCTCCTTTTTGAAAATAAATGTCCATCCATGGATGTGCCAGGAAGGATGAGAATTTACATACCGTGCTGTTCTTCGATGGTCGTTTGCACAGCTGGTGGCTGCGATTGTGGGAGCTTTGTATCTTGCTCTACACGTGGCGTGGTAGTAGTGTTGTCGATCGCCGGAACATCAGGGGCCAAGTTGGTAATATGCAGTATAGGATCTTGGAAGAACGGATATATTTCGTACCTTACGGTGCACCGTGTCCCAAGAATTCGACCACCTCGCTTACGGTCGATGTAATTGAGCGTATACTGCAAGGCCTCCCAGAAACAGGCTGCACAGTCGTCGATGGTGAGGTCAGGCGTGCACTGCATAAGACAGTACAACGTCGGGAAGGAGCTGATGTCTAACTGCGAGGTGATGAACCTCCTCGAGCTCTTAGTGGCGGATTGTGCCGTGCCGTTCACAAGCGTGAACAAGAAGAGCTTGAAATAGTCAGCACTTGTCGTGAGACTCTCGGAGTTCTCGAGGATGAGTGTACTATCGCCATTGACGGTGGTGGCAAGAAAATTTTGGTTGGAGAACCTGAGCATGCAGATATCGTAGTACGCGGAGGCGTCCTTATTGTACGCGCAGAGCTGCTGGGCGCCCTCAAAAGCGGTTGCCACGCAGCTCTGGCAGGCGGAGGCGTTGGTGTCGCCGCGGCAGAGCGTAAGGGCGTGGACCATGTCCGGAACATCGCCCACAGTGGCTGTGGCGAAGAGGTTGGTGTTGGACGCGGCCTTGTTGGGGAGGGTGGAAGAGAGGAGCCTGAGGTTGGCTTGGTAGGTGCTATTTTGTTTGAAGTTGCCGTTCTTGCCGCAGTTTTGCCATTGCGCAGCGGCGAGAGGTGGAAGAAGCAGGAGGAGAAGAAGGGGGACGGTGACCATGTCCATCGACTAACTTGGTACCAAGGCTGGGCAGAAGCTAATATAGAATTCTTATACTAAACAATACATACCAGTTGAGTTACTCCCATCAACATCACAAGTATGGAAATGTGTTGGGACGTGTGAACTGGTCTAGCCGCCGAGCGAGACTATGCGTGGAAAAAACTACAAGAAGATTTTGGTGTTTACAAGGAATCAGGTGTTTTAAGGGCATCTCTAATTGATAGCCAAAACCTAAAACCCGAAAAAAGGTATCCGCAGAACTTTAAATCCCAAAAGATCCTGGGTATTAAGAGTTTGGTTTCTAATCGATGCTCAATACTTGACCGAAAAACCTATTTGAATTGTAATTTTACTGCTTTGTACATCCATATGGCACATCCACTTCATAATTAACATATATGTACTGATTTCACTAAAAACATATATATTCTATCTATATAATTAAACTTCAGTTTGGCATTAAACAGAAGCTCCCAGATAGCTAATCATGAGGAATGCTTCAGGTGTACCAAAGCAAAACACATAATATAGATTAAACAAAAGATCTCTGTACCATTAACAAGAAATAATTAAACGTAACAATAATTAGGTTTATGCCAAAAGCCTAATAACAAACATCCTCCACCGGCTCCTTAGTCCTCTTTAGAGGAAGAGGAGTAGGAGTTAATATGATATATCTGCGGCCACCGCTGGGAACTCCACTGCTGCCCGCTGGGACTCGACATCTCAACAAGTAACAAAAATTCCACATTCATTATTTGTAAGGTGTTAGAGAGATCGATTTGAACATAACTTATGGTAAAATGCTAGGTCAACAAGTATGTACTCCTCTGTAAAGAAATTATAAAAGCATTTAGATCACTAACTTATACTGTTTTTCTTTACGGAGGGAGTAAGACGGAGTATGATAATTTTCACAAAAACTATTTGTGTGGTCGGAGGCGTACCCCGCGGTACACGCGGTCAGCAGTGGATGTCTGGATCACCCGGTCGCTGCGGGCGTCGCTGTAGACATGACTAAATTTTCCACCCGGTCGCTGCGGGCGTCGCTGTAGACATGACTAATTTTTCCAACCGGTCGCTGCGGATGTCGATTCAATTGACGCGAGTACGGAAAAGCTTAGCAACTCCTTTCTGTTAAATCAGTCGACTAGTACCCTTATATAACTAATTTTCGAGAAGTGTGTATGATTGGCCTGACGACAAGGAGACCAAGAGCGAGACCGGGACTAACTCTTGGTTGACCGGTTGGCCAGATCGGTGGTGCTGCACTTTTTTTCTTTCTTTATTAAGAAGACACATCTGGGCAATTTCTTTGTTTCAAAAAATGACTCGTACTTCCTCCCTTCCTTTATATTAGGTGTATTTATTTTTGATAAAATTTCATAATGTAAGGTTCATTTGTTTTAATTCTTCGTAATTCCGTTCTTGCCCTCCAGTAAAAAAAAAGTATCTCTCACCTGATTGCATGTATCTCTCCTTTTAGACAAAAAAATAGGAAACTATATCTCTCCCAATTGCATTTATCTCTTTGTTTTATAGCCTAAATGATTACTTGCCGCTAATCAATAAATTAGACAACGATTATTCTGGCCTAAATTGTTTATAATTATGTGTCTTGGTCACCATTCCAAAAATAATACACATCACATAAAGTAATGGAGGGAGTATTTATTATAAAGATTCGTCAAAAGTACAAATCACCTCAAACATAATAAAAATTACATCGAGATTTTTGGATCACCGAAAGAACAGTACCGTCGTCAGAACGAGGATAAAATTGCTTCTTACCCTTATTTTTATGTAAAGGATCTTGTAGGTCGGGTAGCTTCTGCTATCTTTTTTTCCATTTGGATTTTCGTCGACCCGCTGATGTCGTCGCCCTCGTACTACAGCCAACCTGGCCTTGTCGATGACAACCAAGAAGTCTTCGTGCAAGTACAACGCCCCAGAACCGTAGTCGTCGCCATTGAACCCAAGAAGTGCATCTTAGATATACAACCTTTTCCCGCATCTAGCACTAATCTATTTCTAATATCTAATTACCATGGGAAACCATTCTAATTAGGAAAAACTCCTTGTTATTTAGAATAGTAAAACTGAGACTAAACCGAGTTCTCTCTCGCCATCAGTGATTTCGGCCGTCATATTTCGCGTACGAATCCTTTCTGGTCGTTTGATCTTCGTTCCATTGCGAGTTTACCTCGACCTAGGCCATCTGTTCTAATGGGCTGCTACTCCGGTGACTTTTATCGAGGCATGTGGTTAATCGGGCTTAATTGGGCAGCCCAATTTCCTAGATGGCTGGATGTCTTTGATGGGTCCACCGCAAGCACGTTCCCCCAGGTTTCCTATATGGCGCATAGGGCGCCGCCAAGCGACCTGGCGCGCTGGGAGTTCGTATGGGCCGGCCCATATACCGTTTATCTTTCTTTTTCATTTTTTCTTGAGTTCTTTTCTTTTCTTTTCTTTTATTTTTCTGTTTCCCTTTTTATTTTTATTTTTTCTTTTTATTTTCAAATCCGTGAACATTTTTTGTAGCAAAATAAAAATATGTTCGTTAATGTGTAAAAACGCTCAATGATTCATAAAATGTTCATAAAACTCCTTTTTTCTTCATTGGGTTGAAGAAATGTTCATCAAAATGCCAAATTTGTTCATCAAATTCAAAAAATGCTTATCAAATTAGAATTTTGTTCATTGATTCAAAATATTGTACATTGAATTCAAAAAATGTTCATCAAATTCAAAATTTGTTCATTGATTTCAAAAATTGTTCATTGATTTCAAAAATTGTTCACCACATTCAAAATTTGTTCGTTGATTTCAAAATTTGTTCATCAAATTCAGAATTTCTTTTTTTATTTTCTTTCCAAATTCGAGAACATTTTTTTGTATAAAATAAAAAAAATGTTCATCAGTGCGTAAAAATGCTCAACGAAAAAATATTCTTAAAATTCCTTTTTTGTTCATCGGATTGAAAAATGTTCATCAAATTTCAAAATTTGAAACCGTCAACATTTTTGAAATCATGAAGATTTTTAAAACTCACATAATTTTTAAAAGTCGTGAACATTTTTGCCTAACTTGTGAATATTTTTTCTGAAATTGTGAGCATTCATGAACATTTTTTTCGAAATTGTGAACATTTTTCAAAACAAACAAACTTTATTTCGAAATCCTAAACAATTTTTCGAAATGTTAAACATTCTCTAAAATCGTGAAAATGTTTTTGAATTCAAGAACATTTTTTAAATCACGAAGAATTTTTTTGAATCATGAACATTTCTTTAATTCAAGAATCAGTTTTTGAAACCATGAACTTTTTCTTACAAATTTGTGAACATTTTTTAGAATTTGGGAACATTATTTGCAATCATGAACATTTCTAAATTTATGAAGATTTTCTTACAAATATCTGAACATTTTTAGAAATCATGATTGTTTTATTTAAAATTAGTATCTTTTTCTGACATTTAAAACTTTTTTATATCCCGAATTACCGAGAAAAAGAAAAAATAGAAAAGGAAAAAAAACAGGAAGCGTCCCGGCCCAACATGGGCCAGCCCATATGTGCGCGAAGGGGGAGCGGGGGGTGCGCGCTCGCTGCGTTCTCGGCGCCTTATGCGCCCTATAGGAGCTCCCACGTTCCCCACCTCCCCTCACGGTCACACCAGAATCCTGCTGATCTGACTGTCGCCGTTGCCACCAGGGTGAGAGGTGATGGCAACAACGAGCGATGGCGGGCGAACTCCTTCTTTTCCACGCTAGGGCGAAGCCAGGATAAAAGGTCGTCGGGGTCAACACAAACAAGTAGCACCAATGTATCCCTCAAAAAAAGTAGCAATAATATATGGCTATAAAATGTGTACCTCATATTAAGAGACATGTCTATAATGTTCTTTTAGTAACCTTAGATAAAAAAAAGTTGCCAATGTATCATTGCAAAATAAGCTCCGATTACAAAAGTAGTTACCTCTTTATTTTTCTTGACGTCTACGCTCTTTCATACCGAGCTCTCTCACGCCATCTGTTGGGGATATAACCCCGAGGTATGAACCGTCCAAGAGGGGCCGGGTTACACTGTTGGCGACTCAGGCATGAAAGGCCTAGATGGGCCTGAAGAGACGTGAAGACAAGAGGCGGCTTACGTCATGGGAGTAAGTCTGACAGTAAGAATAGGGGGTACGTATGAGGAGGCAAGGTCCTAGCTACGGTGAGGTTGTACACGCAAGTTTACGAGTTCAGGCCCTTCTCAGATGAAGTAAAAGCCCTACGTCTCGGTGCCCTGAGGCTATGTCGACTGAATATGCATGGATGTTACAGGGGTGCGAACCCTTGTGCCAGAGGAGGAGGGTGGCTTATATAGGGTGCGCCAGGACCCTCTCTGACCTCCGTTACACAGGGTTCAATATGAGTTAAGATGGGGCGTCACTGGTAACGCCAGCGATAAATGATCATTAAGACTACAGACTGAATGCCTGACCGTTGCCTTCCTGGGATGCCTTTAGATCTTCCATACACCGAGTGGTTTTACGAATGGTCGAGTCACTAAGTTGTGGTCAAGTGGAATTGGGGTATCCGAGTGGGACCTTCTGTCAAGTAGATTGAACTTCGGGATGATTCCAGTCGGTATTCTCTGTTGGTCCTTGAATGCCTTTGATTGTAGGTCAATGTCCTTGGGTGGGGTGTCTAGGTCAGGCCTAGGACCCTACCCTAGGTACATGTCCTCGTCATGAGCCCACAAATGGATTGAGGTCCGAGTGGAGAAAAGGTTGAACTTGACTCCGACTTAGTTGGACGCTCTGGGGACATCTCATTGAAGTTTGGAAAACACATGTGAACCTTCAATCTTGCTTCAGTTGGCTCGATCGATTCTGATGGCCTGAAGTTGTCGAGTGAATAAATGTAGTAATCCGTCGGATGGACTAGGACGTGAAATTTAGACGCGATTGACCGCTCCGCGGTTTTGGAATTTTACAGGATTCAAAATTTCAGGGAAGCGCGCCGGCCGGGGCGTGGCGCGATAAGCGGAACGAATCGGATCGGGACGCCTCGATCTCCGCGCCTCCTTTTTCACAGCGTATCCCTCCTGTGCCTGTGATGGGATATGATTTGACCGCTCCACGTATCGCTCCGCCACTCGGCTGGATCCAGGGCGACTGGACTCGCTCAACGGTATCGCAACAGGACTTGGAGATACCCGCTCATGCTGGCCTGATTAAACCCGGGTTGTGGAGATTGCCTGGGGAGGAGTTCGAGCCACAGCCGCGCGATGGTGAGTGTGTTCTCCTCACCACCCACGTTGAGTGTGTTTTTCTTTGCCTCTGCACCCGTTCTTTCGAGGGTTTTTGAACTTCTTCGGGGCTAATATCCATCATTTCCCTCCAAACACAATCTTGTATCTTACTGCTTTCATCTCCATGTGTGAAAATTTCTTGGGTTGCCACCCGCACTGGGGTCTTTTCAAGCATATATTCACTTGTCAATCTCAGACGGTGAAGAAAGCTAACCCAGTCGACTAGAAAACACATGTGATCCAAATGTGCGGGGGGCTAGGGATCCAAACGATGGGTAGGAGTTGTTTCCCCCCCTGTGGATTTTCTCGAATCTGTTAGGGGGTGGCAGTCGACTTGGTTCTACTACAAGGATGTTCCGACTCCTGGTCAGTCGACTGGCCTCCCTCCTTTCACTCTAGAGAGACTCCAGTCTCCTCGGTCGCTAATGGTATCCCCGAAGGAGAAAGAGGAAGTGCAGATGATGGTTGCGGCTGTTGTCGAATTGTTGAAGGGAGGAGTGACGGGAACGGACCTGCTGGAAGTATTTCTCAGTCGACGGATCCAGCCTCTGCAAGCTCTTGACCATCCCATGTGGATGTACTCGGGCTCTGACGACGTGCTGGTACCCACCCAGAGGAGGTTAACGAGGAAATGGTGGCCAAGTGGCTCCGGAGTGTCACTGGTAACAAGGACAACCCAAGGGGGGCCAGGAGGATTCTGCCATTCGACGCCACCCGTGCTCCTGGAGAGGTCAGACTCGCCTATCCAAGTGCTTTTCCTTTTTACCTTTGTCGAGCGCTTGTTCTTGAATCCGACTCATGTACACAACTTGCATTTTGTAGGTTTTCCCCAAGCTCCACTCGATGCCCAACGGAGAGGAGTTTTAGGATGGAATCAACAGCGACAATGAAGACAGTGACGATGAAGATGCCGAAGATAGTGAAGAGGAGAGCGAGGACTCGAGCAGCAGCGGTGAGGAAGTCGACTCTACGCCTTGTTCTGAGCATCGATCCAAACAGCAGCAAGATCCTGCAAGCGGACAGGGCAAGGCTGACGCGTCGAGTGCCAAAGTTCCCAAGCACACTCGCACCTTAACTCCTGAAACGACTGAAAAGGCTCCGAAGCAGGCCAAAGTTGCTTCGCCCAAGCCCCGGAAGGCCCTGCCGAGGATCAAGGTGGTTGTGCCCATGACATCAACGTAAGCACTTCATTCATGTGTTTTTCTGTGTTCTTGTGTGGACTCATTGGCTCGTTTGACCGAGTGAAATCTGGAATTTTCAGTGTTGTCTCTGGCTCTGCGATCCACATGGACATTGACGAAGATTGTGGCCATGCGGAAACAACAGACGCGGCCACCTCTCGATCGGGTAAGGCTTTGTGACTGATCTATGTTCTATTAATTGATTTTTGTGGCTGACTCGAATTTCACCGTCGAGTGTTTTGCAGCACTAGAGAATATCATTCAACTCCCTGATGATGATGATGAGGATGAGCCTCAGAAGAATACTGGGAAGAAAGGTCGAAATCTGAGCAAGAGGGTGCCAGGGTCCAGGACGCCACGCTCGTATGCTGAGCCTGTGATCCAGCCGGTCAGCGATCCAGCACGGGCTTCTGTTTCTTTTGCCGTTCCTTTATCGACCGACAGGCCTTCTACGTCGACTACTCAAGCCCCCGAGCCCATTGTGCAAGTTCAAGCGCCTACTCCACCAGTCCATACGTCTGCTCCATCATCTTGTATGTTTGCTGCATACCCCATCCCAGAGGACCAAGTAGGAGCTGCCAAGGAGGCCATGATTCAGGTAGGACAAATGATGGAGCGACTGAAAGTGGTGTATGACGCCAGCAAGGCCGCATACAACGCCAGCTCTGCTCTTCAAGTTAATGTCCAAGTAAGTCGAATTGTAAGTTAATTCCCGATTGATTTCTCTGTCTTGGCTTTTGCTCTGTTCAGACCCACTCTCTGCAAACTGCTACTTTATTATTCGTAAGATGTTGGTGCATCAAACTTGCCTTTTGCGACTAACGCATGTTCAACCACTAGGTGTTTGATCTCCGTAGTGTATCTTCTTTACTCGAGTCGACCAAGTCGTGTCGAGTGAAAAGACTTTTGGTCCAGTGGGGGCACGCTAAGTGCACCCACTGGGTGTAGTCTCCGAGACCGTCGTCGAATGTTTGATTCAGCGAGGGTCTTATCGAAATTTTTGCTTGTAGCACTTCCACTCAACCTAGACAGGTCTTGTCGAGTGGGAAATCAAACCAGTGGGGGCACGCTAAGTGCACCCACTGGGTGTAGTCCCCGAGACCACGGTCGACTACGGGAACTTGACGGTGGTCTTTGAACCAATGATGTTTTTTACTCAAGCTGGGCTGACCATGCTAAGTGAGAAATGAAACCAGTGGGGGCACTCTAAGTGCACCCACTGGGTGTAGTCCCCAAGACTGATGTTGGATGTTTGATTCGGCAGTAGTCTTAGAACTCTTTTGATGTGAACTTGACTCTTGTATCTTTCCACTCGGAGGTAATTCTCGACTGACTTGTCCAACTGTTGTTTTTCGGAAATCTTGCGAGCTTGGGGCCCAATATGCCACTGTGGAGCAGGAGAAGACCAGTCTTAAGCTCGATCTGGAATAGGCCAAGGAGAGCTTGAAGAAAGCTCAGGAGTAAGTAGCCATCATGGGAGGTAACCACTCGCTGACTGCATGCCCTGTCATTTTCTCTTTCTGTCCTTTGAACCGAGTGATTTCACTCGAATAGATGTGCGTAGTGAAAATCGTCAACTCCAAGAACGTCTAAAGAATGTTATTTCTTTACACAAAATGAAGCAGGCCCTGGAGCAAAAGGATCTTGACCTTGCTGCGGCCTAGAGGAATGCTCGTTGGAATACTGAACCTGCCGACCGGAAGCTGGCTTCAGTCGGAAAATTGGAAGATGAGAACGCCAAGTTGAAGAGTGTTGTCGACGAAGCAAAGAAGGAAACCGTGCAACTGAAGGATGAACAAGCAGCTCTGACCAAGAAGAGGGATGAACTAGAAGCTTATCTGAGTGATCTTGCTCAACAGATGTTCCTAAAGCTTGAAGGTATTTCCCTTCGGTCGACTAAAAACTTTCATGCCATGTTGCTGTCGATTCACTAACTTTCCATGCCTGCAGAGTTCTGCCATAAGTTCGAGGAGGAAACTGGGCGGATCGAGACTGGACTGGATCCCATCAACTCCCATGTCAAAGAAGAAACTGCTATGAATGTGCTGCGACTAGAGGCTCGACTTGCAAATGTCTTGGACTACATCGCCGGCGTGAAAAGCGCGATGTCTCGGGTCGACAAGGAACTCTGGCCATAGGTTGTGCAACAAAATGACCTCGAGTCCCTAATGACTCAACTCAACAGCATCCCTGACCAAGTGTAGGCATGGAAGAAGTCAGCTGCACGCTGCGGTGCTGATGTGGCTTTATCCCTCATTCGCGTTCACTGTAGGGACGTCAAGGAAGAGAAGCTGAAGGATCTGCAAGTAGCTACCAGCAAAAAGCTTCAATTCCAGTCCTTCATGGAGACCTTCATCGATGCAGCCACTCACATCACAGATGGCACTGACTTGGATTCATTTGTCGAGCCAGCCAGCCCGCCTCCCGACGAGTGAAAAACTTGATGACTTAATTTTCCTCAGAATGCCGAGTGGATTTTGTAACCGTTAAAACTCCTTCTAGCCTGACGCTCGAGTACTTTCGTTCGTGCCGTTGAACCTTGTTATCCAAACTTGGTTGCTTTGTTCGAATGTAGTTGCTTTGTTTTCACTGATCTTTGGATTTTCTTGGTTTGAATGAATCTGGGATCACAACTGTCCCTCCGAGTGAGAGGGTTGCCCCCCACTTGGAGTCGACGTTGTACTTGTGATGCAGCTCAGAGTGCATTCCAACGTTGTACTTGTGGTGTAGCTCAGAGCGTGGAGTCGACGTTGTACTTGTGGCACAGCTCAAAGTGCATTCCAACGTTGTACTTGTGCTGCAGCTCAGGGCGTGGAGTCGATGTTGTAATTGTGACGCAGCTCAGAGCGTGCCTAGAGGTGCTTCTAACTTTGGCGAGTATGGGATCGCAACTAAGCCCCCGAGTGAGAGGATAATCCTTCACTCGGAGTGTTTTTGAAACTTAGGCGAGTATGGGATCGTAGCTAAGCCCCCGAGTGAGGGGATCTTCAATCAGAGTGTTTTTGAAACTTAGGCGAGTACGAGATCACAACTAAGCCCCCGAGTGAGAGGATCGCTCTTCACTCGGAGTGTTTTTGAAACTTAGGTGAAACGGGTTCATGGCTAAGCCCCCGAGTGAGAGGATCGCTCTTCACTCGGAGTGTTTTTTGAAACTTAGGCGAGTATGGGATAGCAGCTAACCCCCTGAGTGAGAGGATCGCTCTTCACTTGGATTGTTTTTGAAGCTTAGGTGAAACGGGTTCATGGCTAAGCTCCCGAGTGAGAGGATCGCTCTTCACTCGGAGTGCTTTTTGAAACTTAGGCGAGTATGGGATCACAGCTAAGCCCCCGAGTGAGAGGATCGCTCTTCATTCGGAGTGTTTTTGAAACTTAGGCGAAATGGGTTTGCGGCTAAGCCCCCGAGTGAGAGGATCGCTCTTCACTCGGAGTGTTTTTGAAACTTAGGTGAAACGGGTTCGTGGCTAAGCCCCCTGAGTAAGAGGATCGCTCCTCACTCAGAGTGTTTTTGAAACTTAAGCGAGTACGGGATCGCAGCTAAGCCCTCGAATGAGACGATCCCTCTTCACTCGGAGTATTTTTGAAACTTAGGCGAAACAGGTTCGCGGCTAAGCTCCCGGGTGAGAGGATCGCTCTTCACTCGGAGTGTTTTTGAAACTTAGGCGAGTACGGGATGGCAGCTAAGCCCCCGAGTGAGAGGATCGCTCTTCACTCGGAGTGTTTTTGAAACTTAGGCGAAACGGGTTCGCGGCTAAGCCCCCGAGTGAGAGGATCGTTCTTCACTCGAAGTGTTTTTTGAAACTTAGGCGAGTACGGGATCGCAACTAAGCCCCCGAGTGAGAGGATCGCTCTTCACTCGGAGTGTTTTTGAAACTTAGGCGAATCAGATTCGCAGCTAAGCCACCCACTGGGGGATTTGAACATACATATATGCGAAAAACAATCAATTTGCAACTAAGGAAGTCATATCTTTGATAAACAATCGGAAAAGTACTTCTTATTACATCTCGTCTATCCGAGTGTTCTTAGGTATAAAAACGACGGAGCAGATCTGCATTCCAAGCGTGTGGCTCGTTGCTACGTCTTGAGCTTGCGTTGGTTTTCCTCGAAGAAGAGAGGGTGATGCAGCAAAGTGTAGCATAAGTATTTCCCTCAGTTTTGAGAACCAAGGTATCAATCCAGTAGGAGGCTCCTCAAAAGTCCCACGCACCTACACAAACAAGCGAGAACTCGCAACCAACGCAATAAAGGGGTTGTCAATCCCTTCACGGCTACTTGTAAAGTGAGATCTGATAAAGATAGTATGATAAGATAAATATATTTTTGGTATTTTATAATATAGATGCAAAAAGTAAAGATGCAAATAAAAGTAGATTGGAAGCAAATATGATAAGAGATAGACCCGGGGGCCATAGGTTTCACTAGTGGTTTCTCTCAAGATAGCATAAGTATTACGGTGGGTGAACAAATTACTATCGAGCAATTGATAGAAAAGCGCATAGTTATGAGATTATCTAGGCATAATCATGTATATAGGCATCACGTCCATAACAAGTAGACCGACTCCTACCTGCATCTACTACTATTACTCCACACATCGACCGCTATCCAGCATGCATCTAGAGTATTAAGTTCATAAGAACAGAGTAACGCTTTAAGAAAGATGACATAATGTAGAGCGATAAACTCATGCAATATGATATAAACCCCATCTTGTTATCCTCGATGGCAACAATACGATACGTGCCTTGCAACCCTTTACATCCGGGTAAGGACACCGCAAGATTGAACCCAAAGCTAAGCACTTCTCCCATGGCAAGAAAGATCAATCTAGTAGGCCAAACTAAACCGATAATTCGAAGAGACTTGCAAAGATAACTTAATAATACATAAAAGAATTCAGAGAAGATTCAAATATTATTCATAGATAAACTTGATCGTAAACCCACAATTCATCGGATCTCGACAAACACACCGCAAAAAGAGATTACATCGAATAGATCTCCACAAGAGAGGGGGAGAACATTGTATGGAGATCCAAAAAGAGAGAAGAAGCCATCTAGCTAATAACTATGGACCCGTAGGTCTGTGGTAAACTACTCACAACTCATCGGAGGGGCAAGGATGTTGATGTAGAGGCCCCCCGTGCTTGATTCCCCCTCCGGTAGAGTGCCGGCGAAGGCCCCAAGATGGGATCTCGCGGATACAGAAGGTTACGGTGGTGGAAATTGTGTTTCGTGGTGCCCCTGGATGTTTTCAGGGTACGTAGGTATATATAGGAAGAAGAAGTACGTCGGTGGCCGCCCGAGGGGCCCACGAGATAGGGGGCCGCGCCCTTAGGGGGGCGCCCTATCTCGTGGAGGCTCGGTTGCTTCTTGACTTGCACTCCAAGTTCTCTGGATCACGTTCGGTGAGAAAATCACGTTCCCGAAGGTTTGATTCCATTTGGACTCCGTTTGATATTCCTTTTCTTCGAAATACTGAAATAGGCAAAAAAAACAACAATTCTGGGCTAGGCCTCCGGTTAGTAGGTTAGTCCCAAAAATGATATAAAAGTGGAAAATAAAGCCCAATATGGTCCAAAACAGTAGATAAAGTAGCATGGAGCAATCAAAAATTATAGATACGTTGGAGACGTATCAGGCATCCCCAAGCTTAATTCCTGCTCGTCCCCGAGTAGGTAAATGATAAAAAGAGAATTTTTGATGCGGAGTGATACTTTGGCATAATTTGAATGTAAATCCTCTTAATTGTGGTATGAATATTCAGATCCGAAAGATTCAAGACAAAAGTTCATATTGACATAAGAATAATAATACTTCAAGCATACTAACTAAGCAATTATGTCTTCTCAAAATAACATGGCCAAAGAAAGTTATCCCTACAAAATCATATAGTCCGGCTATGCTCCATCTTCCCCACACAAAATATTTAAATCATGCACAACCCCGATGACAAGCCAAGCAATTGTTTCATACTTTAACATTTTCAAAACTTTTTCAATCTTCACGCAATACATGAGCGTGAGCCATGGATATAGCACTATATGTGGAATAGAATGGTGGTTGTGGATAAGACAAAAAGGGAGAAGATAGTCTCACATCAACTAGGCGTATCAACGGGCTATGGAGATGCCCATCAATAGATATCAATGTGAGTGAGTAGGGATTGCCATGCAACGGATGCACTAGAGCTATAAGTATATGAAAGCTCAACAAAGGAAACTAAGTGGGTGTGCATCCAAGTCGCTTGCTCACGAAGACCTAGGGAATTTGAGGAAGCCCATCATTGGAATATACAAGCCAAGTTCTATAATGAAAAATTCCCACTAGTATATGAAAGTGACAAGATGAGATACTCTCTATCATGAAGATCTTGGTGCTACTTTGAAGCACAAGTGTGGTAAAAGGATAGTAGCATTGCCCCTTCTCTCTTATTCTCTCATTTTTTCATTTTTTTTGTTTGGGCCTTTTCTTTTTTATGGCCTCTTTTTTCTTCCTTTTTTTAATTTTTCGTCCGGAGTCTCATCCCGACTTGTGGGGGAATCATAGTCTCCATCATCCTTTCCTCACCTGGGACAATGCTCTAATAATGATGATCATTACACTTTTATTTTCTTACAACTCAACAATTACAACTCGATACTTAGAACAAAATATGACTCTATATGAATGCCTCCGGCGGTGTACCGGGATATGCAATGAATCAAGAGTGACATGTATGAAAGAATTATGAACGGTGGCTTTGCCACAAATACGATGTCAACTACATGATCATGCTAGCAATATGACAATGATGGAGCATGTCATAATAAATGGAACGGTGGAAAGTTGCATTGCAATATATCTCGGAATAGCTATGGAAATGCCATAAGAGGTAGGTATGGTGGCTGTTTTGAGGAAGATATATGGTGGGTGTATGATACCGGCGAAAAGTGCGCGGTATTAGAGAGGCTAGCAACGACGGAAGGATGGGAAAAAGTGCGTATAATCCATGGACTCAACATTAGTCATAAAGAACTCATATACTTATTGCAAAAATCTAGAAGTTATCAAAGCAAAGTACTACGTGCATGCTCCTAGGGGGATAGATTGGTAGGAAAAGACCATCGCTCGTCCCCGACAGCCACTCATAAGGAAGACAATCAATAGATAAATCATGCTCCGAGTTCATCACATAACGGTTCACCATACGTGCATGCTACGGGAATCACAAACTTCAACACAAGTATTCTTTAAATTCACAACTACTCAACTAGCATGAATCTAATATCACCATCTTCATATCTCAAAACAATTATCAAGCATCAAACTTTTCTTAGTATTCAACGCACTCAAAAGAAAGTTTCACATATCTTGAATACCAAGTATATTAATATTAAGCAAATTACCATGCTATTAACGACTCACAAAATAATCTAAGTGAAGCATGAGAGATCAAAAGTTTCTTTAAAACAAGTATACCACCATGCTCTAAAATATCTAAGTGAAGCACTAGAGCAAAAATTATCACGCTCAAAAGATATAAGTGAAGCACTATGAGCAAAACTATCAAGCTCAAAAGATATAAGTGAAGCACATAGAGTATTCTATCAAATTCCAATTTATGTATGGCTCTATCAAAAGGTGTGTACAGAAAGGATGATTGCGGTAAACTAAAAAGCAAAGACTAATATAACACACGACGATCCAGGCAAAACACTTATCATGTGGTGAATAAAAATATAGCCCCAAGTAAAGTTACCAATGAGCGAAGATTTAAAGAGGGATGCCTTCCGGGCATCCCCAAGCTTAGGCTTTTTGCTATTCTTGAATATCTTGTGGTTCCATGGGCATACAAAAGCTTAGTATCTTGCCACACTTTATTCCATAGTCCATAAAAGCTTTACCCAAAACTTGAAAACTTCACAACACAAAACTCAATAGTAATCTCGTGAGCTCCGTTAGAGAAAGAAAACAAAAGACTACTTTAAGGTACTGTAATGAACTCATTCTTTATTTTTATTGGTGTTAAACCTATTGTATTCCAACTTCTCTATGGATTATAAACTATTTTACTAGCCATAGATTCATCAAAATAAGCAAACAACACACGAAAAACAGAATCTGTCAAAAACAGAACAGTCTGTAGTAATCTGTAACTATCGCAAATTTCTGGAACTCCAACAAATCTACCAAACTTAGACGACCTAGAAAATTTGTTTATTGATCAGCAGCAATTGGAATCACTATTTTATCACGTTCTGGTGATTTTTAACAATTCGGGCACTGAGCACAAAGTTTCTGGAAATTACAGCAAGATCAAATAACTATCATCCAAGAAGATCCAATAGGTTTAACTTGGCACAAACACTAATTAAAAGATAAAACCACATCTAAACAGATGCTAGATGGATTATTTATTCCTAAACAGAAGCAAAAGCAAAAAAATAATTGGGTTGCCTCCCAACTAGCGCTATCGTTTAACGCCCCTAGCTAGGCATAAAAGCGAGGATAGATCTAAGTAGTGCCGTTTTTGGCATTCGGAGAAGAGGATCTCCTTTCTATGGTATTCATTCTTCTATTTAAGTTAAGCACATGGCCATTAATGGAAGAAGTAAGATTAAGCACATTACCGAAGTTTGCTTCTAAACTAGATTTCATCTCTTTAATTATTTCATTCTGATAAAAGCATAAGAGAGTGGTTGATTCAACCTTATCATTCATAGGATGCCCAAATATAGTTTTCATTTTTTTCATAAGTGTCTATAGCATCCCCTTCAAAAAAACCTTCTTCAAAGATAGAATCTAAAACTTGTTTGAAGGAAGCGGGCAAGCTAACATAAAAACTTTTTAAGTAAATTTCAATTTGATATTGTGGCACATAGCTAGCCCGAATCCTAAGTAACCTATCCCAATCATCCTTTAAAGACTCATCAAGTAAATAGCGAAAAATTCCAGAGTCATCCTCATAAAAGTTATTCAAGCTCTCATTGGAGACCTCGGTGGGTCTTTCTATAGCATCATTATTTATGAGCTTAGAGAGGATAGAGGGGTTACCCAGGGCACTGGAACTAGGGAGAAAACCCGTAGTTCTTTTTGATTCGGCCATGGCAACGGGAAGGAAAATGGCAAATAATGTAAATGCGAGGGAGATAGGTTTGTGATGGGTACTTGGTAAGTCTTGACTTGAGCGAAGACCTCCCCGGCAACGGCGCCAGAAATCCTTCTTGCTACGTCTTGAGCTTGCGTTGGTTTTCCTCGAAGAGGAGAGGGTGATGCAGCAAAGTGTAGCTTAAAAATTTCCCTCAGTTTTTAGAACCAAGGTATCAATCCAGTAGGAGGCTCCTCGAAAGTCCCACGCACCTACACAAACAAATTGAGAACTCGCAACCAACGCAATAAAGGGGTTGTCAATCCCTTCACGGCCACTTGCGAAAGTGAGATCTGATAAAGATAGTATGATAAGATAAATATATTTTTGGTATTTTATAATATAGATGCAAAAAGTAAAGATGCAAATAAAAGTAGATTGGAAGCAAATATGATAAGAGATAGACCCGGGGGCCATAGGTTTCACTAGTGGCTTCTCTCAAGATAGCATAAGTATTACGATGGGTGAACAAATTACTGTCGAGAAATTGATAGAAAAACACATAGTTATGAGATTATCTAGGCATGATCATGTATATAGGCATCACGTCCATAACAAGTAGACCGACTCCTGCCTGCATCTACTACTATTACTCCACACATCGACCGCTATCCAGCATGCATCTAGAGTATTAAGTTCATAAGAACAGAGTAACGCTTTAAGCAAGATGACATGATGTAGAGGGATAAACTCATGCAATATGATATAAACCCCATCTTGTTATCCTCGATGGCAACAATACGATACGTGCCTTGCAACCCTTTCTGTTACTGGGTAAGGACACCGCAAGATTGACCCCAAAGCTAAGCACTTCTCCCATGGCAAGAAAGATCAATCTAGTAGGCCAAACTAAACCGATAATTCGAAGAGACTTGCAAAGATAACTTAATAATACATAAAAGAATTCAGAGAAGATTCAAATATTATTCATAGATAAACTTGATCATAAACCCACAATTCATCGGATCTCGACAAACACACCGCAAAAAGAGATTACATCGAATAGATCTCCACAAGAGAGGGGGAGAACATTGTATGGAGATCCAAAAAGAGAGAAGAAGCCATCTAGATAATAACTATGGACCCGTAGGTCTGTGGTAAACTACTCACAACTCATCGGAGGGGCAAGGATGTTGATGTAGAGGCCCCCCGTGCTTGATTCCCCCTCCGGCAGAGTGCCGGTGAAGGCCCCAAGATGGGATCTCGCGGATACAGAAGGTTACGGTGGTGGAAATTGTGTTTCGTGGTGCCCCTGGATGTTTTCAGGGTACGTAGGTATATATAGGAAGAAGAAGTACGTCGGTGGCCGCCCGAGGGGCCCACGAGACAGGGGGCGCGCCCTATAGGGGGGGCGCGCCCTCCTATCTCGTGGAGGCTCCGGTTGCTTCTTGACTTGCACTCCAAGTTCTCTGGATCACGTTTGATGAGAAAATCACTTTCCCGAAGGTTTCATTCCGTTTGGACTCCGTTTGATATTCCTTTTCTTCGAAATACTGAAATAGGCAAAAAAACAGCAATTCTAGGCTAGGCCTCCGGTTAGTAGGTTAGTCCCAAAAATGATATAAAAGTGAAAAATAAAGCCCAATATGGTCCAAAACAGTAGATAAAGTAGCATGGAGCAATCAAAAATTATAGATACGTTGGAGACATATCACTCGTCCTTCCTCTTGGTCACGTTGTAAAGGTGATACACATCATTGTGAAGTACCTTGGTGATGATGAAGGGGCCTTCCCAGGCAGGAGCTAGCTTGTGAGGGCGTTGTTGATCCACTCGGAGCACAAGATCTCCCTACTAGAATGCTCGACCTCTGACATTTCGCTCATGGAATCAATGAAGATCTTGCTGATAAATGGTCGATCGGATCAATGCCATCTCCCTTTCTTCTTCCAGAAGGTCAACAGCGTCTTGACATGCTTGTTCGGCTTCAGCTTCTGAGAAGAGTTCCACTCGGGGCGCATTGTGGAGCAAGTCACTCAGAAGCACTGGTTCAGCTCCATACACCATAAAGAAAGGAGTTTGGCCAGTCGACCGATTGGGGGCCGTCCTTAGTCCCCACAGAACAGAGGGTAGCTCCTTCACCCAAGCGTCTGCTGCATGCTTGAGGTCGCGAATCAATCGGGGTTTCAGCCCTTGTAAGATCAAACCATTGGCTCTTTCTGCTTGTCCATTCGACTGCGGATGCGCTACAGACGCATAGTCGAACTAAGTGCCTTCGGAAGCACAGAAAGCTCTGAATTCATCAGACTTAAAGTTTGACCCATTATCTATGATGATGCTATGCGGAACTCCATATTTGTCAGCTCTCTGATGAAAGTGATGGTTGTGCTTGAATCGAGGTTCTTGATGGGTTTAGCCTCAATCCACTTAGTGAACTTGTCGACTGCCACGAACAGATGGGTGAAGCCGCTTCTGCCAGTCCTCAAAGGCCCAACCATGTTGAGTCCCCAAATGGCAAATGGCCAGACGAGTGTAATAGTCTTCATAGTCGATGCAGGTTTGTGAGACATGTTCGAGTAAAACTGGCATCCTTCACACTTCTCGCCTATCTCTTTAGCCATTTTGTTTGCTCGTGACCAATAGAGTCCCGCTCGGTATGCTTTGGCCACGATGGTCTGAGAGGACGCATGGTGACCACAAGTCCCCGAGTGAATATCATTTAGGATCAGTCGGTCAATGTACGGCATTGTCCAGTCGGGGACGATCACCAAAACCACCATGATTAGGTCGAGAACTGCTGGGACCTTAACTTCAGTCAGATTAGTTGAACTTATCAGTTGTGGGGGCTCTTCTATAAAAGGATCTTCTTGAACTGACAGGGTGTGGAGGTGCTCCAGAACACATTACTGGGAATAGGCTTCCGAGTGGAACCTATTTTAGTCAGATCATCAGCGGCCTGATTCTTGAGTCGGGGTAAGTGGTGGAGCCCTAACCCTTTGATCTTATTTTCTAACTTCCTCACTGCATTGCAGTATCCTTTCATGGCTGGGATCCTGATATCCCGTTCTTTCATCACTTGATTCACTACCAAATCTGAGTCACCTTAGACCATTAGGCGATGGACGCCGAGTGAAATGACCATAAGCAACCCGTATAAAAGTGCTTCATACTCGGCTTCATTGTTGGAAGAATCAAAGTGGATCTGCAATACATAACTGAGCTTTGTCACCTCTCGGGGATACCAAAACCACTCCAACACCAGAACCATTCAACATCTTGGATCCGTCAAAGAACATGGTCCAGTGTTCCGAGTAGACTTGAGTCGGTTGTTGTTGCTCAATTCACTCGGCCAGGAAATCTGCAATTTCTTGAGACTTAATAGACTTCTTTGCTTCGAACTTGATATCAAGAGGAAGGAGTTCAATAGCCCATTTAGCCACTCCACCAGTTGTCTCTTGATTGTTCAAAATTTCTGATAATGGGGCGTCACTAACAACTGAAACCGAGTGATCTGTGAAGTAGTGTGCAACTTTCTTTGTTGTCATATAGATTCCATATACAAGCTTTTGGTAATGCGGGTACCTTTGCATGGACGGAGTCAAAACTTCAGAAATGTAATACACTGGTTGCTGAACTTTATACGCTTTGCCTTCCTCTTCTCGCTCGACTATGAGCAGCGTACTGAAAACCTGTCCAGTGGCTGCAATATATAACAACAGAGGCTCCTTGCTGACTCGAGGGGCAAGCACCGACTAGGTGGAAAGCAGGGCTTTGAGCTCTACAAACGCTGCTTCAGCTTCAGGAGTCAACTTGAATATATCAGACTTTTTCATCAGTCGGTAAATAGGCAATGCCTTTTCACCTAGGCGAGAAATGAATCGACTGAGAGAAGCCAAGCAACCCGTAAGCTTCTGAACATCATGTACCACTAGTAGAAAAAGGGCCTGTTGTCCCGGTTGGTAAGGGCCTTTAGTCCCGGTTGGTGAACCGGGACTAAAGGGTCGGTACTAATACCTCCCCCCTTTAGTCCCGGTTCAATCCAGAACCGGGACTAAAGGTCATGCCACGTGGGGCTCCACCTTTAGTGCCGGTTGGTAACACCAACCGAGACTAATGGAAATTTTATGATTTTTTTTTGAAAAATTTTTTTGAATTTTTTTGAATAATTTTTTATTTTCAAATTTCTGAATTATTTTAATCCCTAATCTCTAATCAGCACCCCTCATCACTGCTCAATTTATCCTCTTCTCTATTCACCCTCATCATTCCAAATCACCTAACTTTCGAGCGATCACCCATCCTCCCACTCCCCCAGCTGAGCACGCTTAACTTCCGGGTTCTATTCTCCCTCGTTTCCAAGT
This sequence comes from Aegilops bicornis, assembly GCA_021605145.1. Taxonomy (NCBI): domain Eukaryota; kingdom Viridiplantae; phylum Streptophyta; class Magnoliopsida; order Poales; family Poaceae; genus Aegilops; species Aegilops bicornis. Next base: position 832,017,992 of record CM038671.1, on the reverse strand, counting down.
CTGCACTTGTTGTTTTCCGACAATAGTAAGATGTCAATCCTATTAACCCTCGTGAATTTTGCTTGAGCATGAATTGACACATTTCACTGTTTGAGTTTCAAACTATTGTTTTCAAAAACAATAATTATTTAGAAAACAATAGTTATTTTAAATAATTAGTTTGACCATGGTTTGACCATAGTTTGACCACAGTTTGACCATAGTTTGACCAGATTTGACCAAAATTCAAAATAACTGAACAAATTAATTAGTAACACTAATATTCTAGAATAATTAGTTTGACCATGGTTTGACCATAGTTTGACCATAGTTTGACCATAGTTTGACCACAGGCTGACCAGATTTGACCAAAATTCAAAATAACTGAATAAATTATTTAGTAACACTAATATTCTAGAATAATCAGTTTGACCATGGTTTGACCATTGTTTGACCATTGTTTGACCACAGTTTGAAATTTTGTCGATTTTTTCCACTCTAGATATTAAAAGCCCCGTAACTTTTTTTCTGTTAGGTTTTTGAGGATTTTGAAAATGTTTAACGGGGTTCCCCCGGTTAAATTTGGATGTAACTTTTCGAGTAGATGATTTTTCATATAAAAAACTTTTTCGTGCAAAAGTTATGCCCATATTTACAACTTTCAGAGAGATTTTGCAAATAAAGTCGAAATTCACATTTGCATATTTTCCCAACAACTAGACCACATATCACATGGGAAACTTATTTTCTTTTATTTTTGTGACATTTCCATCATTTTCTTTTATTTTTTATAAAATTGAAAAGGCGAACCCCGGGGGGCGGGGGGTGGAGAGTTTGAAAATGGGACCTTTAGTACCGGTTCGTGGCACGAACCGGACTAAAGGTCTCAACCCATTAGTCCGGCTCGTGCCTCAAACCGGGACTAAAGGTCTACTCTTTAGTCCCGGTTTGAGGCATGAACCGGGACTAATGGGCATCGCACCCTTTAGTCTCGGTTTGAGGCACAAACCGGGACTAAAGGGCACAGGTGAACCGGGACTAATGTCTTAGCCGCACGAACCGGGATAAATGCTCACATTAGTCCCGGTTCTGGATTGAACCGGGACTAATGGGCTAAACCGGGGTGGACGATAGCCCCTTTTTCTACTAGTGTACGCACACAGGGCATTTCATTCGGACAATTGCTCCAATCTTTTCCGGCTTTGCATCAATTCCTCGTTCGGAAACTAGAAAACCGAGCAACTTCCCCCCTGGAACTCCGAATGTGCATTTGCATGGATTTAGCTTGATGTCATATCTTCTCAGGTTGGCACAGGTTTCAGTGAGGTCAACCAGTAGGTTGGAACTCTTGTGTGACTTGACCATGATATCATCCATGTATGCTTCCACGTTCCGACTCATTTGAGTGAGCAGGCATGAACGTGGCTCCATCATTCTTCAGACCAAAAGGCATGGTAACATAGCAAAAGCACCCGAATGGGGTGATGAAGGCTGTTTTTATTTCGTCAGGTCCATACAGATGGATCTGATGGTACCCGGAATACGCATCCAAGAAGGACAAACGCTCATACCCCATCATCAATTCAACTATCTGATCGATGCGGGGGAGAGGAAAATGATCTTTCGGGCAGGCCCGATTGATATGCTTGAAATCAATACACATACGAAGTGAATCATCTTTCTTAGGGACCATGATTACGTGGGCAAGCCACTCGGAGTGGTAGATCTCGCGGATGAACTCAACAGCCAGGAGCTGAGCCACCTCCTTGCCAATCGCCTTTCTCTTCTCAACGGCGGACCGTCGAAGATGCTCTTTTTAGCGACCAGACCTCAAACAGTCTGATCTCTGTGCATCATTGTCATCCCTCGATCAGTAATGCTGACACGCACAATACTTGAAGGATTTATAACAGAGTAGCAATCACACACTTATTACATCGAATGTCTCAAAAGAGAACTTATTACAATAAATATGGCTTAAGGCCATCTAATAACGATAACAGTGGAAGGCTTGGAAGATAAGCGAGTCCATCAACTCCAACGGCATCACTGAGTATAGAACCACGACATAAGGCAATCTTACTCGTCGTCTAAAAAGTCTGCAACATGAACGTTGCAGCCCGAAAACGGGTCAGCACATGGAATATGCTGGCAATGTAACACATAGAGAGTAATATGAAAGAGTAATGCTATACTACATGCATATATGGCTGGTGGAAAGCTCTATGGTTACAGTTTTTGCGTAAAGCCAATTTTTCCCTACTGCAAAGGAATAAATTTTATTTAACTATCATGGTGGTTGTTAAACATTGAGAATGGTTGGCAGCATTCTCAATCCCAATTAAGCATCATCATTAAAACCCAACAATATTAATTAAAGTAACATGATGAGATTCACATGATAATCCAAGTACTAGATACTAAAGATGTCCATAACCGGGGACACGGCTAACCATGATTAGTTTTACACACTCTGCAGAGGTTTGCGCACTTTTCCCCACAAGACTCGATCTCCTCCGTTAGTATTCTCGCACTACCTGGTGTTTGAGAAACGGATGACCAAGACATAGTCTTTCAGAAGCGCTAGCACATTACGATGGGTAGACCATTACACCTACATCCCCTACATCTGCTAGTATACCACTGTAAGAGTTTGCACGACTTAATCAACTATGCTAGAGCCCATAGTAGCTTGTGGCCGCACACGAAAGTTTATAGCATGAATAATCTCATGATCCCTTTGAGCCTGGGTGGCGGTCCATAAAGAAAAACAGGCAATCCTGGAATACCCAGGTACCTCAATCCACCCAGATGTGTATTAAAGTTGCCACCTTAAATAATCCATTAATTAACAATGGCACATCTGTCATGGATACACTCACCAATCCACGTCTACTAGCATAGCATGGGAGAATAAGCAAACGTAGAAGTAACTCCCAAGGGTTTGATAATAAAATAGGTAATAGGTACTAACTCATCTACTTTACCAAAACCCACAATCTAATTAGATCCTAATCATGCAATGTTTGAGGATTGATCTAATGCATAAAAACTGGGTATGAAAAGGGATATGATCAAAGTGTTACTTGCCTTGTTGATGTTCCGTGAAACCTAGAGATTCAAAGTAGCAAGCGGCGCACTCTGGGTACTCTATCGCAAACAAACAAGCATACAATAAGTACACATCTAATGCACAGGTAAAACTCAAATAAAAGATCTAACCAGAAATTTCAACTTAAGAACTCCGGTTTGCAAAAAAAAATCAAATCAAAGGAAGCAACGAAAGTCAAACGGCGAACGAAACAAGCTTCGTTTACTAATCTAGACCTAAGTCAAATTTTACAGAGGCAAAAACTTGTTAGAGTTAATTAATTTGAAATAGGGTTTCGAGACGAAACTCTAGGCGCTTGAATCGCCAGATTCCGATAAACGAGCGAAAAGTTATACTAGATCGAAAATCGGATCAGAAATCGCGATCAGAAATAATAGCGGAAAATCCGAGAAAAAGAAAAACGGACGAACAGGCTAACGAACGAACGTTCGTTGTCTGCGGCTAAACGACAAAAATCGTTCGTTAAAACGAACGAACGAGCGAATGCTCGCTAAATAAACTAAACCGAAAAAAACAGATCTAGGTTTTTTTTTAAAACAAATGAAAAACCGGCGGAAAATCAAACGGTTTTCTCGAGGAAAACCACCGGCGGCGAGGCGGCGGCTTACTCCGGCGAGGGGGCGGCGGCAGGGCGGCGGCATCGGGGTGGCGCGGCGTGGGATACGGGCGGCGGCGACGCAAGGCGGCTGAGGGTTATGGCACGGGGCGGACTGGTGGCTTGGTGGGCTCGGGCGGCGCATTATAAAGGCCCCGGCCAGGCGGAGTCCTGGCCGAACACGGCCCAAAGTCGGTTTCGTTTTTTTTAAACATTACGCGCAGAAAAACAAATAAAATAAATACTAAACGGACTCCAAACATCCCGAAATAAAATTTCCCCGGCTTCTAAAATCAAGCCGGACAAGGTGAATATTTATTTGGGGCCTAAATGCAATTTTGGAAAACGCGCATTTTTCCTAAATTCAAATAAAATAGCGTAAACTCCAAATAAAAATGTTATTTGATTTTTTTAATTAAACCTTCAATATTTCTTTATTTTGGGAAAGTCATTTTATTCCCTCTCTCATATTTTTATTATAGAAATAATTGAAGATAAAATAAATAAAATCAAATGATCCTATTTTCAAAATTTGATAAAACTCAAATATGAAAATAACGAAATCTCCAACTCTCTTCGTGGGTCCTTGAGTTGCGTGAAATTTCTAGGATCAAGCCGAAATGTAATAAAATATGATATGCAATGATGATCTATGTATAGCATTCCAAATTGAAAATTTGGGATGTTACAAACCTACCCCCCTAAAGATGAATCTCGCCCTCGAGATTCGGGTTGGCTAGAAAATAGGTGAGGGTGGTCGTGCAGCAGATCTTCCTCTCGCTCCCAGGTGGCTTCATCCTCGGTGTGGTGGCTCCACTGAACTTTGCAAACTTGATAACCTTGCTGTGGGGACTCGGCTGGCATACTCGAGAATCTTGACTGGTTTCTCCTCGTAGGTAAAATCATTATCCAACTGAATCGCTTCCAGCGGCACTGTATCCCTCAGCGGCATATCAGCTATCTCTGCGTGGCACTTCTTCAATTGGGAAACGTGGAACAAACCGTGAACTCCTGACAATCCATCGGGCAATTCCAACTTGTAAGCAACTTCTCCCATGCGCTCCAAAACTTTGTATGGTCCCACAAAACGTGGCGCTAATTTTCCTTTAACTCCAAAGAACTTAACTCCTCGAAGTGGAGATACTCGAAGATAGACTCTATCCCTGACTTTGTAAACTGTCTCCTTGCGTTTTGAATCTGCATAGTTCTTCCGCCTAGACTGGGCTACCTTGAGCCTATCGCGAATTAACTTCACCTTCTGTTCAGAGTCCTTAATCAAATCTGGTCCAAACAACTGGCGGTCTCCAACTTCATCCCACGACAATGTTGTTCTGCACCTCCTTCCGTACAAGGCTTCAAAAGGGGCCATCTTCAAACTATATTGATAACTGTTGTTGTAAGAGAACTCCACATATGGCAAGTTGTCATCCCAACTTGATCCCTAATCTAGTGCACAAGCTCTCAGCATATCCTCCAAAATCTGATTGACTCTCTCGGTGCATCCATCGCTGCGGATGAAAAGCTGTACTGAACTCTAGTCTGGTACCCAAAGTTTCGTGCAACTGATTCCAGAACTTTGAGGTAAATTGGGTTCCTCTATCTAATACAATGCTCCTCGAACTCCATGCAGACATACGATCCTGGTCATGTATATCTTTGCTAACTTAGCACTGTTGTAAGTGGTCTTCACTGGGACGAAATGAGCTACCTTCGTCAAGCGATCGACTACAACCCAAATCGAGTCATAGCCTGAACGAGTCATGGGCAATCCCGTGATAAAGTCCATGCCTAGTTTATCCCACTTCCATTCGGGTATCGGCAATGGCTGTAACAATCCTGCTGGCTTTTGATGCTCTGCCTTCACTCTCTGACATACATCACAACCTACTACATACTCCGCAATATCTTTCTTCATTCCGGTCCACCAGAAAGTGTCCTTCAAATCCAAATACATATTTGTATTTCCTGGGTGAATCGAGTACGGTGAATCATGGGCCTCTTGCAAAATCAACTTCCTGATTTCCGGATCATTAGGCATGTAAACGCGGTCCTCAAACCATAGGGTATCGTGTTCATCCTCACGAAATCCTTTAGCTTTTCGCTTGCTCATTTTCTCTTTAATAGAGGCAATCTCCTTGTCAGTTTTCTGAGCTTCTCTGATCTTATCCATCAAAGTAGATTGAATCTCCAAAGCTGCTACATAGCCTCTCGGAACTATCTCTAAACATAGCTCTCGAAGATCCTCGGCTAACTCCTTTGGTAAATCTCCGGTCATGAGTGTGTTGACATGGCTCTTGCGGCTCAACGCATCGGCTACTACGTCAGCCTTTCCGGGGTGATAATGCAATCTCATGTCATAATCCTTAATGAGCTCCAACCATCTCCTTTGCCTGAGATTCAACTCCTTGTACGTGAAGATGTACTTCAAACTCTTGTGATCCGTGTACACCTCACAATGGTTTCCAATGAGAAAATGTCTCCAAGTCTTCAATGCGTGTACTACGGCTGCTAACTCCAAATCATGTGTAGCATAATTCAACTCATGGGGCTTAAGCTGTCGTGAAGCATACGAAACAACTCTTCCCTCCTGCATAAGCACTGCTCCAAGTCCTCGACGTGAAGCGTCACAATATACCTCGTAATCTTTACTCTGATCTGGCAGAATCAGCACTGGTGATGTAACCAAACGTTTCTTTAACTCCTAGAAACTAGCCTCACATTCTTCAGTCCAATTGAACTTGGTATCCTTCTTTAACAACTCCGTCATAGGCTTCGCAATCTTCGAGAAATTCTCAATGAATATTTGGTAGTATCCTGCCAGTCCAAGGAAACTCCGGATCTCTCCAACTGTCATTGGTGCTTCCCAGTTTGTCACAGTGACAACCTTGGTGGGATCTACTGCTATACCTTCTCCGGATATAACGTGTCTGAGGAATCCAACTTCCTTCAACCAAAACTCACATTTGCTGAACTTGGCATATATCTGATGTTCTCTGAGCTTCTCAAGCACTAAACGCAAATGCTCCTTATCCTCCTCTTCATTCTTAGAGTAAACCAAAATATCATCAATGAACACCACGACGAACTTATCCAAAAAGTCCATAAACACCTTGTTCATCATGTTCATGAAATAGGCAGATGCGTTAGTCAGACCAAATGACATAACGGTATACTCATACAGTCCATACCTGGTGATAAAAGCGGTTTTAGGTATATCCTGCTCTCGAATCTTCAACTGATGGTATCCTGATCGAAAATCGATCTTGAAAAATACCTTAGCTCCTTGTAATTGGTCAAAAAAATCATTGATCATCGGCAACGGGTACTTATTCTTGATAGTTACTTCATTCAATCCTCGATAATCAACAACCATCCTCAATGATCCATCCTTCTTCTCCACTAGAAGTACTGGCGATCCCCAAGGTGAAGAACTTGGGCGAATAAAACCTTTATCCAGTAACTCCTTAATCTGCTTCTTAATTTCTTCCAAATCTTGTGCGGGCATCCGGTACGGTCTCTTAGATATCGGCCATGTGCCTGGCAAAAGCTCAATCAAAAACTAAATGTCTCTATCTGGTGGCATACCTGGCAACTCCTCTGGTAATACGTCAGGGAAATCCTTCACCACTGGTACTTCTTCCTGCACAACTCCTGATAAGGAATTTACTTGAGTCCTCTTCGGCTCATGCCGTGACACATACCTGATTCTTCTTCCTTCTGGGGTGGTAAGCAAAATCGACTTACTGGCGCAATCGATGTTTCCTCCATACATCGATAGCCAATCCATACCTAGAATCACGTCCAAACCTTGCGATTCCAGAATGATTAAATCCTTGGGGAAAACATGCCTACCTATGCTCAAAGGCACTTGAAAACATCCTCGACTAGCCATATACTCCGCTCCTGGTGAGCTTACTAATATAGGTGTTCTAAGAACCTTGGTGGGAAGTTTATACTTACCCACAAATCCCCGTGATATGTATGAATGCGATGCACCAGTATCAAAAAGAACGATTGCAGTAAATGTCTTAACCAAAAACTTACCTATCGCATCCGGCTGGGCTTCAACCTCCTCCACGTTAACGTGGTTCACATCCCCTGTTGAAAGGGTTCGGCTTCTTCCCAGAGCTTCCATTGCCATTTCCATTCTGGGCTTCAGGACATTCATTGGCATAATGTCCAGTCTTCTGACACTTCATGTAAGTGACTTGGCTCAGGTCTCTCTTGGCTGGGGTTGACGGGTTGGTGCGGTTTTGTCCGTTGCTTCCTCCATTCCCGTTACCATTTTTGGATCCATTATGATTGTGCGAGCAACCTCCTCCACGGGTATGCTGAAATTGTCCTCCCGGTTTCGGGGTAAAGCATAGCTTTTGCTAAGCTCCAGAATTGTACTTCCCTTGACCATACTTCCTCTTGCGGTTTTCAATCTGTTGCTGCTTCCCTTCAATCATAAGAGCACGATCTACCAACTCCTGGTAGTTGTTGAAAGTTGCTACCATCAACTGCATGCTCAGCTCATCATTTAGTCCTTCCAGAAACTTCTCCTGCTTAGCTGCATCTGTAGCAACGTCATCTGGGGCATAACGTGCTAACTTACTAAATTCCTCAACATACTGGCCTATAGTGCGTCCTCCTTGGCGTAAGTTGCGAAACTCACACTTCTTCATGGCCATAGCTCCTGCTGAAACGTGGGGAGTGCGAAAAGCTTGCTGAAACTAGTCCCATGTGACAGTGTCAATAGGGTGTGTGGCTGTGTAATTCTCCCACCATGATGCTGCGGGACCATCAAGCTAATGTGCGGCAAAACACACTCTCTCCGCATCGGTGCATCCGACAGTGGCCAGCTCCCTTCCGACCTTGCGGAGCCAATCATCTGCAACAATCGGCTCGGTGCTACTGGAAAACACCGGCGGATTTAGCCTCAAGAAACGAGTCAAATGGTCAACAGGTGGTGGTGGTGGTGGGTTGTTGTTGTTGTTGTTGTTGTTGTTGTTGTTGCCTTGGTTCTGTACTAGTGCTTGCATCAAAGCATTCTGCTGCTGAATCAACTGAGTGTTCTCCGGGGGGAAAGCAAATCCGGTGTCGCGTCTCGGAGGCATCTGAGGGTTTTAGAGAAGATGAGAATATAGAATAGAATGAGGTCTACTGAGAAAACACTACCCATATGCATATGAGAAAAATGCAAACAAAAATCACTCCAATCAATTAAAACAAAGGTATACAACGGTCTAACTATCGTTACAAAAGTGCTCGGACTAAACTAGATACATAGGGAAATACTACTACTGTTATGGTGGTCAACTAGAAAAACTGCTCCGATGAAGACTCCATGATATCCGCTCCAGCTTCATCAACATAGTCATCATCGCTGTCGTCTGGGTCCGAGTCGGTGTCGTCGATGATGATATAGTTATTCGGGCAAGTGGAATCGTCGTCTTCTCTTCCTGGTGCGGGGTCTCCCATGAAAACTCCTAGCTTCCTGGTTAAGTCGTCATTCTTCTTCACTAGCACTTCGATTTCTTCCATGTAATCTTCACGTGTAGCCTTGAGTTCTTACTCTAGCTCCGTGATCTTGGTCAAGGCCTTCTGCAGATCCATCATGCCTGCACACATCTGGTTCTCCTGGTGTCGGATGTGCTGGTTTAACTCCTCGATAAAAGCTGCGATTGATCTATCCTCCTAGTGCTGATCATCTCCCATTGCTCATCTCGGCGCCCACAAATCTGGGATATAGTATCCTTGATATCATTGCGGTAAACTTCTCCAATACGTCCCATGGTGATGTGGGCTGCCATGCTCTTTCCTAGATTCCAGGTTGGTGCATCAAAGTAAAACTCTATGGGCTCCGTGACTGGCGCGAACATCCTTCCTGGAACTTGAACTTGAATCATCCAGCGCTCCTCTTCGGGTAAAGTGGCGTTGTAGGTCCCGGTGAAGCTTGGTACTCCAATGTTTAGGTATCTAGTGACTTCCTTCAAGTGACATCCAAAGGGTGTATCATCATCCGGTTGCATGAACTTGTTCCTTGCATCCGCCATCCTAAAAGAGTAGAAAAGATGAGGAGTCAGAAATGAGAAGAAAGAGTAGTGATCTAGGGCTTTAGCTTAGTGGTCGTGTCCTACAGTCAGCGTGTGCTCTGATACCATCTTGTAGCGACCAGACCTCAAGCGATCGATCTCGTGCATCGGTGTCATCCTGGATCAAGAATGTCTTGACACGCACAGTACTTGAAGGATTTATAACAGAGTAGCAATCACACACTTATTACATCGAATGTCTCAAAAGAGAACTTACTACAATAAATACGGCTTAAGGCCATCTAATAATGATAACAGCGGAAGGCTTGGAAGATAAGCGAGTCCATCAACTCCAACGGCATCACTGAGTATAGAACCACGACCTAAGGAAATCTTACTCGTAAATGCGAAAAGTCTCGCAACACTTAACGTTGCAGCCGAAAATGGGTCAGCACATGGAATATGCTGGCAATGTAACACATAGAGAGTAATATGAAAGAGTAATGCTATACTACATGCATATATGGCTGGTGGAAAGCTCTATGGTTATAGTTTTGCGTAAAGCCAATTTTTTCCCTACTGCAAAGGAATAAATTTTATTTAACTATCATGGTGGTTGTTAAACATTGAGAATGGTTGACAGCATTCTCAATCCCAATTAAGCATCATCATTAAAACCCAACAATATTAATTAAAGTAACATGATGAGATTCACATGATAATCCAAGTACTAGATACTCAAGATGTCCATATATAACCGGGGACACGGCTAACCATGATTAGTTTTATACATTCTGCAGAGGTTTGCGCACTTTTCCCCACAAGACTCGATCTCCTCCGTTAGTATTCTCGCACTACATGGTGTTTGAGAAATGGATGACCGAGACATAGTCTTTCAGAAGCGCTAGCACCTGACGATGGGTAGACCGTTACACCTACATCCCGTACATCTGCTAGTCTACCACTGTAAGAGTTCGCACGACTTAATCAACTATGCTAGAGCCCATAATAGCTTGTGGCTGCACACGGAAGTTTCTAGCATGAATAATCTCATGATCCCTTTGAGCCTGGGTGGCGATCCATAAAAAAACAGGCAATCCTGGAATACCCAGGTACCTCAATCCACCCAGATGTGTATTAAAGTTTCCACCTTAAATAATCCATTAATTAACAATCTCACATCTGTCATGGATACACTCACCCAATCCATGTCTACTAGCATATCATGGCATAGTAAGCAAACGTAGAAGTAACTCCCAAGGGTTTGATAATAAAACAGGTAATAGGTACTAACTCATCTACTTTCCAAAACCCACAATTTAATTAGATCCTAATCATGCAATGTTCGAGGATTGATCTAATGCATAAAAACTAGGTATGAAAAGGGATATGATCAAAGTGTTACTTGCCTTCCTGATGATCCGTGAAACCTAGAGATTCAACGTAGCAAGCGGCGCACTCCGGGTACTCTATCGCAAACAAACAAGCATACAATAAGTACTCATCTAATGCACAGGTAAAACTCAAATAAAAGATCTAACCAGAAAGTTCAACTTAAGAACTCCGGTTTGCAAAAAAAATCAAATCAAACGAAGCAACAAAAGTCAAACGGCGAACGAAACAAGCTCCGTTTACTAATCTGGACCTAAGTCAAATTTTACAGAGGCAAAAACATGTTTGAGTTGATTAATCGGAAAGAGGGTTTCGAGACGAAACTCTAGGCGCTTGAATCGCCTGATTCCTATAAACAAGCGAAAAGTCATACTAGATCGAAAATCGGATCAGAAATCGCGATCAGAAATAATCGCGGAAAATCCGAGAAAAATAAAAACGGAGGAACAGGCTAACGAACGAACGTTCGTTGTCTGCAGCTAAACGACGAAAATCGTTCGTTAAAACAAACCGACGAGCGAACGTTCGCTAAATAAACTAAACCGAAAAAACAGATCTAGGGTTTTTTTTAAACCGAACGAAAAACCGGCGGAAAACCAAACGGTTTTCTCGAGGAAAACCGCCGGCGGCGAGGCGACGGCTTACTCCTGTGAGGGGGCGGCGGGGTCACGGCGGCGTCGGGGTGGTGCGGCGCGGAGATCCAGCGGCGGCGTCACGGCAATGGCCACGGTGAGGGTTATAACGGGCGGGCTGGTGGCTCGGGGGGCTCGGGCGGCGCATTATAAAGGCCCCGGCCAGGCGGAGTCCTGGCCGAACACGGCCCAAAGTCGGTTTCGTTTTTTTAAACATTACGCGCAGAAAAACAAATAAAAGAAATACTAAACGGACTCCAAAAATCCTGAAATAAATTTTCCCCGGCTTATAAAATCAAGCCGGACAAGATGAACATTTATTTGGGGCCTAAATGCAATTTTGAAAAACGGGCATTTTTCCTAAAGTCAAATAAAATAGCGATGAACTCCAAATAAAAATCTTATTTGATTTTTTATTAAACCTTCAATATTTCTTTATTTTGGGAAAGTCATTTTATTCCCTCTCTCATATTTTTATTATAGAAATAATTGAAGATAAAATAAATAAAATCAAATGATCCTATTTTCAAAATTTGAGAAAACTCAAATATGAAAATAACGAAATCTCCAACTCTCTCCGTGGGTCCTTGAGTTGCGTGAAATTTCTAGGATCAAGCCGAAATGCAATAAAATATGATATGCAATGATGATCTATGTATAACATTCCAAATTGAAAATTTGGGATGTTACACTCTTTGACTGGTTTTGCTTTCGGGTTGGCACGCAAATGGTGCTCAGCCAGCCCCTGGGTACACCTGGCATGTCAAAAGGTTTCCGTGCGAAGATGTCCAAGTTCTCACGGAGGAACTGGATGAGCGCGACTTCCTATTTGCTGTCGAGTGTCGTTGATATGTGAGTCGGAGCTGCATTAGGGTCTTCCGGGTGAATGTGAACGGGCTTGGTCTCTTGATGTCTACTACGCAGCCTTCTTCTTGTAGACGTTGTTGGGCCTCCAAGTGCACAGGTTTGTAGGACAGTAGAAAATTTCCCTCAAGTGGATGACCTAAGGTTTATCAATCCGTGGGAGGCGTAGGATGAAGATGGTCTCTCTCAAACAACCCCGCAACCAAATAACAAAGAGTCTCTTGTGTCCCCAACACACCCAATACAATGGTAAATTGTATAGGTGCACTAGTTCGGCGAAGAGATGGTGATACAAGTGCAATATGGATGGTAGATATAGGTTTTTGTAATCTGAAAATATAAAAACAGCAAGGTAACTAATGATAAAAGTGAGCATAAGCGGTATTGCAATGATAGGAAACAAGGCCTAGGGTTCATACTTTCACTAGTGCAAGTTCTCTCAACAATAATAACATAGATAGATCATATAACAAGCCCTCAACATGCAACAAAGAGTCACTCCAAAGCCACTAATAGCGGAGAACAAACGTAGAGATTATGGTAGGTACGAAACCACCTCAAAGCTATTCTTTCGGATCAATCTATAAAAGAGTTCGTACTAGAATAACACCTTAAGACACAAATCAATCAAAACCCTAATGTCACCTAGATACTCCATTGTCACCTCAAGTATCCGTGGGCATGATTATACAATATGCATCACACAATCTCAGATTTATCCAACCAACATAAAAGTACTTCAAAGAGGGCCCCAAAGTTTCTACCGGAGAGTCAAGAACGTGTGCCAACCCCTATGCATAGGTTCCCAATGTCACGAAACCTGCAAGTTGATCACCAAAACATACATCAAGTGGCACATGATATCCCATTGTCACCACAGATAATCATGGCAAGACATACATCAAGTGTTCTCATAAAAGACTCAATCCGATAAGATAACTCCAAAGGGGAGACTCAATTCATCACAAGAGAGTAGAGGGGGAGAAACATCATAAGATCCAACTACAATAGCAAAGCTCGGGATACATCAAGACCGTGCCATAGATGGAACACGAGAGAGAACACGAGAGAGAGAGAGATCAAACACATAGCTACTGGTACATACCCTCAGCCCCGAGGGTGAACTACTCCCTCCTCGTCATGGATAGCGCCGGTATGATGAAGGTGGCCACCGGTGATGGATCCCCCTCCGTGCAGGAAAAGGGGTCCCGATTGGTTTTTCGTGGCTCTGGAGGCTTGTGGCGGCGGAACTCCCGATCTAGGTTCTGTTCTGGAAGTTTTAGGGTACGTGAGTATATATGGGTGCAGGGGGTACATCGGTGGAGCTACGGGGGCCCCACGAGGCAGGGGGGCGTGCCCAGGGGGGTGGGCGCGCCCCCCACCCTCGTGAGCACCTCCTGTATCTTCTAACGTGGGGTCCAAGTCCATCAGGTGGGTTTCCTTTCAAAAATAACTTCTCCAGTTGATTTCGTTCCATTTTGACTCCGTCTGATATTCCTTTTCCTCAAAATACTGAAATAGGCATAAAACAACAAATCTGGGCTGGGCCTCCGGTTAATAGGTTAGTCCCAAAAATAATATAAAAGTGGATAATAAATCCCAATATTGCCTAAAACAGTAGATAACATAGCATGGGGCAATCAAAAATTATAGATACGTTGGAGACGTATCAAGCATCCCCAAGCTTAATTCCTCGTCATTCCTCGAGTAGGTAAATGATAAAAAAGATAATTTTTGATGTGGAATGCTAGTTGGCATAATTTCAATGTAATTCTTCTCACTCGTGATATGAATATTCAGATCGGAATGAATACAAAATAAAAGTTCATATTGATGAAAGAAATAGTAATACTTCAAGCAAACTAATCAAAGTAATCATGTCTTCTCAAAATAGCATGGCAAAAGAAAGTTCATCCCTACAAAATCATATAGTTAAGCTATGCTTCATTTTCGTCACACAAAGATGTTCCCAACTTCTATACCCCCGATGACAAGCCAAGCAATTGTTTCATACTTAAATAATCTCAAACTTTTTCAACCTTCACGCAATACATGAGCGTGAGCCATGGATATAGCACTATGGGTGGAATAGAATATGATGATGGGGATTGTGTGGAGAAGATAAAAAGGAGGAAGTCTCACATTGACGAGGATAATCAACGGTCTATGGAGATGCCCATCAATTTATGTTAACATGAGGAGTAGGGATTGCCATGCAACGGATGCACTAGAGCTATGAATGCTCAACAAAAGAAAACTAGTGGGTGTGCATCCAACTTGCTTGCCCATGAAGACCTAGGGAATCTGAGGAAGCCCATCGTATGAATATACAAGCCAAGTTCTATAATGAAAAATTCCCACTAGTATAAAAAGACAACTTATGAGACTCACTATATGGAAAACATGGTGCTACTTTGAAGCAAAATATATGAGACTCACTACATGAAGAACAAGGTGCTACTTTGAAGCTCAAGTGTGGAAAAAGAGGATAGTAACATTGCCCCTTTTTCTATTTTTTTATTTTTTTATTTTTTTATTTTTTTATTTTTTTGGGCCTTCTTTTTTTTGGCCTTCCTCTTTTTTTGGCAATGCTCTAATAATGATGATCATCACACTTCTATTTATTTACAACTCAATGATTACAACTCGATACTAGAACATAGTATGACTCTATATGAATGCCTCCGGCGGTGTACCGGGATGGTGCAATGAATCAAGAGTGACATGTATGAAAAATAATGCATGGTGCCTTTGCCACAAATACGATGCCAACTACATGATCATGCAATGGCAATATGACAAAAGTAAAGTATGTCATGATAATGATGACGGAAGTTGCATGGCAATATATCTCGGAATGGCTATGGAAATGCCATAATAGGTAGGTATGGTGGCTGTTTTGAGGAAGATATAGGGAGGTTTATGTGTGATAGAGCGTATCGTATCACGGGGTTTGGATGCACCGGCGAAGTTTGCACCAACTCTCAATGTGAGAAAGGGCAATGCACGGTACCGAAGAGGCTAGCAATGATGGAAGGGTGAGAGTGCGTATAATCCATGGACTCGACATTAGTCAAAAGAACTCATATACTTATTGCAAAAATTTAGAATTCATCAAAAACCAAGCACTACGCGCATGCTCCTAGGGGGATAGATTGGTAGGAAAAGACCATCGCTCCTCCTCGACCGCCACTCATAAGGATGCACAAGCGAGGTACACTTCATGTTTCAAATTTGTTACATAAATTTAACCATACGTGCATGCTACGGGATTTGCTAACTTCAACACAAGCATTTCTCAAATTCACAACTACTCAATTAGCATGAATTTGATATTATCACCTCCATATCTCAAAACAATTATCAAGCATCAAACTTATCTTAGTATTCAACGCACTCAAAAGAAAGTTTCACATATCTTGAATACCAAGTATATTAACATTAAGCAAATTACCATGCTATTAACGAATCTCAAAATAATCTAAGTGAATCATGAGAGATCAAGTTTCTTTAAAACAAATCCACCACCGTGCTCTAAAAGATCTAAGTGAGGCACTAGAGCAAAAAACAAACTACTCCAAAAGATATAAGTGAAGATCAATGAGTAGTCGAATAATTATACAAATATGTGAAGAATCTCCCATTTAATAATTTCAGATCTTGATACTTTATTCAAACAGCAAGCAAAGCTAAAGAAAAACTACATTTCAAGGATAGCACAACTCATGTGAAGAAGCAAAAACTTAGGCTCAACCGATACTAACCGATAGTTGTTGAAGAAGAAAGGTGGGATGCCTACTGGGCATCCCCAAGCTTAGATGCTTGAGACTTCTTGAAATATTATCTTGGGGTGCCTTGGGCATCCCCAAGATTGAACTTTTGTGTCTCCTTAATTCCTCTCATATCATGGTTTCTCTTTTATCAAAAGCTTCACTCACAACAAACTCAACAAGAACTCGTGAGATAGGTTAGTATAAACCAATGCAAAACCTTATCATTTTCTACTGTAACAAATCACTAACATTATTATTCAACATTGCATACTAAATGCCTCTGCATATTTAATACTCCTATCCTTAAATAGAACCATTAAACAAGCAAACATATGCAAACAATGCAAACATAACAGCAATCTGCCAAAACAGTATAGTCTGTAAAGAATGCAAGATTCATCATACTTCCCTAACTCCAAAAATTATGAACTAAAATTCCCACTGTAATAAATTTATCAGAGCTCAGTATGCAAAAATATTCAACATTATACCACTCTCTGACTTTTCTAAGGAATTTTTGCAACAGCGGTAAACTTTCTGTTTTCAAACGGCAACATGTATACTTGCAAAATAAGCATGGCAAAGGCTATCCTTGACTTTTTATTGAGACTTAAGATGCAAAACATTATTCTAACTAACATCAAGCAAATACTAACAAAACAAAATGACGCTCCAAGCAAAACACATATCATGTGGTGAATAAAAATATAGCTCCAAGTAAAGTTACCGATGAACGAAGACGAAAAAGGGGATGCCTTCCGGGGCATCCCCAAGCTTAGGCGCTTGGTTGTCCTTTGAATATTACCTTGGGGTGCCTTGGTCATCCCCAAGCTTAGGCTCTTACCACACCTTATTCCATAGTCCATCGAATCTTTACCCAAAACTTGAAAACTTCACAACACAAAACTCAACAGGAAATCTTATAAGCTCCGTTAGTGAAAGAAAACAAAACCACCACATAGGTACAGTAATGAACTCATTATAAATTCATATTTGTGTAATATATACTGTAATCCAACTTATCTATGGTTCATACCCTCCCATACTACTCATAGATTCATCAAAATAAGCAAACAACACATAGAAAATAGAATCTGTCAAAAACAGAACAGTCTATAGTAATCTGTATCAAACGTATACTTATGGATCTCCAAAAATCCTACCAAACTAGGAAGTCCTAAGAAATTCATATACCAATACATAGAAAAAAGAATTAGATCATAAGCACGTTTCTGTCAATTAACAAAACTAATTTACCGGGTGCAAAAGTTTCTGATTTTCAGCAGGATCAACACAACTATCACCATAAGCCATCCTAAAGGTCTTACTTGGCACTTTATGGAAACAACAGCTATAAAACATGATTACTACAGTAGCATAATCATGTGAACACACAAAAACAGTAAGGATAAGTATTGGGTTGTCTACCAACAAGCGCTTTTCTTTAATGCCTTTCTAGCTAGGCATGATGATGACAATGATGCTCACATAAAAGATAAGAATTGAAACATAAAGGGAGCATCATGAAGCATATGACTAGCACATTTAAGTCTAACCCACTTCCTATGCATAGGGATTTTGTGAGCAAACAACTTATGGGAACAATAATCAACTTGCATAGGAAGGTAAAACAAGCATAACTTCAAGATTTTAAGCACATAGAGAGGAAACTTGACATTATTGCAACTCCTACAAGCATATGTTCCTCCCTCATAATAATTTTCAGTAGCATCATTGTAGCGACCAGACCTCAAACAGTCTGATCTCTGTGCTCAGTGTCATCCCTGGATCAGTAATGCTGACACCACACAGTACTCGGAGGATTTATAACAGAGTAGCAATCACACACTTATTACAATCGAATGTCTCAAGAGAGAACTTAATAAAATAAATATGGCTTAAGGCCATCTAATAACGATAACAGCGGAAGGCTTGGAAGAATAAGCGAGTCCATCAACTCCAACGTCATCGCTGAGTATAGAACCACGACCTATGCACCTTACTCGTCGTCTGAAAAGTCTGCAACATGAAACGTTGCAGCCCGAAAACGGGTCAGCACATGGAATATGCTGGCAATGTAACACATAGAGAATAATGGAATTATAAGCCTATACTACATGCATATATGGCTGGTGGAAAGCTCTATGGTTACAGTTTTGCATAAAGCCAATTTTCCCTACTACAAAGGAATAAATTTATTCAACTATCATGGTGATTGTGAAACATTGAGAATGGTTGACAGCATTCTCAATCCCAATTAAAAGTACTCATTAACAAACCCAACAATATTAATTAGAAGTAACATGATGTGATTCACATGATAATCCAAGTACTAGATACTCAAGATGTCCATAACCGGGG
Source organism: Aegilops bicornis (assembly GCA_021605145.1). NCBI lineage: Eukaryota > Viridiplantae > Streptophyta > Magnoliopsida > Poales > Poaceae > Aegilops > Aegilops bicornis. Next base: position 831,999,267 of record CM038671.1, on the reverse strand, counting down.
ACACGACTAACCATGATTAGTTTATACACTCTGCAGAGGTTTGCGCACTTTTCCCCACAAGACTTGATCGCCTCCGTTTGGTTTCTCGCACTACATGGTGATTGAGAGACGGATGACCGAGACATAGTCTTTCAGTAGCGCTAGCACCTTACATGTGGGTAGACCGTACCAACCTACATCCCCTACATCAGCTAGGCTACCCGTAAGAGTTCGCACAACTTAGTCAACTACGCCAGAGCCCATAATGGCTTGTGGCTGCACACAGAAGTTTCTAGTTTGAATAATCTCATGATCCCTTTGAGCCTGGGTGGTGGTCCGAAGAAATACAGGCAAGTCCTGATAGAAACCAGGTGCCTCAATCCACCCAGATGTGTGTTTAAGTTTCCACCTTAAATAAACCATTAAATAATAATCTCACATCTGTCATGGATTCACTCACGCTTCTTCATGGCCATAGCTCCTGCTGAAACATGGGCAGTACGGAAAGCTTGCTGAAACTGATCCCACGTGACAGTGTCTACTGGGTAAGTGGCTTTAAAATTCTCCCACCATGCTGCTGCTGGTCCTTCAAGCTGATGTGCAGCAAACTTCACCCTTTCTCCATCTGTACATCCTGTAGTGGTCAACTCCCTCCCTATCTTACGGAGCCAATCATCTGCAACAATCGGCTCGGTGCTACTGGAAAACACCGACAGATTCAGCCTTAAGAAACGGGTCAAATGGTCAACAGGTGGTGGTGGCGGTGGGTTGTTGTTGTTGTTGTTGTTGTTGTTGCCTTGGTTCTGTACCAATGTTTGAATCAAGGCATTCTGCTGCTGAATCAACTGAGTGATCTCTGGCGGGAAAACAAATCCGGGGTCGCGTCTCGGAGGCATCTGAGGGGTTTAAGAAAAGGCGAGAATTTAGAATAGAATGAGGTCTAGAGAGAAACACTACCCATATGCACATGAGACAAATCACACAATATCACTCCAATCAATTCAAACAAGGGCATACAACGGTCTATCTATCGTTACAAAGTGCTGAAACTAAAACCAATATAACATGGGGGTAATCTACTACTGTTATGGTGGTGAACTAGAAAATTTGCTCCGATGAAGACTCCATGATATCTGCTCCAGCTTCATCTTCGTAATCATCATCACTAGGATCGGAATCGGTGTCGTCGATGATGATGTAGTTCTCTAGACAGGTGATATCTTCATCTTCTCCTCCGGGTGCTGAATTTCCCATGAGTTCTTCAATCTTCTCCTTAAAATCGCCGTTTTGTCCCACTAGAGCTACAATCTCCTCCATGTAGTCCTTGCGAGTGGCCTTCAGTTCTCCTTCTAGTTCGAAAATCTTGGCTTTTGCTGTCTTCAACTCCATCATGTCTGCGCACATCTGGTTCTCCTGGCGGCGAATGTGCTGGTTTAACTCCTGGATGAAAGCTGCAATGGATCGGTCCTTCTTAGTGCCAACTATCTCCCATTGTTCATCTCGGCGTCCGCAAATCTGGTAGATAGTATCCTTGAGGTCTTCTTTATAAACTTATCCAATGCGTCCCATGGTTATGTGGGCTGCCATGCTCTTTCCCAAACTCCAGGTTGGTGCATTGAAAACACACTCTTTGGGTTCCGTGATTGGTGCAAACGTCCTTCCGGGAACTTGGGCTTGAATCTTCCAGCGCTCCTCTTCGGGTAAAGTGGAATTGTAGGTCCCGGTGAAGCTTGGTAATCCGATGTTAAGGTACTTAGTGACTTCCTTCAGGTGTCGTCCAAAGGGTGTATCCTCATCCGGCTGAGTGAACTTGATCCTCGCTTCCGTCATCCTAAAAGAGTAGAAAAGATGAGGAGTCGAAATGATAAGAGAGAGTAGTGATCTAGGGCTTTAGCTTAATGGTCGTGTCCTACGGTCGTGTGCTCGATACCATCTTTGTAGCGACCGGACCTCAAACAGTCGATCTACGTGCTCAGTGTCATCCCTGGATCAGTAATGCTGACACCACACAGTACTTGGAGGATTTATAACAGAGTAGCAATCACACACTTATTAGAATCGAATGTCTCAAGAGAGAACTTAATAAAATAAATATGGCTTAAGGCCATCTAATAACGATAACAGCGGAAGGCTTGGAAGAATAAGCGAGTCCATCAACTCCAACGGCATCACTGAGTATAGAACCACGACCTATGCACCTTACTCGTAAATGCGAAAAGTCTGCAACATGGAACGTTGCAGCCCGAAAATGGGTCAAAGACATGGAATATGCCGCAATGTAACACATAGAGAATAATGGAATGATAAGCCTATACTACATGCATATATGGCTGGTGGAAAGCTCTATGGTTACAGTTTTGCATAAAGCCAATTTTTCCCTACTGCAAAGGAATAAATTTATTCAACTATCATGGTGATTGTGAAACATTGAGAATGGTTGACAGCATTCTCAATCCCAATTAAAAGTACTCATTAACAAACCCAACAATATTAATTAGAAGTAACATGATGAGATTCACATGATAATCCAAGTACTAGATACTCAAGATGTCCATAACCGAGGACACGGCTAACCATGATTAGTTTATACACTCTGCAGAGGTTTCATGACTTTTCCCCACAAGACTCGATCGCCTCCGTTTGGTTTCTCGCACTACATGGTGTTTGAGAGACGGATGACCGAGACATAGTCTTTCAGAAGCGCTAGCACCTTACATGTGGGTAGACCGTACCAACCTACATCCCCTACATCAGCTAGCCTACCCGTAACAGTTCGCACAACTTAGTCAACTACGCCAGAGCCCATAATGGCTTGTGGCTGCACACGGAAGTTTCTAGTTTGAATAATCTCATGATCCCTTTGAGCCTGGGTGGCGGTCCGAAGAAATACAGGCAAGTCCTGATAGAAACCAGGTGCCTCAATCCACCCAGATGTGTGTTTAAGTTGCCACCTTAAATAAACCATTAAATAATAATCTCACATCTGTCATGGATTCACTCACCCAATCCACGTCTACTAGCATAGCATAACATAATAAGCAAACGTAGAAGTAACTCCCAAGGGTTGATAATAAAACAGGTAATAGGTACTACCTCATCTACTTCCCATCCCATAATTTAATTAGATCCTAATCATGCAAGTGTTTGCGGATAGATCTAATGTATAAAAACTGGGTATGAGAAGAGGTATGATCAAAGTGTTACTTGCCTTGCTGATGATCCGCGAAACCTAGAGACTCGAAGTAACAAAGCGGCGACTTCGGGTATTCTATCACGCATAAACAAACAAGCATACAATAAGTACTCATCTAATGCACAAGTAAAACTCAAATAGATCTAACCAGATAGTTCAACTTAAGAACTCCGGTTTGCAAAAAGAATCAAATCAAACGAAGCAACGAAAGTCGAACGGCGGAAGAAAGCAGCTTCGTTTTACTAATCTGGATCTAAGTCAAATTTTAAAGAAGCAAAAACTTGTTTAAGTAGATTATTCGGAAAGAGGGTTTCAAGATTTAAACTCCAGCGCTTGAATCGCCTGATTCCAATAAACGAGCTAAAATTTATACTAAAACGAAAATCGTATCAGGAATCTCTATCATAAAAATCGTGTATTAAATCAGAGAAAAACAAAAACGACGAACGGGTTAACGAACGGACGTTCGTTAATTAGCCTAAACCAAAAAAACCGAAAAAACAAAAAAAACCAAAAAAACCGAAGAAAAACCGCTCTGTTTTATAAAAAAAACCGGCACGGAAATCGAGGCGGCGACGAACCTTGGGCGGCGTCTTGACTCGGCAATGGGGCGGCGGCAAGCGTCTTGAGGCTAGGGTTTCGGCGGGCGGGCTCGGGTGGTCTGGGCGCGCGGCTCCGCTTATGAAGCGCCCGGCGAGTCCCGCCGGTGCGGCCCGGTAAGGCGGTGCGCGTTTTTTAAATAATTAAGCGCAGAAAAAAAATCCAAAGAAGTACTAAATGGACTCCAAAAATCTCAAAGTAAATTTTCCCCGGTTTCTAAAATCAAGCCGGATTTAATGAACATTTATTTGGGGCCTAAATGCAATTTTAAAAAACGCACATTTTTCCTAAATTCAAATAAAAAGGCGAAAAACTCCAAAATAAAATCTTATTTGATTTTATTATTAAATCTTCATTATTTCTTTATTTTGGGAAAGTCATTTTATTTCCTCTCTCATATTTTTGTAATAGAAATAATTGAAGATAAAATAATTAAAATCAAATGATCCTATTTTCAAAATTTGAGAAAACTCAAATATGAAAATAATGAAAATCCCCAACTCTCTCCGTGGGTCCTTGAGTTGTGTAGAATTTCTAGGATCGAGCAAAATGCAACGAAAAAATATGATATGCAATGATGCTCTATGTATAACATTCCAAATTGAAAATTTGGGATGTTACAAACCTACCCCCTTAAGATGAATCTCGCCCTCGAGATTCGGGTTGGCTAGAAAATAGGCCAGGTTGGTCTCTAAGCAAATCTTCCTCTCGCTCCCAGGTGGCTTCATCCTCAGTGTGGTGGCTCCACTGAACTTTGCAAAACTTAATGACGTTGCTGCGGGTGACTCTGCTGGCATAATCCAGAATCTTAACCGGTTTCTCCTCGTAGGTCAAATCATCATTCAAATGAATTGCTTCCGTGTACGGTATCTCAAAGTGGTATATCAGCCCATCTCTGCGTGACACTTCTTCAATCGAGAAACATGAAACACATCATGAACTCCTAACAATCCTTCGGGTAATTCCAACTTGTACGCAACTTCTCCCATACGTTCCAAAATACGATAAGGTCCTACAAATCGAGGTGCTAACTTTCCCTTAACTCCAAAACGCTTAACTCCTCGAAGTGGCGATACTCGAAGATAAACTCTGTCTCCGACTTCGTATTCTGTCTCCTTGCGTTTTGAATCCGCATAACTCTTCTGTCTTGACTGGGCTACCTTGAGCCTATCGCGAATTAACTTTACTTTTTGTTCAGACTCCTTAATCAAATCTGGTCCAAACAACTGGCGGTCTCCAACTTCATCCCACAACAACGGGGTCCTGCACCTCCTTCTATACAAGGCTTCGAAAGGTGCCATCTTCAGACTGGTTTGGTAACTGTTGTTGTAAGAAAGCTCCGCATATGGCAAGTTATCATCCCAACTTGATCCATAATCCAAAGCACAAGCTCTAAGCATATCCTCCAAAATCCGGTTCACTCTCTCGGTTTGTCCATCGGTCGTGGGACGAAAAGTCGTATAAACTCCACTGGTTCCCAAAGTTTCGCGGCAACCGCTTCCAGAACTTTGAGGTGAATTGGGTTCATCTATCCGATACGATACTCCTCGGAACTCCATGCAAGCATACAATCCTGGTCATGTATATCTTAGCCAATTTGGCACCGCTTGTAGGTAGTCTTTATCGGCATGAAATGAGCTACCTTTCACAAACGGTCGACTATAACCCAAATCGAGTCATAGCACGAACGAGTCCTCGGCAATCCCGTGATGAAATCCATACCTAGTTTATCCCACTTCCATTCGGGTATAGGTAATGGCTGTAACAATAATCGCCGCTTCGATGTTCTGCCTTCACCCTCTGACATACATCACAAACTGCTACGTATTCTGCAATATCCTTCTTCATTCCGGTCCACCATAAAGTATTCTTCAAATCCAAATACATCTTGGTATTTCCTGGGTGAATCGAATATGGTGAATCATGAGCCTCTTGTAGAATCAACTTCCTGATCTCCGGGTCATTGGGCACATAAACACGGTCCTCAAACCATAGGGTATCGTGCTCATCCTCACGAAATCCCTTTGCCTTTCCTTCTCTCATTTTCACCTTTATAGAGGCAATCTCTTTGTCAGTCTTCTGACCTTCCCTGATTTTATCCATCAAAGTTGACTGAATCTCCAATGCTGATACATAGCCTCTCGGAACTATTTCCGAACATAGCTCTCGAAGATCCTCGGCTAACTCCTTTGGTATTTCTCCCGTCATTAATGTGTTGACGTGACTCTTACGGCTCAACACGTCTGCTACAACGTTAGCCTTTCCGGGGTGATAATGTAATCTCATATCATAATCTTTGATGAGCTCCAACCATCTCCCCTGCCTGAGATTTAGCTCCTTCACATGAAGATGTACTTCAAACTCTTGTGATCCGTATACACCTCACAATGATTTCCAATGAGGAAATGTCTCCATGTCTTCAACGCATGCACTACGGCTGCTAACTCCAAATCATGCGTAGCATAATTTAGCCCATGAGGCTTAAGCTGTCGTGAAGCATACGAAACAACTCTCCCCTCCTGCATAAGCACTGCTCCAAGTCCTCGACGTGAAGCTTCGCAATATACCTCGTAATCCTTGGTCTGATTTGGCAAAATTAACACTGGTGAGGTAACCAAACGTTTCTTCAACTCTTGGAAACTAGCTTCACACTCCTCAGTCTAAATGAACTTGGTATCCTTCTTCAACAATTCTGTCATAGGCTTCGCAATCCTTGAGAAATTCTCAATGAATCTCCGGTAGTATCCTGCGAGTCCAAGGAAACTCCGGATCTCTCCAACTGTTGTTGGCGCTTCCCAGTTTGTTACAGTGATAACTTTAGTGGGGTCTACTGCTATACCTTCTCCAGATATAACATGTCCAAGAAACCCAACTTCCTTCAACCAAAACTCACACTTGCTGAACTTGGCGTACAACTGATGTTCTCTGAGCTTCTCGAGTACCAAACATAAATGCTCCTTATGTTCCTCTTCATTCTTCGAGTAAACCAAAATATCATCAATGAACACCACTTTAACTTATCCAAAAACTCCATAAACACTTTGTTCATCATGTTCATAAAATAGGCAGGTGCGTTAGTCAGACCAAATGACATAACGGTGTACTCATACAGCCCGTACCTGGTGGTAAAAGCCGTCTTAGGTATATCGTGATGTCGAATCTTCAACTGATGGTACCCTGATCGCAAATCGATCTTGGAAAACACCTTAGCTCCTTGCAACTGGTCAAACAAGTCATTGATCATCGGCAGTGGGTACTTGTTCTTAATGGTCACTTCATTCAATCCTCGATAATCAACAACCATTCTTAATGATCCATCCTTCTTCTCCACTAGAAGTACTGGTGATCCCCAATGCGAAGAACTTGGGCGAATAAAACCTTTATCCAAAGAACTCCTTAATCGCTTCTTAATTTCCTCCAAATCTTGGGCTGGCATCCTATACGGTCTCTTAGATATCGCCCAAAGGCTGGCAAGAGTTCAATCGAAACTCAATGTCCCTATCCGGTGGCATGCTCGGCAACTCTTCCGAAACACGTCCGGGTAATCCCTTACCACTGGTACTTCCTTCTGCACAACTCCTGTTAAGGAATTTACATGTGCTCTCCTCGGCTCATGCCGTGATACATACTTGATTCTCCTTCCTTCTGGGGTGGTAAGAAAAATTGACATACTGGCGCAATCTATGTCCCCTCCATACTTCGATAACCAATCCATGCCTAATATCACATCCAATCCTTGGGATTCTAGAACTATTAGGTCCGAGGGAAAAACAAAGTGTCCAATCCTTAATGGTAGTCGATCACACCATATACTAGCCATGTACTCTGCTCCGGGTGAAGTTACTAGCATGGGTGACCTAAGGGCTTGGGTTGGTAATTTGTATTTATCCACAAATCCCCTTGATATGTATGAATGCGATGCACCAAAGATCAAAAAGAACAACCGCAAAGAAATGACTTAACCAAAAACTTACCTATTGCTGCATCTGGCTGAGCTTCAACCTCCTCCACGGTAACGTGGTTCACTTGTCCTTTGTTGAAAGGATTCGGCTTCTTTCCTGAGCTCCCATTGCCATTTCCATTCTGGCCTTCTGGACATTCGATTGCATAATGCCCAGTCTTGCGGCACTTAAGCAAGTGATGTGGCTCAGGTCTACCTTGGATGGTGTTGACGGGTTGGTGCGGTTTTGTCCATTGCTTCCTCCATTCCTGTTCCCATTCTTGATGCCATTATGGTTGTGCGAGCTACCTCCTCCATGGGTATGCCGAAATTGTCCCCTGGCTTCGGGGTAAAGCGAAGTTTCTGCTGAGCTCCAGAGTTATTTTCCCCTGTCCGTACTTCCTCTTGCGATTGTCAATCTGATGCTGCTTCCCTTCAATCATAAGAGCACGATCTACTAACTCCTGGTAGTTATTGAAGGTGGCTACCATCAACTGCATGCTCAGCTCATCATTTAGTCCTTCTAGAAACTTCTCCTGCTTAGCTGCGTCTGTAGCAACGTCATCTGGGGCATAACGTGCTCACTTACTAAAATCATCTACATACTGGCCAACTGTCCGTCCACCTTGGTGCAAGTTGCGAAACTCACGCTTCTTCATGGCCATAGCTCCTGCTGAAACATGGGCAGTACGGAAAGCTTGCTGAAACTGATCCCATGTGACAGTGTCTACTGGGTAAGTGGCTGTAAAATTCTCCCACCATGCTGCTGCGGGTCCTTCAAGCTGATGTGCAGCAAACTTCACCCTTTCTCCATCTGTACATCATGTAGTGGTCAACTCCCTCCCTACCTTACGGAGCCAATCATCTGCAACAATCGGCTCGGTGCTACTGGAAAACACCGACATATTCAGCCTTAAGAAACGGGTCAAATGGTAAATAGGTGGTGGTGGCGGTGGGTTGTTGTTGTTGTTGTTGTTGTTGTTTTTGCCTTGGTTCTGTACCAATGTTTGAATCAAGGCATTCTGCTGCTGAATTAACTGAGTGATCTCTGGCGGGAAAACAAATCCGGGGTCGCGTCTCGGAGGCATCTGAGGGGTTTAAGAAAAGGCGAGAATTTAGAATAGAATGAGGTCTAGAGAGAAACACTACCCATATGCACATGAGACAAATCACACAATATCACTCCAATCAATTCAAACAAGGGCATACAACGGTCTATCTATCGTTACAAAGTGCTGAAACTAAAACCAATATAACATGGGGGTAATCTACTACTGTTATGGTGGTGAACTAGAAAATTTGCTCCGATGAAGACTCCATGATATCTGCTCCAGCTTCATCTTCGTAATCATCATCACTAGGATCGGAATCGGTGTCGTCGATGATGATGTAGTTCTCTGGACAGGTGATATCTTCATCTTCTCCTCCGGGTGCTGAATTTCCCATGAGTTCTTCAATCTTCTCCTTAAAATCGCCGTTTTGTCCCACTAGAGCTACAATCTCCTCCATGTAGTCCTTGCGTGGCCTTCAGCCTCCTTCTAGTTCGAAAATCTTGGCTTTTGCTGTCTTCAACTCCATCATGTCTGCGCACATCTGGTTCTCCTGGCGGCGAATGTGCTGGTTTAACTCCTGGATGAAAGCTGCAATGGATCGGTCCTTCTTAGTGCCAACTATCTCCCATTGTTCATCTCGGCGTCCGCAAATCTGGTAGATAGTATCCTTGAGGTCTTCTTTGTAAACTTATCCAATGCGTCCCATGGTTATGTGGGCTGCCATGCTCTTTCCCAAACTCCAGGTTGGTTCATTGAAAACACACTCTTTGGGCTCCGTGATTGGCGCAAACGTCCTTCCGGGAACTTGGGCTTGAATCTTCCAGCGCTCCTCTTCCGGTAAAGTGGAATTGTAGGTCCCGGTGAAGCTTGGTAATCCGATATTAAGGTACTTAGTGACTTCCTTCAGGTGTCGTCCAAAGGGTGTATCCTCATCCGGCTGAGTGAACTTGATCCTCGCTTCCGTCATCCTAAAAGAGTAGAAAAGATGAGGAGTCAGAAATGATAAGAGAGAGTAGTGATCTAGGGCTTTAGCTTAATGGTCGTGGTCCTACAAATCGGTGGTGCTCGATACCATCTTTGTAGCGACCGGACCTCAAAGCGATCGATTCTGTGTGCTCAGTGTCATCCCTGGATCAGTAATGCTGACACCACACAGTACTTGGAGGATTTATAACAGAGTAACAATCACACACTTATTAGAATCGAATGTCTCAAGAGAGAACTTAATAAAATAAATATGGCTTAAGGCCATCTAATAACGATAACAGCGGAAGGCTTGGAAGAATAAGCGAGTCCATCAACTCCAACGGCATCACCGAGTATAGAACCACGACCTATGCACCTTACTGTTGTTGCGAAAAGTCTGCAACATGGAACGTTGCATCAAAACGGTCAAGACATGGAATATGCCGGCAATGTAACACATAGAGAATAATGGAATGATAAGCCTATACTACATGCATATATGGCTGGTGGAAAGCTCTATGGTTACAGCTTTTGCATAAAGCCAATTTTTCCCTACCGCAAAGGAATAAATTTATTCAACTATCATGGTGATTGTGAAACATTGAGAATGGTTGACAGCATTCTCAATCCCAATTAAAAGTACTCATTAACAAACCCAACAATATTAATTAGAAGTAACATGATGAGATTCACATGATAATCCAAGTACTAGATACTCAAGATGTCCATAACCGGGGACACGGCTAACCATGATTAGTTTATACACTCTGCAGAGGTTTAGCGACTTTTCCCCACAAGACTCGATCGCCTCCGTTTGGTTTCTCGCACTACATGGTGTTTGAGAGACGGATGACCGAGACATAGTCTTTCAGAAGCGCTAGCACCTTACATGTGGGTAGACCGTACCAACCTACATCCCCTACATCAGCTAGGCTACCCGTAAGAGTTCGCACAACTTAGTCAACTACGCCAGAGCCCATAATGGCTTGTGGCTGCACACAGAAGTTTCTAGTTTGAATAATCTCATGATCCCTTTGAGCCTGGGTGGCGGTCCGAAGAAATACAGGCAAGTCCTGATGGAAACCAGGTGCCTCAATCCACCCAGATGTGTGTTTAAGTTGCCACCTTAAATAAACCATTAAATAATAATCTCACATCTGTCATGGATTCACTCACCCAATCCACGTCTACTAGCATAGCATAGCATAATAAGCAAACGTAGAAGTAACTCCCAAGGGTTGATAATAAAACAGGTAATAGGTACTACCTCATCTACTTCCCATCCCATAATTTAATTAGATCCTAATAATGCAAGTGTTTGCGGATAGATCTAATGTATAAAAACTGGGTATGAGAAGAGGTATGATCAAAGTGTTACTTGCCTTGCTAATGATCCGCGAAACCTAGAGACTCGAAGTAACAGGCGGCGCACTTCGGGTATTCTATCGCAGACAAACAAACAAGCATACAATAAGTACTCATCTAATGCACAGGTAAAACTCAAATAGATCTAACCAGATAGTTCAACTTAAGAACTCCGGTTTGCAAAAAGAATCAAATCAAACGAAGCAACGAAAGTCGAACGGCGGAAGAAAGCAGCTTCGTTTTACTAATCTGGATCTAAGTCAAATTTTAAAGAAGCAAAAACTTGTTTAAGTAGATTATTCGGAAAGAGGGTTTCAAGACGAAACTTCAGGCGCTTGAATCGCCTGATTCCAATAAACGAGCGAAAAGTTATACTAAAACGAAAATCGGATCAGGAATCGCGATCAGAAAAATCGTGGATTAAATCCGAGAAAAAGAAAAACGACGAACGGGTTAACGAACGGACGTTCGTTAATTAGCCTAAACCAAAAAAACCGAAAAAACAAAAAAAACCAAAAAAACCAAAGAAAAACCGCTCGGTTTTTATAAAAAAACCGGCACGGAAATCGAGGCGGCGTATTTAACCTTGGCGGCGGCGGCTCCGGCGTGACGGCGGCGGCCAGCGTCTTGAGGCTAGGGTTTGGGCGGGCGGCTGCTCGGGTGGGCTGGGAGGCGCAGGCGGCTCCGCTTATGAAGGCGCCCCCCGAGCGGAGTCCCGCTCGGGTACGGCCCGGTAAGGCGGTGCGCGTTTTTTAAATAATTACGCGCAGAAAAAAAATCCAAAGAAGTACTAAACGGACTCCAAAAATCTTAAAGTAAATTTCCCCGGTTTCTAAAATCAAGCCGGATTTAATGAACATTTATTTGGGGCCTAAATGCAATATTAAAAAACGCACATTTTTCCTAAATTCAAATAAAAAGGCGAAAAACTCCAAAATAAAATCTTATTTGATTTTATTATTAAATCTTCATTATTTCTTTATTTTGGGAAAGCCATTTTATTCCCTCTCTCATATTTTTGTAATAGAAATAATTGAAGATAAAATAATTAAAATCAAATGATCCTATTTTCAAAATTTGAGAAAACTCAAATATGAAAATAATGAAAATCCCCAACTCTCTCCGTGGGTCCTTGAGTTGTGTAGAATTTCTAGGATCGAGCAAAATGCAAAAAAAAATGTGATATGCAATGATGCTCTATGTATAACATTCCAAATTGAAATTTTGGGATGTTACAATCATGAATGAATTCAACAATATAACCAGCACCTAAAGCATTCTTTTCATGATCTACTAGCATAGAAAATTTACTACTCTCCACATAAGCAAACTTCTTCTTTATAGCATACGTATCATCACAATAATCATCATAGATAGGAGGCATGCTTTCATCATAGTAAATTTGCTCATCAAAGCTTGGGGGACAAATATCATCTTCATCAAACATAGCTTCCCCAAGCTTGTGGCTTTGCATATCATTAGCATCATGGATATTCAAGGAATTCATACTAACAACATTGCAATCATGCTCATCATTCAAATATTTAGTGCCAAACAATTTAGAGATTTCTTCTTCTAGTACTTGAGCACAATTATCCTTTCCATCATACTCACGAAAGATATTAAAAAGGTGAAGCGTATGAGACAAACTTAACTCCATTTTTTTGTAGTTTTCTTTTATAAACTAGACTAGTGCTAAAGCAAGAAACAAAAAGATTCGATTGCAAGATCTAAAGATATACCTTCACTTACCTAGCCTCCCAAGAACGGGCGCCAGAAAAGAGCTTGATGTCTACTACGCAACCTTCTTCTTGTAGACGTTGTTGGGCCTGCATGTGCACAGGTTTGTAGGACAGTAGCAAATTTCCCTCAAGTGGATGACCTAAGGTTTATCAATCCGTGGGAGCCGTAGGATGAAGATGGTCTCTCTCAAGCAACCCTGCAACCAAATAACAAAGAGTCTCTTGTGTCCCCAACACACCCAATACAATGGTAAATTGTATAGGTGCACTAGTTCCGAAGAGATGGTGATACAAGTGCAATATGGATGGTAGATATAGGTTTTTGTAATCTGAAAATATAAAAACAGCAAGGTAACTAATGATAAAAGTGAGCATAAACGGTATTGCAATGATAGGAAACAAGGCCTAGGGTTCATACTTTCACTAGTGCAAGTTCTCTCAACAATAATAACATAGATAGATCATATAACAAGCCCTCAACATGCAACAAAGAGTCACTCCAAAGCCACTAATAGCGGAGAACAAACGTAGAGATTATGGTAGGGTACGAAACCACCTCAAAGCTATTCTTTCGGATCAATCTATAAAAGAGTTCGTACTAGAATAACACCTTAAGACACAAATCAATCAAAACCCTAATGTCACCTAGTACTCCATTTTCACCTCATGTATCTGTGGGCATGATTATTCGATATGCATCACACAATCTCAGATTTATCCAACCAACATAAAAGTACTTCAAAGAGTGCCCCAAAGTTTCTACCGGAGAGTCAAGAACGTTGCCAACCCCTATGCATAGGTTCCCAATGTCACGAAACCCGCAAGTTGATCACCAAAACATACATCAAGTGGCACATGATATCCCATTGTCACCACAGATAATCACGGCAAGACATACATCAAGTGTTCTCATAAAAGACTCAATCCAATAAGATATCTCCAAAGGGGAAACTCAATTCATCACAAGAGAGTAGAGGGGGAGAAACATCATAAGATCCAACTACAATAGCAAAGCTTGGGATACATCAAGATCGTGCCATAGATGGAACACGAGAGAGAACATGAGAGAGAGAGAGAGAGAGAGAGAGAGAGAGATCAAACACATAGCTATTGGTACATACCCTCAGCCCCGAGGGTGAACTACTCCTCCTCGTCATGGATAGTGCCGGATGATGAAGATGGCCACCGGTGATGGATCCCTCCCAGGTACCAAACGGGGTCCCGATTGGCTTTTCGTGGTTACGGAGGCTTGTGGCGGCGAACTCCCGATCTAGGTTCTGTTCGGAAGTTGTGGCACGTGAGTATATATGGGTGCAGGGCGTCGGTGGAGCTATTGGGGGCCCACGAGGCGTGGGTCGCGCCTGTGGGGTGGCGCGCCCCCACCCTCGTGAGCACCTCCCGTATCTTCCGACGTGGGGTCCAAGTCCATCAGGTGGGTATCCTTCCAAAAATAACTTCTCCAGCTTGATTTCGTTCCGCTTTTGACTCCGCTTTGATATTCCTTTTCCTCGAAATCTTGAAATAGGCATAAAACAGCAAATCTGGGCTGGGCCTCCGGTTAATAGGTTAGTCCCAAAAATAATATAAAAGTGGATAATAAAGCCTAATATTGCCTAAAACAGTAGATAACATAGCATGGAGGAATAAAAAATTATAGATACGTTGGAGACGTATCATCTCTCCAGCTGACTGAAATGCAGATTCTGAAGCAGGCTTCTTGGACCGCAACAAATCACTCAGATCTGCGGTTTTTGGTACTCATGCATCTCCACGGCTGCCATCTATTCATCTGCAATTTTGCAACCCTTTTGAAGGCACTCTTCTGCTCTCTGTTTATTTCCTGTAACTGTGATCACACTTTTGGGACCGGCATCTTCAACTTGAGATATACATAACATGGTCGAGCCATGAAACGGGCATACGCAGGCCTGCCCAGAATGGCGTGATAAGCACTCTGGAAATCCACTACCTCAAATGTCAACTTTTCCTTGCGGTAATTCTTGGAATCACCGAGAACCACATCAAGAGTAATCTGCCCGAGTGACTTTGCCTTTTTCCCAGGAATGACGTCGTGGAACTGCATGTTGCTTTCATTGAGCTTGAACATCGAAATACCCGTCCCTTCTAGGGTCTCAGCATATAGAATGTTCAGCCCACTTCCGCCATCCATAAGGACCTTGGTCAGTCGGGTGCCCCCCACGACTGGGTCGACCACCAGCGCTTGCCGCGCAGGGGGAGTAACGTGTGCCGGGTGATCAGACTGGTCGAATGTAATGGGAGTATTCGACCACTTCAAATACATCGGTGTTGCCGGAGCAACCATATTCACTTCTCTGTTAATGACTTTGAGTCGAATTTTTCTTTCGACATCAGCAAAAATCATCAAGGTAGCATTAACCTGGGGGTAACCCTCCTCTTCCTCTTTTTCATCTTCTTTATCAGACTCTTTCTCATTGGACTGGTTCTCTCGGAAGCTCTGAATCAGAAGACGACACTGCCGAGTGGTATGCTTAGGTTGAATCAGGTTTCCCTCCTCATCTTTTTTCGTGTGTATGTAACACGGTAAATCCAGGACGTCCTATCCTAACTGATCTTTCACCTTCTTAGGTTTCCACTGTGGTTTCAGCTTTCCTTTGAACTTTCCACCTCCTGCATTTAGGACTGCAGCTTCAGCAGGCCCTATAGGTTCAGCCTTACGTTTTCTGCTTCCGACTGGAATTTCTAGCCCCGGAGTCCTGGATGACTATTTTCCCTTTACCATGATGGAGTCGGTCCTCCTCTTCACCATTCGCGTACCGAGTGGCTATCTCCATCATTCGGGTCAGAGTCATATCTCCAGATCGACCGAACTTAAGGGTAAGCTCTCTGTACTTGACGCCCTCTTTGAAGGCACAAACCGCTCGGTGTTCTGACACGTTTTTCATCGTGTGATGAAGGGTGGTCCATCTCTGGATGAAATCTCGCAAAGTCTCATTTGGTTTCTGAACACAGTGTTGCAATTCAGACAGCCCAGCAGGTCGCTTGCAAGTGCCCTTGAATGTTTTGATGAACACTCGAGCCAAATCATCCCAACAGAAAATACTCCCTGGTGCTAACTGAGTAAACCAAGCTCTGGCCGAGCCCTCAAGCATCAAAGGAGGTGCTTCATAGCCACATCATCATTACCACCACCGATCTGCACAGCCACTTGGTAGTCCTCCAGCCAAGTATCAGGCTTCGATTCACTGGTGAACTTGCTCACGCCTGCTGACAACCTAAAGTTGGGAGGGATCTCAGCTGATCGGATGGCCATACTGAAACATTCAGGCCCCAAAATGAAAGCTCTATTCCCAATCGGATGATCTCTGCCCTGCCCTTCTCTATTGGCTTGACCTCTGTCGACCAAACCTTGCACAAGAAGTGATCTCGCATCGAATCCCGGCTCTCTTGGGTCGACCGGGGCTCTCCGCTCATCACCATACGGGTGCCTATCATCATAGCTGCCGAGGCCAGATGATTCGCCCCTCGGAGGGGGCGTAAGCACTCGACGTTGGTCATCACGGGAACCTTGACAATCAAACTGTCTATGGCCCCGCTTCAGGTACTGGTCCTAGCGGGGACCACGATCTTCCCAACGCCTGGGTGACCATGGACTACGTGCCGACTGAACTGTGTCTGCAACCACTGACCTGCTATGAATTGTGTTGTGCGACTAGGAAATAGTAGAATTATGTTCCCCAGCAGCCTTAAGCAATGCACGAATCTGCTCTAAACCTCTACCAGCTTTTGAACACGATGGCTGAATTGACTCTGCTATGAGTGCTGCTGCTGCAACATTTTGAATCGCAGTTTGATATACCTGAGTTTCAGTCGGAAACAACCGTCTGGGCCGTCGACTAGATTCGGGAATCCACTGACGAGCTCGCTCGTTGAGTGCCTTCTGTAGATTGTCCAAACGTGTACGCCCAGCCAAGCTGGCCAAG
This sequence comes from Aegilops bicornis, assembly GCA_021605145.1. Classification (NCBI taxonomy): domain Eukaryota; kingdom Viridiplantae; phylum Streptophyta; class Magnoliopsida; order Poales; family Poaceae; genus Aegilops; species Aegilops bicornis. The sequence continues at coordinate 831,982,468 of CM038671.1, read as the reverse complement.
CGCGCAGCCTCCAAAGTGCGAGCCTCGGGGTCTCCCCAATGATAGGGGTCTGGAGCCCCTGAACGTTGCGTCGATGCAACTATTCCCTCTGCTCTGTGGTGAGGGCCTCGGGAACGTACTCCTCATACCATTGAGATGGGTCGTCGCCGCCGTCGCCGCCACCGTTGCGGTGAAATCCGGGCGGGCTGTGCTAGGAAGTGACCACAAGAACTTCTGCCGTTGGGTCATTGATGTCTACGACACAACCTTCTTCTTGTAGATGTTTTTGGGCCTCCAAGTTCAGAGGTTTGTAGGACAGTAGCAAATTTCCATCAAGTGGATGACCTAAGGTTTATCAATCCGTGGGAGGCGTAGGATGAAGATAGTCTCTCTCAAGCAACCCTGCAACCAAATAACAAAGAGTCTCTTGTGTCCCCAACACACCCAATACAATGGTAAATTGTATAGGTGCACTAGTTCGGCGAAGAGATGGTGATACAAGTGCAATATGGATGGTAGATATAAGTTTTAGTAATCTGAAATTATAAAAACAGGAAGGTAACAAGTGATAAAAGTGAGCGTAAACGGCATTGCAATGTTAGGAAACAAGGCCTAGGGTTCATACTTTAACTAGTGCAAGTTCTCTCAACAATAATAACATAACTGGATCATATAACTATCCCTCAACATGCAACAAAGAGTCACTCCAAAGTCACTAATAGCGGAGAACAAACGAAGAGATTATTGTATGGTACGAAACCACCTCAAAGTTATCCTTTCTGATCGATCTATTCAAGAGTCCGTAGTAAAATAACATGAAGCTATTCTTTCCATTCGATCTATCCTAGAGTTCGTACTAGAATAACACCTTAAGACACAAGTCAACCAAAACCCTAATGTCACCTAGATACTCCAATGTCACCTCAAGTATCCGTGGGTATGATTATACGATATGCATCACACAATCTCGGATTCATCTATCAACCAACACAAAGAACTTCAAAGAGTGCCCCAAAGTTTCTACCGGAGAGTCAAGACGAAAACATGTGCCAACCCATGTGCATATATTCCCAAGGTCACGGAACCCGCAAGTTGATCACCAAAACATACATCAAGTGAATCAATAGAATACCCCATTGTCACCACGGGTATCCCACGCAAGACATACATCAAGTGTTCTCAAATCCGTAAAGACTCAATCCGATAAGATAACTTCAAAGTGAAAACTCAATCCATTACAAGAAGATAGAGGGGGATAAACATCATAAGATCCAACTATAATAGCGAGGCTCGCGGTACATCAAGATCGTGCCGAATCAAGAACACGAGAGAGAGAGAGAGAGAGAGAGAGAGAGAGAGAGAGAGAGAGAGTCTTCCCAAAGTGTTACTTGGCAATTTATTGATACAAAAGCTATAAAACATGATTACTACAGTATATTAATCATGTAAACACACAAAGACAGCAAGGGTAGACATTGGGTTGTATCCCAACAAGCGCTTTTCTTTAATGCCTTTTAGCTAGGCATGATGATTTCAATGATGCTCACATAAAAGAAAAGAATTGAAACATAGAGAGATCATTATGAAGAATATGACTAGCACATTTGAATCTAACCCACTTCCTATGCCTAGGGATTTTTTGAGCACATAATTTATAGGAACAAGAATCAACTAGCATAGGAAGGCAAAACAAGTATAACTTCAAAACTTTAAGCACATAGAGAGGAAACTTGGTATTATTGCAGCTCCTACAAGCATAAATTACTCCCTCATAATAATTTTCAGTAGAATCATGAATGAATTCAACAATATAATCATCACATAAAGCATTCTTTTCATGATCTACAAGCATAGAAATTTTTCTACTCTCCACATAAGCAAAATTCTTTTTCGTTCGGAATAGTGGGAGCAAACTCGACAAAATAACTGTCATGTGAGGCATAATCCAATTGAAAATTAAAATCATGACGACAAGTTTCATGGTTAACATTATTCTTTATAGCATACATGTCATCACAATAATCATCATAGATAGCAACTTTGTCCTCATAATCAATTGGAACCTCTTCCGAAATAGTGGAATCATTACTAACTAAAGTCGACACTCTTCCAAATCCACTTTCATAATTATCACACTAAGATTCAACACCCTCCAAAATAGTGGGATCACTAATTCCTAAAGTTGACACTCTTCCAAACCCACCTTAGATGATAGTATTATTCATACTCCAAAAGATATAAGTGATGATCATGGAGCATTCTACAATTAATATAGACTAACCAATATCCAAGCTCAAAATATATAAGTGAAGCACACAAAGCATTCTATAAAACCATACTCAAAAGATATAAGTGAAGCACACGAAGCATTCTATAAATCAATGAAGGGCTAACTCATACTAGCATGGTTCCTAAAGAAAAAAAACACAAGGGACACAAATCATGTGAACAAAACAAAAACCGAGGTATACTGATAATTGTTGAAGAAGAAAGATGGGATGCCAACCGGGGCATCCCCAAGCTTAGATGCTTGAGTATCCTTTAAGCATGTACTTGGGGTGCCTTGGGCATCCCCAATATTGAACTCTTGCCTCTCTTTATTCTTCTCATATCGGTAAATCCTCGTTCTTCGAACACTTCATCCACACAAAACTTAACAAAAACTTTGTGAAATCCATTTGTATAATAAAGCAAATCACTACCTTTAGGTACTGTTGAAAACTCATTTCAATTTAATATTAGCACTTTATCTACTGTATTCCAACTTCACCATGGTTCATACCCCCCGATACTACCCATGGATTCATCAAAATAAGAGAACAACACATAGAAAACATAATCTGTCAAAAACAGGACAGTCTGTAGTAATCTCAAATTTAGTAAACTTCTATAACTCCAAAAATTCTAAATAAAATATGAAAATTTAAAAAATTTGTACAGAAGTAATGTGCAAAAATTTTCAGACCCATTTGACTTTCCAGTAAAACATGTAAATTCACACACTACAGCCAAAGTTTCTGTTTTTGTACTGCACATAGTAAACAAGCAATCTAATCATCCTAAAACCAAAGCTTGACACATTATTTTTATAATAGAAATGATATATACAAGGGGATAATTATTTATAGAGAAACTTCGATGAAAAATTCTACACTATTTCCATGAGCATGAACAAAAGTGCTCAAGGTCGACCCTCACTTCTCCAATGCATAACTTTCCAATCACTTCTCTTTTGGAAAAACTTTTTTAGGCATGAGGGGCAAGTAAAAAAAATTGTATTTTAATTCTTTAATTTTTTTTGTATGTTTCACCCAAAACTAAGCAGAAACAAAAAGGAGAAACAAAATCTACCTTGTGAAGAAAGCAAACAAGCACACACGAGAATATCAACCCCACACTATTGCTCCCCGGCAACGGCGCCAGAAAAGAGCTTGATGTCTACTACACAACCTTCTTCTAGTAGACATTGTTGGGCCTCCAAGTGCAGAGGTTTGTAGGACATTAGCAAATTTCCCTCAAGTGGATGACCTAAGGTTTATTAATCCGTGGGAGGCGTAGGATGAAGATGGTCTCTCTCAAGCAACCCTGCAACCAAATAACAAAGAGTCTCTTGTGTCCCCAACACACCCAATACAATGGTAAATTGTATAGGTGCACTAGTTCGGCGAAGAGATGATGATACAAGTGCAATATGGATGGTAGATATAAGTTTTTGTAATCTGAAATTATAAAAACAGCAAGGTAACAAGTGATAAAAGTGAGCGTAAACGGTATTGCAATGATAGGAAACAACAAGGCCTCGGGTTCATACTTTCACTAGTGCAAGTTCTCTCAACAATAATAACATAACTGGATCATATAACTATCCCTCAACATGCAACAAAGAGTCACTCCAAAGTCACTAATAGCGGAGAACAAACAAAGATATTATTGTAGGGTACGAAACCACCTCAAAGTTATCATTTCTGATCGATCAATTCAAGAGTCCGTAGTAAAATAACATGAAGCTATTCTTTCCGTTTGATCTATCATAGAGTTCGTACTAGAATAACACCTTAAGACACAAATCAACCAAAACCCTAATGTCACCTAGATACTCCAATGTCACCTCAAATATCCGTGGGGTATGATTATACGATATGCATCACACAATCTCAGATTCATCTATTCAACCAACACAAAGAACTTCAAAGAGTGCCCCAAAGTTTCTACCGGAGAGTCAAGAAGAAAACGTGTGCCAATGCCTATGCATAGATTCCCAAGGTCACGGAACCCGCAAGTTGATCACCAAAACATACATCAAGTGAATCAATAGAATACCCCATTATCACCACAGGTATCCCACGCAAGACATACATCAAGTGTTCTCAAATCCTTAAAGACTCAATCCGATAAGATAACTTCAAAGGGAAAACTCAATCCATTACAAGAATATAGAGGGGGAGAAACACCATAAGATCCAACTATAATAGTAAAGCTCATGGTACATCAAGATCGTGCGGAATCAAGAACACGAGAGAGAGAGAGAGAGAGAGAGAGAGAGAGAGAGAGAGATGAAACACATAGCTACTGGTACATACCCTCGGCCCCGAGGGTGAACTACTCCCTCCTCGTCACGGAGAGCACCGGGATGATGAAGATTGCCACCGGTGAGGGATCCCCTCTCCGGTAGGGTGTCGGAACAGGGCCCCGATTGGTTTTTGGTGGCTATAGAGGCTTGCGGCGGTGGAACTCCCGATCTAGGTTTCTTTCTGGAAGTTTGGGTATTTATAGGAGGGTTTGGCGTCGAGAACAACTTAGGGGGACCCACGAGGAGTGCACGAGGCACAGGGGCGCCCCCCCCCCACCCTCGTGGGCCCCACGGGACTCCTCTCCGATAACTTTTTGTTCTAGTATTTTTTATATTTTCCAGAAAAAATCTCCGTTGATTTTTAGTGCATTCCGAGAACTTTTATTTCTGCACAAAAACAACACCACGGTAGTTCTGCTGAAAACAACGTCAGTCCAGGTTAGTTATAATCAAATCATACCAAAATCATGTTGAAATATTGTAAACATGGCATGAATACTTCATAAATTATAGATACGTTGGAGACGTATCAGTCATTGCTTTCGCACTTGGAGAGGGAATCCGCGTGACCAGCCGAAAGATCGAACAAACCATAAAGTGATTCGTCGGGCTCGATCGCCGCGACTTGGGGGTGGTCGACTGGCAAGCCGCCGCATGCTTCACCCACCATTGGAGTCGCGAACGGCCGGACCGCTTGCGACGGTGAATAGCGGGGAGCGATAATGTCACCAGGACCGACTGATACTGAGTCGGCGGCTGTCGAAGAAGGACGCCGCAAGAACTCGCACGGAAGTGCGTTGCCCCACGGACGGGGAGGGCCTCGACGTTGAGGGGAGCTTCATGAAGCCAAGCGGAGTCGTCGGTGATGACAACAAGCACACCGAGAGGGATCTCGTGGCCCAACACCAAACCACAGTCGAAAACCATATTGTTGGAGAGAGGAAAATGCAACCTCATCGGAAGTCGCTTAGACGTCGGCCCCATGATGGGCGCCAACTTTCGTCGGAGTAAGTCTGACAATAAGAATATGGGGTACGTATGAGGAGGCAAGGTCCTAGCTACGGTGAGGTTGTACACGCAAGATTACGAGTTCATGCCCTTCTCGGAGGAAGTAAAAGCCCTATGTCTTGGTGCCTTGAGGCTGTGTCGACTGAATATACGTGGGTGTTATAGGGGGTGCGAACCCTTGTGCTAGAGGAGGAGGGTGGCTTATATAGAGTGCGCCAGGACCCTCTCTGACTTTCGTTAAACAAGGTTCAACGTGAGTTAAGATGGGGCGTTACTGGTAACGCCAACCATAAATGATCATTAAGACTACAGAGTGAACGCCTGAAAGTTGCCATCCTGGGATGCCTTTAGATCTTCCATACACCGAGTGGTTTTCTGAATGGTCGATTCACTAAGCTGTGGTCGAGTGGAATTGGGGTATCCGAGTGGGACCTTCTGTCGAGTGGATTGCACTTCGGGATTGTCACATCCCTAGTTCTGGTATGACCTAGACCAGCTAGTCATTTGTGCATCATGTTTAATTTCCATTTAAATTTGAATTGGGGATTTGTGAAACCCTCAGAATCATTTCTGGAAATGACCCAGATAAAAATTGCTCCAAAAGGGTCCAAGAAAATGTTCATGCTGCTCTCTGAAAATATTGGGCGGAGATAAATAAATCAAACCAATATATGCAGGAGCTCATAACTATTTATTTTGGGCATTTGGAATTAATGCATAATTATTTGCTTTGGATATATATTGTTATATATATATATAATATTGTCCAAAAATTATGCTGGTTGATGGGGAGCTCTGGAATAATACCACTAGCCCCTACAAAAATTGGCATAAGTTAGTAAAATGGTTTAGTATTTTTATTAAACCAAACAAATGTCAGAAAAATAGAAAACAGAAAAGGAACTTACCGGGCCACTTACCTGTGCAGCCGGGCACTGTGCAGCCCAGCGGCCCAACGGGCTGGCCCAGCCGACTGGCAGTGCCAGTCGTCCCCTTCCTCGCGCCAGGAGGACAGGGGCACGCGCCCGGCGCGCGCGGCCACGCGTCCGGCCACGCCACCTGCCTGCCTGGCCTCTCCCTCGACGCCTGGCCATCCCGAACGTCGCCACGCGCAGCTCGGAGCTCTCTCACTCTCTCTCGCTCTCCTCCTCCCTAGACCTCTCCCTCGCCCCAGGCCAAGCGCTGCCGCCGCTGCAGCTCACCGCCGACGCTCCCGCCGCCCCTCGCCCCTCGGCGTGCCCACGAGCTCCGTTCCACCTTCCTTGTCCTCTCCGCCAAGCCGTGCCTCGCCGGACGCCCCGTGGAGCCGTCGCCGTTGCCTTCTTCACCTCCGGCCGCTGTGGATCCCCATCGCCGCCCGTCTCTCGGCGTCCCCGAAGCTCGCCATCAAGCCCGTCGAGTCCGCGGTGAGCTCCGCCACCGTTTACCCCTCTCCGCTTAGTCGCTCGCGCGCCGTAGCATCGTTCCCCCGCCATGGCCTTAGCGCCTCACCGCCGTCCATGTCGCCGTCGTCGTCTCGGCCCGCCTCCGGCCAAACCGAGCACCCCATCGTGCTCCTGGTGCCACGAGGGTGCCACGGAGCCCCTCTGGTGGCCTCCCAGTGCCCCGCAGCCCACACCCGCTCGAAGCCGAACTCCGGCCGCCGCCCCCAGCCTCGCTCCGGCGAGCTCCGCCGCCCCCGCGGCCTCCCACCTGCTCCCCTAGATGCGGGCGAGCGTGAGCTCTCCACTGGTGCCCTCAGCGCGTAGAACCGCTGCCGGAACAGCATCTCCGGCGAACATCCGCCATGGGTTTGAGGTCGCCACGGCCAAACTCCGGCTGGCCGACGTGGTCGCTTAGTTAGGCGCTAATCACCATTTTGCTAACCACCCGTGACAGCGGCGGTGGGCCCGGCGCCTCTAATCCTAATTAGACCAAATAAACCCCCGTTAACTAACTGAGACACTGACGTGTGGCCCCCACACGTCAGATTTGACCTGGTCAGCGCCGTTGACTTGCTGACGCAGCTATTCATTTTCTGGAATTATTTCTAAACAGGAAATTCCAGAAAATGTTCAAAACTTCAAAAATTCATATAAATTCAAACATAGCTCAGATTGAAATAATTTATATATAAAAAATAATCAGAAAAATGCAAGCTATCCATCTGTACCAGTTTAATTGATGAAAAACCAAGTTATACCTGCTGTATAAGTGGAACACTAAAATGGCTTATATAAAGAGCTTATTTTGGAGATGCATTTGAATCTTTGGTTCAAATGGACTTCATGCAAATGAATGCTAGCTGCATTAGCTCAAATAACCTCACATCTTCATGCCATCTTCATGCATCATATTGTTGCATATGATTGTGTATTGATTGCCGGCACCGTTCCTTCTCGATAGGTCCTGCTCCGGAGACGTTCCAGAGTACTGCCGAGGAGCAGTGCCTCCCTTGTTGATTTACCAGGCAAGCAAACCCCGTTGTTCATTCCGATCCAATCCTACTCTCTCGCTCCTGCTCTCAGTTATTGCATTAGGACACAACGATTCATCTGCTACTTTGTGCTGCGGTAGTTGTACCCATTCCTCTGGATGACCTGTCATTGCCACAGTAAATAGTTGAAACCCACTAGCATGTGTAGGAGTTGATTGAGCCATGTTGTGTTCCTACCATGCTATGCCTGCTATTGCTTAGAGTTGAGTCAGGTCTGATTCATTGGGAATGAATTGGAGTGTTACGATATGTTCTGATGCTGAGAGTGAAGTGTGTGAACACGATTTGGTAAAGGTAGCGGTGAGAGGCCATGTAGGAGTACATGGTGGGTTGTCTCACTGGAACCGTCCTTAAGCACTGAGTTCTATGTATGTCTTCCAATGACTTGATACTACCACACATTGGGCTCCGGGCGCTCCAAGCTCTCTTGACTTATTAACCTACTTGATCTCTGTCCAGGAGTCGCAACTAGTTTCTGGTGTTTGTAGGTAGTGCTATTTTTCTACCGAGTGGCACCCGGCAGGGTGGGCTTGGGACAGACTAGGCACAGGTGGCACGGTGTACCAAGTGGCACCCGGATGGTGGGCTTGGGAACCCTGCTCACATCGTTTGGGGCCGTGAGCGACACCCCGACCGGATCTCCTTGCGGATGGAACCCGAATAGGCGATAAACCTGGACTAGAGTCTTGTGTGGTTAGTCAGGTCGTGGCCGACACCCTCGCCAGGATTCCGCTTGAAGGTTGCCGAGATACATGACGTGTATATGGCGGTAAGTGGCGAGAGCGTGTGTGAAGAAGTACACCCCTGCAGGGTTATCATGATCTATTCGAATAGCCGTGTCCTCGGTTATGGACTTCTTGGATGCTTACGTGGTACATAGACAACTTGAAGTGGATACTCTAAAATGCTCAAGAAAAGTGTGAGTGCTATGGATGGCCTTCTCGTATGGAGACGGGGATGAATCCATAGTAGTGTATTGTGTGGTGACTAGTGGACCTGCGTGCCTATATCACCTCAAAGAAGTTCTCGTAGTCGAGAACAGGATAGCCACAGAGTCAAAGCTGGCTTGTCGCAACTAAACCCCACATTACCCTCTTGATACAAATGCATGTATAATAGGAAGTGATGTAAGTCTTGCTGAGTACCTTTGTACTCACGTTGCTTTATTTATGTTTTTGCAGCGGAGATTTCGGTCTTACTAGTAGTTCCGCTTGGACTTCGACGAGTAGCTCGTTACCTCAGCTACGATCTTGTACCCTTGGGAGGGTCTTGTAGATAGTCAGGCTTCTCAGCCTTTTTCTTTTGTAGTTGTCTATACTCAGACATGTAATGCTTCCGCTTGTTGCTTGTATGCTCTAAATGATGGGTCATGTGACCCCTGTTTGTATTAAATGCTATGTGGCTCTTCTGAGCCTTTACCTATATGAGTTTGCGTTATGTTGTGATGCCATGTTGTACAGCACATACTTGCATGTTATGCGTACGTGTAACTTGTATTGCTATGTGTGGGATCCGACAACCTAGTTGTTTATCCTTGGTAGCCTCTCTTATGGGGAAATGTAGTCTAGTGCTTCCACTGAGCCATGGTAGTCTACTACAGCCCGGTTTACCAGAGTCCTGCTAGCCCAAAGACTACTGCCTCCTAACACTTGACTGGCCGGCATGTGATTCACTTCGCTCATGTGTCTGTCCCTTCGGGGAAATGTCACGTGGTGACATCCGGAGTCCTGCCTAGCCTGCTACAGCCCGGGTTCCCAGAGTCCTGTTAGCCCAGTGCTATAGCCCGGATTCACACGCTGCTGACCGACATGCTCGATGTTGATTCATGTATGCCTGTTCCCATAGGTTAGTGCCACTTTGGGTTCACGACTAGTCATGTCGGCCCGGGTTCTCTGTCATATGGATGCTAGCGACACTATCATATACGTGAGCCAAAAGGCGCAAATGGTCCCGGGCCATGGTAAGGCGACACCCGTGGGAATACCGTGCGTGAGGCCGCAAAGTGATATGATGTGTTACATGCTAGATCGGTGTGACTTAGGATCGGGTTCCCGACAGCTTTGGTATCAGAGCCTGACTGCCTGTAGGATTTCCAAGCCAACCTGGTCGAAGGTGAGTCTAGAAATTCTTTAGTTATGTAAGGAAATTGATTGTGGGAAGGAACGTAAGGCTCTTTTTACTTCTTTACCTCATGGCCTTCTGATCTGAGTCATCTTACCTTTCCTACGGGGTTAAGGAACTAGGCTTTCTCTTCTGTCTATCAGGGTCACGTGTTACTACTCTGTAGTCCCATAGGATTGGTTGATCAGAGTCATACCCCAACTTTGAGTACCTCCGGTGTAGCCTGTTTAGTAATATCTCAGAACCTTGAGTGATGATGTTGAGTATGGTGCTACCCCGTCTTTTGCAGAATGTCTCATTTTGAGCATTTTACTGCTATTATGCTACCGGAATTGCCCCAGGAGTTCGAGAGTTACTAATTTCTTTGTTCTACATTTTACAGTCTGTAGTTGATGTTGATTCCGTCCTTGGTTTCGTTTCTCAGGATGTCATCAGTTAAGCGAAGTTCTGTTGCTCGTAGCCAGAACCATGGAGATGGTAGGGATGAGGATCCTCCCGACCAGCCTTCATTGGCAGAGTTCATGTTAGAGATGGAGAGAAACAAGCGTGAGTCTAACCGTTTGTTGGCACGTATCGAGGAGAACACCGCACAGCAGTTCAAAGGGTCTGCAACCATTCATGACTTCATTCGCTTGCACCCACCTACCTTTCATCATTCCATCGAGCCACTCGATGCATGACCGGCTCCGTAGTATCACACGCAAGCTCTGCTCTGCGAATGTAGCTGAAAGTGACAAGGTCACCTATGCTGCATACCACCGGAAGGTCCTGCTAGTCTCGGTGGCAGAACTATGAGGCTATGCTTCCAGCTGGCCAGATTCCTACCTGGAGAGATTTCACTGAGGCTTTTCGCGAGCATCACATTCCTGAAGCCCTCATCGATCGCAAGAGAGACGAGTTCTGTAGTTTCATCTAGGGTAAGATGGATGTTGATGCTTACAGCAGAGAGTTTGAGAACCTTGCCCGCTATGCTACAGAAGAAGTGTCCACGGACGCCAAGAAGCAGGCTAGGTTCCAGAAGGGTCTCAACCCCAAGTTGCGTTGTGATCTCCACCTACATCATTGTGATACATTCCAGGCTCTTGTGAACAAGGCCATTAATGCAGAGACAGCTCAGCTCACTTGCAAGGAGTCTCGTAAGCACAACCGTGATTCAGTTTCTTCCTCCGGTTCTAGTTCGCAGAAGCGCTGGATTTGGATTCCGAACTCCGCTCTTCCACCCGGTTATACACCGAGGCCATCTTGTGTGGCGCCTCACCCAGTTCAGCAGAATGCTCCACCCAGGCCTATTGGTAGACCGCTTGTCAGTGCGGGTCCACGTCCAACTTCAGGGACTTGCTTCACATGCGGAGAGCCAGGACACTATGCACGTGACTGCTCTCAAGCCAGTTATGCTCCACCCCCGCCCGAGAAGTCTGTTGGCTGTGATAAGCCATCACGCAAGATGATCAGTGTCAAGACAGCTCCCACTGAGCATGGACGTGTGAATCACGTCTCAGCTAAAGACGCTCATGATGATCCAGATGTCGTTCTTGGTACACTCCTTGTCAACTGTCATCCAGCTTCGGTTCTATTCGATACCGGAGCATCTCATTCCTTCATTTCTGAAAGCTATGCTAACTTGCACAACATATCATTTTGTGATATGCCCTCTTGGCTAGTCATTCAAACCCCTGGATCCAAATGGCAAACTTCTAGTGTAAGCTATGGTAATGAAATCCTTGTTGATAGACTTGTATTCCTTGCCTCACTTATAGCCCTCAAGTCTACAGATATTAACATCATCTTGGGTATGGACTGGATGACAGCTCATCATGCCAAGATTGATTGTTACACCAGATCTGTTCAGCTTACACACCCATCTGGCAAGATAGTCACTGTCTCCACTAGAGTTGCAAAGCGTCAACTCTATTCTCTTAATGCCAGCCCTCTTCCAGACCTTGAAGATATCCCGGTAGTCCGTGACTTTCCGGATGTCTTTCCAGAGGAAATGCCAGGTGTTCCACCTGACAGAGATGTAGAGTTCGTCATAGATCTTATCCCAGGAACCGCTCCAATCTCTAGGAGACCTTACAAGATGGCACCCTTAGAACTAGCCGAGCTTAAGAAACAACTTGATGAGTCCTTGCAAAAGGGTTTCATCCGTCCTAGTTCTTCTCCTTGGGCTTGCCCCGTCCTCTTCGTCAAGAAGAAGGATGGTATGGACCGGATGGTTGTAGATTATCATCCCGTTAATTTGGTCACGATAAAGAACAAATATCCGCTTCCCAGGATCAACGACCTGTATGATCAGCTCGCTGGATCCTCAGTCTTTTCCAAGATGGATTTGAGGTTAGGCTACCACCAAATCAAGATTAGAAACGGGGACATCCCCAAGACAGCCTTTGTCACTCGTTATGGCCAGTACGAGTACACCGTCATGTCCTTTGGTCTAACCAACGCTCCAGCTACATTCTCCCGCTTGATGAACTCGATCTTCATGGAGTACTTAGACAAGTTCGTCGTGTTTTACCTCGATGATATTCTTATTTACTCGAAGAATGAGGAAGAGCATGCCGAACATCTTAGACTTGTGTTAGAGAAACTTAGAGAGCACCGCCTTTATGCCAAGTTCTCCAAGTGTGAATTTTGGTTGCCAGAAGTGACCTACCTAGGCCACGTAATCTCTGGTAAGGGTATTGCTGTCAATCCCGAGAGAGTTAAGGCCGTACTTGATTGGACTCCACGAATCCGCTAAACAAGTTAGGAGTTTCCTTGGTTTAGCCAGCTATTGTCGCCGCTTTGTTGAAAACTTCTCCAAAGTAGCCAAACCCCTCACGGAACTTCTCAAGAAAGATAAAAAGTTTGAGTGGTCCCCACAGTGTGAGTACAGTTTTCAGGAACTAAAAAGACGCCTGACTTCTGCTCCCATACTTGTGCCACCGGATTTCACTAAAGACTTTGTTATCTACTACGACGCCTCATGACAGTGGACTAGGTTGCATTCTTATGCAGGATCGTCATGTGATTGCCTATGCATCTCGACAGCTAAGGCCCACATGAGGAGAATTATCCTACACATGATCTAGAGCTTGCAGCCGTAGTCTATGCACTCAAGACCTGGCGACACTACCTTCTTGGTAAACATTGCGAGATCTACACCGATCACCAGAGTCTCAAGTATATCTTCACCCAACCAGATTTGAACCTTAGGCAAAGACGGTGGTTGGAGTTGATCTCAGATTATGATCTAGGGATTACCTACACCCCAGGCAAAGCCAATGTCATGGCTGATGCGCTAAGTCGTAAATCCTATTGCAACAATCTCATGTTGCAGCAAGGCCAACCTTTTCTCCATGAGGAATTTTGTAGGCTTAACCTTCACATTGCTCCTCACGGATTCCTTTCTACCTTGGTGGCAAAACCTGATCTTGAATATCGGATTATCGCCGCTCAAAAGCAGGACACGGGAATTTCCCGGATCAAGAGAAATATTAAGAAGGGAGTTGGTGGATGCTTCTCTATGGATGATCGGGGTGTTGTTTTCTTTGAAAACCGCCTGGTGGTCCCCAAGAAGCAGCATCTTCGACAACTGATTCTTAAGGAGGCGCATGAATCTCCTCTCACAATTCATCCCGGTAGTACTAAGATGTATCAGGACCTACGCCAGAGGTTCTGGTGGACTAGGATGAAGAGAGAAATCGCTCAGTTTATTGCTAACTGCGACGTTTGTCGTCGCGTTAAGGCAGAGCATCAAAGGCCTGCTGGCACCCTTCAGCCTTTAGCCATTCCTGAGTGGAAATGGGATAAAGTTGGTATGGACTTCATCACCGGCTTTCCCAGGACCAAGAAAGGGAATAATGCTATCTTCGTAGTCATTGATCGTCTGTCCAAGGTGGCTCACTTCCTACCTGTTCGAGAGAGTATCACTGCTAGTCAGCTCGCTGACTTATACATTTCTCGAATAGTGTCACTTCATGGTGTTCCACTAGAGATCAATTCAGACCGTGGGCATCTTTTCACTTCTCATTTCGGGAGAGTTTCCAAACTGCCATGGGCACCCATCTTTCCTTCAAGACCGCTTTGCACCCTCACCGAGTGGTCAGGTGGAAAGGGTCAACCAAATTCTCAAGACATGCTTAGAGCTTATGCGTTATCTCATTCGGTATGGATTGGGAGAAATGTCTTCCTTTCACCGAGTTTGCTTATAACAATAGCTATCAATCCAGTCTCAAGAAAGCTCCTTTTGAGATTCTCTATGGACGAAGATGTCGAACACCTTTGAACTGGTCGAAACCGTGAAAGACAATTCTTTGGACCGGACATGATCCAAGAGGCGTAAGAGCAAGTTCGCATCATTCGTGAGAATTTGAAAACAGCCCAATCTCGTCAAAGAGCCAAGATGACCGTCGTCATAAGGAAGTGGCTTATGAAGTTGGCGACAAGGCTTACCTTCGGTTACCCCTTTGAAGGGTACCCATCGTTTCGCATCAAGGGCAAGTTGGCTCCTCATTACATTGGTCCTTTTTGCATTCTCGCTAAACGAGGAGAGGTTGCCTACCAGTTGGAACTACCCCCACATCTTTCTCGAGTGCATGATGTCTTCCACGTCTCTCAACTCAGGCGTTGCTTCTCGGATCCCATCCGTGGAGTGGACCACGAAACGCTTGATCTCCAAGATAACCTCACATACCGAGAGTACCCGGTTCGCATTCTTGATCAAGCAGAGCGTGTTACTCGACGTCAGAACATCAAGTTTCTCAAGGTTCAGTCGTCTCATCATTCTGAGAGAGAAGCTACTTGGGAGCGAGAAGATCGTCTTCGACTGGAGTACCCCACCTTCTTTCCATCGACCCCTGAGTCTCGGGACGAGATTCTTTCAAGTGGGGGCGAGTTGTCACATCCCTAGTTCTGGTATGACCTAGACCAGCTAGTCATTTGTGCATCATGTTTAATTTCCATTTAAATTTGAATTGGGGATTTGTGAAACCCTCAGAATCATTTCTGGAAATGACCCAGATAAAAATTGCTCCAAAAGGGTCCAAGAAAATGTTCATGCTGCTCTCTGAAAATATTGGGCAGAGATAAATAAATCAAACCAATATATGCAGGAGCTCATAAGTATTTATTTTGGGCATTTGGAATTAATGCATAATTATTTGCTTTGGATATATATTGTTATATATATATATAATATTGACCAAAAATTATGCTGGTTGATGGGGAGCTCTGGAATAATAACACTAGCCCCTACAAAAATTGGCATAAGTTAGTAAAATGGTTTAGTATTTTTATTAAACCAAACAAATGTCAGAAAAATAGAAAACAGAAGAGGAACTTACCCGGGCCACTTACCTGTGCAGCCGGGCACTGTGCAGCCCAGCGGCCCAACGGGCTGGCCCAGCCGACTGGCACTGCCAGTCATCCCCTTCCTCGCGCCAGGAGGACAGGGGCACGCGCCAGCATGCTGCCACCCAGCGTCCGGCCACGCCACCTGCCTTCCTGGCCTCTCCCTTGACGCCTGGCCATCCCGAATGTCGCCACGCGCAGCCCGGACCTCTCTCACTCTCTCTCGCTCTCCCTCCTCCCCTAGACCTCTCCCTCTCCCCGCGCCCGAAGCGCTGCCGCCGCCGCAGCTCACCGCCGACGCGCTCCCCGTCGTCCCCTCGCCCCTCCGACGTGCCCACGAGCTCCGTTCCACCTTCCTCGTCCTCTCCGCCAAGTCGTGCCTCGCCGGACGCCCCGTGGAGCCGTCGTCGTCGCCTTCTTCACCTCCGGCCGCCGTGGAGCCCGAGCTCGCCATCAAGCCCGCCGAGTCCGCGGTGAGCTCCGCCAACGTTTCCCCCTCTCCGCTTAGTCGCTCGCACGCCGTAGCATCGTTTCCCCGCCATGGCCGTAGCGCCTCGCCGCCGTCCATGTCGCTGTCGTCGTCTCGGCCCGCCTCCGGCCAAACCGAGTACCCCATCGTGCTCCTGGTGCCACGAGGGTGCCACAGAGCCCCTCTGGTGGCCTCCCAAAGGTCTCGCAGCCCACACCCGCCGAAGCCGAACTCCGGCCGCCGCCTCAGCCTCGCCCGGCGAAGCTCCGCCTCGCTGCCTCCCACCTGCTCCCTAGATGCGGGCGGCGTGAGCTCTCCACTGGTGTCCTCAGCAGAACCGCTGCGGAACAACATCTCCGTGAACATCCGCCATGTTTGAGGTCGCCGCCGGCCAAACTCAAGGCGGTGACGTGGTCGCTTAGTTAGGCGCTAATCACCATTTTGCTAACCACCTCGACATCGATAAGGGCCCGGCGCCCTCTAATCCTGATTAGACCAAATAAACCCCCCTGTTAACTAACTGAGACACTGACGTGTGGCCCCCACACGTCAGATTTGACCTGGTCAGCACCGTTGACTTGCTGACGTAGCTATTCATTTTCTGGAATTATTTCTAAACAGGAAATTCCAGAAAATGTTCAAAACTTCAAAAATTCATATAAATTCAACCGTAGCTCAGATTGAAATAATTTATATATGAAAAATTATCAGAAAAATGCAATCTATCCATCTGTACCAGTTTCATGCATGAAAAACCAAGTTATACCTGCTGTATAAGTGAAACACTAAAATGGCTTATATAAACAGCTTATTTTGGAGATGCATTTGAATCTTTGGTTCAAATGGACTTCATGCAAATGAATGCTAGCTGCATTAGCTCAAATAACCTCACATATTCATGCCATCTTCATGCATCATATTGTTGCATATGATTGTGTATTGATTGCCGCAAGACTGCTCCTTCTCGATAGGTCCCGCTCAGGAGACATTCCAGAGTACATCGGAGGAGCAGTGCCTCCCTTGTTGATTTACTGTGCAAGCAAACCCCGTTGTTCATTCCGATCCAATCCTACTCTCTCGCTCCTGCTCTCAGTTATTGCATTAGGACACAACGATTCATCTGCTACTTTGTGCTGCGGTAGTTGAACCCGTTCCTCTGCATGACCTGTCATTGCCACAGTAAATAGTTGAAACCCACTAGCATGTGTAGGAGTTGATTGGGCCATGTTGTGTTCCTACCATGCTATGCCTGCTATTGCTTAGAGTTGAGTCAGGTCTGATTCATTGGGAATGAATTGGAGTGTTACAATATGTTCTGATGCTGAGAGTGAAGTGTGTGAACACGATTTGGTAAAGGTAGCGGCGAGAGGCCATGTAGGAGTACATGGTGGGTTGTCTCACTGGAACCGTCCTTAAGCTAATCGAGTTCTATGTATGTCGTCCAATGACTCGATACTACCACACATTGGGCTCCGGGCGCTCCAAGCTCTCTCGACTTATTAACCAACTTGATCTTTGTCCAGGAGTCGCAACTAGTTTCTGGTGTTTGTAGGTAGTGCTATTTTTCTACCGAGTGGCACCCGGCAGGGTGGGCTTGGGACAGACTAGGCATAGGTGGCACGGTGTACCAAGTGGCACCCGGATGGTGGGCTTGGGAACCCTGCTCACATCGTTTGGGGCCGTGAGCGACACCCCGGCCGGATCTCCTTGCGGATGGAACCCGAATAGGCGATAAACCTGGACTAAAGTCTTGTGTGGTTAGTCAGGTCGTGGCCGACACCCTCGCCAGGCTTCCGCTTGAAGGTTGCCGAGATACATGACGTGTATATGGCGGTAAGTGGCGAGAGCGTGTGTGAAGAAGTACACCCCTGCAGGGTTATCATGATCTATTCGAATAGCCGTGTCCTCGGTTATGGACTTCTTGGATGCTTACGTGGTACATAGACAACTTGTCGTGGACTTGTCACGGCAGATGTCCTCATGAAAGGACTTAGTCGTAGGGCCATCGTACGGATTTACCTAGAGAGGTTAAAGCGGACACAAGACACGGGAATTATACTGGTTCGGCCCCTTCAATGAAGGTAAAAACCTACGCCCGGTTGTGATGTGATTGATATGGTTTCGCGACTAGGGCGCAATAACTTTGCCTTAGCCTCGAAATCTCTGTCCCTTATCTCGCCACGGTCGTCCCCTTATATACACGGATGGACGCCCGGCTGATCTACAGTCCCAATCCGGCTCATACAAGAGTCCGGCTTGATCTCTCCTTTCTTGTCTTACAACACAAGTTACAATACTAAGGCGGTTTACATAAATGGACCTTAAGTCGCCTCTGGGCTCCGGGCCTCCTCCGTGGGCCTGGATCACGGACGAGGGTAAACCGGCCCCTCCAGGGCGGTTCACACTCAGTAGCTGTGTCCCCAACATTAGGCCCCAGATTGACCTGAACCGGTTCAAGTCAATCTTCAACACCTTCAGGAACCTCTTTGATCTCCTTTCAAATTTTGTAAACCGCCATCCGCTTGGACCGCCGTGACGTCATCCTCCGATTTCCATGTCAGAGCACCCTGACGTCATCCTTAATAAAGAAATCTAAACAGTAAGATTCCCTTCATTTAATGCTATCCCGAAATCGAGGCGTCGCTGCACCGTCGCCGCTTTTGACTCCTTGATTCTCGCTCGTTGATTGCTCCGTCCCTTATAAATAGACCGGTCGCCTTTCTTCTTCTTCCGCTCTTCTTCTTCCTCGCGACGCTCTAGCCCTGAAGCTCCACCGTCGCGCCTGACCTTCGAACGACGCTTCGTCGCTGGGCCGCTGCATCAACCTGACCGTATCAGAGTTTTCGGCGCTCCTCCGCGGTTTCCGCTCGTCAGGTAAGGTTCCTCTCAAGCCCTAGATCCCATCTGTAGATTATGTTCGTCGCGCAGTTCATATCAGTTTCCTCTCACTTGCTCCGCCATGGCCGTACGCCTCAGCCATACCGTGCATCTTGTATGAGTGACTGCTCCGCCGTTCATTGAACTCTTTATGCACCCTTCCTTTTGTTCGGATCCTCAAGTTTAGAATATCTGAACCCTCCTGCTCTTTATGAAGGTCTGCATAGGTCGTAAAGTTTTTCTTACTAAAGCTTCGGTAGATCCTGATTACCTCCTTTCATATGTGAAAACTGTTTCTGCCCATACTTAGTAGACTTTTCAATTCTGCCATTTTCAGCGGTTTAACTTTCGATGCCTAATCCGTCTACTCCATTAGTCCTCGCCAAACCGAACGGGAAGCCGGATGCTGAATCACCGGTTTAACAATGTATGATATGCCTGAACCATTTAATGGTAAACCGTCTCTTACTTTCTTTTCGCAGTTTAGTCGTCCGAATGGCTCCTCAATTTGCTGCTTGCAATCGGGTCCGGTCCAAAATCACCGAGACGCAGCTCAACGGCTACGCCGCCATCGGGCGTTTGGCTCCAAAGGACGCCCTCCATTGGCGTGTTCCGGAGGGCGAAGTTTCTCCCGAGAGCGAGCGGGGAAGTAATTGTGTTTATGCAGCACCTAGACCGGGGTTCTCGCCTACCGGTTCAAAGTTTTTTCGGACGTCCTTGCCAGTTTGCAACTCCATCCGCAGGATATCGGTCCAATTCCGCTTTCAAACATATGCAACTTTCAAGTCTTCGCGAAGTCTATCTTCAAGAAGAACCGTCCTGTGGAATTGTTCCGGATTTTTTCCATTTGAACCGTCGCACAGAATTTTCTCGATGGTCCCAACACGGAGCTAGGGCGGCGCTTCAATTCAGAAGAGGAAGGAAGCCGATTTCCCTCACGCCAAGCACCACAGCCATCCAAAGGATTGGAACCAAACTTGGTTCTACCGCCGTAACACCGCTACCGCCAATGAAAACCCCTTGCCGGGTTACCGTCCTCACCGCTCAAAGAACCATCATCCATCGCCTTCACGCTTAACCGCCGCTGAACGGAAAAACTTCGCGCCACAAATAATCAAGCTCCGGGCTCTAATGGCCAATGGCTTAACCGCGTGGATCTTGTGCGTTGTTGGGTCTCTGGGGCGTGTTGCCCCCGAGCCGCCGCCCGGATTAATGCACGAGTACACCGGCAGCCTCAAAGATCCTCAAAGGCGCCACGAGCTACCCATAACCGAACAGAGACCACCGAGATCGTCAAGAAGATGCTCGATGAGCCAATCTCCGTCTGCAGCCTCACCGGGTTGGCTCCATTTTGTGCCGCCAACAAACCGCCGCGGTAAGCTCTTCATCGCCTTTCGTGCTCGCAATATCGCTGACATATGCTAATGCTTGTCGCTTCCTGTGCTGAAAGCTCTTACGAAACGCACTGCACCGGTCCGGCGCCACGCAAAATCCAAGGCCACTAAGAGAATCGGCAAGAAAAAACCACCGAGTCCTTCGAATCACCGGAGGACGAAGAATCAGAAGCCGAGGTAAAATTTTGACATTTACGAGGGAGCCGCCATAAACCAGCCTTCCGCTTTGTACTTCTTCTTGCATATGCTTGGCCTCTTTACCTTCTTTTTACCGACACCTTTTCTTCCCAGGATGATGCTGAAGCCAGTCATGCCAATCCTGTTGAGGTAATCCTTCTTTCTTCCGAATCTGAGCCATACTGTTAAGAGAATTCGTCGCGCCGTCCGAAAGTTAAAAATACCATTCACGTGCTTATTTGAATCCAAATCTTTTCTTGAAGACACAGCAGATCGAAGAGCGCTGCACAACCCGACAGTGGTCAACAGGTTACCTCACCGGTTTACCAGACACCCTAATCCGGAAGCGCCGCCAGAGGTGACTTGTTCTCTGAAAAGCGTTATCCCTTAAAAGGTTTCTTCCGATGTTCTCTCAATCCGTCTCGACTCGAATTATCAGCCTCTTCCAACTCGTCTGGGCGGTTCATCCACCACACAGCTACCTCCGCCGAACATCGCCGCAGGGTACGTAATTACCGTCTCACAATTTGGTTCCCTATTAATTTGGTCCATTTGTCTTGATCCCGCCTCAATATTGCAGCACCAAGGCTCGCTTTGAGCAAGAAAGCGAAAACTTGATCCTACTCCGGATGGTGATCCGGAAAACCCTGTAACAGCCACATGATAATCCACGAAGCCGCCAAGGAAAGCTCTGGCGAAGTTGTACAAGGATGATACTGCTGACCCGCCAGAAGCTGAACCGGAGGTCCAAGTGGAAACCTCACAGCCTGCTCCACCAAACCCGGCCCACCGAGCGGATCGTGACCATTGAACCGCCGAGCCACAAAGAAGACGACATCAAGCCCAAACAAGACCGCAGACAATGACGATGTTCTTGTGACAGTATCGCTACACCGCCCTAGCCAACCGTCGCTTTAGCCAAGCATAGCATCAAAAAGAGTTTCACTACTATCAAGAAAGACAAGGGAAGATCGACATGTCCGCTTATGACAATTTCTCCGCCTAAGAACTTCATTCCGGCTTTACGAACCAGAAGCTTTACACAAGCCGTGACCTTGAAGCCGGTCTAGTAAATCGCATGAAGGACCGCTATGAGGTAATAATTTGACCTTTCTCATCTTTTCACTGCATAGTAGCCCTCAAGGGTCGGTTTAATTTTGCAAAGTTAAACCGGACTTAAGTTGCATCTCCTTAGCAAATTTGGATCAACTAGCTATTAGCCCCCAAGTGCCAAGTTGAATACTTGTATTCAGCTGGGGACTTGTATAATGAAACCACTAATATGCTTTATTTGTCATCATAATGAAATACATCAGCAAGCTGTGCAACTCAAGGACCTCCAAACCAATCTGGAAACACAAATAGCAGAAGCCACCAAGACCAAGGATGAGCTAAAGACCGCATACGACCACCATGGAACAGCTGAAGGAGTGGTACAACCGGAGCGGTCAATCGGGACAATCAAAAAGCCGGTTTAATAAAACGGGCGGAGGAAACGGAGGCAGCCCTTAAACCGGTGACTGAAGAGCTTACCGGACTCAAACGCCAAGTGCATGCCATGACATCTGCCGTCTTTGGTAAGTAACTTTATACTGAATATGCTTGTGCTAACGCTTCCGGCCGTTTAACTTGGGCTGTCTAAATCTGGTGCAGGCAAGCGTATTGCTCATCCGGGTTCTCGACGCGTAAAAAAGCTCAAGGCTTCATACACCCTGATTGAACAGCTTTATACCGGGCGCCAGCCGGGCCATATGCGCCACTTCATACGATAACACGGCACCGTCCCTCGATCGAGAGATACCGGACCGGCTGTCCATGATTCCGGACAGCTTGAAGAGATGAAGCGATCCGCAGCCCGGCCGGGCGCTCATTGCTCGACTCGTGCAAGGCATGGATAGCGGATCTTGATCCGCCGACATAGCTAAAGGTTTTCCCAGCGCCAAGAGAACGGCGAAGTTTTCGACAACGATGCCCTCAAACGGATCACAAAGGAAATGCGTCACCGGGCGAAGTCAACTGCCGCCAAGCCAATCTGGAAGTTCATCGCTCTTTTTATGATGCAAACAACAAACGGATGGATTTTGTCATCCCGGAAGTGCAGAGCCTGATTCCTCCAATCCGTAAGCACACTTACGCCCCTGACATTGATCCGGCTGAGCTGATAAGTGAAGAAGCTGTCTTCGTGCCTTAACCCGGATTGACTGGTCTACCAATGACTTCCGGCTTTGGGTGAAGAAGAAGAGGAAGCTGAACCGACGCCAGCGCCGTGTTCTCCACCTCGCGCCAACCCGGGGAAGCAGCGTAATCCGCCAAGCCGGGCGACATATTTTTCAAGGCATAACTTCACGTGAAACGCCGGGCCTCAAAAAGCTTTGTAATAGGATAGCAAGTGTCTTTCTTTGAACAATGCCGGTATAATCGCAGTCTGTAAACTTTTGCATGACAGTACGGGACCCGTTGGCTTTCGTAGTAAATCCTGCAACATATTTTGCCTGCAATCACAAGTTCTTAAACCGCCTTTGGCGGTTGACGCTTAGCCAAACTGATACCGATATATTGATATGATATAATACCGAGGTATATAATCAAAGTTATGTGATACGAACATACCGCCAAGATTAAGCACACAGTTGGCTTTAATCAAACGCGAAGTGAAAGCCTTCACAGATAAAACCGATTTACCGTAAATCGTGGTCGGCATGATAAGCCCCCGTTACTCCATAATGGGATGTTAACAAAGAAAATCAAACCGGAACAAAAAATCGCCAACTTTAAAAAAGGTATTGAATGCGGAACATAAACCCGGTTTAAAGAATTTTGTCGGTTTAAGAAGGCCAACAAAAACCAAATGACAGGCCTAAAGACCCCATAGAAGCAAAATCAATGAGGAAAATCACTTTGCAAGGAAAGGCTGCACTGAGCCGGATCAGATGGCGTTACCATGGTCGGACAGGACCAAGCCCCCTATACGGTGTAGCGGTGGTTCAAGTCAGCCAGTGTCCCTAACTGAACTCGTGGCATGACGCCGATCAAATGGCGCTATGATGGTTCGGGTTCACCAAAGCCCCTAAGTGATTCTATGGCCTTAGGGTCACCAAGAGGTGTGGACTGGTTCAGACGTGACCATGCCCCCAAATGATCTGGTGGCTTTACCGCTAAGAGGTGTTGCATTGGTTCGGACACGACCAAGCCCCCAAATGACAAAAATTTCTAACAACAAGGCCAAGGGTTAAACCGAGGCCGCCATTTACATTATCTCCATGTACCCAAACCGGTCCTTTTGTACAGAACAGATACCCCGCTTTAGCCGAGGATCTGGTTTATTGCCTTTATTCATAATATATACATCGTCTTGATATGTACATAAGTGGAGCCAATGGCTCAAGTATAATAAGGCCGAAGATGAGCTATGTTCCATGGCTCGTTGGTCTCCTCCTCCGACGCGGCGTGAGTCTTTTTTCGCTCTCGAACATCAATCAGATAGTAGGACCCGTTGTATAGAGCCTTACTGACCACAAAAGGCCCTTCCCAAGGTGGGGATAACTTGTGCATATCTTTCTGATCTTGAATGAGCCGTAGCACCAAGTCTCCTTCCTGAAAGGTTCTGGTTTTAACCCGCCGGCTGTGATACCGACGAAGGTCCTGCTGGTAGACCGCCGAGCGAGCTGCTGCCATATCACGCTCTTCGTCCGCCGATCCAAATCATCTTGCCGTGCTGCCTCGCTATCTGCCTCAACATAAGCTGCTACTGGGGCGAGTCGTGACGGATATCATCGGGAAGGACCGCCTCCGCTCCATAGACCATAAAGAACGGCGTGTATCCGTGGATCGGTTGGGTAGTATTTATACTCCATATCACCGATGGTAGCTCTTCCACCCAACACCCCGCGCCCTTTCTAAAGGGACCATAAGCCGGGTTTGATACCTTTCAAAATTTCCAGATTAGCTCGTTCCGCTTGACCATTGGATTGCGGGTGGGCTACGGAAGAAACATCAAGCCGGATGTGCTCCCGTTCACAAAATTCCTTCATAGCTCCTTTGGACAAATTAGTGCCATTGTCTGTGATGATACTGCATGGAAACCCGAACCGGAAAATCACCCGCTTGATGAACTGAACCGCCGTGGCGCGATCGCACTTGCTAATGTGCTCGCCTCGACCCACTTTGTAAATTTATCCACCGCTACCAACAGGTGGGTCTTTTTGTCCTTGGATCGCTTGAAAGGTCCAACCATATCCAGCCCCAAGTCGCAAACGGCCAAGTAATTGGAATCATCCTCAATTCTTGGCTGGCACATGAGCACGCCTCGAGAACTTTTGGCAACCATCACACCGTCTCGACCAGATCCTCCGTGATCAAGATGGGCAGTCAACCAATAGAAGCCATGGCGGAACGCTTTTGGCCACTGTGGATTTTGAACCGCGTGGTGACCACAATCCCTTCATGAATCTCCCGTAATATCTCACGGCCCTCTTCAGGGGACACACAACGCTGAAACGCCCCTGACACGCTGCGACGGTGCAACTCGCCGTTAACGATGGCCATAGACCTAGACCGCCGAACTATCTGCCGGGCCGACGTCTCATCCTCCCAGAACTTCGCCCGATTCATGTATGCCAAGTAAGGGACCGTCTAATCCGGAATGATGTGCAAGGCCGCCACCAATTGAGCCTCCGGATCAGGGATAGCCAAATCAATTTCATCAGTAGCTTTAATCGACGGCTTATGCAAAGACGTCAAGGAAAACGTTAGGCGGGACCGGTTTACGCTGGGACCCCACCGCCTCGTTCTTCCGACGATCCACATGGTCCACCTGGTACCCTTAAAATGTCCTGCAACAACATCCACTTCCCGACGATATGCAGCCATGAGTGGATCTTTGGAGTCCCAAGTGCGGATACCGCCGGGCCACTAAGTCCGAATCACCAAAGCATTTAACCCGGCCGAGGTTCATTTCTTCCGCCATCCGGAGGCCATGGAGCAAAGCCTCATACTCAGCTGCATTATTAGTACAAGGGAACATTAGGCGGAGAACATAACAGAACTTATCACCTCGTGGGAAGTTAATACGACTCCAGCCCCGAGCCTTCCAATTGCTCGGATCCATCAAAATGGATGGTCCAATAGGTGTGATCCGGCTTCTCTCCGGTGCTTGCAACTCCGTCCAATCATTAATGAAATCCACAAGTGCTCGAGACTTTATAGCCGTCCGTGGCACATATTTTAAACCGTATGCCCAAGCTCTATAGCCCACTTAGCAATCCGCCAGTTGCTTCCCGGTTCAAGATGATATCGCCTAAAGGAGCCGAATCGACCATCGTGATAGGGTGCCCTTGGAAATATCGCTTCAGCTTCCGGCTTGCCATAAAAACCCCATATACCAGCTTACGCCAATGTGGATATCTTTGTTTAGATTCAATGAGGACCTCATCGATGTAGTAAACCGTCGCCGAACCGGATACTCCTTCCCCGCCTCCTTGCGCTCCACCACGATGGCTACACTTCATCGCCTGCATTAGCAAAGAACATATAACAGAGCGGCTCCTCGTCAATAGGGGCAGCAAGAACAGGCGGGTTGGCCAGCTGCCGCTTTAAGTCCGCCAATGCCTCATCAAGGCTGAACTCCGCATTTAATTGATCCGCTTTTCTTCAAAGATCTGGTACAAAGGGATGGCCTTCTCTCCTAGGGCGATCGATAAACCGCTTAGCGCAAGAATTCGCCTGCCAAGCGTTGGACATCGTTGATGCACTTTGGCTTGGCTAAGGAGGTGATAGCTGTAATTTTCTCCGGATTGGCCTCAATCCCCGGTTAGACACGAGGAAACCCAACAATTTGCTCTTTGGAACACCAAAGACGACTTGGCAGGGGTTGAGCATCATCTTGTACCCTCGCAAGTTGTCGAAGGTTTCCTTAAATCCTCAATCAATGTTTCCTTCTGCCTTGATTTCACCACGATATCATCCACGTAAGCGCACATTACGGCCGATCTGTTTATGCAAACAATTCAGACGCATAACGCCGATAAGTTGCTCGGGCGCTCTTGAGCCCAAAAGGCATGGACACATAGCGAAGGCTCCAAAAGGTGATAAACGCTGTTTTCTCCTGATCCGTAACCGCCATCTTAATCTGATGATAACCGAATACGATCCGTAAAACTCAAACGCTCACAACCCGCCGTCGCATCAATAATCTGATCAATGCGGGAGGGCGAAAGGATCTCGGCCGGACAAGCTTTGTTAAGATCTGTGTAATCTACGCACATGTGCCAAGTGCCATTCTTTTAAGGACCGTAACCGGGTTGGCGAGCCACTCGATGAAAGACTTCAATGATAAACCCCGCTGCCAACAGCTTAGCAATTTCTTCTCCGATGGCCTTGCGCCTTTCCTCATTAAACCGGGCGCAGAAACTGTTTTACCGGGTCTGTATTTCGGGTCAACATTAAGAGTGTGCTCGTGAGCTCCCTCGGTACACCTGGCATGTCAGACGGCTTCCATGCAAAAATGTCCCGATTCTCACGGATGAACTCGATGAGCGCGCTTTCCTATTTCGGATCCAGGTTGGCACTGATGGTGAACTGTTTGGACGAATCGCCGGGCACGAAATCAACAAGCTTCGCCTCACCGCCGATTTGAACTTCAAGTCCGGATCATGCTCAGTAGTTGGCTTCTTCAAAGGGGTCATATCTGCCGGATCAACGTTATCTTTATAATACTTTAACTCTTCCGTGGCACAAACCGACTCACAGAAGCCGCATCCCTTCCTCGCACTCTAGAGCGATCCGGCGGCTCCCATGAACCGTTATCGTTCCTTTGTGACCCGGCATCTTCAGCTGTAAATAAACATAACAGGGTCGTGCCATAAATTGAGCATAAGCCGGCCGCCCAAAGAGGGCGTGGTAAGGGCTTTGAATCTTTACCACCTCAAACGTCAACGTTTCTGTTCTGGAGTCATGTTCGTCTCCAAAGGTCACCTCCAGAACAATCTTACCGACCGGGTACGCTGACTTACTGTGCACCACTCCGTGGAACACCGTGCCGGACGGCCCGAGATGCCTATCTGTTAACCCCATACGCCGGAAAGTCTCGTAGTACTGTGATGTTGATGCTGCTTCCTCCATCCATAAGAACCTTGGTAAACTTGTACCCTCCTACCGGGCGCCACCACCAAGGCTAATCGACCCGGATTGTAAACCCGGGAGGATGATCCTCTGCTTCCACACAATCGGCTGCTCGGACCAGCGAGGTAATGCGGGCGCCGCCGGTTCAACCACACCGACCGCCCGCCTCGAGTTTTCGGTCCCGTCGGTCCAAACTGGTGGTAAAGACGTGGTACTGCCCCCATTCAACCGCTTTGGGTTGCTCGATAACCCGATTGCCGCTGCTTGTTGATTGTAGCCCCTTGGTTCTCGACTGCTCGACACTCGATTATTCTCGATTGGCTTGCCCGCCCGGATTACCACCGAATCCCGGGCGGAATTTCCTCCATCGTAACCGGAGCGGATCCGGAACCGCCGCCGGTCCCTTGATCATACGGAAAGAGTTGGAATTTTTAAACTCCTGCATAATATAACAATCCTTCCAAAGGTGGTTCGCGGTACCTCCTTCGTCCCATGCTTCGGACAAGGTTGATTTAATATGAAGTTCAAACGATCCGGATTATGACCGCCCGGTTTGATCGCCTGCCCTCAAGGCCACCGACCTTATCCTGCGCATTGGTGTTGGCTACGAAACCAGCGTTGCCGTTCGCTGGCGTTTGTTCCCTCCATTGCTCGCCGAATGGTGCTGCTGGACCTCGAGCTGCCCGTTCGCTTTTCCCTTCCCCACTTCATCATTATCGATTCGGGATCCTTGGTACTATCGTAATCAGCGTACTTTACCAACACGCCCATTAGAGTGCCCATGTCATGGCAAAACGCTTCATGTGACCCAGCTTCAACTTCAATGGCTCGAACCGCAATTGGCTTCCAAGGTCAAGATCGCGGAATCGGGGTTGATCCGTCCGAAGAATGTAAAACTTCCAAACGCAGCGGCGCACTCCAATGGGTTGTAGACTCTCCTCCGCCGGACACAAGCTGCTAGATCCACCACCGACATGGGCTGCTTACAGTGTCTTTGAAATTTTGGATGAACCGGGTCCGCAATCGGGCCCACGAGTTGATGGAGTTGGGCGGTAAGTTTTTAACCAAGTCCGGGCCGCACCTTCCAAAGCATCATTGTGAAGTACTTCGCATTACGCGGCTTCATCCACGCCCGGCATCTCCATGGCCATCTCGTAGCTTTCTATCCACGCCTCGGAGCCAAGTCGGCAGTATAATTCGGCACCTTGCGTGGCCCCTTGAAGTCCTTGGGCAATCGTGACGTTGCGCAAAGCGGGGACAAGGCAAGGTACCCCAAAGAGCCGGACGTGACCCTTGGTTCGAAGAATTCGGTTGAACCGGTGCGGGCGGATGATCCTCTGCCTTGTGCTATTAACTCGGCCTCCTGCGTGCCTGGCGCGTCCACTACCACTTGAGCATCTTCAAAACCGCCTGCGGATTGTTGCCTTGGCGGACCACGCTGCATTGCTCGACACGGCGGTTCATCGACGCGTCGGCTGTAGCTCCGGCTCGGGCGGGGGTGGAGTGGATCCGATCTCGATCGCATGCACGCTTCTTGCCGAGCCAAGGCCGTCTGAGGAGCTCCTTAACCCGGCGTGTCTCCACCGCTGCGGTGAATCGCCTTCAATTGGAATCGCCTCCAACCGTGCCGCGGCTGCCACGAGATTATCCATCGGGTTGGAGTAGTGACCCGGAGGTGTCTGTACGGTCTGGGGCGCCGCGGTTTGATGGCGAGGTAGATCTATCATACGGGGCTGAACCGGCGCGGCTATCCCAGGTGCTTCCGGCCGGCTTACCAATGGCGGCGGATTACTGGTCCCTGCCCCTGGGGTATTGAAAAGCTCCCTTCCCTCGAAAAATGGAAGGTAAACGGGACCTGTACTTCCTCTTCATGACTTCCTGTGACGCGCTCTGGTCCAGCCTGAGCCTATAAGCCTGCGCATCCAAAGCGGCCCGTTCCGCTGCCATCCTTTCGTTCGCGGCTGCCAGGTCCGCTTTAGCATTAGTGATCTGTTCCCTCACCTTTGCAATCTCCGCGTTGTGCAGGTCCTGATCCGGCGGATTAGCTTCCGCCAAGAGCACAGCTAACGCGTCGAAGAGCTCTGATAAAACTTGAGCCGGCGCGACAGGCCTCCTTCCCGGCTGCCATCATCGCTGTTGGACCGGCGACCGGGGTGCCGCGATCGAGGAGTGAAGCGCCGCTGGGTACCGCCATGAAGATCCCAACCCGGTGGGGTAGATCGTAGGGGTCCGGAATACTCTCCGTCGGAACAACCCCGATCCGCCATCTTGTAGCTGGTATAGAGACTCGGTTTCTCCGGCCGACGATTAAATCGCCAGAGTAGACAACAGTTTCGTCACCAGATGCTGATCCGTCCTCGTAGTCTCCGTGGACGACTCCCACGAAAACATGCTTGACCGCCGGTTTAGCCAGGGCAGGACTCTTCTTCGCCCGTTGAGCCGTCTCGACGAGGTCAGTGCGGACGTCCGGCCCAGGCTCCGGCTCGCCGATCTTGCCGATAAACACGTGTATGCCGCCAAAGGGGACCCGGTACCCGTACTCAACCGAGCCGGCCTCGGGGCCCCAGTCCGCATCGTCGATGTAGAGTTTGCCGCGACGACTCTTAGTCATCCGGCCCATCAGATAGCCTTCGAGTCCTTCGAACTTGCCTCTAAGATCATCAAACCATCGTGCGATAGCCCCACGGTGGGCGCCAAGCTGTCGTGGACTTGTCACGGCAGATGTCCTCATGAAAGGACTTAGTCGTAGGGCCATCGTGCGGGTTTACCTAGAGAGGTTAAAGCGGACACAAGACACGGGAATTATACTGGTTCGCCCCTTCAATGAAGGTAAAACCTACGCCCAGTTGTGATGTGATTGATATGGTTTCGCGACTAGGGCGCAATAACTTTGCCTTAGCCTCAAATCTCTGTCCCTAACTCGCCGCCGGGTCGTCCCCTTATATACACGGATGGACGCCCGGCTGATCTACAGAGTCCCAATCCGGCTCATACAAGAGTCCGGCTTGATCTCTCCTTTCTTGTCTTACAACACAAGTTACAATACTAAGGCGGTTTACATAAATGGACCTTAAGTCGCCTCTGGGCTCCGGGCCTCCTCCGTGGGCCTGGATCACGGACGAGGGTAAACCGGCCCCTCCAGGGCGGTTCACACTCAGTAGTTGTGTCCCCAACACAACTTGAAGTGGATACTCTAAAATGCTCAAGACAAGTGTGAGTGCTATGGATGGCCTTCTCGTATGGAGACGGGGATGAATCCATAGTAGTGTATTGTGTGGTGACTAGTGGACCTGCAGCGCCTATATCACCTCAAAGAAGTTCTCGTAGTCGAGAACAGGATAGCCACAGAGTCAAAGCTGGCTTGCTGCAACTAAACCCCACATTACCCTCTTGATACAAAATGCATGTATAATAGGAACTGATGTAAGTCTTGCTGAGTACCTTTGTACTCACGTTGCTTTATTTATGTTTTTGCAGCGGAGATTTCGGTCTTACTAGTAGTTTCGCTTGGACTTCGACGAGTAGCTTGTTACCTCAGCTACGATCTTGTACCCTTGGGAGGGTCTTGTAGATAGTCAGGCTTCTCAGCCTTTTTTCTTTTGTAGTTGTCTGTACCCAGACATGTAATGCTTCCGCTTGTTGCTTGTATGTTTCAATGATGGGTCATGTGACCCCTGTTTGTATTAAATGCTATGTGGCTCTTCCGAGCCTTTACCTATATGAGTTTATGCGTTATGTTGTGATGCCATGTTGTACAGCACATACTTGCATGTTATGCGTACGTGTAACTTGTATTGCTATGTGTGGGATCCGACAACCTAGTTGTCTATCCTTGGTAGCCTCTCTTATGGGGAAATGTAGTCTAGTGCTTCCACCGAGCCATGGTAGTCTGCTACAGCCCGGTTTACCGGAGTCCTGCTAGCCCAGCACTACTGCTCCGGAACACTTGACTGGCCGGCATGTGATTCACTTGCCTCGTGGTTCTGTCCTTCGGGAAATGTCACGCCGGTGACATCCGAGTCCTGCCTAGCCTGCTACAGCCCGGGTTCCCGGAGTCCTGTTAGCCCAAAGTGTTACAGCCCGGATTCGCACGACGTCAATCGACATGCTCGATGTTGATTCATGTATGCCTGTTCCCATAGGTTAGTGCCACTTTGGGTTCACGACTAGTCATGTCGGCCCGGTTCTCTGTCATATGGATGCTAGCGACACTATCATATACGTGAGCCAAAAGGCTTAAACGGTCCCGGGCCATGGTAAGGCGACACCATGGGAATACCGTGCGTGAGGCCGCAAAGTGATATGATGTGTTACATGCTAGATCGGTGTGACTTAGGATCGGGGTCCCGACAGGGATGATTCCAGTCGGTATTCTCTGTTGGTCCTTGAGTGCCTTTGACTATAGGTCAGTGTCCTTGGGTGGGGTGTCTAGGTCAGGCCTAGGACCCTACCTTAGTTACATGTCCTTGTCAGCTTAAGAGGCGGGCTTCTTGAAGGCCCAAGAGCCGGAGGTGTGAGTTGCCAGATGGTGACTTGCCTAGACAGGAAAGGTGAGTTAGAAGCCGAGTTGGTCACGTTGTGTGGTCCGACTTGGACTCTTGTAAGCTCTGGGCCTTGACCTATGTATATAAAGGCTAGACCCGGTGGTGGCTTAACTGAAGAAATATTTGATCAATAGATAGGTCAGGCGATTTTTGCTCCCCGGTAATCGATATCCAAGCAATACAACTGAAAGCAGGATGTAGGCTTTTACCTCTTTGCGAGGGGCCGAACCTGGGTAAACCTTGTGTCCTTTGTCCTATTCAACCCCATCTAGCTAACCTACCACTACTGCAAGATGCTGCTAATGCAACACTACGATCAGAGACCCTTCAAGAAACTGTGTGCGATACAATAATCGCAAACGATGGTGTCAGAGAACCGTCTAAAATGTGCAAAACGTTTGCGATGACGGACGCATCAAACACAGATCAGATTTTAGTTGCGTGTGCGATGAAGGGCATACGGTTCAGTTCAATTAACTATTTGCGATGAGGAGGAACAAAAGAAACAGGCAGCCAGATGAAGGCCTGTGCGATACATAGCATACAGTTCACTAGGATGAACTGTTTGTGATTAGGCAACACAAAAGAAACGGTCAGCCAGATCAAGGTGTGTGTGATATACAGCATGCGGTTCACTCAGATGAACTGTTAGTGTTAAGACAAGCGAACATAAACAGTTCAATATAACAAGATGTGTGTGATACATGGCAAACAGTTCCTTAAACAGAAATGTGTGCGTAGACCAATAATAACACGGACGATTGCTTCTAATAAGACGTATGTGATATGCTCTGTCTCCACAACATGTATTGGCCATTGGGGGATGGGGGGTCATCCGGATATGCCATAAGGATGCGAAGACGCATCCTACATCAGCAAGGACTAGTTGTTCCACCAGTAGCTCATGTAAAAGAACTCTCAAGTTAAGTGTGCTCAGGATGGAGCACCCATCAGATGGGTGACTAGATGGGAAGTTGTGTTGATGTTAAATTAACTGATAGGATGGGTCTTTTCTGTCAAATGACTGAAATGACCCATTCCATCCGCTAGTTTAACCTCGAGGTCCTTGTTTTTTATTTTTATTTTATTTTTTAACGTATGTTAAAAAGTTCTACCGCATTACTTTTTGACAACGTGTATACGTGGCATACAGTTGATCCACCCGACCTGTTGTGATG
The DNA here is from genome assembly GCA_021605145.1 of Aegilops bicornis. Taxonomy (NCBI): domain Eukaryota; kingdom Viridiplantae; phylum Streptophyta; class Magnoliopsida; order Poales; family Poaceae; genus Aegilops; species Aegilops bicornis. The sequence goes on along the minus strand of CM038671.1, from coordinate 831,949,228 downwards.
GAATAAGCCGTGTGTGTTGTGGGCAAATGCTTGCTAGTGTACAACCATTTTCGATTGATGAATTCATCACCGACGGGTTTCCTGGTGTGGTCCGTGTTCATCTCATCATATGTACGTGTCCTTTCGTCCTTCTCTCGCACGTCTGTCACCCCGCTTCCGCACACATTCACGCGCAAGCTTAAGTAGCGCGCGGGGGCGTTCTTTTGGCCAAACGGTGGTGAGCCCGTTCCCACGCAACCATGCAGATTCCCGCGCAAGCTTCCCACCCGACTCGGCGAAATCCCCCAAAATCCCAATGCTTATCAGCCTACTATATAAACCCTCACGGTCATGAGTCCTCAAGGCCGATTTTCCCCTCCCTCCCTGTAGCTTATCTCGTCTACTTCTCCCAAAATCGGCAATGGCACCGGCCGTCGTCGTCGCTCAACCCCTCCACCATCATCAAAGCACAGCTCCAGCTGGGAGGCTATACCGTGGCGGCGGCTGACGGTGTCAAAACCGGCGGATCTCGGGTAGGGGGTCCCGATCTGTGCGTCTAGGCTGATGGTAACAGGAAGCAAGGGACACAATGTTTACCCAGGTTCGGGCCCTCTCGATGGAGGGCAAACCCTACTTCCTGCTTGATTAATATTGAAGATATGGGTAGTACAAGAGTATATCTACCACGAGATTGTAGAGGCTAAACCCTAGAGGCTAGCCTATGATGGTATGATTGTAATTGTGATCAGCGTTCTAAGGACTAACCTCTCCGGTTTATATACGCACCGGAGAGGGCTAGGGTTTACATGGACTCGGTTACAAGGAAGGAAATATAATATCCGGATTGCCAAGCTTGCCTTCCACGCCAAGGAAAGTCCCATCCGGACACGGGCCGAAGTCTTGAGTCTTGTATCTTCACGCTTCAATAGTCTTGACGATGTATATAGTCCGGCTGTCCGGATACCCCCTAATCCAGGACTCCCTCAGTAGCCCATGAACCAGGCTTCAATGACGATGAGTCCGGTGCGCAGTCTTGTCTTCGGCATTGCAGGGCGGGTTCCTTCTCCGAATACTCCAAAGTAGTTATCGAACACTCAAACCGTGTCCGGGTCTGCAAGATGATCTTCACATACCATTGTAGGGAACATAGCGTAAATCCAATCTGCTGGCAATCTTCGTACGTCGTGCTAGCTCTTGCATCGTGGCCTGGTCCAACGCGAACCGGCGTTTCTTGCCCCACCTCGACTCGCGTTGCGAGATGGTTTTATTGGCACGTCTTGTCGAGGCAGAGATCGTGTCCCTCTTATTACGGGATCTTCCATTAATGCGGGCGTGCGTAGCCCCATGAAGACCGTTGGTATGACTCCGTGTGCCATCAGGTAAACCTCAAGCGGTCGCCCTAAGGACTCTTGATATTCACCCCCTTTATAAAAGGGGCCGAGGCCTATGCCTCTTTTCCACCTCCCTCGCGCCTTTCCGCACCTCGAGTTCTAACACCCGAGATCTAAGCTCCAACACCCCAGATCGTTCAATATGTCCGGATCCGACCCTCAAGGCCGGTGGGTGGCCTCCTCGATTCAAGTGGAGGACATTGCGAAGCTTAGGGAGGTCGGATATCTGACCGCCGACATCCAGCACAGGCTTCCTACTCCAGGGAAGGTCATCCCAACACCGGAGCCCAACGAGTGTGTCGTGTTTGTTCCTCACTTCCTCCGTGGCTTGGGCCTCACCCTCGATCCTTTTATGAGGGGGCTCATGTTCTATTATGGGTTGGATTTTCATGATCTAGCTCCGGACTCTATCCTCCATATCTCGTCGTTCATTACAAGCAGGCGAGGTTTTCCTCCATGTCACCCCACACTTCGGCTTATGGCTCAAGACCTTCAATGTGAAGCCGAAGATGATCGAGGGGCGACATGCGGAGTGCGGAGGTGCCGTAATAAGTAGGAACACCGATGCCCCATGGCCAGAGGGTTCTTTCCCAGAAGTACCCGATGTATGGCAACGGAGGTGGTTTTATGACACGGCTCCCAGAGGCACAAAGTGGGTGGCCACCCCCGAGTTCCGCTCGGGCCCTCCGTCACGACTAGCTTCTTGGACCGACGTAGGATGGAATTGGGGGCCCGCTGGTGATGTTCCAGTACTGCAGAGCCGCATCCGAGAGCTTCTTGAGAGGGATATTAGCCTTGTCAGCATAATGCAAGTGATGTTAATCCGAAGGATGTTGCCGTGCCAACGCCGGCCTCTCCGGATGTGGGAGTTCAATCCAGAGGGTCCGCGGATTGTTAAGCACTTCTTCGGCCTGAAGCTCGAAGGGATGTGCAAATTATTCTTTGGACCGAGAGTAAAGTGTCCGGACACCACCAAGGATGCGGGCCTAAGCTGCAATCGCCTAGATACCCAAGTAAGTAAACTTGATACCGGACACCTTATTTTGTATTTGTCATAATTGTTTATTCTGAAAATCATCCGTGGCTAGGAATTGCTCAGCAAGGCGGAGAGAATCAGGTGTCCGGCGCCACTTCCCGAAGGCTCGCTTGGTCCCACCATGGCCAAGATGCTTGACCGGGTACTCAGCAGAATGCCCTCAGGGAAAGACAAGGGGAAGAACGAAGAAACCGAACTTCACACGCTTATGCATCCGAACTGGGAATTGTTGCCTCCCTAAGGAGGATAGTCGGGAAGGGGAGGCTAAGGCCTCCTCCCCGCGCGGGAAGAAGAGGGCTGCCTCCGAAGACTCGGAGATGGAGATGCCCAAACCAGGGAAAAAGATATCACCAGGGGGCTCTGCCCCGACGGGCACCCTCACCGCATCGTGCCCACCAATGGGCCAGCCCTCCACCGAGCTGTAAGTTAATTTTTAATTCAAAGGTATTGCGTTCCTCCTAGATCAATAACCAGGATTCGTCTTTCGTAGTCCGGCTAGCAGCCCTTCTCAACAGAGTTCATCTTCGGGGGATCTTCCTCCGGAGATGATGGAGAGCGAGACCCCACCCACCTCTCCGGCTCATGAAGCGGGCGACACCGAGGTGTCGTCATGGAGGAGTCCGGATCTGCCGAAGCCGGAAGCCAATGCGTCAGCCGCCCTGATCCCGGAGGGTTTGGCTCCCACGAGGGGCGATGGGAAGGGTCCGGTACAGTTCGATGTCCGGCCGGACGTACTAACGGGACTACTGGAGCGAGTCGCGCTCTCGGAGGAGCACCGCTTATTAATGAGCGCGGTGCTCAAGAAGATTTCATCCGCTACAAGCGGTTTGAATGAAGCATTTACAAGTCTGCTCAGAGGCTTTGAGGTATGTAGTGAAGAATACACTGTTTTTGGCTGTGAGGCACGCGTTAGGTGTGCTCCATATAGATAGTAGCCCCTGAGACTCTGGTTGCCCACCCTAGGCGGCAAACGGGGGATCATAAATCAATGACTACGCTGTAAATACGTGCAGGTACCTGTGGGTCCGGCCGCCAACCAGTCTATTGAAGTTGCCGAACTAACCAGGCTGATTGGATCGATTGATGCCGATATCACGCTGGTGAACGAGCGGCTGGAAAAATCACAAGGTATGTGCTCTGCCTTCCTTTGTATAGGAAAATATGGAGGCGGCATGATATTAATGTAATATGTTCGGACTGCAGATGGTGCTGCTGCCGTGGAGGCCCTAAGGGCAGAACTTGCCCAGGCCAAGGAACAAGCTCGGGTTAGCAATGCGGCTGCCCTAATGGCGGCCAAAGAATTGAGAGCCGAATAGGCTGCTCATCGCCGAAGCGAGGAAAATATAGCTTAAATGGCTGTGGAGCTAAAAAATGCCGCTGACCGGTATGAGCTCCTTAAAAAGGAGCATAGGGATAGTTCGGCCGAGCTGGACAAGGAACTTAATGCCACCAAGGAAATACGGACTGCGCTCAGGGGTGCGCGGGAGGAACTTCAACAGGCCGGTAAAATCATGGCTGGAGGCTCCTACTACTGCGGATTTAAGTTTTTCGATCCGGCAATCGCTCCTGGATGGACGCTGGAGTCGTGGACGCCAGATATGCGGATTTGGCGAAGAGTACACCGACGCCGCCAAGTTCTTCGAGGATCAGGGTGATAAGGAAGTGGAGAAGCTTTTTCGTCGCAATTCAGTGCTCCCACTCGCCCGCTGCCGTTAAGTGACAAGATGGCTGCTGTAGCGGAGCTTGACAGGCTGTCCGGGCTTGCAATGCGGGCTGTGATAGACCATCTTTGGCCGAAGGGGCCTAAGCTGGACAGTTATTTTGGCTTGGTGCAGCAATTCCTTGGGGCCGTGCCTCGGATCGACGCCATGAGGAGGTCGGCATGCATAGAGGGTGCACGAATGGCTCTTGCCCGCGTTAAAGCCTATTGGACGGATATGGAGGCCACCATTATAGCGACCCAGGATCCAGCGGGGGGCCAATAGCCGGCAGAGCACTACTTGGTGCAGGTCACAGAAGGTGCCCGCCTAATAGAGGCACAGTGCTCGAAGAATGTCTTGTTCGAGTGATGAATCGAATCATTGTAAAAAACAATGTTTATTTTGATTATGAAACAATATTTATTATATTGTTTGTCTGAAAATATGATTATATTTATATATATATTTATATATTTATATATATGAATATGTAATCTGAAAGTTAGCAGTCGTTGGCTTCAGCCCCCACGCAGACAATGCGGGGGTGTTCGCGAATATGCTTAATCACACTTGATCCAACATCTTGGTCCATTAAGGAGGTGATCGCACGTCGAACTAGGCAACCGGACTATATAGCTGTAACACTTTCGCTTAGCCATGAGAATCTAATGTTGGGGCTACTATGTAGCCCCTGGTACCTTCGCGTGCATCCAAATACGGGCGCGTGTGTACATGACCGAGAAACAGTCCTTCGTTAATGCGGAGGGATCCTAAAGATTCTGATAAGTCTTCGAGTGGTTGAACAGTGTCTCGCTGTATCATGACAGTCAGTTTTCGGCTTTCTCTACTGAGGTGCTCTTCCGAAATAACCAGGGCACCATCGCAGTAGTTCTCCTTTGGCCACCTTAGCCGATAATAACGGAACGTAAGGCGGCAAACCCAGGAGCCGGGCAAACCCAACATTTGACCAAAGACATGATTCGGAGCTGCTGCATATAAGGCCAAACTCGTGACGCCGAACACTCCCGAAGGTATTTGGACTTCATAACAGACGATGGGCTCAAGAATGCCCATTCTTATAAACCCTGTGTTTCCAGGTACGTGCGTTAATCGTCGTGGTGAAATGCCAATAACGGCAGTATCCTCTGTGGGTATGGAACCCATGGGATGGTTAAACAACAAGAGGCAATAGAAAAGGTTTACACAGGGGCTTAATCTAAAAAGAAACATGTTGGACGGGGCCCTGCTGCACGTCTGCGCCTTTGTCTCCGTTGTGCCGTATCCTGTAAGGGTATCGCACGAACGTTGTCTGTGAAAAAAGAAAACTCGTAGGAGAGTACAACGTAAGTATGCGATGGATAGTAAAAGTGTAAGATGTTGGCCTGCCAATAAGGTTGAGCCAAGTTTGGGGCTGTATTAAATATGTATAGCCCCTGGTGTCCACTATGGGATTACATATGCGGTGCCCTGATTCAATTTAATCCGAGCGACCGGACTCGTCTAACCGTGTCTGTGGTCTTAATCACCAGTCATGTTTTCTGATATTGGAGGCTGCTTATCGTCCGGCCGTTAGGGCCGTCGCGAGTTCCTCTACGCGTGAAGAGCGCTCTGTGATTCCGCTAACGGTGATGAGGCCCCGTGGACCGGGCATCTTGAGTGTAAGGTAGCCATAGTGCGGCAATGCGTTGAAGCGGGCGAAGGCCGTTCTTCCAAGCAATGCATGATAGTCGCTTTGGAAGGGTGCAATGATGAAGAGTAGCTCTTCGCTTCTGGATTTGCCTGGAGAGCCGAATTTTACCTCTAGTACGACGGAGCCCCTGCTGTGGGCTTCAACGCCTGGTATCACCCCTTCAAAGGAGGTGTTTCTTTGGTTAATTCTAGATGGGTTTATCCCCATCCTGCGGGCAGTGTCCTCGTATATTAAATTGAGACTACTGCCGCCATCCATGAGGACACGGGTGAGACGGTATCCATTGATTATCGGGTCAAGCACCAAGGCCTTTGATTCTTCGCGCCGAATTCTAGTTCGGTCATCCAAGTGATCGAAGGTGATCGGATAAGACATCCAGTGGTTAGGTGTGAGTACGATGGGTGCGTTCGTGCCTCCTCATGGATGTGTGAGTCGCGCGGACCATGTTCACTGTTTTAACCTTTGGCGGGAATTTTTTCTGTCCCCTAGTGTTCGGCTGGCGAGGTTCATCCTCGTCTTCACTTGGTGTTTCCCTTCCCTTGTGTTCGGCATTTAATTTGCTGGCCTGCTTGAAGACCCAGCACTCTCTGTGCGTGTGGTTCGCAGGTTTGTCAGGGGTGCCATGAATTTGGCATAGTCTGTCTAGGACTCTATTCAGACCGGACGGTCCCTCTTTACTGCCTTTAAATGGCTTCTTTTGCTGATCAGGTCGAGAGCCCCTGAATCCGGCATTAACCGTTCTGTTATCCGGGCTCTCCTCCTTGTTTGGGTGTTTGTTTTTATTACGTCGTGGCCTCTCGTTGCCATACCTTATTTCGGATGTGCTGGGGTCGCTGGTGCCTTTACGGGCTAGCCAGCTATCTTCACCCGCGCAAAAGCGGGTCATGAGGCTTGTTAAGGCTGCCATTATCCTCGGCTTTTCTTGGCCGAGGTGTCTGGCGAGCCACTCGTCACGGATGTTGTGTTTGAATGCCGCTAAAGCTTCGGCGTCCGGACAGTCGACAATTTGGTTCTTCTTAGTGAGGAATCTGTTCCAAACTTGCGGGCGGATTCTCCAGGTTGTTCGATTATGTGACTTAAATTGTCAGCATCCGGAGGCCGGACATAGGTCCCTTGAAAATTGGCCCGAAAGCGCCCCTCGAGTTCCTCCCAACTCCCAATTGAATTTTCGGGAGGCTTTTCAACCAGTGTCGGGCTGGTCCCTTCAGTTTGAGGGAAGGTATTTGATGGCGTGGAGGTCATCCCCACGAGCCATATGTATATGCAGGATAAAATCCTCAATCCGCACACTGGTCTGCATCATTCCGTCGTAACCCTCTATATTCACAGGTTTAAAGCCCTGTGGAAATTCATGGTCCAGTACTTCTTCGGTAAAGCACAGGTGGTAAGCAGCCCCTCTGTAACTGGACGTGTTGTGGCATGCCATCGGCTGTTGTTGTGTCTGGTGTTTATTCTGAACTGGTATTCGATTGGCCTAATCTTTTTAGTGACCATAGTCCCTCGCCGGGGTGTGTCCTTTAGATCCATAAATGGACCTGGCCGCGCCAGCTTTCTTATCCAGGTGCTCATGTAGATCGTGCGCGGCGTCGGTAGCCGCTTTGTTGCGGTTATGAAGTGGCACGGCTTCATCGTCAATTCAGCAGTAGCTTGCGTTTTGGATAGCTCTTTGTATGGCGATCATCGCCGTATCTTTCTTCAGTGTCTAGCACTTTATTCCATCTACGGTTGAGAGTTTCTTGTGCGGCTTTGAGCCGTTGCTTCTGCTTCTTTAGACTTCTTGCGATGGCCATAAGCTTTCTATGGAGGTTATCTTGTTCCACGCGTTTTTCCGGGATGATGAATGCATCGTCGTCCGGACTATTTTCTTGTGTTGGTTTGGTTTGATGACCTCGTCCGTCGGGATCATTGTCCTCGGGCGTCTGCTCCGAACTGTGTTCGGGGTGGCCTGGTTCGCCCTGCTCCATCGCTGGGTCCGTATGGTCGTTGTTGCCTTCGGAGTTGACTGTAGTATCGATCCCTCTGGCGCTCTTGTCGCTATTTTTACTGTTGCTAGACTTAGAACGGCGTCTGCGCCGCTTGGCTTTTGCCCGGGGTTTTATCTTCCGGATTGTCGCCTTTGTCCTCTTTGGGCGATCCACCATGTATATGTCGTGGTGACGAGGCAGAAGTCCAGCGCCCCATAGATTTCGAATCTTCTCCTGCATCGTCGTCCGTACCGTCGATGCCTTCAGAGTCAAAGTCAGGCACGTCGGTTAAATCATCGACCGTGGCTATGAAGTGGGTGGTGGGTGGGCAACAAATTTCTTCGTCGCCTGCTTCCCACTCGAGCCGGGCATAGTTTGGCCCAGAATTTTCTATCAAAGAGAGAGTTTTTAACGAGTTCAGCATGTCGCCAAAGGGCGAGTGCTGAAAGGTATCCGCAGCGATGAACTCCATTACCGGAGCCCAACCTGGCTCGACTGGCTCGGGAGTGCGCGGACCGGAACCAACATCCGGATACAAATCCGGGGGTCCGGAGTCACAGGCCACCACAGAGGTAAGGCCCGTGTTCGGCTCCATCACCGATGAGTGTGCTACCTGCGGAGCGGGATCTAGCCCTCCGTCCTTAGGCAACGCAGCCTGTTTCGGATTTAGGTCCGGAGCTACTGCGGGGGTGATACCCCGAGCTTTGGCCGACAGCAGGTCTAAGCCGTGCCTGTCGCGACTGTCCGGTGCTCCTGGCATAGGCCCGAATCCGTCAAAGATCCAGTCTCCGCGGATGTCCGCCGTGTAGTTCAGGTTTCCGATCCTGATCTGGTGGCCAGGGGCGTAGCTGTCGATCTGCTCCAGATGGCCAAGCGAATTGGCCCGTCGGGCGAAGCCGCTGAACACGAAGATCTGTCCGGGGAGAAAGGTCTCGCCCGGGACCGTGTTGTTGACGATGGTTGAATGAGCCATCGAGCCCTGTAGCGACGACACAGAGGAACTCTCAATGAAAACACCAATGTCGGTGTCAAACGGCGGATCTCGGGTAGGGGGTCCCGATCTGTGCGTCTAGGCTGATGGTAACAGGAAGCAAGGGACACAGATGTTTACCCAGGTTTGGGCCCTCTCGACGGAGGTAAAACCCTACTTCCTGCTTGATTAATATTGAAGATATGGGTAGTACAAGAGTAGATCTACCACGAGATCGTAGAGGCTAAACCCTAGAAGCTAGCCTATGATGGTATGATTGTAATTGTGATCGGACTTCTAAGGACTAACCTCTCCAGTTTATATAGGCACCGGAGAGGGCTAGGGTTTACATGGAGTCGGTTACAAGGAAGGAAATATAATATCTGAATCGTCAAGCTTGCCTTCCACGCCAAGGAAAGTCCCATCCGGACACGGGATCAAGTCTTGAGTCTTGTATCTTCACGCTTCAATAGTCCGGACGATGTATATAGTCCGGCTGTCCGGATACCCCCTAATCCAGGACTCCCTCAGCGGTGCAGTCCCCGACGTAGTATAGTGCACGCGGCATCCCAGTTGGGTGTGCAGAACACGCACCACACGCTCTGCCGCCGGTGCCCGTCGGCAGCTGTTGCCGGCCGCCTTTGCCGCCACAGCTCCGTCGAAAGCCAGGGCTATCACCCGCTTCGCCGCCGTGGCCATCACCCCACTGCTGGCCATCGTGGCCATCACCCGCTCCGCCACCGCGGCCCGAAGGCGGGAGGTGGTGGTTTTGGCCGCCACCCCATCGTCGTCTGTCGTGGCCTCTAGCCCACCGTCGACCTCCAGGATCATCACCCGCTCCGCCACCGCCGCCCGCAGGAGACAGGCGGAGGTGGAGGCACGCACGTGCGACAGCGACCTCGTGCGCTACATCGAGTTCCTGCAGGAGGGGGAGGACCGCCTCCGTCAGCCGCTCCCTAACACCGCCTCCTCCCCTACCTCTGCCTAGCTAGGGTTCCTAGGGTTCATCAAATTTTAGAGTTCATATAATTAGTTAGGGTTCATCAAATTAGATGCTAATTAGGGCAGTAGTTGTAGATGCTTAATTGTAAACTAGAAGTTAATTAGGGCAGTAGTTGTAGATGCTTAATTAGTTTTTAGGACAAATTCCTAGGGTTCATCAATGGGCACTTAAGTAGTTCTAGATGATTAAGTACCTAGGTAAGGTTCATCTAATTAGTTAGTACTTGTAGATGCTTAAGAACTAGGGCAGTAGGGTTTAACTAGGGCAGTAGTCTTTAGTTTAGAGAAAAATTGAATATAGCTTTTTTACTGGTTTTTAGTAAGTGTTTAATAGAATTAGTAAGAAAATTAATAGAACTAGTTGAACTAGTTTATTTTTAGTAAGAACTAGTTTATTTTTAGTAAAAAAATAATAGAACCAGTTAAACTAGTTTATTTTTAGTAAGAACTAGTTGAATTAATAGAACTAGTTTTTTGAGTAAGAAAATTAATAGAACTAGTTGAACTAGTCTATTTTTAGTAAGAACTAGTTTATTTTTATTTATAGTAGGTGCTTAGTTGAACTAGTTGAATTAATAAAACTATTTTATTTTAGTACGAAAATTAATAGAACTAGTTTACTTTTTTTGTTAAAGCAATTATTCCCGCATCGACGTCGACGATGCCTATCCTGCAACCTCGTCGTCGACTCAGCGGAGGAGGTTTGCTTGATAAGAGGGGCCATGTCCGAGACTGGGCTCTGTCGGGCTGGTACTGGGATGTGCTACCTTCCGGGAGGCGTAGCTTGGTGAGGAGCCAGCCCGTCGTTGACCTAAACCTTCTTTGGTGGTGGTCGCGTGGGCAGTGACGGTGCGGAGGCTTCGGGACCCCATGGAGGTGGTACGTCATCGTGTCAGCGAGGAGGACAAGCACGTCTGTCGCTACATGGTTGCGTTGGAGGGCAGGTTCTCCAATACCTGGTAGGTTCTTCAGGGATCTCACTGGAGCTATGATCCTGTGATGGTTCCTTCTCTTTGGGTGTCCACTGTCCGGGCCGATACCCGTCGTTCGCTAGGGTTTTAACTATATTAGTGAGGTTATATGTATGAGACTATTCGAGATGTATTAGTGATAATATTCGACGATGTACGGACGCAAGAGATGATTTAGTTTTGCTTATTGAATGCATGCTAATTTTAATACTAATTTATTTTATGATTTAGTTTTGCTTATTGAATGCTCAAATTGGAGAAATACTCCTATTTTGAATGCTCAAATTGGAGAAATACTCCTATTTTGAATGCTCAAATTGGAGAGCACTATTTTGAATACTATTTTGTTTTTGCAGCCAAATCTCCATGTCGTTGATACGTCTCCAACGTATCTATAATTTTTGATTGTTCCATGCTATTATATTATCTGTTTTGGATGTTTAATGGTCTTTACTATGCACTTCTATATTATTTTTGGGACTACCTATTAACCGGAGGCCCAGTGCAAAATTGTTGTTTTTTGCCTATTTCAGTGTTTCGCAGAAAAGGAAAATCAAACGGAGTCCAAACTGAATGAAACCTTCGGGAGAGTCGTTTTTGGAACAAAAGCAATCCAGGAGACTTGAAGTGGACGTCAAGGGAGAAACGAAGTAGATTGGTTGTAAAGAAATTCAGAGAAGTAGATTGAACAAACCAAGTAATGCTCTAAAAATACTTATCCCCTATCCAATAAGCTTGGGATGCTTGAGTTCATTGAACGGAAGCACGTGACATCTTTGGTCAATTGAATCCCCTAATTGGATTAAATATCAACTACAAAACCTATCGCGGTAATACATATGTAAGACTAAGAAACGTAACATACTAATGAACGCCTGACATTAGAAACTCCCCAAAACAGAAACCTAGACTATACATGATCATTAGTGACCAAGACTGAAGCTGCAGGATGCACAGCATAAAAATCAACAAAGAAATGAAAACCTACTCCAGTATTGCTCCTTGCAGATCTTAGTGGATGAACTGATGCAAGAAATGGCAAGCAATGCATGTGTGATAAATTTCTATGCAGCCGTTGATTGGTCCGAGCTATGGGTAAATCATGCCAAATAAGTGCACATGGAAGGGAGATTGAGGTATATCATTTTGGGAGTCCAATCAGGTAGGAGGGAGAGAGGAACTGTGGCGTGTGTACCTGCTGTATGGAAAGACTCTGTGGGAGAGGAGCACAATAGTAAGAGTAGTCATGATCGAGTCTGCTATAGATTTTAGAGAATATTTTACTGGCTATTAGAACATTTACAATTCAGCTGAAATGTCAAAGATCTTGGAAATTTTGTAAGTGAGGTATAAACACCCATAGGAGGAAAATCATCGAAGAAGATATGTTATGACTGGAAAGTTTACCTATTCGAAAAAAATCTTTGCGGCAATGGACTTCGACTGATCCAGGGCGGAGTGAGATTAGCTCAGGAGAAACAGAAGGCGGTGTCAACGGGATGAGGAGAGTCGGTGTTGCGGCAGGCCGACATCGATCATATAAAGATGAGACTGCGCCTAGAACCGGGTTAGCGAGGGAGATGATGGAGAAAGAAGCCAGGAAGCCGTGCTGACCTGAAGCATCATTGACGCTGATAAGAGAACTAATTGGAGCGAGGGGATGGGTTGACAATGGCAGCAGACGGGGGAGGCGGCTGGTATAGATCATCCATGGTGGAGAGATGCCCTGCACGTGAGAGATTTCGCGAGAGGTGGAGAGGAGGCGTGCTTGAGAGGAGGAGAGGAAGCGTGGTTTGTTAGAACGATCTAATTAGCAGGGGTGATTCCTAGGATAATCTAGTGGTTAATAGTAGTAGGTAGTTGTTTTTCTGAGGTTTTAACTAACATGAATTTATGTGGGCCATCTACACGTATAACTGAATTCCATGAGATGTACGGCTGCTATTTTTTTTCATGAACGTGGGGTTTTCTAGGGAGTAACTAATGTGGCTATTTTTCCCGCAAAAAAAACTAACGTGGATATTCTGGCCAGATCTAGACCGTAATATTTTTGGTCCCACCATATGAACGGCTTGTAATTTCTAATTAATGGGGTAATTTCTAGGGAGTCTGTAATTAGTATAGGTATAGATTGTTGAGAGAACTTGCACTACTGAAAGTATGAACCCTAGGCCCTGTTTCATAGCATGGAAATATTGTTTGTGCTCACTTTTATCATTAGTTACCTTGCTGTTTTTATATTTTCAGATTACAAAAACCTATATCTACCATCCATATTGCACTTGTATCACCATCTCTTCACCGAACTAGTGCACCTATATTATTTACCATTGTATTGGGTGTGTTGGGATAACAAGAGACTCTTTGTTATTTGGTTGCAGGGTTGCTTGAGAGAGACCATCTTCATCCTACGCCTCCCACGGATTGATAAACCTTAGGTCGTCCACTTGAGGAAAATTTGCTACTGTCCTACAAACCTCTGCACTTGGAGGCCCAACAACGTCTACAAGAAGAAGGTTGCGTAGTAGACATCAGCCATCGCCGCCGTCATCACCATCATAGGCCCCCTCCGACCTCGAGGTGAGACTAGCCAAATCTCAATGTCAATATCAGTCCTATAAGATATTTTGAAATGTTTTTGTTCATATTTTCAACCATTGAAATGCAATGACCATCAAGTTTGAATGCAAATAGGATATGTGCTTGCCCAAGTGGCCATGTTTGCAGGTAACACCTACGAGTGGCCTATGTTTTGCTGGAGTGTTGATTAATTTCCGTTTCGGCAAATTTCAAGCGCTCGATATGACCTTTTTTAGTAAAGGTCATGTCGTATTTTTTGTGAATTTTGGCATGACTTGTGCTAGAATATGTAGGAAATATCGAGTGGCCTGGATTTTCTAGAAAGATAATTAAACGACATTTTGGGTTGACTTTAAGTCTATCGAGGATACATACATGACAATCAAAAGAATGAGTGAGGGAGAAAGTCTACACCATATATGGGAGAGGAAGAAACCCGACTGTTGTCGTGGTGGTCGTTTCTCCTTCTTCTCCTTGTGCTAGACCTTTGTTAGGCACTAAGGGAAGGAGGAGTAACAACCATCACCGACGGTCGAAAAATCAGTGAGGGAGTGTGTCCACCATATATGAGAGAAGAAGATTGTTGATTGTTGCCGTGGGGGTCGCTTCTCCTTCGTTCCCATGTGCTAGACATTTTGGTTCAATGCACTCGGGGATGAAGGGAGGAGCGACCATCACCAACGGTCGAATATATACACCACGTGAGCTGAGAGTTTTCAAACAAAAGACTCGACGGACCGATAGTCAGCCCGTGTTGAATAATAATTATCTAATTTAGTTTTTATAGTACATATATTGAATTTTAGAAGTTTAATCTTTGAATTATGAACATAGGAAATGTCGTCGGACGAAAGTCTCGCGGAGTGCTCCTGGTGCAGCAACAACCGGGGTTTCTGCAACAGGCCTCACTTGGTAGAAGGTCGGCGCTTCAGCATTAAGCTGCAGGAGGCCTTCGATGTTGAAATGGTACGCTATGACGCAAAGTGTTTTTTTCATAATTAAGCTTGACTTCTACTACTTCAACGTGTCTTTGAAGATCATGAGAGTATGGAAACAAAGAAAATTCACCTAAGGACCCATCATGGTATGGATTTTGAGGTAAATCAATACAATTCTGAGAGCGTATCCCATTTTGGTTGCCCGAATTGGGAAGCACTTTGCAAGATGTATGATTTTCATGAGGGTATGCTTGTCACCATGGACCTTGGTGATCCTGACATCGAGGAAGGCAATTTGGACATTTGGGTCCTTGTTGATACCCTTCCAATTCTATCGCTATGTTACTTTCTCAAACATAGTTATTAAGTAATTTATATTGTTTATTTCAAAATAGTTGACAGCTTATTTCCATTAATAGCTCATTTTCATTCTTCAAAGAATGTGCGGAAGATGGTAGACAGAACCTACTACACCGATGGCTCAGAATTAACTTATCAGGAAAAAAATCATCTCATCGCATTTATTACTGATCTTGAGAATTATTATATGTATTATCAAACTCCTCCACATTATGGTCAATATGTGCCACTAGTGCACGTGTTGAACTATGCTAACATCCATGGAGAAGTTATGGTAAGATTTTTTAGTATTACGACATGTGTGCATCTTTTGCATAAATTCTTCTAAAATTGAACTACATTGCTAACTACGAAATTATTACTATGTTTTTCTACGGATAATCCTGCAGGAGTGTGTGCCTCATCTGATGTTTCAGAAAGGTCGCCTTGATGTTTTGAATATACGGCCAGGTCATCCTACGAATCACTCATATTCATATCGGATTTCTAAAACCAATGAAGACATGACAATCAAAGATTAGAAAAAATGTATGGTCACTCGTAGGGAGCTACTTGGAAGCAACATTAGGCGAAGGGCAAGCATTGGAGACAGGATAATCTCCATTCTCCATAATGGAGAGTCAGGGCCTATCTTGTTTTATGCTATTTTACCTAAGAGAATGTAGTAGGTCCTATGAGAGAGAAGTAGGTCCTAGGTACAATGTGTTACTATGTGGTACAATGTGTTAGAGTTGATGATGAGGAGGAGTTGTGATTATGACTACTGACCAACTTGCTATATGATGTCTCATTGATAAAAATGATGATCATGAGGAGGTGTTATATGACAATGATGTATTATGATGATAAGTTGTTAATGATATGATGATGATGAGTTATTATGTCATTGGGTGAAAGAACCACGGTTTAGTTTCAAGTGGATGGATCCAAAGTGACCATTGGTCACTTTGGATCCATGCACTTGAAACTAATCCACGGTTCTTTCACCCAATGATGTAATAACTCATTCTGATGTCAAAACAATCTCTAAATTGCTACTGTATGAAAACTTATATAATGGCGTATGAATACGAGATAAAAAAAGAAATACCCAACAATAGTAGTAGCGCAGGTAGGGAGGCGCGCTGCTAGTAACTACCAGTAACGCTCTATAGCAAAAGCGCTACTGCTAAGCAGGTATAGCAGTAGCGCGGGCAAGCACTCGCTACTGATACACTTTAGTTGTAGCGCAATATCAGTAGCATGCCACCCCGCACTACTGATATACCTAAAACCGGCGCTACTGCTAGCCTTTTCCCTAGTAGCGACTATACAGTTGATCTTACCCTTGAGGCCTGGATTGAGAGTTATGAGTTAGCCATGGAGATGCTAGATGTCAATGATGTTGTATGTGCTAATTACTTTACCATGATGTTGGACGTGACTGCTCTACCCGCCAACTCCATCAATTCATGGGCACAGTTGAAAGCTCGATTCATTCAGAATTTTAAAGGAATGTGCAAGCAGCCTTTGACGGTTATTGATCTTGATAATTGTGTGCAGCGTGAGGATGAGTCAGCTCACCATTGGGTTTGGCGGGTCTCAGCTATTATGTACTCTTTAGGCAGTATTGCGGTAGGTCAGGTGGTTCTGGTTTTGGAGAAGAAATGTCATTTTACCCCCCCTTAAGCAGAAACTTGGGTGGCTTAAGCGTCACTATAATTACATGGGAGAGCTCATGGTGGCTCTCATCAAGTATGCCGAATCTGATACCACCAAAGATCCTGGATCTGATGATGAAAAATCCAACACGGAAAAGAAGAGTGTCAATGGTAAGGGTCAGCAGCAGACTTTGATAGGGCATAACAGCAGCAACCAGGGTAACGGTGGCATACAACCCGATGGCGGGTCAGATCTTGTAGCTAACACCAACATTGGATATAAAAACCAGCGCCATAATGGCAATTGTAAGCAGTCCTTTGGACGGAAGAACTTTAATATTGAGGCGATGATGAATGAGCCTTGTCCAAAACACAGCCAGCCAATAAGACGGCAACTCATGCTTGGAAGGACTGTTTCATTATGCGAGAGTACAGGAATTCCAACTTCAATCAGAATCGTGGCAACAATAATGGCCCGCCTGGCGGGTCAGGATCCGGCTCACAAGGGCCCGACTTTGGTGGTGGCGGCTCATGTTCTGGGTATCAAGGTTAGGTTAACCAGGGTGGTTATAATCAACAGTCTGGTCAGGGTGACCAGCAGCATTAGTCAGGATACCAGAGTAATCCAAAGCAGCTCAACAATGTCCAGTACCATGTCTTCACTACAAGTCTTTGCAAGCGGTATCAGAAGGTTCATAAACGCGCAGTCAGTGCAATTGAGCCGGCGGTACCTCAATACTTGCGATGGTAAGAGTATCCAATCACATGGAGTCACGAGGATCACCTGCCCCGGGTTGACAATCCCGGTCAGCTAGCGCTGGTGGTAGCCCCTCAGGTCGGGGGTTATCAATTCACTAAGGTGCTCATGGATGGTGGCCGCAGCATCAATATCCTTTATTATGACACCTTTCGCCGGATGTTAGCTGATTAAGATCTTAAGTCGTCTTCTATAGTTTTTCATGGGGTGGTACCTGGTAAGTCGGCATATCCTGCTGGAAAGATTGCCCGGGAAGTGGCTTTTGGCGATGGATATGACTACTGAATAGAGATGTTGTGGTTTGAAGTGGTCAAGATCAGGAGCCCTTATCATGCATTGTTTGGACGGCCGGCTTATGCCAAGTTTATGGCCCGGCCTTGATATGTTTATTTATAACTTAAAATGCCAGGGCGTAAGGGTACTATTATGGTCCATGGTGATCGTAAAATTGCCTTGGAATATGAGGAAGGAGATGTTGCTTATGCTGAGTCGGCCTGTGCCACGGAGGAGCTTAAGTTTTATAAGGACAATGTTGACCCGGCTGATATGACCCCTTTGAAGAAGCCTACCACTAAGCAAGACCCTTTGATGAAGTTTAAGTCGGCTGATGATACTAAGCAGGTTGACTTTATCCCTGGTGACTCATTTCAGCAGTTCATAGTGGGGGCCAATATGGATCCTAAATAGGAAAGCGCGCTCATCGAGTTCATCCGTGAGAATCAAGACATCTTTGCATGGAAACCCGCTGACATGTCGGGTGTACCGAGAGAATTCGCTAAGCACACTCTTAATGTGGATCCTAAATTTAGGCGGGTCAAGCAATTTCTTTGTCGTTTCAATGAAGAACGACGTAAAGCCATTGGAGAAGTGGTGGCCCGGCTCTTAGCAGTTGGGTTTATCGTGGAGCTTTTCACCCTGAGTGGTTGGCTAACCCAGTGCTGGTACTCAAGAAGAACGACACTTGGCGTATGTGTGTTGACTACACAGATCTTAGCAAAGCTTATCCAGTTGATCTGTTTGCCTCCCCCTTATCGACCAGATAATTGATGCCACGACGGGTTGTGAGAGTTTATGTTTCCTGGATGCTTATTCTGGTTATCATCAGATCAAGATGGCAGTTAAGGACCAAGAGAAGACGTCTTTTATCACCCCTTTTGGAGCCTTATGCTGTATTTCAATGCCTTTTGGGCTTAAGAGCTCTCAGCCGACTTATCAATGATGTGTTCAGAATTGCTTTCATTGTCAGATTGGGCGTAATGTGCATGCTTATAGGGATGATATTGTGGTTAAACCCAGAAAGAAGGAGACTCTCCTGGATGATCTAAGCGAGACCTTTTGTCGTTGGAACGGATCTGACAGTAGAGATTGTGGGTACGTAGGAGAGAGCAGAGTCATAGCTACGGCGAGGTTGTACACTCGGATTTAAGAGTTCAGGCCCCTCTTGGAGGAGGTAACAACCCTACGTCTCGGTGCCACGGAGGCTCTGTATATTGGAGTGTTGTGTTACGGGGGGTGCGAACCCTTGTGCAAGAGGGGAGGGTAGCTTATATAGGGTACGCCGACCCCTCGCTGCCCTCAGTTACACAAGGGTTCAATGAGAGAATAAAGACACGTACATTACTAGTAACGCATGTGTCTAATGATCTTTAAGGTGACGGAGTGAATGTCCGACCGTTGCCATCCAAGGGTGGCTCTAAGTCCTCTGTCCTTTGAGTGGATCCTTATCTTCCGAGTGAATTGATACGTCTCCAACGTATCTATAATTTTTTATTGTTCCATGATATTATATTATCTGTTTTGGATTTTTAATAGGCATTTATATGCTATTTTATATTATTTTTGGGACTAACCTATTGACTGAGGGCCGAGTGCCAGTTTCTGATTTTTACCTATATTAGAGTTTTGCAGAAAAGGAATACCAAACGGAGTCCAAACGGAATGAAACCTTCGCGGTGGTCTTCCTTGGACCGAAAGCAAACCAGAAGACTTGGAGATGAAGTCGGAGACGCAACGAGGAAGCCACGAGGCAGGAGGGCGCACCCCCACCCTCGTGGGCCCCTCATGGCTCCCCTGACCTAGTTCCTTCACCTATATATACTCTTATACCCTGAAAACATCCAGGAGAGCCACGAAACCACTTTGCCACCGCCGCAAACTTTTGTACCCGTGAGATCCCATCTAGGGACCTTTTCTGGCATCCTGCTGGAGGGGGATTCGATCACGGAGGGCTTCTACATCAAAACCATTACCTCTCCATGAAGCGTGAGTAGTTTACCACAGACCTTCCATTCCATAGTTATTAGCTAGATGGCTTCTTCTCTCTCTTTGATTCTCAATACCATGTTCTCCTCGATGTTCTTGGAGATCTATTCGATGTAATATTCTTTTGCGCTGTGTTTGCCGAGATCCGATGAATTGTGGATTTATGATCAAGATTATATATGAATATTATTTGGTTCTTCTCTGAATTATTATATGCATGTTTTGATATCTTTGAAAGTCTCTTTGAATTATCGGTTTAGTTTGGCCTGCTAGATTGATCTTTCTTGCAGTGGGAGAGGTGCTTAGCTTTGGGTTCAATCTTGCGGTGTCCTTTCCTAGTGACAGTTGGGGCAGCAAGGCACATATTGTATTGTTGCCATCGAGGATAAAAAGATGGGTTTTCATCATATTACTTGAGTTAATTCCTCTACATCATGTCATCTTGCTTAATGTGTTACTCCGTTATTTATGAACGTAATACTCTAGATGCATGCTGGATAGCGGTCGATGTGTGAAGTAATAGTAGTAGATGCAGGCAGGAGTCAGTCTACTTGACAAGGACGTGATGCCTATGTTCATGATCATTGCCTTAGATGTCGTCATAACTATGCGCTTTTCTATCAATTGCTCAACAGTAATTTGTTCACCCATCGTAATATTTGCTATCTTGAGAGAAACCACTAGTGAAACCTAGGGCCCCCCGGTCTCTTTTCCATATTATTGATCTCGTTTACATCTTGCTAGTTTCCGATCTACTATTTTGCAATCTTTACTTTCCAATCTATAATTCAAAAATACCAAAAATATTTACTTTACCGTTTATCTATCTCTATCATATCTCACTTTTTCAAGTGACCGTGAAGGGATTGACAACCCCTTTATCGCGTTGGGTGCAAGTTGTTGATTGTTTGTGAAGGTATTCGATGACTTGTGCGTTGTCTCCTACTGAATTGATACATTGGTTCTCAAAAAACTGAGGGAAATACTTACGCTACTTTGCTGCATCACCCTTTCCTCTTCAAGGGGAAACCAATGCAAGCTCAAGAGGTAGCATCAATGACATTGGTCGAGTGGAATTGGGGTATCCGAGTGAATCTCCTGTTGAGTGGGTTGCACTGTATATGATTCCAGTCGGTATCTTCTTTCTGGCCTTTTAGGTCTTGACTCTTGTGTGGTGTACTTGGGTAAGGCATATAGGTCAGGCCTGAGACCCTACCCTTGGTACAGTACAAAACAAAGACACATCCATGACATTTTGGGCCGAATGAAATTTTTATTCTGTCATGCTTGACATTTCTATGACGATAATTGTGACAAAACCCGGTATCATCATAGATGTGGTGGGCTCCTACTTCTATGACAATAAATCATGACACAAAATGGGATTTTTGTCCTGGGCGGGCCGGAGACACAGCTGCATGACATTCTTTGGGCCGTCCATGACGGGAAAAACCATGGTAGAAGCAAGTGTCGGTGTCAAAACCGGCGGATCTCAGGTAGGGGGTCCCGATCTGTGCGTCAAGGCTGATAGTAACAGGAAGCAAGGGACACAGATGTTTACCCAGGTTCGGGCCCTCTCGATGGAGGTAAAACCCTACTTCCTGCTTGATTAATATTGATGATATGGGTAGTACAAGAGTAGATCTACCACGAGAGCGTAGAGGCTAAACCCTAAGAGCTAGCCTATGACGGTATGATTGTAATTGTGATCGGCCTTCTAAGGACCAACCTCTCCGGTTTATATAGACACCGGAGAGGGCTAGGGTTTACATGGAGTCGGTTACAAGGAAATATAATATCCGGATCGCCAAGCTTGCCTTCCACGCCAAGGAAAGTCCCATCCGGACACGGGCCGAAGTCTTGAGTCTTGTATCTTCACGCTTAAATAGTCCGGACGTTTTACACAGTCCGGCTGTCCGGATACCCCCTAATCCAGGACTCCCTCAGTAGCCCCTGAACCAGGCTTCAACGACGATGAGTCCGGCGCTCAGTCTTGTCTTCAGCATTGCAGGGCGGGTTCCTCCTCCGAATACTCCAAAGTGGTCATCGAACACGTAGACCGTGTCCGGATCTGCAAGATGATCTCAGTATGGTATAGATCTGATTCGCTGGCAATCTTCGTGTATCGTGCCCTCGCGTCGGGGCTTGGTCCAACACGAACCGACGTTTCCTGCCCCACAAGGACTCGTGTTGCGAGGCGGTTTTATTGGCACGTCCCGAGATCGTGTTCCTCTTATTACGGGATTTTCCATCAATATGAGCACGCGTGACCCCACGACGGCTGTTGGTATAACCCGTGTGTTTTTAGATAAGCCTCAAACGGTCACACTGAGGACTCTTAATATTCACCCTCTTTATAAAGGGGTCGACACCTACGCCTCTTTTTTCACCTTCATCGCGCCTTCTCACACCTCGAGTTCTAACACCCGAAACCTAAGCTCCACCCCTCCAGAATCCTCCAACATGTCCGGATCTGACCCTCAAGGCCGGTGGGTGGCCTCCTCGATTGAAGAGAAGGGCATTGCAAAGCTTAGGGAGGTCGGATACCTGACCGCAGATATCCAGCACAGGCTCCCTGCTCCAGGGCAGGTCACCCATACGCTGGAGCCCAATGAGTGTGTCGTTTTCGTCCCACACTTCCTCCGCGGTCTAGGATTCACCCTCGATCCCTTCGTGAGGGGGCTCATGTTCTATTATGGGTTGGATTTTCACGATCTGGCTCCTGACGCTATCCTCCATATCTCGTCGTTTATTATCGTGTGCGAGGCTTTTCTCCATATCGCCCCACACTTCGGCTTATGGCTCAAGACCTTCAATGTGACACCGAAGATGATCAAGGGGCGACATGTGGAGTTCGGAGGTGCCGTAATAAGCAGGAACGGTGATGCCCCGTGGCCAGAGGGTTCTTTCCCAGAAGTATCCGATGTATGGCAGCGGAGGTGGTTTTATGTCACGGCTCCTAGGGGCACAAAGTGGGTGGCTGCCCCCGAGTTTCGTTCGGGCCCTCCGTCACAGTTGGCGTCTTGGACGGACGTAGGACGGAATTGGGGACCCGCTGGTGACATACCCGTATTGCAGAATCGCATCCGGGAACTTCTTGCAAGGGACATTAATCTTGTCAGCATAATGCAAGTGATGTTGATCCGGCGGATGTTGCGATGCCAACGCCGGCCTCTCCGGATGTGGGAGTTCAATCCGGAGGGTCCGCGGACCGTCAAGCACTTCTTCGGCCTGAAGCTCGAAGAGATGTGCAAATTATTCTTCGGACGGAAGGTAAAGTGTTCGGACACCACCGAGGATGCAGGCCTAAGCTGTAATCGCCTAGATACCCAAGTAAGTAAACTTGATACCGGACACCGTGTTTTGTATATGCTATGATTGTTTATTCTGAAAATCATCCGAGTCCAGGAATGGCTCAGCAAGGCGGAGAGAATTAGGTGTCCGGCGCCACTTCCCGAAGGCTCGCCCGCCCCCATCATGGCCAAGATGCTTGACCGAGTACTCAGCAGGATGCCTCCGGGGAAAGACAAGGGGAGGGACGGAGAATCCTAACCCCACACGCTACGCATCCGAACCGGGGGAATTGTCACCTCCCCTAAGGAGGATAGTCGGGAGGGGGATGTTAAGGCCTCCTCCCTGCGCGAGAAGAAGAGGGCCGCCTCCGAAGACCCGGAGACGGAGATGCCCAAACCCGGGAAAAAGATAACACCAGGGGGTTCTGCCCCAACGGGCACCCTCACCGCATCGTGCCCAACAACGGGCCAGCCCTCCACCGAGCTGTAAGTTAATTTTTAATTCAAAGATGTTGCGTTCCTCCTAGATCAATAATCAGGATTCGTCTTTCGCAGTTCGGCTAGCAGCCCCTCTCACCAGAGTTAATCTTCGGGGGACCTTCCTCCGGAGATGATGGAGAGCAAGACCCCACCTACCTCTCCGACTCGCGAAGCGGGCGACACCGAAGTGTTGTCACGGAGGAGTCCGGATCTGCCGAAGGCGGAGGCCAGCGCGTCAGCCGCCCTGAGCTCGGAGCGTTTAGCTCCCGCAAGGGGCAATGGGAAGGGTCCAGCACAGTTCGATGTCCGGCCGGACATACTGACGGGCCTACTAGAGCAGGCTGCGCTCTCGGAGGAGAACCGCTCACTAATGAGCGCGGTGCTCCCGAAGATTTCTTCCGCTACAAGCGGTTTGAATGAAGCATTTGCAAGTCTGCTCAGAGGCTTTGAGGTATGTAGTGAAGAATACACTATTTTAGGCTGTGAGGCACGCGTTAGGTGTGCTCCATACAGACAGTAGCCCCTGAGACACTGGTTGCCCTCCCTAGGGGGCAAACAGGGGATCATAAATCAATGATTACGCTATAAATATGTGCAGGTACCTGTGAGTCCGGCCGCCGACCAGTCCGTGGAAGTTTCCGAACTGACCAGGCAGATTCGATCGATTAATGCCGATATCACGCTGGTGAACGAGGGGCTGGACAAGTCACAAGGTATGTGCTCTACCTTCCTTTGTGTAAGAAAATATGGAGGCGGCATGATATTAATGTAATATGTTCGGACTGCAGATGGTGCTGCTGCCATGGAGGCCCTGAGGGAAGAGCTTGTCCAAGCCAAGGAACAAGCTCGGAATAGCAATGCGGCTGCCCTAAAGGCGACCGAGGAACTGAGAGCCGAACAGGCTGCTCATCGCCGAAGCGAAGAAAAGATGGCCAAAATGGCTATTGAGTTAAAAAATGCCGCTGACTGGTATGAGCTCCTTAAAAAGGAGCATAAAGATAGCTTGGCTGAGCTGGATAAGGCACGCAATGCCACCAAGGAAATACGGACCGAGCTCAGGGGGGCGCGGGAGGAGCTTCAACAGGCCAGTAAAATCGTGGCTGGAGGTTCCTACTTGCTGCGGACGAAGTTTTTTGATCCGAAGTACGCTCCCCTGGATGGGCGCTGGAGTCCCGCGGATGCATATGCGGATTTGGCGAAGAGTACGGCTGACGCGGCCGAGTTCTTCGATGGTCAAGGTGATAAGGAGGTGGAGAAGCTTTTCTGGTCGCAATTCAATGCTCCCAAATGACAAGATGGCTGTTGTAGCGGAGCTTCACAGGATGTCCGGTCTTGCAATGCGGTCTGTGATAGACCATATTTGGCCGGAAGGGCCTAAGCCTGACAGTTACTTTGGCTTGGTGCAACGGTTCCTTGGGGCCGTGCCTCGGATCGAAGCCATGAGGAGGTCGGCGTGCATAGAGGGTGCACGGATGGCTCTTGCCCGGGTTAAAGCCTATTGGACGGATATGGAGGCCAACATTATAGCGACCCAAGATCCGGCGGGGGGCCAGTATTCGGCCGAGCACTACTTGGCGCAGGTCACAGATGGTGCCCGCCTAATAGAGGCGCAGTGCTTGAAGAATGTCTCATTTGAGTGATGAATCAAATCATTGTAACAAACAATGTTAGTTTGATTGTAAGGCTATATTTATACTTTTTGCCCGAAAGTATTATTGTGTCCCCTGTATGGCCGTTTATATATGAATGTTTAATCCGAAAGATAGCAGTCGTTGGCTTCATCCCCCACGCAGGCAATGCGGGGGTGTTCGCAAAAGATATGCTTAATCACACTTGATCCAACGTCTTGGTCCATGAAGGAGGTGATTGCACGTCGAACTAGGCAACCGGACTATATAGCTGTAACACTTTCGCTTAGCCATGGGATTCGAATGTTGGGGCTACTATGTAGCCCCTGGTACCTTCGCGTGCATCTGAATACGGGCGCGTGTGTACATGACCGGGAAACGGTCCTTCGTTAATGCGGAGGGATCCTAAAGATCCCGATAGGTCTTCGAGTGGTTGAACAGTCTCTCGCTGTATCATGACCGCTGCTTTTCGGCTTTCTTCGAGGTGCTCGTCCGGAATAACCAGGGCACAATCGCAGTAGTTCTCCTTTGGCCAACTTAGCCGATAGTAATGGAACGTAAGGCGGCAAACCCAGGAGCCAGGCAAACCCAACATTTGACCAAAGACATGATTCGGAGCTGCTGCATATAAGGCCAAACTCGTGATGCCGAACACTCCCGAGGGTATTTGGACTTTATAATAGTCGATGGGCTCAAGAATGCCCATTCGTTATAAACCCTGTTTTTTCAGGTACGTGCGTTAATCTGTCATGGCGAGATGCCAAAAACGGCAGTATCCTCTGTGGGCATGGAACCCATGGGATGGTTAAACAACAAGAGGCAATAAAAAAGGTTTACACAGGGGCTTAATATAAAAAGAAACCTATTGAACGGGGCCCTGCTGCACGTATGCGCCTTTGTCTCTATTGTGTCGTATCCTGGAAGGGTATCGCGCGATCGTTGTCTGTGGAAAGAAGGAAAACTCATAGAAGAGTGCAACGTAAGTATGCGATGGATAATAAAAGTGTGAGATGTTGGCCTGCCCATAAGGTTGAGCCAACTGTGGGACTGTGTTAAGTATTTATAGCCCCTGGTGTCCACTATGGGATTACATATACGGTGCCCTGGTTCAATTTTACCCGGGCGACCGAACTCATCTAGCCGAGTATGTGGTCTTTAAGGACCACTCATGTTTTCTTATGTTGGAGGCCGCTTATAGTCCGGCCGCGAGGGCCGTCACGTGTTCCTCTGCGCGTGACAAGCATTCTGTTAGTCCGCCAACGGTGATGACGCCATGTGGACCGGGCATCTTAAGTGTAAGGTAGCCATAGTGCGGCAATGCGTTGAAGCGGGCGAAGGCCGTTCTTTCGAGCACTGCGTGATAGTCGCTTTGGAAGGGTGCAATGATGAAGAGTAGTTCTTCGCTCGAGTTGCTCGGCGAGCGAATGTTACCTTCAGTGCGACGGAGCCCCTGCTGTGGGCTTCAACGCCTGGTATCACCCCTTCAAAGGTGGTGATGATTTGTTTAATTATGGACGGGTCTATCCCCATCCTGCGGACAGTGTCCTCATATATTAAATTGAGGCTGCTGCCGCCGTCCATAAGGACGCGGGTGAGACGGTATCCGTCGACTATCGGGTCGAGCACCCAGGCCTTTGATCCTCTACGCCAAATACTAGTTCGGTCATCCAAGTTATTGAAAGTGATCGGATAAGGCATCCAGTGGTTAGTCGTTAGAACGATGGGCTCTATATCGAGCGCGTCTCTGTGCGCACGTTTGTGCCTCCTCATGGATGTTTGAGTCGCGTGGATCATGTTCACTGTTTTAACCTCTGGCGGGAATTTTTTCTGTCCTTCAGTGTTCGGCCAGCGAGGTTCATCCTCGTCTTCACTTGGTGTTTCCCTTTCCTTGTGTTCGTCATTTAATTTGCCGACTTGCTTGAAGACCCGGCACTCTCTGTGCATGTGGTTTGCAGGTTTGTCGGGGGTGCCATGAATTTGGCATAGTCTGTCTAGGACTCTATTCAGACCGGACGGTCCCTCTTTGCTGCCTTTAGATGGCTTGTTTCGCTGATTAGGTCGAGAGCCCCTGAATCCGGCATTAACCGTCGTGTTATCCGGGCTCTCTTCCTTGTTTTGGCGTTTGTTTTTATGACGCTGTGGCTTCTCGTTGCCATCCCTTATTTCGGATGTGCTGGGGTTGCTGGTGCCTTTACGGGCTAATCAGCTGTCTTCTCCCACGCAAAAGCGGGTCATAAGGCTTGTTAGGGCTGCCATTGTCCTTGGCTTTTCTTGGCCGAGGTGCCTGGCGAGCCACTCGTCATGGATGCTGTGTTTGAATGCTGCTAAGGCTTCGGCATCCGGACAGTCAACAATTTGATTCTTCTTAGTGAGGAATCTGTTACAAAACTTGCGGGCGGATTCTCCGGGCTGTTGGACTATGTGACTTAAGTCGTCAGCATCCGGAGGCCGGACATAGGTCCCTTGAAAGTTGGCCTTGAAAGCATCCTCGAGTTCCTCCCAGCTCCCAATTGAATTTTTAGGGAGGACTTTCAACCAGTGCCGAGCTGGTCCCTTCAGCTTGAGGGGGAGGTATTTGATGGCGTGAAGGTCATCCCCACGAGCCATGTGTATGTGTAGGATAAAGTCCTCGATCCGGACCCACAGGTCTGTTGTTCCGTCGTATGCCTCTATGTTCACAGGTTTAAAGCCCTGTGGGAATTCATGGTCCAGTACTTCATCAGTAAAGCACAGGGGGTGAGCAGCCCCTCTGTATCTGGACGTGCTGTGGCATGTCGTCGGCTATTGTTGTGTCCGGTCTTTATTCCGGACTGGTATTCGATTGGCATAATCGTTTTGGCGACCATAGTCTTTCTCCGGGGTGCGTCCTTTGGATCCATAAATGGACCTGGCTGCGCCAGCTTTCTTATTCGGGTGTTCATGTGGATCGGTAGCCGCTTTGTTGCGGTTATGAAGTGGTACAGCTTCGTTGTCAAATTCTGGCAGTAGCTTGCGTTTTGGATAGCTCTTTGTACGGCGATCATCGCCGTATCTTTCTTCAGTGTCTAGCACTTTGTTCCATCTACGGTTGAGCGCTTCTTGTGCGGCTTTGAGCCGTTGCTTCTGCTTCTTTAGGCTTCTTGCGGTGGCCGTGAGCTTTCTGTGGAGGTTATCTCGTTCCGCATGTTTTTCCGGGATTGCATCATTATCCGGACTGTTTTCCGGTGTTGGTCTGGCTTGATGACCTCGTCCGTCGGGATCATTGTCCTCGGGCGTCTGCTCCGAACTGTGTTCAGGGTGACCTGGTTCGTCCTGCTCCATCGCTGGGTCTGTATGGCCGTTGTTGCCTTCGGAGTTGATTGTAGCATCGATCCCTCTGGCGCTCTTGTCACTATTTTTACTGTTGCTGGACTTAGAACGGCCTCTGCGTCGTCGCTTTGACTTTTGTCCGGGGTTTTTATCGTCCGGATTGTCGCTTTTGTCCTCTTTGGGCGTATCCACCATGTAAACGTCGTATGACGAGGGGGAAGTCTGGCGCCCCATAGATTCCACATCTTCTCCTGCATCGTTTTCCATACCGTCGATGTCTTCGGAGTCGAAGTCTGGCACGTCGGATAAATCATCGACCGTGGCTATGAAGTGGGTGGTGGGTGGGCAACAAATTTCTTCGTCGCATGATTCCCACTCGAACCGGACGTAGTTTGGCCCAGAAATTTCTGTTAAAGAGAGAGTTTTCAACGAGTTCAGCATGTCGCCAAAGGGCGAGTGCCGAAAAATATCCGCGGCGGTGAACTCCATTACCGGGGCCCAACCTGGCTCGACCGATTCGGGAGTGCGCGGGCCGGACTCAACATCCGGATACGAATCCGGGGGTCCGGAGTCATAGGCCACCACAGAGGTAAGGCCCGTGTTCGGCTCCACCGCCGATAATTGTGCGACCTGTGGGGCGGGGTCCAGCCCTTCGTCCTCAGGCAACGCAGCCTGCTCCGGATTTAGGTCCGAGGCTACTGCGGGGGTGATACCCCGAGCTTTGTCCGATAGCAGGTCTAAGCCATGCTCGTCGTGACTGTCTGGTACCGTGTTATTGACGGTGATTGAAGGAGCCATCGAGCCCCGTAGCGACGACACAGAGGAACTCTCAATGAAAGCACCAATGTCGGTGTCAAAACCGGCGGATCTCGAGTAGGGGTCCCGATCTGTGCGTCAAGGCTGATAGTAATGGAAGCAAGGGACACAGATGTTTACCCAGGTTCGGGCCCTCTCGATGGAGGTAAAACCCTACTTCACCGCTTGATTAATATTGATGATATGGGTAGTACAAGAGTAGATCTACCACGAGAGCGTAGAGGCTAAACCCTAAGAGCTAGCCTATGACGGTATGATTGTAATTGTGATCGGCCTTCTAAGGACCAACCTCTCCGGTTTATATAGACACCGGAGAGGGCTAGGGTTTACATGGAGTCGGTTACAAGGAAGGAAATATAATATCCGGATCGCCAAGCTTGCCTTCCACGCCAAGGAAAGTCCCATCCGGACACGGGCCGAAGTCTTGAGTCTTGTATCTTCACGCTTCAATAGTCCGGACGTTGTACACAGTCCAGCTGTCCGGATACCCCCTAATCCAGGACTCCCTCAGCGAGGGCGAAGAAAATATCGGGGATTTCCCGGTTACGGTGGGTGGTCGGGGCCGAGCGATGCATGGAGGGATTGCGTGTTTCTCTCGTACATGTACGCACGTGGGTGCGAGGTGTTGGGCTCTAACTGAACCCGAGCGAGCCGTTCGCCTACTGACCCCGAGCGATTGCATTGGCTACGCGTTACTGAACACGAGCGATCGATCGATCCATGGCTGTTAACTGAACCCGATCGAGCGATTCCTTCACTACTGCTGCTAACTAAAGCCGATCGAACCTGCTACCTCTTGATGAATAGTGAGCGTTGTTGGGGGTTGGATGAACAGTTCCCGGTGGGCGCTGGATGAACAGGATCCAGTGGTAGTAGAGGCTGTTGCCGCTGGATGAATAGGACCCCGTGGAGGGCTGGTTGAACAGTAGCCCGTGGAGGGGTGGTTGAACAGTAGCCGGTGGAGGCTGGATGAACAGGAGCCCGTGGATGAACAGTAGCTGGTGGAGGCAGGAGGGAGACACCGTGGATGAACAGTCGCAGGTGGAGGCTGGAGGAGGTCGACGGTGGATGAACAGTAGCCCGTGGAGGCTGGAGTGAGGCAGTAGATGGTGGATGAACAGTAGCCCATGGAGTCCTTGTTTTGCAGTACGCCACACCCCTCCCGATGAACAGGACTCCTGTTTCGACCGTAGGAGGTCGAAGAGAAGTCCGTTTCCTCCATTTCGCGGTATGCCACACCCCTCTCGGTGAACAGGTCCCGTTTCGACCGTAGGCAGTCGAACAGAAGGCCATTTCCTCCGTTTTGCGGTATGCCAGGCCCCGTTTCGACTGTTCCGTCCAAGACGGTTGGCTTCCGATGAACACAACGCATTTCGTTGCCTCCCGATGAACACGACAACGCAGTTTCTCCGTTCCGACCCAGCCGGTTGGCTGCCGATGAACATGACACCGTCGCTGCTCTCCGCTGCCTCTCCATGTACATGAGCCCTGGCCATACGTATGCGAGAGTAGGCATTCGAGACCCCGCCCGTATGTACATATGTGGCCGTATTTACTTTCTTGCACCCCGGTTATACGTACATGTACATGATATTGGAAGGACAGCGTGACATGCTACGTCTGCGCCTCTACAACGACACGTGCCCTTCCTTACTCGGCCATGGTTCATCGTTGCAGCTTGCAGACAGACCGATCGACCAGTATGTACGTACAAGTTCGCGACCAGAATGACAACACTACGCATGCTTCGACCAGGTGGGTCCCGACTCTCAGGGAGGATAAGAAGGCACTTCCTAGCGTGCAAAGTTATTGCTAGTGGGTCCTAGCTGTTAGGGGGAGAATCATTTTTTTTGCCCGTAATATGGCCGCACTTCCTTGCGTGTGAGATGTAGCTGGTGGGTCCCAGTAGTCAGGGGGAAACGTTTTTTCACGAAATACGGTGGCCCGTCCGGTGGGTCCCCGTTGTAAGGTGGAGGAATAATTATTTTACACGTAATAAGGTAGCACTTCCTTGCTACGGCCGTGGACCCAGCTGTCAGCCTCTCCACGTACAGTACTCTTTCGATGGAAATCCTTCCTTGACCACACCGCACCGAGAGCACCAAGGCGGTAGACAACGGCGAGGCCTAGTAAGGGGACGACGGGGAGCTGGGGAAGACGCGGCAGTGGATGCCCACCCGGAGAGGAGTATGAGGGATGACTGGTTCGGCTGCGGTGTGAGGCTGTCGTCGCCGCAGAATAACAAGGGGTGTGGGTGAGTAGAGGGATGGTCTGGCCAGCGATGGGAGTAGTAGGGGCGGTGAGGCCTCCGTGGCAGCACAGCTGGCCACGGGAGGCAGGGGCACGCAGTGGTTTGGACGGCTGGAGCAAGAAAATCAGAGGTTGAAAAGCAGGATAACCGTTGGACGGTCACTGGTGATAGAATCGTTTGTTGACTAACTTGACAAAGCCCTCCGTACGCGTCAACTTAGTAGGGCCACAAGTCAGCCGCCAAATCTGGTGGCCCCTGCTGTCATGGGGAGCACTCGTTATTTTTCGCTTAATAAGGAGGCACTTCCTTTCGTGCCAAGATATAGCTGGTAGGTCCCAGCTGTCATTTTGAGGAATCATTCTTTTTGGCATAATAAGGAGGTACTTGCTTGTGTGCGTCCATGGACCATGTGGGTCCCAACTGTCAGCCTCTCCATGTACATCCCTCTTCCGATGTTGTCGTTTGTTGACAACGTTGACCACGCCGTGCCGAGAACACCAGCGCGATGGGCGATGGCGAGACCCAGGAAGGGAATGACCCGGAGGCGGTGAAGCCACAGCAGTGGAGGGATGTGGGTGAGTAGAGGGATGCCTGTCCAGCGGTGGGAGTAGTATGGGGTGATGAGGCCTGCATGGCAACACAGCTGGCCACGGGAGGCGGGAGCAGGCGGTTCCGCTAATGCTGGATTTGGCGGCTGGAGCAAGAAGATCAGAGATTAAAGAAGCACGACGGCCGTTGGATTGACATCCAACGGTTACGTCTGCTAGAATCGTTTATTGATGTATATAATAAGTACGAAAATTGCATATGCGTCAACTTAATAGGCCCACAAGTCAGACCATTCCCTATTTTTTTTAATAATTTACAGCTCATTGCAACTTCTTATGCAATTTATTGCAGTCCGTTTTTTGTTGGCCAGAGCCAAGGTTAAAAATTTAAACAAAACTTCACATATTTCGGTGGGGTCCAAACTATTTTTAATACTAAAATGTCGAGCCAGATTTAAAGTACTTTCAAGATATATTTAAATTAGGGTAAAGCCCAATGAAATTGGAATCTGAAAATGTGGAAAAATTCAGAAATTATAAAGTAATTGCTAATTTGTCTTCTGTTTTTTATATTTACAGCCCATTTCTTATTACTTACAAGATTTGCACCCGTCTTGAAAGAGTTGCAGCCCATCAGGGCATAGAAAAATAAGTAGGCCTGAATTGGGTATTCTTCAGAAAAAATAAACTGGGCTCATTTTCACAAAGAAAAAAATAGCTGGGCTGGTCATTTGGTGAACGTAAAGTATAAGCATGGGCTAGACGGACCACAGCCTAGTTGAAACCCTGCTCCGTCTCAACAATAACTAAAAAATTACTGCTCGAGCAGCTACGTCCTAGGTGTCAGCCGATCTTGTGATGTTCTCTTGTCTATTGACTATATACGTTGACAATGTTGTGGGTCCCAGATGTCAGAAAACCACTAGGAGGAAACATTTTCTTTTTCTATATGCTGACAATGAAGAATATAAAAAATGAGTAACTTGCTTGCGTACGGCCATGGAGATGATGGGTCCCTACTGTCATCCTCTTCACGTACAATCCTCTCCTGATTTCTCTTGTTTGTTGACCATGTTGACAACGCAAGAGGGCATCGCCGCGGAGAGCGCACCAAAGCGCGCGAAGGACGACGGTGAGGCCTCGGACGCCTGCGTTAACGATTTAGGAGACGGTGGGGCGGTGATGCGTGCGCTGAGGCGCAGCCAGCCGTGGGAAGCGGAAGAAGGAGGCCCCGCCGGCGCTGGTTTGGTTTTTGCGACTGGAAGAAGACAAGACTGAAGAAACATGACAGACTGTAAAAGCGGCAGGAGTACTTAACAACCTTAACTGAAACCAGCAGGGGTACTTAACAACCATATATGAAAGCAGTATGAGTACTTATATAGGTTCAATCGTACAAAGCACGCCTCGGTCAGTGCTACTTTTCCTACAGATAACCAAGGGTGAGGCCACCAAGCCCCAGGAGAAGGCCCAGGCACCACCGGACGCATCCACAACCTTCTGAAAGCGGCTTCATCTTGCAATGTGGTCAATAAACAGGATATTCTCTTTAGAGCCATGAAAAAGCATGAGCATAACCTTCTGTCCTACTCTCCAAGATGGACGGGCCTTCATTATTTGAGACCACCCATGAATAAGTATCTTTTCACCTCCAAGGGGAATGGAGTAGGTCGACATAAACATCATGTTTTGACCAAGAGCAAGTCTGACCCGACCATGGTCAGGCATCTGTATAGGAACAATAGAACTAGGAAGTTTATGTTTCAAGAAGATCACAGCTGTAAAACTGTGTATAAGAAAGAGTTTATGAACAACATATATAACAAAAAACAGCTCGTACCATAAGTTTCTCGACACAATTGGACATGTTCAACGTGTGCAGCAGTGGCACACATATCCCACGCGGCCTTCCACCATTGAAACGCCCCACAAGGACCTCAAGACGGTTAATAAAGTGTAGGAAATTGTGGATGTCGTCCCAGTCAACTTCAGTGCCATCAGTAACAGTCGAGTTTTATAGAATAACAAATGAGTAGCATGCTTAAATTTGAAATAACCTACACGTGTCACCAATTATAAGAAACATTTCTTAGAAGTAGCATCTTCGTGAGAGAAGGGAATCACAAATCGTTGCTACTTCTAAAGTTAAATTGTGATTAGTTAGACAGATTAGGTGGATTAGGAAGTAATCGAGGCAACAAGAAAGAACCAGATACAAAACTAACATGGATGAACTACTGGAATGGCATCGGGGTGGAAGATCACAGTGAAGATGAGACCAGGTTCTGCTATTTCCATCAACATTCGTGCGCCAACTTTTAGTCCGTAACACTTGAGAAAGTTTATCCAAGTTCGGCCATAAAAAAGCAGTGATCTTCTTGGTTCATGAACCTACTCGGAACTTATATCCATGGCTTGTCTTCAATGTGACCATTAAACTGGTGTATTCAGTTATGGCAAGGCCGACCATCTTGAGTACATCTGTTCTGGCAAAGCAAGGAATGCACTGCACGAAAAACAATATGAGAACACAATGTATTCGTTATTCAAATCTAGAAATAATTTCCTCCTTCACGTCGGTGTTGACCATGGTACTAGTACCTTTTATCCAAATATAGAAATCCAAATTTCAAAATTAGTCGACAACATGTTCAAAAACCCCCGCCCTCCCGGATAAAAAAAGATTCTAGGCACATACTGTGAGTGTTTTAAAATCCTGTGTTAGGATGAGAAGGAACAAGTGTGGCATCTCGCCAAGGGCGCAGAAACCTGTAGGGTCCTCGCACTTTGGGCACTGCAAATGAAACAGACTAGATTCAGTAGGAAGAAAAATGCATCAATGATGGCGGCTGCCATCCTAGGATTGCCCGCGACCAAGGGACTTGGATTTATCGGGGGTGGATGAAGAATTCATACCTGGTTCTCCATGATAAAACCCTATGCAATCGCCGAGAGGGGGTTTTCTCTGAACAAGCAGGCGAGGGAGAAGGGTATTCAGGCCCAGTGAGAGAGGGGGGTTTCTCTGAACAAGCTGACGAGGGAGAAGGGGATTCAGGCCCAGTGAAATATTGTTGCTTCGTCCGTCCAGCTTACTGCTAAAGCTGAAAAGGTGGGGTTTTTTGTGATTTGATGGCTCATTGGGCATTACTGCAGCGCTATGACTGGGGTGAGTCTACCGTGCAGTTGTGTCCTCTAATTTGGTGCAAGGCACGTGGAACCCCTTGCCGGATGCCCCACATATCAGCGAAAGGAAGTAGAAAGGCAGGAGTAACTAGTCACATATAAATATATTTTTGATAGATAGATACTCCCTATGTAAAGAAATATAAAAATCTTTTATATCACAACTGTATACATAAGAAAACTCAAGGGGAATATATATAACATAATATGGGGGTTCAGCTGAGAATATAATACTCAGACAGGTTCACGGTTCTGGACTTTACGCCACAGGCCGGTGGGCTTGCATATTTGGCGGCCCATGCGTTCTACCTCAGCGCATTTCATATTGCAAGCGACCGGTACGGCGCAGGTTTTATATACTGTCGCAAGGCGAATACAGAAAATTGAATAAAGCACGGTAGCTGTTATAATGAAATCGAACGACAGTTGCTAACCAGCAATTAGAGTTGCAATTCTATCAACAATATCCTACGTGATAAATAATACTGTGGTACTACTTATACACACTGGACACTTGTTTCACCATGGCATATTATTACATCAAAATCTCATGTTTTCAGGTGAGTAGCGCCTATACGTTGGAGAAAGAGACTCTAGCCCAGGCGCTAGGAAAGGAAATCATTTTTTCATAACTGTTGTGAAGCGTCAAATCATGCGCTCTCGTTGGAGATGCCTTAACTCTCATTGTTTTTTTCCTTGGCAGGGACTCCTTTGTTACGAAAGCAATCAGAGCCCCACCAGATCCACTTCCTTATTACATGAAAAACGAAAGCAATCAACCACTAATCAGAAATCTCCCTGTTATATCATTCCTTTCACAGCATCTCCAATTGAGAAACCATCGTCCTCAATCTAGAATAGTTTCCTTTTTAGCCCTAACAACAACACGACCTAGCGCCTCCACCCCTCCATTCTCTTCCCCAGCCCGCCTCGCCTTCTTCCCCTTCCCCACGCCTCTAGCCATGTCCGCCGCTGCGCCACCAATCTTGAAAACTGCGCCACCCTGCGATGATTCCCGCAGCCAAGGGCTAGGCACGGATGCCCCGATTGCTCCCTCGGCTATGGCTTATGCTCTCCGTCTCCTCAACTGCGTCCGGCTGACTCAGGCCACATGCGGATCGCACGTACCTGAGGAAGGCGACCTCGTGGTCGGTTCCCTCGCTGGCTATGGCCTATGCCCTCAAGGTACGTAGTCGGCGTCGTGCTGTCCTCGAAACCCACTTTCTATTTCGTCTTCGTGGTAAACCACGAAATCGTCTCTCAGCGTCGCAGGAACGGTATGATGTGTGGCAAAAATACTTCTGGCAGTACCATTAAGTGCAGCTCTACTGATACTTTGTACCAGGGAGTGACCATATGCAGATATGATAATTACGCTATGGATTTCCTCTTTTAGCTAGATGCGTACAGTACACATAGGATTTTAAGCGGTGCATTTCAAATAAACTTGTGCATTTAACGGTTGTGTGCGGATACAAGAAGAAGATTAATGATCTTGTTAAGGACCATGGTGAGAGATGCAGAAGATGTTGCTGAGGTCTGTTCCCCCCTTGAAAATATTACAGATTAATTTTGACACTGTGATCTCTTTGATGCCAATGTCTTCAGTTCGTTAATCACATGATTTTTCAGTACAAAATGCCTGAAGCTTATGACATGGGTGAAGGTGTTAATCAAGAATTGAGTTTCTTAGTAGCAATGCAGCGATAGTGTATATCCTTTTGTATGAAAGTATGAGATTTTATGTAATTTAAATATATTAACTGAATTTGCTGGACAAGCAGTGATCCCGAGGCCAAAGATAAAATGAATCCTTTTGCTGAATAGGAAGCATATATATGGGAAGAACATCCTATAGGTATGTCATTTATTTGGATTATCCACAGGAAATTGGTATTGCCATTATCTATATATTACCATATCTATGATCTTTGTTGTATATTTAACAATTGATCGACTTGTTTCAGTAAAGTCGAAACTGGAATTTGGATCGGTAAGTTTAAGAAATATCCAGAAAGAAAAAAACTAACTAAATCACGACGAATTCCCCTCTTTAATATTACGGAAACAAATAACAAGTTGAGATTGTAGACGCGTGTGAGAAAATCCAGTGTCTTCTGCTAAGGCAAATGATCATACGAATCACCAAATTGCTTTCATCCAAAGAATCATTGCTTATTGCATAATCAGAAGTTCATCTATTTTTTGATACATAATCATAAATGCATTGCCAGCCTTAAAGTGCATCATCATCATTAATATATTGTGAATCTACTGGGTTGATCATGGACGGATTTCATAGTGTGCGTTCCTATCAACTCCTATATATTGCATGTGTGTTTCACCACCCAAATCATTCCCTCGTTCACATCTCTTTTCATGTCACGCAATTCGCTCGTCCTACATCATGTCCTTCTCTGACTTCAAAGACGATGTTTATGAGGATCAACGGGAAAGTGAGAGCAAGCTGGGGAACAAATGTTCTTGTTGAATCGGAAGAGTAGCAAAAACTTCTATCAGGAGAGATCTGTATCTTCACCTTCACCGCACCAACCTCCTCAGGCGTTGGTAAGGGAACCACAGTGAGCTATAAAGAAGTTAAAATCCTGAGGCAAACCCTGCCCCATCAGTGCCCAACCATGTTATCCGCTAACCATTTTCATAATTTGATCATATATTTATAGATAGATGTCCATCTTGTGAGAGGTCACCCTAGATGTATTGACTACATAAATAAAGTGAATCTAATAAGGACAGAAATGATTGCAGACTGACCTACACTGAAGGTAAACACTTTTCATGCAATTGTGTATCTATAATAATGCAAATGATACACAATCATTTGCATTATTATAGATACACAATGGCATGGGAAACGTTTACCTTCAATGTATGACGGCTTTACAATCATTTGCGTTCTTATTATAATTAACTTTATTTACATTATCAATTTCAATACATATAGGGTGACCTCTCACAAGATAGAAATCTATCTATATAACAACAACAAAACGAAACAAAGTCACAATTTTGAACGCTTCATTATTTTTTTATATACAAACTGACTCCAAACAATTACATGGATAAATGCTCTGAAGGAGCGATGAAACACATTACGACCTAACATCTCAATACTATAAACTCTCATGCTATAAAATATCTAAAAATACTAGACACCTCCCTCATACTTGGACTTTTGGTGGTGGTGGTGGCTTGTTGTTGTAGTCTTTGATATGGTTCACAACCATCTCCCTCACTTCCTTAATCTGTTTCAGCAAAGATTGCAGAAACATGGTATTATGCTGGACTGCCTCCAGAATTTGATAATTGTTGGTTCACCAACCGTCATTCCTTAGTGCATCGTCTTGTGTCACGCTGGATAGTCCAGAGGGAGGGCATATGTGCACCAGAAGTATTTTCCACCTCGTGATCATGGATAAAATTATGAAAATGGGTTGCGGATAACATGGTTAAGGACTTATAGGGCAGGTTGTGCCTCGGGATTTTAACTTCTTTATACCTCGCTGCAGTTCCCTTACAAACGTCTGAGTAGTTTGGTGTGGTGAAGATGCAGATCTCTGCTGATGGAGGCTTTTGCTCCTCTTCCGGTTCAATAAGAACATTAGTATGCACTAACATCATTTCTTCCTTAGCTTCCTCTCTCTCTCCTGCTGATCCTAGCTCATAACCATCGTTTTTTAAGTCCGAGGAGGACATGATGAACGACGGGCGAATGACGATATATGGAAAGAGATGTGCCCGAGGGGACTGATTTGGGTGGTAAAACACACACGCAATATATAGGAGTTTATAAGGAATGCACACTACAAAATCCGTCCATGATCAACCCAGTAGATTTACAATATATTTAATGACGGTACTGCAGTTTAAGGCTGGCGATCCACTTCTGATGACGTACCAAAAAATAGATGCACTTCTATTTGTGCAATAACCAACAATTATTTGGATGAAAGAAATTTTGTGTTTCGTATGATCACTTGCCTTACGGACAGGCATCGGATTATCTCGTATGTGTCTACAATCTCAATTTGTTATTTGTTTCCATAATATTAAAAATGAGAATTCGTCCTGATTTAGTTAGTTTTTTATTTCTGGATATTTCCTAACCTTACTGATATTCACATAATATAAAAGGTTTATCATTTAATTAATCTTTTCTGTTTTTTTTTCATTAAGTTATTTACCTTTTCCCTTTTATTAGGTTATTTTCCATTTCCATTTCATCGCAAAGTTCTTAATATTACACCCATTTTTTGTTTTCTTTCACTATGTTATTTTCCTTTCTCCTTATTATGGTGTTCTTATCCTTTACAAGTGGAGTTCTTAATATTACATGCATTTTCTAATTTTCTTTTAAATCATATAACAATACATTTTTTGTGGCTTAACAATACATTATTTTCGACATAAAACTACGACCGTAATTGACACACACGAAAAAAAGAATACTTTGATTGTATAAAAGGCAGTAATTTTGCATGGTTTGTACTAATATTGAACGTTTTTTTTCTGGAAAGTATTGAACGATTTGCTACTAAACTATAATACCTAAACAGTTCATCCCTACTATCTTATTTCTCTTCACATACAACTTATCCACATCATCAAGTAGACCCCACATGCTTTTTACTTAATCCTGCATCATCTATTCTAATTTTCCTACTCATTGATCTCTTTATTTCCACGAGAGAACGCTGTCGCTAACATTGCACCGTATATCCGTATTACTCTCGGTCTTCTAAGACTAAATTTTCTAATAAATGGTCAACATTTTTTCTATGCACACATAACATTTTTCAAATGCTTGATTAACATTTTTCGAACACATGGTCAACTAAACACATTTAACATTTTTCAAATTCTTAATTAACATTTTTTTTAAATACTTGATAAACATTTTCTAAATGCTTGATTAATATTTTTATATGCATGATCAAATTTTTGAATCAGTTTTTTATACATGGTCAACTTTTTTTATACACATTTAATTTCAAATGTTTGATTAACATTTTTCAAACACTTGTTCAACATTTTGTTCAAATGCTTCATTAAAATATGTAAATACATGATCAAATTGTTTCATACACATTTTTATATACGTGATAAACATTTTCAATATACATATTTAACATTTTCCAAATACTTGGTTAGCATTTTTCAAATGTTTTATATAGAGATATTTGTAATATATTTCTTTAGATTATTTGAAAGTATAAATAAAATTAAAAAGAAAAAAAAGCAAAAACAAAAAAAGGCTGTTGTTACCGCATGCCTGAGCCGGCCCAACTCGCGCCACCCATCAGCGAGGTTCCTCTCGTCTCGCTGAAAGCGAGATATAGTGCATCTCTTAGGATAGCTTGTCGCATGTAGCTTAGACAAGAGAGAAAAGGAGTTAAATTATGATTACTATTATTTTTGGGGTGTTTTTCACGAAGATAAACTATGATTCTGCTACTTCGGCATCTTAAGAATTGTTTTTAGTTACAAACAGATATTCTGGACTTCTTTTCAGAAAACTGTTGTGATCTGATTATACATATGTGCTCACTACAAAGAATGGGTGGATAGTTAACGGTAGTGATCCAATAATAGCACGAGACCTCTGTCACATTCCGAATCAGCTTCACCTAAGCTCAGTGCTTGCGTGCACACATCTTATAATATAAGAGCGTTTTTAAAACACTTTTATATTATGAGACGGATGGAGTATGATTCTGCTACAAAAGCATCTTCCTTTTTTAGTTACAAACAGAAATCCTGGACTTCTTTTTAGTAAACGGTTGTGATCTGATTATACATATGTAACTACAATGAACGGGTGGACAGTTAACGGTAGTGATCCAATAATAGCAAAGGTTCCACCATGTCAATGCCCGGATGTGATTGGATAGATAGACATTTCAACGCTGCCACAAGAAAAGGAAATACTCCACACATCTTATGTGAAAGAAATAGGCCTATCTCAGGCCTGTGTCACTGTCCGAATCTGCTTCGGCTAAGTGCAGTGCTTGCGTGCACACATCTTATGTGCGGTCGATGCGCCAACATGAGCTCAAGGCCATGCCAGGTTCCCACAGAATCAATTCCATTGGAGTCGGACACGCTTGTTCGTCTGGTACACGTACCAGCCATATGTATTTGTCCACCTATGTTCCATTTTCTGATGACATTGCTCTTCACTGACAGCTACTCCTACTTGTGAAACTAAGCCTGCATTCCTGTTAGTTCTTCAAATTAAGGCGGGAAATATGATGCGTTCGCTCCACATTTCGCTACATTCCCCACAAGCTGCTTACATATGCCTGTATACACGTTCTGTTTCTTCACTGAGCAATCAGGATTCAGGAGTAAGGGCAAAGCTAGTGAACGGTGTCTGTCTGAAGCCTGAACCTTGCTTTGTCTGCACCCATATGCTTGCAGGTGCAGCTTGCAGCTTGCAGCTAGCTGCGGAATACCAATACCGTGCGACAATGGCCACATGATTCCTGACCTTGGGGGCTCCTTTTCCCCTTGCTCCTGCGCAGCCTTGCTTCATGTCGAGGCAATGCCATTGTCACTGCCCTACACAAGGAACCTGGCCAGCAGCCTGCCATAATATATGCAGCAATAGTCTACACAGACCCAAGGGACCAACCATCCGTTCCTGCATTTCATCGAAGAAGATGGCTGACAATGCTGCGGAGGTGAAGCAGAAACCTCAAGGTGAGGTGAAACCAGATGAGGGTCAGAGCCAGGCCGCGGAGAAGAGCGAGAAGAAGGCGGAGCTGAAGCCCGATGAGGCGAAGAAGCTGATCGAGTTCATGGAGAAGAAGTACGACGAGCACGTGGCGAAAGTGGACTCGTTCGACGACTTCAACCACGCCATCTACGAGCTCATCCAGTAAGTTTCTCTGAACCCGCGTACCACAATCCAGGTGAACGTGCACTCGGTTCATTTCCATCGTTCATTCAGCATCAACACTGAACCTTCAACGGAGTGTGTTCTCCTTCAGGAAGTTCTGCGAGGAGCGCGGGCAGGTGCAGTACAGGATCCCGCCCAGGGAGAAGCTGCAGGAGGTGTACGCGGTGAGTAGGAGCCACGTTCTTCAGTTTCAGTGAGTGCGGTTTGGATCTAGGAGACGTAGGTGATGACCTTTGTGCCGTGTGTGTGGTGGACCGTGGGCGCGCAGAAGCACCACAAGGCGGGGAGCGGCGAGGTGAAGCGGGAGGAGTTCGCGAAGATGAGCGGGGAGCTGGTGAAGCGGGACAGCTTCAGCTTCGGGAAGGCGACGACGGAGCTGCTCATGTTCCTGTTCGGCGCGCCCATGTGCGCGCTGGTGGCCAAGCGGGTCCTGCCGGGGCTCGGCTGGCTCTCCGACGACACCGTCATCCCGCTCGCCACCTCCGGCGCCGTCGCCTTCCTCGTGCACACCAAGAAGCTCTGAGCGATCGATCATGTCTCAGCCGAGTGATTGTATATGGATATATGTGGCAGTAAAATAATGCAATGGCTCGGCTCAAATACTTAAGGGAGCACAAATTTAACTGCAGTAATTGACTAGTAAACCAGAGACTGCTGGGTTTTTTTCTACGTATTTGTAATAAAAAGAATGGCGGGTAACGAAGGGTAGGCTGGACGGGTAGAATTACATTACAGAGTAGGCCAAAGGCAGGGTGGCGGGTCCGAACCACCGAAAATTGAGATCGGGGAAAAAAAGGCACACCACCCTAAAGTGAAAAACTGCGAAGGTACCGGCACATCCTCAACCGTTCCTCTCTGCATCTAGATTAATGCTACTCCCTCCATTCCAAATTATTTGTCGCAGAAATTGATGTATCTAGAACTAAAAAATGTCTAAATACATTCATTTGTACAACAAGTACTTCCGAACGGAGGGAGTACTTTTCTTTGTATACGGTGCCAATTTATTTCTCAGATAAATACATATCAATACAGAAAAAAGAGGGGTCCACACCTGCAGGTTTTCGTGTCACGTAACTGTGAAAAAGAGGAAGCGATGCATGCATGCACATAGATTCCCTCTCCAACTAGACTTGCATTTATTTTATTACTGTATATCATTTTGAATGGCTAATAACTTTTTAAATAAAAAATTAGTTTGTGAAAAAAAATTACATATTTGAATTCATGGCGAATAGATCTTTAAAAACAAGACTGATCTTGCATATGTTTTGAATGAGTTGAAAAATACCGATTTCACATAGTTCATATATATATATATATATTATGATAATATATTTCAGTCATTCTGAAAATATTTTCTAATAACCTATTTCACTCATTTGAAATCAGATTCCACAATTTTTAGGACAGATTCCGCTCATTTTATTTAACATATTTCACTCATTTCCATCATTTCAAAAAAAAATAACATATTCCACTCATTTAAAAAAAGATTCAATAAGTACTCGCTCTGTAAAAAAATATGAGAGCATTTACATTACTAAAGTATTGATCTAAACGCTCTTATATTTGTTTACAGAGGTAGTAACATACTTCAGACATTTTAACCATATTTCACATACTTTAAAAAATATTTCAGTCATTTTATATAACATCTTTAACTCATTTCAAAATAGGTTTCATTTTAACATATTCTACTCATTCAAAAAAATCATAAATTAAAAATTCCAGAACCCACATTTCACTAGCTTGTTTCAAAAAATGACATATGTTTCAACTGCACATTAAAAAAAAACATATTTCACTCTTTCGAATAAATTGTTACACATTTACAAGTGATCGGCTTCACAAGTTTCTTTTTTTCTTGTGAAATAGGTTTATTTCACATATCGCATGTGAAACGTCAAATTTTAAACATGCTTGAAATGTATCCAAGATTGGTCTTCGCGCCAAGAGTACAAATATATAAATTATTTCACAAACGAACTTATATTTTAACAGATATGATTAATTTAAATTGTCTAAGATAAAATAAAGTCGTTGGATTTGTCTGAGAGGAAGAGAGAGGAGAGATGTATGAGTAGTACCCTTACTGACAATAGTAGTATTGCGGGGCCCATCCTGGTTGGTTACCAAACAATAGCGACTGTAATTTAGAGAGACTAAAAATAAAAAATCAATTGAACAATACAACATTTAGTTTTGTTCTAAAATACACATGAATGCTACAAATAATGTAACAAATGAGAGCGGAAGAAGGACTTCGAGAGCACACTCCATGCGGACAACTTACACACTTCAGAAGTATACATTTAGTTGTCGAAAAGTTATTAGCTTTATGATCTAGAAACTTCTATCAAATTATCTTCTATATTTAAACACTCTACAACATTCACCAAGTTGGGCGTGTATTTTAAGATACTATGTACAAGTAAGCGTATAAAATCAGATAATCAGAAATAAGGGGCATAGCCAACCAAAAAAATACAAATAAGGGACATACATTTCTTGGAGTAATTTGGTACTCTTGGATTTGTTAGGGTAAAATCCACCATAGCAAATATTCTCCTTAAACATCTTAACCTAAGTTTTATAAACATTTTTCTGAAAATATAGTTTTTAGTATAAGAGAATATATTTGTAATGATAAATATAAAATAGTAAGAAAAATACAAATATGCATGACCAAGATCACATTATAAGTTATGCTAGCTATACATAAAAAATAGCATTTAAAAAAATATGGAGATCATTAATACATTTAATGAAAATATCAATTATAATGAAGTATCAAAGTTTAGTACAAATACAGAAAAAAGTTCAATTTTAATTGGTCATGACCCGACAAGTAGCTAAATTATTACCAACAAAATAAATAAGACAAATCGATACACGTAAATATCGGTAGACAAAATGGCCATGTGTTTTTATCTTTTTTAATGCAATAATTAAGCCCATGCCTATTTGTTTTTTAGTTCGACCGAATATAAAATAATATTGACAAACACACTTAAAACGAGGTACATCAAGGCCTTTTTCTGAAGACTGCTAAAAAAGAAGTTGAGGGCCGGTGGTTACATAACAAAGTACGAAGAGGGCGTAATCAGTAAGTAATGTCAGCCGACTCGTTAAGTCCGAACTCAAACTGAGAAATATTTTCGCGTGAAAGGTGAAGGATAGAATGTGCGCATGAACCTAAGATACCAACGACGATGATAGCCCAGGTGTGCCGATCCATGTTGAAGAAAGCCATCTCTCCCTCCTCTCGTGCAGATCTGCGAGAATTTTCTTTCCTGCTAGCTA
Organism: Aegilops bicornis; assembly: GCA_021605145.1. Lineage (NCBI taxonomy): Eukaryota > Viridiplantae > Streptophyta > Magnoliopsida > Poales > Poaceae > Aegilops > Aegilops bicornis. Next base: position 831,904,273 of record CM038671.1, on the reverse strand, counting down.
AAAAGAAGAATATATAGAAATCAATTTCCGCAAATTAAAACGTCGGAAAGAAAAGAGGCATTATAAAGTACATTAGACCAATATATGAGCCATTCTTTTTTTCAAATCCAAAGGATTCAATTAAAACCATGTCTTTATCATTAGATAGTAATAAAGATGATGGTACGAAGCTCTCCAAAGTTATTCTGGAACGGAATCCCAGATAGGATAATTCGCTTTTTGGTACAAAGTACAGCAAGAGACTTCCGAATACCGCTATTTGGAAGGCTTTGCTGAAATTTGTACCAAAAGGCGGATTATCCTATCCGGGACTCCGTTCCAGAATAACTTTGAAGAACTTCGTACCATCATGCCCCGGTTACTTCTGGCTAATGATGAAGCCATGGATTTCTTCAATACTTTGACACTAGGCATAAAAAATAGCTATACATAATGAAGATCATTATAAGTTATGTTAGCTGTACATAAAAAAATAGCATTTAAGACAATATGGAGATCATTAATCATTTAATGAAAATATCAATTATAATGAAGTATCAAATTTTAGTACAAATACAGAAGAAAGATCAATTTTAATTGGCCATGACCGGACAAGTAGCTAAACAATTGCCAAAAAAATAAATAAGACAAATCGATACACGTAAATATCAGTAGACATGACAAATATGAGAAACAAAACTGTTTGTACAATTATGCTAGTTTGTAAGACTGCTCTTACACGAAGCGGGCCATGCCCGACGCCGGCTATTACACAGGCGCCTCGTACTACTGTGTCCTCTTGGAGAGCTCCATCACGACAAAGACTATCACCTGCTCCTCTTGCACGTATTCCGTCAAGGGGAACGGCGTTGATGAATATGGGAAAATGAACGACACCACGGGGATGGCTTGCGGCACCTCTATGAGACGGGTCACGAGGATGGTGGGATCACCGATGATAGATCCTAGCTGTGAGACCTCATGGGAGTGATCATCGATAGGATTTAGGCTTGCGGATGGTGGGTGAAACATGATTTCGAGATTGAGGCGGCGTCTGCCTCGAGCTGGCTTCCTACCTCCTGGTAGAGAATGGGGACGGTGATGAGAAAGTTCGTCCACGTTAGTGCCCTATGGTGGTGCACTGCGTGCAGCGGAGTCACCGATGCCTCGAGATCTGTCTGCCCAATGGTGAAGTGATGTCATTAGCATTTGAGCGATGCGGCAGACACATTGCATGTTTCTGCGTGAAAGGATCGATATAGTTGACTAGAGGGGGGTGAATAAGCAACCTATATGATGCAATAACAACAAGCACACAAGCAAGCAAGGGATACAACACAAATAAGCTTGCACAAGTAAAGGCACAAGATAACCAAGAGTGGAGCCGGTGAAGACGAGGATGTGTTACCGAAGTTCCTTCCTTTTGAGGGGAAGTACATCTCCGTTGAAGCGGTGTGGAGGCACAATTCTCCCCAAGAAGCCACTAGGGCCACCGTATTCTCCTCACGCCCTCACACAATGCGAGATGCCATGATTCCACTATTGGTGCCCTTGAAGGCGGCGACCGAACCTTTACAAACAAGGTTGGGGCTATCTCCACAACTTAATTGGAGGCTCCCAACGACACCACGAAGCTTGACCACAATGGACTATGGCTCATGGTGACCTCAACCGTCTAGGGTGCTCAAACACCCAAGAGTAACAAGATCCGCTAGGGATTAGTGGGGGGAATCAAATTTCTCTTAGTGGAAGTGTAGATCGGGGCCTTCTCACCCAATCCCGAGCAAATCAACAAGTTTGATTGGCTAGGGAGAGAGATCGGGCGAAAATGGAGCTTGGAGCAACAATGGAGCTTATGGGGGAAGAGGTAGGTCAACTTCGGGGAAGAAGACCCCCTTTTATAGTGGGGGGAACAATCCAACAGTTACCCCCAAGGCAGCCCCGCAGAGGGCGGTACTACCGCAGGGGGCAGCGGTACTACTGCTGGCCCTAGCGGTACTACCGCTCCCCCTCACGATACTGCCGCTGGACCCAGAGCGGTACTACCGTGGTGGTAAGGGTGCTACTACCGCTTAAGAGCGGTACTACTGCCTCTACTGCCGCAACTAGTACCGCAAAACCCGAGACGAGAAAAGAACCCTCGAGTCGAGGCGGTAGTAGCACGAAGCCGCAGCGGTACTACGGCGGAGATCTCCAAGCGGTACTACCGCTGTGGAGCGGTACTGCCGCTGGGACCAGAAGAAGCACAAAATAAGGGGAATGAGCTCTCCATTGAAGCGGAAAGGCTCGGAGGGTGTGCAAGGGACGTGTACGTGTTGATTCCACCCTAGCCAAACCAAAGCGGACCCCCTCTTATAGTACGGTGACTCCTACGAAACTAGTCCACCGAAACTGAACCGAAAGGGCTACACCGTCTTCGCTTCAAACTCCGAGGGGAGGGAATCGTCTCGTGCCAAAGGATGAATCTCTGAAAAACTCAACGCACACGATTAGTCCGCAAAGGCATTTTCATCAATGACCAAAACACCTTAGGGATAAATATGCCCTTACAATCTCCCCCTTTTTGGTGGATTGATGATAATACGGGATTTGCACAAACGAGAAAAGACATGGGACATAAGCAAACCCCACATCTCTAAGATATAGACGGGCTCCCCCTAGATGTGTGCTATCTAGATAAGTGCTTTGGACTGCACGGCACACATACTAGGATCAACACTCCCCCTATATTTTAGAGACCAACAACCTAAGCAGGATACATGAGCGCAGGGTATATAACAGGATAAGCATGCAACTCATAAGATACCAAAGGACTAGATAGACATAGATAATGATAAGGTAGCATATGTCTCACACCATATGTCTGGAACTTAGGTCTCACTGGCACAAAACCAAACAAAGCAAATGGCAAGAAAACACAACGACACCAACAAAGAAACACTCCCAACTCAACAACGACCCAAATCCCTAAACTCTCTCCCCCTTTGGCATCGAGACACCAAAAGGGGAACGAGTGATGCTACGGCTCTAGGTGATAGCAAGCTGAGGATCTTGAACATCATATCCCAGCGGGATCGTCTGCACCGCCATCATCGGTCGGAAACTGCTCGGCGTCTGAATCGGTCCACGGGCAGTGCTGCTGAATCCACTCCTCCTCCTCAGTGATCTGGCCCTCAGACCCGCTGGCAACGGTCGCACCCAACTGACGCATGAGCTCCTTGTGACGTCCCCTGGCCTTCTTCTCGGCCACATGAGTCATGTACTGACCATGAGACTCCATGCAGAAAAGTTTCTTCATATTGTGCTTGAGCTTCTTTGCCCAAGAGGGCTCTGCTCCAGAAGGCTCATAGTCATCGTCATCATCAGCATCAGCCTCGCCCTCGGTCTCCATGGCAGCAGCAGTAGATGGACCCCCAAATTTAGGGACTGAGGTGCCCCAATTGTCCTTCTTCCTCGGGCGCTTGATCTCATCGGAAATCAGTTCTCCAGTTTCTAGCATCACCTGGGGATAGACACGCCTCCAGGCCTTCTCAATGAGCAACATGATGAACGAACCATAGATCGGGCACTTGCGCTCAGAAATGGCAGATAGAAGTTCAGACCACATAACATGAGAAAATGTCCAGGGACTCGCCAGTGTTTGCTTCCTTCTCATACTGGCAGAAGAGAAGCATGTCCACGAGATAGGAGTGAACCATATCCAAATTCCCGATACGAGGGAAGAGAGTCTCTCGGAATACATGGTGAAGGATGTCCAGAAAGGCAGGCAGATCATAGGTTTTCTTCTTAGTCTCGGGGTGAACCTTCAAAGTACAGTAGGGCCAGAGGGCTTGCTTGTGAGTGGAAGTTGCATTGCGGTGAGGACGAAATCCAACTGGGTTCTCAAGACCATGATCCTCAACTTTAAGAAGCTCCATGAAGGCCTTCCAGTTGACAGACAGCAGCCTACCATTCTTCATCCAAGTCAGAGTCCGGTCCTCATCGGTCCCAAGATGGACGGTGGCATAAAACTGAGCCACCAAATCAGCATCAAAGTCCTTGTTGAACTGCATGATCTTGAGGATGTTCAGCTGTGAGCACATCTGAAGAGCCTCCCCAAAGTAGTCAGGATACTTCTCCAGAAAGTCAACGTCGATGGAGCACACATCAACATAGAGATTCTTCTTAGCCTTGATCACATCATGAAAGATGGCATACTGAAAACGGTTCCAGAACGGGCGGTTGACCAAATTGGGTTCTTGGTTTTCCATATAGGGGTTGCAGCGACGCCTGTCCCAGAATTCCTTGGCAGTCATCTCAGTCACAGTCTTGCCCCTCGGCTTCGGCCTGTTGGCTGGCTTCTTCTTGAGTTGAGCACTTGAGGAAGCACCCGCTGGCGGCGGTGGAGCACTAGAGGAACCACCTGCTGACTCAGATGTGCGGTAGCGCTTTGACGTTGAACGCCCGGGGTTGACATGGCGGACTTGCTGCTCAGGATGTTCATCACCTGGAACCAAACACACGAGCGGAAGAAACAACACGAAAGAAAGAGCATAAGCCACCAAACAAAACAACATGGATCAAAATGTGGTAGGAAATGATGGAAGTGGGCATCCAGCGGTAGTACTGCGACCAGGCCCCGGAAGTATCGCTCGCGCGGTAGTACCGCTCAGGATGGGCGGTAGTACCGCTTGGTACCGCTCGCACGGTAGTACCGCTCAAGATGGGCGGTAGTACCTCTCGAGACGGGGAACGGCGGTTCCCTACTGCCGTGGACAGATCCGACACTACCGGAGATGCCAAATTCAAAAATAAGCCTACCAAACATCAATCCAAAGAGTCTAGTTGCCTTCTCCAACCTACTCAAGCCAAAATTTAGCCAAAAATCGAGAGACGCAACCACTATTGCCCCTAAAACACTAGATCTGAAAACTAGACAAGAAGAGAGGAGGAACGGGGGCAATACCGGCATCCATGGCAAGAGGACGAGGTGGGGATCGAATCCACCGAAGGAAATGGAGAGGTATGGCCCGGAGACGGAGGCCCGCCGAAGCCCTCTCGCGGCAAGATGACGCTGGAGAGAGGAAGAGGAACGAGGGGGCGAAGCGAATGGGTATGGGTGACACGAAACCTCCCCCTGCCTCGACATAACCCCTGGTCCCGCCCCTCGGTGGTAGTACCGCTTATCACCATAAGCGGTAGTACCGCGTACCACCAGCGATAGTACCGCACAGCCAGACTAAAAAACTAGACATCAAAAGGCTCGGCTCAAAAAGAAGGGAAAACAAATGGCAAGAAGAGGAAATAAGACTCAGCAACGAGAACACTAGCAAGAATACAGGAAACACACCTCTACAAGAGAGGGTGGTGGCCGAGGTCACCTATGTTTGAATCAAGAGGTATGGCTGTTGGAAATATGCCCTAGAGGAAATAATAAAAGCATTATTATTATATTTCCTTGTTCATGATAATTGTCTTTTATTCATGCTATAACTGTATTATCCGGAAATCGTGATACACGTGTGAATACATAGACCACAATACGTCCCTAGTGAGCCTCTAGTTGACTAGCTCGTTGGTCGACGAGATAGTCATGGTTTCGACTATGGACATCAGATGTCATTGACAACGGGATCACGTCATTAGGAGAATGACGTGATGGACAAGACCCAATCCTAAGCATAGCACAAGATCGTGTAGTTCGTTTTGCTAGAGCTTTTCCAATGTAAAGTATCTCTTCCTTAGACCTTGAGATCGTGTAACTCCCGGATACCGTAGGAATGCTTTGGGTGTACCAAACATCACAACGTAACTGGGTGACTATAAAGGTGCATTACAGGTATCTCCGAAAGTGTCTGTTGGGTTGACACGGATCGAGACAGGGATTTTTCACTCCGTATTACGGAGAGGTATCACTGGGCCCACTCGGTAGTGCAACATCATAATGAGCTCAAAGTGACCAAGTGTCTGGTCACGGGATCATGCATTACGGTATGAGTAAAGTGACTTGCCGGTAACGAGACTGAACGAGGTATTGGGATACCGACGATCGAGTCTCGGGCAAGTAACATACCGTCTGACAAAGGGAATATTATACGGGGTTGCTTGAATCCTCGACATCGTGGTTCATTCGATGACATCATCGAGGAGCATGTGGAGCCAACATGGGTATCCAGATCCGCTGTTGGTTATTGACCGAGAGCGCCGGTCATGTTCGCATGTCTCCGAACCCGTAGGGTCTACACACTTAAGGTTCGGTGACGCTTAGGGTTATTGGAAGACTTGTATGTGATTACCGAATGTTGTTCGGAGTCCCGGATGAGATCTCGGACGTCACGAGGAGTTCCGGAAGGGTCCGGAGGTAAAGATTTATATATGGGAAGTTGTCAAACGGACACCGGAAAAGTTTCGGGACATATCGGTATTGTACCGGGGTCACCGGAAAGGTTCCGAAGGACCGCCCCTCCCGGGGGGCCACTTGGGCTGCATGGGAGGTAGCCAGCCCCTGGTGGGCTGGGCGCACCCCTCCCCTTGGGCCCATGCGCCTAGGGTTGAGGGGGGAACCCTAAGGGGGGCGCCTCTTGCTTGGCAAGCCCCCTCCCTTGGCCCCCCCTCTAGATGCATCTAGAGGGGTCGGCCCCCCTCCTCCCTTCCCCTATAAATAGACGGGTGAGGGAGGGCTGCATACACAACTTGAAGGCGAGCCCTCCTCCCCAACACCTCTCCTCCTCCGCGTGTGCTTGGCGAAGCCCCGCCGAGAATCTGTCACTCCACCACCATCACGCCGTCGTGCTGCTGCTGGAGCCATCTTCCTCAACCTCTCCTTTCCCTTGCTGGATCAAGAAGGAGGAGACGCCGCCTGCATCTGCACGTGTGTTGAACGCGGAGGTGCTGTCCGCTCAACGCACTTGGTCATCGGTGATCCGAGTACGACTCCATCATCACCATCCCTCGAAAGCTTCCGCACGCGATCTACAAGTGGTATGTAGATGCAAACTCACTCCCTTGACTCGTTGCTTAGAAGAACTCATAGATGGATCTTGGTGAAACCGTAGGAAAAATTTAATTTTCTGCAACGCTCCCCAACAGTGGCATCATGAGCTAGGTCTATGCGTAGTTCTCTATTGCACGAGTAGAACACAATTTGGTTGTGGGCGAGATCTTGTCAACTTGCTTGCCGCTACTAGTCTTATCTTGCTTCCGCGGTATTGTGGGATGAAGCGGCCCGGACCAACCTTACACGTACGCTTACGTGAGACCGGTTCCACCGACTAACATGCACTAGTTGCATAAGGTGGCTAGCGGGTGTCTGTCTCTCCCACTTTAGTTGGAGCGGATTCGATGGAAAGGGTCCTTATGAAGGGTAAATAGAAGTTGACAAAATCACGTTGTGGTTATTCATAGGTAAGAAAACGTTCTTGCTAGAACCCAATTGCAGCCACGTAAAAGATGCAACAACAATTAGAGGACGTCTAACTTGTTTTTGCAGCAATGGTCATGTGATGTGATATGGCAAAGTTGTGATGAATGATGAATGACATATTGTGATGTATGAGATCATGTTCTTGTAATAGGAATCACGACTTGCATGTCGATGAGTATGACAACCGGCAGGAGCCATAGGAGTTGTCTTTATTTTTGTATGACCTGCGTGTCATTGAAGAACGCCATGTAAATTACTTTACTTTATTGCTAAACGCGATAGCCATAGAAGTAGAAGTAGTCGTTGGCGTGACAACTTCATGGAGGCACAATGATGGAGATCATGATGATGGAGGTCATGGTGTCATGCCGGTGACAAGATGATCATGGAGCCCCGAAGATGGAGATCAATGGAGTTTTATGATATTGGCCATATCATGTCACTACTATATAATTGCATGTGATGTTTATTATGTTTATACATCTTGTTTACTTAGAACGACGGTAGTAAATAAGATGATCCCTTACAGCAATTTCAAGAAGTGTTCTCCCTAAGCGTGCACCGTGGCTAAAGTTCGTCGCTTCTAAGCACCACGTGATGATCGGGTGTGATGGATTCTTACGTTCACATACAACGGGTGTAAGACAGATTTACACACGCAAAACACTTAGGGTTAACTTGACGAGCCTAGCATGTACAGACATGGCCTCGGAACACGGAGACCGAAAGGTCGAACACGAGTCGTTTGGAAGATACGATCAACATGAGAATGTTCACCGACGATGACTAGTCCGTCTCACGTGATGATCGGACACGGCCTAGTCGACTCGGATCGTGTAACACTTAGATGACTAGAGGGATGTCTAATCTGAGTGGGAGTTCATTGAAATAATTTGATTAGATGAACTTAATTATCATGAACTTAGTCTAAAACTTTTGCATAATATGTCTTGTAGATCAAATGGCCAACGCTCATGTCAACTTGAACTTCAACGCGTTCCTAGAGAAAACCAAGCTGAAAGATGACGGCAAAGAACTATACGGACTGGGTCCGAACTTGAGGATCATCCTCATAGCTGCTGTGAAAACAATATGTCCTAGAAGGACCGCTAGGTGACGCCCCGTCTGCAGAGAACCAAGACATTATGAATGCTTGGCAGTCTCGCGGCGATGATTACTCCCTCGTTCAGTGCGGCATGCTTTACAGCTTAGAACCGGGGCTCCAAAAGCGTTTGAGCATCACGGAGCATATGAGATGTTCGAGGAGCTGAAACTGGTTTTCCAAGCTCACGCCCGGTCGAGAGATATGACATCTCCGACAAGTTCTATAGTTGTAAGATGGAGGAAAATAGTTCTGTCAGTGAGCACATACTCAAGATGTCCGGGTTGCACAACCGTATGACCCAGCTGAATATTAACCTCCCTGATGAGGCGGTCATTGACAGAATCCTTCAGTCGCTCCCACCAAGCTACAAGAGCTTTGTGATGAACTACAATATGCAGGGGATGGTAAAGACCATCCCTGAAGTATTCTCCATGCTGAAGTCAGCAGAGGTTGAAATCAAGAAAGAACGTCAAGTGTTGATGGTCAATAAGACCACTAAGTTCAAGAAGGGCAAGGGCAAGAAGAACTTCAAGAAGGACGGCAAGGAGGTTGCCGCGCCTGCAAGCAAGTTGCCGGAAGAAGTCAAAGAATGGACCCAAGCCTGAGACTGAGTGTTTTTGTTGCAAGGGGAAGGGTCACTGGAAGTGGAACTGCCCCAAATACTTAGCGGATAAGAAGGCCGGCAACACCAAAGGTATATTTGATATACATGTAATTGATGTGTACCTTACGATTACTCGTAGTAACTCCCGGGTATTTGATACCGTGTCGTTGCTCATATTTGTAACTCACAGCAGGAGCTGCGGAATAAGCGGAGGCTGGCGAAGGACGAGGTGACGATGCGGCGTTGGGAATGGTTCCGGAGTCGATGTGATCGCCGTCGGCACGCTACCTCTTCATTTACCTACGGGATTAGTTTTGAACCTTAATAATTGTTATTTGGTGCCAAGTTTGAGCATGAACATTGTATCTGGATCTCGTTTGATACGAGATGGCTACTCATTTAAATCCGAGAATAATGGTTGTTCTATTTATATGAGAGACATGTTTTATGGTCATGCTCCAATGGTCAATGGTTTATTCTTAATGAATCTCGAGCGTAGTGTTACACATATTCATAGCGTGAATACCAAAAGATGTAAAGTTGATAACGATAGTCCCACATACTTGTGGCAATCGCCGCCTTGGTCACATTGGTGTCAAGCGCATGAAGAAGCTCCATGCTGATGGACTTTTAGAGTCTCTCGATTATGAATCATTTGACACATGCGAACCATGCCTCATGGGCAAAATGACCAAGACTCCGTTCTTGAACAATGGAGCGCAGCAACCAACTTGTTGGAAATCATACATACCGATGTATGCGGTCCAATGAGTGTTGAGGCTCATGGAGGATATCGTTATGTTCTCACTCTCACAAATGACTTGAGTAGATATGGGTATGTCTACTTGATGAAACACAAGTCTGAGACCTTTGAAAAGTTCAAGGAATTTCAGAATGAAGTAGAGAATCAACGTGACCGAAAGATAAAATTCTTACGATCGGATCGTGGAGGAGAATATTTAAGTCACGAATTTGGTACACACTTAAGAAAATGTGGAATCGTTTCACAACTCACGCCGCTTTGGAACACCTCAACGTAACGGTGTGTCCGAACGTCGTAATCGCACTCTATTGGATATGGTGCGATCTATGATGTCTCTTACCGATTTACCGCTATCATTTTGGGGATACGCTCTAGAGACAGCTACATTCACTTTAAATAGGGCACCGTCTAAATCCGTTGAGACGACACCGTATGAATTATGGTTTGGGAAGAAACCTAAGCTGTCGTTTCTAAAAGTTTGGGGATGCGATGCTTATGTCAAGAAACTTCAACCTGAAAAGCTCGAACCCAAGTCGGAAAAATGCGTCTTCATAGGATACCCTAAAGAAACCATTGGGTATACCTTGTACTTAAGATCCGAGGGCAAGATCTTTGTTGCCAAGAATGGATCCTTTCTGGAAAAAGTGTTTCTCTCGAAAGAAGTAAGTGGGAGGAAAGTAGAACTCGATGAAGTACTACCTCTTGAACGGGATAGTAGTGCAGCTCAGGAAAATGTTCCTGTGATGTCTACACCAATCAAGAGGAAAATAATGATGATGATCAAGGTACTTGGATCAAGTTGCTACCGAACTTCAGAGGTCCACAAGGACACGTTCCGCACTGCAGTGGTACGGCAACCCTGTCCCGGAAATCATGTTGTTAGACAACGGTGAACCTTGAACTATGAAGAAGCGCTGGCGGGCCCAGAGTCCAACACATGGCTAGAAGCCATGACATCCGAGATAGAATCCATGTATGAAAACAAATTATGGACTTTGACCGACTTGCCCGATGATCGGCGAGCGATAGAAAACAAATGGATCTTTAAGAAGAAGACGGACGCGGATGGTAATGTCACCATCTATAAAGCTCGACTTGTCGCTAAGGGTTATCGGCAAGTTCAAGGGATTGACTACGATGAGACTTTCTCTCCCGTAGCGAAGCTTAAGTCCGTCCGAATCATGTTAGCAATTGCCGCATACTATGATTATGAGATATGGCAGATGGACGTCAAAACAGCGTTCCTTAACGGTTATCTTAAGGAAGAGCTGTATATGATACAGCCGGAAGGTTTTGTCGATCCTAAGAATGCTAACAAAGTATGCAAGCTCCAGCGATCCATTTATGGGCTGGTGCAAGCATCTCGGAGTTGGAACATTCGCTTTGATGAGATGATCAAAGCGTTTGGGTTATGAGACTTATGGAGAAGCCTGCGTTCTGAGGAAAGTGAGTGGGAGCTCAGTAGCATTTCTCATATTATATGTAGATGACATACTTTTGATGGGAAATGATATAGAATTCTTGGACAGCATTAAGGCCTACTTGAATAAGTGTTTTTCAATGAAGGACCTTGGAGAAGCTGCTTATATATTAGGCATCAAGATCTATAGAGATAGATCGAGACGCCTCATAGGTCTTTCACAAAGCACATACCTTGATAAGATTTTGAAGAAGTTCAAAATGGATCAGTCCAAGAAAGGGTTCTTGCACATCGCAAGGTGTGAGATTGAGCTCGGCTCAATGCCGACCACGGCAAAAGATAAAGAAGAGATGAGTGTCATCCCCTATGCTTCAGCCATAGGATCTATTATGTATGCCATGTTGTGTACCGGACTGATGTAAACCTTGCCGTAAGTTTGGTAGGAAGATACCAAAGTAATCCCGCAAGGAACACCGGACAGCGGTCAAGAATATCCTAAAGTACCGAAAAGGACAAAGGACATGTTTCTCGTCTATGGAGGTGACGAAGAGCTCGTCAGAAGGGTTACGTCGACGCCAGCTTCGACACAGATCCGGATGACTCTAAGTCACAAACCGGATACGTGTATATGTTGAATGGTGGAGCAAGAAGTGCAGCTGCAAGCAGGAAGCGTCGTGGCGGGATCTACATGTGAAGCGGAGTACATGGCAGCTTCGGAGGCAGCGATGAAGCAATTTGGGTGAAGGATTTCATCACCGACCTAGGAGTCATACCCAATGCGTCGGGGCCGATCAAACTCTTCCTGCGTGACAACACTAGAGCTATTGCACTTGCCAAGGAGCCCAGGTTTCACAAGAAGACCAGGCACATCAAGCTGCCGCTTCAACTCCATCCGTGAAAATGTTCAAGATGGAGACATAGAAATTTGCAAAGTGCATACGGATCTGAATGTCGCAGATCCGTTGACTAAACCTCTTCATGCGGCAAAACATGATCAACACCGTAACACTATGGGTGTTCGATTCATCACAATGTAACTAGATTATTGACTCTAGTGCAAGTGGGAGACTGTTGGAAATATGCCCTAGAGGCAATAATAAAAGCATTATTATTATATTTCCTTGTTCATGATAATTGTCTTTTATTCATGCTATAACTGTATTATCCGGAAATCGTGATACACGTGTGAATACATAGACCACAATACGTCCCTAGTGAGCCTCTAGTTGACTAGCTCGTTAGTCGACAGATAGTGATGGTTTCGACTATGGACATCAGATGTCATTGACAACGGGATCACGTCATTAGGAGAATGACGTGATGGACAAGACCCAATCCTAAGCATAGCACAAGATCGTGTAGTTCGTTTTGCTAGAGCTTTTCCAATGTAAAGTATCTCTTCCTTAGACCTTGAGATCGTGTAACTCCCGGATACCGTAGGAATGCTTTGGGTGTACCAAACGTCACAACGTAAATGGGTGACTATAAAGGTGCATTACAGGTATCTCCGAAAGTGTCTCATGGGTTGACACGGATCGAGACAGGGATTTGTCACTCCAGACACGGAGAGGTATCACTGGCCCACTCGGTAGTGCATCATCATAATGAGCACAAAGTGACCAAGTGTCTGGTCACGGGATCATGCATTACGGTACGAGTAAAGTGACTTGCCGGTAACGAGACTGAACGAGGTATTGGGATACCGACGATCGAGTCTCGGGCAAGTAACATACCGTCTGACAAAGGGAATAGTATACGGGGTTGCTTGAATCCTCGACATCGTGGTTCATCCGATGACATCATCGAGGAGCATGTGCGGGCCAACATGGGTATCCAGATCCCGCTGTTGGTTATTGACCTGAGAGCGTCCCGGTCATGTCTGCATGTCTCCCGAACCCGTAGGGTCTACACACTTAAGGTTCGGTGACGCTAGGGTTATCAGGGAAGACTTGTATGTGATTACTGAATGTTGTTCGGAGTCCCGGATGAGATCCCGGACGTCACGAGGAGTTCCGGAAGGGTCCGGAGGTAAAGATTTATATATGGGAAGTTGTCAAACGGACACCGGAAAAGTTTCGGGACATATCGGTATTGTACCGGGGTCACCGGAAAGGTTCCGGAGGACCACCCCTCCCGGGGGGGCACTTGGGCTGCGTGGGAGGTAGCCAGCCCCTGGTGGGCTGGGCACACCCCTCCCCTTGGGCCCATGCACCTAGGGTTGAGGGGGAACCTAAGGGGGCGCCTTGCTTGGGGGCAAGCCCCCTCCCTAACCGCCGCCCTCTAGATGCAACTAGAGGGTCGGCCCTCCTCCCTTCCCCTATAAATAGAGGGGTGAGGGAGGGCTGCATACACAACTTGAAGGCGCAGCCCTCCCTCCCAACACCTCTCCTCCGCTGCGTGCTTGGCGAAGCCTGCCGAGAACTGTCACTCCACCATCATCACGCCTGTCGTGTTGCTGCTGGAGCCATCTTCCTCAACCTCTCCTTTCCCTTGCTGGATCAAGAAGGAGGAGACGCCGCCTGCACTGCACGTGTGTGTTGAATGCGGAGGTGCTGTCCGCTCAGCACTTGGTCATCGGTGATCCGGAGTACGACTCCATCATCACCATCCTCGAAAGCTTCCGCTTTACGATCTACAAGTGGTATGTAGATGCAAACTCACTCCCTTGACTCGTTGCTTAGATGAACTCATAGATGGATCTTGGTGAAACCGTAGGAAAAAATTTAATTTTCTGCAACGTTCCCCAACAATGGCGCCGCGAAGATTTTAACCTTGGGCCCATGACCAAAACTCGTCTTAGAAGCACAAGTACCTTCAAAAATGGTTAATGTGAAAGACACGATCAATTTATGCATAATGGGGGGAGGGAGAGTTCATTGAGAGAACAACACTCCCCCTATGTCCATGCCTACATCTACACAAGATAATAAGTCGAGTATGGTGGGGTGTGCAAGGGTTCAAGTCACATTGCTTGAATCAATGATATTTAGCTCATGCCTTAACTCGCGAAATCTTGCTTCATCCAATGGCTTCGTGAAAATATCTGCAAGGTTATCATGAGTGTTGACATAGTTGAGCTCGATCTCCCCTCGCCTAATGTGATCCCGGATGAAGTGATACCGAATCTCAATATGCTTTGTCTTGAAGTGTTGAACCGGGTTGAGAGATCTTGATGGCACTTTCATTGTCACACCAAAGAGGCACTTTGTCACAAGTGACACCGTAATCCTTTAAAGTTTGCCTCATCCATAAGAGTTGTGCACAACAACTAACGGCCGCCACATACTCCGCTTCGGTGGACAAGAGAGACACACAACTTTGCTTCTTGCAAGACCAACTTACCAAAGAGCAACCAAGAAATTGGCACCCTCCGGAAGTGGACTTCCTATCCACTTTGTCTCCCGCCCAATCGGAGTCTGAATATCCTACAAGCTTGAAGTTTGCTCCTCTTGGATACCATAAGCCAAAGTTTGGGGTATGAGCCAAATATCAAAAGATTCGCTTGACCACCACAAAGTGACTTTCCTTAGGTGAAGCTTGAAACCGTGCACACATTCCCACACTCAACATGATATCCGGTCTAGATGCACAAAGGTAAAGCAAGGAGCCAATCATGGAGCGATATACCTTTTGATCCACCGCTTTACCATTGGGATCAATGTCAAGTTGGCACTTGGTCGGCATTGGAGTGGAGGCCGGCTTGACATCACTTAGCTTGATTCTCTTTAGCATGTCTTGAGTGTATTTGGCTTGGTTGATGAAGGTTCCTTCTCTTATTTGTTTGATATCGAACCCGAGAAAGAACTTCAACTCTCCCATCGAATAAATCTTGAACTTTGAGGTCATGAGAGAGAGGCAAATTCCTCATTGAAAGCTTTGTTAGGGGAACCAAAGATAATATCATCAACATATAGTTGGCACACAAACAACTCCCATTTTACCTTCTTAGTAAAAAAGAGTGGGGTAAATTAGCCCAACTTCAAATTCACGGTCTTGTAGCAACTCGGTAAGGTGGTCATACCACGCACGTGGGGCTTGTTTACGGCCATAGAGTGCCTTATCGAGTTGATACACATGATCGGGAAAGTAGGGATCCTCGAACCCGGGGGGTTGCTTGACATATACCAACTCGTTAATAGGACCATTAAGAAAAGCACTTTTCACATCCATTTGTTGCAGCTTAAAGTTATGATGAGAAGCATAAGCAATCAACAAACGAATGGATTCAAGGCGGGCAACGGGAGCAAAGGTTTCACCGTAGTCGATACCCTCGACTTGGGAGTAGCCTTGTGCCACCAATCTTGCCTTGTTGCGAACGATGGTCCCATGAGCATCTTGCTTGTTATTGAATATCCACTTGGTTCCAATGACATTGTGGTTCCCCGTTGGCCTTGGCACCAATCTCCGCACCTTGTTGTACTCGAAGTTATTGAGTTCTTCATGCATGGCATTGAGCCAATCCGGATCTTGGAGCGCCTCATAGACCTTTTGGGGTTCAACACAAGAGACAAACGCGTGATGTTCACAATAGTTTGCCAATTGTCTACGAGTGCTTACCCCCTTTTGAATGCTTCCAAGCACATTCTTCATGAGATGCCCCTTGGTAGAGAGCTTGGAAGCGATCTTGGTGGCATGACGCTCCAATTCCTCCTCGGGGGAGAGTTGAGGAGCGGTCACTTGATTATCTTGAGCGTCGTCTTGAGCTTGTTCTTGATCTTGAGCTTGCTCTTGATCTTGAACTTTCTCGGAGGGGGGAACTTGACCTTGGGCATCACTTGGTGATTCAACACCGTCTTGAGGTTGATCTTGCCCTTGGTCTTGTTCATGAGGTTGAGGGCCTTCATTTTCTTCTTCGGAAGCGTCTGGGTCTTGGGTTGGTGACGATTCCACTTGAGTGGAACATTGTCCTTCTCCTTCGGCCACAAGGGGTTCCTCAATGGGTAGGATGTGACCAACACCCATTCTTCCTATGGCTTGGGGAGGAATTTCATCACCTACATCACAAGTACCACTTTGCTCCACTTGGGAGCCAAGATTCTCATCAAACTCCACGTTAAGATCGCCTCCCTCAATAAGTCCCGTGGACTTATTGAGAACACGGTAAGCATGGGAGTTTGCAGCATAACCAACAAATATGCCCTCATGAGCTCTAGCCTCAAATTTAGACAAACGAACACCTTTCTTGAGAATGAAACACTTACACCCGAACACCCGAAAGTACTTGAGGTTGGGCTTGTTACCAGTGAGTATCTCATACGGAGTCTTGTTCAAGCCTTTGCGGAGATAGAGCCGATTTGACGCATGACACGTGGTGTTGATGGCTTCGGCCCAAAAGTTGTAGGGAGACTTGAACTCCGCTATCATGGTCCTTGCCGCATCCATCAACGTCCGGTTCTTCCTCTCCGCTACACCATTTTGTTGAGGGGTGTAAGGTGCGAAGTATTGATGCTTGATCCCCTCATCACTAAGAAACTCATCCAAGGTGTAGTTCTTGAACTCGGTGCCGTTGTTGCTTCTTATAGTCAAGATCTTTGCATTGTGTTGACGTTGGGCTTCATTCGCAAAGTCAATGATGGTTTGTTGGGTCTCGCTCTTCCTCTTGAAGAAGTATACCCATGTGTATCTTGAATAGTCATCCACAATCACCAAGCAATACTTTCTACCCCCAAGACTATCAAAGGATGGAGGCCCAAAGAGATCCATGTGAAGGAGCTCCAAAGGCCTCTTTGAGTAAATGATAGTCGTGGGAGGGTGAGCCTTCTCATGTAGCTTTCCTTCGATACAAGCACTGCAGGCACGATCTTTAGTAAAACTAACATTTGTTAGTCCACGAACATGGTCCCCCTTGAGAAGACTTTGCAAAGATCTCATATTGACATGGGCTAAACGGTGATGCCAAAGCCACCCCACGTCAACTTTAGCGATTAGGCATGTCGCGGTCTTAGTGGGTTGCTCCGAAAAGTTAATCACATATAAACCGTTCTCGACATGCCCAACAAAGGCTACTTTAAGAGTCTTGCTCCACAAGAGGGCCACGGTATCAACATAAAAAAAAGTGGCAAAGCCCATGATTGCAAGTTCACGAACGGAAAGTAAATTGTATGCAAGGGACTCAATAAGCATGACCTTCTCGATCGTGAGATCAAGAGAAATGACAACGTTGCCAAGTCCCAATACCTTAGAAGACGAGGCATCACCCCACTCGACATTGGTGGGCATAGATGGAATCTTGTGAACGTCCACCACCAAGTCCTTGCTTCCGGTCATATGATTTGTAGCTCCACTATCGAGCAACCATGCACTTCAAAAAAAATACACTTCCGTGATGATATGTGTTTGTCACAGTAGGTCGCGTTTTTTGTCATGCATGTACATCCATGACAAATTTATGACAGAATCAAGATAGTCATACATGTCTTTGTCAGAGAAGTGTTCCATGACATTACCAAAATTATCATCACGGAAGTGTCCACTTCCATGACAATAAATCGCTACATGAAGTGCTCTCGTCAAGGGTGACCGACACATGGCATCCACCGTAACGGAACGCCGTTAAGCTATCGGGTCGGGTTTTGGATCCGATAACCCGTTAATGCCCCGACCAATGGGGTTTTTCCACGTGTAAAATCATCATTGGTGGAGGAAACACGTGTCGACTCATCGTTGGGATGATGTCATCCACTCATTGGACAGAAGGCGCCTATGATACGTCGACACGTGGCACGGCCCAACAGAGGCCCATTCCTGTGAAAAGGCGGCCCGTTTGACTTGGTCAAAAGGTGGCGGGCCGGCCCATGGAAAGCCTGTTAACGGCCTGTTCGCATATAGCCCATTTACGGCCCGCTAACCCAAGGCCCGTTACGCCCTATCTGAATTAGGCCCAGTAGCGTCATCTGGGCCATCCAATATGATTCCAGCCTGTTTTCACTTCTGGCCCATGTATGTCCCATGACGTCTTTCAGCCCATATGAGGCCCTATGTAACTCTTGGCCTATTAACGGCCCGTGGTGAAACTGGCCCGCAATGAACAGTGTATCACTTTACACCCATTAACGGCCCGTGGTGAAAGCGCCCGTAATGAACAGTATATCACTTTATACCCATTAAGGGCCCGCTATTCAGTTGGGCGTTTCAAAGAAATGTTATCTTTCGGCCTTCTCAGAGCCCATTTATTCTTGGGCTCATTTCCAACATTCGTTTACTTACGGCCCGTTACTGTCATTTTCTGCTTGTGGGCCAAATTCAGCCCGCGGTAACATCAGCCCGTTTGTGGTCCGTTAATACGTTGGGCCGTTTTCATAGCGTCATCAAATACGGCCTATTAATGATGGCCCGTTATGGTCATACGGCCCGTATAAGGCCCATTGATGATACGACCCGTAGAAGGCCCATTGTTTCTACGGCCCGTAGAAGGGCCATTGTTTCTACGGCCCGTAGAAGGCCCATTGTTTCTACGGCCCGTAGAAGGTCTACTGTTTCTACAGCCCGTAGAAGGCCCACTATTTCTACGGCCCGTAGGAGGCCCAGTGTCACTACAGTAAATATTAGCCCATGGTTATTGTGGCCTAGTTTTAAAAAGAACTGCACTGACTACAAGCAAACAAATAAACAAGACAACAAGGAAATAAATAAGCAAGCAACTTATGCTAGGCTATCACGGCTGTTACACATATTACATCCACAGGGCATCAAAGTTCGCCACCAGTGCAAATATAGGGAACAAAGCAGCATATCATATACGCTGGTTGTCAAAGTTGGCGACCAGCGCAAATAAACGCCGCAGCAAAACAAATCCAGAACTGAAACCACTTGAAGATCTCAAGAAACAATATCCGGGTACCCATAATGTCGGCAAGATGCTTAGCAAGCTTATTAACTTTCTCTTGTTTACGCTTAAATCCTCCGGTAACTTGTCGGTGCACCGTAAAATATGCATCTGAATTCGGGACTTCCTCGGTCCTTGACTTCACATCACAAAGACATCTGATCGATGTCTTTCAACTTGAAGTTGATACTCAAGAAGACGAACTGATTCAGGCAGCGAGTTCGAAGAGCTTGTGCCAGCAGTAGTGGCCAGTAACTCGAACACTACATCAAGACAGGACTTTTGGGTTCCCTCACTATCGTCAAGATAGTTTTTAATAGCTTTCTTGGAGACCAACAGGGATGTCTCACTATCTTGAACCTTATCTGCATTACTTCCTTTACCATTGGATAACGCGCATCGTTGTTCTCCAATATTTTGTCCGCATTCTAAAAGAGAAACAAGCAGACACATCACATGTTTACCATGTTGTATATGAAACTCATTTTGGTAAATGAGTTCGGTAGTAAAGTGGACAAGATAACAAAGCATGAAACAAACATATATCTATGTACCATGGTCACTTTATGGTCTATATCATTCTAGTTTTGTTGCCAAATCAAGATAGAGACACAGTTCAAATAATATTTGTTCAAGACAAAGCAGAATAGATGAATATAAGTGTGGGTAACTATAGAGCAATAACAACACTTGTAATGTGCATGACATGAGAACATAACTGTTTATTCAATTGAAACTGAAATCAACATAGAGCAGGTTACAACAAAGAATCTGTTAAAGAAACAGGTTTAAAACATACATTGGCGCCATTGGAGTTTCAATTCCATCCTTCAAATTTCAAAATAGTTGGTATGAGTAAATACAAGAATGCAAGAGCAAAGGAGTATGAACCATAGATGTAACCTCGACATGAGAACAAATCTTCTTCTCCTTTAAGTGTTGAGTTGGGATTCGAGTGGTGGTCCTCGTGCTTTGGGCACTGTAGTTTCATTACTAACCGCCGTGTTTGGGTGCTCTGTCTTTGGAGACGGTGCTGTGTCAACTGGAACTGGGTTACTATCTGCCGGGGTTGGGGTTAGAAGGGGTGTAGTTGGTTCTCTGTCCAACTGGGTAGGGGTACAATCTGCGAGAGTCTGGGTTATGTGTGGTGGATCTGGTCCTTGGGCAAGTACAACCGTGGTTCTATCTGCATCAACTGGTAGCACTATCTTTTCTGAAGACCGTGTTGTTATTCCCTTAGATACTGCCATCATGCTCTCCAATTCAAATAGTTGATAAACAAGAAAATTAATTGAAAGTATAGACATTGTATGATAGACAGGTGGAATGGATAGTGGGGAATAAAAGAGGGCATGAAATAATTCATATTTATGTTGTCTAACCAAACAGGATAGCATGACACAATTTCACATATATGATGGCTAACTAAACAGGATAGCATGACACAATTTCACATTATGATGGCTAACTAAAAAGATGGAAAGACATAGTTCAAAATATGAGACTATGTAAACAGGATGACATGACATAACTATATAATGTGTTTATTAAATAGGTTGGCATGCCATAATTCACATACATTCATGGATAGAATGCCATAATTCTAAATATGATGACTGTAAACACTAAACATGATGAGATGATATAACTATATGATGTCTTTATTAAATGGGTTGCCATGCCATAATTCAGATAGATGATGTGTATGTACTATGTAAACATGATGGCATGATATAATTCAAATATATGATTTATATAGTAAGCAAGTAAGCAGATGGCAATCTATATATGATGTAAAAACTAAGCAATGCAAGACAACATGCATGACATGGGTAATATAACCCTGCCAAGTTTGAGCATAGACCTCGGGGGGGAAATAGGACTGGTCATCAGTCTCTGAATCCTGCTCGAGGAGCTCTGTAAGACAAGATGTCTGCTTCCAGGTAGCATTGTTCCGCTCTGAATACCTTGTTTTCACTCCAGATACTTCCATCACCGCTTCAAATGGCTGATGCACAGGAAGAGTAGTTGAATATACAAATGTTGTCGACAAATGGAACACGTAATACAAAAAAATGATAGCATGATATAATTCACATACATGATGATTGGCTAAACAGCATGGCATTGCATAATTCACATATATAATGCCTTTGCAACAAGATAGCATTGTATAATTCACATATATAATGTCTTGCAACAAGATGGCAATGCATAATTCACATATATGGTAATTAGACACTGAACAGGTGGCATTCACACAAAGCATGTCTAAACTAATCAAATGGCGTAGCAATGCGAGACACCATACGCATGATATGAGCAACATAACCCTGCCAAGTTAGAGCATACACCTTGGGGGGGGAGGAATAGGACTGGTCATCTGTCTCTGAATCCTCCTCTGAGGAGCTATCCGTAACCAGCGAGATATGCGCTTCGTCAGATAGCATAGTCTGCTCAGAAGACCTTGTTTTCACTCCAGAATTTGCCATCACCGTGTCAAATGGCTGATGCACACGAAGAGCAGTTGAATGTACTAAAATTGTTGACAAATGTAATATGTAACGAAAAAAAAGAATGGCCTGATATAATTTACATATAAGATGACTGGCTAAGCAGGATGGCATTGCAAAATTCACATACATGATGCCTGGCTAAACAAGGTGGCGTTGCATAATTCACATAAACGATGAATAAATTAAATAGATGGCATTCACACAAAGAATGTCTAAACTAAGCAGATGACATATTTGATGTATAAAGTAAGCAATGCAAGACACCATATGCATGATATAACCAACATCAGCATGCCAAGTTAGAGCAAAGACCTCAGGGGGTAAATAGGAGTTATCTTCTCCTTCGAATCCCCCTCGTAACAGATATCTTCCTCTCGATTACAATCTGAAATGCGTGGAGGGGGGCTGCCTTTGCGCCTACCATGGAGCGACGTCTGCATGAAATTATATTGCCACGCAAGGCTCGTCTCTTTTGCTCTACATGTTCAGTTCCATTGTTTACAATAACTGTCATGCATAGGAATAAAACATAGTGAGATTATGTAAGGAGTGAATGCAGTAATCCAGAGTAATGGTAGCAACCTGTGGATAGACCCAAAACCAATAATAGCAGGCAGATAATGGCTTCAGTTAATAAATACAGATAATGGCTTCTTTACTGTTTGTTTCCCACCCAACATGAAGCTCATAGTAGACACCGGAGATTAACCAGATAGTAGATAGATACTATTGATAGCGGCCCCGATATGTACCCCACAACCATTTAAAAACTCAAGTTTGACCATTAGTTTGGAGCTGACTCGAGTCTAATCGATTATGCAGACGATAAAGTAGAATGTAATATTGCGATGCATAACGTAGCAGACCGCGAAGCAGTGTGACCTCTCTTGCGGACCCGTGTAATCCTCGAGGTCATCTGCTCGGTTGATGATGGTAATGCAGTTTTCATGGCTGCGGTGGCGGGAAGAAAAATCTGACGGCGAAAGATACCGAGGCGGATCCTGCAGGCCGGACCCTTACATCGTTGGAGCAGCTGAGCTGGGGTGGACGACGGCGCAGCAGGAGCGGGACAAATGTAACGCCCGGATAATCATGCTACAGTAATCTCACGTGATGGTGCCACGTCACCTCTGTCACTGTAGTTAACCACGTGTTAGATTGAAACGGTTTCGAAATTAAAATTCAAAATTATAATGACAATAAAAGTTTTCAAAAATTAAAACTAAAATGTTCGGGGGTTGTCAAATATTACAAAGTTAATTATGGTGGGGTGCACACATTTTTGTAAAGTGTCTAGATATTATTAAATGAATTAAAACAGAAAAGGAAAAATAAGAAAAGAAAAATAAACAAAAGGAGAAAAAGGGAACCCCCCCCTGGCCCAACTGGGCCAAGCCCACCTGGCGCAGCCGGCCAGCCCATGGCCATCAGGCCCACCCCCTCACTCCCTTACCCCCACGGTCGGCGGAAACCCTAGCCGACCACCCCATCCCCCCCCCGATCCCCTTCTCCTCCCTCCCGCGCCGATCTGGATCGGGGTCCGCCCGATCCCGTCGCCCCCCCGAGCCGGCGCCCCACCGCCCCGTCCTCACCTCCTCCCCTCCTCCCGTGCCAGAGGATGCCCGACGCTCCTCGTCGCCTCGAGCCGCCCGACGACCACCTCGCCGCCCCCACCGCCCGTCGCCGGCCGAGCGCCTCCTCCTCCTCACGGTCGCCCCGGCCGCCTCGAGCTCACTACAGAGACCCCACGATCCCCCTGCGGAGCTCTTCCCCCATCGATCCCTCTCTCCCCTCGTCTCCCTCCCGAGCGCCACCACCGCTCCCCGTCGCCGGTTCCGGCTGCCCCGCGTACACCCCTCCCCTCGTGCCTCCTCCGCTCGGACGAGGCCCTTCCCCCGCCGCTGCGCCGGGCCGTTCCGCCCCGGCCTCCCTCTCTCTTCCTCGCCCGAGCACGGGAACATGCTCCCCGGCCTCCCTCTCTCTTCCTCGCCCGAGCACGGGAACGTGCTCCCCGGTCCTCTCCGCTCTCTTCTCCTCGCCCGAACCGCGGCCCCGGCGAGCACGCCGCAGCACCCGAGCGCCCCCCGTCGCGGATCTCGTCGCCGGCGTGGTTCCGGTCATCCCCGGGGCCAACCCGTAGCTCCACGTGACGCGCGACGTCGCCAGCTTTCGAACGGGAGTAGCCACACCCATTTTGGCCGCCGGACGGCGAATCCCGGCGAGGTCCGGCGCCCTCCGCCGTGTTTTGGCTCGCCGGAGCCAACTCCGGCACTGCATCTGACGTGGCCGACCAGGCCACTGGTCATCGACCAGGCCCTAGGGGCCCGGCCGGCCTGTTGACCCGGTCGGCCATGCTGACTGGGCACCCAGTGCAAATGACATGGGCCTCCCCCCCAAGAACGTTTTTTTAATAAAAGAAAAAGGATAAGGGAATTAAATAAATATAATTAATAAAAATAAAAATGAATAAAATTAATTAATTAATTAATTAATTAAGTAAATAATTAATTTAATTAATCCTGATTAATTAACCTAATGGCTAATTAACCTAATTAACTATTGTTAATTAACTTACAGAGTATGACGAACGGGACCCACCTGTCAGGTTCACCAAGTCAACCCTGCTGACTGCTGACGTCAGCATGACCTCATGCTGACGTCATAAATCCATTTTTCGAATTAATTAATTAATTAATTAAATTCCAGAAATTAATAAAATCTTTAGAAAATCATATCTTTTAATCCGTAACTCGGATTAAAATATTTTCAACATGAAAGTTACTCAGAACAACGAGACGAATCCGGATACGCAGTCCGTTCGTCCGCCACACCCCCCCTCACCTATCGAACCTGCAACTGTCCCCCTCGGCTCCTCTCGCCTGAAAACATGAAACACCGGAATACTTTCCGGATGTTTTCCTTAACGATACCACCTCATACCACGTTAGGGCACGCCTAGCATCGCTACTTGTCATGTCATGCATCGATATGCATCTGTTTACTTGGTATTCATCGTTTCTTCCCCCTCTTCTCTCCGATAGACTACGAGACCGACGCTGCTGCTGCCCAGTTCGACTACGGAGTTGACGACCCCTCTCTATTGCCAGAACAACCAGGCAAGCCCCCCCTTTGATCACCAGATATCGCCTACTCTTCTCTATACTGCTTGCATTAGAGTAGTGTAGCATGTTACTGCTTTCAGTTAATCCTATACTGCTGCATAGCCTGTCCTTGTAACTTCTGTTGTTACCTTACCTGCAATCCTATATGCTTAGTATAGGATGCTAGTACTTTCATCTGTGGCCCTACATTCTTTCCCGTCTGCCGTGCTATACTATCGGGCCGTGATCACTCGGGAGGTGATCACAGGTATATACTATATACTTTATACATGATACATGTGGAGACTAAAGTCGGGTCGGCTGATGGAGCACCCGCGAGTGGATCTTTGAGGCGGAGCGACAGGCGGGGTTGAGACCGCCTAGGAGAGAGGTGGGCTCAGCCTGCTCGGGCGTTCGCGGATACTTAACACGCTTAACGAGGTCTTGGTATTTGATCTGAGTTGGCTACGATCTTATACGCACTAACCATCTACGCTGGAGAGTAGTTATGGGTATCCCGGTCGTGGTATCACCGGCACTTCGTGACGCCCCGACGGCGGCGCGCCGGATTGGACCGAACGCCACTAGGCTAGGTCTGCTTCCGGTCACAGACGCAACGCAGGTGTGTGTGCTCAGGCGATGGGCCTGCACCCTCGCGCTTAGGTTTAGACCGGCGTGATGGCCTCTCTGTTGAGCCTAGGTAGGGCTGCGACGTGTTGATCTTCCGCGGCCGGGCATGACCCAGGAAAGTGTGTCCGGCCAAATGGGATCAAGCATCTTTGGGTAAGATGGTGCACCCTCAGGGAAGTTAATCTATTCGAATAGCCGTGATCTTGGTAACAGGACGACTTGGAGTTGTACCTTGAGCTTATGACAACTAGAACCGGATACTTGATAAAACACACCCTTCCAAGTGCGGATACAACGGTAGTCGCTCTCTCGGGGATATGAGGAGGGATCGCGGGTAGGATTATTGCTATGTGATGTTACTTGGAGGACTTCAGTTTGCCCTCCTCTACTTGCAAGACGGTGACGAAGCGTAGTCTTGACGGATTAGCTATCCCCTCTTATTACGGCATTCTGCAGTTCGGTCCAATCGATATGGCCCTTTACACATATATCCATGCATATGTAGTGTAGCTCCTTGCCTGCGAGTACTTTGGATGAGTACTCACGGTTGCCTTGTTCCCCTTTTCCCCCTATCTCTACACGATTGCTGCAAGCAGATGATGGAGCCCAGAGCGACGCCACCGTCGATGGCGACTACTACTCGGAGGTGCCTACTACTACGTGCAGCCCGGCCGACGGCGATTTACCGGGGAGTAGTTTAGGAGGATCCTGCAGGGAGGCCTGCGCCTCTTCTTTCGATCTCAGATCCCGCTTTGTGCTAGCCGTCTTAAGGCAAACTTGTTTAACTTATGTCTGTACTCAGATATTGTTGCTTCCGCTGACTCGTCTATGATCGAGCACTTGTATTCGAGCCCTCGAGGCCACTGGCTTGTATTATGATGCTTGTATGACTTATTTTATTTGTAGAGTTGTGTTGTGATATCTTCTCGTGAGTCCTTGATCTTGATCGTACACATTTGCGTGCATGATTAGTGTACGATTGAATCGAGGGCGTCACAACAAACCACGCAAGATTTTCTTTGACAACTATCTGTAAGAGAAGTAATTCTGTAAGGGCTTGTTTGAATTGGAGGATTCCAACAATGCAGGGATAGGAAATAGACAGGAATAGGATAGGAATGCACGTGCAAAACAGAGAATTTAAAAACACAGGATTTTTGCCAATCTGGGTGTTTGATTCACAACAATTGGAAGATCACAGGATGCAAAGAAGCATGGTGAGATTAAGTCAAACCACAAGAAAATGTACGGTTATAATGCTATTATGCTACTATCTCTTAGTCTTGTGCTTCATGAATAGGAATTTGAAAAGGAGGACAAGTGAAAATTAAAATTCCTCGTTTTTTTCTTTCAAGGAGACACTAAAGGAACAAATCCGTGTGCTCGATGGACAATATATATAACATGTAGAGTAAAAAGAGATGCAACAAGTGTACAACCTCTTTGGCGAAGCCATTTCGGTCTCAGCGTGATTGGGTTGGCTGGTGAGGATGCTCCGGCTGACTTATTTGTCGGAGGAGGGGAAAAAAGATCTTCTGGCGATGCGGAGATGGAGCCCGAGGTACTGCTCCGCTGTGATGGAGGGTTTAAATCGTTGGAGCAGCTCCGGTGAGTTGTATGACGCCTTGAGGCTGAAGCAGGACAAGAGAGACAACGAACAACGTTAACCTGAGTGGAATTCTAATAGCATCTCCAATACATGACGTAAAATACATAACCACAAAGTGCTAGATGTAAAATACATCAGCCGCTCATCTCTGAAGTTACTGTCGAAACTGAACTTAACTGTCGAAACTTAACTTAACTGTCAAAACTGAACCTAACTGTCGAAACTGAATTTTGCTGTCGAAACTGAATTTTGCTGTCGAAACTGAACGCACTAGCAAGGTGAGGCTACACGTCGGTCGACTGACTTTTTCATCTCTGGTCAGTCAATTTTGCAGCCATTGGATACGAAATCAAGGGCCTGCGGTTCATCTTCAACCTCCACCCCCCTGAGCCGCCAGCCCCCACCGGCCAAACAGCAGCCCCCCGCCCCCCACAAGCCGTGCGCCGCCCGCCCCGAAAACACTCTCCACCACCAGTCCGCCGCCGCCCCGGCCATCCCTCTAGGCCCCCACGTGCCGAGCTTTTTCTCCGGCGATCCCCACGCCAACGCCCCGCCACCGCCGGCGACCACCGCCCCATCCTGAACCCTAAGATAGATAGTGGGGTACCTCTCCGACGGGACCTCCTCCCCGCTGCGGTTGGTTCTTCCTTCACCTCGGCGAGCCCACCCCATGAAAATCGACTGACCCAAAAGTCGATTCAGTCGACTGAAGTGTAGCCAAATCGGAGCAGCATCGCAAGCAAGAGCAAGAGCGAGAGCAGCAGCGCGAGCAAGAGCAATAACAAGAGCAGACCAGGCAGGGGACCGAGAGCAAGAGCAGAGCAGCAGCGAGAGCTAAAGCAGCAGCAGCTCCTACTGATGTGGACGTCGCCGCCGAGGGAGCGACACCATGGAGGAAGTGGCCGGCGACGCCGCCTTGGATGGAGCCGCGCCGTGTCGGCTCGGGACTGAGCGCCGGCTGCACCGTGAGTTCGAATCAAGAAGAAAATGTGGCGATTAGTGTACAACCTCTTTGGTGGCACTGATTAGGCCGCAGCTTCATCCGAGGAAACGGTGATGATGATGCTCTTCCGGTGGTGCAGGTGAAGACGGTGGTGTGGGAATGGAGGTGGCGCGAAAGACGAGGGGAACATCGGGGCAGCTCCTTGGAGGTGGAGGGCGGGGTGGCTGAACCGGCAGGACGATGAGATCAACGACGGATCCTCATCTGGTACGGTGGATGAGGGACGTCGAGGTGTTGCTGTGGATGACGTCGTCGGGGAAGAGGCTCCGGCTGGGTGGCGGACGGAGCAGGGTGTGGGGTTTCATCGCGGGTTTTCGCGGCCTCGGTGTATGAATGGGTGGGCGGATGGGATGGCAGTGGGGAACCATGGCTTAGAGACGCGCTTGTCCGAAATGTGGGGTAAGTTACGAAAGTACCCCCCACCGATTTGAGGTGGTTCTTTCGGTTCAGAGGTACCACGGGCATTTCGCGTGTCAGGATTTCACAGGAGGTGGGAGTTTTTGCGCGCGTTATAATTTCGGAATAGCCAGGCACGGGTTGAGATGGAGGGAGTTGTCGGAGCACAACGAGACAAAGATATATCTTAAATATTTCGGGCTAACAAGGCGCGGGTTGAAATTTCCGGACAAGTCTAACGTCTACTGTACCAAATCAATGCGCACTACAAATGTCATTCAAAACTTTGAATTCATGTTATGTTCAATTAAAATATTTTGCTACGTGTATAATGCACGCAACCTACTACTCAAATGAACGTTTTAGTGCATTCCAAACGTATATACTACCGCTTCAATATGAACTAAATTTGAATAAGATCTACAGTAATGATTGTTGTGAAGTCAAAGCATTTGAATTCGTTTCTCTGTTTTAATAAGATCTACAATCATCATTATTGCAAGTTAAACCATCGTTTGTGTATTATCTTCATAGCACACCACATGATTAGTCTCGAGTTACATATGAACTATGTGTACTACATGAACTCGAACTAGATTTTTTGAATCCACTTTATTTTGATTTCAAATCACATTACATTTCTAGCTCTAGCTAGATCTTCATAATCTAAACCATGTCTCATATGTATAATGTGTTTATCACATTATGTATGGTGCCCCGCCCCCTACGCCTACAAGTATTTAGATGTGAGTTGCAAACACCACACATTACCACAAATTCAAATAAATTGTGAGAATGTTCGATATATAGTATTGTTTAGATTTCTCAATATTTAGTTGTAAGCTGCAAACGCCGCACATTATCACAAATTCAAATAAAATGTGAGATTGTTTGATGTATAGTATGGTTTAGATTGTTCGGCATTTAGCTGTGAGTTGCAAACGCCATGCATTATCACATTATGGTATAACATATGCACAGCACGTGTATCACCGCTATATTCATGCATGCAATGTTTAAAACACTATGATCTCCTATTCAAATATATGAATCCGCTTTCATATCAAATTATGATCTTTGTTAGTCTCTTACACCCACACAATCCTCTAGCCTTTGTAGCTACCACTAACTTTCTCTCGTGCATGCACACGCCCTCCTCGCCCTCCCCCTCCCTCGGCATTCTATCCACCGGGCACATTCATTTTTTTCTTTAGGTTGTTCTCCCAGAGTCTCTACAACTCCTTTCCGACACACACCGATCGATAAACCTCTCCAGCGATGCCTGCCTAAAGCATACACACACAGCTTCAATCTCCCTCTTTATGTGTCCTTGCCTCGTGTCTCTCATATGGTTAGACACACGTGTAAACTCTCGCCCCTCTTTTCATCGATCTCACAACCTCACACTCCTCCCCCTATCTAGCTAGTAGTTGGGCCTCTCGCACCACCTCCTAGCTCCATTCTCTCTGTCTATCCGTCTCGCTGGGCCTTATTTGCCTCTAACAAATGGACGTACACCGACCGATCTCTCGCTATACATATAGCCAGCTAGGTCCTTATAACTCATTTTTACCCACACATCGATTGATCTACCTCATTAGTTGTGTCTCTCCCTTCCTCCGACAAACAACAATTGATCTACCGATCTAGTTAGGTTTGCTTACCAAACACATGGTTCCCCTTCATCATCCATGGATGCGTCCCGACAGATCTATCACCCACACAGAAACACATCCCCACTCTTATTGATAACATTGCAGTTACACCCTCAGTTTGTCTAGTAGGCCTCTCCCAACATCTCCGAGAAGCAACTCCATCACCCATCCAGCACTCTACCCCTCTCCCTCCCTCTTCCTCCCTCTCTCTCTCCTCTCTCTCTCTCTCTGTCCCATCATATTTCCCGTCCTTCAGTTATGTATGGATGTCGACCAATCTCCCTCAAGACATAGCTGGGTCTCTCCTTCTCAACACATATACGCGTCGTTCTACCTCTATAGTTAGGCCTCTGCCTACCCCCCCCCCCACCCCCACCCCCCCCCCCCCCCCCCCACACACACACCGATACATCACGCGCTCTAGTCATGTCTCTCTGCCACACACAAACTTGACATGTGCCCTCTAACGTTCCGGTAGGCCAGTCGCCCTATATCTTTGACTTGCACACACACACACACACACACACAATTTCGATGGCTCTCTTCATCGATCTCGCACCCACCCACTTGATCCTCTCTTCGACTCTGTCGATAGCTATGACCCCCTCCCTCTCTTCTCGTGGATTGCCCGACCCTCTATGTATGATATGGATAGGCCTCCATTTCACACAAATTACATGCAAAATTTTGTTTGAGATGTCATCGACACATATTCCCACAAATAATTCACGAAATCAACCCCCCACCCCCACCACAAAACAAAAAACACTCACGAACGCGGTTTGTATCTCTCACACACACCCACGTAGGTGGGGGACGTGCACGAAGAGAAGAGGTGCATGCACGGCGCACGTACTCCCGTCTCTTTCCCAACCACACCCGCGCGGGTACGCGGTGGAGCTCATTTCTGTATGAAAAAGGCAGCCCACGTGGTAATTTGGCACATGTACTGGTTGTCCACTTGGTGGAGGGAGGATCGTCTACCACGGGTGAACAAACAAATTGCGACTTGACACGTTATGTTAAATTAAAAAAAAGAGGCAAACCATGTGGGGCCTACCTTAGAGGCAAGGATCTATACACTGGAGTACTTTGATGTGTCCCGTCAACTCGCAGAACGAGGAGAACCTTGCTTAGTACGCCGGCTCCCCCGCCCACGGGCGCGGCGGCTCGCAGGATGAGGTGAAGCTTGCTCCTCCCTCGCCCATGCGCGCGGTGGCTCGCAGGACGAGGAGAAACTACTCCTTTCGTTTACTCCTCGTCCTTACTACCTTGGTTATAGAGATTATATCATATTGTTTGGAATATATATGTCCTTTAGTAGATTTCAATATGAACTACTAGTACATACTCAAAACACTGATGTATATAGACGTATTTTAGAGTGTACATTCACTCATTTTGCTCCGTATGTAGTAGCACTCTCCCTCGCCCCTCGACCTCGCCCACGTGGTGGACGTGCAGCAATTCATTCGGTCTCATATAGCCAGAACGATATATACTGCACTACCATTATTGCTCGACTTCCCGAAGAGGCGAAGAGCCAATCACAAGGTTAATATTTTGGAGATGCCAAGCGCAAGGTTATAGGAGAACGAGTAGTAGGTGCCACGTCATTTATAAATATTTTTTTGCTTCAGTGGCACGTACGCAATATGATAGGTTCATATGGAGAGAAAAGGAAACCGCTCCACTATCTTATATTTACTAATTGGAGGCACCATTAATGATCTCTCATTAATCCACATCATCAAAATTAAATAAACCATTGGATTAGAAAATATACCGTCAGGATAGAAAGAAAAACTTGCGTAACGCAGATGAAACAACCCTATGCAATACACACGTGACATGTACAACGTTAATGAAACAAAAAAAAGGCTCACGTAATAAAACCTAAGGAGTCTCACGTGAAAAAACACACACAAGGAAAGTCCTATGATACGTCCCATAAATTAAGAAGAAAAATATATGTGCTAGATATATCTCATACTAGAAGTTAATAGCCCTTGGATTGAGTGGCCCAACTCTGTACGTCTCTGCCTTCTCTACACGCAGGATTGATCAGTCAATATTTATTTGCTTCCTATAGCGCTTAAACATCTATCTATCCACCCTAGAATAACATCGATCGATCCCTTCCCTTAAAAAACATCTATCTCTTCCTCCCATGTCTTTTGATTCACTATCGCTGTCGCCTACATCGGCGACGACATCCTAGCGCCACAAGTCCCTTCCGTGTCCTCGGCTTCACTACCGCCGATGTTAGCAACCAGCCCTGGACAGAACACCTGCCTCCGATGTACAAATCACTGAGATTTATACATCGATCCTCCAGTAAAGAGCTGAGTGCCATATTGGATGAAGTCGTCAAACGTAATCAGTTGGATGGGTAAGCAAGGAGCAGGGCAGCGCCTTAGCAGCATGTGATAATATGCATATGTTTACCGTCATGTAGGCTGAATCTCCTGTTGTGAAAAGAAGATTGAAACAATTAACTAGGTTGGTGCTTTCTTCACACGTGCGTGCCTGTGTTTGTGTCCGGCCCACACCAATCAATTGGCCAGTATATACGTTCAAGAAGGATTGACTAGGAGACCGTGTTGGTGCTGTTTAGGCAATCATCCAGCCAGCTTTTATTTTAATTGCCGGAAGAAAAACATCGGCCAGCACCCACGAGCAGAAGTTAGCGTTATTGCTTGATAGTCATTGTCGTCGTCACGGCCGGAACTTATAAACTACACGCAGGCACGTGTGGACGCGCCAAAGGTATACATGTTAGTTACTTATATGCAGTTATGCCAAACCTTAGTAGCATGAAACACGTAGAAAAAGTATCTTAGATTTCTCAGTGAATTTATTGCAAATGTAGGTATTACTCCTGAATTTTATCTCAACACTTATTATGTTGCTTCTAATGTGTTGATTTTGACGTGATCATTTTGCTACAAAATAACCAATGACTAAATTATCACCAGGTGTCCCCACAGGACACATTACTAATTTCTTGAAGTTATTTATCATTTTTTTCTATAAGAATTAAAAAATTTATGTTGGTACTTTGACATACATGCATCGGAGCTGAATATTTGAACCAAATAAAGACAATCCCTGAATTGGTTTAAGTAGTCGAAGCCTGAAACCTTTTGGATCAGACAAGGATTAATTGGTCTGGAGAATTTACCATGGACAAATACGGCTTTTAAGAAGATAGAGGTGATCGCATACGGTAACATGAAGAGACACATATGCTTGAGCAAGAAATAGGTTTCTTTCAAATATTTATTGGGCTTATTGCGCTGAAATTCACATGCCCTCTCTATAGACATTATGGTATGCTTCTATATGAATTCATGAAATAGTCTGTTCTAAGGCTTTTATAGTCATCAACCCGTGCAGGCCTTGCGGTCCAGGTATGACGTAATCTTCAAAAGTTTTAAAGATGTCATTTTTTATGTAGACATAGTTCCTATGATGTGTCCAGCTTTATTTATTGTTTTCACGAATATGTCACTAAGAATTATAGAAATACAAAATTATGAAATATTTTCATCAGATTCCTGTTTGTTTGATTTTTATTTGAATCATGTCAGTAATCTTCGTCGGGTGTCACATGTGATAAGCAACCAAAACCAATCGGCAATATACAACATCAGGAATCTCCACATTTTTTAAATTCATAAATATTTTCTTACCACACTTCTTTTTGAAGTTGCATGCAAATTTCGTAGAATATAATATCGTATCATGGACTAGGATACAAGCTTCTCACAAAAAATGGACTGGGATAACGGCTAGCGGTCATGGCCGAAAGAAATTTATCATCATTACTTCTCCTAATGGCTTAGTTGAGATGTCATAAGGATCAATTATCAAAAATGTAAAATAAATTTACAGAAGGCATCCAATAATTAGGGGAATTATTAGAAAAACAAAAGGTTAATCCTCTACAAATATCGTGAATAAAAAATCAACGTGTCAATTTAACAATATTCGAGCAAACTTCACATTTTTAGTGTTGAAATTTTAAAGTGCAAGGATTGTCGTAGAAGTTCAAGTGGATTGTTAAAAAGACATGTAAGGCATCCATGAATTTAAAAATGAACTTTAAGAAGTTCGATGGTCTTCCAAACATTTAGAAGTACAAGGATATGGTTGAACTGGGCCACAGACCATAGTGAAGCATGCAACTCATCCGTATGTTGAGTTGATGAGCATTTGACCGGTGGGTGCGGCAATGAGTTAGATAGAGAGAGAGAACACATGCATGGGTCTGAAAGTGATCGGCGTAACTAATTGCTGAGAGAATGGTTTTGGTTACACATGTTTTGGAAAAATATTTTAATAACATGTATGCATGGAGAAACATGGAGTATCAGGCCAATACTTAGTGGTAAAGAGCGAAATCATAGAGGTTATATGTAGACAGATGTTAAAAAGATAGAACATATTCATATGCATTTACTCATTACTAAATTTGGGAACAGTTAAATATGTATAATGATGTCACCACATTTTGTTGTGCACAAACATTAATACAGAAATTTATGATGATCCACTATGTTTTAAGTATAGGGCATATAATATAAGATATTTTATATGTAATAAGCATTAAAAAGAATTATAAATACTTCATACTTCCGATTTGTATGGGATTAAATTAATAATTGCTGCAACTTTTTATGTATAATATTATAGTTTTTCAAAAATTCCTAGCCCGTGCAGTAGCACGGGTTGACGACTAGTATACATAGTCAGGACGGGCCAGCCTACACGGTTGCTTGCTGGGGTTGCTCTCTTCACACACTCTCGCACAAAACGACTGTGGCCACATCTCTAACATCCCGGCGGATCACGTCCACTTGGGGAAGGGGTGGATGCTTAGTGTAGATGCGGTGGCCGTCGCCGACGGCGAAAACCCACTGTCGGCACGTCCCGATCAGGGGTCCCCGCCGTTCTCTCTCACAAAGCCGGTGAGGTTGCCTTCGTCCCTTGCTCACTGCCGCGACGTGGGCAGTTGCCGCCTCCCGCCGCCCTCCTCAAGGTTGAGCTACGTCCCTCAGGTACAACTCCCTTTACAGCCGGCTTGCACCACTGCTCCAGCTGCCCACATCACTCCCTGTGGATATTTCTCTACTTCTTTGCCCCGCACATACCTGATACCTCTACTGGCTTCTACGTACTGTATTTGTGATGAGTTTATGTCTCATCAACTAGTCCTAGTAATCTTATTCTAATCACGCTTCTTCAATTTCTTTTCCACAGGGATACTCATCTCGATTTTGGTGAAACTGCACAAAATGATCTGATGGTCAAAAGGTTGCAAACTTCATTTATTAGGAAGCTCGAACATTGCCAGCAATTTGAAGCCTGGTCAGGGTTCACGGTTCAAGGGCTAGGGACTGCATGGATCGTTTTTTCTTTAGCTGCCTCTGTTCCAAAATAAGTGTCAACTTTAGTAGTAGTACAACTTTGTACTAAAGTTTGCACAAAGTTGAGACACTTATTTTGGAACGGAGGGAGTACATATTTGCTATGATGTGTCAATCATTGAGATGCAATAGCATGCATGTTAGTCTCCTTTGTATTTGATGAAATGTTGCAACGGGCAACCTTGGACGCAAGATACATGTAACAGGAGCTGGAAGCTTCATAGCATTGTACAAATTTATCTCGCTGATAAATTACAGTACGTACTAGTACTATACTAGTACTTCCTCCGTTCCTAAATATAAGTCTTTGTAGAGATTTCACCATTAACCACATGCGGATGTGTATAGATGCATTTTAAGTGTAGATTCATTCATTTTGTTCCGTATGTAGTTCACCTAGTGGAATCTCTACAAAGACTTATCTACTAGTAATAGCTAGCCCCCACTACTAGGAATTATCTATCCTCTCCTTGAGCCACATCATCAAAATTGACGTAGCCATTAGATGAAGTAAATCAGTCATAATAGCCGTCTGATCTAGACGTTGAGAGGCTCGCACTAAGCCACATGCAAGCATGCAGAAATACCGTGGCACATGCATGTGAGTGGGTTTTAAATCACATCAACATGTCTGCATGCAAGCATGCACCGGTAGCATGCATGTAAGTGAGCTTTTAAGTCCCATTAACATGTCAAAAGAAAAATATAATCCCATTATGCAGTAGGAGTTGGCTGATCTTTTTTCCTTACGTGGGATGATCTAAATGATGGTGGGGGTTTATTTAGTTTGGCTACCATATTTGTCATGCGGTTATAGATATTTTTTTTAGTTCTATGAAATCGATAATTTTGCGCAGAGAGATATACCGCTGTTCATGGCAACAGCTGGGACTCATCTAGTAATATTTAGGAATGGAGGGAGTACTATGTAAAGAGTTAGGTGTCGCACGGTGATAGTGTGAGGTGGGCCATGTAATCACTGAGCCTGCGTGTTTTCACTGCTCTTGCACTCCTCCGCTGTAAGAATGGAGAAAATTGTAATCTACTACCTCCTTTCGCCGAAAGCGTGGGACATCCAGCAGTCCTACCACCTTAGTAATAAAGACCAATGAGCCGTCAAATCACATAGACCCAGCAGTAAGTTGGACGGACAAAGCAACCATCACTCTTGCGCCAGTGAGAGGTCGCGTCCGCTCTGCCCGGGCATGAATGCGGCACCGATTCTTTGGAGCGGCGCTGACCGTTTCGGGCGGGAAGCGCGCGCGGGCGATGGAGGGGCTTTGGGTGGGCCAGGCTGGTCAGGAGCGGGCGTGGCAGCTGTCCGCATGTCCCTACTGGACACGCCTAGAAACGAGAGGATGCACCGACTCTCGCGGCTAAAATCGTACACTACACACCATATCTCTGTAGGAGTAGGTCGATCTGTCGCACTCTCTAACACACACATGTTGTTAAACACACACACGCACACGCACGCACCTTGGTCCCGTTGCACCTTCTAACGTGACTTATTACACCTAGACAGAGGGAGTAGTAAGTATCACGAGATATGGTGGCACCGACTTAAGTCGAATACAAGTGCCCAAAATTTTGTGTGCATGTTATAATAAGGATTCACTTAAAATAGTACGTGAGCGAACAGAGGGATCAATTGGACAGTGTTCCCGAGCAGTAGCGAGATGTGTGAGGTAGTATGATACACCGTTGGCGCTTTTAATTTTTCTTATTAATTTGTTTGTTTCACCCTCTGACTGGTGGGACCCAACGTACTACGTGGAGAGAGGTAAGGTGACTAAGGCTGCATTATTTCTACACCACTGTGGATAGTCTTACCACCAACGCCACATGACATGATTATGATTGAAATCCTAATGACTCCCACACACACAAAAAAAACACGGCATGCCTGTCACACGAATGCAGGAATGTATAAAAGGTTATTTTCCCCTCGTTGAACATAACGGGAGGGTTGTGTAGCTGGTTAGCCTGTTCGCTCATCAAACTTGAGGTCTCGGGTTCGATAACTACACTTGAGCATAATTTTTGCCGGAGGATTCTTTGACTGGTCAAAATGTTTTCTAGGGTTTGCACGCTTCACACTCTCTCTCCGGTATATATATACAGCTGGAGCCTCGGCGCTTGTAGTTTCTCTCTTCACACTCTCTCGCCCTCTCCCGCT
Source organism: Aegilops bicornis (assembly GCA_021605145.1). Taxonomy (NCBI): domain Eukaryota; kingdom Viridiplantae; phylum Streptophyta; class Magnoliopsida; order Poales; family Poaceae; genus Aegilops; species Aegilops bicornis. The sequence continues at coordinate 831,866,654 of CM038671.1, read as the reverse complement.
TGAGCCTCAGTGCTTGTAGTTGCTCTCTTCACACTCTCTCGCCCTCTCCAGATCTAAACAAGACTTCGTTGGCCTCTCTCTCCCCTCACTACTGCTCAAAGAGCCGGCAGGATCCGTCCGCCGGGAAGGGAAGGAGGCTTAACGCTGTCGCCGCTGTTCACTTTCGGCGCTGCTGTTCACTTTCCACCCAGCGGCGGCGCGGGAGGGCCTCCGACCCCTTCTTCTTCGCAGCCGTCCCGTCGCCCACCGAACCACGCCCCAAGAACCTTAAGGTATATTTTACTTACTCCACATGCATTGCTCTAGCTGCATGTATACCATGAATCTAGGGGCGTGGTTCAAAGAGGAAAGGAGTGGGGGAAAGTAGTGGGAAAAGTTGTATATAGCATGAATCTAGGGCGTGGTTCAAAGAGGAAATGAAGGGGAAAGTTGTATAGCATGAATCTAGGACGTGGTTCAAAGAGGAAAGGAATGGGGGAAAGTAGTGGGGAAAGTTGTATCGCATAAATCTAGGACGGGGTTCAAAGAGGAAGGAAGGGGCGAAAGTACTAGTTCAAAAAGGAAACGAAGGGACAAGGCTGTAGAGTTTGAGCATGACTAGATTTGATGCACTCACATAGGGAAAGGTGTCTAAAGATAACAAAACTGGGACCAACACAAATATGCTCCTTGGTTGTTTGTTGTTTGTTGCAACAGACTGTGCATGACCACATTACATCGGTAGATGCACATGGTGCTGGTGCGTCCACTGTCCCGTGCAACTCATTAGCTGTTGTTAATCTAAGGCCCTGTTTGGTTAAAAACTCCCTAGTCCCTACCTGCTTGGTTCCAGGGACTAAACATGGACTAGAGGTTATTAAATGACATGATAAAAGACCATGTTACCCCTAGTAATGAACTAATAGAAACAAGGTGCGATGCATGGCAGGGGCAACTGTTGGAAAAGTCCCAAAAAGACTCCCTCGGGGTCTTCTTTCTTTAGTCCCAAATGCCCACTTTTAGTCCCGAAAAGTCCCTCCTGTTTGGTTTAGATGTGACTGACACTGAGTTTTTTTAGTCCCTACACCAAAATGTCCCTGTAAACAAACACCCTCTAATAATGCCACTGGAAAATTGATGTAATGCCATAGTTAAAAGCAAATTACATGTTTAACGAACTTTATTGTTAATATAATCTCTATGTTAATATTAATCAATGCCACCGTTTGAGAAATGCTACTGTCTTGCTTTCTTTCCCATTTAGATAAGGTAGATGCTTCTTTTTGTTGGCTTCTGTGTCATTCACCGTTATTGACCACTAATTGTTTCCTTTGCACCTCTGTGTAAACAGGGTTATCTACTTCACCTCGTTGCCATTGTGACCTTTTGTTGCACTACACAAAACACTTTTGTTTTAAGAGTGTTTTGTGCAGTTCAACCAAAATGTCACACCGACAACGTTGCTTGATTGCTTGATCTTAGTGGAACTGCACAAGAGGAGATCTTACTTCCTATCCGTTAAGGCGAATTTGGTTCAGATCTTCTTCTTGTGAGTTGTTTGAATTCCGCATCATGAGAGGTCAGTACTAGCCTTCTTTCACATGATTCTGCGGTGTGCTTTCATATGTTGTGCTACTTGTACGATAATGTTGCTTGATTTTAGTGAACTGCACAAATGGAGACAAGACTTCCAATCTGTATGTGCGCCGTAATATCCCATTGAGGTAAGATAAGGATATTTCACAACTGCTGGCCTGTATTTTGCCACTTTCATCAGAAAATTAAGTTTAGTACTATACTTTTGCTCCCTAATTGACATGCCAAATCTTACATTGAAGGCGAAGCTTGTCTGTTATTGAACCAAGTGATGAAGGGGAAGAACAAGCGGAAGAAAAACAAAAATCAACTCCCGGTGCTGTAATGAAGCACTGGAACTGTGATGACACAAGTAATGATATAGTTTTGCATCTTAATTTATTGCTATGGCTGGAACGAGCAATTGTTTTGCCACTGATTTGATGCCATACGTGATTATCTCTACTTGTGCAAACAGGGATCTTCTTTGAAGATACCATATATTTTAATGGAACTGCACAAGAAGATGTTGGAAACATCTTATATTTACTAATTGGAGGCACCATTAATGATCTCTCATTCATCCACATCATCAAAATTAAATAAACCATTGGATTAGAAAATATACGGTCAGGATAGAAAGAAAAACTTGCGTAACGCAGATGAAACAACCCTATGCAATACACACGTGACATGTACAACGTTAATGAAACAAAAAAAAGGCTCACGTAATAAAACCTAAGGAGTCTCACGTGAAAAAACACACACAAGGAAAGTCCTATGATACGTCCCATAAATTAAGAAGAAAAATATATGTGCTAGATATATCTCATACTAGAAGTTAATAGCCCTTGGATTGAGTGGCCCTACTCTGTACGTCTCTGCCTTCTCTACACGCAGGATTGATCAGTCAATATTTATTTGCTTCCTATAGCGCTTAAACATCTATCTATCCACCCTAGAAAAACATCGATCGATCCCTTCCTTAAAAACATCGATCTCTTCCAGCCATGTCTTTTGATTCACTATCGCTGTCGCCTACATCGTGACGACATCCTAGCGCATACAAGTCCCTTCCGTGTCCTCGGGTTCACTGCCGCCGATGTTAGCAACCAGCCCTGGACAGAACACCTTCCTCCGATGTACAAGTCACTGAGATTTATACATCGATCCTCCAGTAAAGAGCTGAGTGCCATATTGGATGAAGTCGTCAACGTAATCAGTTGGATGGGTAAGCAAGGAGCAGGGCAGCGCCTTAGCAGCATGTGATAATATGCATATGTTTACCGTCATGTAGGCTGAATCTCCTGTTGTGAAAAGAAGATTGAAACAATTAACTAGGTTGGTGCTTTCTTCACACGTGCGTGCCTGTGTTTGTGTCCGGCCCACACCAATCAATTGGCCAGTATATACGTTCAAGAAGGATTGACTAGGAGACCGTGTTGGTGCTGTTTAGGCAATCATCCAGCCAGCTTTTATTTTAATTGCCGGAAGAAAAAACATCGGCCAGCACCCACGAGCAGAAGTTAGCGTTATTGCTTGATAGTCATTGTCGTCGTCACGGCCGGAACTTATAAACTACACGCAGGCACGTGTGGACGCGCCAAAGGTATACATGTTAGTTACTTATATGCAGTTATGCCAAACCTTAGTAGCCTGAAACACGTAGAAAAAGTATCTTAGATTTCTTAGTGAATTTATTGCAAATGTAGGTATTACTCCTGAATTTTATCTCAACACTTATTATGTTGCTTCTAATGTGTTGATTTTGACGTGATCATTTTGCTACAAAATAACCAATGACTAAATTATCACCAGGTGTCCCCACAGGACACATTACTAATTTCTTGAAGTTATTTATCATTTTTTTTCTATAAGAATTAAAAAAATTATGTTGGTACTTTGACATACATGCATTGGAGCTGAATATTTGAACCAAATAAAGACAATTCCTGAATTGGTTTAAGTAGTCGAAGCCTGAAACCTTTTGGATCAGACAAGGATTAATTGGTCTGGAGAATTTACCATGGACAAATACGGCTTTTAAGAAGATAGAGGTGATCGCATACGGTAACATGAAGAGACACATATGCTTGAGCAAGAAATAGGTTTCTTTCAAATATTTATTGGGCTTATGCGCTGAAATTCACATGCCCTCTCTATAGACATTATGGTATGCTTCTATATGAATTCATGAAATAGTCTGTTCTAAGGCTTTTATAGTCATCAACCCGTGCAGGCCTTACGGTCCAGGTATGACGTAATCTTCAAAAGTTTTAAAGATGTCATTTTTTATGTAGACATAGTTCCTATGATGTGTCCAGCTTTATTTATTGTTTTCATGAATATGTCACTAAGAATTATAGAAATACAAAATTATGAAATATTTTCATCAGATTCCTGTTTGTTTGATTTTTATATGAATCATGTCAGTAATCTTCGTCGGGTGTCACATGTGATAAGCAACCAAAACCAATCGGCAATATACAACATCAGGAATCTCCACATTTTTTAAATTCATAAATGTTTTCTTACCACACTTCTTTTTGAAGTTGCATGCAAATTTCGTAGAATATAATATCGTATCATGGACTAGGATACAAGCTTCTCACAAAAAATGGACTGGGATAACGGCTAGCGGTCATGGCCAAAAGAAATTTATCATCATTACTTCTCCTAATGGCTTAGTTGAGATGTCATAAGGATCAATTATCAAAAATGTAAAATAAATTACAGAAGGCATCCAATAATTAGGGGAATTATTAGAAAAAACAAAAGGTTAATCCTCTACAAATATACGTGAATAAAAAAAATCAACGTGTCAATTTAACAATATTCGAGCAAACTTCACATTTTTAGTGTTGAAATTTTAAAGTGCAAGGATTGTCGTAGAAGTTCAAGTGGATTGTTAAAAAGACATGTAAGGCATCCATGAATTTAAAAATGAACTTTAAGAAGTTCGATGGTCTTCCAAACATTTAGAAGTACAAGGATATGGTTGAACTGGGCCACAGACCATAGTGAAGCATGCAACTCATCCGTATGTTGAGTTGATGAGCATTTGACTGGTGGGTGCGGCAATGAGTTAGATAGAGAGAGAGAACACATGCATGGGTCTGAAAGTGATCGGCGTAACTAATTGCTGAGAGAATGGTTTTGGTTACACATGTTTTGGAAAAATGTTTTAATAACATGTATGCATGGAGAAACATGGAGTATCAGGCCAATACTTAGTGGTAAAGAGCGAAATCATAGAGGTTATATGTAGACAGATGTTAAAAAAGATAGAACATATTCATATGCATTTACTCATTACTAAATTTGGGAACAGTTAAATATGTATAATGATGTCACCACATTTTGTTGTGCACAAACATTAATACAGAAATTTATGATGATCCACTATGTTTTAAGTATAGGGCATATAATATAAGATATTTTATATGTAATAAGCATTAAAAAGAATTATAAATACTTCATACTTCCGATTTGTATGGGATTAAATTAATAATTGCTGCAACTTTTTATGTATAATATTATAGTTTTTCAAAAATTCCTAGCCCGTGCAGTAGCACGGGTTGACGACTAGTTAAACTAATCGAGGAGTATATAGTAAGCATGGCCACCCCCGTAGATAGCAACATATGGTTCCGGAGAAGTGCTTCATCTGTATGCTCTACACAATCAGCCTCCTGACAAATGTTGGTACTCACCCACTGATTTCATCCATATGATTGAGCTTTGTCATCTCTATTGGTGTTGTGCTACTGTTTAGATACTGTCATGAAAAAGTGGTATTGTCCTTGAGAAGTGCTTCATCTGTGCTGTTTTAAATATTTCCTTTCCTTTTTTCGAGCAAACAGGGATCATCTTCCTCTGAATAAGAATATGGAGTACGTGAAGTGACTAGTTCCGATTATGCCAGGATGAAGAAGCCCTGTCTATCTTCTCATCAGAAGGAGCAGTTGAAGGATGGTTACATTACTCCCCACAAGACCAAACTAACTTCAGCTCAGAAGACTGACAAATTTCAATTTTTTTGCTGTGATCTTGTGAGTACAATGTTGTTCTAGGATTCTTTCTGGTGAGTTCCATTTTCTAAAAGTGTGCTCTACATGGACCATGTATGTGCCTGTTGAAACTGTCAATTCATAGTACAGTTTGCATTATACTAATCAATATTTTGTATTAGTGCAATAAACGTTTCTCAGCTTGATTTCAACTGGAACTGCACAAAATGTTCATGAATACATCGAATCATTCATTTCCACCACAAGAAAGGAGGTGCCCATAAGTTCAAGGCGTTGCAACATATAAGGGCGGAATCATACAAGCTACTGCGAATTTGGTTGATTTTGGTGGAACTGCACAAAAAGAACAGCTGGTTTATTTAGCACGAGGTGCCATGTCAATGTCCGAACTGATGGCAGACCCTGCCCATTCCACAATCGTAGGCATTTGATATTTTGGAATGGGACAACCTTGTCAAATTTTGCTCATTGATTTTAGCAAGATATGCGTTTGATATTTTGAATGGGGCGCCTTTGCTGTCGACAGCGTCGATCAATTTTTCTTTATTCTTTAGTTGTGAAGTAAATATTGCCTCTGACATGTGAGTCGCTGAGATGCATAATCATCGATTGTTTTGAATGTTCTCTATGGATTGCCAGGCCTGTGTGTTTGATTGCAATGTACAGAAACGCTAAAAAGCTGCTCAAACTCTTTGTACTCCTTCTGTTCCTTTTTACTTCGCACATTGTGAAAGTGCATACTTTTTTGTATAAGATTGGTCAAAGTAGAGATACTTTGACTGTAGACAAAACTTGTATGCAGACTAGAAAGGACCGGAGGGAGTACATGTGAAACTGCTGCAAACGTGGTGATCACCCTGGGAATAATGCTAGTACACATTGTTTTGCATGTTCATCCAATGCCAGTGATACAGGAATACAAACTAATCGAAATAAATTCATTCATGCACGGTCGGGTTTCATATAAACATGCCGGATTTCATTACATTTCATACATTCTTGAACTAAAAAGGGGTGTTTGTGGCCGCATGCATCTAATTAATTAACCGAAGCTACCCACATGTGTCCCGCTGAGCCGAACAGAAGCTGCCAAGCTGCGTAACTGACATGTGGCCTATTGGGCCCACGTGTCAGTCAGCCAACTGCACCAGCAGTTAAGTAGAAGCAGCGTTCTTCTCCAGCACAGCTCTCCGACTCCACGTCGCCGCCAAGAAGCTAACCGGCCGTCAATGGTCAACCCGCCTAGCTTGGCTTCAACCGGAGGGTAGCAGCGGTGGCCTTACTTGGACCCGAGCGGCGGCGACCTACCGTGTTCTACTCTTCCTCCTTTTCTGTGTGGCGCGGCCTCGTTGGCAGCGGGGCGGGGCCTCGGCAGAGCCGGCGATGTCCTCTGTCTCGTTGCCGCCGGCGGCGCCTCGCAGGCGGTAAATCCTCCCCACGTTGATGGCGGTGGGGCCTCGGCTGAGCCGGCGATGTCCTCTGCCTCGTTGTTGGTGGGCGGGGCGGCGGTGTCCTCTACCTCGTTGTTGGCGCGCGAGGCTCGGCGGAGCAAGGCGTCGTCGGCGCCCGGTGAGCGAGGACTTCGTCGGCGCCCGGCATTGTCCTCTGCCTCGTCCTCGGTCTCGCCAAAGCGATTACCTCGCCCGCTTCATCGCCCTCTTTGCTAGCCTCTTTGTAGGCGGCCGCAGCCTCCGCCACCCGCATGCGGTACCGCCAGCGCTCGAGGCGGCCCTTGCGGGCAGAGCGGTACGAGTCGAGCAGCGCCTCCTGCTCTGCCCGCTCTGCGGTGATCTGCTCCTCCGCCTGCAGGTGCTCCTGGAGGAGATGGTGGTTGTAGGCGGCGTCGGCCTGCGCCTCCCGGAACTGCTCCTCACGCATCGGCCTCACCCTGTCCATATATTGGGCACGGGCCTCGCCGATGGTCATGGTGCAATGCACCGGCGAGTATGGCGCGGAGGAGGGGGTTGGCGCCGGATCGTCGACTACCGTGTTCTCCATTAGGACGTCGTCGTCCTCCGGTTGCCTGCCGGCCAGCCGGTCGGCAGCGATGGCTGCCATCTCCTTGTGGTCTGTCGTCCGCCCGTCCCGAAGAGCGTTGGAGCGCGAGGAAGCCATGGTGGCCAGTAGTGGTGTGGACAGGAGAAAGGGAACGGATGCGGATGACTGCGGCTATGGCCGGCGCAGCAGTTTATATAGCAATGGTGGGCGGGCGGAGGGACGGACGTGTGGCGCCGGAGTAGCCGCCTCGGCAACCGCGTATCATTAATGTGTGCGGCACATGGACGGACGGATGGCACTTGTGTCATTTGAAGGAGCAATCGCTGCACCGGAAGCGGGCGGCCGATCAAGCTATTTGGGCGGAAGCGCGGGCTAGGAGATGACTTTACTTGGATAGGATGACAATGGGGACCCACCAGGTCCATAGCCTCACGTACGCAAGTGCCTCCTTATTATACATATATAACTATAATTTATTTTGCTTCCTCCTGGTTTCCTAACATCACGGTCCCACACCATTGTGAACCTATGTACTCCCTCCTTTCCGGTTTATAGGGCTTATCTCAAAATTTTAGTTTTTCCATTTTATAAGGCTCAATTTGGTTGTTTTCCATCACATGTTTAGATTCCAAGGTGCATTAAATCATTGCATGCAAGTATTAAGAGAAAATTGACCAATGCATGTACTTTATGCATGCATGCATTGCAATTAATGTATTGATAAACATAATTTTTTGAGAATAACAAGAGCATTAATTAGGTTCTTTTGCAAAACTACAAAAATTATTCCACCACTCGCCATCTACCTTGATTGGTGAGATTTTTGAATTGAGCATTATAAACCGGAAAGGAGGGAGTAGTCAATAAACGAGAGAATTGCACAAGAAGTGGCCGACAACTGGGACCAAGCAGCTCGAGCAGTATTTGTGTTTTTGAGGTGTGAGCACTGCAGAGTTTTTAGATGTTTACCCCAGATATTAATTTTTCTCCTCTGAACAACAACGAAAACATCGCTGCATGTATTAACTGGGAGGGATGTGGCCCGTCTAGCCCAGGCCAGATATCTAGCCCAAATATTAATTTTTTTCAAGCTGAAAATGGCTAGCCCAGCTATAGTTTTTTTAGGAATACCCAGGCAAGGTCAAGTTGTTATTCACCGCCCCGCTGGGCTGCAAATCCTTCCTAGGAGGGATGCATTAGGCTTGACAAAAAAATTGGGCTTTAAGAAATAATAAATGGGATGTAATTATAAAAATTGGGTAGTAACTATTAAAAAATGCACCAAACAGTGATTACTTTATAAAATATTATTTTTGGAATATTGAAAATTTTAATTTCATTAATTGTTGCGAGCGCAATGTTTCGTTGGATTTTTATGTAATATAAATTTATATTGAAATTGTATTTAATCTGACTAGAAATTTCGGGATAAAAATATTGGGATCCCATCAAAATGTGGGAAATTTTATTGAATTCTGCTTTGAATGGTTGGTTGAAATGGGTTGTAGTAAATTACATTAGAATTCAAAAATGGGCTACACATTCTTACAAATCTCAAATGGGCTATAAGTTTTCTGCCACACACTTCTGACCTTACTAAGTTGACGCGTCCCCTAAAAAAACAGATTTGACGCGTATGCAAGGCTTTGTCAACTTATAGTCAACACACGGTTCTAGCAGCAGTGGCCGTTGGATGTCCATCCAACGGATGCCGTGCTTCTTCTTCAATCTCGGATATTCTAGCTTCACCCGCCCAAAAAATGATTCCTCCCACGACATCTGGGGCCTTGCCGTTTGGAAGCTGACCTGTGGGCCTACTAAGTTGACGTACCAAGGGCTTTGTCAACTTAGTCAATAATAAATGATTCTAGCTGCAGTGACCGTACGATGTCCATCCAACGGCCGTAGTGCTTCTTCAACCTCTAGTCTTCTTGCTCCAGCCGCCCAAAGCAGCGCCGGTCGTGCCACCTGCTCCTGCCTCCCCTGGTCGGTTGTGCTGCCGCGGAGGCCTCACCGCACCCTACTACTCCCACCGCTGGCCCAGCCTCCACTCACCCACACCCCCTGTTATTCTGCGGCGACGGCAGCGCAGCCGAACTAGTGAACCCTCATACTCCTCTCCGTGTGTGCATCCACTGCTGCATCTTCCCCGGCTCCACGTCGTCCCCTTCCTAGGCCTAACCGTCGTCCACCGCCGTGGTGCTCTCGGCACGGCGTGGTCAACGTGGTCAAGGAACGACTTCCATCGGACGTGGATCAGACGTGGAGAGGCCGATACCGGGTCCACGGCAGCCGCAAAGAAGTGCCTCCTTATTACGCCGCAAAAATAATTATTCCTCCACGGACGGGGGACCCACCTGACGGGCCACCGTATTTCGTGAAAAAAATGATTCGCCCCCTGACTGCTGGGACCCACGAGCTACATCTTCGCACGCAAGGAAGTGCGTCCGGGAAAAACCGATTCGCCCCCCTGACTGCTGGGACCCACCAACTACATCTTTGCACGCAAGAAAGTGCGTCTGAAAAAAAATGATTCGCCCCCCGACTGCTGGGACCCACCAGCTATACCTTCACAGCAAGGAAGTGCATCCGGGCAAAAAAAATGATTCGCCCCCCTGACTGCTGGGACCCAGCAGCTACACCTTCGCACGCAAGGAAGTGCGTCCGGGCAAAAAAATGATTCGACCCCTGACTGCTGGGACCCAGTAGCTACACCTTCGCACGCAAGGAAGTGCGTCCGGGCAAGAAAAAACAAAACGATTCGCCCCCTGACTGCTGGGACCCACCAGCTACATCTTCGCAGGCAAGGAAGTGCCTGACAGTCGGGACCCACCTGGTCGAAGCGTACGTAGCGTTGTCATCCTGGTCGCGAACGTGTACGTACATACTGGTCGATGTAGAGGCGCGCACGTGTCGTAGTAGAGGCGCGCATGTGTCGTAGTAGAGGCGCGCACGTAGCATGTACACGTACGTACAGCGGCCAGGGTCCAAGAAAGAAAATACGGCCACGTATATGTACATACGGGCGGGGTCTCGAACGCCTAATCGTGCATACGTACGGCGAGGGCTCGTGTTTATGGGGAGGCAACGGAATGCGTCGTGTTCATGGGGAGGCAACGGAATGCGTCGTGTTCATCGGGAGGCAACAGAATGCGCCGTGTTCATCGAGAGGCAACGGAACGCGTGGGAGCCAACCAGCTTGGACGGAACAGGCGATGGAAACGAGGCCTGGCGTACCGCGGAACGGAGGAAACGGCCTTGTGTTCGACCGGCCACGTTCGGAACGGGGTCCTGTTGATCGGGAGGGGTGTACCGCAAAGCGGAGGAAGCGGACCTCCTACGGTCAAACGGGGGTCCTATTGATCGGGAGGGTGTGGCGTGCCGCCAAAGCGGAGAAAGCGGACCTCCTACGGTAAAACGGGGTCCTGTTGATCGGGAGGGTGTGGCGTACCACAAAACGGAGGAAACGGACCTCCTACGGTCGAAACGGGGGTCCTGTTCATCGGGAGGGATGTGGCGTACCGCAAAACGGGACTCCACGGGATACTGTTCATCTCCACCGTCGACCTCCTCCAGCCTCCACGGGCTCCTGTTCATCCAGCCTCCACCGCGCGCTACTCCACCGGCTATTGTTCAACCACCCCTCCACGGCCACCCCTCCACCGTCTACTCTTCATCTAGCCCTCCACACCACGGGGTCCTGTTCATCCAGAGGCAACGCCACTGCTCACTGTTCATCCAACCCCCCGCAACGCCACTGTTCATCCAATCGATCGGCTTGATTAGCAGCGTAGCGGCGAAGAATCGCTCCATCGGGTTCGAACGCGTAGCCTGCAAAGGCAATCGCCGGGTTCGATTTGAGCCCAACGCCTCGCTTCGGGTTCGATTAGAGCCAACGCCTACACCTGCAGCAGCGTATGTGTACGAGGAAGGCAGCGCATGGCTCGGCCCCGACCTCCCACCGTAACCGGCAACTCCCCGAAATTTTCCTACCCCTCGCTTCTACCACGGTTTTTTCCGTCATGGGCGGCCCAAAGAATGTCATGCAGCTGCGTCTCCGGCCCGCCCAGGACGAAAAGCCCATTTTCGGTCATGATTTTTTGTCATAGAAGTAGGATCCCACCACATCTATGATGATACCGGGTTCTGTCAAAATTATCGTCATAGAAGTGTCATATGTATGACAGAAAAAAATTCGTTCGGCCCAAAATGTCACGGATGTATCTTTTTTTTGTAGTGATGATCCCCCACCGGAAGCAAACACCTACAAGATATCAATGCTTGGTTTTAGGTACCCATTTTGTAATGGGTCCTTTGATGTTAGTGACAAGGGTCTTAGGAACCCAAATAGGCCATTCAATGTACTCATAAGAAGAACCAACAAATTTGGCATAAACATGCCCATCACTAGCACGGCACAACACATAAGAAGGGTTAAAGTCGCCGGCTTTTTGGAAGGGCTGGCATTGCCCTTCTTGACATTACCACCCTTCGCATTGTTCTTCTTCTCCTTGGGAGCACCCTCTCCCTCCTTCACAAAGATTTTCTTGAGCGAAGGAGGTCATTTAGTCTTGTCATTCTTCTTCTTGTTCTTGGGCTTGGGTGCGAACCCAATCCCCTCCTTGGCAACCATTTCCTTTTGATTACTCAAAAGGTCGTTGAGGTTCTTCTCACCTTGTATGCACGACACAAGGCCTTTCTCAAGTTGCTCCTTCGGCTTAGCATTCTCCTCAATAAGATGCTCATGCTCACAACAAGGGTTAGTAGCATTTGCATTATCAATTAAACCATATGAGGAAAGGTGGCTTTCTCCTTGGTTAGCTTCACTTGAAGTTGATCATGAGACTCTTTAAGATTAGCATGAATACCCTTCACGGACTTTTGAGCCTTGTCAAGTATATCAAACTCCTCCTTGAGTCTAGCAAGATCAATCCCAAGTTTGGCTTTCTCGGAATTTAGCACATGAGATACAACAAGAGCATGATCAAGATCTTTCTTAAGTTTAGCATGATCATCGTTGTATGACTCCTCAAGAGCCAAACGAAGACCACACTCTTCCTCAAAAGCATTGGAAAGCTCCGAAATATCATCGGCATAGTCACCACTATGCCCCTCCATCATAGAGATGGTATCTTCATGAGCCTCGATCATGTCATTGGCTTCACCAAGTTTTTCCAAGAGAGCAACGAAGTGCTTCTTGGATTTACCCTTGAGTTTACCCATAAAGGTCTCCAACTCATTTTCCTCCACATTTGTTCCCTCATGTTCATCAATGCCACCGTCAAGGAAGGATGATTAATGATAGTAGTTTTGATGTTGGGGGTTACCTTGTTGGTGGCTTTAGCCATGAGGCACTTGGCGGTGATGCTCTCATTGGGTGAGTCGAAGAGAGACACCCGTGGTGTCGTAGCAATGGCAACGGAGGCCATGGTCACCGAGTCACCATCATCATCATCATCATCATCCTCATTGTACTCTTCTTGTACCACCAAAGCCTTGGGAGGAGTCTTCTTGGTGAAGTTGCTCTTGTTGGGGAAAGACTTGTCCTTGTCCTTTCGGATGAGCTTGCCACCATTGTCTTCCCTCTTTTCATAAGGGCACTCCACAACAAAGTGGCTCACATTGCCACAATTAAAGCAAGTCCTCACACGTTGCTTGCCCTTTGCGCCACTTGAATTGTTCTTGTTGAAGTTGGGCCTTGAGTTCTTCTTGCTCCAAAATTGCCTTGAAGCAAGGGCCATGTGTTCATGATAGGCATACTTTGTATCTTCGAGGTTGCTCTCCTCTTCTTCCTCTTCGTCCTCTTCCTCCACACTAACCTTGGCCTTTAATGCAATGTTGGGCTTCTTTACTCGTTCAGAGCGTAGCACCGCATTGTCGGCGGTCTTGTCCAAGATGCTCATAGCAACAAACTCATCCAACACTTCACTTGAGGACAAGGTGTGGAAGTCCGGCCTTTGACGAATGACGGAGGACATGGCTTTGTGGTAGGGCATTATTGCCTTGAGGAATTTGCGCTTGATCCAATTGTCATCCGTGTCCTTACTTCCATGATCTCGGAGTAAGACCGCGAGTTTGGTTACCCTCCGATAAAGCTCATGAGGTTCTTCATCTTCTTTAATTGCAAACTCATCGGCTTCATCTTGCACCACTTTGTAGTTGGAGCGTTGAATGCTTGCGCTTCCCCGATAGAGGGAAACAACTTGGTGCCAAGCATCTTTGGCCATGGAGTAGGGCCGCAGATGAGGAAGATCTTCGGGTGGATTGCTTCTTGGATGATGAAGAGAGCATTCTCATTGAATTGATTATCCACGGCTTCTCTAGGAGTGAAGTTGCTTCGGTCATGTGGATAGAAACCTTCTTCAATGATTCTCCAAAGGTTAGTGTTCACATGATTTAAATGACGCTTAAAACGATAGACCCAAGAATCAAATTCTACATTTTTCTCAATCTTAGGGGCAGGGCCGGCATGATTCAAATGAGTGGAAGGGAGCGGTCCACCATAAACAGGTGGAGGTTCCACACGAGCAAAGATGCCGGTGCCATTCTTACCACTAGTAGAAGGAGCCTTTTCACTAGTAGCTTCCCCCTTGTCGGAGTTAGCATCCGTCACCTTGTTAGTGGGATCACCCACTTTCAACGGTGCGGTAGATAGTTTAAGCCCTTCAATGAATTTATTAAACATGCTTTCAACCTCGGTCGTCATGGAGGTTTTCAATGTGTCCAAAGCCACATTGAATTCCTCACGAGAGACCGCGGTTCCCCCATCGGCCGAAGACGAGAACGGATTCACACCAGAGTGCTCCTCCCCACCGTCTACGGTGTCAACCATATACTCTTCGGATAGCAAAGTCCTTAATAAAGAGACGAGGCTCTGATACCAATTGAAAGGATCGATATAGTTGACTAGAGGGGGGGTGAATAGGCAAATAACAATTTTTAGCTTTTCTTTACCAAATTAAACTTTGCATCAAGGTAGGTTGTCTAGATATTCAACTAGGTGAGCAACCTATATGATGCAATAACAACAAGCACACAAGCAAGCAAGGGATACAACACAAATAAGCTTGCACAAGTAAAGGCATGAGATAACCAAGAGTGGAGCCGGTGAAGACGAGGATGTGTTACCGAAGTTCCTTCCTTTTGAGGAAATGCGTCTTCGTTGGAGCGGTGTGGAGGCACAATGCTCCCCAAGAAGCCACTAGGGCCACCGTATTCTCCTCACGCCCTCACACAATGCGAGATGCCGTGATTCCACTATTCGTGTCCTTGAAGGCGGCGACCGAACCTTTACAAACAAGCTTGCGGCTATCTCCACAACTTAATTGGAGGCTCCCAACGACACTACGAAGCTTCACCACAATGGACTATGGCTCCGCGGTGACCTCAACCGTCTAGGGTGCTCAAACACCCAGGAGTAACAAGATCCGCTAGGGATTAGTGGGGGGAATCAAATTTCTCTTGGTGGAAGTGTAGATCGGGGCCTTCTCACCCAATCCCGAGCAAATCAACAAATTTGATTGGCTAGGGAGAGAGATCGGGCGAAAATGGAGCTTGGAGCAACAATGGAGCTTATGGGGGAAGAGGTAGGTCAACTTCGGGGAAGAAGAACCCCTTTTATAGTGGGGGGAACAATCGAACCATTACCCCCAAGGCAGCCCCGCAGAGGGCGGTACTACCGCAGGGGGCACCGGTACTACTGCTGGCCCCAGCGGTACTACCTCTCCCCCTCGTGGTACTGCCGCTGGACCCTGAGCGATACTACCGTGGTGGTAAGGGCAGTACTACCGCTTAAGAGCGGTACTACCGCCTCTACAACCGCAACTAGTACCGCAAAACCCGACACAAGAAAAGAACCCTCGAGTCGAGGCGGTAGTAGCACGAAGCCGCAGCGGTACTACGGCGGAGAGCTCCAAGCGGTACTACCGTTGTGGAGCGGTACTGCTGCTTGTAGCACTCAAGCGGTACTACCGCTGTGGCTCGCGGTACTGCCGCTGGGACCAGAAGAAGCACAAAAGAAGGGGAATGAGCTCTCCATTGAAGCGGAAAGGCTCGGAGGGTGTGCAAGGGACGTGTATGTGTTGATTCCACCCTAGCCAAACCAAAGCGGACCCCCTCTTGATAGCACGGTGACTCCTACGAAACTAGTCCACCAAAACTGAATCGAAAGGGATACACCATCTTCGCTTCAAACTCCGAGGGGAGGGAATCGTCTCGTGCCAAAGGATGAATCTCTGAAAAACTCAACGCACACGATTAGTCCGCAAAGGCATTGTCATCAATCACCAAAACACCTTAGGGATAAATATGCCCTTACACTGCGGCCTGCCATGGCGGGGTGCACGCTGGCAACGTATGGTCACGTCACTCAGATTTGGGGGTTTCTTGCGTTGGGGAGAGATTTAGTGTGAAAGAGATTGAACAGGTGATGATCTTTAAGCTCCGGTTTTGATAGTAGAAGCTTTCCGTGCCTTTCCCCTATGGAGTGACCATGAGTTATCTAACCCACGAGAGAATGTGCACTACGACAAAGGTGTTGGTGCAATAATTTGCCTCCTTATGTTTTGGAGTTTGTTGACATAAACAACATGTGACTTATGTGTTTGCTAGTGCACACAGAGTAACAGGTCCCTAGAGTCAAGAGGAGTTTGATTCAAACGTCGAAGATAATCCCCTGCTTGGAAGTAAGGGTTATCACCGAAGATTATGATAACAAGAGAGACCCCTCAAAAATTGTTGACACAAACCAATTGGTTCGGTGTACGTCCGAAGGAAGTGACTGCGTCCGAGAAGATTGAAGATGAAATGAAGATGTAGCATTTATTTCGTTGTTTCTCTTTTCTTTATTGAGTCACAAGATCACCATACTACTAATAGGGGTGTAGCGTCCGAAGCTTTGATTCTCTGATGCTAAACCCAAGTCCTATGAAAGTTGCGAGAGGAATCTCTTTGTGTTCCTAGCAAATACTTGCTAGCAAGAGACTGTGATCTTCTTCGCCACGAGAGATTTGTCTCTAACCGAGGAGTTAGCATTACTTGCTCCTCAAGTAATGTTACTGTTGCTCTTGAAATCCAACCGTTGTGAACGTGTCAGTTGGCCGTTGGCTGGACCGTGTGTCCAAAATGGTCATTTCCCACCTGGGAAGGCTGCGGCTATAAATAGCCACCCCGCACCGGCGTTGTTCGATGGCTGCTCCGTTTGATTGTGAGAAGATTGTTGAGCAACCCCCTCTCCAGAGTGATTTGATTTTAAAATCCACCAAGAGAAAACCACTAGAGCCAAAAAAATAGATAGTGGTTCAGCATCACTCGAATTTAAGTCCAGTACGCTTCGCCTGTTACTTTTGAGAGCTGCAAACTCTCTAGATGGTTAGGTGTCAATTTCTTCAGAGACCAAGAGTAATTGTGGTTGTAGCGACCCGACCTTAGACGGTCAAGTCTCTGTGCTTAAGTGTCATCCCTGGATCGGTATGCTGACACACACAGTACTCGAGGATTTATAACAGAGGTAAATCACATGTATAAAGTAACGTAAATACTATTACCTCAATCCAAATAGCGGAAGTAACAACAAGGTTGTGGATTCCCATCAACACCAACGGCAAAGTTGAGTGTAGAAATCGTAACCCTAACGTATCACTTACTCGTCATAAGATTCCTGCAACATGAGACATTACAACCACAAAGGGTCAGTACATTGAATGTACTGGCAAATTCACACCATAGGATAATGATGAATAATAGCTATCACTACATGCATATTTGGCTGGTGAAAAGCTCTAAGTTTGAAATGTTTTTGCGAAAAGCCAATTTTTTCCTACATCAAAGGAATATATTTTATTTAACTACAAAATTGGTTGAAAAATTATTGAGAAGGTTCCTCCAACTCAATCCCAAAATAATAAGCATTAACCCAATCAAATTAATTAAATAAAGTGTTGAGATCAACATGATAATTCAAGAACCAGATACTCAAGTTGTCCATAACCGGGGACACGGCTAATCATGATTAGTGTGTACACTCTGCAGAGGTTTGCGCATTTTTCCCCACAAGACTCGATCTCCTCCATTTGATTTGTCGCACTACATGGTGTTTGAGAAACGGATGACCGAGACATAGTCTTTCAGAAGCATTAACTCTTTACTCTGGGTAGACAGTTACACCTACTTTCCCTCTACATCTGCTAGCCTACCACTGAAAGAGGTCATGCAACATACTCAACTATGCTAGAGCCCATAATAGCTTGTGGCTGCACACGGAAGTTTCTAGCATTAATAATCTTATGATCCCTTTGAGCCTGGGTGGCATTCCATAGGGTGATCACACGGGTCCTCCGGGATCCCCTTGGGCAAGCACTGGGTTCTCCAGGTGCCCAGGAAAACCACTGGGTGCTCCAGGGTGCCCCAGCCAATCCACCCAAATGTGTATTAAAGTTCCCACCTTAAGTTAAACCTTAGTTAACAATAACTCTCACATCTTTCATGAATTCTCTCAAACCAATCCACGTCTACGAGCATAGCATAGCGGTATAAGCATAACGTAGAACTCCCAAGGGTTTGATATAAAGGACAATAGGTTCTACCTCATCAACTACTTCCCAATACCCACATGTTATCAATCCTACTCATGCAATGTTTGAGGATTGAAACTAATGCATAAAAACTGGGTAATAAAGGGATCAAAGTGTGAACTTGCCTTGTACTATTGATGAAGATGATTCGCACTCATAACTCCTGATAGTTCTACTCGTCACACTCCGGTCAATCTATCGTGAGCAAGCAATAGTAACCACACATAAGCAATCACTCAAAAGATCGGAAAGAACGAAGAAGACAATTCGGAAAACATCAAACTAAGAAAATAACTCTTGCAACATAAAATAATTTCTAACAGTAAAAAAATTAAGTGAATTTGGCCTCATCATAAAGTTTAGGTCAAGAGCTTCAATTTGAAAAAAGAATCAACTAAATCGGAGTTATAAAACTCGAGTTATGAACAAAAGAAGTTTGAATGCAAATTTGTTTGAAAACAAATTTGAAATTTTCAAAAACATGTTTAAGTTGGTTAACTGGATAGAGGGGATCATAACGAAGAAGTGGGCGTTGGTTTTGTTGGATTTGGACAAACAAGCGAAAAGTTGTGCTAGTTTGAAACAGAGGGACTAATCTGTAAAAAACTTTAATCACAGATAGGTCCCTGACGAAAATTAACAGAAAAAGAAGAAAACTAAAAAGCGAACGTTCGTTAAACAGATCTAACCTAATGAATGAGTTCGCTACAGAACCCTAAATAGCGAACGTCCACTAGATAACCAGCTGATCGGGGTTTTTTTTAGAGAAAACCAAAAATAAACCGTAGCCTAAGATAAAACCAGACCGGGGTGGTTTTACTAGTTTGATCAACGCCCGTGAACGCAGTGGCTCGGCGTCAATGACAAGCAGTGGCGGCTCGGCTCGGCGGGAAGTGGCTTGACAAAGTCTTGGCACAAAAGTCTGTGAGCGGCAGTGGCGGCGGATCGGCAGAGGCGGAGGCGGCGATCTGCGGCGGATCTGGCAGTCTGTGTTGGAGCATCTGTGGCGAGAAGCGGAAGGGAGGAGGCGGCGAGGCTTTATAAAGGAGGGTCAGGGGGCCTCGGGAGGCGTGGGGAAGGGGCTGCCGACGGCGTGGCGCGCTCGGACTCCGGCGAGTCCGGGGCGCGTACGGGAGGAAGGTGGCGGCGTAGTGGGCCGGCTGGGCCTTCGTCCTAGTTCGGTATGTGGGGAGTTTTTTTTTCAAACATTTTTTCAGACAATCAAAAACAAAATAAATAAAAATATTATATAGGCATATAATATATCAAAATTTTCAAAAAAAAGATTCACTACGACATGAACATTTTTATAACATCAAATAAAATCTGCAAAAATTCAAATAAAGCAAAGGGTGCTACTGCTGCAATAAAATATCAATAAAAACATTTTAAAAATACCAAAATTAATTCAAATTTATTTCTCTCCAATTTTATGATGTAGGGAATCATTTTGCCCTATTTTCCATATATTTTATTTTTGGAGAAAAATAATTTGAATAAAACTCAAATAACTCCAAATTGAGAAAATTAATTTCAAAAGGACTTTAAATTTGACCCTTTTAAACTTCCAACTCATATTTCATATATTTTGAAGAAGTCATTTTATCTTCTCTCATGAAAATCATTGAGTTGCTTAAAATTTCTGAATTTAAAATATTTCCAAATGAAATTCAAATCTTTTCAAAACCCTTTTTCATTTAATTAAATGGAAGAATCATGTCATCTTCTCTCTAGGGTTTTATGATGAAATGAATCTGAATTCATGCAGATTACAAATGCAAAAAAAATGAAAGTTTGGGAAAGTCCTTTTATTCCCTCTCATTTAACTTTCAAAAAGTTTCGAATTTCACTCACTTC
Source organism: Aegilops bicornis (assembly GCA_021605145.1). Classification (NCBI taxonomy): domain Eukaryota; kingdom Viridiplantae; phylum Streptophyta; class Magnoliopsida; order Poales; family Poaceae; genus Aegilops; species Aegilops bicornis. The sequence goes on along the minus strand of CM038671.1, from coordinate 831,846,643 downwards.
CAGTCAATCAATCACACAACAATCAAATAATCAATCAAAACTATCTATTTAATATAACATTGCAAAATTTAAAATTTTGGGATGTTATAGTGGTTCTCGAAGAAGAAGTCTGTAAAGGTTCAGAGATCGCCTCAAGTATCTATAATGAGTAATCGACATTGGTTGACGAACCAATTGTCGAGGAGAATAGGGCGAAGAGAGTTTATCTTCTGTGTTAAATCACAACCCCTCCAACCAGACATAGTCCTTGTGCAGAAGGGCGAACTGGTCTACCAAATTCCTTGTCGCCATCGAGCATCACTGGTTACCTCTACTTCTCCTCTTTACATTTGAACTGGTTCAATCATGTGATTTGTCTCGATGCATGCCTTTAGTTTCCATTCGTTAGCTTGTATTTGCTCGTTGTACTCTGTTTTCATTCGCTTCGCTGCTGGGTTTCGAGAGTTTTGAGATTTTTGAAGAAATTTTAAAACTCCCATTCACCCCCTTCTGGTAGACATACTTCGTTCCTACAATTAATATCAGAGCAAGGTACTCCTTGATTCTGCTCATTTTCGTCTAACCACCTTGGAGTTTAATTATGTCTTCAGTGAGCTACAAGTCGCACCTCAAGATTCCCGTCTTCGATGGGACGGACTATCCCTTCTGGAAATAGAAGATGAAGATCCGTCTCCGAGCTATTGATGATGATATGTGGAACATGGTGCAGACTGGATTCACGGTTGAAGTGCCCTAGGTCCCCACTGAACGCGAGAAGAGACTCATTCAGATGGACGTTCAAGCTAAAGATGAAATTGGTGGCCATCTCTCTCGTGCTCAATTATTTCGCTATCGTCAGTGTGAAACTGCAAAGGAATTGTGGGATATTCTCGAAAGATAAATGAGGGTGTTTCAGTACAGAAAGAAGCTCGTATTGATACTCTTCGGGTGAAGTTCAATCGGTTCAAGCGAATCGGAAATGAAAGTTGTTAGCAAACTTTCGATCGTCTGAGTGACATTGCAAACGAGCTGGATGGTCTCAGCGCCAAAGACATCACTGATCACGAAGTTGTGAAGAAACCGCTCCGGTCTCTTGACAGCTCATTCGACACACTAGTTCTGGTAATTGGGGAATGAGCTAATTTCAAAGTTCTCGACTCTGCTGATATCATGGAAAGGCTAAACATCCATGAGGAACAAGAAGAAGAAAAGAGAGATCTCTATGGCTCAAGTCACCACAAAAGTCATGCTCTCAAGGTTGTGGCTGATTCTTCCTCGGAAGGAAATGCCGAAGAAGATTTAGATGACCCAGAAAGGATCAGCAAAGATCTCGCATTAATCACGCAAAGATTCCAGCGCCTTCACAGGAAAATTCAGTTTCAGAAGAAAGGATCCAGCAACTTTGGCGGTTCAAAATCTTCATCAAAACCTACTGGAGATTACACCTGCCTCAAGTACAAAAATCCAGGACATTTCATTTCGGACTGCCCTCTCTGGGAAGCTGAAATCCGTGCCAGTGGAAGATATAGTTCAGGAAACAATCATGGCAAAGGCAAGAAGAGCAAGAACTATGACTCCAATGATGAGAAAAAAATGAAGAAGTTCTTCAAGAAGAAGGACGGCTCCACTTCCAAGTCTTCGTCAAGATCCTGTTGAGTGGGGAGCGGGGAGGTAAAGCGGGAGGAGTTTGCGAAGATGAGCAGGGAGCTAGTGAGGCGGGACAGCTTCAGCTTTGGCAAGGCGACGACGGAGCTGCTCATGTTCCTGCTCGGGGCGCCCATGTGCGCGCTGGTGGCCAAGCGGGTCCTGCCGGGTCTCGGCTGGGTCTCCGACGACACCGTCATCCCGCTCGCCACCTCCGGCGCCGTCGCCTACCTCGTCCACTCCAAGAAGCTCTGATCGACCGATCATGCCTGAACCAGAACCAAACAAGTGCGTGTAAACGGATAATACGTGCAGTGAGATAATCGGATGGCTCGGCTCAAATATGGAAGTGGACACCAATTTTACCGTGGACCGGTAGAATGATTAAAAAAAATTTCAGGGTAGCATAGCCGGTAGTAGAATAATTACCGAATAGGCCAAGGCAAGGCACGATCACGCGCGGGGCCCAGGGGCGGTGGCGTGTCGGGCCACCAAAAAGAAGAGACCGAGAGCAAAGAAAGGCACACCACCCACGCACCCAGCACGTCGCGACATGCAGGCAGTGACGGGAAGGTGGTGGCGGCCTGCCTCGTCCGGCCTTCTTCTTCCGAATTGGCCTTTGGCTGCGTGCCTCAGCGTCAGCGATGACCTGACCACGTGCGAACGACAAGCCGGATTCGACTCCCAGCGGCACACGCTCGCCCTCGTCGCCACGACGACGTAAGCGGTGACCGCCCGCGTCGCGCCATCCTTTGGCGGATACGGCCGCGCCGTCGCGGGGCCCGCGCGAACGGGGACGCGATCGGTGCGTGGGTGGTTGGCGCGAGGTGGTGGTGCGGTGGACGGGCAGGGGAGCCCACGAAATAGCAGCCGCAGCAGCAGCAGCGGCCTGTGGCGCCGCGGTGCCCCTCCTCGTGCCCGTCCCTTTCCATCAAAAGATCCAGCGGGACCCGACCCGGCGGCTCTGGCCTCTGGCCCCCCTCCTGAGCCAGAGCAGACTCCAATCTCCACGGACCAGGCTCAAGTAATTTTATTTGCCTAACAACCAGCCTCGTCTAGTCACTTGGCAGTTGGCACTAGCGTTCTTCTGTTCGAGGCCCTACTCTTCCATACTTCCATGGACCATGAGTGAGTAGAGTAGCAGTTGCACCCAAGTCCAAACTGCGGGAGGGGGTTGTCACGTATGACACGGCGACCCCACCAGCCAGTGAAGGAGATGGCACGATGGGACACGCAATGAACGCGGCAGACGCGTGATCAGGCGTGGGAGACGCTGACCAATGGGTCCATGTCCCCGTGTGAGTTGGTGACACCCTGCATGCCGCGGTGGTTAAATGCGGCAGAGAGGGTTGTCACATACAGTGGCGAAGCATGAGCTAATTGTAGGAGGGGGCCAACTTCGTATAAACAAGCACAATATACATGAAAATTTATATCAGCCTACTGATCCATATGTGGTGTCCATGACTAAATTACCAAAATATCTCAATTCTTAGTCAAATGACAAGAAAATAAGGAATGCATATTAGATGTATCTAACCTAACCAACCACCACTGCAAGTATGTAACCACTAACTAAGTAACTGTACATAACAAATGAACCAACACGTTGGCGCACGCATGCCAGCGTTGGCGCCTCGGCGGCATAGACGTGCAGGTGCGGCCCCAATCGACAAGATGAGGAGCAGCTGAACCGAGAACGGGGATTAAAGTTGAAGCTTGTTGGGCGTTCGTGCAACCCAATATCTACTCGAGGTGACGAGGAACCGAGGAGAGTAGGATTGGGGTGCCATGTACGGAGGCTGATGGTGGATGCGAGATGGACAAGTAGGAGGCGAAGGCTATGCTAGAGCGATTGCTTCAATCTATTCTTATTCAATGGGCTTTTTATCATATATCTGCAAGTGGGCTGTGTTGAAGTGCTCTACCTAGTAAATTATCTGTTGCACTTTTGGAAGGAAGGGGAGGTGGTCGTGGCCCAGGTTGGCCTGCACGACACTCCGCCAATGGTCGCGTATGACACGGCGACCCCACCAGCCAGTGAAGGAGATGGTACAATGGGACACGCAATGAGCGCGGCGGACGCGTGATCAGGCTTAGGAGACACCGGCGGTGGGTCCATGTCCCAAACAGAAGTTGGTGACAGCCTACGTGCAGTGGTGGTTAAATGCGGCTGCATCCGCGAGAGGAGGGGTTATGATGTATGATGACAAATTAGACCCGGGCAAGAGAAGCTGTTCTTCCTCGTGCTATCTCAGATCCCCTTCTTCCTCCACAGTCCTGCTCCCAGATCTCCCATCTCCTTAGATGGCTAGAGGCCCGTGACAAGTGGTATCAGAGTCCCGGTTCCCCTCTAGGAGAAACCCCTCTACCAAACCAAATCGGCGAAGCAGGCGGCGGCGATGGAAGAGCAGATTGCGGAGCGAGCGAAGAGGGTCAATGGCACGAGCGCTGCCCTTGACGTCATGATCGACGCGATCCAACAATCGCTCGAGATGTGGAGGCCGGCGGTGGCCACCCTATGAGCCGAACCCCGGTGTCGATGATCTCGCCGTGGGCATCGAGCCCGTGGTGCCTTGCGTCGTCGACGAGATTTGTCAACACAGGCCACACCGTCGTGTCCTCCTGCGTTGTCGGAGAGGACGCGCCTCGAATGTCGCGATCCGACCGATCTGGGTATGCTACTCATCCAATTGATGTTGCAGGTTGGTCACCGCCGCCTTTGGTCAAAGGTGCGTACCCAATCTCCCCCCTTGAAATCTCTATTGCTCCTCACGTCGATCCGGGTAGAAAATTGGAGCTCAGGCTACCACACTCTCCGCACTCCAATTGGGCCCTTCTCAAACTCAATTTCCCACAGTTCTAGGGCGAGAACCCTCAAATTCAGAAGACTAGATGTGAGAAGTAGTACCTTGATGTGTACGGCGTGCAACCGGATGTTTGGGTCTGTGTTGCTACGCTGCATTTTTCTGGCACCGCAGCTCGTTGGCTTCAAGTTCACGAAGCACACAACACCGCCGTTCACACGGACGACACTTTGCGCTGCTATGTGCGCCAAATTCGGCTGCGAGCCGTATGAAACACAACAGCACCTGAGCCGCCATGCCTCGCGAACCGATGAAACGACTCGCCAGCCCCTTCCCTGGAGCCGGCAGGGGCTTCGCCGGCCGCTTCTCCGGTGACGACACGACGAGTTCAAGGGAGAAGGGGATGTCGGCGTGCTCGACCTAGGGTTTCCGGTGTCGCCAGGAGGAGGGAGACTCCGGCGTGTTTTCGAATCCCAGAGTTCCACTCTAGGAAGGAAATCTATGGCATCCATGCTCCACTCCACGTGCTGAAAATTAAACGCAGACTTGCACGCAAATACACCGAAGAAATTCCCAAACCACAATGAAGCACCACCCGGCGAAAACTACTTCCCTTTCCGATTCCCCCTCCAATAGCCGTCCATAGCCGTGGTCCAGCCCACCGAGCAAATCAAATAGGCGGCCGAGCGAAGCAGAGGCCAAGCGAAACAGAGCAACTGCCAGCAGCAGCAGCAGCAGCCGGACGAATCTTCCTCCCTCCTCTCGCTCGATCCCACCAACCACTACTAATTCTTAGTCTACTGCCTACGCACATCAGAGCAGGAAGCAGAGCACGGAGTTCCGGTTCCCGGCGATGGCGGCGTCGTCGTCGTCGTCGTCGTCGTCGCGCGTGTCCACGGCGCGGCAGCCGCTGCGGTGCCTCCCCGCGGGGCGCGCCGCCAATGGAGCCGCGGCGGCGGCGACGCTGGGGATGCCGAGGAGGGAGGCGCGGGTGACTCTGCGGGCGCACGCGCGGCGGAGCATCGAGGCCGCGGCGTGGGCGGAGGCGGGTGTCGCGCCGTGGAGCAGGGGGAGCGGCAGGGGGAAGGAGGCGGCGACGGCGTGCGCGGCGGCGGGGACGAGCGCCGCCGGGGCCGGGGTCGGGGTGGAGGGCAGGAGCGTCAGGATGGACGTGGCCCTGGCCACGGCCGCCGTGGTCGCCACGGGCACGGCGAACCGCGTCCTCTACAAGCTCGCCCTCGTGCCGCTCCGCCAGTACCCCTTCTTCCTCGCGCAGTTCGCCACGTTCGGGTACGCCCTCCCATCCAACCCCTCCCTCTTCTCCTCCAGCCGGCCATTGACTGATTGCTCAGAGCCGATCCTCGCTCCGCCTCCCGCCGCCGCCGCCGCCGCCGCCGATCCAATCGAGGGGGCCGGCGGTTCCTCCTCGAGCAGCGGGGAGATTCCAGCCACCACCACGATCGATCGATGCGCGAGCTGTCGTGTCGCGAATCATTTTTCCTCTTCGGCCCGTGCGGCGCGTGCCTCGTGGGCCCCCCGCGCGGGGCCCACGTGTCTGTGAGAGTACCGGGCCAAGATTTTTCCTGGCGGTTCGTTGTTATGATTATATCTGGACGTGGTTGCTGCTGCTGGGTACGGCTGTGCTTCTTTACTTTCCCTTCTGGTGTCTAGTGGACGCCTGAGCTGGATGTTTTTCCTGATCGCCAAAATCCAAATAGTACTACACCGGAAATTTGGACTCCACTGGCCCTGTTTTCCGCGTGCGGCTTGCTGCCCATGGGGCCCGGGTCAATGCAGGCAGGCTGGGCATAATAGCTGCATAAAACCCGATACCCGAAGCCCGGACCCGTATAACCTGAACCTGAAAAAGCCGAGCATTACATCAGAGTCACTACATCGGGTAGCAGTTTTGGAAACCCGAATGTAATTCGGAAAATGATTATTGGAGCCCACTAGAAATATTTCGCGCAGATGTCACTTGCTCATTCGCTGCAGAAATGGTGTTATTTTTGCCTGCTAGTGTCACACTCACACAGGGTGCACCACTTGGCACTGGATAGAATGGCCTTATATTTTTCTTTGACAAGCATATCGAGCGTGTCATTGTCGTATTTGTTAGAGAAGAATGCGGCGGAGAAGGCAAAATACAAACCACCAAACCGTGGCGGCGGCCAGGCCAAGACGAAGAACTGCAGCCTGAAGAAACCCAAATAAAATTGCTTCGGTTTGAGAAAAAAATGAGTCTATATAGTTAAGTTTAGATGGCGGATTTCCGTGCTGACAAGATTTGGGAGGTTGTGCGGAGTCGAAATACAAGCCTTTTTGCTGCTTCTGCATGGGCAGGGCCTAGAGGCCGAAAACTTGGCCGTGTGCGGTTGGTCTCATGAGGTTTTATGCCTTCTGCTCGTTATTGCATAACCATCATATCCATTTCACCATTGTTATTTTTGCACATTAACACGGTATGCTCCCGAAATTTCTATCATGATAAAATGAAAACATACACATGAAAAAATGACTTCTGATTGAACATTTCTTGGATGCTAATAACACGGCATGGATCTCTTCACTTCTGCAGCTATGTGGTCGTCTACTTCTCAATCCTGTTTTTTCGTTATCAAGCTGGCCATGTGACGGATGAGATGCTTTCTCTACCACAGAGACCTTTTATACTCATAGGCCTCTTGGAGGCTCTAGCAGCAGCAGCAGGGATGTCTGCTGGAGGTAAAAAAAATTCTTGTCAAAATCAAATACAGCATGTTCCTCACAGATTTTCACTTCTAGAATATACATACTTGATATGTGACATAAGGAACTCATACTCACAGTATTATATGCTTTTTGCTGGGGCAGCTATTCTTTCTGGTGCTTCAATACCAATATTATCACAGGTTGGTGGGTCATCAGTATAATCATATGACAGTCTTCATTTTATCACCTCCAATCACATTTATGTAATTATCTTACTACCTTGCTGCAGACCTATCTTGTATGGCAGCTTGTTTTGTCTGCTATTTTCCTAAAGAGGCGCTATAGACTTAATGAGATAACAGGATGCTTTCTAGTGACAGTTGGTGTGGTAATAACTGTAGCAAGGTATGTTTCTAATAATTTCACTCTTGGTTTGCAAATACCTAGTAAGCACTCGAGTATATTTATACAACTGTAATCCATGCCAAGGAGTTTCTTGTCCTGCTTCTCATTATGCTGTCTTACAAGCGAATGTTATGGTTAAATCTGAAAGAGAATAAACTTTATTATTCGGAGATGGGCATGTAAAATAGCAGGAAGAAAAAATATGGGAAATTAGTTAATATTTGGAACGTATGCAATATGGCTTGTATGATAGAAATCCTCAATGTAGCACACGTGACATCTTCACACACATGTTTGTATACTATTGAACTGCTATGCTGGAACATTTGTTTTGATAACAGTCCAAAAATATTATGATTTGGTGATAGTGTCAAGATCCCAATCATGGAATGTTAGGCAAAAACTGCTTTATTTCAGTACAGTATTGTTTTGATATATTCTCTACTGCTCTGTTTTTCATTACAATGCGTGTGTGGGAACAGTGGCGGTTCAGACCTATAAACTCTGTTGTATCGGACTATCAGTCCCTTCAATCTGTTGATATTTGTTTAAATATATATAAAAAGTCAGGCATGTTTTAGACCCCACAGACTCTGTGAAATTGCCACTGGGCAAGAGATGATCGTAAAAGATCCTATATTAGTTTACAGAGGGAGTACCTTTACAACTACGTACACATATTTTGCGGCAATGTTGTCATGTCTAAGTGGAACGCTTGTGCATGATTAAGCTGTTCAGTACCTTTATGTAAACAAAGTTTAACACGAGCCTTACTTTTTTATGTATAGTGGAACTGGTGCTGGTGCTTCACTACAAAGTACTGGGATTTTGTGGCCACTGCTAATGATAATATCATTCTTTCTGCAAGCTGCTGACACAGTATTGAAGGTACCAAGTCTGCTAATCAGTCGATTGACTATTTTCTGTTCTTTAGCTACCAGTTTTACCTGATACAACTAAAATGTAATTGTTGCAGGAGATAATATTTATAGATGCTGCTAAGAATTTGAAGGTACTGCATTTCTCCGATAATTGTCACCTGGCAAAAATTTCTCTAAGATGTAGAACTTACTCTGTATGAAAGCATGCCTACTGGCAACTGCTATCTCTTCATTGTGTTCGTGAGATGCCTTTCTCATTCCGATATTTTTGTTTTTATCCAGGGTGGATCAGTTGATCTTTTTGTTGTCAACTCGTATGGCTCTGCTTATCAAGTATGGTCCTGATTTCAACTACCATGCTTGAATCATACAGAAGCTATCCATCACAATTAATAAACCTATCTTTTCAGGCTATTTTTATGTGTCTCTTGCTGCCATTCTTGTCAAAGTTATGGGGTATTCCATTCCATCTACTACCAACATACATCAGAGATGGTGCAGCCTGCTTTCTAAATATGGGATCATTATCTGCTGGTAATTTTTGCAAAGTTTTAGGCTAATCTTTTCTGTCTCTTGAGTTCTCTTCGGAACATCTGCCTTGATCTTCCTGGTGCATGCAATAATTTTTCTGATTGGGTCTCTTGATCACTTGGCTTCATTTGTGATGTTACATTTGCTAGGGGGATAAGTGCAGATCTAAATCAATCGCTGATATCTCTTAAGAAAAGAAGTTAATCACTGATGATTAATTACCATACGACATTCAGTTTTTGAAATTCGTCACATTGTATTAGCACTTAATAGCAAGTATCATTCAGCTCTTTGAGTTGAAAACCCATCATTTCTGTATTTATTTCTTCCTAATTTTGAAAAGGACCACCTGGATATTATCTGCTCATAGTTGGTTTATTTATTTTCTGATCCCCGTAATGATTATTTATTGTTTTCATGGTAATATCTTTTTTGAAATGTCTTGAATTTTACTTCTATAAATAGTAAAGCCATCTAAGCATGTTGTTGCACAATCCTCTTATTAAAATTTTTGGGTTGTGCAGGCTGTGAAGGGGCACCACTGCTACCGCTACTATTTGTGGTGGTTAATATGGGATTCAATATATCCTTGCTACACCTGCTGAAGATTTCTTCAGCTGTTGCATCTTGTCTAGCCTCTACATTCTCAGGTTTATATATTCTTTATATGCGCACGTCTTCTCCACTGATAAATAGTTTTGAGAAGTTTTTTTTATTTCGTTTATACTTCATCCAAGTGCCATCTTTGTGCTGAACATATTAGAACTAGTTTTGAAGGAAGGTGTGGAATCCAGTTAAAACTGACATCGCAGGAAGTATTTGCATGCTTGGTTTTGTAGCCCAAGGTCACACCTAATCTTAGTCGTGCCACGATTCCTTAAGCATGTGGTTGGTTCAGTGCCACAATCTTGGCCTGCCACATTTCGTTAGTCATATGCGGTGTACATGTCATAGACACAATTTCTTGACAAATCTTTTCACAGTTTGTAGTGGCCATGTCACAGTGCTAATGTTAGGCATCGGCAAGCACATGCTAAAATCTGGTACCGTTAGACAACTCGTTAAAACTATTCTATACAGTTCATTGTGTGTCATCCAGCTTTCAAATCTGGATCTGGAAGACTTGTAATAACCATATATAAGCTGAGATGTTGTATTCACACCCTGCTTCGTTTCAGCACACAAATAGAAAGATGTCGTTAAAGGGGGAAGTTTTCTCCCTTAACTGTAAGTTGTTAGGTAGAAGTGAGGCACCATTCGGAGGCTGCGCCTCGAACGCGGGTAGGTGAGCTCACGGGTCTGTGCTATAACCAACCGGCCACTGCTCGGTTCTGGTCTCAACACACAAATCACTAGTTCATTAAGTGGTCTGCATTAATCTTTGTGTTCCCTTCCCTATATCTGGCTCGGTAAAATATATTAATGAGCCACATTTTAATATATATATACTGGAGGGAGAGTTGTGATGATTTCACCAAGGAAGACGGCCATCTTCACTGATTTCTGTCTGATGACAGTGCTGTTGTGGTCCAGTTTATCAGTTAGAAGCAGAGATGACTATAACAGTATGTTTAGAATTCCATACCTGACTTGCTTCTCTCTGTATCATCATTCTGTAATATGGAAGCTTTTGAGGTGTAGTTAGTTAGTTAGTTATGGAATTTGGACCACGGGGACAATGCAAACCCTTTGTCAAAATGATGAGTTATGGAGAAAGTATGACATCAAGTGAGAATGTAACGTCAATTAAAATTTCTAAAGAAAACTTTCCTATCAACTATCATGCAGTCGATGTATGTCCACCCCTCTCATAGGCTCTAGAAAATAAGCCTAGGACAGGAGAAAAGAACGCACGTTTGGGATATGGACAGAAGTTTGGCTGTGTTGGCTGACCATGATCCCACATAACTGAGTTGCACCATGTCACTTCAGAACAAAGCTTACCAATATTGTTATGGAGTGAAAGTAGGGGGAAACAAACACAAAATATTTAGTTGTATCTATCTTCCATCACCATTATTCGCACGTTTTCTATTTGGTTCCTGCATAACGACTGCACAAGCCTTACTCACTGTCACTTCCCAGTTGCCACTTCACCTGGGCACTTGAGCCTGCCATGTATTAGCGGTTTCTGAAACCTGTGTGCTCCTTTGGAAAAGGACTTCAATACAGAACTAACTTGAGCTTGTTTTTCGTCCCTACCAGTCAGATACTATTAATGAATCAATAGTCTATAGCGTCCAAAGTATCTTCATGTTCAACGTTTGCACTTACACCTGAACATAAAGTTCAGAGGAAAAAAGTTATAAATCTTTCAACTAGCACTCCTTTTCTGATTACTACTCATTGTTCCCTTGTACAAGTAGATATGCAGTATGCCTGCACACTGAGCAGTGAACTGATCACTAATGATGGCCTTTCCTGATGCAGTCCCGCTGTCGATCTACGCGTTCACCCTACCGCTGCCGTACATCGGCGTGGCGTCGACCCTCCCTCCTGGCTTTGTTGCAGGCGCAGCCGTCCTCATCGCGGGCTTACTAATGCACAGCGTTCCACAGCCAGAAAATTGCGGGGAAAGCGAGGAATGACTAGCTAGCTAATTAGCATGCATTTCTTCGTATTCTACATAACCATGGCTGGCTCCTCATCCGGCTTGGGCTTGAAAGGCAGAGCAGAAGTTCTCCTGAGAGCCACCTGACCTGACTGTTGTATGTTGTATGGTAGCGTGTCATATATCGAGTTATATCCAATAAAAGCGAGGAGAAGCCACATGGGTACATAGACAAGAATAAAAAGGTTGAGATCAAGCAGGAGATACCTCTCTTTGTGTGTTCTCTCCTACTGATACTGGGACGGGCACTCGCAGCTTGTGGAGGGGAAGAGGACCAGGGAGAAGAGCAGGAGCATCATCACCACAGGGACGAAGAGCAGGAAGGCCGGCGGCGGCGGCAGCGGGGGCAGCACCAGCGGGAGGCACAGGAGCATCGCCGCCGCCGCCAGCAAGATCATCAGGAGGACGCCCCTGTCCATCTGGGGCCGTAGTGCCTGTCTCTAGTGGATGTTCATCTCTTACTCTCTGTGTGTTTTGTTGGGTTCCTTGGAAGAGGAAGGACTCTCGTGTGTTGGGAGGAGGAATATGAATGTTGCTTTGTGTGAGAGACAACTAGCTGCTGCACCTTTGATTCTTTGCTCCTCTGCGGTGAATATATATATTGGTGTGATGGCGGTGGGTGGCCCTCTTTCTGGGAGGCCGAGGATGCCGGTGGGGAGGGACAGTTGGAGAGGACATGCATGCATGGGGTGGGCCGGCCACTGCCTGCTGCTTTGTTTACTAACACAAGCGGTTATACTCCCTCCTTTTCGGTTTATAGGGCTTATCTCAAAATTTTAGTTTTTCCATTTTATAAGGCTCAATTTGGTTGTTTCCCATCACATGTTCAGATTCCAAGGTGCATTAAATCATTGCATGCAAGTATTAAGAAAAAATTGACCAATGCATGTAATTTATGCATGCATGTATTGCAATTAATACATTGGTAAACATACTTTTTTGAGGAAAACAAAAGTATTAATTGGGTGATTTTGCAAACTACAAAATGTATTCCACCACTCATCATCTACCTTGGTTGGTGAGATTTTTGAATTGAGCTTCATAAACCGGAAAGGAGGGAGTATATCCAGTTCCTCCGATGTCAGATTAGCCGCATTATTATACTCCACTGTTTCCTGGGAAACGCCGGATTTTGTCACAGTTTTGGCGACCTCGGTTCTGTCCCTTCCAGCGAGGTATTTCCTGCATAGCTGTGTCTTAACAGCCAGCGAATCTTCCCTGTCGGTGAATGTTTACTCCCGGTGCCAAGCTTCTTCCCAACCTTGTTGGCTGTCGGTGAAAGTGTCTCAACAGGCAGCGAAGCTTGCGATCCAACCGGGACGCATCACACATGGACTGCCGACGGCCACATTAACAGGTAGGGGCATATCTGTAACGCGGACCCCCGCAACCCTTCAGACTATGTGGTTTGGACATGTTTTACCATCTAGCATGATTCTGTATCAGCATTTTTCTTGCACGCCGAAAGCAAATCAAGGGGTCTCGCGGGCCTTGGGACCACTGACACGCAGCCGTCTGACAATCGTGGCCCACCCAAACCCTCTCCCTCGCTCACGCTCTTTCCAGCCAAAAACCAGTTGTTCGCATTCGTGCTGCTCTAGAGCGTCCGCTCTGCATTGACGCTGGCCTAGAGCGGCTGTTACCTCTCACTAGCATCAGAATTGAAGCGGCTAGCCGGCCGAGGGCGCCTCTCGTGCCGTGTCCCCTATTTCTGCGTTGTTCAATGCCGGAGATGTTTACGGGACGGGACGGATATATATCACTCCCGTTCAATGACTGTTTAGCCGTCTACCGCCATTAAACATGCTCGTCGGTCGAGAAACCAACTCCGGCGCACGAGCATTGACGCACCTGAACGCTTGGCCTCACTACTCAAAGGTGGTCACACCCGGCTCACACTGCATTACAACCCATCCGCTCCTCTCGTGCACCACATCCGCCATGACCACAAGCGGGAACGTGTTGTGGAAAAGCCTATTGACGGAGCAGAAGCATGAGGTGGCCGCCTCGCAGAGCCGCCGTGCTAGGCGGATAGAGGCCGCCATGCCGACTACCTCTCTGGAGGTCTCCGACGATGACCCCCCGATGGATACTGGCTTCGATGATGACTCTGCGCCGCAACCCACAACGATGCATGCTGGCTGGACTATGGAGCAGGCGCAGTCATACTTCAACACGCCCCCGTGGCGGAGGAGCAGCCAGTGCTTAAGTGCATTCCAGCAGACGCGGGAGCAACATCCAGTGGCGGAGCTAGCGAGATATTATTGAGGGGGCTAATAGCGAAATATAATTGTGTGGAGGGGCTAAATATTGTATTTATCTTAATTTGTGTCATTTTGAACAGTGTTTCTTCACAAAATATTCATGGGCTGGGGGGGGGGGGGCATGGCACCTGCAGCACACCACATAGCTCCGCCAGTAGCAACATCAATACAATTTGTTCCTCCTTGAGCAGCAACGGTTGACAGAGGGCCAAATCTACAGTGAGCACGTGAGCGAGGAAGCTGTGGCAACCATGGCCGCACGAGTCACAACTTTGTCGTCGGGAAACCGGCGCTCTACGAGGTCGCCCGCGCTTATGCTGCCGCTTGCAACATAGAGGTAATGCAGCCGGATGCGGAGGCGACGCTTGTGGCGTAGGCGATCGCGGACGAGAACGCCGCCAGTTGCGCATCCTAGGCATCTCCAACTAGCGTTTGGCCTCGCCGGTGGGACGACGAGCGTGCCGACCATGGAACTCACGTCCACCGACGACAGACAGGCCGTGGACTCCGACAAGGATCAGTAGGGCATGGGAGGTGGCTTGGCTTCGAGTCCCAAGTGGGCTAGTCCGTCTCGAATGTTCTACTCTTTCTTGTTGGCGATCGCACCTTCGCTTGCGAGTCTTATCGCCGCCGCTCATGGAGACAACGAGATGAGTCCGGTGATCGCTGGAAGGGAACAACAAAACAGGAGGGGGGGGGGGGGGCGCTCCGCCGTAGGCTAGTTTAAGTCCAGTCATTTTTTAAAATTGATAAGTGTAAAAAATGTAATGAATATGCACTGCTTTAGATGAAAATCGTCCAATTTTATATATAATTCATCTGGTTTGTTGAAATCCGGTTTAAAATGTATGCAAATTTAAAATGTATACAGATATGGTTGTATGGCCGGCTCTCGAATTAACTGTGTCCACGGACTGGTCTCCTGATCCATGGACGAATACAGTGTCTGGTTTAAGGAGGGCAGAGATGCCTAACAACACCACCACACCGCCCACGCTTCAGAAAGACACGGGGGTATGATATGATTGATCGAAGCGAGGAAGCGCAGTGCACCGAATCTGGCTTGGCATCCACGTTCGCCTCACCTCGTACAACAAGTCTGTGCGTGCGTGCGTACTGCCACGTACCGACGCACGCCCCTCTGGCCGGCTGTTGGCGTCAGTCAGTCAGTCAGCCGGGCCAGCATACAGCGTACCATTAGTGCCGCGACCGCCCGCTTAACCGACGAAGATTGACACGGCCGGCATGGTTTTCCTCCTCGTCGCCGGCAACGACACAGCACTAATTGAGGAGGTCACCCGAGCCGAGCGCACGCATGCGGCGCACCTGGCCGAAAGCCACGGGACACGATTCTGGCAAGCAGAGGCAAGTTGCATCGGCAGAGATCAGAGGAGGGGCTCGGAACCGACACCGTGCCACAGTGAGTGCATGCATGCTCTGCAGAGGGGCGGCGCGTACTGCCTGATGGCTCACTCTCCATCTCTGACGACGCGGCCAGGTGCGTGGCGCAGTGGCCGCACGAGGAACACGCGCGAGAGGAAGAAGCGAGGGAGCACGGACACCGCGCGCCAAAAACGTGCCCGCGGTTAACCCGGCGCCGCGCCTGGCTGATGCCCATCGAGCGCTGCCGCTGGGACGCCGACAGCGCCATTGTGGTGGGGGCTAGTTGCTGGCCCATTTGCTTGGTTAAATTGTAGCACAGGTGCCTGGGCCGATTGGCTTAGAATATGCTTCTCTTTAACCCAGCTAAAATACGTGCTCTATCTAAAAAACAAAAAGCTAAAATACGTGCTATCCCCTAAAAAACCGCTAAAATATGTGCTAGAATTTTAAAAAGATGTTTGCGAATCAAAACTATTTCAAATTTAAAAAATAATCATGAGTTCAGATAATTGAAAAAGTTTGTGAATTGGAAAAATAGTCCGTGAATTCAAAAAAATATTACCATGTTTACAGAAGTTTGAATTTTCTTAAAAAAAATGAAAATGTACCTTATTTCATAAAATGATCATGAATTTAACAATATTTTCGGATTTAAAAAATGTTCACAACTTTGACAAAATTTTTCCAGATTTAAAAAACATGAATTTGTAAAATTTATTTAAAAAATGATCGCAAATATAAATAAAAATATTCATGTAATTCAAAAAATGTTCATGAGTTTGAAAAATCTTCCTGAAATTCAAAATATGTTCATGAATTTTAAGCATGTTCTCGGTTATAAAAATCTTTATTAATTAAAGAAACTCTTGTTGTATTTAAAAGGATGTTCCAGAAGAAATAAAATCCTAATTTTTTATAATGTTAGAAAAATTAAAATCTAGCAAACCAAAAAAGGAAAGAAAAAAAATACAAAAACAGAAAATGAAAAAAAGAAATAAACAGAGATAACTAAATAGAAAAATTAGAGAAAGTAGGCATGGTGAACAACCTAGCATCATCGGGGGAAGGATTTGGTGCACTTTGAAAGGTTTGGATTGCAAGGACCTTGGATAGAACATACTTTTTTAGTTAGTTGATGAGCCTTCTAGTTTGAGGCAAGATGTTGGCGGTAACATGTGGATGTTTCAAGGGGTACTGTTGATTTAAGGAGGTACGTAAGAGTAAATTTCTAGAAAAATATGGTGCGGTAAAGTGTGCATATAGATCCAGGAGGTGAACATGACAACATGAAAAGTTATCTGAGAGTAAGTGGGAAAATTCATGCAAGTACATGTTCATGAGGATGGAACTATAGTGGTGCAGGTGCCGAGGTCCGGGGGTAAAAGTGAAGGTATATGTTGAATCCTCCCTCATGGAGGAACCACTATGCAATAGGAGAACCGAGAAAGTCGAGCTAGTGCTCGTTCCAATATGAATACTTCCCCGATTTTTGCAATGTTGCTTCTTTGGCCAAGCCAATCATGAGTGTTCGATGGAACTCAAGAAGGAGGCAAACCAACCTTTTGGGAGATGGTTGTGTTATATACCAACAAAGAAAGTATTCTCCCCATGTATGAAATTAGACAAGTATGGTAGATTTTTTTTTTCTGGATTGACAACTCATGGGAAATTTTTTGAAGTGGAGGCAAGGTAGGATACTTTCCCTTCGTCTTGGTGGTCCACCACTGGAAATTGTTATGTGTGATATATCATATATGACTGGTATGTTCGGGATCAGTGTCATGTTGTAAAAGGCATGTTAATATGTCATTTGACGTATGTGGATTAATGGTTCATACCTAACATAGGTCAGAGAACCCACTTTGAATTTGTGAATCTTGTATTTAATAATTTCAAAGACGTAATTGATCAATTCACGTGGCTATGGATTTGACAAATTGTGGGGAAGAAAGTTATGACATGTGGTTCGATAGTTAGGAAGGTGTCTGTACCACAACCCACCAGAGATTGATTCTCTAGTATAATGCTAGTGTGTCTCATAAAAGAACAAATATACTTCTAGTGGGAAGCGATGTTCTCATTGATAGCGATGTACTCATGTATCTCCCCCTTCTTAAGATCTGTCAGCCCAATCGCCCACAATGTGCATGTGTATATTCATAGGGATGAGTGTATGTGTCTATGAGTGTTTGCTCTGTTCTAAGGAAAAGAATAGGTGACCGGAAAAACACGAGCGATAGAAAACACTAACGTTCATGCACGCACGTGGGAAGAAAAGTTGCACACATGTGGGAAGAGATGCAAGAAAAAACGAAAAAAAAACTTGGCAATTGATGTTCATGCCTACAAAATTATAGGGGAGATAATTGACGTCAAGTGTTGTGTGTATTGACTTTTTTTGGCATCATGTTGTGTGTATTGACTTAGTCTTGAGGATGGGTATATATAGTGATACAAGACTTGGAGGCCACGAAGCCTCCTAGATGTAAGATGAAAATAATTCAGGTGTGCCAACCTCACAACTAGTTGAAAAATAATTATGTCTCATTCAACTCCTACACCGTTGGATTTTATGCGAAGATTCGTGAAGAATTTATTTATTTGGTTAATCAAATAGTATAGGGGTTAGCTGAGACTTTGTTAGAATTAGCAAACCTGAAATAATACCTTCTAAGTGCGCAAAACCTATGACTTTAAAATATACATCTTCTATATCTAAATAGCTACCCCCACTAACCTATTCTCTCAACATATAAGTATGCCACCTCATCATTCAACATGCATGAAGAAAGGGGCACTACAACATGAAACCATGCATAATAAAAGGGCACCTCAACATGCAAACATGCATAAGAATTTAAATACTACTCTATTATGCTATTTATGTTACACAATTAATAACCAAACACCACAAATCATTTTTTTTTAGTTTTCGTTCTCATATTATTACTATACATATTCATGTTTCATACAACCAATTCTCACTGAATATATATTTATATTATACAATAATAACCAAACACCACAAATCATTTTCTAGTTTTAGTTCTCATATTATTACAATATATATTCATGTTTCATACAATCAATTCTCACTGAATATATATTTATATTATACAATTAATAACCAAACACTACAAACATTTTTTTTTACTTTTAGTTCTCATATTGTTACTATACATATTCATATTTTCATACAACCAATTCTCATTGAATATATTGCAAAACATTCCCGCAACAATGTGCGGGGTATCATCTAGTATCTCTAACAGCAACAACTAAGGACTGGGTGTGTTCTTTTTTTTTCAAAAAAAGGGACTAGGTTTTTCCTAGAGGATTAACTAAGGACTGGGTGTGCCTAAGTAGAGTGCTAATGAAGCGGCGGAAACTGTTGGGGCATAGCCAAACGTCCTTGCATAATGTTGTTCGTGCGGCGGCGCTCCAGCTACCGGGAGCCGCTGATGGCGACGATAAGCTGGGACCGGGACGAACAACGTTGGACCATCGTACTTGTGGTCACACCACAAACAGTCGCTCTCGCTGACTGAATTCGAGACTCCTTTCATTTGTGCAAAGATACAACCCAGGGCCGAAGCCTTCGTCCAGCAACACGCACCCCTCCGGCAAGCTGGCCTCTTCAGCTCCAGGAAACCACGCGTCCCACTCGCAGCATCGGCCATAGGTAATTGTTGGGGAACGTAGTAATTTCAAAAGTTTTCTACGCACACGCAAGATCATGATGATGCGTAGCAACGAGAGGGGAGAGTGTTGTCCACGTACCCTCGTAGAGCGAAAGCGGAAGCGTTAGCACAATGCGGTTGATGTAGTCGTACGTCTTCACGATCCGACCGATAAAGTATCGAACGTACGACACCTCCGAGTTCGGCACACGTTCAGCTCGATGACGTCCCACGAACTCCGATCTAGCAGAGCTTTACGGAAGAGTTCCGTCAGCACGACGGCGTGATGACGGTGTTGATGATGCTACCGACACAGGGCTTCGCCTAAGCACCGCTACGATATTACCGAGGTGGAATATGGTAGAGGGGGGCACTGCACACGGCTAAGAGATCAATGATCAATTGTTGTCTCTAAAGGTGCCCCCTGCCCCCGTATATAAAGGAGCAAGGGGGGAGGCGGCCGGCCTAGGAGGAGGGCGCGCCAAGGGGGGAGTCCTACTCCCACCGAGAGTAGGACTCCTCCTTTCCTTGTTGGAGGAGGAGAAGGGAAGGAAGGGAGAGGAGGAGAAGGAAAGAAGGGGCGCCGCCTCCTTGTCCAATTCGGACTAGAGGGGAGGGGGCGTGGCCTGCCCCGCCGCCCTCCTCTTCTCCACTAGGGCCCATGAGGCCCAATAAACCTGGGGTTCCAGAACCCCGGTACTCCGGTATATGTCCGAAACCTTTCGAAACCATTCCGGTGTCCGAACATAGTCATCCAATATATCGATCTTTACGTCTCGACCATTTAGAGATTCCTCGTCATGTCTGTGATCATATCCGGGACTCCAAACTACCTTCGGTACATCAACAAAAACTCATAATACCGATCGTCACCAAACATTAAGCGTGCGGACCCTACGGGTTCGAGAACTATGTAGACATGACCGAGATACGTCTCCGGTCAATAACCAATAGCGGAACCTGGATGCTCATATTGGTTCCCACATATTATACGAAGATCTTTATCGGTCAAACCGCATAACTATATACGTTGTTCCCTTTGTCGTCGGTATGTTACTTGCCCGAGATTCGATCGTCGGTATCTCAATACCTAGTTCAATCTCGTTACCGGCAAGTCTCTTTATTCGTTATGTAATGCATCATCTCACAACTAACTCATTAGTCACATTGCTTGCAAGGCTTATAGTGATGTGCATTACCGAGAGGGCCCAGAGATACCTCTCCGACAGTCGAAGTGACAAATCCTAATCTCGAAATACGTCAACTCAACAAGTACCTTCGGAGACACCTGTAGAGCACCTTTATAATCACCCAGTTACGTTGTGACGTTTGGTAGCACACAAAGTGTTCCTCCGGTATTCGGGAGTTGCATAATCTCATAGTCATAGGAACTTGTATAAGTCATGAAGAAAGCAGTAGCAATGAAACTAACACGATCATAATGCTAAGCTAACAGATGGGTCATGTCCATCACATCGTTCTCCTAATGATGTGATCCCGTTTATCAAATGACAACACATGTCTATGGTTAGGAAACATAACCATGTTTGATTAACGAGCTAGTCAAGTAGAGGCGTACTAGGGACTATAGGTTTTGTCTATGTATTCACACATGTACTAAGTTTTCGGTTAATACAATTATAGTATGAATAATAAACATTTATCATGATATAAAGAAATAAATAATAACTTTATTATTGCCTTTAGGGCATATTTCCTTCAGTAATCACGCAAGATTTCGAGTCCGTCGGCCTATAGAACTTCACGGTCTCCGGCCGCCCCTGGAACTCCGGCCGCAGGTGCTTGGCTGCCACCAACATGATCTTCTTTGTTTCCAGGTCGAAGCGCACGAGCTTCTCATCACACCCTTCACGGCCACGTGTGGGCCAGTACACTGACCCTTGGTTGTACACAAGGTCACCGTATGCTTGGCCATACACCGAGAAATCGACATGCAGCCTTCTCCAGCCCTCACCTCCTCCGGTGGTGTACACGTGCAACTCTTCGTCTTCAATGGCCTCTCCCGCACGTAGGGTAAGAGCACCGTCTATGAGGAACTCATGGTGCACGATCTTGAACTGTCTGGTCGTAGCGTCGTAACCGAGGCAGTATGCCCCACAGTTGATGGTCCACTTTAGCCCCGATGCCTCCGGCGGGAGCGGCAGCACGAGCGACTCACTGGTGAATGGTTCTACGACTTTGATGGAGCCCTGACTAGCTTCCAGTAGCGTCGTAACCGAGGCAGTATGCCCCACAGTTGATGGTCCACCTTAGCCCCGATGCCTCCGGCAGGAGCGGCAGCATGAGCGATCACCGGTGAACGGTTCTACGACTTTGATGGAGCCCTGACTAGCTTCTAGGAAGCAGAGTAGGCCATTGCAGGCGCCTACAAAGTCATCCCACACGCCGGCTATGAGTTCGGCCGTGAGCCTCCAATGCTCGTCAAAGAGGAAACCACGGCCATTGCAAGGGTCTTTGCGGCTGCCGTAGGTGAAACCGGGAAAGAAGACGATTGTGTGTGTCAAAGGTGCCCTATGTCCGTGCATCATGTGCGCCTGGATGAACATGTGGTCGGCGATGATGTCCCGCCATTCTTTGCAGACAAGGCGGAGGCGGCGGAGATCGCTCCCAGGGAGGCGGACCAGGATGCTGGCCAGGACGTCTTGCGGCAGGCACTCGGCTTTTGCCATCGCCATTGCCTGTTTTTTGAAACCCGGCCGACGATGCGGATGCATGGCAATCCGCATCGGCCTCCGATGTATTAACCTAGCTGTGAAATTCATGGCGGCACGTAGTCGAGATTGAGGTTATTTTCTTCGGAAGCTTAATAATCTATGGTTTGTATTCCTCCGATGAGGCGATGCCAACAAAACGCGGAGTCTTCGTTTCCCCGTGGAAAGAGATATAGTAGTAGTACGAGCTGACGTGCTGCCATGTCACGTTAGGGATGAACTTGCAAGTCTCGGAAGAGTTTCGCTAGGATGTGTTTAGAAACAAAGTAATGAATAGCAATGAATAATCTTTATTGATGATGGTGATTACAATATATAGTCCCTGAACAGACGTTTCCTACAGACACGACGATTGGAGGAGGCACGAGTGGAACATCGCTTCCCGAACGAACCGCCTTACCCCTTCGTACATCTGTTATGGTTAGGAGAGATTAATCCTTAATTAACACATGGGTTAATTAAATCTCAACACTCCCCCTAATCTCTGCTATCCATATAAGCATCACCGTCATCTTCTTGATAAGACTCCTCCAAAAACTTTATAGGAAAAATAAGAGGAGTACATAGTATGCCATGAAAAACTCCTTCTGAAAAACCCAGTGGGAAAATAAGGAGAAACTGACATATCACAATGCTTGTATTACTATTGCCTCATTAAAAACCTTCTATGAGAAACCATATAGGAATAACTCATAAAAGAAAAGAGTGCAATATCAAAGATCCGGAGATCTCAAACAGGTTATCGTTCAGGAGTGCACTCCCCCTGAACCTTGCAAATAACAAAGTCATCTCATATACCGGTTCCATTGATTATTTCTGGAATGAAGAACTTGGTAAAGACTTTGTGAATAAATCACCAAAATTTCCGTATGGCTTCATTTGCAAGATATTTATCTTTCCACTGTTCTCCAACTCATGGGAAGAAAATACTTTCAGAGCTATACATATTCCAGTGTTACTCTTTATAACCCGTCTGCATCTACGTAATACAAACAACATTATCTTCATAGATAATGGTGGGTGATTCCTTCCAATCAATCCCACCTGAACTTTTGATAAAGTTCAACATTCTGTGAAGTCACATCAATTATTGTGATGCTTCATACAAATCAATGATTTCAGAATAATTAGTGGATGCAGCCACTAAAGTTTGTCTTCCTGAAAGACTGTAGCTCCATTCGAGAAGACAAAACCAGTATGTGATATGGGATTATGGGGGTTACATGCCCAGCATCACGATATCCAACCATGGTCATATCTTGATTTTTATCTTAAAACAAACCAAGATTTTGGTGTCTAGAAGATATGCAAAAATAGTCTTCACACCAACCCAATGTCCTACCATTGGAGATGTATTGCATCTAGCCCATAAGAATACTGCAAATGATATACCAGGCCTGGTGCATCTCTCTAGATACATTAGTGCTCCAATTGCACCATGATAGGGAGACTCAGTTCCACTATCTCTTCATCACCGTCGTTAGGTACAAATGGGTATTTATCTCTATTACTCAAGAGATTTCACACAACATAGTTATTTGATGGATATGATTTATCCATGTTGAACTTTTCAACAATCTTTCAGACAAATGCAGACTGGTTAGCAAGTATTCCCAATGGAATACACAAGTTCCAAACTCAAGCAAAGTTTGGTCTCAACCAAATCTTTCATTTTAAACTCCGTCATTTGATGATTTGCTTGTCTCATGTATTCTTGTGTAGTTCCAATGATATTCAAAACATCAACATACACACAATTTGTACAAATCCTTCTTTGGATTTCTTGATGAACATACATGAGCAACCATCATTGTTTGAGTAACCCTTCTAACAAAGGAACTCACTCAATCGGTTATACCACATCTTTGCCGACTACTTCAAGTCATAAAATGACTTATGAAGCTTTAAGCAACACATGTTGCGATTAATTCGAAATCGTCATTCCCTTAGGAACTATCATATAGATATTCGAATCAAGTGACTTGCAAAACTATGAAGTCACAACATCCATCAATTGGATATACAAATTCATTCTTCAATGCCAGTGATATTAAATATCGGAACGTTATTCCACTCATAACAGGAGATTGTGTGTCATCTTAAACAATGACGGGTCTCTGCGTGAACCCCTGTGCTACAAGCCTCGCTTCATGTCTCACCACCTCATTGTTTTTGTTTCTCACATGAACAAAAACCCGTTTGCTCTCACGGGGAACAAATTCAGAGGAGTAGGTATTACTGCTCAGGTCAATACCCCTCTTCTTGAGTGCGAGCACATCCTCTATTGTTGCCTTCCTTTGGATCAACTAGAGTGTTTTAGACACTCAGCCATGCATGGACTTAGGTTCTAGATCCAATCCAAGGTCTTCTGCATTTCATGAGGATAAATAAATGTCGACCTAATGTAGTCTTTATTATATGATTCTCCCAAATCCATATCCATAGTGGAGATTTCGTCATTACCTTTTGACTCTCTGTGATTTCCCACAACAATTGAGTCAAGGTCTTCCAATGTCCCAGCACAAAAAATTGTGTGCACACTCATGCTGAGTCCTGGATGTGTCCAACATCCTTCAGGTGTCCTTCAACTCTTGGTGGAATATCAACATAAAGTTGACCTGCATTTACTGTTTGAGGATTCCTCATTCCCCTTGGACGCTTCCATGAAGCCTTGTCTTCTTGTGTCCAGATTTCTCCCCCTCTTCGGTGGCCGAGTGGACCTATGGGTCACATCCACTCTCTCTAACACATTCACTATGGGAACATTTTACTTTGTGACACCTTTATACTTAGTAAATGCAACTGGCAGATTATTTGTGATACTTTGCAAATTAATAATCTTCTGAACCTCCAGTTCAGACTCATTAATACGTGGACCTAAGGACTAGATGTCTATTCACATCTCATTCTATTTCCCGGCATTCATTGTGGTTATTATCTCCCCCTAATGCCAGAAAATGTCCTCATCAAAATATAACCAGTGTACCGGGCCATAAACAAGTCCCCTTCTTAGGACTATAGGTACTTTATGATTGACGGATAATTGTACCTCACATAGATCCCCATTTCTCTATGAGGGCCCATATATGTATGCTGCGGTGGTGAAATCGGTATGTATCCAACACAACCGAATTATCGCAGATGGGAAATACTTACTCATTTCCACATACTAACTGCAACGGAGAGACCATATAATATGCAGTTCGTCGAATTTGTATATGCAGTACGTAAAACTGCAATGTCCCCAACTTGATGTTCGGAGATTATAATTCTGTAGGAGCAAACTTGCTATCAACTTATCCTCTTGACAAGTGATTCCGCAAAATTAATATGGGTATGTACACAAAGTACCAATATGCTCCATAGTTATGCCTCACTCTAGGCAGCAACCATAAAATGCTCACGAACTAAATTTCACAGCATTATCCATTCTGATGGATTTTATCCCGTGCTCGGGATGATTTGCTCTTAGATTGATTTGAGCAATAAGTTTTGTAAAAGCATGGTTCCTTATAGAAGTAAGACACACATTAGAATATCTTGTTGATGCATCCAAAACCACTACGGTATATCTGAATATTCCATATAACGGTTGAATTAGATCACATATATCTCCTGTCAAGGAAGTCTAGTGGCCCATACTCTCGCTTGAGATAAGATGGCCTTTGTGATCAAATTCTCGTTTTGCATATATGTGCATACATAATCCATAGACTTTGGAAAATTCACACCATTATATTGCATCCAGTGGAACCATCAACAATTTTCTCATCATCCCAATACTGGGATGACCCAGGCAACCATGCCATACCTTGAACTTATCAAGTTTCTAGAAAATTAATTCTTACGCCAAATGCACATCTCATTTAATGTATGGATAATATAATCCAGAAGATAGAGAAGGTATTACTCCAGGATTTCCTTCAAATCCCTTTTGCCGAGTCATCAGTAGGCTTCCAACCTCACTCACTTTACGAGTTTCAACATAGAAACCATTGCGGATATGCTTAAAACTCAGCAAGGTACGAGTAGAATCTAGATACATCAATGCACCCATGATTACCATGTAGTACCCATAGGGAGTGTAATTTTGGCTTGACCCGAACCAACAATTACCTTATCACGACCACAATTGTCATGACACTTCCACTACTCCTACTCTTATCAAGAGCTTGAAACACTTAATCTCCCTAAATATCATGTTAGTAGACCCAGTTTCCACTTAACATATTTCCTTATCAACTGGAATATTTTATAGCTTTCTATATAGGAACATCTCCACAACTTTAAACCATAGGGAAATAACCATTATGTCCAGTAGGCTTAATATTGGTTCCCATGAGCCTTTTACCCTTGGGAATTGGTTACATTTCCAGATCCACATTTTCTTTCAATGTGAGTCCTAAAACCACACCAGTGGCAACCTTCAGAGTTTGCTAGCCTTGTCCTCTTCTCAAAATGACTTTTTCCCTTTTCAACTCCACTCTTATTATGCCTCTCATCACAACTCAACTTTCCTTTACTGCCGATGTTATTGTCCAGCCCAAATCCTCATAGAAGGATTGAAAGTAAAGAGCATTCCTCATGAGATTAACATGCAGAACTGCAATATTGCATAATCTCAACTACTAGTTGATCTAATGAACAAAAGAGTTGTATATGCTACAATAGACTCCAAGTCATGGAATTGGACGAGCGTCCATTTTCTGTGCACTTCAAGCACCATCATCACCCTATATTGATCATATTGCTCCTTAAAAGAGCTCAAGAGTATCAGATACTCTATTTTCATAGATCATGGTGTAGTGAAGTGCAATGCAAAATACTTTGCTATAGCGACTATAGCCGGAGTGCCTGAGGGTGTGTGGTTATGTAGGAACTAAGATCCCGGGATGCCAAGTTAATCTTTACATCCATGGCCCAAGTCAAAAATTAGATGCCATTAATGGCAATCTCAACAAATTCTTTCTTGGGTATGTCCAACATGCCTGAGGGTGTGTGGTTATGTAGGAACTAAGATCCCGGGATGCCAAGTTAATCTTTACATCCATGGCCCAAGTCAAAAATTAGATGCCATTAATGGCAATCTCAACAAATTCTTTCTTGGGTATGTCCAACATATCCTGCATGAAATCATCAGGCATGATTATTTTACTCCCAGGTAAATTAATTATGTTGTAAAAAGGCTTGTCATCGATCAACATATAGCAATTTACACATTGCCGGAACATATATGTTGATATGTGCTTTACAATACAGTAATATATGATAAATTACTGTAAATACACATTCATTCAAAAACTGCATAGCTGAAAGCTAAAACGGAATAGGGAAACTTTGAAAAAAAGAAAGAAAGTCATGGGCAGAATCTGTACAACCCAAAGCATCCCTTTTTTTCGTTTCTCTCCCCCCTTTTTTCTTTCTCTGGACAGAGATGGGCTTTAGACCGTTCAATCATATGGCCGGCCCACAGTCCCGCACCGCCCCAGATCGGATAAGGGAGAGGCAACGGGACGGCTTCCATTCTCATCGACCACCTGCCCCCAATCCCGATCCAAACGACGGCCGCCCTTGTGCTTCCACCGCCGACCATGCCGCCGGAAGCCGCGCATCCTCCGGAACCAGGTCGTCTGCCGGACCGTCGTGTTGTGCGCCGGCGCAACCGGCCACACGTGGGAGGAGCGCTAAGATGCCGCCATTACCGAAGTTGGTCGAGCGCCGGTGTCGCAATCGCTCCGAGGGGAGCCGCGTGAGCGGAGCCACCTCGCGGAGCCGAGGGCTGTGGCCCGAGAACACCTCTGCATGCGCTTCTTCGTCGCTGCTCTACGAGAAGATAGGCCGAGGGCTATGCCTGACAGGTGCAACGGCGTCATCTTTTTTTTAGAACCGGGCCTTTTACCCCTTTCCATTGCAAAGAACGGAAATACAACCAGTTCAAGCTAGAAGGACAGGAGGAGGGAAAGAGGTATAGCGAGTTCTAGCATTACCAGGAAACCCACCATACTCGCTCGCCGTCGAAACGAGTATCATGGGGCGAAAACCTGGATAGCACGACATAACATCTATCCTATTACAATCACAAAAGATCAGATCAAGTATCAAAAACACAGTCGCATGAACTCAGGGGGGGGGGGGTGGGGAAGCAGTATTGAAATCGCGCGCCCGTCATCTCCTCATCCAGCGCATCTCCAGAGAGCATCAAGTACCTTGGATTGGTTGCTTGACAGCACCACACATCTTCATCAGCTGCATTGTCCCAGTCCTGATCATCTCAGCTCCAGCGCGAAGCTCCTTGGCGTCCTCTCCTTGTTGAAGCCCTGTCCAATAGAGTAGAAAGGAGCATAGAGAAAACATGATCTCAAAAGGAGTCTTGATTTGTTTCTTTTCAAAAGTAGCTCGATTGCGTGCCAGCCAAATGGCCCAACATACAATCGCTAAGCCCACTGTATAAAACTTTTGCTTCCCAGGAAGGAATTTGTGGCACCACACGAAGTATTGCCAGTAGTTCGACGGACATCTATCAGTGCCAAGAGCTACTCCAATAGATCGCCAGACAATTCTGGCCACATGACAAGTAAAGAACAGGTGATGCACCGTTTCCACCTGTTTGCAGAAAGAGCAACAGGGATTCCCTGCCCATTTCCTTTTGCTCATCACTTGCCTAGTAAGGACTGCGTCTTGCGACATTTGCCACATAAAGATTTTGATTTTAAGAGGGATCTTGGCTTTCCAAATCCATCTATAATGGCACCCACTTAGGGGTTTCTCCAGCATCTTATACACTGACTTAGTGGTGAACTTGCCATTCTGGTTGAATCCCCAGAAGATACGATCACCCCTCTCATCAAGGGGAATTCTATTAACTACAGCACGCATATCTTCCACTGTTTGGACAACTCAGGGGTAAGCCTACGTCTGAACATAGAGGCGTCATTAAGTCTATCTCTTTTGTCCAGGGTGCTCGTTGGGTAATTGCAGATCTCAAAGAAGCGCGGATATTGATCCTGAAATGGGATCAGCCCATTTATTGGATCTTTCCACAGCCTAATCAAGTTCCCAGCACCAGTTTTAATCTTTCTGCCCATCATATATATATATTTTTAATCTTGAGCAAGGTTTTCCAACAGGGCGAGTCGGAGAATTTGGGAGAAACTTCAGCAACAGAGGTGTTGCGAAGATACCTGGCCCGGACTATATCCTGCCATAGCCCGTTTTGTGTCTCTAACTTCCACCACCATTTAACCATGAGACTTATATTTTGCTTTCTAAGATCTTTTATACCTAAACCCCCTTTGTCTTTGGATCTACATATCTTACTCCCCTTAACAAGATAGTATCTCCTCTTTTTGTTGCAACCTTGCCAGAAGAACCTACGTCTGTGTTTATCTAGCCTCTCGATGAAAATTTTATTCATGAGCCACATAGACATGTGGTAGAGAGATATCTGTGTGACGACAGAATCAAGCAAAGTGTGCCTCCCCCCCCCCCCCCCCATTGAGGTAGCGTTGCCGATCCAGGCCTCGAACCTCTTTAGGTACTTACCAACAATAAACTCCCAATCGGAAGTTTTTAGATTAGCATAACTCACAGGCATCCCCAAGTATTTGAGTGGGAAGCTGCCAACCTCACAGTTGAAGATTTCTGCATATTTATTCACCACACTTTCATCTCCACCCACAGTGAGAATCTCACTTTTCTGAAAGTTAAATTTCAGGCCAGACATCATTTCAAACATATATAGCAGCAACTTCAGGTTGACAGCCTTATCA
This sequence comes from Aegilops bicornis, assembly GCA_021605145.1. Taxonomy (NCBI): domain Eukaryota; kingdom Viridiplantae; phylum Streptophyta; class Magnoliopsida; order Poales; family Poaceae; genus Aegilops; species Aegilops bicornis. The sequence continues at coordinate 831,817,266 of CM038671.1, read as the reverse complement.
ACATCATCCTCGATACAAATGATTGTATCATCCGCATATTGTAGGACCGCCACCCCATCAGGGATAAGGTCTGCAGCCAAGCCCACAATAAGTTTGTTTTTTTTTGGGCATTTTTTTATCATTTTAGTGAGGCATTCAACTGCTAGATTGAACAAGAAAGGAGAGTGTGGGTCCCCCTGCCTTACCCCTTTTTTGCTTTGAAAATACGGCCCAACACTACCATTTAGCTTGATGCTAACCGTCCCATTATGCAGTATCTGTTCAATCCAACCGCACCAAGTTTTGTCAAAACCCCGCATCTTGTGGCATTCTAGGAGAAAGTCCCAATTCACCTTATCATAGGCTTTTTCAAAGTCCAACTTAAGGACGATTCCCACTTTCTTCTTAACATAAGTGTAGTTAAGGATTTCAACGGCCTCATCTTCCAGTGCAAGGTGAAATGAAGAACAATTGTACCTTGTTCCCTTTGCATGTTGGGTTGTTTATTTGACTTCAATCCTTGGATCGATGGAGATCCGTCTCTGTTCTTTCTCATTTTGCCCTGATCTGTTTGGGCAGCAATTGATCCATCTCCAATCTCCATCTGTACATGCTCGTATAAAGTGATTTGCATATGCAGAAAACAAAACCATTCATTAGATCTGTAATTTGATAGTTGGAAGGCGAAATCAAATGGACAATCTCCTGATCCAGTTTTCCTTTTTACAGATGCATGCATGTCAAAGCATCTTCGCCTTTGCCGTGAAAAGGCCGGTGTACAGCCACGTTTGATGCAATCTGTAGGGCTGCGTTCCCGATCTCGTTGCTCATCGTGCTGGCGTGCAGCCCCACCGCCGTGTACGGTCGTCCCTGCCGCCGCAGAGATGTCGCCGTCCGCGCCGGGCGCCGGGGTTGACTGCTTGCGGTTTCCCGCTGCAGCGCGCCGCACCGGAGGGCGCCGTTGTAGCGTATCGCGTGCCACGCGCCAGTAGGTGCCGCGGCTTTTCCTAAGGGCCCGCCGTCGCGGGTAGCCACGCCGGAGGCCGTCGGGATAGGCCCGAGCGCCGCCCGTCTGCCTGGCCGATTAAATTGCTCCACCAGTGAGCGTGATCGAAGGAATAAAGCGCCGCCCTATTCGCTCTCGTGGTAGAGTCTATCATGTGCTGATAACGTGTTTAGAAACAAAGTAATGAATAGCAATGAATGATCTTTATTGATGATGATGATTACAATATATAGTCCCTGAACGGACGTTTCCTACAGACACGACGATTGGAGCAGGCACGAGTGGAACATCGCTTCCCGAGCGAACCGCCTTACCCCTTCGTACGTCTGTTATGGTTAGCAGAGATTAATCCTTAATTAACACACGGGTTAATTAAATCTCAACATACCACGACGCTGTGTCCGTCTACTAACAGGACAGAGTTTGTTTTATGGGAGTACCTAGAACTCATCTAGATGAGACATAATTTGGTCTCATTCACTTTGAAAACAAGAACAAATACAACCCACGTCAGCACACACGCATCTTATAGCATCACATCCAATGGCTATAAAAGATGAATGAGACCAAATTATATCTCATCTAGATGAGTTCTAGCAAAACTGTTGTTTTATACCCTTTTTTAGAAAACTTCCCACCTATCCATCTTCAATCATATTAGTACAACAACATCAGAAATAATAAGAATTATATCCAGATCCATAAACCATCTTTTTTTTTGAAGAAAATATATTAATATCGTGATGATATCAAATACACTCAGCCTCTGCAACAACAAGATGTCCAAAGACATCAGGGATGCACACGGTCAAGAAATAAAATAAAAAAAGAGAAGCAAGAAAACAAAGACCCAGTCACGTTGACAACTGTTCTCGGTGTACAACTGTCCAAGCCGAAGGCCCCGTAGTTACGGTGTGTGTCTTGCTGCTTGACTGACACGGCGGTAAGCCGACTAGCCGAGTGCCCTAGAAATTACACTCGACACACATCAATATACTGGGTTTACTACGATGTTTTTTCTTTAGTGTAAGGACTTGGCGTGCCCAAGTAGAGCGCCAATGGAGCAGCGGCCACTGTTGGGGAGTAGCCAAACGTCCTTGGCTCGCAGTCCTCATCGGTCGGGAGACGCTGGCGACGACGAGCTGGGATGAACGACGTTCGACCATTGCATTTGTCCTTGTGGCCGCGCCGACGAGGCTGCTCCTCCCACTCCTCATCAAACAGCAGCTCTCCCTTGCCGAATTCAAGGCTCCTTCGCACCGTGCGAAGGTACAGCATGGGATCGAAGCTATGGTGCAGCAGCACGTGCCCCTTGGGCATGCGGGCCCTTTTAGCTCCAGGAAACCACGCGTCCCACTCGCCCTCTAGGCCATAAGTCGTCACCCAGGGCGTCGAGTCCACCGCCGGCCTGAAGAACTTCGCCATCTCTGACTGGCTCGGGGTCTCTATCGGCAGGTGCAAGGCGGCCGCCTCCAACGTGATCTTCTCCGTCGCCAGGTCGAAGCGCACCAGCTGCTTATCTCTCCTGTGGCCACGCGTCGGCCAATAGACTGTCCCATCAACATACACAGGATCGCCGTAGGCCTCGCCATACACCGAGAAAGCGACATGCAGCCTCCTCCAGCCCTCGCCTCTTCCGATGGTGTACACGTGCAACTCCTCGTCATCAAGGGCCTCCCCCGAACGCAGGGGTTGGGCGTTGTATTTGAGATAGCCATGGTGCACGATCTTGTAACGCCTGGCCGTAGCATCGTAGCCGAAGCAGTAGGCAAAAGGGTTGTCGGTCCACCTTAGCCCCGATGCCTCTGACGGCAGCGGCAGCGCGAGAGACTCACCTGTGAACGGCTCCACGACTTTGAGGGTACCTTGGCCGGCTTCCAGGAAGCAGAGCAGGCCATTGCAGGCGCCTACCAAGTCATCGGACCCACCGGCGGCGAGCTCAGCCGTGACCCGCCAGTGCTCGTCGAAGAGGAAACCGCGGCCGTTGCTCCTGTAGGCGAACCCGGGAAAGAAGACGATGGTGTGTGTCAAAGGCGCCCTAGGTCCGCGCATCATGTGCGCCTGGATGAACGTGTGGTCGGCGATGATGTCCCGCCATTCTTTGCAGACACGGCGGAGGCGGCGGAGGTCCCTCCCCGGGAGGCGGACCAGGATGTTGGCGAGGATGTCTTGCGGCAGGCACTCGGCTTTTGCCGCCGCTGTTGCCTGTTTCTTGAAACCCGTCCGACGACGCGGATGCATGGCAATTCGCATCAGCCTCTGATGTAGTGTTAACCTAGCTGTGAAATTCATGGTAGCACGCGTAGTCGAGATTGATATTATGTTCTTTGGGAATTTTAATCTATGGTTCATATCCCTCCGACGATGAGGCGAAGCCGAGAATATGCGGACTCTGCCTTTTCATGTGGGAAGAGATATATTATTTGAAGTCGTGGGAAGAGATATATAGTAGTACGAGCAGATGTGCTGCCGTGTCACGTCAAGGAAAACTCGCAAAGTTTTGGAAGACTTTCTACTTTCGGTAGGACCAGCGGCGCCGTGCCCGTGTATTAATAGGACGGAGTAACCCTTGGCAGGTTGTCTGGTTGTGTTACAACTTGTTTATAACTCAAACTACATTTTCCTTTTTGAAGGAGAATCAGAACTCATGATACATGATATGCAAGCTAGCTGGGTTCAGTTTTATATCCCCCTTTTTTTCTACAGGGATCAGGTTTACATCTCTAACCGTAACTTTTTGTTTAAGGGAAGACAATCGTTTCTTGCTTTATTGAAAACTAGCAGGGTGGCCATCGCAAATGCGAGGGCATCGTCTTTAATTGTTCGAACATGTCTAAGAATTAATATTAGATCTGAGAAATAAATTTATTGCTTCATGGTTATTCATATTATATGATATATGAAATTGTATGGTCCTATAACAACCGCAAATATTATGAGAAACAAAGTATCACATGTACATGTGACATCTTTAATGGCATTTAATTTGTGGGTGAATGATTATTATGCCCGTTCTATATTAGTCACCATATGTATGGTTCTTACATGATATTAGATGAATACATAAATTTAAAATTCATCACATGGTTTTTCTATTACAATATATAGTTTCTTATGTGCTGTTTTTTTGCGGCGATTTTCTTATTTGATGTTAGATCTCTACAAGGATTTAAAATCCGACTGTTGGTTGTCAATACTACATCCGCATTGAGGGAAGTCTATATCTTCTGAGAGCAACTCTAGCAGACCCTGCAAAAACTTGACCCGCAAAACGTGTTTGCAGTTTCACGAAGATCGCGTTTGCGGACTAGCGCGACCGAACAGATACTGCAAAACAAACTGTAAAACTGGAATAAAGAGCTCCTTCCTCCAGTCCGGCCATTGCCGCCCCTTCCTCCAGCCGGCCGCACCCAACCCCGTCGGCCGCGCCCCGTCGCCCGCAGGCCATGCCACGTCGCCCGTCGGCCGTGCCCTATCGCCCATCGGTCGCGCCCCATCCCTGCCGGTCGCGCCGGTCGCGCCCGCCGCCGCCACGCCCGTCGCCTCCGCTATCCGCTACCAGCCTTGCTGCCACGCCTATCGCATCCGGCTGCTCGCGCCTTGCTCTATTGCCAGGCGAGCCGTGCCCCTTTGCCTGCCGCGTCGGGAGGATTCCGGTGGACAAGCTGAGGTCATGGGAGGCCACGACGATGTCGAGCTCATCCAATTCAAACCGGCGGCGATTGATTGCGGCGTCTAGCGGCCTTCTCCGATGTGCGGTGATGAATTCCATCAAGTTTAGGGTGGATTCCGGCAAACTCCGCGGCGGCGTGTTTGCTCCGACGAGGTTTGACCGGTATACGGGGGCCCCTAAATTCGGCCTTCCAACCTCCAAAGATAAGGGTTTCGGGTGTGCATTTGTTGTGGCCCTTAATAATTTTACAGGTTGGCCCACTTTTACGGTTTCTGTTCTGGACATTTTTTTCGCCCAAAACTGTAAAACGCCAAAATTTTGCGGGTTTGACCACTTATGCGGGGTCTGCTAGAGATGCTCTGATCCAGATAATGATGAGGTTTCAATAGAGTAATGGTGCCGAGTTTTGAATTGATATAAATAGGAACTTCCTTGACAAAATGAATAGGAAAATATTTCCATTAACAGATAATACAAATATTCAGAAATTTCATTTTAATTACCTTTATTTTTTTATTCTTAGTTACTTATCTTAATTGAAATACATAATATTTAATATACAACATAGTCTCCCCAATGCAGAAGCTCGCACTTATTTCGTATGGATATTATTCTGGAAATTTTGAGGTTCAACACAAATTTAGTAATATTATTTTCTGTTCAACCTTTGGGTAGTATATTTACACATTGATATATAGTCAAAGTTTGAAAAGTTTGAATATAACGTTTCTAGAACATTGTCTATTTTTAGCCACAGGTGGTTTCATTCATCTATGCATTTTCAGTAAATATCTCCCTGTTCTACCCCAGTCTTCAATCCAACATTGTGCAATCACATTTATATGTACTTATTGGTAGATCGAACTTGAATTCGTAATTTCGTATAGACATCTAACTGAGTATTTTTTTTTCTTTTGATGCATTACGTGGATGCATGTACTTATGATTGATATATGCATGATGTCAATCTCATCTATCCTATCGAATTTCTAAAAAAATCCTATAAACCAAATGTATGTTCAATGAAATTGAAGGAGGAGGGAGAACAACCTTTTGGAATATTGTTGTGCTATATACCAACAAAGAAAGTATTCTCCCAGTGTATGAAGTTAGACAAGTATGGCGGAGATTTTTTTAATGGATTGACAACAAATGATAAAAATGTAGAGGAGGAGGCAAGGCATACTATTTACATTTCCTTTTACAATAGATCTGATCATTTTCACACAAAAATAATAATTAATTACAAGATTGCCTGTGTGCATTTAAAGAGATGAGTGTATGTACGTGTGTATGAGTGTGCTCTATTCTGAATTAAAGAATAAGTGACTGAACAAACACAAGAGATAGAAAAGACTCACGTTCATGCATGCACATGGAAAGAAAAGTTGCATTCATGTGGGATTTTAGTGGGAAGAGGTGCAAGAAAGGGCGAAAAACTTACCAGTTGACGTTCATGCGTGCAAGACTAGATAAGAGATGAGTGAGTTCATGCGTTTTGTGTATAAACCGAGCCTCGAGGATGAGATAAAATGAAAACAAATCCTATTAGCGCAGTCTATAAATTTTAAATATATCCCTAACAACAACTAACGACTAGGCGTGCCTAAGTAAAGCGCTAATGGAGCAGGGGAAACTGTTGGGGCATAGCCAAACGTCCGTGCATCGCAATGTTCGTGCGGTGGCGCTCCTGCTACCGGGAGCTGATGCCGGCGGTGATGAGCCGGGACCGGCATGAACAACGTTTGACCATCGTACTTGTGGTCACGCCGGCGCGGCTGCTCCTTGCTCACCTCAAACAGCAGCTCTCGATGGCCGAATTCAAGTCCCCTTTCCATCATGCGAAGGTACAGCCCATGGTCGAAGCTTTCTCTCAACAGCAAGCCGGCCTCTTGAGCTCCATCAAACCATGCGTCCCACTCACCGTTTCGGCCATAGGTCATCATGCAAGACGTCGAGTCGGCCGGCCTGCAGAACTTCGCCATCTCCGGCCGCCTCGGGAGCTCCAGCATCAGGTGCTTGGCCGCCTTCAACGTGATCTTCTCTGTTCACAGGTCGAATCGCACGAGTTTCTCGCGTCGCGCACGCTTGCCATGGTCACGCGTCGGCCAATACACTGCCCCGTCAACGTACACAGGATCGCCGTATGACTGGCCATATACCGAGAAAGCGACATGCAGCCTCCTCCAGCCCTCTCCTCCACCGATGGTATACACGTGCAGCTCTTCGTCCTCGATGGCCTCTCCCGCGCGCACGGGCAGGTCTAGGTATTTGAGGTAGCCATGGTGCACGATCTTGTATCGCCTGGCCGTAGCATCGTAGCCGAAGCAGTACGCCCCTGAGTTGACGGTCCACCTTAGCCCAGACGCGTCCGGCGGCAGCGGCAGAGCGAGCGACTCACCGGTGAATGGCTCTATGACTTTGATGGAGCCCTGACCGGCTTCCAGGAAGCAGAGCAGGCCGTTGCAGGCGCCTACAAAGTCATCCCACATGCCCGCAGCTAGCTCGGCAGTGAGCCGCCAGTCCTCGTCAAAGAGAAAACCGCGGCCGTTGCACGATTTTTTGCGGCTGCTGTAGGTGAATCCAGGAAAGAAGACGATGGTGTGCGTCAAAGGCGCCCGAGAGGTCCGTGCATCATGTGCGCCTGGACATCATGTGCGCCTGGATGAACATGTGGTCGGCAATGATGTCCCGCCATTCTTTACAGACGCGACGAAGGCGGTGGAGGTCGCTCCCCGGGAGGCGGACGAGGATGCTGGCCAGCACGTCTTGTGGCAGGCACACGGTATTGGGCCTTTTGGCTGCCATCGTCGCCTGCTTCATGAAATTGCGCCGACGCCGATGCGGTAGGCAGGCGGTTTTGAGACTTTCGGCTGCTGCGGCACATGTTATATAGTATTTGTATGTATATATTTACACTCAGCCAAAAACCCACAAAAACAAAAAATAACCAACAAAGGAAAAAAGAAAAACACAAACCAGAAGACCAAGAACGAGCCCAAGAAACAATTCGACTGACCGAAAATAGGGGTCAATCGATCCATAAAGCCAACTCACCACCAAAATGATACAGAGAACACACACATCTCAAAGAAGAATTGGACGGCCACAAAATTGATTGACTATATAAAATGGTTCTCCCGCCGTCCTATAATGTAAGACGTTTTTTGGCATTAGTGTAGTGTCAAAAAACGTCTTACATTATGGGACAGAGGGAGTATGTTTGAGATTAGTTGTAGGTTTTAAGAGGCATGTTTTTGTCTTTTGATGCATGTTGATCAATGATTCATATATGTCCTGGTTCAAATAATCCACTTATAATTTATGAAATATTTTTTCTTATTATACCGCTAACATGCATGGTTGGCTAATTTACCCTGGATAAGGATCTGAGGAGTTGCCGGGACGAAAATTAGTTTAGTCAAAAAAAGCGTGAGAGATATACGAAAACGATCGGTCATGCATGCATGTGGGAAGAAAAGTTGCATGCAACATAGAGAAGAGGTGCCAGAAAAAGAGAAAATACTAGTACATGGCAAGGACTAAGGACTAGACGTGCCAAAATAGAGCGCTAATGGAGCATTGGACACTGTTGGGGAGTAGCCAAACGTCTTTGCCTGATAGTACTATCGGCGCAGCGGCAGTGCTCCTGCTATCGGAAGCTGCTGCTGGCGAAGATGAGCCGAGACTGGGACGAACGACGTTCGACCATTGTACATGTGGTCACGCCACCACGGTTGCTCCTTGCCCGCCTCAAACAGCAGCTCCGGCCGGTCAAATTCAAGGCTCCATTCCAATCTTCGAAGGTACATCCCGTGATCGAAGCTTTTGCACAACAACACGCTCCCTTCTAGCAGGCCGGCCTCTTCAGCTCCAGGAAACCACACGTCCCACTCGCAGCTCCAGCCATTACAAAACAGTAAAACGGAGCTACCCACGCCCCTCCACAGCGATTTGAACTCGTCAGCCGTTGGATCCTTGTACTGAACGCTCCAGATCTGCAGATCGCTGAATCTCTCTCCCACGCATTTCGTTTTTTAACCACGCCAGCTCAGCCCACTGTAACCGGGCCGCTGCTCCGCAGGCCGACCTGGACGGTTGCTCCTTAATCGGGCCAACTGGGAAAAGCGTATACAGGCCCAGAAAAGTGGGTAAAGAGGTCCTCTCGAGATTTCTTCATACGCTGGAGCCTGGATGCGTTCATCTTCATCCTGGCGGCGGCTGAATAATGGCGAGACAGTTAGGCCGTCCCCTGCTCGGAATGGAGGTGCGCTACTACTCTTTCACTTGGTTCCTCTAGATATGGGTTAGGGTTCGTTTTCCTTTGATTTCCTCGGCCGCCATTTATTTTTGCTTAGGTTGGCTGTCCTTTCTTGTGGAATCCCGTTCTTATTTCCTTGTTTTCTCATTCTGGATAGGAAAACTTCATGGGCGGGTTCGGGGTGGTGACGGTGGGGGTGTTCTTTCTTGTTAAGTTTTTTACCCCTGTTTCATTGATGGAGAGGCGAGTTCAGTTTTAAATCCCGTGTGAGTAGATCCTTATGAGGTTGGCCAAGAACAGGTACTAAAATTATGAATATACATATATAGCTATGTGATTTTAGAATTCATGTTTGGATTCATAGAAATAGTATGTGATTTTTTTTATCTCCTGTTTTCATGAAATTGTCCAAGACATGGATTTGATTCCAGTTGTGCGAGATTAATGCCTCATTTGGACCATCTTGGAATTAATTTTTGCGTTGATCAAGTGATGCCAATGTTTTATCCTTTACTGGACTCTAATAGATGTGAACCAATTGTTTCCATCACTATTTTTTTTAAAGTATCTACGTATTACTCCAAAGTATTTATGCGCACAATTTATTCGTGCAAGTGTTTGTCCCTTTGTTGAGAGTATATATGCACAACTACTTCCTGAGAGTAGATGTTTGTGTTGCTGAGCCAAGTATTCCTGAAAGTACTATATTACGTGGAGTCTACATGTTGAGTTCCCATGTCTTAGCAATCTTCTTTCTAACTTTTGCAAGATTTAGGCTTTAATTTTATTAAGAAAGCTTGACTGAAGTGCGGATTGCTTGATCTATCGTTTTTAAGCTATTGAGTGTCAATCCTGTTTTTGACAAGTAGTGTAGGACACTGGTGAAGTTGAAATCGTCAGTTGTGATTAGTTCGACAATGAGGGCTATGTAGATGCCTACATTACTTAACAAAATGTTGCATTTGTGTTTGGAGCTAAGAATGTCATTAAAGTACTCCGACCAAATTGGAAGGCAAGCATGGTGTGATAGTTTGGAGCTAAGAATGTATGTTAATGTTATACTCCCTCCGTCCCAAAATAAGTGTAGGTGATTTAGTATAACTTCAGTACAAAGTTGTACTAAATCACCCACACTTATTTTTGGACGAAGGGAATAATTCATATATTAGTGAGTTATTTTCTTCACTTTCCAATACCATGGGCCGATGGTCATCAAATTTTTTTCACCTTTTGAGTGCTACAGCATAGTAGATACTGACTCTGACACTGGATTGAAGAGAGGAAAAGGAAATAAATGGTAGCCATGCGATCTGCATGGTGTGCCAGGTTTTGGTTTGTGTAGCTATTTGATGAAGATAATATGATAGATAAGTATGCCTCGTGATTTTATGAGAGGTTGCGATTTTGAGCTGAACGAGTTGCCCATGATCCCACATCTCTACCTAATCTTACCTTTACTTCTCCAGATGATGAGATCCTCTCTATGCTCAAATTATGGTCACCACGGCAGCAATAAATTCATATCATGACATTCAGATCTGACTTCTGTTGTGTGGCTAATGCAGTGCAAGGAATAATGTTGTGCTAATATGAGGCGCCAATTAACTCAAATTTATTTTTAGTCGATCTATTTGTTTACTACCTGGCGGAGTCAGATCCAAATATCTACATATTGCTTAATAGAATTTAGCTTAATTGTCCATCTGTGTCGCCGTTGGTATTGTGATTTGTCATGGAGGTGCACTGTAAACAACCATTGCTCGTTATAGGTTTTCTGCTTACTTGTGAAAACTCGAATTCAAACTGCTATCTAGAAAACCTATAACGAGCAATGGTTTATTGCTAAATAATTTAATTATTTGTCGTTAATGTTAGGCGGGCGCGGCATAGCGCGCCTTCATGTTTTAGTAGGTCATGACGCATGTCGTCGAGCCTAACGGCCTGCAGAACCTCGCCGTCTCTGGCCTGGGAGCCTCCAGCTGTAGGTGCTTGGCCGCCTCCAAATCTTCTCCGTCGCCAGGTCGAAGCGTACCAGCTTCTTATTTTTCCCGCGCTTTCCATGGCCACTAGTGGGCCAGTACACTGCCGCGTCAACATACACTGGATCGCCGTCTGCCCGGCCATATACCGAGAAAGCAACATGCAGCCTCGTCCAGCCGCTGACTTCGACCCTGACTTTTTTAGAAAATAAGGAAAGGGGAAACTAAGCGCCTAAACAAATTTACACATAGGTATACAAGTTGTAGCCGCTGACGCCGCCTCCTGGCTTCTCTCCCCGAGAAAACTTAGGGTTTCTCCGCCTCTTACCGGTGATGCCGCCGGTCCGCTTCGTCTCCGATAGCGTTAGGGACATGGGGGCACGGTGGATCCCGGCCCTTTCCAACGGATGGGCTCCGTTTTTAAATATTTCGTTAAATTTCGTTGGGGTCTATGTCCTGTTTAGGGAGGCGAGACGGAGGCGGCTCTCTGAAGATGGAATAAGCCTCTCCCTGCCTTGCCCCCGCTGGCGACTGGAGATACCTGTCCAGTGGATTTCTCTTTGGCACATCTGTTCAAATCTGGTCATCGTTCATCTACGTTCGTGTGTGTTCAGGTTGGATACTTTCGATTTACGCTATTCTTGATCGGCGACGATTATTATTCTACTACAACAAGTTTTGCCTGGCTCCGGCAAAGGAGGGGCGATGACGGCGGCGCGCATTTGGCTCGCTTCAGTACTTGTAGTCGTCGCTAGGTGCTCTACGGACTTGGATATAATTTTTGTTATTTTCTGGTGTTCGTTGTATTGCTATGATAAGACACGAGTAGATTGCAAGTTTTCTCGAAAAACAAAACAAATTTACATGGTGGACATGTGAAATATGTTTGCAGGTGCACACAAAACTAAATTAATCTTATTTCTCTGACATGTTAAACACATAGGATCAGTTAGGCATCCATCATGACCTTGAACTCGTCGAAGCAAACAACTCCATCTCCATTGAGATCAAACCTGCGGATCATGGCGCGGCACTCCTCGATGCCCTGCTCGGACCCCAGCCTGGCGAGCATCCGCATCAGGCTCACTGGCGTGATGCACCCTTGGCCGTTCACCTCGTACATCGCGAACGCCTCCCTCAGCCCCCGGCACTGCTCCTCCTCTTCCTCTGTTTCCGGCCGCGTCACCAGCCAGAGGAACTCTTGCTCGTCCAGCAGCCGGTCTCTGTCGGTGTCGGCCAACGCCAAGAGCGCCTCCGCGTCCTCCGCCGACACGTCCTCGTCCAGCGCCGCCTTCATGCACAGCCGCAGCTCCGCCGCTGAGATCCTGCCGTCGGCGTCGCAGTCGAAGGAGGCGAACACGCTGCTGAAGCGCTCGGCCGTCGCGGCGTGCACCATCTTCGCTTGCTTGCTTCGGTGATCACCTGAGATTAGTGGCTGTGGCAGTGTGTGACCGTGTGTTAATGTGCTGGGAGCCTGGGATTACTGCAACGCTAGCTTAGCTTCTGTTGGTGCCTGGCCTCAAGTGCCTATGCGTGTATATATACACAGGCGGCACAAGTGCGTACGTACAAGCGTGCAGCTAGCCAGTAGTGTTGATGGATTCAAGGCAAAATTATTGAAAGAATTGACGAGGCCGAGGAACGGGTCTGTTGACGGTGTCAATTCGTTTTCAGCCGTCGTCGAGCATGCATGGTCTTCTGTGACAGAATTTTTTTTTTTTTGTGAAAGCTCAAAGTTGAACGAGCACATCGAGCATGCAAGGCCTTAATATTCCATGCAAGACTAGCCAGCCAGTGACTTTCGTCGGTTGCTACTGATATATGTTATTCGGTGTCTACTTCCGGAGCGTTGACGTGTCATGCATTATCCACCCTCCTGGCATGCAGGGTGCGCATATAATAAACTTGCCTTGCCGCTGGCCACGACCAAGCCATGTTCCGGCCGTTCCATCATGTTTGGTCTTTCCTCATGAGTAGGTAGCTGGACAATGATTCTCAGTCATTCTGTTATCAATATATGTGGTAGTATGTTACTGTTGCAACCAAACGACCAAAGCAAAACAGTGGCCGATAGTAATGGGATATGTAAATGCAAATTTTGGGACCAAAATAGTATGTTTATTGGGCCCCTTAGTATTTTTTAGTCAAATTTTAACTATCTATATAACCAATAATGTATGATCCACATTATATAGTTTTCTATTGACATATAAACTATATTTTATTTGTTAATTACATGGTCAAAGTTTGACACTAAATACGAGGTGGACCAATAAATCAGGACGAGAGTAAGGGCATCTCCAATGGGGAACCAGTCCGTAGACATGGATGCTGGATGCGGCCATCCAATGCCGCCTGCATATATTTGGACAACAATTCGAACTAACCCAGCGAAATTTGTTCAAACATGGCCGGATTTTAGATAAACAAGATCGATTTCTTATAAACATGGTGGATTTCATTATATTTCGAACTTACTTCAACTAAAAGCGGTGCTCCTCCGGCTCTGGAGATATTATTAATATGCCTAATCTATTATCGCTGGATCCCGTTTCCCGTGTTCGACAATTAGCCCTGAGAGCTGATGCTTTGCCTTCTCCAGTTCCGCCTCGTCGCTCTCCAGCTCCACGTTCGTAACCTCAGCATCCGGAGCCCTGGAAAGTGAAGATGTCCGCCTCCACGTCGCTGCAAATTGGCTAATCGGTCAACGATGTTGAGCCTACCAAGCTTGGCTTCAACGGGAGGGGAAGCGAGCGGCGGCAACCCCACATGCTCTACTCTTCGTCGTTGTGGGTTGCGCATGCAAACGTGCCGGCTTCATGGTCGTGTCGGTGGAGTGCGGCCTCGCTGGAGCCAGCGATGTCCTCGGCCTTGTCATTTGTCATGCCCCACACTTCGTTTGCCGCCTTGTTAAACTCCTTGTTGGCGGCCTCCAGTTCCGCCTGACGCTAGCGGTACCACTAGCGGGCGAGGCGGAGCGGTAGGACTCGAGCAGCTTCGGGTCCGGTGCAATAGTCCTACCGGCAGCGAAATGTTCCTCCGTCTGCTGGTGGTTGTAGGCGGCGTCGGCCTGTGCTTTCCGGAACTGCTCCTCTCGCACAATGTCCATGTAAATAGGCACGAGCCTCACTGATGGTCATGGTGCAATGCACCGGCAAGGGTGGCGCGAAGGAGGAGGTGGGTGGCGCAGACGAGGAGGGTGGCGTCGGCTCATCGTCGGCCGCGTCCTCCATTGGAGCGCCGTCATCCTCCGGCAGCAATGGCAGCCATTTTCTTCTACTGGTCTGTCGTAAGTCCGTCCTAGAGAGCTTTCTAGCGTGAGAAAGCCATGGTGGGAGTACTGCGGAGAGTAGAAAGAGATCGGAGGCGGGTGATTGCGGCTATGACCGGGGCAGCAGTTTATATAACAATGGTGATCGGCAGAGGGGCAGATGGGTGGCGCCGGAGTATACCTGGCCATGGGCCGGGCCGGGCCGGGCCTAAAAAAGCCCACGGTAGAAAACTAAGGCTCAGGCCCTCTCAGGCCCTACCATCGGGCCTACTTTTCAAGCCCAAGCCCGGCCCATCTGGTAAAAAGCCATGAAAAGCCCTTAGGGCTTAGGGCCATGGGCCGGGCCTCTTCCTTAAAATGCCAAAATGCCAAGCCCAACCCCGTCCAGGGCCTGCTGGTGGGCTCAAAACTCAGGCCCAAGCCCGGCCCATGGGCAAGCCCATCGGACCTAGGCCCTGGATTTTAGGGCCGGGCCTGGGTGGGTCGACAAGGCCGGGCCGGAGATGGCTAGGACTACGCCGGAGTAGCTGCCTCGGCAACCGCGTGTCATTAATGTGGTTAGCAAATGAACGGACTGACGACCGTCACGTCGTTTGAACATGGAGCAATCACCTGCATCTGAAAGCAGTATGGGCGACACTCTCTCGGCGGGCGCGCCGATTCAATGCCGGCGCCAGTGAGAGGTCGCGTCAGCTCTGAACAGGCATGAATGCGGCATTGATGCTATGGAGCGCCGCTAGCGTTTCAGATGGAAATCGCGCACGGGCGAGGGAGGTGCTTTGGTGGGTTAGGGCGGTCAGACACGGGCTTGGCAGCGGTCCAAACACACGCGATGCCCTCCGTGTTTGTGTCTGGTTTATAGAATAAAACACGTCTGGACCGCTCGGCGGGTAATACAAACATGTATTGGATGACACAATACGACCGGACGGCACCGCCCGGACGTAGATGCCTTAACAGATAACTCTACATTGTACCACTAGTACTTTATCCATTTCGGTTTATAAGACCCACGCCACTACTACTCCAACCAAACGGAGCAAGCCAACATAGTGCCAAATATTAGATGAATCTGTTCAATGTTCTCTGGCAAAAAAGATCAAGTACCAAGTAAACTGTGTACGGGTTAAAACGGTAGCCAAGTATGAGGATCAGTATTCACTAGACCGGCCATGGACAAAACGCTGCTACACATCCATCATGACCTTGAACTCGTCGAAGCAAACAACTCCATCTCCATTGAGATCAAACCTGCGGATCATGGCGCGGCACTCCTCGATGCCCTGCTCGGACCCCAGCCTGGCGAGCATCTGCATCAGGCTAGCCGGCGTGATGCAGCCTTCTCCCTTCACCTCGTACATCGCAAACGCCTCCCTGAGCCCCCTGCACGGCTCCTCCTCCGCCTCTGTCTCCGGCCGCGCTACCAGCCTGAGGAACTCCTCCTCATTAAGCAGCTGGTCTCCGTCGGTGTCGGCCAACGCCACGAGCGCCTCCGCGTCCTCCGCCGACACATCCTCGTCCAGCACCGCCTTCATGCACAGCCGCAGCTCCACCGCTGAGATCCTGCCGTCGGTGTCGCGGTCGAAAGAGGCGAACACGCCGTTGAAGCGCTCGGACGTCGCGGCGTGCACCATCTTCGTTTGCTTGATTCGGTGATCACCTGAGATTCGTGGCTGTGGTAGCAGTGTGCGACCGTGTGCTAATGTGCTGGGAGCCTGGGATTACTAGCTGTGGTAGCAGTTTGCTTCTGGTTCTGGTCTTGGCCTCAAGTGCTTATGCGTGCATATATACAGGCGTCACAAGTGCGTACGTACAAGCGTGCAGCTAGCCAGTAGTGTTGATGGATTCAAGGCAAAATTATTGAAAGAATTGACGAGGCCGAGGAACGGGTCTGTTGACGGTGTCAATTCGTTTTCAGCCGTCGTCGAGCATGCATGGTCTTCTGTGACAGATTTTTTTGTGAAAGCTCAAGGTTGAACGAGCACATCGAGCATGCAAGGCCTTTTGTGACAGAATATACCATGCAGGCCAGGCCAGCCAGGGACTTCCGTCGGTTGCTGTTGATATGTTATTCGCTGTCTACTCCCG